>OY728122.1:1386510902-1388008402 GCA_963277665.1 Viscum album
AAAATAAACTTGAAAACTTGTAAAGGAAGCTTCTTTGAAGTAATGTTTTAAAAATACATTCATGCCGTATAAGTTAAAAAAAACATTCTTCGTACTTTTGTCGGAAAAGTCAAAAAGTACCTCGTACGGAAAAACGACAAAAGATTCCTTTCATATTCTTTACTAAAAACTCACCTAAGGGTAAAATTGGATTTAAACTATTTAAAGTGGATGGAAACAATATTACATATTGAGGGAACATGAATGTGGATGATAAAATACACCCCAGTAAATACTTACGAATAAACAATCTCGGATAAAAATGAGATTGTGATATTTCCCTTACCTTAGGTCCGATTTGCTTTGTTCGTGTCCGAAGCTCCTGTATAATGGTTTAAATAATGTTATTGACTTATTCCAGAATCATACATATTGATATGAGATCATATATGGTCATATTATTAGCTTCTTGTTAGTAATATTTCATTGTTACTTGTTACTCGGGTCTTTATAACTTTTTGTTCTTATGCGTGTTTTGTCGAATAAATTCTTATTCTTATCTTTAGGTTATAGATAATTCATTTCCAGAATGGTATTAGTGTAGTATATACCATATTCATTCATTCAATTCATTTATACAATCATTATGAAATGAAGATCATGTAGAACGAGTCGCATCACATCGTGGAGACGGTATTCCGTACGTACGCACGAGTGATGATATCGTTCCTATGATCGTGGAATTGTACTGGAGTATATATATATATTATTTCAGTATCAATATTACTTAATAATAATCATATATAGTTACTCATTACACCATTATACCCATCCTTGTAAGGTGATGGTGGAAAATAGATTACACCACGGCGTGGAGACGGTATTCCGTACGTACGCACGCGCGGTGATTTCATTTTTCCGTAGGATGGATAGAAGGTGAATTAGGGTTGTTTCATATTTATAATAACATATCAGTATGTAAGTAATACTGATGTTATTACTTTATCATGAAACAACTAAAGAAGAGGATGTTGAAGAAGAAAGAAATTGAAAAGATCGGTAATGGATATTACCTCTTCTTTGGAACGCCTTTTTGAATCTTCCACTTAAGGAACTAAGATTGGTCTTTGGAGAAGACCAGGACCTCTAGGATTATTCTAGGGAAGTGGAGAAGGGAAAATGGCAGGGGTTGGCCGAGCTTGAGTGCTCAAATTGGTGTGAGGAGGAGGGGGAGGAGGTGCCCTTTTATAAGGGAGGAGAGGGGCACCTTAGGAATATCTCAAAATATTATTTTATATTAAAGTCAAAATCGGTTTATAATGGTTCCAAAGGGTCTTATTTCGAAGTTAAAGTGGGTATGGGTCGAAATACTATCAACCAATAGAATTTAGACAAGTTTAGGATATTATTTTAACCTTATTAATTAAATTTAACTCTAAGTTAAATAATTTAACTTTTACCATGTCTTTTTGTTTTCTTTCACTATATGGTTAATACACTTACTATAACATGCCAAACGAACCCCAAATTGTTTATTATTAATATATATATCCTTATCTAAGTCATTTGGCCGAACCTTAGATTTTTAGGAATAAAATAACAATTAATAATATAATATTTGATTTAAAAACTATTTTGTGTCAATTTTGACACTATTTGATATATGATTTTTGTCAAAGTCATAACAGAATTATATGTTTTAACCAAGTTGATTAAATCAATACTAATATATCATAGTAACCTAGAAAATTAGTAGAATTCATAAAAAGTCTCAAATTACATTTATTTTGGTATTTATATTATCAATTTTGTCAATATTTCATTAATAAGATAATTACTGCATCATCTTTGTGTCATAAATAAATTACATTATTTGATGTCTAAAAATTACAACTAAAATACCATCATGTAGGAAATCGTTTTAGCTTTCTAATGAATAATTACAATCGAATTTATCTTATGTATACCCCTATATTAAAAATTATTTACTTATTAAACTTTGATTTTAACTATTTTAACCCTTCTTTAAATAAATTAATAATAAATGTCCTAATCTAATCCAAGTGGGCCTAAATGGTCATATTTTATTCCTATGTTTGTTTTTGGTCGAATTACACTTGTCCAATAGAATTAGGACATGTGTTAGGGTAATATTAATATCATATTTACCCTTAGTTACCCTATTTACTATTAACCGCGGTAAAAATAGTAAAAAGTTACTATTCACCAAAAAATTATTTTCATCTCATTGAACCACATTTTAGTCCTTGATATTAACCGTGTCTCTCGGATTTTTGAAATTCCATTCACAGAAGCGGTAAAATTAAGTTTTATGCAAAATTCAGTTTTTAACCCACCACTTAGTGGTTTCACTATTCATCAAAAATTGAAAGTTTTCAGAAAAATACCAAAATTTCACCCTAGGCTAATTTCGATATTCTGAGTCCAAAAATGAAGTCCATTTTGAAAAATAAAATTTATAAAATTTCAAAAAGTGGTTATTACTATTCATAATGGCTAGTTTTAATAGCATATTGTTGTTTAGTGAAACTCGGTATTGCGTACGACGCAAGCTGTCGAGGAAGGTCGCGATTGCGTGTAAAGCAAGCCAAGAAAGTGTTGTGTAGAAAAAGATTCCTTTGATGATTTATATAACATAAAAGTCTCGGGTGTTACATGATGTGAGGATGGGTGGTGATGTCGTGTGTTGATTAGTGTTTTGGATAAGAACCTATATGGTGGGATTGTGTGTGGTTGCATTTATTTATATTTTATATGATTTTTTTATATACGTAATGAACTTGTATTGATCCCTCAATTATTCCAACCATATAATTTATATGTAGAATTTCATAATATCATGATGGTGAAAATTATTGGATGCATACCCAGCCTTTTCCGCTCTATTTTCCATGTGATTTTTATGTTCATGTGATGCGATGTCAATAAGTTAAATGTTAATTTTTGAGTTATTATGTGCTGTTATGGCCCATATTTCTTTGGTTGAGTCATGATGAGGTGATATATGTTGAGTGGTATTATAGTGGGGGTAGTTAATGGTAGGATAAGCGATGAGATTTATTTCCTTATTTTCATGATACCATACAATTATCGTTATAGATATGATGAGATGTGGTAGTCTAGTTGCCTTTTTATGAGATATGTTTTGATGTCCTAGGTGGATTCAAGAAAAATGTTATGTGATGACCCATGTGTCTTTGGATTATAGGAAATGTGATCGACATAGTTTTTTGTGAGATGTTATGGGATGGAATGTATCAAATGGGATAATTGGCATGATGTGACAAATAGAAGAGAGGGGAGAGTGTGGTCATAGGATTTTTGGGTGTGAGAGAAGAATCTCAGTGTAGAGTGGTATGGGGTACCACTTTTTGATCTAGATATAATTAAATGATTAAATATGGATGTGTTATTTAATGAGTGATCCATGGTGATGATGTTATTGGTTTGTTCCCCAGTTTATGATTCGTCTGATTTCATTATCATTCATGTGTATACATGTATAATTCCTTCACATGTACAGGGGAAATATTGGTATATCTATACATGGGATACTTGTACAACCTCCCTACATATATAAAATGAATTTTCATGTTTTAATTATGAGTTCATTGAACATTATGGACATTTCTTGCTCAACCTATGGAGATGATGTTGTGTCCCTCCCTTATCTATTCTTTTGGTTGTTAATATTAATTCATTTATATGTCTCTATTTTAAATTTAAATTCCTTATGATATTTTTTTCTGTCTCTTTTTTTGGTATATTATTTCTATTTATCTAAATGACTATTAAAGAGTGTATTCAATCTTATTTATAGAATTTTTTTTAATTTGTATTCAATCATAAAAACAGGTCATATTAATTGTGGGTCTCTGGGTTCATTACCTCTATTTATTAATTTATAGTATTGTATGGGTAACATTGGATGGGGTTCGTGTTGAGACCCAAAATTGTTATGATATTCAAGGGTTCTATGAGCCTAAAAACATTGGTAAAACTGTTTGTTTCTAGACCAAAAAATAGTTATCCTCTAATTTTTGGACAATTGAATGCATTTCAAACTATTAGGGACTATGTTTTGGGAAACATTATGATAACCATTGTAATGGCCCGGACCTCTGCGGTCCAATTCTTTGTAAACAATTTGATGTGGTCAAACACGACACGTGTTGTAATAATAATTTTTTTTTAAAATAATAATTGCTAATGGTGGCATGAAAATATATGGTGTTAATTAGATAAAATGGTTTTAAATTAACCAATGTAAAATATAAGAAATAAAATCGAATATATTTAATAAAATGATGGGGGGCGCATGGAATAAGTTATAAAGGAATAAATTACAATAAATGAGGCTCATGTAATAAATTATAAAGGAATGAAATGCATGGGGTGCATGGGTGTGACCTTGTACAGGAGGTGTTGTGCGGTTCTCCACAATTAAAGTTGGAATTGTGTTAATAACATTAAAAGGGTATTATTATATAATAATTTGTTATAATAATAATAACATGAAGAGGCATGTGAATGGGGTTCCCAAACATGCGTGAATATAATGTTATGGGATATATGGAGTAATTATATGAAAATAATGGGTGTCAATAATAATAATAATTATTAACGTTAATGATGGGGACCCGTTGATGAAATTGAAAGAGGATTTATTACTATTTAATTAAATAATAATGATAAAGGTGACAAAAATATGTGTGTGATTGGTAAATTAAATTAAATGGGTTTAATTTTTGGTTAGTAAATTAAATTATTTGAATTTAATTAAATGGAATGGTTTTAACTTAATAACCATGGTAAACTAATTTAATGGGATTAAATTAGTACATTAATTATGGGTGTTATTATTATTAATTTTATTAAATAATAATGTTGAAGTGAGAATGGAGTTTGGGGCGTTCCACATGGAGTAAAAGAAATGGGAGGCGCCACTTTTGGTGGTGGGAGAGAATCATGAAAGAAAAAAATAGATTGGAGAGAGAAACAAAAAATAATAATAAGAGAAATAAAATTAAAAGACAAATAAATGAAAAAGGAGGAATTTGTGCTTAATTATAGCGCCCATGAAGACTCCAAAACGTGATTGCTTTTGGAGTTATGAAAAATAAATAAATAATTGATTAATAATAATAAAAAAATATTGTTATTATTAATTTTGTTGATAAAACACTTTTTTGTCCGTAACTTCTTCGTGCGACCTCGGTTTCACAAACCGTCAGTGGCAGTGCGACCCTGACTACGAGACGAAAATTATGAGTCCAATATTGGATGTCTTTTTCGGGTTTTCGGATTGGGTACCCAAAACGCTCATGAATTAATAGATTTAATATTGTTATTATTACGGGATCTTGTATCCAACGTATCTCCCTCATACGGTATCGGATTGACGATCCGTCAGAGACAGCGTAACCCTGAAATTATGACGGTCATATTAAGACCATTAATGAGCTACTTTTATGACTCATGCCTCGGGTCAACGAAACACCACATATTGATAGAATTATCATTATTATTAAAACGCGTGGAACCCGCATGACGTGTTGTGTGTTAACCAATCAAAACATGTAACGTATGTACGGTCACATCGTGTATTCATTAATGCACGCTGAATACGGTTTACCTATTCGTTGCCTATATAAGAACGAGGTCATGTTTTATCTTCCATATCGATCGCTTCTTTGTCGCACGACGAAGCTCTTGGACAATCGAGAAGTATTCCTCCTCTAACTTCTTTGTCCGAGCTCCGAATTACGATCCGTCAGCGGCCACAGGATCGTAGCGACGAGACGAAGCTTCTAAGCCCGGAATTGTCACCTTTCCTTCAAGCCTTCCTTCTCCAGCTTCCATTCTAGGAGGCGTTTGTCGGGTTTGGCGAAGGCGGAGGACACCGAAGGACGTCGTCGGAAGCGACGTGATCGGGACCTTTTGAGGTAGGGGTTTACCTTCGTCTCTCTTTTTGGTGCAACATGCGGGGTGGGATATTTTTCTTTTGTTCCATGGGATGTAGTTGAACTTTAAATAAAGATAATAACCGGATAAAGAAGGGTTTGGGGTTTTGTGCTGTTTCTTTTGCCTTCCAGTTTCTTTATCTTCTGATTGTGATTTTGTATTGAAAGGCCTTTGCCTACTGAAAATCAAGGTCGTTGGTGGCCATTGCGTGCGCAATTGATATCGGAATTGTTTGTGGTTGGTTTTGTTAAAATATGGAAAATGGATAAGCACGTAAAGACTGGCTGATTGAATGAGAATGAAAACCTTGTATGATCACCCCGATTGAACAAAGTTGGAATAATGAACATGTTGGTGGTTTGGTTTTTTTGTGGAAAATGCCTTTATTTATGAAAAGTGTTTTGATTATGAAAAGTGTTTTGAAGTAAAAGGTGTTTTCAAATGCAGAAATGTTTTGTGTGTGGAAAGGGTTTTATGTGTGGAACTATGAAATAAATGAATGATGGAATGTTGTACGGTTGTGATAATCTCTTGTAAATGAAATGGAATGTGGTTGCTTGCGTTTTACCTAACCTTGGTTGTGGATGGCAGGGATATGTTTGTGAAAGGTTTTGTCTGGATGTTAGTTGCTGAGTAGTAATAATTTGTTAAACCATTGCATGAAACATGAAAACCTAAATGGGGTTGGGGGATGATTGTTTGGTTGTTGATGCATGCTTCGTGGTAGCAGTGCCGAGGCACATGCTCAGTTTCTCTTTTTAAGAAGCCATAGGTTGGGCTGTGTGTTTGGTATATGTATATATATAATTGTATCTTTGTGTTTTGTCGCACCACACCCATGTCAAGCAACTAGTGCTGAACACTCCCATTTTATGGGAGAGGGTGTTCCCCCTTAGTTACTAGCTCCTTCCTGCTCCTTCTTCCATAGGCTATGATGGCTTGAGGTGACCTTACACCCAAGACTCTTCGGGTAGGTCTCGGAGGCTGTGATGGCTTGAGGCGACCTTTAGCCCAAGACTCTTCGGGCAGGCTTACCGTTCCCAAGAACCTTCGGGATGAGGCCCAGGTGTCTGCGGGCGGGTTAGGGGTTGTGGCCCAGGTGTGTGCAGGCGAGATGCGTGGTTGTGAGGCCCAGGTGTGTGCGGGCGGGATGCGTGGTTTGGCCCAGGTGTGTGCGGGCGGGAAGAGTGTGGTAGCGTCAGGACGTTTGCCGTTAGGAAAAGCAGTATCTAATTAAGTGGGAAATGGTGTGGGGTACCCAATACTTTTGTTATATATATATACTAAACTTGTTTGTGTTACATTGTGAGTGTGACCAGTGAGGCTAGGTGGATAGTTTTTCCTTGTTAGTTTCTGGTTCTTCTGTTTTCTCACGGGACCTTAGGGTGTCTCCCCACTTGTGCTCGAGAGCTTTAGGTTCTCTACTGAGTATACTTGTATGCTCACCCTACGTTGTTTCAGGTTTTCAGGAGGACTACCAGGGCCGTGCGGGGCCCTACTAGTCAGGCAGTGGGAGTTGTGCAGTTGCTGTTTTCTTGTTTTCCTTTTTGTACTGTACTCACTTGTACTTTTGAGCATCCTTGTACTTGTACCTTGTTATAAAAATTATTTAAACATGCATGTGGGTTTGTTTTGGGTTTATTTCTGTACACTTGTTCTTTTCCCTTTTTGGTGGTTTACTTGTCCTATTTCCCGATCCAAAATAATAAAAAGGGTAATGCCTCCCATATTTGTGAAAACTCATACCCTTGGTGCTAGTCGCCAACCCGGGGCCTACTGGAGGCGGGACTCGGGGGTCATTATCTTCCTTTCACCATTGCCAGATCAGGAGGGGCAATCTTTGGTGGGAGGGGGTCGTGACAGAATGGTATCAAAAGTGATGGTTGAGAGATAGGATGGAGTCTGGAGTTAGGCACAGTGAAGATTGCATGGGATGGTAGGGCAACAGTGTTCGTTAATCTTGGTGCGTGACATAGGCCAGGGAAGACCAGCTAGGACACGGGATTTTAGGGCCCCCCGTGATCCGATACAAGGACTCTGAGCCTACCGAACGACCAAGTGAGACTATATTGATTGCAGGGTAGAGACCCTAGGTAAGGTACATGCATCATCATGTTTGTGTTTTACTTGATTTGGGTGTTCTGGGAAAGAAATTGAAATAAAATGATAATTAAAACTTTGAATTTTTCATTACTACTTGGGCTTAGGCGTTCCCTGTTTACCGAACAACTATGGCACCTGGACGTCAACAGAACGACAGAGGAGTGGGACACAGATAGTTTCATGCAATAGAAGTGGCAACCCTAGCAAGGCCAGAGATCAAGAGAGATGTTTCCGGTTTTACTTAAATGCTCTCATTTATGTTTTGTTTAAATTCAAGATCATCACACTCCTTTGTTGAAACTCATTCTCGCCCATGCTTTGGGCATGGAACATTTTTTTTCATGAATTTATAATGCTAAGTTGTTTCCCTCTTTCCTTTAAATGTGTGTGAAGAGTCATAGCATGTGGGGGGAGGAGGACCTAATCCCTAATCAAGACGCATTAATGTGGATGCGATTAAACTTGTGCAGGAGAGTTAGTGCCGCGTAAAGCGGATAATATCTCGACATGGGTGAAGGAATTCCTTAAGCCATGTGTTCGGGAAATTTATTGATGTTTTGTATGGTGTTGGGGGCAGTGTAAGTTGGAAAATCCTAATATATGGAAGTGGGATGGCTCAGTCCTTAATCGAGAGGCATTAATGCGGATGCGATTAAACCCGTGCATGCGAGTTAGTGCCCCCTAAAGCGGATAATATCTTGACATAGGAGAGGAATTCCTAACTCACATAAATAGGGTTTTCGGTTGTTTCTTGTTATGACAAGAGGCCTGAGAGGTATCTTGAGGGGTGGTTGTTCGGACCTTTCCCCCTTTTATGGGTTGGTTTTAATTCTTGAGGACGAGAATTTTTTGAGAGGTATCTGGTGTAATGGCTCGGACCTCTCCGGTCCATTTCATTGTAAAAAATTTGATGTGGTCAAACACGACACGTGTTGTAATAATAATTTTTTTTATAATAATAATTGGTAATGGTGGCATGAAAATATTTGGTGTTAATTAGATAAAATGGTTTTAATTTAATCATTGTAAAATATAAGAAATAAAATCGAATATATTTAATAAAATGATGGGAGGCGCATGGAATAAGTTATAAAGGAATAAATTACAATAAATTAGGCTCATGTAATAAATTATAAAGGAATGAAATGCATGGGGTGCATGGTTGTGACCTTGAACAGGAGGCGTTGTGCGGTTCTCCACAATTAAAGTTGGAATTGTGTTAATAACATTAAAAGGGTATTATTATATAATAATTTGTTATAATAATAATAACATGAAGAGGCACGTGAATGGGGTTCCCAACCATGCGTGAATATAATGTTATGGGATATATGGAGTAATTATATGAAAATAATGGGCGTCAATAATAATTATTATTATTAATGTTAATGATGGGGACCCGTTGATGAAATTGAAAGAGGATTTATTACAATTGAATTAAATAATAATGATAAAGGTGACAGAAATATGTGTGTGATTGGTAAATTAAATTAAATGGGTTTAATTTTTGGTTAGTAAATTAAATTATTTGAATTTAATTAAATGGAATGGTTTTAACTTAATAACCATGGTAAACTAATTTAATGGGATTAAATTAGTACATTAATTATGGGTGTTATTATTATTAATTTTATTAAATAATAAATTTGAAGTGAGAATGGAGTTTGGGGCGTTCCACATGGAGTAAAAGAAATGGGAGGCGCCACTTTTGGTGGTGGGAGAGAATCATGAAAGAAAATAAATAGATTGGAGGGAGAAACAAAAAATAATAATAAGAGAAATAAAATTAAAAGACAAATAAATGAAAAAGGAGGAATTGGTGCTTAATTATAGCACCCATGAAGACTCCAAAACGTGATTGATTTTGGATTTATGAAAAATATATAAATAATTGATTAATAATAATAATAAAATATTGTTATTATTAATTTTGTTGATAAAACACTTTTTTGTCCGTAACTTCTTCGTGCGACCTCGGTTTCACGAACCGTCAGTGGCAGTGCGACCCTGACTACGAGACGAAAATTATGAGTCCAATATTGGATGTCTTTTTTGGGTTTTCGGATTGGGTACCTGAAACGCTCATGAATTAATAGATTTAATATTGTTATTATTACAGGATCTTGTATCCAACGTATCTCCCTCATACGGTATCGGATTGACGATCCGTCAGCGACAACAGAACCCTGAAATTATGACGGTCATTTTAAGACCATTAATGAGCTAATTTTATGACTCATGCCTCGGGTCAACGAAACACCACATATTGATAGAATTATCATTATTATTAAAATGTGTGTAAACCGCGTGACGTGTTGTGTGTTAACCAATCAAAACATGTAACGTATGTACGGTCACATCGTGTATTCATTAATGCACGCTGAATACGGTTTACCTATTCGTTGACTATATAAGAACGAGGTTATGTTTTATCTTCCATATCGATCGCTTCTTTGTCGCACGACGACGCTCTTGGACAATCGAGAAGTATTCCTCCTCTAACTACTTTGTCCGAGCTCCGAATTACGATCCGTTAGCGGCCACAGGATCGTAGCGACGAGACGAAGCTTCTAAGCCAGGACTTTCCACCTTTACTTCTGGCCTTCCTTCTCCAGATTCCATTCTAGGAGGCGTTTGTTGGTTTTGGCGAAGGCGGAGGACACCGAAGGACGTCGTCGGAAGCGAAGTGATCGGGACCTTTTGAGGTATGGGTTTACCTTCGTCTCTCTTTTTGGTGCAACATGCGGGGTGGGATATTTTTCTTTTCTTCCATGGGATGCAGTTGAACATTAAATAAAGATAATGACCGG
This sequence comes from Viscum album, assembly GCA_963277665.1. NCBI lineage: Eukaryota > Viridiplantae > Streptophyta > Magnoliopsida > Santalales > Viscaceae > Viscum > Viscum album. Next base: position 1,386,521,780 of record OY728122.1, read on the forward strand.
ATAAATAAGGGTTTGGGGTTTTGTGCTGTTTCTTTTGCCTTCCAGTTTCTTTATCTTCTGAGTGTGATTTTGGATTGAAAGGCCTTTGCCTACTGAAAATCAAGGCTGTTGGTGGCCTTTGCGTGCACAATTGATATCTGAATTGTTTGTGGTTGGTTTTGTTAAAACATAGAAAATGGATATGCACGTAAAGACTGGCTGATTAAATGAGAATGAAAACCTTGTGTGATCACCCCGATTGAACAAAGTTGGAATAATAAACATGTTGGTGGTTTGGTTGTTTTGTGGAAAATGCCTTTATTTATGAAAAGTGTTTTGATTATGAAAAGTGTTTTGAAGTAAAAGGTGTTTTCAAATGAGGAAATGTTTTGTGTGTGGAAAGGGTTTTATGTGTGGAACTCTGAAATAAATGAATGATGGAATGTTGTATGGTTGTGATAATCTCTTGTAAATGAAATGGCATGTGGTTGCTTGAGTTTTACCTAACCTTGGTTGTGGATGGCAGGGATATGTTTGTGAAAGGTTTTGTCTGGATGTTAGTTGCCCAGTAGTAATAATTTTTTAAACCATTGCATGAAACATGAAAACCTAAATGGGGTTGGGGGATGATTGTTTGGTTGTTGATGCATGCGTCATGGTAGCAGTACCGAGGGACATGCTCAGTTTCTCTTTTTAAGAAGCCATAGGTTGGGCTATGTGTTTGGTATATGTATATATATAATTGTATCTTTGTGTTTTGTCGCACCACACCCATGTCAAGCACCTAGTGCCGAACACTCCCATTTTATGGGAGAGGGTGTTCCCCCTTAGTTACTAGATCCTTCCTGCTCCTTCTTCCATAGGCTATGATGGCTTGAGGTGACCTTACACCCAAGACTCTTTGGTTAGGTCTCGGAGGCTGTGATGGCTTGAGGCGACCTTTAGCCCAAGAATCTTCGGGCAGGCTTACCATTCCCAAGAACTTTCGGGATGAGGCCCAGGTGTCTGCGGGTGGGTTAGTGGTTGTGGCCCAGGTGTGTGCGGGCGAGATGCGTGGTTGTGAGGCCCAGGTGTGTGCAGGCGGGATGCGTGGTTTGGCCCTGGTGTGTGCGGGAGGGAAGAGTTTGGTAGCGTCAGGACGTTTTCCGTTAGGAAGAGCAACATCTAATTAAATGGGAAATGGTGCAGGGTACCCAATACTTTTGTTCTATATATATACTAAACATGTTTGTGTTACTTGGTGAGTGTGACCAGTGAGGCTTGGTGGATAGTTTTTCCTTGTTAGTTTCTAGTTCTTCTGTTTTCTCACGGGACCTTAGGGTGTCTCCCCACTTGTGCACGAGAGCTTTAGGTTCTCTACTGATTATACTTGTATGCTCACCCTACGTTGTTTCAGGTTTTCAGGAGGACTACCAGGGCCGTGCGGGACCCTACTAGTCAGGCAGTGGGAGTTGTGTAGTTTCTGTTTTCTTGTTTTCCTTTTTGTACTGTACTCACTTGTACTTTTGAGCTTCCTTGTACTTGTACCTTGTTATAAAAATTGTTTAAATATGCATGTGGGTTTGTTTTGGGTTTATTTATGTACACTTGTTCTTTTCCCTTTTTGGTGGTTGACTTGTCCTATTTCCCGATCCAAAATAATAAAAAGGGTAATGCCTCCCATATTTGTGAAAACTCATACCCTTGGTGCTAGTCGCCAACCCGGGGCCTACTGGAGGCGGGACTCGGGGGTCATTATCTTCCTTTCACCATTGCCAGCTCAGGAGGGGCAATCTTTTGTGGGAGGGGGTTGTGACAACCATTCACATGTTATTGTCTCCCAAGATTGATGTTTGAATACTTATAATGAATTAAATTAACAAATTCAATGTTTCGGTAATGAATTAATTTATAAATGAAATCATTATACTAAAATTATTTATAATGTTAAATGTTTTTATTATAGAGGTTATGGGTATGGTTCCCATGAACTATATTCACAATGTCCAAACATTGTAGACAAGTAAATATTTAAGGATCATTTACTGTCCCACTTATATAGAACCAAAAAAAATATAAGATACTATATTATATAAAATATTATTCTCCATTATGTATTGATAGTAATTCATGCTGGAAATTACGATGAAAGTATAACATCTTTAATATAGGTGGATGATCATCCTTAATAATAACATATTCTAATGATAATCATATAGAAATATAGATTTATAATATATTATTATCAATTTTATTGAAGGATAATTATGGTAATAGTATATCATTTTAGGGGATACATATTTTTAAAATGACTAAAACTGATATGGTAATTTTATAATATTTTGTTGAAGTTGATACACAAGTTGATGGAATCACTATATCTTGTGAAAAAATTATACTCAAAGATTAATTTGGGAATCATTCTATGGACTACAAGTAAACCAAAAAATATTTCTATATTGGATTGAATATGATCATTATATAAATATATATATGATGTATATTATTTATTTGGGAATGGTAGAGTAGGGGAACATCTATATATGATTTTTAGTGGGGTATTTGTAATTTCAAATTGTTTAATTGCATTGAATGGCAATTTTTACATGAAAATTGTCTACAAAAATTGGGATGTTAGACAATACCATGAATTACCAATTTCATTTGAATATTAATAATTTTTATAACTAATCTAACCGAAATTATATATTTTATAATTATTATAAATTACTGAAGAAATTGTCTATTAACCTTGGTAATATTTTTCACAATATATGAAATTTCCTAGGTTATGATATTCTACATCCTAGAATTATAAATTAATTGTATTTTATAAATTAAAAAATATAAATATTTGATGTTTATGTTTTAATTATAAATACATAATGATAAATATAAATAGTTTCTTTGTGAATAAATACTATTACTAATACAATCAATGTATTAGTTTTAAATATTTCTATCCTTTTATTTATTTTAGAGATATTAATCATTAGTACTCACATTGAATACTTAACTTATATTTTTATTCTCTAAATTTAAAATATTTATATGGCCATTATTAGATATTCTCTATTCCCATTTATAATTTTTAATCCCAATTGTTATATATATTCCCAAAAACCATATAATTATTGTATTACCTATTTCCAATTATATATATATATATACTGATAACAACTCAAAATTTCATTCATAAATATATTTAATTTATTTAAAAATAATTATACCATAATGATAATTAAATTATTTATTTTCATATTAATAATTATTGTAATTAGATTCAATAAAATGATAAAGATTATGATTACTATATCATATATATTTTAGTCAGTTATTTGATATTCCTTTTTTAATTTTCAATATTGTGTTTGGTATTTATTTTTCATAGTGTATTAATTTATACCAACCGTTTTACTATTTTTTCAGTCTTAAATAACTTTTTTTCCTTTTAAAAATAAATATAAATGAATGATATTATATTCCAAATATTCATAACCAAAAAATGAGGTTTGAAATAGTTATCTGTTAGGTAATAATGGATTTCAGTATAGAGAGAGAAAAATAAATTAGAATCAAAATTACTTATGATAAATGATTATAATGGGTCAATTTAGATTTAATTTATTATTATCTCATAAAAATGTTCATTCCCAACTATATCAATGATACACGATGTCATCTAAATTTGACGATTGAATGAAACACATATTTATTATTTCAATAAAATAATATATAATTTAGCATTGTATAATAATTAATATTAAATAATTTGATAACTGATTTTATATGATTTTTAAAGTACAATATTTATTAAATCACTATGGTTATCCTGCATTTGATCACAAAAATAAATTTTGTTCTATTTTATGATTAAAATGTTGAATTCTAAATATGAAAATACTTGTAAATACATTTTTATTTTAAATTAAAATATCATGTTAAATAATAAATTACACCAAATTTTATATCTATAAAATACAATTAAAAAAATTCAATGGTCGGCGTTCTTCATTAATGTGGCATGTATTCCCTATAATTTATTTATAATTTTTTTGTAATTTCATATTAAAAAAAATTATAAAATAATAAAAATTATGAGATTAGATGAATTCTAAATCCATTTCATGTCATATCCTTTAATTTTTTGTTCAATTAATTATAATTTAATTTTGAAAAAACCACTTTTACATTACATGGATTCTAGGTAGATTCCATTGTATACTCACACAATGTAAATCAGTCTATTTTTTCTACCCAAATCCCTAAAAATATATCTCTTATAGAAGAACTATTAATTTATTATATTCTAAAAATTTTTATTCACTTATAAATGCTACCCCATAGGAGTAGTAAAATATATAACCTTATATATATCTATTCAATCTAATGATATAGTTGAAAAATGATATTGATTTAAAAAATAATTATTGATATTTTTTAGTACTAAATTATATTCTAAACTATAATTAAAAGAAAAATAGGGTTATTAAATGGAAAATTGAGAAATAAATATTGATTATATATTAGAATATTTTCAACTATTTTTACAATTTTAAGGATAAAAAACATCAAATTAGCTAAAAAATATTACCACTGTTCAATATAAGTAGGCTAATCTATATGAATAATTTTACTAATTTAATAATATGTTATTAAATTTGATTACATTAGTGATAATATATATTATGGAAATCAATTTTTAAATATTTTTAAAATTTGACCTAATTCGTTTTTTCCATTTTTTTAAAAATAATTAATAAAAATCATTTCAGCATAAACATTCTAATATGCATATTATGATCATTAATTGTAAGATAAGAAAATATGAATCTATCATTAAGGGGGTAATAAAAATGATTCAAACATTAGGGATATTAATTTTATAAATAAATGTGTGAAAGAGAATAAAGCAATATCTTATACTAAAATTAATTTTTTGTATTCCAAACGAAATAATGTTATGTTATTTTTTTGTGGAATCATATAGTTAAAAAATTAAATATATACTTTTAAATATTATTTAGTGTATTTTGATTAGGACGGTGTAAGATTATTTTTTATATGTTGTTTAAATTTATATGATAATGATAATACTGAAGAGGAATAAAATATTTGATTAAAACAATAAATATTTTTTTTATAAGAAAAATGGAAATCAAATTTGTTTTCCATTAAAATGGGAAACTATTCAAAAAATATTGAAAAATAATATTTTTAGAAAATATAACAACAAATATAAAATTATTATATATTATTTCAAAATGATTCATTCTAGTAACATAATCCAAATAATTGCATCCACAATAACAAAAAATATTACTGTTTCAATGTTCAATGATAAATGATATTATGATGTTAAAGAATATAATATAGAGTACATATGGATGAAATAATTAATAAATTTCTTCAATAAACACAATTTATTTTGAATGGAATGTAAGGGGATAAATATTAATACTCACATAATAAATAGTATAATTTTTCATTTAAATTTATTGATGATGGGATAAAATTTAATATTGATGATTTAAATTTCATATTGAAAAAAGAAAAATATCATGCAATATAACCAGTGAGTGATATAACAATATTCATTCATATTTTATAAAATTAACAAAAGAAATTATTCTTCAATTCCAATGAATATATATTAAATAATTATCGTATTTTTCCTACTCATTAATGATTACCGCAATCTAACATCATTAGCACATGATTTCACATTATAACCATATTATATTTAATATAAAATTATATAATTATATAAAAAAATTATGATACTTTTATACACAATTTAGTCATTCCAATGTTCAATTAAACCATCATTAGATACTTTTTTGTTATCCATTGAAATGATTATCCTTAAATTATATGGTATGGAGATGATGTTAAAATTAAAAATTTATAAAATTTATAATATTAGAAATTATAATGTTGATTATAAATCGCAACAAAAAATGTATCCATTTCATCATTCAACACATGTTGAAAAAATTAATCATCTAAAAGATATTACCAAAAATAGGAATACAAAATATAAATTGATGAATAATAATTTAATCGAATGTGACATGATATATAATATAAAATTAAAAAAATAGACAATTGATAAATAAAAAATAATTATTATGATAATGTGTGGATAAAAAGTGTGACAAATCATAAATAACAAAAAAAAATTAATTATTTTCTAAAATAATTATGTTCAACATAAATCCATATTTTATATTTTCCCAAATGAATTATAGTTTAATAAATTACATAAAAATATTCTAATTGAAAAAATAGTGATATATTTTAAACACAATATATTTTACGAAAGGCCAGTTTTTGTAAAATTAGTAATGGAAAATAATTTTTTGAAATGAAAATAATAAAAAACATATGTTTTGTCCACTAAAAAAATTTAAATTGTATAATAAAACTCATATTTTTTCTAAAACATGAATTATCTCATAAGATAAAAAATATATTAATATTAATAACATGTTTTAAAAAGTATGATAAAAAAATATCTTCAAATTATCAAACCCAAAACGATGATGTCATAAATTTAAAACACACTGTCATTAAAAAAATTCCCACAATAAATCGATGATATAATAATATATAAATTAGATATCATCACTTAAATTTTTTACGTCATATCTTTAATTAAGAGAAATGAAAATAAAAACCAATATTAACTCCATGAAATGTAATAAAATTTGAGAATTAAAAGGTATAAAGAAAAATATTTTAGTAATATTCAATTAATAATATAATACATTCATAAAATTATAAGAGATATGTATTCAAAAAATTATATAAATATTCATTTTAAATCTTGTAAGTACACTAATGTATTAAAATTCAATGATTATGACTATTGGTTATATAACCAAAATGATACATGAACATCCATACAGGTATTTTTCTAATGGGAATTCAAAATGATTTGACATGAACTGTTATTGTAGAAGGAATAAAGCACATAAACCAAAAAATATTTATAAATATAATATATTGTGTGATCAGGTGATTAGATAATTTTGGTGAATAAATTAGATTCATAATGTATAATTAATTATTATATAAAGCCTTTAATATATTGTATTTTGTCATTTTTTCTAATAAAAACTATATTTATAATATGGTGGAAACACTTAAATTGTAGAAATAATATTTTTATTTCTTAGACAACATACTTAATCTCAAGAATATTTTTACTGGATGAATACAAAAATTAAATAGAGAAAACATTAAATTAACAACTAAATTTCACTTTGAATATTGGAATCTTCCATTAAAAAAATCATTATCATCACAAAAATTAAATTTCAAAAACTGAGTTTAATTTTATAAATTAATTGTCTCAATTTACATTTTTGTAAAATTATACTCCCAAAAGTTTTTCAATTTAATTATTTTAAAAATAGAAATAGAATAATTCAACTCTTTTTTTTCCAAAATAAGAAAATTATTTTATTAAGTTTCTATATTTACTTCCTTGGAAGTATTTAATTATTTTTAGAATTATAATAAATTTCATCTTGATATCTATCACCTAATTAATTTCACATTTCAAAAAATTATTTTTTATAATTAAAAAAATTATGGGATTTAGATCCATAATTTGTATTACTCTCTTAATCTATATTACTCATTAATGATATATTTTTATATCTGTATTTATATATATTAATATTCTATCAAGATTATGAGTTAGTTGGTAGGGGTTATAATTTTTTTCCAAAGGATTGTGATTTCATGTATCTTTTTTTCTTAATAATTATTCATTAGAGTCTCATACAATAGAGAATCTCCATCATCCAGTTGAATTTGTTTTTTCAGTTTATTTTTATCTTAACAATTTAGTAAATTTTCATTTTTGGAAAATCAAAATCTCATATTTTGAATGTGGTGGGTTTAAATAGTGAAAAAAATTAAAATATATTTATCTTTATTTACCTAACACTTTATTTGATTCTTGAACCTATTATATATAGCATAATTCATTTTGATAGAATTTATTTTTAAGGAGTCCTTGAAATAATTTTTAAACATCAGTATGCTAATAATTATCCCCAGAGTTATAATAATATAACTAATTTAAAATATTATTCAATGTATCATATTTATATTTAAAATAAACTATTGTTCTTTTATACATTCGAAATTTTCACTATTCATACAAATAAACAAATATTGTATTATGGAACCAATAATCCCATCTGTTGACTACTCATAGAAAACTGAAATTTCATCAAAGGCCCCATTATAATAATTTAATCAAATTGTAATGTTTATAATTATACTTTAAATTAAGTAGTAATTATTCATAAATTCTATAATTTCATCTTTTTAATTGATAATATTTTGTAATATGTTATACATATCATTATCATATTCATGACTAGGAATTATGAATTCATTAAAGTATATGATGTGAATTATATGTTTGGTTCTCATCAACAAATTATTCTTGTAGAACTATAATTAACATCATCCAAATGTCTGAATAAGTTTTATAATAATACATAAGAATATATAATGTTATAAATATTGAATTATAAAGTGAAAATATGACTTTTTAATTTATGATACATTTTATAGCATGATTACAAATTAATATTTCATGTTCAACCAAATATAATTTATATGTTGTAGCCATGACCGCTCAATTTTCAATAACTATATTAATTAAAAACGTATCTCTATTTTCTCCATATCAACTGTAATCAACACATTAATATAATGTGTCTATAATTGTAATAATGATTTCACTTCTAGACTTTTCATCATGTAAATATATCTTATAATTATCCTTGTTATGAAACAATGTAATTTTTTTATGATAATTTTAAAAATAATTAAAATATTAATGATTTCTAAAAAAATATTCAATAGAATATATTATTCTAATAAAAAAAAGTTGTTATCATGGAATAACACCATAACTAAACATTGAAACCATTATAAAGTAACATTATGATACAAAATTTAATATCCCATTTAAGTTAATAGAAATTTATAAGAGGGGTGTGACATCCCTGACTAGGGGATCCACTGATCTAGTAATCATAATTTGATCACCAAATAACCCAAATCATGCCCCCAAACACAAGAGGTTTTAGACTATTGATGAGGATTTTGTAAGTCACATTGGGATACTATACCCTCACGATCTATGTAATCCATTGTTGATATCACGTGAAATAAATGAAATGATATACCAAAAATCAGAACATACATTTCCATCCAGCATACAAAATGGGTGAAACCATGACCAAAAAATAAATTTGTCACATTGAAAATATTTGTAAATGTGAAGGAAAACCCAAAAAAAATTAAGGTCACCAAAATTGTTCATGAAAAGAAGTCTATATCCCCATCCATGTACTCTACATGACCAAATCAACTCCTTTGAATATGGCCTCCGAACATGTCCTAACCAGAAACCATGAAATCATCTCGGGTACCAAATAGCGGACCGAGAAGGGTCTGAGTTTGACATATTAATAAATCACTAATATATTATACAAAAATTATATTCTAAATAGATAGTTTAAGAACGTACAATGTAGAATATAATATAAACCAAAGTCAAATCGTGTTTTATTTTTTAACAATATTTTCTTCACCCATTTACATCATTAGTAACATGTTTATAATTTATCCAATTCTCATTAATTAATTCATTTTACATACAAGTTCCATTGGTTATGAATTTAAATGATTTACATAATGGTGTAGGACATTAAATTACCAAGAATATTTGGAAAATTACAAGATCCCTATCACTCTCGAGACACAAATTTCATAAACATTTACATCTCACATACCTTGGAGCCTCGACTAGGGTAGTCTCATAAAATGCATCTGTTGGGGGCATGGAGCCTCAGTCTCTTTCCCTGACACATGTATTTTTTTGGTGGGGATTATGGCATTATACTAACCTAACCCATTGGTGTATATTATGAAGTCTAATAACCTACTACAACCATGAATTTTACACATTTTTTATACATCCATTTTCAACATATATTATGTTGAAAACCAATAAAAAATTAAAATACATAAAAATAAATTTTCAAATGTCTTTTTATACATAATGAACATAATTACTTAACTCATTAACACATTTACCATTTTCTTAGAATAACCAATTTAACCCTTTTCCATTTCCATGCCACAACCCATTTATCATATTCTACACATTGTTTATATTAACCAATTTCACATATTTCAAAATTTAAAAAAAAATTACCATGGTGGAATATTTAGCCATTTCCATAAATTAAAATTTTTTACATATTAATCATTTAATATTTTCTAATACTTAAAGACATGTAAATAAAAATTTCAAAACATTTTGGATAATTTCTCTATAACCCATTTTATCCATTTTATCAGTATTCTAAATAATCCCTTATGACATTACCATAATTTGGATACAACTACCAATTGTTCATCATTTAAATTTTAATAAAAATTTCAACCCATTTCTCATGTAATTTATTGCAATTAATTTCAAATGATTCTTATCAATACCATGTTCTATGTTAATGAATATTGGCTCACCCATTGGGTGGCCCAAATCAGTCTAGTCACTAACAATGCAACAAATAGGGGATCCTAAAGGTGTTAAATCATCATTTAACCTATAATTTAACTAAACTTTTCTCAATGAAACAAATGAATATTAAAAGTAAATTATGGTAAAAACCACATATTCCATAATATATGAAAAACATTTGAATATTAATTAAAGACCACCTAACTCAATTATGAGGATGAATGTAAAATTAATATTGTCCTTAGTTGCTGATTCCAAAACACTTTAGATACCCAATAAATATTCAGTTGGATAAGTGGATCTTATGGATTTGAAAGAAAATTACATAATAGACAATCCCAAATCCATAAAAGTGAAGAAAGAGGAGCATCAAACATAACTAGATCTTTGATATGAAAACAATGGTGCTCCCGACATCCTATAATCGAAGGGGAACAATCATTGTATGATTTTGGATTTTTTTTTGTCAATAGGGTTTCAAGGGTTTGAGTGAAAATGATAATCGAGTGAGAGTCTTAAAATCATGTGGCAGTTATTTGGTAAATTAGGACATCATAATGAGGTGCATAGTTTGGCAACATGGTTTTACCAAGTATTTACCAACTATTTTCATCTTATATCCTAGAGAGGCAAGGAGGAATTATTACTATGGGAGTCTCACATGGTTTGAAATACAAAACACTTACCATGTGGAATTCCTATATCCAAGACAACCAATATTGTCTTTCCACCCATGTGTTATTTACATAACTATGAATCCCAACTCCTGGATATCAATGTATGGGTGCATGGTTAACCATTACCCTCTGCTAACTAGGAAAAAAGCATTGTATGGAAAAATTCCTCATTCGATTGTGTCCCCAAAACCCTGAACACCCCGCATCCTCCTCACACACACCACCAAATCATACCATTAGACTCAATTAATACAATAAAACAACAACATACATCCATGATGATTGGGATATTACAATATCCCTTCTTCATAATAGATCATCCTCTTGGAGATCATTATTACTTTACTGAGCTTCTGAATAAAAGGGATCACACCACTGGGACCACATATCCAATTCTATCTCCAAATATACATACTAAACACAACCATTATTCCATAATACTCAAACGAAAGGGATATTAATTCCCCATAATACATTCTTACTATGATATACAATATAAATAGATTCTCCTCTTTGGAAACATCATCATGAAGAAGAAATGACACAATATTAATTATATGAGTTGGGTCATGTTTATACCAAAGGATCAATGAAACATGAAAAACATCATACATAAAACTATAATTTTATTGATGAAAAAATTAGTATGACACTAGTTTGACCCTCTCTTCAATCTCAATCTTCCTCATGTATATGTTCCATAACATTCCCTATTTCCAAATTTGATGCTGACCCAACCATGGAGACATAGAATGAAATACATGATCACACAAAAAAATTGAAGAGGACTACAATGTCTATCCACATAATACTTATACCAACTCTGAGTAGTTCACATATGTTTCAGAATCAACAATGATTGGGAAAACTTTTTTTACATGATACTCAGTCCCAAAAATTCTAATTTTACATCTTTTATCGAACATGATAGAGATATAGTAGTTATACTATAGGTTCCCTTATACATTTCAATCTGAATCACATCCTTGTAACTAGTATACTGGGAAAACTCAAAAATAACTAGGTTATTTTTCCATGATTCACCAAAATCATGGAAACAAGCGCTCAACATGTCCTCTAGATCATGAATAGTGATATAAGACTCCCCTTAAAGATGTGTGATATGAAACATATATCATGATTTGAAACTACAGTCTATGGTACCCCACGAAACATTAATATATCTCTGAAGTATAACCCACCCAACTAATCCAATGTGAATGTCTCTCAGATCATTATGAAAGAAACACATTATTCAACTAATCAAGTACAACCCAAATCATATAATAATTAAAAATAATCCATGGAAGATGTATAAAAAACCTTTCATAATGAAATTCCATTTACATTTTTGTGTGGGCATTGGAAACAAAAAACACCCACATGATGATGCTCATATTTTAACTTTTGGTAGATAGGGAATAGAGCCTTGAAATCACCCAAACTCTTTGTTCATCCATTTCCAATAATACCGAATATGAGGATCACTGTACATTCTAGTCAATATAGGATGTACATCCCACTTTATTTCATGAAACACAAACATCAACACTTATCACTTACTTTTTTGTCACTACCACTAATTCACAAACCCAAATGAGCCCATAATCACCAATGATATATCCCAAAAGCGACTCCCCACCTTTACAAATCTCCCTTAAGGTCACACATTACATATAAACATTTTAACCCTCTATAACCCATCATTTAATAATGAAATCACCTTCCAAGGACGCGAGGGTCATCTTCAATACAAATTCGTTTCTGAAGATTCAAATGATTCTAATATAATATGTAAATCATGAATTTATTATTAGTATGCACCATAAACCATTCTCCAAAAAAGTAATTTTTCCAACATTTTAAGACATGAACGACCATGACCAACATGAGATCATGCCTAGGGTAATTTAGTTCATGATGTATGAACTATCATGTACTATATTCTATAAAATTATCATCTCACATCAACACTTCTCCTTTCCCAAGACAAAGAACATCAAAAAAACAAGGTATAATTTCTACCAGGATTAGGTAAGACCAGAATTAGTGTGATTGTCAGCCAACTCTTCTGTACATAAAAGGCATTCTCACAATCCCAAATTACTCAAATATGATACATATCGTGGTCAAACCTGAATGTGGCACTACCAAATAGTAGAAGACTTAAATTAACACTGTATAATAATCATACAAAAACATAAAACGACAGACATTAGAAACATTCTATGGATTCTCCCAAGACACAAATTCCTACACCATCTTTGAATCCACATATATACCTTCCCCTGAGATGATTTACACTAATAAAAACCTAGGTCTATGAAAAAAATGAAATTCAGACAACATGACATATATCATATGATCACCAAGTGTACTCAGTGAAATTTTATGATATTTGGGTTAATCATCATGAGTTATAGAGTACACTAAGGTTCCATAAACAAAGGAAACTAAAAGATGATGTACATATGGGTATTAGATTCAATTCATTAGATCCATAAAAAATTCTAGAAAATTGGTCATCAAGAATGACATCACAAAATACTCATAAAACCCATACCTACTTCTATGGATTTTCTATAGTATATGAGAAGGTATCACCCTCCCATGATTATATCATGAAAAGAAATTTATTTATGAAAAAAATAAAGATCCTCTTAGTTTGTTAGAAAATCATTGTATATGGATAATGGTATATATTCTTAAATAAAATCTAATTCGACTATATATAATCCACACATATTCATAATGGTGTGTCAAATTTCATGGATATAATCATAGGTGATCCCCAATGTGTTGTACTGGGGTGGATAAAACATTTATTATCAAACTCTTCAAACAATGTCTTATGATCCTAGTTTACTTCAAGATCCACTAAATATGGGTGAATGGAAAATTATTCTACTCTCTGTAGATGATCTATCATGATGTCAACATCTTTATTTGGATGAAATCATGATAATTTTTTGCGGAATACATCCTAAAACATATCAACCACAAGAGGAATGATAAACTTCAATAATCACCCACAATCTGGAGAAACAAAAACCATATGGGCTTTGATTTTGACAATCGTTGGGTGGGATGGCTCTGCAAGACCTACCCAAACATCACATTCACCACAATGGACATACATGTCCCCCACAGGAGATGTGATCATTACCCAATGACACTAATTGTTAATATGAGATTTGTGTAACACGAACCAGTCAATATTTAAAAGAAGATAAAAAACCAACATCTCAAGAATATAATAGTCCCATAAGAAATAATACTCACCAACCTCGACTTCACACCCCATACACTACCTAATATTCTTTACATTATTACCTAATGGTGTATAAATCGATATGACCCACATATACATTCCACTTCTAAAGATAGATAAAACCAAAAACTCTGTAGAAATAATTGAATCAAAGTCCCTATATCAGATAAATATCAAGTGAGTGAGGAATATACAAGGATTCTATCTTGAATGTTCAATGGAACAACCACTCCATCCCAGTTGTTGAATGAAACATGTGAAGCTGACATGCCCCTCTGCCTTGGGCCCTAGTCTGAGTCCCTAGTGCAACCATGTCCTACTATTATTGATAGTATAACACCAAAGTAACACATCTATCGCCTCTATCATTACAACCATTATTACTCCAACTGCATTCATGAAACGGGGTAACAAATCTGCTACCTGCACTATGTATTATCTTATATTCTCCACTTATTCTTGACTATCGAGTGTTCATACATAACCCTTTTGCATTCCCTTTTTAACCACATGCTCAAAACTCAACTAGTGGTTAGGGAAACCGAAAACACAGGTTCCCTAGAAATCCCCGATGATGTAAAAACACAAGGTTACAAATCTGAGAGGTTGTTCCTCTCTTCATACCGCTCTGCGAACATCCACTGTGATGAAGATTTCCTAAATAATGAATCATAGCCTAATAATTTTTTCTACAGGTTTGATCAACAGGAACAAAAAATGCACTACCTGAAACCTCTTTCATGTCCCAATTTCAAATAAGTTCTTGATCAACCACATGTGAAATCCATATTAAACCAAATATATTTACTAGAGACTAGATCTCATATCTAATCCAACTGAGTAAATGCCTCAATGCCATGGTGTCATCTACCTCCAACCAGTTAATGAAGCATTTCATGTCAGCGAAATAACCTACATAATCCATAACTGAAATAATTCCTTTATTCATCCTAATAATCTCAACATCCCACTATTTCCTCAGGATGTCTAGATATATGTTTTACATAGACTCTTATTATAATCCCTTCCATAGAATACCATCTTCCCACTGGATCTAAACCATGATATCCCACCAACTATTCACCAGTCCTCATAATAAATTTTCTACCAACATGAATATATTCTATTAAAATTTATCTATGATATCCAAAATCATATATATAAACTATATTGAGAACTTTATATCCTAGGGTCCACGCTCTCCATAGATCATTTGAGGGTGCTTCCACTGAAAATATCTATCCAAATGAAACATACTCAGCACTACCATCCATGGTTCCAATTCCATCATCTAAAAAAATGAACAACGTTATTTTAACATCTTGGATTTTCTAAAAAAACATGAATAACACTTAAAAATTGTTCTTATAAGAAATTTGAGAGAATCATTGCGTTTAGAACAAGAACAATACTATAGGTGAGGGAAAACATCAACCATCATGGGTTGTATATGATAATTAATTTCTATAAATTTTACATAATAAAATAAATTATGTTTTATTTTATTTAGTGTTACATGATGACACAATAATGTTCCTTTTTAAATAATCAATTGTCAGAGAATTCAGTTTTATATCCATAACCCTATAATTATTTTAATTCATGGAGAAAGAATCATATCCAATGAATGATGATAGATAATACTGTGGATCGTCTCACCAATGGGGTTGATGGACCTAATCAATGAAAACAATGAAACCAATACTCTTCAATGACTAATCCAACTCACAGTAGTTTGTTTATTTTCTTCATGGTTACCCATTTGTGTATTTAATGAAGAGTGCAGACCAACACATGAACTGGTTGATCCCTTGATTTATTAGTCTTGTTGGATGGGATTTATTTTCAAGGATTTAATATGAGATAAACCTTTGGGATTATTTGATCTTAATTATTAATTATATTAGAAATAGATTGAGACCAACATGAAAAATACTGAGGTTAAATTCTATGGGCAGTCATCTACTTTTTCCTTCCCCCCATTTATGGTGTTCTTTGCCGTTAGACCTTTTTTTTGTCATGGAATGTATTTTAGGGATGCTCTGCATGCAATCAGACCAATAGATTTGTGGAATGAAGAAGAGAAGGGAATAATAGTGTAGCTGGATAATCAATGATCATGGAAATGGTCTTGTTTCATAAATTAGACCCTCAGATGAGGCATAGTGGCCTGAAAAATGGGAAACTAGTGTTCCGAAACTAGTGGTGGAACACAGCTACTAGTTTCATGTTGAAGGCATGTAAAGCAGTGAAAAAACCAATTGGAGGTGGTATCCGACCACGTTCGGTAGCACGTATGTATGAGATTCATGGACGCTGTGGCGCACCACATGGACAAGACCCTATAATGATGCATTTTTTGGTGACTATGTTTTGTCGGCCTGATAGGTTGGGATGGAAAATAGGAGCATGCCCTTATGATTTTGTCCAGTCCTAGTGTCCCTCATTAACCTAGTAGACCAAGTTCGACTTGTATTCTTGGGTCGGAACATGGTGACACCTAGGTGGCTAAACTAGGCCACGGTCAACTGAGCTACCTCACGCACCTGGTATCTGGGTCTTAGTTGATCGAGCATCCACACTACCATGAAGTCCGGGTTTCATCAGACGGCTTGATTGGTCTACGAGCCTGGGGAACCCCTTATAAATTTTCAAAAACCCTTATAATTTTATCAATGTGTCCATTTATGAAGAATTTACAACATTGGGACTCAGGGGAGGAGAAGGTTCTTCTGAGATATCCTACGTGGGTTTTTGCGGATGTGTGTATATGACCTAATTGCATGAGGAGTAGATCTCCTAGAACATGTGTTCATTGAGTGGAAACTTATGGATGTCTATGACATACATAATCGGTGTCACATGAAGATTTTACGACACTCAATGACTGTGAGTCTTATAGAGACTATGTGTCTCCTGGAAACTACGTGACTCCCAAAGATAGTGTGTGTTGTAGATATTATGTGTTTCTTGGGGACTTTGTGAATCCCAATGACTATGTGACCTACTAGACAATTGTTCCCATAGAGATTTTGTGCCTCATAGAGATTTTGTGTCCCATTGGAGAGAGTATTTCTGAATATTCATGATATAAGGGCAGTGGTTATATATCTTTAGGGAGATGATTGTACTATTCTACCATGAAATTTCCACTATTTTATTTCTTATGTTATATTTTAATTGTGGTATTTCCTATGAGGTACTTCCTATGTGGTATTTCCTTGTAACTTCCTTTGTTTTATTTCCTTTGGGGTCTTCTTTTCTATTTTCGAGGTGCCTTAGTGAGTACTGTTTTACTTACACATACATTGTCATTGCCCGCATGTTTCTTGTATTGTATAGATGAGTATCCTTTTGATAGATTCTTGTGCAGACCTAGACCGAGAACATATTCATTAATTTATGAAGGATGAGGTGTTCCTATATAATCGAGCAGCAGTCCAATATCAATGTTTATAGGTTAGATATTTTGGTTTATAGAAATTTATTTTGGTGTCTTGTATTCTGGAAGAATCTACTTCTTTTCACACTACATTATATGCATCCCTATTAGATGAGATATAGGTTATGGATGTATTTGTTTACATATTTTCTTTAAATTTAAAATTTTCTTTCTTGGAGACATGTGAATTTTTACAGGAACAAAATAAAACACCTCCCATTTGTGGGATATTCCTCACAGTTCTTATCACCATCTCCTAGGATATTAGATGAAATTTTATGGTAGTCATGGCATGGGACCCATTGGGAATGGTTGTGATTGCATGGTATCAAAGGAGGTCATTTATAACATAGGGCCCATAGTCTATGAGTATGATTTGGGGAAACATTTTTAATTTTTCTGAGTTCTTCTTTTAGGCCATGGAATCCATTTTTGGTGCAAAAGATAATATATACATACACAAGGACATGGATTTTGTCATTTCGACTCGGTTCATGAAAACAATGGTTTTAGGGAAAAATAAAGGTACGTGAATCTTATTGGAATGGGTTGTATTTTTTATTACCTTCTTTGATAATCTCCCCATATGTACTCTATTGACTATGGTACATATTGTTTTTTATAGGATCCCTCCAAACTGAAATACTACTATTATTTTATTGAGTTATCTCATGGATAATTCGCCTAGTGGAATAGAATCAGTACATGGGATTGTACAATATATATAACCTCACAATGGATATCCAGTGATGCCACCACCCAAAAAAAGTAGTTACTACTTGCATTACCAGTAGTGGAGGCACACAGACTATGTGTGTTGAAAAAGATCAATATGTAGTAAGCTCCAAGGTATTAGAGTCATCCAAAACCCCCAACAGCTATGGATTTGTTTGAGATAGTTAATTGTGTCTTCCTCCTTGTGAGGATTCCTTCAAAACAAATGGAAGACCTTACTTCAAGTCATTTCAAGGGAATAACAGGGTGATGGTGGAGCTTAGTGACCTAGACATGGGATGATCCAACTCTCTCTTGTGTAAGATTCTAGAATCTTTCCAGAGAAATGTTCTTTACGGCTACATTGCCATAAGTCTGTATATATGCGATTATTCATCTGTAGAAGGGCATTATAATTATGGTGGTGCACTAAAAAAGGTTTACCAATCATTGGCATTACTCCATGAAAATGGTAGATGACCAGTTCTTCAAGGAACATACCATTGAGTATATCCTACCCCATGAGATCATGGTATCCTTGATATCACATAGAATTCCTTTTTAGGCTGGGGTATATGAGTGAGATATATTTTAGATAGTTTAATAGTATAGCATACACTGGTAGTGGGAGATACTAGAAGACACCAGGTATCTGAGACATTTGATGTAGGTTACCGATGGATGTTATAATGACTTAAGCTGGTCAGGTACAATTGGGGACAATCCCAAGCCACATGATCTACGATGTGTGGCTCCATGGGTGGCTCGAATCCATAAAGTTACACTAATTGCTACATGTGCATTGTTCTGGGTGGTATATAGAGAAGTGTACATCATAGATGATTATATAGAGAATCAGGAGGAAGGTGGAGGTTCAACACACAACCACCTCCACCCCCTGGTGGTCCTCAATAGTCTTAGGGATTTAGTGGACAGGGTTGAGGCTAGTATTATGATACAGATCCTTATAACGATTAGGATTCATGGATTATTAGAGTAACATGATGTTCTTTTTCCACCACAGCTCTAGTACTGGTAGACATAGGTTCTAGTAAATTTTCATTCTCAAACATTGTTTGAGACACAGAAATTTATGCTGACTCATTAACTTAATCCTTATTATTATAGACTTTTATGGTATAAGATTTGACGATCACACAGTATTTATTACAATGTGACTGTACACATTAAGGTGATACTTTTGGTTGGGATATCATTGTAGCATCATCGAGGATTTAATAATTCATTTTCGGTATTGACTGGTAATCCATAGTCCATGCTCAGAATGACTATTTTAGGAATATAGTGTGGAGGTTCCATAGTTATGGGACTAGATTTTCATTTTTCTTGTGAAATAAATACCAATGTATCATAGGATTGAATCAAAAATAGGAGGGAAGAACCAATCATTAATTTTTTTCCTTGCATGACACTCTCCGTAGTGGATGACATGAGTCATCAATTTCATAAATTCTTCAATAACTATGAGGACCTCATTCCTAAGGATATTCTAGGATTAAATCCTAGAGGGAGGTATATATATGAAGTTATATATTCCCTGAGATGAAATGATTATATACACCTTCATATTGGATTGATCCCAGAGAGATTCGTGGGTTTAGGGTATAGTCGGAGTACATATAGAGGAAGGGATTCATGGGATCTAGTGCTTTAACTTGGGATGCCCCAAATTTCTTTTCCAATAATGAAAAGGTGATATTGTTGTTATGTGTGGACAATAGTCACCCGAACTAGCAGAACATGATGAATAATTATCAATTACAAAAGATATACGACCACTTTGATCATCATAAATTGCATTGGTGGATCTTGAAGATTAACCTTAAATATGGTTATCACCAGATTGTATTACATGTTGGTGATTTAAGGAAAATGGATTTCAGATGATGACATGGACACTGAGATTACATTGTGAAGCCATTTTCATGATTAATTCCCCAGCAATGTTCATGGGACTCATGAAGAGGATCTTCCAACCATATGTAGACCAGTTCGTGGTGGTCTTCATTGATGATATCAAAGTGTACTTGGTGTTTGAGGAGGTTCATGCAAGGAACATGGTGATGGTCCTAGAAACACTATGAGAGAACCATATTTATTGGACTCCCAATAACTGTTAATTATAGATTTGAGAGGTCCATTTCTAGGGAAACATCATTTTAGAGTCTTTAGTTGCAATGTATATAGTAAATATTTAATTGGTGCTTTTTCAAGGACACCAAAGTTTGTTACTGAGATGCATAGTTTCCATTGTAATGTTGTGTATTATTGTAGTTTTTTACTCAATGTTTATATAGTATAAATATCCTTGATATGTTTAAAATGAAAGGGTTGTACCTTAGTGTGGATAGATAAGTGACAAGATAGAATTCCGCAGCTGATACATAGTTTAACATGTACTCTGATCTTGACATTTGCTGAGGAGTGTGCCAAGTATGTTTTATCTTGTGATTCATCAAAAACTAGGATTGGTTTTTTCTTGATACAAGGGAGAGAGGTGACTTCCAATGGTTCACTCAACATGAAACCACATGGGAAGGACTATGAAAATAATTCTATTGAGTTACCAGTAGTAGTCTTCACATTTAAGATGTGGTGACACTACCTAATGGAAGAGCATTTAACCATAAATTCTAATCACAAGAGTCTCATGAATGTCTTATCTCATAAGGATATGAACATTAGATATATTAATTTTCTATTGTTCCATTATGACATTGTCTTTGAAATTTTCTATTTTCCTAGAAAGGGGAACATGCTGGATGATATTCATAGTATGATATCGTTTTAACAGCTGCGGAATGAGGAATTAGAGCAGTTGGTCTTGTTTCATATATACATAGTAGATTTAAATGGTGAAGCTTGCCTCTAGTTGGTGGCTGTTACCCATACACTATCGCATCGTGTTAGAGTGGAACTGCTTGGGGATACTGACATCAAGACTCTACATGCTCAGATGTCCATATGGAATTCCCCTGATTGTTATTCGATTGGAGGGGAACATATCATTATATTCCAAGGATTCACAGTAGTACAGTGGAATTATAGGAGGTTCTCATGAGGGAGATTTATAGAACCCCTTTGGAAGTACATTCAGGTGTGGCGTAGATGTATAAGGACTTCTGATGTCAGTTCTGGTGGCCCAAGATCAAGAAGGGAGTGAAAATGTTTTTTTATTGATGCCACACTTTGCTATAGGTAATGTCCATCAACCAGTTTCAAGAGATTTTGAAGCATCCCCTTGAGGTACCAAAATGGAAGTGGGAAGGAAAATCGATGGACATCATGATGTCTTTACCACATATGTCTAGGAGACATGATAACCTCTAGGTGATTGTTGACTGACTCACCAAGTCATCCCCCTTCATGTCTACCTACGAAGAGAGTTCAGAACAGATCATAAGAAGCCTCTAAGTTTAGGGGATAGTTCATCTATATGTATTTAAATTGATAATAGTCTCAAATTGTGATGCTTGGAGGACATCAAGTTTATTCAAGGGATTTTTGTAGTTATTTGGGACTCAGTTACAATTGAGCCCAACAATTATACCATAGAAGAAGTGCTGGACTGAGTACAACATTGAGGTTCAAGAGACATGCAATGAGCTTGCATTCTGGAATTTGGATATATTTGGGTGGACCACCTACCTCTATGGGAGTATGGATACAAAAAAATACTACCATTCCACATTCAGAAAGATGCATTCGGGGTCTTTTATGGGATACCCTGTATGTCAACACATTGTAAAAAAACCCATGAGTGTCATCCCTCATGGTCGCAAGGTTGTTGAAATTTACTATAGAGAAGGTGAAAATTATCCAGGAGAAGATGAAGTATATATAGATCCATTAGAAGTATTATGTTGATAGAGGTCGAATGGATCTAGAGTTTGATGAAAGAGACCGTGTGTTTCTTTTGGTATCACCTAGATGCGGATTATGGAGAATTTGCTGGGCAGAAAGAAATCACTGTTTTTCATTAGACCAATCATGATTCTATGTAGAGTTGTTGAGGTGGCATACCACTTTGGTCTACCTACGGAGCTAGAGTGGGTGTACGACATCGTCCAAGTGTTAGAGCTGAGGATGAATGTGCATGACCCATCACACATAATTAAATAGGGAGGGCTCGACATCGGTGATGGGGATACATTTACTAAGTACCCTGTGAAGACCGAGAATCGATAGGAGAGGTTACTTCATGGGTGGACAATTCAACTGGTTCACATTCATTGGTATAACAAGAATCTCAAAGAGAGAACATCGGAGAGGGAGGATCTAATTCGGGCTCAATAACATCTTCTTTTGGATATCCCATTATGTTTTCCATTATTGATATATATATATACCCCTGGTGTGGAGAATTTAACTTCTCGTATTATCCAAGTATTATTTTTAGATAGTATATGGATTGATTTCAAGACCAGTCACTGAGATGAAATGTGATTTTGAGGCCCAATGTGTCAAATCCTATTTCTTTATAATATGAAAAAATCATGTATCACGCTCACATTTTTTTGGAAGAAGTTGAATTACCATGAAATATGTGACCATATAAAAAATATGAGTGCACTATTTTAAGGTAAAGTCCCAGATATTTCCATGTAATTTTTTTAAATATATTGAAATATTTTGTGTCAATGAAAATTAACGGCGTATGATCCCAAGGCCCGGTGTGCTCGAAATGAATTTCTGATCATTTCATTGGTTACGTACAGTAAATGTTCATGTGTTATTTTTTAACTTTGGTACCGGTGAATGTAATTGAAATCTGAGTAATTGTTGAACTCACATCGCTGATATTCTCTTAAGGAGACTTTCACCTCAACCGTAGTAGGTCGTGGGAGGATGTTGGGGTTCCATGTTTTCTTGGGAGAGTTTAAAAAAATAATACAAATAAAACAAATAACTTTTATTTTTATATAACTAAAACCTCCCATTTGAAAAATTGGGTTGGGGACCACCCGAACTCCTCTTTTAATGTGAGCATTACTTTTACAATTTTCAAAATTAATATGACAACACGAATTGAATTAATTAACTTAACACTATTAAAGTTGGCTCATCACCTCTTATGGTGGGGGATCATTGGAAATGTGAAGAATTTTGAGAACCTTTGGGAGAGAATACTCCAATGAAGAAAAAACCACTAACTAAGACGACACACGAGCTCAGATCGAGAGTGTGTCATGGGAGTGATGAGCGATGGTGTTTTTGTCGTCTTCATCTTCTTTTTCATGCCATCTCCAATGATCAAGTTAGGGAGTTTATTTTGAGATATGATAATTATAATTTTTCCAAATATTCAAATCCTTGGGTCTCAATGATGATGTCAAAATGAACACGTACATAGAACCACCAAAATAGATTAATATTTACTTTTTGTTCTTCGTGCGTTCTTCCTGCGTTCTTCAATAACACATAATTAAGCATTATGAAAACACAATGTTTTGTTGAGCGCGACATATGGACGTGGAGATCTCGACCCGAGGATCACGAATATGTGATTTTCATATATTTCAGACATAGTATGAACTTGTAGTGTCTCATGAAAGACGGGGGTGGTCGGAAACTGGATGGCCATGGTTCGAGTAGGCAGAAGAGGAGGATAGTGGGCGGAATGCTGGCCAACCACGTCGAAGCGGGGCTGCGTGCGTCTGAGCCACCATTACCGGAGGAGGCCACAGTTTATCGATTGCTGAAGAGGAGAATGGTAGTTGGAACCTCGGCAAGCGACATGGAGGCAGGGAGGGGGCATATGTTCCACCGATTGAGAAGGAGGTCGTAGAGATGCACTAGAGGGAGGCCAACAGTCATCCAACCGAGAGGAGGACAATGGTGTCATCATAGTGCTTGGAGGAGAACTGGCCGACCATGTCATGCAGAGCAGGACCGATCTGATGGTACTGCATGCAAGAAGGGTGACTGAATGACCCTTGGTCCGTATGGAATACCAGGGGGTACCTCCCCTAGGTTTCGGCTCGGGCGGGCCATGCCACTGCGGACCACCCCAGCCGAGCGGGCCGCCCAACAGCGGGTCACGCCCCATTGGCTGTAATGTAGGGGGTCGAGCCCGGCGGGCCACCCAGGAGCAGACTGTGCCCGATGGGCCACAACGCATAGGTCTGTGCCCAGTGGGCCAAACCGAGACCAATTCGAGTCGTCCCAATCCAGTTCTAGCAGTCTGACCAGGTCGGACCGGAGTCATGCCCATTTGGATCCAGATAAGCCTTTTGGCAATATCATGAGATCTAGGTGACTGTTTGATGAACCGTCTATGGTGCGTGATTCCTTGGATAGGGACTGTCCTTTTGGAATACTCCACATGATATTTGAGTAATGTTGGAGTACGACCGAGTTTGATCGAACCCGAATCCATACAGGCCCTCAAAACAAGTATTCTAATAACATACAGACCAGGCATCTGATTGACACCTCATCTGTCGCGTTAGGTCCCTTTTTACAAGATAATCCTCAGGGATACATCTTCATGGGGATTTGTGGTAGTTTAAGTATCGAACGATTTCTTGAGGAGCAAAACCTCTCAGAATCAAGCATGCTTTATAAGGGAACCCTGTGGCTAGCTGTACTTGAGGAGTCTTTAGATCCTATGTGTTCATCTACGTATCCTTTGTGGGTTAGCGCTCAGTGACCCTGTGTCGTTCAGTGCATATCGATCATGTGTGGGCCATCATCAGATCCTAGGTGCGGAATATTTATATCTGGTGTGGTTCATCTTAGATTCTTTGTGGGTCAACATCAGAGCTTCTCGACAAAGTTAAATGTTCTAGATATACATATAATCATCAATACATTCATACTTAAGTTATACCTGGTGTGAGGTGAGTCTTTACCATTTTGGTACATTTCTATTGGTGATGCCTTTGTGTTATTCTTCTCTGTGAAGTTACCTTTGGGGTACTTACAGTTTTGGTGATACCTATGTGGAATTTTTCGGTGAGGAGTTACCTTTGTGGTACTAACATTTGCGGTGTAACCATCATGGTATTTTTTTCATTTGTGGAACAATTGGGCTTTTTACAATGGTTTTGGGCATTGTGTTTACTCATTAATGATATGGGTATACATGATAACTCAGGTATATGTATAAGAATATACAGAAGTTGGGTTGACATTAGTATTAATGTATTTTGGTTTATCCTTTATGGATTTTGAGTGACCATCGGGTGTCTCGGGGTCCCTACTGAGTATTTTTATACTCATCCCTACACGGGGTATGACATCACCATGTTGTCTCTTGGGCAGACGGTGGAAAATGATGAGTGAGGATGAGTGTACCAGGACTAGAGGCTGCTAGGAGGTGGACCATAGATTGGGCATACCACAGAGAAGAACTTTTGATTGTTGTATTATCCCTTTAGTTAGGATCCTTGGTGGGTGTTCACAGGAGTTGTTCATTGGTTTTACAATTACTTTCCAGTTGGGTTTGCATTCCAACCCCTTTACTTACTGTACTCACTCTAATTAATATATTGTTTAACATGTTCTTGTATCTTGTTGTGTTCTTGGTTTTGTGATTTTCAGGTTATAGAAGAAATACCTTCCCAGTTTTAAGGATATACCTTTCTGATGCTAGTCGCTAGCCCTTGGACTACAGAAGGTGGGATTGGGGTAGTCAATACAAGGTCCCCACGAGACGGTTCATGAATAATTGTTATCAGAGGAGTCGGTTCTACTGATGAACATAGAATCTGATATTTTTAGTGTAGCAATAGTGTAATGTGTTGTGGGTGTTGTTTTTAGTTCGGGGAGTCTAGTGTTGGTGGGGCGGCCGAATGATCCATACACGAGGGCCCATACTTTTGATTTCTGACTGAGTGCCTGAAAACACTGATTGCTTGTATGTTTTTTAAGTGATCACTTTGTGTTCTCTTTATGTCAGATCACCAATTATAACATATTGAATGTGGGGAAATTGTTTCTTTCAGGATGCCTCCTTGCAGATATCCAGCTAGTGTTCCATGTAGAGTATGTGGTGTTAGCCCACTGAGCAACAACGCATTGGTCTTGGGCCACCTTACAGTCATTGTACCATCAGGTGTTGTACCAGGAGATCCACTACCTATTGGGTAGATAATACTAGCATCCCTAGTAGAAGAGGGTGCACACCGCTTAAGTGTGTTGAACGAGTTTCAGCATCAGAGGAAACCGAGGATCTGGCGAGAGACCGATCCACATGTGGATGAGGACTGGCTTGAGGCCGTGGGTAGAGTTTTTCAGATAGTAGGGACACCGGTTGATCTCATGGTGATTCTTTCGGCCAGTCTTTTTCATGTAGCAGCATACAGATGGTGGAGCATGATGTTTCAGGTTCATGACGAGGTCACTCTCATCTGGTTAGACATCGAGAGCATTTCCATGGTAGAGTTTGTCCCATCGACTCTGTACTCTGTGTGTATATAGGAGATCCTCCACTTGCAGTAGGGAAGCATGATCGTGGCTCAGTATTCAGTGAGGTTCTCTGACCTCTCACGCCAATCCACAGACATGGTTCATGACCCTTTTTATAGGGCCTGGACCTTCAAGTAGGGAATCAGACGAGAGATTAATGCTTTGATGATTTCTCTAAACATTCCATCATAGGGGAGGAGGTTTAGAGAAACCACTCTTATTGAAAAGTTTCCTTGCAGAGCAGTCACTGGCCGCAAGACACACCACCAGACATCACATAACAGAGTCATCTACTTCTGGAAGTGGAAAAATGATGCAGAGGTCCAAGAGGAACATACCTGTAGGAGGAAGACAACATGATACATGGTTTGTTATATAGGGTCTCAAGACAAAGCAGTATAGGCGAGGAGAAGGAAGTGTTACTCGTTTGGCGGGTAGGGTCATATGGATCGTGACTCCCCGACCTACCATACGGATGACCGGAAAACAGTTGAATGACCACCTATGAAGGGGTGGAGGTTCAATCGAGGATGTCCAAAGTTATCATGAGGACATGGTATAGGAGAAGACCGTGAAAAAGGCAGTGGGTAGTGATTCAAGGATCTACTGCCACCACCACCTAGTGTTCCACCCCGACCACAGGGAGTAGCTGGACAGGGACGAGCTCAACTATAGGCAGTTGATGCCTATGACCACAAGACTCTAAAGTTGATACGATGTATGATCTTTTTCTACTCTACACTAGTTGTAGTAATTTTATACACAGGTGTCAGTCACTCATTCTTTACCATGAATCTCCATCGATGCTCTGAGATTCCTGTGGAGTCATTGGCTCGATCCTTATGGATAATGACTCATATGGGAGTGGATTCAATGATTATTCATAGGTTATGACTATGTGATCCTACTGTAGGAGGCATGAGAATCATCTGGGATCTTCTAGTAGTAGTATCGAGGCCTTACGACATCATCTTGGGCATGGACTAGTTATCCACAATCCATGTTAAGATTGATAGTATTAGGTGCAATGTATATTGTGTCTGCAAAAATGTGCCTAGGTTTTCCCTCACTAGTGAGAAGGGATCCTTTGCAGCACATGATGTACTTACCTAGAGGAGGGTCCATCCGATCACATATCATTTGGTGAGACTTACCCTCAGAGTGGTTTATGTTGGGAGTCTAAGCTATTTTATAGGGGTGGATCAATACACCGATGTTTTTCATAAGGATGTTTCAGGTCAACCTCCTCGCAATGAGGTACACATTAATATCGACTTGTACCCCGACATGTCAAAAATATCAACACCAGCATATCAGATGGATCATACGGGTTTTCGAGATCTGTGTCTACAACTGGAGGACTTGTAGAGAAAGGGGTTCATTAGGCCTAGTGTTTCTCCTTGGGCCACCCTGATTATTTTCAGCAAGATGGTGGATGGGAGTTGAGACATTGTGTGGACTATTAGCACATGAACCAGGTGACTGTGAAGAAGAAGTACCCACTTCTGAGGATTGGCGATCTCATTGATTAGCTGAAGGGAGTACAATTATTTCTAAGATAGACCTCCGATCAAGCTATCAATAGTATAGGGTACTGGATGAGGATGTGCAGAAGATGACCATCAGATGTCGGTATGGCCATTTTGATTTATTGGTTATTCCATTGGGTTAACCCAACCCCCAACAGTGTTCATGGGACTAATGAATAATATCATCCATCCATACATCGATCTCTTTGTTATAGTCTTCATCGACGATATCCTGATATACTCTGCGAGAGATGAGGAACATGCCTAACATTTAAAGATAGTTCTTGGATACACTCTAAGACCACCAATTTTTTGATAAAGTCTCGTAGTGTTAGTTATGCATCATAAATGTCCATTTAATGGTAAACATCATCTCGGAGGCTGGAGTTGTGGTGTATCAAAGGAAAATTGAGGTTGTGCTTGCTTTTGAGCCAACCAGAAGTGTGACAAAGGTGTGGATTTTCCTGGGTTTGGTCGGTTAGTACCAGAGGTTTGTGCCTGAATTTTCAGGAGTTGGGTCACCCTTATCTGCATAGATGAGGAAGTGGAAACCTTCATGTGGTTGGAGTGATACCAGCAAAATTTCCTAATGTTTATGTAGTTACTGATGAGTACCCCCATCATAAGTCTACCATAGGAGGGTGTTGGGTATGTAGTCAACTATAATGCTTCATGGACCGGGTTTGGATGTGTCCTGATGTTGGAGACAGTAGTGATCGCATATGGTTCTCGACAACTAAGACATCATTAGCAGAAGTACGCTACCAATGACCTGGAGTTGGAAGTTGTGGTCTTCACCTTGAATATGAGGTGCCATTACTTGATAGGAGAACATTTTACAGTCCACTCTGATTACAAGAATCTCAGGTATATCTTCTCTATGAAGGACCTAAACCCGATACAATGATATTTCCATTAGTTCCTCAAGGAATATGAATTCATGATAGTCTATACTCCATGGAAGGGGAACTTAGAAGCAGATGCACTTAGTACAAGATCATGTATACAGTTGCTGAGTCAGGAAACATAGTAGTTAGCCTCTTTCAGATATCGTACATGGATCGAGATGGAGCATCTTATCATTAGTATCTGACCATCACTCCCCCACTCCTTCATTGAGTCAGGGAGGTGTATCATGGAGATACTAACTGTGAGGCTTGACGTGCTTAGATATCCACAGGAAACACACCTAATTGATTTTCTGAGGGTGGGAGCATGTCATCCTCTTTAGAGGGTGTACTATGGTACCCGTGGCACTACTAGAGGATGTGTTGAGGGAGTTCCATATATCCCCTCTAGCAGTACATCTTGGAGTGGCGAAGATGTACCAGGACCAGCAGTGTCAGCACTGGTGGTAGGAATTGAAGAATGCAGCAGCAGAGTTTGTCTCATGGTGCCTCACTTGTTAGTATGTGGGATGGAATTTCCATAGACATGGTACCAGAATTCCATGCACAACCAAGGTACATGATTCCATCTAGTTGATCATTGACCGATTTACCTTGTCATCCCAGTTCCTACCTATCAGAGAGCAGGGTTTAGTAGAGCGATTGGGATGCCTCTACTTGAAGGAGATTGTATGGATTCATGAGGTTCCATCTACGACTGTGTCTAATCATGATGCATGTTTTACTTCCGGGTTATGGATGGGGTTGTAGAAGGAGTTCGGGGAACAACACCAGTTGAGCACCGCCTTCCATCCTCAAACAGATGTTCAGACTGAGTGAACCTTTCATAACCACGAGGACATGTTTCGTGCTTGTGTCCTAGATTTCGGCCACAGTTGAAGGATCAATTGACTTTGGTGGAGTTCACCTACAATAGTAGTTATCAATCCAATATCGGTATGACCCATTCAAGGCGTTGTGTGATCGACCATTCACATCACCTCTATACTAGACTAACCCAGGGGAGTCTGCACTCATGGGACCGGAGATGGTACTAGCTACCATGGAAAAGGTGCAGATCATCCAAGAGAGGATGAAGACTACACAGAGTAGGCAGAGGTTGTATGATGATAGGGGACAGAGACCTCTGGAGTATGATGAGGTTTTCAGAGATTTGGTGAGGCCCACACGTTATCTATGAGATTAATCGGACCCTTAGAGGTCCTCAGCATAGTTAGCGCGGTGGTGTACCACCTAACTCATCCCATTTAGTTGCACCATGTTCATGAAGTTTTCTATGGATCCCACCTGAGGAGATATGTACATGTCACAACCCCCTTTTCTATTTGTTTTCTTTTTATTATTTCTTGGATCCGAGTGTTTTCGCCGAGGTCTGGGCTGAGCCCGAATTAAAATTTATTGTCGTTTAATGCTTTTACTGGGTTTCGGACCCGTGCGCGGTCACCGCACGGTGGCCAGTAGCCGCGCGATCACCCCAGGAGCTTGTGAGAGTGTCCATGTCGTCTGGGTTGAGGTGCACAACTTGTGTGCGGTTTATTAAGTCATGCGACGAGCGTGCATGTATCTAGTTTTCGTATTTTGATAATTAAATAAGTTATATTTTTTAAAAATAATGTTTGTTAATAATAATATTATTATGTTGTTATTATCATTATCATTGTTATCAATATTAGAATTATTTGTATTATTATTATTAACGTTACTATGTTATTATTATTATTATTATTATTATCATTATTCTATATATTATTATTATTATTATTATTTTAGTTACGACCTTATTTATCATATTTTAAATTTTATTATTATTATTATTGTTTTTCTTTTTAAATTCTTTTATTTTCCTTTATTTTTATTTTATCTGTTTTATTTTGTCTTTTTTTTACATTCTAACCCCAGCACCCTCGTTTCCCCCCCCCCCTCGCTTGCGCCGCAACCACCCTTCCCTTCCCTACTTTCCTTCCCGCAGTCCCTAAGCCCGTCTCCTCCCTCACCACCTCGGCAACCTCCCAGCGGCACCCCTCCGCCTCACCCAGCCGCCGCGCCCGGTGCTCTCTTGTCCTCCGGCGCAATCGCCCTGCGCGACCCCCTCTTATTCCTGTCGTCGCCACCGAACCCCTCCTGCCGGCCAGCCGCTCCTCCTCACGCACCCCCTACAGGCCAGCCTCGCTCCGCCAAGCGCACCCCCCTGCCGGCCTCCCGTCGTTGTCCCGCCCTACACGCCCCCTGCCGGTAACCTGCACCCAACCTCCCCGGCTTCTCGGCGTCCCCGCTCCCCTCCCCTTTGTCGGTCCCGACCTCCTCGTCACCGGCCTCGCCCCGTCGTCCCGGCCACCTTCTGCCGCGCCGACCTCCTGCTTCCCTCCTCCACCGCAGCCCACGGCCCTCGGCCTCCAGCCCCCTCCAGCGACCTCCGGCTGAGGTCCGACGAGGTTTGCCTCCGGCAAGCAGCAGCAACCCCCTGGCCGTGCTTTCCCCACCAGGCCGCAAGCTTCGGCGATGACCCGCAACCTCCTGCGCAACTTCCCCGAGAAGGTTTCCCCTTTTTTCCTCGACCTTTTTGGTTTCCGATGAGTATAAGGTTCTTTTTAGTGTTCGTTTTGGGTTCATTTTGGTTCTCATTGTTGACTTAGGATCTAATTGGGATCCTACGGGGTGCGATTGTGGTGCGATTGGTGTTTGACACCAATTTTCGAGATTTTTCGACACCCGATGTATGTTCTTCTATGTATAAACTTTTGTGGTGTTTTAAATTGCTTGTTTGGTCAAATTAATATGTTATTTGACTAATCTGCTTGGTGCGAATATAATGTTGTTTTATGTTTAATAGGATTTTGATAGGTTTAGAAATGTGTTTATGTGTTATGAATGTTTTGATTTTATGAAAACTTTTGTTGAGCCATTCGCAGTGTTTCCTAAACCGTGCTGTTGCTTTGCACGGTGCGCATGGGCTGAGAAATCCTGTCTTTGACATTTTAGTGTTTTATAAACTGTTTTGTTGGTTTATTAAAATGTGTAAGGGTTGCAGTGGGTTTTGGTGTGATGTCAATGTGGTGTTGTGTGCGTTTGGTCATGAAAGTGTTTTTTAAGGGGTTGATGTTGGTTTCATGTGTTTAAAGTCGCGGTGTGTTTTCAAAATTGTTTTATAAAAATTTAAAATGATTTATTAAGTAGCGTGGTTGTTCCGATTTTTTTTAGAAAAACATGTTTAGACGCACGTGCATTTAATGGTCAATTTCATCATGTCGTGCGCTTTTGTCTTATTTCGTACTCTGGTGTTTCCTTGCAATAACCTGATGACTCTTTAAAATAATTAGTGAGTTATTTTGGTGTTATGTGGTTTTTAAAAACACTTTGTGGATTTTAAAGTGGTTTAATAAATAATGTTGATGGTGTGAGTTGTGTTTCAAAAACGCGTCGGGGTGGTTATTTCGCGTTGTTTGCTTGTTTGGATTGTTTTAAGTCTGCCTTTGTGTGATTTTGGTCTTATGCGTTTATTGCAGTGCATTCGCAAGGTAACCCCGCAATTTTTTTTGTCATCAGTTGGCGCTTGCTTGTATGCCTGCGCGAGGCATGTCGCGCCCTTGTGTTTGGACAGCGAGCCGAGGTAGGTCCCCCATTGCACTTACCTTTAGATTTAGATTTTATTTATTGCTTGTTTTTTTATAAATTTTTAATGAATTAGAAATAATATTAGATAATAAAACTTTAAATTATTATTTAGTGCGAAAGGAGCTTTTTATTTTATACCGAACACTTGTGACATTTTCTTGACGGGCGGACACCCAGTTTTGAAAGAATTCCAGTTTGACCTTTAAACATAATTCACGGAACTTCAAATGTGCTTCTAGTTTTAAAGATAAATAATTTCTTCTGAACAATTGTTTTGAGTTTTTTTGAGAAAAGAGGTTTTACTTTAAAATTGGTGAAGGCCCGTTTGGCACTTTAATGAAATGGATTATCTTGGAAATCCCACTCGGGGGTGATCTTTGGTGTGCGTTGTTTGCGTGAGCTGTATGTGATGTTTGTGCATCGTGACTGACTTATTTACATTGTAGACGCACCACCTTTTTATTGTTTGTGATGACATGGGAGCCTGGCATATTGAGTGAATTTTCTGAGAATGATTGCTGCACTAGTTTAGACCACGCACTGGCTAGTGGCCCCATAGCAGGGGAATACTGAGTTATTGCTGCTATGGGGATTGGGCCCCTCGGTTAGGCCATGCAGGGCTATGCCGGGTAGTATTATGGGCGTTATGACGTCATCGAGTTATGGCATGCCTCAGGATGAGTCACATGTATAGTACGTTCTGGATTGTTCACGATCTCCTAGGTTCGACCCATGTTTCTTTTAGTGTTTAGTTGTGTGTGGCAGACGATTGAGAGGCCGAGTTCGGTTTCTCACCCTTGTGTGCCACTTTACCATTGCCCTTATTGTGTGTTGTGTGTGATTCTCATTTTGACTAACAACTGAAGTTTGGATTTCTAAATTGATCATAAAATGTTTTGAAAATGCAATGCACCTGTTCCTTCAACATCAAGCTTGTTCTAAAATTAAAAAGGGCAATGGACTGTTACTTGTTTTAGAAATGAATGTGTGTGGAAACCATATTTTATATAATTTAGTTCAAACCTGGAATTGATAAATTCTTTATTTATTGGTATGTTCATTGGGAATAGAATTAGTCGGGCCTACCTACTGAGTTTTAATACTCACTCCTATAGTGTTTTCTTGTTTTTAGTTCTGTTGCAGGTTCCAGATTCAGTTGTTTGCCTTGAGCGATGTTGGTTGTGGTATTGTAGAGAGACCCATTTGGTAACCTGGAGTTTGGATCGTGGTCAGGTTAGTAGTGGTGTTGGTTGCTCTTTCTTTATTCATTTTGTTGTTCTGTTTTTTTTCGCTGTTTAGTTCGTTTTTCATATGTACCATTTGTTTCTGCTGCTTAATTTATTTTTATTTGGGGCAAAATCGTTCCCACCTGTTTACTTTTGATGCCCGGCACTAGTTGCCTGCCCGTGGGGATCGGGAACGCCCTTCGGGCCATGTCGCGGACCGGCTCGGGTGACCGGTTCAGGGTCGACCCGGGTTGGTTCGTGACAAAATGGTATCAAAGGTGGTTCGTGTTATTTGGGTTGTCTAGTAGGTGGAGATTAGGACTGTTGGGACTCGAGAGGTAGGTACGGGAAGGACGTCATGAACCCTCGCCCGTTCCGCACCTCGAGTCGCCAGGGGTAGTCCGGGAATTGTGTCTTTGTCTCTTTCTGGTTTGTCTTGGATTGAGAGATGACAACGGAGGCAAGTCGACGTTAAATCGTGACTTCACATGGATTAGTGACCCATGTGGAGTCTGAGTACACGGTTTGAATTCCTCCGGGTGGCCGACGCTGATTTGGGACATGGCCAACT
Organism: Viscum album; assembly: GCA_963277665.1. NCBI lineage: Eukaryota > Viridiplantae > Streptophyta > Magnoliopsida > Santalales > Viscaceae > Viscum > Viscum album. The sequence goes on from OY728122.1 coordinate 1,386,556,682, forward strand.
ACCATGTCGCTAGGTTGAGCGTGACTACTAGTCCCTCACTTCGGTGTTTGATGCAATTTAAGTGTCGTTTTTGTTCTGGTTGGTGTAAGTGCATTTTTTGAAATGGAAAAAAATGGGGTTTTGAAAATGAGACTGATTTCTTTTAAAGGACTTTAAATTTATGAAATGGGTTTTAAAAACTAAAATCATTTGGTTTGGAAAACTGATGTTTGCTTTGAAATTGGTCGAGATCGGTTTGGAGTGAAACCTCAGGTACTCCTTATGGACATTTTCACATGTGAGAAGATGCATAGAATTGCGTGTTGGTGCACGTATGAATTGAATGTGGATAATGACATGTGCAACGGGTCATGAGATTACCTGGGTGTTTATTTGAAATTAAAGGCTTGAACATGTTTTTCTAAATTGGCTTTTAAAGAGGAAAATGGTTTTGGAAAGTGATTTTGGTTTGAAAGGGATTTGGTATTTGGAAGCTGGTTTTGAAATGGGAATTTAAAAAGAGGTGGTTTTGGAATATAAAATGAAACGGGAATTTTGGACAGGGAATTTTGGGTTATGTTTGCGGTTGTTTGTTTCTTTTGAGCTGGTTGTTTTGGATGAATCCACTTTCTTTGATGTTGCTTCGATTGATATTGGTTTCGTCTTGGTGTTATATATCTTGTTCAGAAATGCTGCCCAGAAAGATCCCTAGTGTTTTGATGAGTCCTGCCTAGTTTTTGGTATTTCTCGGACGTTGTCTGTCCTTCATGGTGATTGGAGTCTGTTAGAGACAGTGTAGTGGCTTGGTGAAGTCGAGCGTGTCTTCAGGGTATTGGGAACTCCCGAAGCGATCTGAGTGCGTATTGTTTTGGGTCTGTTTGAAGGTCCAGCTCTGGATGAGTAGGAGTTGTACGCCCACCGTTTCTGCAATTTGAGATGATGTGTCATTTCTTTAATTTCGTCTTCATTCAATGGTTTAAACTCGTGGGGGGTGAGGATGAAGGAAAAAAGAAGAGCTCATGCGTGCTCAACATGGCCATCATACGGTGAAAGCGTATGTCGACCATTTCAAGGATCTTGGGTCTCTTTTTCCGGGGGTAGAGTCGCAAGACTGGATGAAGACTTCTCTCTTCATCAAGGGTCTTCGTCTAGAGATCAAGGAGCGGGTCCTCCTTCCTGAGGACCATCACTTTGAGAAGCTGGTGGATGAGGCATTCTTAGTTGAGTTGGTCGTTGGAGTGGAGATGGTTGACAATCCAGCGTATCCACTTGCTCGTCAAGGTTCCCCATCTGGCGATTAGTGTGTGCTAGAGGGACCTATTCCTAAAACATTCTCTTAAGTGGCTCTAACTTCCAGTTTTTCGGACCTTCTAATGGTTTACCGTCAGTATGGACGTTTGGGGCATGGAAGCCGTCATGTCACACCCCTCCGAAGACGTGCCATCATTGCAGGTGTCTAGACCACCTCGATGAGCTTTGTCCGGAGTGTCGCATGAGGGAGGCACTGTGACCTGAAGATTTCTAGTGCCTGACTGTGAGGCAGGAGATGCTTCAGCCATCAGAGCCCCAGCCAAAGGTCTTGGGGTGAAGCTCGCGCGAAGTCAGGAGTCGTCGGGGGTGTGACACCTCAGTTCGGGTTTCGTGATCCGTGTTAGCAACAGAACATTTAAAGCCCTTTGGTTCTTGTCTTTCCACTGTTAAAGTGTTGGCGTTATTATAGGTTCTTTGAGTTGTCGTGAGGTTGGGATGAACGTGTTCGTTTGTATCCAAACAGTCTCGTTTCTCTGTTTATGGTGTTTTGGATCGTGTGTTTTTCTTAAAAGTGTGTTTGAACCTTGTACGGGTTAGTCTTAGTCCGACTGTGTTCGTTTAGGGATATAAGTGCCTATGGAAGGATCGACGTTTCTGGTAATGCTCGAGTCTACTTCATGGGTTAAGTTTATCTCAGAGGTTTCTTTCTTGTGTTCAGGATTTTTGGTCTATGTTGAGAGTTCCAAGTTTTAACGGAGGTGCTATTCGCTCGTGCCATAGAGGTTAGCCTGGATCGGTTGGGAGTTCCCGTGTCGCCCCCCTTCCCGAGGTGGTATATTTGAGTGTTAAAACTTCCACTCTAGTTGAGTCCTTGTGGTGGGGAGAACCCTCTCGTGTTCTCCCATTCTCTTATGTTGTGGTTTCTACTAGTTTTATTTGGGCAAGGAATCTTGTTTTGCCTATCGCTTAGCTGGGTGACTTTCTGGGGGCAGAAAGTGTCTGTGGTGGGGAGAATTGTCACAACCGCCGTTTCTATTTATTTTCTTTTTATTATTTCTTGGTTCTGAGTGCTTGCGCCGAGGTCTGGGATGAGCCCGAATTAGAATTTATTGTCGTTTAATGCTTTTACTGGGTTTCGGACCCGTGCGCGGTCACCGCACGGTGGCCAGTAGCCGCGCGATCGCCCCAGGAGCTTGTGAGAGTGTCCATGTCGTCTGGGTTGAGGTGCGCAACTTGTGTGTGGTTTATTAAGTCTTGCGACGAGCGTGCAGGTATCTAGTTTTCGTATTTTGATAATTAAATAAGTTATATTTTTTAAAAATAATGTTTGTTAATAATAATATTATTATGTTGTTATTATCATTATCATTGTTATCAATATTAGTATTATTTGTATTATTATTATTAACATTACTATGTTATTATTATTATTATTAATGTTATTATTATTATTATTATTATTATTATTATCAGTATTCTATATTATTATTATTATTATTATTATTATTTTAGTTACTACCTTATTTATCATATTTTAAATTTTATTATTATTATTATTATTGTTTTTCTTTTTAAATTCTTTTATTTTCCTTTCTTTTTATTTTCTCTGTTTTATTTTGTCTTTTTTTACATTCTAACCCTAGCACCCTCGTTCCCCCCCCCCCTCGCCTGCGCCGCAACCACCCTTCCCTTCCCTACTTTCCTTCCCGCAGTCCCTAAGCCCGTCTCCACCCTCACCACCTCGGCAACCTCCCAGCGGCACCCCTCCGCCTCACCCAGCCGCCGCGCCCGGTGCTCTCTTGTCCTCCGGCGCAATCGCCCTGCGTGACCCCCTATTATTCCTGTCGTCGCCGCCGAACCCCTCCTGCCGGCCAGCCGCTCCGCCTCACGCACCCCATGCCGGCCAGCCTCGCTCCGCCCAGCGCACCCCCCTGCCAGCCTCCCGTCGCTGCTCCGCCCTACGCGCCCCCTGCCGGTAACCTGCACCCAGCCTCCCCGGCTTCCCGGCATCCCCTCTCCCCTCCCCTTTGCTGGTCCCGGCCTCCTCGTCACCGGCCTCGCCCCGTCGTCCCGGCCACCTTCTGCCACGCCGACCTCCTGCTTCCCTCCTCCACTGCAGCCCACGGTCCTCGGCCTCCAGCCCCCTCCAGCGACCTCCGGCTGAGGTCCGGCGAGGTTCGCCTCCGGCCAGCAGCAGCAACCCCCTGGTCGCGCTTTCCCCACCAGGCCGCAAGCTTCGGCGATGACCCGCAACCTCCTGCGCAACTTCCCCGAGAAGGTTTCCCCTTTTTTCCTCGACCTTTTTGGTTTCCGATGAGTATAAGGTTCTTTTTAGTGTTCGTTTTGGGTTCATTTTGGTTCGCATTGTTGACTTAGGATCTAATTGGGATCCTGCGGGGTGCGATTGTGGTGCGATTGGTGTTTGACACCAATTTTCGAGATTTTTCGACACCCGATGTAAGTTCTTCTATGTATAAACTTTTGTGGTGTTTTAAATTGATTGTTTGGTCAAATTAATATGTTATTTGACTAATCTGCTTGGTGAGAATATAATTTTGTTTTATGTTTAATAGGATTTTGATAGGTTTAGAAAAGTGTTTATGTGTTATGAATGTTTTGATTTTATGGAAACTTTTGTTGAGCCATTCGCAGTGTTTCCTAAATCGTGCTGTTGCTTTGCACGGTGCGCATGGGCTGAGAAATCCTGTCTTTGACATTTTAGTGTTTTATAAACTATTTTTTTGGTTTATTAAAATGTGCAAGGGTTGCAGTTGGGTTTTGGTGTGATGTCAATGTGGTGTTGTGTGCGTTTGGTCATGAAAGTGTTTTTTTAAGGGGTTGATGTTGGTTTCATGTGTTTAAAGCCGCGGTGTGTTTTCAAAATTGTTTTATAAAAATTTTAAATGATTTATTAAGTAGCGTGGTTGTTCCAATTTTTTTTTAGAAAAACATGTTTAGACGCACGTGCATTTAAAGGTCAATTTCATCATGTCGTGCGCTTTTGTCTTATTTCGTACTCTGGTGTTTCCTTGAAATAACCTGATGACTCTTTAAAATAATTAGTGAGTTATTTTGGTGTTATTTGGTTTTTAAAAACACTTTGTGGATTTTAAAGTGGTTTAATAAATAATGTTGATGGTGTGATTTGTGTTTCAAAAACGCGTCGGGGTGGTTATTTCGCGTTGTTTTCTTGTTTGGATTGTTTTAAGTCTGCCTTTGTTTGATTTTGGTCTTATGTGTTTATTGCAGCGCATTCGCAAGGTAACCCCGCATTTTTTTCTGTCATCAGTTGGCGCTTGCTTGTATGCATGCGCGAGGCATGTCGCGCCCTTGTGTTTGGACAGCGAGCCGAGGTAGGTCCCCCATTGCACTTACCTTTAGATTTAGATTTTATTTATTTCTTTTTGTTTTATAAATTTTTAATGAATTATAAATAATATTATATAATAAAACTTTACATTATTATTTAGTGCGAAAGGAGCTGTTTATTTTATACCGAACACTTGTGACATTTTCTTGACGGGCGGACACCCAGTTTTGAAAGAATGCCAGTTTGACCTTTAAACATAATTCACGGAACTTCAAATGTGCTTCTAGTTTTAAAGATAAATAATTTCTTCTGAACAATTGTTTTGAGTTTTTTTGAGAAAAGATATTTTACTTTAAAATTGGTGAAGGCCCGTTTGGCACTTTAATGAAATGGATTATCTTGGAAATCCCACTCGGGGTTGATCATTGGTGTGCATTGTTTGCGTGAGCTGTATGTGATGTTTGTGCATCGTGACTGACTTATTTACATTGTATACGCACCCCCTTTTTATTGTTTGTGATGACATGGGAACCTGGCATATTGAGTGAATTTTCTGAGAACGATTGCTGCACTAGTTTAGACCACGCATTGGCTAGTGGCCCCATAGCAGGGGAATACTGAGTTATTGCTACTATGGGGATTGGGCCCCTCGGTTAGGCCATGCAGGGATATGCCGCGTAGTATTATGGGCGTTATGACGTCATCGAGTTATGGCATGCCTCAGGATGAGTCACATGTATAGTACGTTCTGGATTGTTCACGATCTCCTAGGTTCGACCCATGTTTCTTTTAGTGTTTAGTTGTGTGTGGCGGACGATTGAGTGGTCGAGTTCGGTTGCTGACCCTTGTGTGCCACTTTAACATTGCCCGTAGTGTTTGTTGTGTGTGGTTCTCATTTTGACTAACAACTAAAGTTTGGATTTCTAAATTTCTCATAAAATGTTTTGAAAATGCAATGCACCTGTTCTTTCAACATCAAACTTGTTCTAAAATTAAAATGGGCAATGGACTGTTACTTTTTTTAGAAATGAATGTCTGTGGAAACCATATTTTATATAATTTAGTTCAAACCTGGAATTGATAAATTCTTTATTTATTGGTATGTGCATTGGGAATAGAATTAGTCGGGCCTACCTACTGAGTTTTAATACTCACGCCTATAGTGTTTTCTTGTTTTTAGTTCTGTTGCAGGTTCCAGATTCAGTTGTTCGCCTTGAGCGATGTTTGTTGTGGTATTGGAGAGTGACCCATGTGGTCACCTGGAGTTTGGATCGTGGTCAGGTTAGTAGTAGTGTTGGTTGCTCTTTCTTTATTCATTTTGTTGTTCTGTTTTTTTTCGCTGTTTAGTTCATTTTTCATTTGTACCATTTGTTTCTGCTGCTTAATTTATTTTTATTTTGGGAAATATCGTTCCCACCTGTTTACTTTTGATGCCCGGCACTAGTTGCCTGCCCGTGGGGATCGGGAACGCCCTTCGGGCCATGTCGCGGACCGGATCGGGTGACCGGTTCACGGTCGACCCGGGTTGGTTCGTGACAGTACATGACCCATCACACATCATTGACTGGGGGGATATGGACATCGATGATGGGGTTACATTTTCGGAGGTTGTAGTGGAGATTGAGGATCGATAGGAGCGTGTCCTTCTTGGGTGCTCAATGCCTCTAGTTCACATTTGTTGGCAGCCCGAGAACCACCAAGAGAGTACAAGGGAGTGGGAGGATTAGATTTGTGCACAATACCCCCACTTTTTTCCCTATTTTGTGATATGGATTTCAAGGACGTTGCGTCCTGAGGTGGGGAGAATGTAAAGACTTGTATTTTTCCTTGTAAATTTATTTAAATATATGGAAATATTACAATTTTGTGAAAATTGATGGCACATGATTTCGAGGCTCTATGTTCTCGGAATTAATTAATGAATTTTTATGTCGGGTATGTTCAGTAAACGCATGAGTGACATTTTGTTACTTTTGATCCGGTGCTTAGAATTGAAATATGAGTACGCTGTCGAACTCGCAGTAATGATATTCCCTTAAATAGTCCTTCACATCGACCACAATAAGTCAGGGGGTGGATGTTGGTTTCTAGTTATTCGTGGGAGAGTTAAAATAATAATAATATTTAATAAAATTAACCATTATTATTATTTAACTGAAATGTCCCATTTTAAACCTGGTGATGGGGACCACCAGATCTCATATTTTAATGTGAGTTTAACTCTATGAATTATCCCTATTAATGTGCCAATTATTAATTGAATTAATTAACATAACTCAGTTAATGTTGACTCCTCGCCTCTTGAGGTGGGGGATAGTTGGCAAGGAGAATAATTGGGAGAACATTTGGGAGAGCATCCAAAAACGAAGATCGAACCTCCGTCAAAGAAGACGAATGATCTCAGATCGGGAGCACGTTGTTGGAGCGACGTATGTCAGTGTCTTCATCGTCTTCATCTACTTCCTCATGTCATCTCGAAGGATCGATGTAGGGGCTTTATTTTCAGATATGATAATTATCTTCTAACTGATTATTTATATCCTCAATTCTCAATGAAAATGTCCAAATGAACATGGCCATTAATCCACAAAAATACATTGATCTTTACTTTTTGTTCGTTATGCATTCTATGTGTTTTCTTCAAATACAAATAATTAAGCACACTGAAAACACAATTTTTTGTTGAGTGTGGCATATGGACGTAGAGATCTCAACCCGAGGATTAGGAATATGTGGTGGTCGTATTTTTCAGGCATAGAATGATGCTATGGTGATCCACAAGAAGATGATAGCGGCCGAAAACTGACCGTCCTCATTTCAATTAGGCGGAGGAGGAGGACGGCAGATGTCATGCTGGTTGGACGCGTGGAACCGTGGAGGCACACGTTCGCATTGCCGGTAGAGGAGGAGGCTGTGGACCGTCGACCGCGGTAGAGGAGAATGGCGGCTGGCACACCGGCCGTCCCCATGGTGTTAGGGCAGCATGTGTCCTCACATCCAGTTGAGAAAGAGGCCACTGCTGCTTAGACACAAAGGTGCACCGTAGGGTGGAAGACACTCAGCCAGTAGTGGGGAGGATAGTGGCGCCATTGCGCCACTTGGATGAGAACCGACCGGGAAACCGGACGACTGCATCATGCCGAGAAGAACTATTATGATGATCCTGCGTGCTAGTACGGAGACTGAAGAACCCTTGGGCCATTCGAAATACTAAGGGGCACCCCCACCCCTATCTGAGAAGCGGCTAGGGAGGTCCCCTTCACAGAGGACCACACCCAACTGGGCAGGCCACGCCCAGGGGTCCGCACTATAGCAGGCCACGCCCAGCGGGCCATGCCCAGTGGGCCTGGTTGCCCCCTTCGTGGGTCGGGCTCGGCCTAGTCCGGGTCGGGCTGGGACAGTCCAACTGGGTAGGAGCTAACCCATTCCCATCTGGACACAGATACGACTTTTTGTCCATATCATGAGATCCGAGCATCTTTTTGATAAACAGTCTATGATGTTGAAATACATGGATAAATATGGTCCTTTTGGTATACTCCACTTATGTATTGGATAATGTTGGTCTACAACCTGGTTGGATAGATGTTGAATGAAATAGGGCCCTTGAAACAAAAATGCTAATAACATACAATCCAGACGTCTGATTGACGTGACGTCTATCGCGTTGAGTCTCTTTTTACGTGACAGACCATTGGGAAACATTATCATGGGGCGTTGTGGAAGTTGATGTAACGACTGATTGGTTGAGGAGCAGAACCTCCCAGAATCAGGCATGATTAGGGTGCGAGCCCTGTGGCTGGCTGTGCTTGAGTAGTCTTCAAATCCTATGTGGGTCATCTTCAGATCCTTTGTGTGTCAGTGCTCAGTGATTTCATGTGGGTCCAGGCATACCTATCCTTTTTGGGTCATATTTAGATCATGTATGGGTAATCTTCAGATCAAGTGCGGGTAATCTCCAATCCTATGTGGGTCAATAGTAGATCTTCTCGACGTTTTAAGATTATATAGAAATACAGCTAATCATCTATACTTCTTTACTTATGTTATACATAGTGTGATATGAGTCGTAACCTTTGTGGTAGGTTTCTAGGTGGTGAAGCCTTTGTGGTATTACTCTTTGTGGAGTTAACATTGTGGTACATAACATTTTGGTGAAACCTGTTAGGTATTATTATGTGAGACGTTTCCATTGTGGTACTTACCTTTGTGGTGTTACAATCCGGGAATTATTTCCTTCGTGGAACAATAGAGCTTTTGACTACGGATTTGAGCCTTGTGTGTCCTAATAAATGTGATAGGTATACTTGATAACTTAGGTATATGCATGGTCATAATCCTATGTAGGGTTGAATATTGATTTCATTATTTGGGGTTTATCCTTTGTGTATTTTGACAGACCATTGGGGGTCTCAGGGTCCCGAATGAGTATTTTTATACTCACCCCTACACAGGATATGCCTACACCTTTTTGTGTCTTGTGAAAATGATAGACAACACTAACTGAGGACTAGCGTAATATGACTGGAGGGTTCTCAGAGGTGGACCTTAGACGAGGCATTCCATAGAGATGAATTTTCAAGAGCTGTACCTACCCATCAGGCAGGAACATTGGAGTGTGATCATAGGAGTTGTTCATCAGTTTTACATGTACATTCCAGTTGGGCATATATTCCATCCCGTTTACATACTGTACTCAATATGTTTACTATAAAATTTACCTTGTTCTTATATATTTCTATGTGCTCGTTTGTGTGACTTTACAGGTTATAAAGACAATGACTTCTTGATTTTAAGGATACGCTATTCCGGTGCAAGTCAGCAACCCCTAGACTAGGGAAGGCGGGCTTTGGGTAGTCATGACACTGGACCCAGGGGACAGGTCGTGACATGCATTCAGAGTAGCAACATTTCCTAAGGTGAGGCCTAACATCTACCCGTATGGGTCTACCATGAAATGTAATTTTTGGACATTTTAAGGAATAAAAAATATATTTTTTATTTTATTTAACATTACCTTATGATACAATTATGATTATTTTTTAATAATACCTTTTTGAAGAATTCTTGGTTATCACCATAACCCTAGAATTCCTATGATACATGGAGAAAACCCCATCTGTAACAAATGATATGGATCTGAGATCATAATTTGGATCATCCCACCAACATAGTTGAAGGATATAATAAATTAAGACAATGAAACCACTTTTTTTCAATTACTGATCCATCTTGAGGAACAAGGTTTTTTTCATCATGATTAATCATTATTGAATTCATCCCTGAATGCAGAACAACCCTCAAATTGGATGATCTGTAGTTCGATCGTTCTTTGGTTATGGATTTGATTTTATAGATTTTAATGGGAGATAATCCATTATGATTATTTTTTCTTAATTATTCATTCTAATAGGAATGGATTGATCCCAAAATTATAAAATGCCTAGTTTCAATCTTACGGTCATTCGTGTGATTTTTTTATCTCCCCCTTTCTTGGTGTTCTTAGCCATTGGACCCTCGCAGTCGGGGCTCTAATTTCAAGGAGGATCCTAATGGAAATGGCCCCCTTTATTTCTAGAACTTCAATGAAAGGGCCTTTGTAGTGTATCATGAGACCCATGGATTGTGGATGTTGTCTCATTTTAGAAATTGAACCACCATAGGATGAGTAGTTGCCTGCGGATGGGTCCAATAGTTTGGCGGTGGAGCATGGTGGCAGACCGCACGTGGGAGGTGCATGTGGTAACAGTGGAGCTGCATTGACATGGACGCTTGACCATGTGAGATCCCATAGTATCATGTCGCGGGATATTGAGACCTTCTTCTTGTGGGGTCCATGGGACATATCAGTCACCACTGAGGAGATCACATCCCTGGGAAATGAGGATATTGTGGCGTACCACATGGACTTGATGAAGCAATTGGATAGACATCATCCTCATAATATAGATGTTGTGTGAATGAAAGCATTTTGTTTACATAGTGTCATTTCATTTCAGATTTTGTGGCATTGAGACATGATTGTCTGTAAAATTACATAGGCAATTGCCTCCCATTTATGGGATATTTCCTCTGAATTCTTGAAACTTTCCCCTTGACTATTTAGGGTGGGCTGACAGCTATCACGGGATGGGCCCCTTTGGGATGGGTCATGAAATTTATCATGGATTTGCTCCTCTCATTGAGTATCATGAACTAAAGGAATCTCCAACCCATTTGGATGAGCATACTCAATGATGTATGGTTTGTCACCCAAATGACACATGTCTACATGGTGGATTATTCATATAATGTAAAGATTGAGTCATAGAACATATAAAAGAAATATTCCATAATTTACATAAAAGAATGATGTTCACTAGCCATGAAAACTCATCCTACACACCCTATTCCAATGTGAATCATCATACATAGAACACTATCATCGACTATACCTACCACGACTCATGGCTAATGTGGGTAAATAAATATACATAGACATTAATCATTAATTAGAAACAGTTTTAAAACCATTTATCAATCACAAATCATATATATCTTCTTAGGAACATTACCCATTTGTTACAATCATTGTGTCAACTAATTTAAAATGCTTAATAAATTACAATAATCTAAAAATTCATTATCATTTTTACATTTACTCATTTTAATCATCATTATTAGACACAATTTTATTTCAAATTCGAATGGATGTAAAATGCATACTAACTTACATGACCCACATTACCATTATTTGTGTTCCTATTAGGATGCATGCCCCCTATGGTCCTAAAATCCTAAAATGATTCCAAAATGATTAACCAAATGTCATTTGAACTATGAGAAACAATATCATAAAATAACCACATCACATAATAAGTGAATCACCTAATTATTAAATATCATTCAAAAGTAACTTTAATCATCACAAAAAAAATCCATCCTAAGAAACATTTTTATTACCTCGTACATGTGTTTTCTACTCTCATTGAAGAGTTCATTTCCATGTCATAACACTTCCTAAAATCTTTTTTACCATCCCAAATTTTATGACCATTCCCAGGAAATTATCTAAAACAACTTTGTGAAATCCCCAACCATGGATCCAGTAAACAAGTTCTCTTATCTAGGTCACCACATAACATCATGGATGTTTTCCAATAGATAATAGTTTACTGACTAGGGGAGGGGGTATGATAAGTCAGATCTGGAGATTATACCCTCATTATGAATGTAATACACATCATATAAGGCATGAAATATAGGAAATGATAAGAAAAAATCTAGAACAAATATTTCCAACTAGTATTCAAATAGGGTACATACCATGACCAAATAATAAATATGTCATGCCATAATAAAAGTTAAAAAATTTATGGAAATCCAAAAATAAATAGAAACCAATAAAATAAAAAATATGGTCTTGACTCCATGTTCAGATCCACATCATTTCACTACCTATGAAAAAATCAACTCCCAATCATATATCTCATTCCCTAATCCGGACCTTCAACCATGAAATCTGCTAGTGTACCCAATGGTGGCCAAACTGGGTGTCAGTACTACTCAGTATGACACCACAAAAAGTTTCTAAAAAATTTCTAGTCTGAAATGATCATGCAAGAATATACTATATAGAAGTTAATATTAACTAATCGTATACTTTGGTAATTTAGTTAACAATATTAACATCACCCATTTATAACATTAGTTTTGTGTTCATAATTTAATTAATCATCCCCACTTAATTCATTTCTATTACTAGTTCCATTAAACATTATCTACACAATGAAATAAGACAATATATATATATAAGAATATGAGAATAAATAATTTTCTTTATCTCTTTAGAGAGAAATTTTTTATAATAATTTATATCACAACATCCTTGTATCTGTGGTCTAGGTAGTCTCTTAAAATACATCCATTAAGGGCATAAATCCACACCCACTTCCTAAACCCATGAACCATGGGGTGTTGTTTAGAGCCACATTTTTACACGACCCATGCAGATAGATCATAACGTAAAATAACCCAATACTACAAAACCATGTCGTATGATTATTCATCTCTTTACCACTTATACAGTTTCACAATCCACACCAAATCAAAACACATTACAATCAAATATCAAATTTCAGTTAAAACAAAAACCACCATCCTGGCTTAACCGATTATAAAATTTATCATTTACATAGATTAACCCATTTAACCAACTTACATTTACATTCCTTAACCAATAAGGAATATTCAACACTTTCCATATCATATCCCATTTCATATATTCCAGAATTTCATTAAATTATCCCATATGAAATTTTTAACAATTTCCATACATTGTCCAACTTAACACATTTATCATTTCATATTACATAATCCATTAACACAATTTCATTGAAAAATCATAATCCATTTGATGTGTTCACATTAAACAATTTATCATGTTTTCAAATTATGCCATATTATCCCTTATTCCCTTACAAACATTTAGACACAACTACCACATATGACTCATTATAATTGACTCATTGGGTCACAATATTTATCATGGTTTCTATTTCAATCTATGTAAAATCAATTGTTAACAATACCATGTTCTTTGTTCGGTTATATTGTTGCACCCTTTCGTGGTCCTAAATTGATCTAGTCACTCTAAATTCATCCTGAATGGATCGTGAGGGGTTTAATTTTAATTTGACCAAATATTTTACAAAAAATAACATAAAAAAATAAATTTACCTCTATAGGGAATCATGGTCATAACCACCCAAGAACAAATATATGATAAAACAATGGTATATAACTTATAGTACCCCTAACTCGAATTGGATGATGAAAACATCATTAAAAATAGTCATAGACATGGATTTAAGAACACTTTGAGTTTCCAATATATGATCCATGATGAAAATATGTTTTTATGTATTTGTATGAAGATGAAAAAATATATAATTCTTAATTAAGAAAAGAAAATCAAGTAGAGTGTTACAATTACCTAGTGATTCAATTAGATACCCATAGTTCCCCAAATAGACTAAAATTGAAGGAGAACAACAATTGTGATGATTTGGGAGCATGAGTTACTAACTATGAATTCAAAAGTATGTATGGGGAATTAATTTATTTGATATAAATAAAATAAAACGTGGCATGTTTGGAAAATTCACACTTTTTAATAGGGGTCATAATCTAACTGCATTGTTGGCCATACTATGTGACAACTAAGTTCCGACCTCTTCCACGGAGGGGTTAATCCCCACAGTTCCCTTGTAGTAAAACACTCTTTGATAAAATATATTATAAAAGTAAAAATGAAAAAATATTAATCTGCATAGTTTTTATTACACCCCATGGATGATTTTCTTAATCAGGCACCGCTCCTCCTGCCTAGCGCAGTTTGGGTGCATATATATCCCAAACTATGCAACAATTGTTACATAAGAACATGATTTCCAAAATACCCTTTCATTTATACCCCAAATCCTTGTAACACTGTCAATCCTCATCACACAACCGGTAATAAATCAAATATCCAAAATTAAGATATATAAAAAAATTATTCATGTATATACATCCACTACGTCTAGGATCTTATAGGTAATGTGATGTTTCAACCATTAATACTATTATAGTTATAAAATTAATTTTAGAACTTTGTGGAATACTATTTTTAACAATTTCATCTTATGTGATCAAGTGAAAATGATAAGAAGTGAGAGAATTCTAAAATATAATGTCCTGAACACTATGGATTTTATAGGTTTTCAAATATGAAATTTGTAAATCAATTCTTTATAGACTATTTGATTTAGTATTGAACCCACCAAAATTTAAGACATGCCATCATAAATGATATCCCAAAACCAATAATATAATAATTTCTGCAATCTAAACCATGTATATTATTACTAAATCATCTCAAAAATAATTCAGATTTCCTTTTTGAAGGAATGGGTAGAAGTCAAGATTTTACCAATAGGGTAGCCTTATCCTATTGATTTTAAATAAGAATAATCAAAAATCTTGAAACATAGTTTTAGTTTGGATAAAAAAAATTAATATTTTTAAATATTTCATAACCATTTTCATATATAAGTCATTGTAGATAACACCCAATGAATAAATAAAATTGATAAAATAATGAATCCCTCTAAAGGGATATGAATACAATTTTTATTGGAGAAATGATCATGTTATCCCTAAAAAATAGTTATAGGAGTAAATCCAAGAAATAAAGCTATTTTATTTTTGCTTAAAATGATGAAAAAGTTGGATTTAACTTTCAGGTTGTTTGAAACACTAATAATTGTATTGAGATCAAATCAGGGTAGATATATCAAATGATTTAATCATTTTGGGTGTTTTTATGTCTAACAGTTAATTTGAGATGAAGGTAAAATTTAGTTAAGTAATTTTCTAAAATTTATAATCCATAACATATCACATTAATCTAATATTATTACCTCATTATATCACTAAATATTAACTCTAAATTTCCTAACAAAACATCAGAATTATAATAATAACAAGATGAAATTTCAGAAAAAAATTCAAACATCACAATGTTTAGGTAAAAAATTCTTTTATTAATATAGTGTATGCTAAATTATCAAATATATGCATCATAATAATAATTATCAAATTAAGGGATTTGATTCTCTTTTTTGTAAAAAATATGAAAAACTAATAAAAAAACTATTTATATATCCATAAATTAGTGTATAAATTGTAAAATTATGAAATGTCAAATCTTTATAGAAATGTTTCAAATGAATCAAAACTATTCCAACGTTACACTGGTCAAAAATATATTCGAACAATAAATAATAATAACATGAAATACTTTTTATTCATATGTAATTGTCAAAAAAAATAATGAATAAATACATAATATTTAATAAATTACAAATTAGGTTAAATCAATGGTAATATAATTATGAAAAAAATTCATAAAGAAAATCGTTGATGGGTCCAAATTATTAATGAAATTAATCATGTGATTCATTCATCCCCTAGTGATTGAATATGTTTTGAGTAATGTAAAAACTTATTTGAAATAGAATATGATTTTGGATACAATACCATATTTGAAATAGTACACCATGAGGGATGTAATTCCCTGTGTGATATAGAATATCAGCTAGGACATTCTTCTCCCATGAAGACATATGTTATGAGGTATAAGATATACATTATCATAGTTTATCTATCGTCGGACATACTAATCCTAATGACTTATTATGTGATGAGGGACATAAAATCCTTCTTGATTAGAGTGTTCTTCTGTGATTTGCAACCTGATGATACTTATATTTCCAGGAAGTTCATACATCATTTTCTAATGATCACGTTAAGGTATGATGTAATGTGCCATTTTATATAGTATATATTGTCAATTATGTTAGAAAATTGACTTAATTTTAATTCTAGGATAGATTCCATAGACCTTCATAATTGATATTTATTCCATTTGTGATATACATGCTCCTTATATTAGTATTGTTTTACTTCCCAAAATGTGTAGTATATTTGTGGTATTTATGTATACATATTATCGATTAGAATTGATTTTACCATGAATGAATAAACATTTATTGGTTATTTTATATTTACTAGTCGCTAAAGAGATATATGTATATTTGTTATTACATTCATTGCACCGAATTATTGAATTATCATGCAAAAAAGATTTTATTTTGGGAATAATTTATTGTTTCAAATTGAGTATTATTAATAAAAACTAAAAATTAACCCTAGTGGATGATAATTTCTAATGGGCGATACCATATCATGTTTCTTCCCCATTTAATGCTTGGTGAAATAGATAGGTTGAATATGGACATGGGTATCAGTATTAATAGATTATTATGATAGTGTTTTGGATTCATTTTGTTATCCATTCCATTTATGTCATATAATTAAAGATAGAAATATTGGGGTGGTCATTCACTAATGTATTATTATGGGGAATGGATGTGTATATTTTTTAATATATTATAATATTATCAATTATGTTACTCATACAAAAAAATTATTTTATTTAATCATGAACCGACATACCAAATTCTGGTCCATGTATTACTAAATATTTTTTCTAATTATATTATATTTCTTCCATGAAACAATTTAAATACATAATTTATTGATTATATTCTTGATATATTGCTCAAGATTTTTTATTAAAATTTAGAAATCATATTAACACTCTTTCATTTTCTTCAATTCAAATGATTTTATTCGTACTTTGTCAATTATCAAAAAAAATTATACAATGTCTGATCAATGGTGTTTGAAATATGGAGATGGATTTTTTGGGTTTATTTTCAATAAAATATGGGTTGATCATGTATTTAGTATATGTGAATGTTTTGAACCACTCCTTAATTTTTTTGATAAATCATGTGTTTCATTAATGTTCTGGAACCTTGAGAAATGCAGAGTTCTATGAAAAATGACGTGATTGACATGGAAATGAAATGGATGTGATATTTGGAGAAAGAAATGAGATTAATTATAAATGAATTTTAAAAATGATAATTTTCATCTCCCAAGGAATTTGTTTTTCCCATTTTGTGATGTTTTAAGAATATCAATTTTGTGATAACTGAAAAAATAATGATAGATATGCAAAATTTTGAAAAAGTCGAAATGGTGATGTTTAGAAAACATAAAGGTTGAATTTTTAAGTGTAATAGTGCACAATCAAATTTCATGAATTGTTACTAGTGTTTATAAATAGATGCATACATCATGTCTAGAACATATGATTCTCATTGATTAACTGTGTAATCTTCTTGGAATAAATGTTGTGTGAAATAGACCTTTATCAATTGTGTTACTTCTTTCTTTTGTAAAATTTTATTTTCAAGAAATTAATAGTGTTAGTCAATTTTTTTTGACAGAAAATGAGAAATTGTGATAAATTGAAAAAATTTCCACCATGTCCTAAAGTTACATGATCAGCAGGTTTCGAACATCTAGTTTGACTGAATAGTACATTAATGTGCATTGATTTTGGACAATGGTGGAAGAATATTCCCATTGTAATCATGGGAAGATAATTATGTTCCAAAAATTATGAGGTTACCGTGTTTTCTAAAAACTAGGAAAGACATCACTAAAGGATGTGACAATAGTGGATTATAGGAATGTGATATAAGGGATTATTCAATTTTCAATAAAATTATTCTAATGAAATTTATAATTTTATGATTTGACTTTGCCAGATATTTTGGTAAAAAACAATATGTAGTGATTATTAATTGATATAAGTATATCTGACAAACTATCATTGTATGATACTTGGAAAATCCCTTTCTGATGAACCGTGTACAGTGTTGTTTAGTGATTCAATTTCTACATTTGATTGTTTAATATTATCATGGTTCCATCAAATATTTATAACATGGTCCTACAAATGTGGGGACATGATCCATCATATTGAAAGAAAATATTGACACCCAGATTCATTACCCCCTTCTGAAGGTGTCTAATCATCCCATATATGTATTGGATAATGTTAATCAAAATAAATCATACTCATATACATACCTAGATAATCATTTCATAACCTTGAGTGAGATAATGGATCAAGGTTTAGTTTAATAAATATAAACACATCCATTTCATTATAAATACTAAAAATATTTATAAAAATTATTTCGATTTAATCAATAATCATTTATTTCCATTATTCAGTTGAAAAATAAAAATATATACTCATCCCATTAAAACACAAAGGTGGTCCCCAAAAAATACTAATCGATTTATTTCATTGATTTTTTATTGAAACACATAAAATATCCCTCATTAAAAAAACTATATATTTATTTAAAAACAATTAAATAAAAACCCATTTAAAAAAAAATTAATATAATGTACTAAAAATAAATCATAAATTTAATCCCCTTATTTTGAAAATATACGTCATGTGAATAAAAAAATTCCATTAAGTGGATTATAACATTGAAGGATATATAGAGAATACCTATCAAATGGTGGAAAAATCAACATTGGACTTGGTTAACTCACCATTCGTCATTTGATTATAATTTAAGAGATTCATTATTATAACAAAATATTAATGATATCTCCCTTATTTCAAGGTTAATTTCTATGAAAATATTTTTTCAACATTAATCACATATATATTTATATAAAACTATTATATATATATATATATATATTAAAAAATATATTTCCTTTAATTACCCTCCCCATACACTACGGGAAAAAAGGCATTTAGCGGCGGTTTGATTTTACGTTTTGCGGCGGTTTAAACCGCCGTTAAACATATTGGCGGCGGTTTTGAAAAACAGCCGTGAAATCATGCGTCAGGAAACTATTCGCGGTGGGTTTCAAAATCGTCGCAGAACGTTTCGAGGCGGGTTTTTAGCGACGATTTTTTTTATTTTTTATTTTTTATTTTTTTATATTTTATTTTATATTTTTTTATTAATTTTTAAATTATTTAATTATTTAATTAATTATTTAATTAATTAATTATTTATTTATTTTATGTATTTTATGTATTTTATTTATTTTATTTATTTTATTTATTTCGTATTTATTTTAATTTTTTATTTTTTATTTTTTATTTTTCGTATTTATTTATTTATTTATTCTTTTCATTTTTTTGTTTATTTATTTATTTATTTTATTTATTTATTTATTTTATTTAATTATTTTATTTATTTCGTATTTATTTTATTTATTTTATTTAGTTTATTTATTTTATTTATTTTATTTATTTTATTTAGTTTATTTATTTTGTATTTATTTTATTTATTTCGTATTTATTTTTTATTTTAATAATTTTCTTTATTTTATTTATATATTTTATTTCGTATTTATTTTATTTATTTATTTTATTTCGTATTTATTTTATTTATTTAATTACATTATTTATTTATTTCATATTTATCTTATTTATTTTGTATTACTTTTTTTTCTTTATTTATCCATGCATGCACATCCCATGCACATGCCAATGCAATATAAAGAAATAATGTGTTTAGTGAGATTTGAACCCCTAACCTCTGGCATATTTTCCAACAACTTTACCACTCCAGCAAACTCACAATGTGGTTAATAAACAGAATTTAATATACTTATATATATTAATTGAAAAAACAAATAATACATTACTAATAGATATAATAAATAATAATAATAAATAATAAATAATAATAATAAATAATAAATAATAAATAATAAATAACAACTGATAAATAATAAATGATAATTAGTAAAAAATAAGAAATAATAAACAATAAACAATAATAAATAATAAATAATAAATAATAAATAATAATAAACAATAAATAATAATAATAAATAATAATAAATACTAAATAATAAATTGTAATAAGTATTACATAATAATAAAAAATAAATAATAATAAACAAATAATAAATAATAATAAACAAATAATAAATAATAATAAACAAATAATAAATAATAAATAATAAATAATAAATAATAAATAATAAATAATAAATAATAAATAATATATAATATATAATATATAGTAAATAATAATAAATAATAATAAATAATAAATACGAAATAAAAGAATATAATAAATATTAAATAATAAATGACACATAATAAATAAAATATTATTAATAATAAATAATAAAAAATAAAAAATAATTAAGAAATAAGAAATAAGAAATAAGAAATAAGAAATAAGAAATAAGAAATAAGAAATAATAAATAATAAATAATAAACAAGAAAGAAGAAATAAGAAATAAGAAATAAGAAATAAGAAATAAGAAATGATAAATGATAAATAATAAATGATAAATAATAAATAATAAATAATAAATAATCAATAATCAATAATCAATAATCAATAACAAATAATAAATAACAAATAATAAATAATAAATAATAAATAATAAATAATAAATAATAAATAATAAATAATAAATAATAAATAATAAATAATAAATAATAAATAATAAATAATAAATAATAAATAATAAATAATAAATAATAAATAATAAATAATAAATAATAAATAATAAATAATAAATAATAATAAAGAAGAAATAATAAATAATAAAAATATTAAATAATAAATAAAAAATGATAAATAATAATAAATAAGAAATAATAAACAATTAAAAATAATAAATAATAATAAATAATAAATAATAATAATAAATAATAATAAATAATAAATAATAAATAATAATAAGTATTAAATAATATTAAAAAATTAATAATAATAAACAAATAATAAATAATAATAAACAAATAATAAATATAAATACACAAATAATAAATAATAATAATCAAATAATAAATAATAAATAATAAATAATAAATAATAAATAATAAATAATTAATAATAATTAATAATAATTAATAAATAACCAGAAACAAATATTAAAAATAATAATAATAATATTTTATTATTAATAATAATTAATAATATATAATATATAATATATAATAAATAAATATAAATAATAAATAATAAATGAATATAAATAATAAATAATACATAACTAGTAACAAATAATAGACAATAAATACATTAAATTAAATTATAAATAATAAATAATAAATAATAAATGAAACACAAGAAAAATTATGAAAAGAAGTGATAAGGGATGAAAAATCATGAAAACGCATGAAAATGGATGGGGAAACATGAATAATGAGGCATTAGAATGTTTGAGAAAGCATGAAAACTCATGACAACTCTGGAAAATCCCTTATGAAATCAACACAATCATCATAATAACCCACAAAAATCCATTGATAAAGATAACATGTCATGGAAACCCAAATAAACAGTAATAAATGGACCAACCGTTAAAACCCATCAAAACAGTCATAAAGTGACAAAAACATTGGACCCACATTAACGGAGATAACTTATGATCCCATAGTCCGTTCCCGATCCGCGACCTGTCAAATCAAATATCATAAAACGATCTTTGAGCTAATAGGTGAAAGAGACCGAATGGATCGATGGATCGGATGTGACGACTGTTTAAAAAAAAGTTGACGGCGAACAGGTGCTAGAAACGAGGCATTGAAAAACATAACAAACTCGATACCCACTAAAAAGGCCATAACTTATGATCCAAGAGTCCATGTGGGCGCCACAACCAGTCAAACTGAAGCTTATGGAACGACCTACTATCTGGCAGGTGGAGGAGTCCGAACTCGCACACGGATCGAAAGTTAGGTCCGTTTGAAGGCAGGTTTGATAGGACACTGTTGACGGAAACAAGGTTTCAGAGGCCTTCAGAGGGGTTTTTGGGGTTGAAAAACACGATGGAATATTTCTTGTCAATCATTTGTGTGTATCTCCCTATTTTGGCTTCGATTTGATATGTGGTAGAGCCCAAACGGACACCCGGAAAGAATGGTATGGCCGTTTGAAGTTGACGAATTTTTTTCAACTTTTTTAAAACTCTCATAACTTCCGCACCTTAGATTGTCTCATAGTTTGGATTATACATGCTTCTAGATCGCTTCATGAGCTTTGATTTGACGGGTCGTGGCGCTCCATCGGACGCCTAGATCAAACGTTATTGTTGTTTTAGAAATTTCACTGTTTCTCATGTTTTTTTTTATTTTTTTATTTCATTTTGCGGTGGTTTTACCAAAACCGCCACTATTTCCTGGCGATTTTTTAAAAGACCGCCGGTAATCCTCGAAAAAATTAAAAAAATTAAAAAAAATTAAATATTTTTTGTACAAATTCCGCAGCGATTTTTAAAACCGCCACAAAAAAACCACCGCGAAACGCTTGTTTTCTTGTAGTGATATGAACACATCATTGGTTGAAATTAATGTTATAAGTATGATAACCCCCATTCCCACCTCCAATGGGTCAGGTATGGTGAATAACACCATGGGTACATAAAACATTGAGACGGAAGGAATTAACCTCCATGTAGTATATAGACAAAAGATGACATTAGGAGCCCCAAAAACACAATATCATTATAAATAAAACACTCTATTACATGCATGTTATGTCATAAAACCAAAATCTATAACAGAATCTATAAGAAACAAAACTAATACATGTTGTTGATCTCCATCCCCACCTAAATCCTAAAATAATCAATAAGATATTAATTTCATGAACACTGACCATCTAGATCATGAGATATTATAAAATAGTTTATACATATGTTAGGAGAGAATAATTTGTATACACAGTAGTATCCTCAATGGAACATCTCAAGCAGATTTAAGGAAACCATTCTAAAGACTAATGAATAATCAATTAATCCAACTCATCAGCGATTCTTGTATTCTACGTTCCCTTCATCTTTTTTTCTATCACAATATGATTCGAAAAAAAGTAAAAATATAATTTCCCAAAAAATATTAAAAGTTATAGTTTCATTCTAGCAATAATCAAATAATATTACTCTCTCTCCACATTTTCTAATGTCAATATCCATCTCTCTAAAATAACCAAAATGCATAAAATAAAAATATATAATAAAACACATTGTGTGCATTAAATAATATCATCCTAAACATTCACATATGAATATATTAACCTTTTCATTTTCCAGAAGCCACCATATCTAGTAAACTGTAAAGTATAGCTTATGGAATTATAATAGTTACATGGAATAAATTTATTAATCTTTATGGAAATATAAATATATATTAAGGTTTTAAAATTATATAATCATTAAATATGAATAAATAAATATACATAAAAAATTATAATGAATACCAATATTTAATACTACAAGGGCATGAGATAAGTGGAGTTTGTGTAGTCATTCATCCATCTCCCTCATATAGATAATGGGTGAAACCCCTTTCAGAAACCACTATTATCAATATATATATGGATTTGGTTTGGAAAAACAATGGAATCACACAATGAGAGGATTATAAAAATATCACTTCCAATATTGGGGGAACCACTTAACCATAAAATCAACTGCATTTGATTTCTCTCAAACACCCAATTGGACAATTATAGAGTAGATATCTTATTGGAATAAAACACTTTTAGGATACATTCAGTTAATTATATCTATTATATATTTTAATAATATATTTACCAAACCTAATCCATTATATCTATGAAATGATTAATAATTTCAATGGATTCAAACATATTATTATCATTTCCACATATCAACAATCCCTGAACCCGGAATGAATAATTATATAACATTTTCATTACAAAATTCCATGCACACTCGGAATAATCCTATACTACCATAAAATACGCCTATATCAAGGATACACTACTATTTAACTATGGAGAAAAATAAATACAAAATCATGTAACCTTTAAATATACCCTAAAATTTAGTAATTTGAAAATAAACAAGAAAACCAGATTTCAAACAATCAATTATGGGAAATACCAGCTCTAACATACTCCATCAATCCAAGTACCTTCCATGAATAAAATTTTAATATCCACATCCATACCTACTTCACATGTGTCAACTAATATAACAATATCGAGAATACCAACCTATCTATAACCAAAACGAAATTCATCACATGATCACTCAACATCATATATAAATGTATCATTTTTTGATAAAATAAAAAAGTAAATATAAAAAATGTAAATATTTAATAAGGAAACTAACTCCCCAAATAAGGGAATATATAATAATTAATAAAATGTCTCTATCAAACCATAATATATTATATTGAATTAATAAAAAAATGTTGTATTTATTTGAAAAATTATTCTATCCTAGGTATAAACAAATAGGAAATGTAAGGCATCACGTAGAAATGGACTAAAATTAATTAAAAATTATTTAAGAATAACTTATTATATTTCAACTGTAAGGATGGTAAAAAATTACCTTATTATTATGTTTTCCTCATTTGTTTCTAGAATTACATTTTTATCTATATTTTCAATTACATCAATCACAACATATAATAAATAAGCAATGATAATACACTATATTAGAAATCTAGTGGAAAACCATAAAAATGCATAAAAAACTATAATCAAAATAACTCAAAAAATAATTTTTTTAAATTATATTTTAATATTCATTAAGATATACATCATTGGTAATTTTTCTATTAATCATGATGACACAAAAATTTAAATTAAAATAATAATAATCAACCAAAACCTTCAATGATTTAGAATTTCAATGTTATCTAATAAAAAATGGATGATCAAGGACCAGCTACCAGGAAATCAAATAGATGATGTTACAGAACAATGCATTGGAAATCCACAACTAATCATAGTAAGAACATATCCCTAAAGATAATGAATAAAGGGGAATGATATGTTGTGCATAATGAAGGGATAATATCTCAAACAATGATCATTGACCAAATTAATATAAGATTATTATTTATATTTGTAATGGTTGAAGGAGGTGTGAGGTCAAGGGGTATATAAGAATTAACGGATATTATTTACAAATCACATCAATATATCTAGATATTATGGCATTCAAATCCTTGAGAATCATTTTCCTTGGGAAATCAAATATAATAATGTCGAATATCACCACTATTTGTACAAAAAAATTATAAAATAAATTATGATTTGAACCACCATTATAAACATCATGACAGGGTGTCCACAATATATACCATTTTTTGAAATAGTGACTCACAATGAACTACTCATAGTTGTTACCCACAAAAAAACTCGCCAAATAATCTATTTTCCCCATCCCTATTTCTCAATGAAATTTCTAAAAATGAAACGCCCAAAAAATTAATTTAAAATTTATCTCACATTAAATGGTCCACCAATCGACACACACTAAATAAATAATTTCTACACATCATGCATAATATTTTTCATTAAAATAATGCATTTTTTTATTATAAATTGGTAATAATTTAATAATGATAATTTTATTTTTCATTTTGTTGATTGATATTCTAAAATTTTATTTTGATAAAAAGAAATAATATAGTTGGATTTCATGATATCAATCATGACCCAAAATTATTAATAATAGTGGATTATGATTATAGATCAAAAAAAATTATTCAATAGTAAATTAATAGAAATAATAGTAAAAACTATTCAAGTCATTATAAACCTATTCATAACATAAAATGAAATAGAAAGTAATTATATAAGAAAATTCATGAGAAAATATAGATTAGAAATATGTATCAAATATTCACAGTGTGACACAAATTTTCATGATGTAAAACATTATTAGGTGAATTTTTTTATTTTATCGTATAAAAATTACAACTGATAGATTAATTTAATAATATGTTAATATGTATGGTTTACATGAAGAAATTCGTTGAATCATTTGATGGAATTTTTGAAGCCTAAGGTAGGCTTTTCAGCTGTAAATACATTGTCCTAGGTTGCTATAATGACATTATAGATCATATCCCTGCAAAAAATATCAATGTTATAGAGTCCATCACTAGGCCAAATACACTATTTCATTTAAGAGTTTTATTTTCATTATATTCATTTCATATCAGGAATAGAATGTGGTGATGATTTTATTGCTTCAATTTATCTAATTTGAAATTGTTTTTTGTTTAATAAAATTAAATTGAATTTTTATAAGAAATTAGGATTCCTTTTTTATCCATTATAAAATTATAATAATTTAATTTTAATATCCATGAAAATTGTTCATTTTATTTGGAGATGATATTTTATATGAAATATATCGAACTTTATATTCTATAGAACCATTTATTTATCCATATTATAAATTTATCATTCTGTTTTCATTTCATGTTTTTTTATTTAATCATTGTATCATAACCATTAGGAAAATGGATGATAAGTAAGTGTGTTATTATCCACTAGGAAAAGGGAGCCTAACTAAACATTATTTTTATACAAATAGAGGATTCATGGGATAAATATTATTTTAACCACCTGAAAATAGATCATCAATTATTGAAGAATTTGTTTTAGTTTCTCCTCCCACATATTAAATAATACACGTGAATAATATTATATATATTTTACCCAATCAATTATAAATTAATGTTTTATTATCAAATTAATTTTAGTTCTATATCATTCCCTAATAAGATCAACCAATGGACATGAAATATCATATATTAATTAAATGATGATAAAGTGACTTATAGTTTTTCATTTATAAATTTAAACTTTAAAGAACCCAATAAAATAAATCAATCTAATGGCATAAATTTAGGTTGTCATTTCTAGGGATATATTAGTAAATTTTATTAATTTTCTCATATCTTTATGTATCATGGGTTTACATATTAATTTTCTAATTATATGACACTTTTTTATCATAGGTTGTCATAATAAAATTGAACTATGTTCATACAATAAAATTACAAATCAACATACATAAAAATGATCTTACACATCAAGTAAATGAGTGTTGTAGAAGGAATTGGAAAATTGAAATATAATTTTAATTTTAATATATTAATAAAGATACGACACTTAACATTATGAAATTATGTCATGAAGTAGAGTTTGAAGAGTTTGAATTAATTATCAGTAATGTATTAGTAATATTAAATGTGGATTTTTTTTATATTATAAATTCCATAAAAACTATATTTTTTAAATAATGTGAGTAAGAATATGTAAAAGTGGAGGGTTCAATCGTATTTCAATTTTTTCAAAATCTAGAAGAATAAACTGTAGAATGAATACAGAAGAAAATCCTTTAGTGCATATAATAGACTATAAAATAATTATAATTAGTGGTGAAGGGCCAGATGGCTACACAACTAGACTATGTATTTGTTGAATTGGGACAACCCTAATTAGATGTTAATTAATACTAATGTTAACAAACATGGATAGATTTTAATTTCTCTATATATACGTTTAAACAATCAAAATATACATCACATATTAAAATTTTTTTTGATGCTTTTATTATGGTAGAGAAAGATGATTGGGATGAACTTAAATGTGCATATGGTGTTATCACAATAAGGATTGTGTTGTATCATACATTAGTTTGATGAAATTGGAAAGGTTGACCAAAATGAATTTAAAAAATAACAATATATTTTGAGGAAACATTATGATTTTTATTTAATTATATTACCTTAGTTTTTTTCAATTCCAAAAAAACAATTTATTAATATTAATTTAGATTTTATCCACCTTATTAATTATGAATTATTGAATATAACTTGGTATTTTATGTTTTTTCAAATTTTATAAGAAAATAATTATGGAAAAACAGTGAATGCTGTAATGGAACTACCAAATGATGATGTATAAAACTACTGAAGAAATATTCAAAATGGGATTATGATTTTTAATATTTTAAATTTTATAGTACAACATTACATTTCTAAATAAAAAACGTTAATTTGAAATCAAATTCCAAAAAATTTAATTTTAATTTATTTTTCTATTTTTTAGAAAAACATCGCATAAGATTATCATTATTCCATGCTTTGAATTTTTCCAATTAAATTGAATTAAAATATTTTTGAATAAATATGTCGTAACAGATATTGCAATATTGAATTGATGAATCCTTTTTTGGGATATTATTTGATTTTTGTAATTGATATTTTTTGATACGTCCCCTGATTTAAAAGTATATACTTGTTATGGGTTGATTTTATTATTCTTATTCATCACAGTGATTTATTTTCTAAATTAATGTTCTCTGTTGAGGTAAATTTACAAAGACTTTTATATTCATTCATTAATTAGTGTATTTAATTATATAATATGATATATGTAGTATTTATGAACTCGATTTTCTCCTTTTTAAATCATTTAATATTAATTTTTTTTAATATTATAATGGAAATTTTTTTTAACCCATTATCTTGGAACCATCCATTACATTATTCTTATTTAAGACCATTGATTCAATTTATAAATATATTATGGTAAAGAATAAATACATTCATATATGATATATTCCTACCCTAATAAATAAATTTTTTTGTGATTATCTTAAAAATTAGTGTGGTGGAGATAATACGATAGATGAAGGAATATTTTCATTGATTCATATATGAGTGTGGTGAGTTACATGAGAATTGGAGGGAAATTATTTTGATTTTTAATTATTACACTATATTTCCCACCTGTTTTAAAATAAAAATTTACATAAAATTTTAGAATCAATGAAATATATAATAATAAATAAAAGAGGTCATTGCATTCATTATGATTGTTTGAATTGTTATCCTAAAATGTGTTAGTAGAAAAGGGGAGTATATATCTGTAAAGGTGTTATTTTTCAGGTGAATTTTTAATTATCATTTTTTAACTTAAATGTGAAGCCTTGTTTAAATAATTACATTCATTACATCATCTAAACACTAAAATAAAAGATTTAGTGTCGTGTTTTTATAATTCATAGGTCCTATTTATTATATGTGATATTTTTATCTAAGCGGTGAGTAATGTAAATGCATTGATAGACTATAGTTGGTAGATAGATTAGAATAATGGGAAAAAGTAATTATTCATTCTTACAATCGGTGATGTGTAAATAAAATTCAATGAGATATAAATTTCAAGTTCTATTAATATTTAATATGAAAATATATGTATAAATATGTGAAAATAAATAATAGTTATTTCAAATTAATAACAATGAAATATATTGTCATCTCAATTCATTGAAAAAATGAGTGACTAATGAAAATTTTCCATATGATTCATTAATGTTTATTTTACCATTTAATGACATTATTTAATTGAAATAAATATTTTAATATTAGTAAAATGATAATACATATAAAACTTGTAGAAAATTCATTCTTTATAATAATAATGAGATCAAAAGTCAACTTCATAGTCTATAGATAGACCACAAAACTCATTATTACATTAATCAAAATATTTATTCACATTTAGTATATCATAAATATTTAGTTTCTTCTCAATAATTAAAAATATATATCTATCATTATTCTTCCAAGACCTATATATGGTATGAAGTATACCTATAAATATCATAGTCACGCTACCAGTGATAAAGCATCCTAGACCAAAATTATATATGAAATTTCATATTCCTATATAAAAAATATATATGCGATCTATATATATGGTTCTAATATATATCCAAAATAAAATAAAATTCCACTATATAAATATTGACCCAATTTTCTAGCAATACATCCCGACACACCATTTTTATAGAGTAGTAATATATATTGGATACAATTATCACAAGACTATATATTATCATCGATAATTCAATTTTTAATTTATGTAGTGGTAAATTAATTAATAATGAGAAATTAATATTTATGAAATTCGAGGATCCTATTGTTAACTAAATTATTCATTACATAACTATAACATAATTTTTAAGATAAAAAATATTAGGTTAACAATATTGGAACCAAAGGAATATTATCATGAGTAAATTGGGCTAAAACATTTATCCTACATAATAAAAATAAAGCATCATTATATTAATTATTCTATATCCTTTTAATATTACTAAATATCTCCATGTTATAGGTAATCAATTGAGGATACACATCAATGAAAGGGATGTGATAAAATCTTGATAAGGGGAGGTATATCATAGAGTATTTGAATATGAAGTACACTGGTGAGCATAATCATATCATATTAAAGGAATTAATATCATAACAATGAGGGAAACAAATAAAATGGTAGGAAATATGGAAATTAATAAATATGAAACAACATGTCATAGTGGTCAAATACAACACATGGTGGTGAACAAAACTAAAATCATTCCCATTAATAAGATATATATACAAATCATAAAATCATTAATGTGAATTAATATAGAATAATTTTAATGCATATTTCGCATATTCTCATGATATACATCACATTATATAATTCATTGGATTTCAATTTAATTCTATACTAACCTGAAAAGTTATATGTTATCATAATCATACATTCGACATAGGATGAATAAAAATCATTAGTATTTAATAAACACATGGAAGTTAATTTGATTCATAAGTATTAACAAAATATTTATGAATACTCCATTATATTACCAAATTAATTCAAGAAATCATACATGGATATAAAACAAAACTATTTTTTAGTGGAATATAAAAATTTAAAGTGGAGTAAAATATGTTGTTTTCGAAATTGTTGTCAACATAAAAATATACAATTCATATAAAAAAAATTTTCAATGATGGAAAATTTGTCACCAGGAAATAAATGGTATATGAAATTTTAAGAAAATAATATGAATAATCATATTGTGGGTTATAGGATAACCTAAATAATGCAACACTGTTCGAGAACCCCTTATCTATAATTCCTAATTATTTTGTTTCTTTTTTTAATACAAAATAATATAAATGTGATTATGAATACATATTTCTAGAAGTAAATTATGAATATTTTTCTCGTATTTATCCATTATTATTATTGGATTCTATATCATTATAATCATTTATATAATTGAATTATTTTTTTGATAGTATTTCAATAAATTTTCCTATTTTGATTCGATATCAATATTTTCAGTCAATGTTATTTATTCATATTTATTATTCACACCAAAATTTTTGAATACATGTAATTTAATATTATATATTTTATCTATAATTAATATTTCCCTTCCTATAATTTAATTATATTCATTGATCTGGAAGTGATGCCATAAGATGTTTGTGGACATTTTTATGGGACATTCTTGAAAGAGAGGCACATAGAATTCTGATTTTATAAATATAGTAATTATGATACACTAGTGGGATAAAATCAATAATATAATGTTATAATAGGGATTAATAATTTTTATAATGTTTTTTAAGGTGTTAGGTGAAAAAAGGAATAGAAGAATAAAAAATAGAAGTCCTAATCAAAACATATTTAACCTTCAGTGCAATTTCTCACTTATGACACTAAAACACCCTTAATGTTTATAGTTTGATTACTCTAGAATTTACCTTATGATTATAATTGGATTGGGATAAATGATATTGGTATTGACATTTATTTTTCCTGAGGGTAATGATTTATTTTATTATTGGAGAGAGTGGGGTTATTTATACTAGAGTAGAGGTGTATTTTAAGAAAAAATATTATATAAAATAATATATCTATTTTAAAACAAGTAATATTGATTTTAGTAAAATATAAATCATATAAAATATAATATAATGGGTTTTATGACATTAAAAATATATATAAATCTAATTTATTTTTTATTAAGAAGAAATTTGGAGCAAAATAAAAAAGTTATATTAAGGGATCACATTTTATTTTTGGTTGGGAAAATGATTTTTAGGCATCGAATTTAAGTTTATTTTATTATTAAATATATTTTGATTATAAATATATATATTTTAAAATATAAGTTTAGTACATGATTATTTCCTTTCTATATCTTGAGTGATGTAATTTAATATACATGAATTATGTGAAGAACTCTATTTTTACTTTTAATCGTAAAATTGAAGAATTTAAGAAAAATACCACAAAATGACCATTGGAAAATTTCTACATACTTGTTTCAAAAATGATATTAATTTTATCAAAACATTTTTCAATCATAAATAATTTAAATTATTAATATAATAATATAGATTTTATAAATACATTAAAATAATTTTTATTAAAATTCTACTAAAATTTTATTTGAGTGTTTTAATCATGATATTTATTTTTCGGAATTACATATTTCATAGTAAATATTAATATTTCAAATAAATATTATTTATACCATAATTTATTTCAATCAATTAAAATTACTCTTCAAATTGTCAAGATACTATTCCAAATTGTTAGGTTACTATTCTAAATGGTCATATTAATATTCCCTACTATTAGGTTATTATACAAAAGGAAACGTTAGTATTTTCACAACCTGTCCCCCAGGCCCAATGTCGTGACTACAACAAGACCGCATCCTGAAGTCCATGTGCTACTGACAAGCACTGAATGCGTCAACCTTCAAGTGGGAGGAATTTTCCTGAATACCTATATGCACAGACATGCCCAACAATATCTCACAAACTATAAAGGGAAAACTGGTATACTGAAAGAAGTGCTGAGTATTTGTACAAATGAAAAAAAAGTGTGCCAGAATAAAAACCCAACAAAAATAACTGAAAATAGAAATGTAAAAAGGGACTTGGGTAGCTATCTGCTGAAAAACCCACTTTATGGTAAGAGTAGTTTAGCTTCTATAACATGATGTAGTACGCCTTTTCTACCTAATCCTTCTAGGTCTCACCTTGTCCTAGGACACCATGTCCTCGGACGAAGCATCGATTGACTACAGCAGAGACAACACATGCCGGAAAAGCCTATATGGGTTGATTAAAAAAATATTCAATTGGGGAACTTCAAACTGAAAGGAAATACCATAAAGAAATCCTCAATTCAAATAATTATGCACACAAACGAAGTAAGACCATGAAGAACACGATAAAAAGAAAAACAAATATCACACGACGTATACATCTATTGTAGTGATAAAAGAATCACTAGTGACATTAACGAACACCTTGACTACTAGATAACTCCTCCACTATGAGTAGATTGGGAATTCTGTGTCACACAAAATCCCCTTCCCACTAACCATAGACTACTAATGTACACCTCCACATCGTGTACCTTGGGTCCGCGAGTCACACAATCTCGCTCCCATCGTGGGCCAGCAAAGTAACATTAAGGTTCTTCCCTCCATGGAAAATGAGGTACTCCACACCATCATGTACCAAAGGTATTCTGTTTCACACATTCTTTATCCCACCATGGTACTACAAAGTGACATAGAGGTACTTCCCATTTTTCCATAGTTGAGTCACACATATTCTCTTGTCAGCAGTTTTCATGTCTCGTTCAACTGCAGGTTTCCGGATGTAACATGGTTGCTAGAACCGCTCCTCAATCCATCCATTGCATCTCAATTTCCATTATAGTCTACATAGATCATTCCAAAAGATATTCCTCATTGTGATGGTAACGACACTGCAAATGGTTCATCCATCAAAATCCCATTTTTCATATTGTCAGTGATTTAGTAATCAAGGTCTGGTTGCGCCTAGGACTAATCAGACCCGGTCAGACCGACTGTAATAACCCAACATAGGGATCCCAAAGATCCATGTTTTATTTGAATAAAACTACCTATCCTTGTTCAGGTCCATGTAGGTAAGTGGGAAATGCCCATGGGCCTCGCTGGAAATAGCCTAGATAGGCCGAGGGTCTAACACGTCGGGTCGCCCGATGACCCGGTATCATTCATCCTAGCATGATCTGCACGGGCCATTCATGAAGGGAATGTGTCTAGCCAGACCAGCTAGCTAGGGGAACATAATACTAGTTATAGCCCTTCCAGCCAAGGGAGGACGGATGGTGTGTGCTCGGGACGCAGCAGCTACCACCACATCCCCTCACTACAACATGGATCATCTTTTGGGCCATTGTTTGCTGCGGTAAATCGAAAATGGCTCATCAGGGTGGCCCATATGCGTGTTTCTACCTCTTACATAGCCGACGAGATGTTTCCTCTTCCAACACAGTATGTACAAGTGTGCTACCTCATGCAACGTGTCTGGAGAGTGTCGACTGCCTCATCCCGTACGCGACACCTGAGGTGGCACCACCTTCTCTATGATAATGACATGGGCCGACCACCTCATCGAGAACATAGTGCCCGGGGGGTTCTGCCTCCACCACGCTGCTAGTGAGGGTTGGCCACTAGTTTTCCCGCACTGGCAGCGTCATCCGCAGGCCAATGTTTTTGCTTTGGTGGTCTGATCTCTGATCTGTCTACACCTTCATGCCTCCCGTGTCACCTGCATCACTAACATGGCCCCAAATTCCCCTTTCTGGTAGTTTAAGATATGACCATGATGAATTCAAATTCTTAGAGACCCAAGACTTCTTCGAGTTGGCATGAAACCTCTACGTTAGATTTTTAAACATGCTGAGGCTAGGGGATTGTAATTCAGTCAAACATGTGATCATTTAAAATAGGATAATGAAATCCCAAAATCACCAAACAGAATCTACTCATGATTCATGGATCAACCACGTCACGGGTTGACCCACTTTCTTCTTTGAATGTATGAATGAATGAAAATATAACACAAACCCTACATGGATTGATGATCTTTTGCTAAAGAGGGGTGAAACTCAGAGTTGCTATCAATCCTTGACCTGTTAGAGTTTTTCGTTGTTCGTCAGTGGAATTTTTTGATCTTCATTGAAGAGAAAATACAACGGTGGTTCATCAGAGAATCGACCACTAATTAATTTTTCTGTCTAAAATCCAAGAAACAAATAAAATTAAAAAAACGTGATAGATTTATACTTGTGATGTGACGCCACAACATACGCTATTTAATTTATGAAATTGTGTAGCTGTTACAGATCATTTAATGCATCATTATGCTTCAATTTTTTGATCTATTAATGAGTTCCATTAATTCAACTAGTCATCACATTGTAGCATTGTTGTGTCACCAGTCAGGGGTTGTAGAAAAGAAGTAAAACGTAATTTTAAAGTTATTTAATTTATTTCCTAATGGTTAGAAAATTAACTTTTCCGTTTGGTCCTTGTCAGTCATTGTTAAGTAATTTCTAGGATAATCCTGGCATTCTGAGTTCAAAATTTCCATCAGATATTGGATCTAATAACTGGTTCAAATGTTACAGAAACATTCTCACATTTTTACTTATTTGAAGTAAAAAAAGTTCAAAACTCCATTCAAATATCACTGGTCCTCATAATCACATGACGTTAGATCGTATAGTCTCAAAATAATTCAATATAATTTAAAAACAATTATATGGAAATTCAACGACATTACATTCTCCCCACTATAGGTCTTTACATCCTAGAAATCCAAAACATTGAATAATCAAACAAATGGGGGGTATTGAGCATGAATTTGAGCCTCCCTCTCCCATGTGTTATCCTATATATTCTTGTGCTTCCACTAAACATGAACTAGAGGAATCGACCTCACTTGCATGACCCTCTCATATCGATCCTCTATCTCAACCATGAATTCAAAAAATGTTTCCCCATCTTAAATGTCCAGCTCAACCTATCCAATCACATGAGAATGATCATGAAATTATCTTCTCCACTATGACATGTGGAAAACATCATGCTCCCATGGCATCTATGGGGAAAGAGTAGGGCAGACCAACACCACTCCAAATCTATTTATGATCTTAAAAGATCTGATGAACCTTCAATATTGCATGTCACCCTGGCCAAATCTCGGTAATCCCTATTAGGGTGAGACTGAAAGGAACACACAGTCTCCCTCCTCAAAATCTACGGGTCTCACCACCATTTAAGAATACGATTTCTACCTATTCTGTGAAGCCCTCATCTTCTTTTGGATGATCTGCACCTACTCAATGGTAGACAATTCCATATATGGAACCATTAGTGCCGACTCCCCTGGGTCTATTCATTATAGGGGGGGGGGGTCTATAAGGATGTCTGTATAAGGACTCAAACAATGTCCTACTAATGGTGGAGTAATAGTTGTTGTTTTATGCAAACTCAACCAGTGATAGGAGGTCCTCCAAACTATGACCAAAATCCAAGATGCTCAGACAAAGCATGTCCTCTAGTGTCTGTATTCTATTTTCAATATAACCATCCATTTGGGGATGAATGGATATGCTCAAGTGCTGTTGCATACAGGATGCCTCCTAGAATCTCTTATATAATTGGGATGTAAAGAGGACATCGATTTTGGAGATGATGGTTGAAGGAACCCCATGAAGTCACACTATCTCCTGGATGTAGAGGCATCCCATTTCCTCTACCAGTCCTTGCACTAGGATGGGTTGAATGTGAGTTGACTTGGTTAGTTTTTTAATGATCGTAAAGATATAATCATGACCTTTGGGTGTATGTGGTAACCTCATCATGAATTACATCGTGATACTGCCCCATTTACACTATAGAACCTCATGTGGTTATGCCAAGCCTATGGGAAGCTTATGCCCGACCTTCACTTGCAGACAAGTGAGGCATCGTGGGACAAAATTATCCACTCATTTATTCATTAATATCCACATGTACCGATGCCAAAGGTCTTAGAAAATACTCTCCAATCCATGATGTACCTGCAAAGGGGAATTATGGAACTCTTTCAACACTACATATGACAACACCACATGTACTATGGTGTTCTCTCGGAAAAGGATGATGCGCTCCTCACCTATTGAAAATCAATCAATAACATGCCCTGAAGATAACAGAGCACGTCGGGCCTCGCAGTCAACATCCACTAGTTCTGCCTCCCTGAATCACTATAAGAGTGGTGGAGTATTAATTATTGATTAAGGATAAGCTTTTCCATCATCATCCAAGATGGATATATGCATCATAGCTATATTATTTTCCTCCTCACTCACTGACTACAAAATGATCCTCCTATTAAGCATGTCTACAACCACATCCCTTTTCCTATGAGTATAGATTATCTCAAAGACATAGTCCTAGTGGAACTCAAGTCGTTGCTGATGTCTCAAGTTTAGGTCCTTATTTGAGAAGATCATCATGTGACTCTCGTGGTTAGAGTAAACTATAATCCACTCACCCATCAGGTTGTGTCCCCAAATCATCATGGAAAATACCACTCTTACTAACTCCATGTCATGTTTCACGTAGTTATTCTCATGCAGCCTCAACTGGAATGAGTCATTGGGGAACACCGCTTTCTCTTGCATCAGGATAAAACCTATTCTGGTCCCTAACACATTGGGGAAGACTACATAATAAACACCCTCATCTGCTAGTCTCATTATGGGGGAACTATTTAGTCTTCTCCTCGGCTACTGGAAACTCTAATGACATTTCTTCTTCCACATGAAGTGAATTTACTGTAGTTTAATAGCATATAAGGGTGCGACAACATTTGAATAGTTGGGCACAAACCTTCTATAGCTACCATCCAACCCCATGAAGCTCAACACCATACTCATGGTCGACAGTGGATCCCAAGCTAGCACTACCTCTATCCTCGCCATATCCACTACAACTCCATCCACTGAGATGATGTGTCATAGAATGTGGACTTCCAAAATCCAAAACAGGCACATTGAGAGCTTACCATAAAGCAGGTTCTCTTTGAGAATATCCAAGACTATCTATAGGTGTGTAGTGTGTTATTAAACTGATGTTGAGTACACCATGATGTTGCTAATGAATAGCATGACAAACCAGTAAAGGTAAGGCTGAAAAATCATATTCATGAGTCCCATGAAAACTTCTAGGGAATTGCTTTTGCCAAAATTAATCACCATGAACTCTTAGTGACCATACCGGAACCCGAGGGATGTATTTTTTTTCAACATAATCTCATATCCAAATATGGAGATAGTCATATCTAAGGTCTATATTGGAGAACCATCTCCCTCCCATCAGCTGATCGAAGGGGTCATCAATTCTTGGCAATGGATTCTTTTTCGTCACATACACCTGGTTCTGCTCCAAAAGTCCATGAACAACCTTAAACATTCATATACCTTCATGGAAAATAGTACCGGTGATGACCATGGGGAAACTATGGACCATACGTACACCTTATCATTCACATACTCTAATTGTACCCTCAGCTCTTGAATCTCTGCGGGAGCCATCCGATATTCGGATGTGGATATCAGTGTCATCCCGGGGTATAGGTAGTTAAAAAGGCTTATCTATCTGCAATGTGGTAGTCCCATAACAACCTTAGGAAAAACATCCTTGAACACGTCCACCACTACATGAAATATAAGACTCTTATAATCCACTAAACCAAGGTTGAGGCTACCCAACTATTGATTGATTGGTTGAACCCTCCTCTGAGAAATTCATTCCTATGATGCATGGGTTTCATTCTTACTAGTGAAGAAAAACCTAGTCCCTTATCTACAGACAAACCACAATCCATGCTTAAAATAGTCGATATGAGAATGTACTATGGATAACCATTTCATATCGACAATTATATCGTAAGGCCTTGACGCCGCTACTAGGATATCCCAGCCAAATAGCTAACCACCTAGAGTATCCTCACACTGCCAACACCATGGTGTAATCTTTAAATACACTACCATTCATTCCTCTAGTGGTAGAGATCAAGCTAAAAACTCCACAGGAATCACCGAGCTCTGAATGTGAGTCGTGGTATTGGACGGGTAACTAGAACCTGTGTCTATATGAACTGCAGCTATGGTGGGAAATGCAAATATTGTACCTCAGAAAATCTCCCGCGTGTTGTGGTCAAAATCCTTAACTGTATGAATTTGAGCTCCCCCGTGTCCACCTACTCCCTATGATCAGGGTGGAATACTTGGGGGTGGTTGCAGTAATATCTCAAACCACCACCCACCTCCTGCTACTGAACAAACATCTCTTCCACGTTTGGCTCCCTGTGGACCTCCTCACTTGAACTATTGCATCATCTCATTTGTCCCTCAACTGCATACTGGTCATCATCATGGTGGGTTAGGTAGTCACAGTCCATGCGTCCCTTCCCACAGCAAGAAAAAGAGATCCAAGCACCTGAATGACTTCCTCTGTTATGGGAGCCCCTCACTAATGACCCTAATACTTGGGGTTGTCCCCTAAATGAATTATCCTCCTTGGGCCCTCAGGTCATTTTTCTGCCACCTGCTGAAGAATCGACCAACTAGGGTCTTCCAATAGCTTTGGCTATCAGAACCTCTTCCACTATAGAAGTTCTCCACAAGAAGGGCACTTTCACATACTACATCATGAGTTGGGATGTTTAGAGACACCATCGATTCCCTCATTGACCATGTGAATCCCTACTCAATGTTAGTGGGTTAAAGAAATGGTATCGTACAATATTTTTGGAGTAGCAAGAGAGGTCAATAAACAACACAGAGTCCTCAAACACTAACATGAATCCATACTTTTGGTGAAGGAACTCCTGGATGTGTACAATGCGCAAGGACATGAAGAAAACAAGTCATCCGAAAAAAGATAATCGACGTCTTCCCATGAGAGGGCCGCCAAATCAGTAATATGAAAAATCAAACCCCATCATCTCTCTACCATGCCCTGAAGAAGGCTTGCAACAACGATATCCATCTGGTCAAGCGGTGTGCTCACAAAGAGGAAGACCCACATCACTTCCTCAATCTAGTCCCCAACAACCTGAGTATCAACCTCTCCCCTAAATTGGGGAGGAATCTATCTCTAGAAATTTTTCATGTTGTTGAGTCTATGAGTGTCCACTACCTGTACCACCGATAGTAACTACTGATCAATGAGTTGTGCCAACACTAATACACTACCCCCCATGTCCATCTGTTGGACCCTTTCATAAATTGTAGCCTCATTTCGTTGAGGGTTTTCCACACAATGTTGCATCAGGATACTGGATGGACATCAATGTGGTGGCATCCTGAGATAGATCAAGATATACCACAATCAGAAGGTTACAACTCATTACCTGATTCTTAATCAAAAAGTACACAAGGAGACACTTATGAAAATATTTTTTTCATATTTAGTGCTAAAATATATAATTTGAGGTCCTATTGTATGGATACGCCAACCTCTGCACTAACACTAGACACCCAAATCATAAATTCAGACTCAAAACACATAACACTTTTAAAAAAACAAAAAAAACGGACTCGTGGTCCTAGAGGTTGAACTGACTGCCATTTTATACCACTTTGTGATGACCCATCACTCGGGGCTCATGTCGTGATTACCCCAACCCCACCTCTTGAAGGATATGTGTCGGAGACATGTGTCAAAGCCGTGAACCTGCAAGAGGGAGTCAATTTAATGAGTACCTGTATGCACATTCATTCCCAACCACATCCCTCAAACCAAAATTGGAAAAGAAGTATACTGAAACAAGTGATGAGTAAAATTTCAAATTAAAACATTTGGTCCGTCAAACAAACCCAAATAAAAACAGCTGTAATAATCAAATTATTAAGGGGCTAATGTTTCCAACCACTGAAAATTCCACCTGACGGTAAGAGTAGTTTGCTACTGGATGCTGAATTATTATAATTGGTCTGCCTGATCCTACAGGGCATTTTCTGGTCGTAGTCCACCATACCCTTCGTCGAAACATCGATCATCAACACCAGACACAACATGTGTCAGCGAATCCCTTCTAGGGGTGAGTAAAAAAATACTCTATAGGGAAACCCGAAAAAAATTGAAATACCAAAATGGAATCCTCAAATAATAGAATGATTCCTAAGCACAAATCAAGATCACATAGAAAAAGCATGAAGAATAAGTCAACTCAATCAATGTATAACTCTAGAGTAGTGATAGAATAATCCCTAGTAATATTATCTAACACCTCAAATATTGGATAACACATCCAATAATAGTCATGTGGTCCTTCTGATTCACACAGAAGACACTTCACAGTAACCAGGGACTACTATGGTACACCTCTTCATCGCATATCGCAGGTCTTTCAAATTGTACAATCTCTCTCCCACTGTGGGCTTGCAGTGTCACTCATATTAGCATCCCACCATGGCCAACTGAGGTACTCCTCCCCATCATGTATTGTGGGTCTGCTAAGTCACACAATCTTGGTCCCACTGTGGTCCTGTAAAGTATCACATATGTTCTTCTAACAGGGGAATAGTTGAGTGACAGAGAGACTATTGTCAATTCTCTTTTGATCTCATCCAACTAGAGGGTTCTGTACATAGTGGTATTGGGAGAACCACTAATAAATCCATTATTCGCATCTCAAATTCTACGGATGACTTCAAAAATCACTCAAATGATCTCCCTCTTCGAGAGGGTTCCAACACCACAAATGAATGATCAATAGAACTAACACTTTTCATGTTATTAGCGTTATAGTAATCAGTGGTCTGTTGCATCTGGGCCTAGTCAGGCCCTATCAATCCAACCCATCCAACCTCTCCCAGATGTCACAAATACCATTGTTTGATTCTATTGACCTGACCTAACATAGTTTTGGTCAGGGGAGGTCCAGTATGGTTTGGTTAGTATATCATGATCAATGGGCCTCGTTGGAACCAGCCATGTATAGCCGAGGGTCCATCCCAATTGGTCTCCCAGTGACCGAGTCTCATCTTTGGCACCTGAAGGGTGAGGTTCCAGCCTTCCAGCCCAGGTCCAACACAAATTCCTAGCTAGGGGAGATCCCCTCTAAAATAATTCTTGCCTGCTTAGGGCGGAATTGTTGTGTGCGCCCATTACACAGAAACTACCTTTGTCTCACCTCATAGTCCCGTTGCTCATATGCATGGCCATTTTATGCCATGGACAAGAAATTGCGGTTCGCCAAGGGGGCCCAGACGCAATCCTCCATCATCACAAAATTCCGACTAGTGTCTTCGCTCTCACAGCCGATGGGCCGCGACCGCCTCCACCCAGGAACACGCGAGCGCGCTGCCTCTGCCAGCTTGGACAGCAAGGGTTGTCCTCCTATTATATCATGTGATGCCTAGTGTGGTGTCAACTCATCATAAAGGTAGGATAGGGACATCCAACGCTACTGGAAACCTGCACCGAACCATCGGTGGTCCACACTAGTGACACCTTCCATGGGCCACTAGGTCCACTCTGGTTGTCTGATGTGTGATATGTCTCCACTTTCAAGCCTCTAAGGTCACCATTGTAATTGAAATAGCCTAGGATTCCACTTCATGCCACATGAAGATGTAGTCCTGATGAACCAACATGCAGAAGGACCTGGTCCTTATTAATGTTCACCTTTTCTCTATGTGTTAGAGGTTTGAAACATTTGGAGGGTTAACGATTATAGTAAAATAAAACAATTTATAATTTAAACCCCGATAATTGAATCCCTAAAAGTTACCCTCCCATAAGAACACATGATATAAAAATACAGATTTTATTTGGTTGAACTATATTTTTTGTTGGATTTGTGTATAGGGGAAAAGCAACATAAACACAACTACTACCTGGATTGACGATCTACCGCTAACGTGGACCGAAGCTCCATGCCGTCATCAATCTTTGATCTGTTAGAGTTCGTCGTCATTCTTCGATGGGGATCATCATTCTTCATTTGAGAGTAAATCAACTTATGGTTCATCATAAAATCTTCCACCAATTAATAGGCGTCTGTCCAATGCAAAGAAAAAATAAATAGAATGACATCGCATCATTTTAGTTACACTTCGACACCATGTCATTAAGTTAATTCATTTATCCATCAGCATAGATATTTTGCACCATTTAATTCTCTATTACTTTGTGGGTGTTGATCCATTAATGAGTTAAATTAATTCCCCTCACAGTCGCATTACATCGTCACCCTAACACTACAAATAGGTTGGGGAAATGAAATAAAATATTTTTTTACAATTATTTTTTCGAAGCATCTAAATTTTATTTTTTTCTGTTCGGCCCTAGTCGACAAAAGTTAATACTATTCTAGGAAAATCATGGCTTTCTGAGTTCATCTGTACCCTTGTATTTGTGATCTGATAACCGTTTTAAAAGTAAAAAAAACTCCTAATAAGTATCCATATGTGAACTAAAAATAGATCAAAATTCCATTCGATGCTCACCGGTCCTCGTAATCACATGTTTCCAAAGCATGTAGTCTTGAAATAATTCCATATAATTTAAAAATATTACATCAAAAATCTATGAAATAAAAAATTTTCCAATGGTCATGTTAAATTATATATATTCCACTTCATTCATTCCTCAATATTATCTAAAACTACACCATGGTTATATATTTTCATTTTCAATGATGTAGACTTATTTAATAATATTTTTCATCATATATATAGTGTTGTACATGAGGGTGATGATTCTATATTAATATGTTGATCTTTATTTTAATATTTTTTATTTTATTTTTTATTTTTTGGGTCCAAAAATAATGTTTTTCATTATAATTGGATTATTGTAGACTAATGTAATGATCTTTGTCAATAAGATAATTTTTTTGTGTTCTATATGTTTTAACTTGTATAAAGTTATATAATATAGTCTAATAGGCATTTATTTCAAAAAAATATAACTAATAATAATGTGGATGTTACATTATTTCACATTTAGAAATTATTCCTTAGGAAATTTGATATCTTATTCCCGATTGAGAATATATTATGGTACATATGTTTCATTGTTTCCTCTACTTCTCATGTCCTATATTAATAACTATGGATCTACCAGAACGTTAGGACATGTAGAGTTGCCTTATTGTATAAAATATTATCACAATGATCCAAGATCATCACTAGATTCTCCTCATAAGAGATGTTATTCTACAATTTTACCCCTTATAATTCAGATGATTTGTGGGATTGGGTAGCTACATCTTTATGAGAGATTGATAGATTAAGTTAGGAAAATGATACATATTTTATATAAATAGTAGTCAAAAGTTCATAGATCATATTGATTTAAGATTCTCAAAT
Organism: Viscum album; assembly: GCA_963277665.1. Lineage (NCBI taxonomy): Eukaryota > Viridiplantae > Streptophyta > Magnoliopsida > Santalales > Viscaceae > Viscum > Viscum album. The sequence goes on from OY728122.1 coordinate 1,386,600,531, forward strand.
GGGATGATGTACCTCAGCTTTAGCATTTCTTACATTCCAAAAAAAAATAACATCATCCATGGTCTTATTAAATGGGAAATTTATCTATCAAATAGAACTCCATGCCACTTATATGATTGTAAACAAGTCCATTTTTATGAATTTGTTAATCTTTTATATTCTATTAGATTTCCCACCCATTACCTATTTTCACTAGAACATGATCAGGCCCTTTTAGTTATTGTTTCCTAATATATTCACAAAATATATGACTTCTAAATCACTTCACATAAAAATGTTCATATTGATCCTTTTCAATAATTGAGTGGATGTTGTTGTTTTATGAGAAATAATAATATTGGGGTTTTTATATCATCCTCCATTAAATTCCATTGAGCTATCATTAAGCATGTCATCGATTATCTAAGTATCATTTTCATACAAAAAAAGAGTTTGGGGGTGATATGATATACTAAATTTCAATTAAATACTTAAAAAGATGTTAAAAAATTCTCTACTATTTAGTCATTAAACCTAGATCTGGATTAGATGTTAGCAATAATATAACCCCATGTAGCCTCACCATAACATTTATATTTATATATTCGAATTTTTTATGAGTGATAATGATTTTCCTAAATGGTGATAAAGTCATAAGTCATTTTGATTCGATCCAGCATATCCCATATTTAATTTTTACAATTGTATATATATAGGATACATGTAACAATTTACATGGTGATATTATCCCATTTCCATATGAGTATGGGAAATGGTTCCATCATTCCCTTGGATTTTTGTCTCTCTAATATAACATACTAACATATAAGGAGCATTGAAGGTTACACAGTTATCTCAACCATCATGTTGTCATACAAAAATGACTCTTGAGTATCATGATACATAATTGTACATTCAGGATGGACGAAAAAATATGAGCCACTTTTTTTGAGTAAATCATTCCTTATCCCCATAGAAGTATGCACACAAGGATAAGTAAAAATATTGAATGAAGTAATTCATATTTATATGGAACACAAGAGGCATTCCATACATTACAACATCGATATTATTTTGATGCTCATAATTATATATTTATGCCTCTTTAATGTTCTCTTGGATTGAAGCTCTTGAAATCATGTGAGAAAGCTAAAATGTAATCTCTATAATTTCATGTTCTAAATACATCAATTTAATGTCCAATAATATAGTTCCCTTATTAATCGTCATCATATATAGAGTAGGAGGTTATTTTCTATTAGGATATTAACCTATATTACTCTCTATTCTACGATTGTAGTGAATATAGAAATTGTAGTCACTGATCCACTCTATCCATATTCTTTGAAAATTGTTGATATTCTTCTTTTTTGAATATATATTTTAGTCACTAATGATTAGTATATATATTACACATTTAACCATTTATTTATTTCATCAAAGTACACAATGATATTATAATAGATTCCAACACTAGTTCATTTTTTCTAGCAATATTTTTTCATTGATATTCCACATTTAAAAGGGATATGTATCAATTTATCATTATACACGTGTACTCAACTAATAAGAATATCATCTTGAATTAATTAATGAATTTTGAATAAATACTTTAATATTTTAAGGAATTAATATGTATGAAAATAATAAAAATGAACTCACAATTTTCATTTATTGTACAAATGACTACCTTCTGAATATCTTTCTTCTTTATATTTAGTTGATACATCCAGAACGATTATCCACCTATTAGAAAAAATAGGATCATTGAGGATAGTAAAAAAATTCCTAAATCATGGGTAGAAGATACATATTATTTATGGTGGTCATGTTGATATCTATATTGTTGATACACTGTGACATTAATAATTTATTTTTGAAAAGGAGCACTTGAACACCCCAAGGTGATGAACTCAAGAGTATGAAATATTCGTACAAATTTTCTTGAATGCACAAAATTAGCAACACCCGTTTAATTGAGGCCATCCTATAGGGACATTTAGAGATAAGAGTGGATCTAGGTATGCTCTATATTATTAATATTACCTCATGATTTAGTGAAATATAATAATATATATCTAGAAATATATCAATTTATTCCATCATAATGGGAATTTTTTATAGGTAGATTCACTCCAAGGACTTAACCATTTATGAATTTTGGGAAACGTCAATGTTTATTATAACCCACACGATAAATGTATTTTAAAATTTAAATTAATGATCTTCCATTAATTTTTACCAGCTCATTGTATGTTTTGGTATATAAAAAATATTTTGTTTTCCAAACATATTAAAGTGCTCTAAATAAATATATCCAATCATTTCCTAGTATAGGTTTAAATTACACTAAGGGAAGTATTATAATATTATCAGGAATAATCATTCAAAAAAATCTAATAGGAGAATACATAAACACATCGATGGTATTAATCTCACCACTAGTTGTTTTTATAGATATATAATCGTAAATTTATTGAGGTTATGGTCTAATAATTCTAGATGGATTATAAGATATAATGAAATAAATATAACAATAATCAAAGGAATAGTTTTTCATGCATTAATGAATAATAAGTGTATGTTGTATGAATTCATCTTCACACTCCACCATATCAATGGTGATGGAATAAATTTTCCATTTTTTTGAGTTTACTTATGTTGAATACCAATATGGATCCATGGTGTAGTTCACTGTCACACATAGTAACCCTTCTCCAAATAGTTGAAGCATAGAACCAAGGGAGGTTCTTTAAATTACTCCTTAACATTGGCCATAATCCTCATTTCTCTTCAAATTACATGATCCTGGTTGAATTCCATCACACTATTGTAGAACTTATATCTCCATTTTAGGTTGTTCATTTGATCCTCTTTCTCAAATATTTGATATGAATGTGTTTGAGCTATCTTTCCCATGATTATATCAGATCAACACGTTTGAAACACAATCTATCATTTCATATCACTATATAATATGGAACATTCTAAAAACCCATCTATTCATTAGGCGAACATCAAAAAACATCATCACAATTTGTAATGTATCAGATAAATATAATCATTCAGATGTTTGTTTTAATCCCCTGAGAAATATTTTGTTTTATCTTTGTTTATTAAAACACCAAAAATTATCTTTTAATCCTTTTAATCATTTCCTTTAACATAGGTTATATATTTCATAACATATTTCATATGCTCTATGAACTCTCTGTAAATATATTTTTGATGACTTATAAGGAAATACATTTTTGGAAATAAATTTTCAATGTCACCCCACTCAATATATTCCTTTTCATCCTGCTTCATATTATTCATTTTTACCTCTCACCACTGATCGAACTCTCCATGAAAATGATAAATGGTTAGAGTAACCATTCTTTCTTAGAGCAATGGAGAACTAAAAATCTTATCTATAATTGTATAAACCCAGTTTTCAAATATTGGTGGAATAAATGATCCACTAATCATCGGGGAATGATTCCACCTAAAGGATTAGATATCCTATTTCGCCTTCTTATGTGAAAGAAGTAATTACAAATTATTTATGTTATTGTTTATATCTGGAGACTAATTGGTAAGAATCCCCATGCAATTTTCAACTCTATATACCCTTAAACATGGGGATTCGTTTGTTAAATCATCGTATTGTCCATCATAATGGTTTTCTGAATTTTTTCAATTGGTTCCCTGAAATTTCTAAAAATAATAATGATTGAACAAACATAAGTAAAAAAGTAATCGATAATTAATTTATTCACAGGTTGGAATTAATTATAAATTTATGTTTTATGATATCTCTATGACAATAATTTTACGTAAAATATACATATGGGATCATGTAATTTAATACTTTTCCATTATTAAAAAGAATAATTACCCTAGCTGTATATCCTTCAGAATGGTTTTTGTTGGAGTTTGTGATTAACCGTATAATATCACCTGGGAATGTAAAACTAGTTGTGTAGAAAGGCATATTATCATGAACTAGTTAATTAATGAGGCTAGCATTATAATTGGTTTTTTGGTGGTTATAACTAGTTAAATATTTTCTAGATAAACATCCACATTAATTATCAAGATAGGGATTCAATTTCTCTGAACCATATCCTATTATAATTTAACAAAATAGAGGTTGAATATATATAAATTGAATTATACACACAAATTTCCAATTATTTTTCTGAATCCTAATTATAATATATGTAAATTTCACTCTGATACAACCTGTTGTGACTTAACATTTTTAGTATATAAAATTGACATCATTTTTATCATGAAAATCATTGAATTGATACAATACTTACTAAGAATGTTTTGTATCGTGGGTAAATTAGGATCAAACAAAAAAATAAAAAATTAAACAAAATCATTATTAAATTACTTATTCAATTTCCTCATAATTTCCATTATATTATCTTTAGTACATGTAATTACCTTTATATAAATAACAATGATGGGAGGTATCTAAATTCCTAGAATCGGTTTGTATTACTTGGGGGGAATAAAGGACATGAATAAAATTTAAGTGGGTGATTGTAAAAAAATGACAAGAAAAATAACATAATAATAATCTTGAGGGAAACATTTCACAATGAATGGAATGTGGGGATGGAGAAAAATAAAATATCTTGTCACAATTTTCATGTACCACACACTGTGGAGAACAACACTAGATCCAATTCCACAAATAACATTTTTGAAAAAACAATAACATCATCAATTTGAAAATATATATAATAATATTCATGAAAATTTATCAAAAACAACTGGCAAAAATCACATTATCCAATTAATTAGATGGCCATATATTTTTGGTCCAAACCATCACATAATAAATATTCATAATCATTATTTCCAAAATATATGTATTTCAATCATTGTTTTGAAATAAATGCAATGAAAATAATGTGTTTCTTTATATTTTCATAAATTATACATTAGTGAGTAGACCTTTTTGTTTCTAAATGTATATTCTATATCATACTTTGATATAAAACATCATTATTCATGAATGGATAAGAAGCATTTCCAGGGGAGTAAAATATGATGTCTTGAAATTGATGTCACATTGGAAAAAGAAAATTAATATAAATCATTTTAAATGATTATGAACTTGTATATCCACTAAATAAAATTTTATGGAAATTTTAAGGAAAAAAATGAACTTTCAAATTGTGGAAATTAGGATATCCCAATGAAAGTATTTGAGTTCATGAATCCCCTCATATTAAACACATATTTTTTTTCCTATTTACACCTAACAAATATTTAAAATAGGGTTATTAATATATATTTATATAAAATAGTTATACTAATTTTCCCCTAAATATCCTTTATAATTATTGGATTGTATTTAATAACACTTTTTGGCAAACTTGAATTTTTTGGTATTATGTTTTCATCATATTCCCCAATTTTTTCAGTTTCACTATTATAATTCAATGATAATTATACATATATATATAACTAAAAAAATCATAGAATACATATAATTACATATATATATATAATTCATAAAATATTTCCATGAAGGGGCTTAAAAACATAGAATTGGAAATGTCTGTGTATGTGGTTAAAGAACCAAAGAAGATACATTATTGATAGTATATGAAATCGAATTTTACAATTTACATATGGTAAATATGATACATTAAAATATGTTAATATAATTAATAGAATTATTATTTTCATAAAAATTAATCTTACATGTTTTTTTTAAAATTATGGTGAAAAAATAATTATAATATGAAGAATAAGTTTATACTTTAACGACTCCAACTTAATTCCCTATGTCGCTTCTCCTTGACGGCAATAAAAATAAATTGATGTTTTCAATTAGATTACTCTAAAAAGAACTTATAGATTAAAAGTGGATTTATAGGAATGATTTTGGGTCTGGTGATTCTGTGGAATGTAGGGTTTGATAGGTTTTCCTTGTGGAGTGATTGTAGTTATTTATACTTGAGGAGATGGGTATATTTAGAGTAAATATTAAATAAAAATTATATACCAATTGGTGAAACATCAAATAGTGTATTTTTAGTAATATATATCATATATATTTATAATATAATGTTTCTAAGACTATAATCATTTTCATACATCAAATTCATTAGTTATTAAAATGGAAATTTGAAAGAATGATAAATTGTTGTGTAAAAAACTATACATCAACTATTCTCGTGAAAATTGATGTATTTCTGAAAATGGAAATAATTTCTCAATTAGATAATTTATATGATGATTCAAAGAATGATATTATTTCTATCAAAATAAATATCTATAGTATATAGTTTTAATTTTAAATACAAAGAATTTATTTTTATAAATGACTTTAATAAAAAAAATTAAATTGTACATACCATATCATTTCCTTTTTTAATCATGTTATTATTTTTATATATTTATATTAAATATTTTTACATAAATTAATTATGATAAATATTATATATATATATTAATAATTTTTTTTATATTCAGGATAAATTAATATTGAAACGGCCGAGACACTATTTCCAATGATCCAGTTACTATTACCAATAGTTATCTTCTTTTCCCAATAGTTAGATTACAATTAAAATGGTCACATTTCTATACCAATGATCACATAATGTCTAATATATGACTCCATTATTTCTTTCCATAATATCTAAAATTCCACCCATGGTTTGTATATTTTCACTTTCTATGATTTTGATTGATTTAAAAATATTATTCATGTTTTTTATTGTTTTGGTTGTGGGGGAGATGATCAAATAAGATTGGGTTGAACGATGTTTTCTAATTATATCATTTAAATTTTATATTTTTTCTAATTATAATATTTGGAATTATAATTCATTTATTTAATGACTATGTCCTATATTAGTTTGTAATATAATTTTCTATTATTTTATCTATATTTGTATGTGTATGATATTATATATCATATTACAACTACTAGTTGTTTATGAAAAAATAATTAATAAAAAACAATCCATAATTATTTTAAAATATGAATAAAAAAATATTTTGTTCTATAATAGAATATATGTGTAAATATCACAACATAAATTTCATGACCCACATTAGTAATATTATTTTTATACGGTTTGTCAATTATAGATGGAATTATAGATCCTTAACTCTAATTTGAATCATCAATCCCATTCACAGTTCTTTTGTAGGTGTGATATCCAATGAGAAGGCTATTGAATATTTTTATAGTCGATGGTCTATTAAGAGGTTTTTTATCTCTTATTATGTGTGTAACTATCTTTTGATATCTTCATAATTCATGTTCTTAATGAAATTCGTTTATGCACATGATGTATTTCACAATTCCATTGAGAAAATTCTCATAATTATTATTTCAATGTTCTCAGTTTGTAGGATGTTGAATATTCATTACTCAATATGTTTTACATCTCAGAATACATTGAACTCCATTTTCAATATATTATTCCAAAAACCACAAGAATAAATAGTCTATAAAATTTCATTTTCTATCACGAGTTTCTAAACATCCCTTTCCTCATAACTACAAAGATCTTGTATAGGAAACACTTTTTAGTGTCATAGTTTCATACACCAATATAATTAATTATTAGACATTAATGGCTCATTATAAAACTATATGTCTAACTTTCATGTCTTTTGATGTTCTAATCACTATTAAAAATGTATTTATCCTTTGTTTGTTTCATCTAATGGAATTCATACACTATATTATTTTGTGTAATTTAGTGAAAAAATATTGACATTTTTTTATCTCCCGTCATTTTTTAGTCGATTTCATTTATTTTTAATATTTTCATGATTAGAATCCCCCATTAATTCTGACCACCTTCCATGTGATAAAATATAAACCCCAGATTTTTAGTCTATATGAACTAATGAATAGTTATTATCAATTTTTTGATCAATATCTAATTAATTATTAGATTAGTAAACAATGTAAAGGAAGTTTGTATTTGTCAAATTAATTATTCAATGATAATTGGTTCGTTATTTTTGAAATTTTAGATATTTATATCTTATTTGTTAATATTCATATCATGAGAATGTTGGGTGAATATAACAACTATATGATTTAATCCACTTGATATCTCATTTAGATTATCATTGGAATAATCATTTAATTATCATTCATAATCATTTTTGAATTTGTTCATCCTCATTCAAGACATTAAGTAAATAAAATTGTTAGCATGGATATTAAGAAATAATATCAATATTAAATAAGAATATGAAATTAAATATTCTTCTAACAGTTCATAAATTATGACACATTAATTTGAACCTATATCATTGTAGGTATATACTAGGATTCCTTATGTTTTATCCACTAATCTATTGTTATGTAATCCCAAAATGTAATTATGATTCCCTCTTCTTCCATCAAATAGAACCAATTATTAACATACATTCATAATATATCACTAAACACTATTAGAATTATTATATAAACACAAAACAACATTATTACTTATTGGGTTAGTTTCTTATGGAATTAGTTATATAACGAAATTATATTGTTATCTAGTTTAAAATTCATCTGTAATTACACTATACATGAGACCATAATAATCATTTCACAAGTTATATTATTATATGTAACATGGGGAATAGATATATAAAAAAATTGAGAGATTTAATACTTATTAATGGTTAAATTAATTGTTATATCAATTAAGTCAACAATAGAGTAAATAAAGTATATTATATGTTAATATAAGATGAAATTCTAGGTATGAGAACATAGTAAATTTACCTGAGAATGAGGAAGTATTTTCCCATTAAATTTTCATAATAAAATATAAACCATGTACCATGACATATAGATAACTTTATTGAATAATAAATTAGCCTTATGAATGTTCCACATACAGTATCATATATAATACTTTATAATGTGATTGTTCACTATGAAAAAAGTATTCACAACGGAGAATATTTATACAATAAATAATGTGCATTTATTACAACACATTTATGAAAACATGAAATCATATATGCTATATGTTTTACCGGGATAATTTTAGGGTAATATAATTCATGTGAAACCCATTTCATTATGATAAATTAGACATATATACTCCACATGGACATGATAACATTTTAAAATCACTTAAACCATAAATGTGAATTGGTAGGAATATTACATTCAGAAAAAGAATCAAAAAATAAATCTATTAGTTTATAAAATAAAGTGGATAATTCCATTAAAATTTATCCTATGTGAAATAGATGTCACATTAAAGGATATTGACATAGAATGAAATCATATTTAAATAATATTTAAATATTATTAATAAAATAAAAAAATACCCAATAAATTTTTTAATCACATTAAATGGAATTATTTACTAAAAATTCATATCTAATGAATGATAACATTAATAAGGATTTATTATATATTTGTTTCAAAATAATGAATTAATTATTTCCCTTACAAATAACTAAATCTATGAGATTAGTGACAACCTTATCGAAAATATTCTTATAAGTCACCAAATTAATTAAATTTAAATAGTATAATAATTATTTAATGATATTATTTATAAAGTTTACCCAATGAATGATTATGAAATAGTTTGAAAGAGAACTAAGAAGGGACACCAAACTATTTCAGCATACTCCTATGAACAATATTTTACATCCTATTTAAAATTAATTTCATTATTATTTGAATATCTCATAACTAGTTTTTACATTAACTTTTATTCTGATCAATTATAGTTATTTATTAATTATATAAAATAGATTACTATTTTTTATTTCCATCAGAAAATAAAATTTGACTTCCTAATTCCAATTTAGTATTAGTATACTTTTAATAATAATAATTCAGTGATAATAATATTTTCATATTAAAAATATTCAGTGTAAAACCCCGGGTTTAAAAGTATGTTTTATGTTTCTTCAACGTTCCAAAATGAAATAAAATACATAAATTTCTAAATAAAAAAAATATAAATTGTAAGAACGTTATTTATAAAAAAATAAGAATAAATCCTTCACATACAAGAACTAACCAATTAATCCCACATTCATCGATAATAAAACAATTATAAGACCACCGAGAAACACAATGATGCCAATTGGGTGGTTCAAATATTTAGGATCTGATAGAAGCACAAATGTAATTCCCAGATCCAATGCAACGAAACTAAGAATAAGAGGAACATATAAAACCATCTCCGAAAGAAGTGGCGTGAGCTTTGTGATATTATTTTTCTTACGAGTTTGAAGGACCCTTATTCATTGATATTTATAGAGTTTTTATCTGACAATTATAAAAACTATCCATTATATTTTTTAAATTTGAGAAATGGAATATGATTACTGTTGATATTCAATAAATAAATATACACATATATAAACAATATTAATTTGAATATTTTTTAGCAATAAACAATGTTTAAAAATATTTAAAAAATTACTCGTTAAATATTAAAATATATATATTCATTAAATTTATGAAAATATTAAAATTACATATCTTATTAATATATTAATATGAGGATTATATATATAATCAAATTAATTTAATTGTTTTACAAATAAATACATTATGATTTTATAATCACAAAATATAATATCATTGTTCTTATTTTAACATATAAAAAGGTATTATTATTAATCTATGAATATATATATATATATATATATATTAATTTGAAAATAAAATTGATAGTATATATATAATGATAAAACAAAAATAATTAAATGAATAATAAAAGAAAAATTAAATAAAAAAATGGAAGAATCAGGACTTGGTTGTTTCAGAGTATCTAAGTCGCCGCACCGAGTGGTAGAGCCAAAGTAGGTTCTTTGTGCGAGATGAGGATGTGCGTCACGAGCCAATGACAGTCCATGCAGAGATCGAAGATGAGGCTGGTTCGTCTTCAAGTGTGGTTGAACGACTATCAATCTATGATCAATAGGTGACTTCAATAACATGATGAAAGGCTGAAGTTCATGTTCGAGGAGTGGTGGTGAGATAAAGTATAAATTTAGGGTTTTGAATGTTGAAGAGAGTTTCTAAATGAAGTTGAAGGATATAGGAAGAAGAATATTTTGGTCACCTCTTCCCCATAATCTCTGATTTTAGAAGATCTATTAATGTATCCAATCCAATTTTTTTAGGGTCAATTTCAAATTTCTATCCACTTTTTCATCATCATGTTAACTCTTTCCCTGCACTTATTAGATAGGTTTAACGATATTTAATGATAATAAAAATATGATGTTTATCGGGATATGATTCCATTTTTCATCCAGATATCATTAAATTCGAATATTTTTAAATTCAAATCATTTTGATCCATCTTTCACATTTTGATGAATCTTCACCATTATATTTAACTTATTTCTAATGCGATGATATATTTTAGAAACATTTATTATCATTCATGAAAATCATTCCTTCTAAACGACACATTATTCTACCAACGACAATGATATATATGCTTCACAATCGATCTTCAATGTGTCAAATTTTAAAAGCATCTCAAGGATATATTCATTTTAGTCTGCATCACTTTATGTTTTTTTCAGTCACTATCCAGGTAAGAGGAATGTAAATTCGAACTTATCATTCCTTGAAACATAAATGACTTCCAATATTCTATTAGATTCACAGAATCTTTTTAAATTATTTTAGGATAAAAATGATGTATTTTTTAATGTCAAAATAACCATTCAGTATGTTATAAATAACTTGTTCTTTCTCATAAAAACACACATTTTATTCTCAGGACCATTTATCATACTTTTTAATCTATTGAATATAATTGTAGAAGTCTACAAATACTATAAGGGATTTTAATTTTTATTATGTCCAAATTATTTTTTTCATTCAATTAGTTATTTGATAAATGATATTTAATTTCATAGTTGATTTTTATAAAGTTTTACTCTATTTGTCATCATGTTCATTCAAATTTATTTATTTTTGTTTAAAGGAATCACCTATTATTATTTTTAAACACTTGTGAGTCTTCGTTCTTCAACGAAAATTTTGTAGTATAGTTTGTTTAATTTTTTAAAATTGTATGAATTTTACTTTTATTGTTTTTGGTATATATTTATTATTTTGTTTCAATATTATTTAATTAGGTCCATTTTATATATTTACATGTAAAGGATATTTTTTTTATTTTACGATTCTCAATCCTGAAATTTATAAGAGGTTTTATTTACATATATTAATAAAATAAACAAAATATGTTCATTTTAATTATAATAATTTATTTTTATAAATTATATATTCAAAAATATATAGAAACTAGTTATTTAGGGAATTATATCAATTTAATTTACTGATCTCCATGCATGTAATACCCATATCACGATTATGGCCATATATCGATGATTGTTCATGTATCATCATGCATGCATATGCATATATTGGAATATGCATGGACTCATGAACAATGAACAAACATTACAAAAAATGAATTTTTAAAGGAATGCGATGAAGTGTTAATAGAAATTTAATAATTTTATGTTGTCTGGTAAATGTTTATATTTTTAATTTTACTCATGAAAAAGAAGTTGATTTTAAAATATATCATTTATAATCTTCTGTTCAGGATAATGATTATTTATTTACTAAAATATGATTTGGAATCATATGAATGGTTTAAGAAATTAAATCATGCAAATATGCCATTGCTATTTATATTTATATTTAACTAATCAATGATATTACTCTTTAAAAAATTTAATTTCATAAATTTATGATTGGGTATTTGGGTGATTACAAACAAGCCAAGTGACGTGAGTTTTTGGGAATGAATTCTCGTAAGTGTTTTTCCATGAAAAATATACATTTATATATATATATATAGATAGAGAGATATATAAGTTTAAATGAGTATTTTAATGTAGAAACATATTTACAAAATAAAAAAAATATCACTAAAAAGTATATGTAAGTAATGAACGAAAAAATTTGCTTTATAATGAAATTGGTACTTGAACATTGTAAAAATGATAGGGAATTGTAGAGTGAATCCATACCTCAAGTGGGTAATCCCAGGATAGCCTTCAATATTTTGGGTGGCCTTTTTTGTTTTGTTTTTAAGAGCATTGATAATATTTTCAAACCAAATCACTCGATTAGTTTAAAAGCGTTTTCAATGTATTATTACCATTGAAAGAATTATTTTAAAAATTTATTTCTAATTGAATATTTCCAATGTGTTGTCAAATACATATTATTAAAGGGATTTATCAAAGGCTTTCAAAAAACCTTACTGGGTAATGAAATGCTCTCTAGAACATAGACTAGTAAAAGGTACTCGCTTGTATAAAGTGTCATGTAATTGTTATTTTTCATTTAAAAAAATTACAAATTATTTTTCGAGAACTGATTCCGGAAGTGCGGGATTGGGCATTATAATTGGTATCAGAGGCATGGAATAGATATCTTTTTAAAGTTTGAGTCCTTTGATAGATTGATTATCCTCCCTTAGCTAATATACTTCTTTGAAATTTTCAGATGGAAGGAAGGAGAACTCAAACAAGTCTCTTGGTCATTCCAGATGAATTACTTTCTCTCATCAATGAAAAATCATGCAAAGAAGAATATCAACCATATGAAGACTTGGGGAATTCCTATAATAGATTTTACAAAGTTCTAGGTACACCTGATATACTTCATTTTGATCATGGTTTGGGTTTTGTCTTAGAAGACATCAGACAGATTCAACGTCACTTCTGTAGAAACCATGGGGCATATTGCAAATGAGTTTGTAGGTTCTTTACAATGTTTGAGTAGCTGGAGTCAATCTCAGACATTTATAGAGCATCAGAAGAATGAAATCTTCGCAAAACTTATATTGGTCACCTTTTAAATTTTTTCTTCACTAGAATAATTTATTAGGACATTGAAACGTTTCAAGGTTGTGCAATGCAACTTCCTTATATGAATCAAATTCAAGATGAACTTCTCAGATACTATTTTTATTATCATTCCTTTTGGACCGTCTTCCAGTGCCTACATCCATACAATTTTTCTTATACAAGTTCTGTTTGGGAAATGGAGGTGGAGGATATAGAAGCCACATTGAACATTAATCTCATATCAAGATATGTTAATCATAGAAGAAAACTGTAAAAACCATGGGGACATCACATGAATTGAAGGAAATTAGATGTGATAAGTGTAAATCAATTGTGAGGGATCAATTCAACAAAGGATGGGTAGTGTAACATTCCAGGTTTTAATGTAATTTTTATATTTTGTAGATGTTACAAAATGAAATAAAATACATAAACATCTGAATTCAGAAATATACGTATCATGCACATTATTTATTCAAAAACCAGAATACATCATTGAAAAGAAAGAACTAACCCATTAAACCGACTAATATAGATAATAAAACAATTTGAAGACCACCAAGAAACAAAATGATGCAGATTAGGTATTTCGCATCTTTTGGATCTAAGAGAAGCACACAAGTTATAGCTAGAACAATATCAATGAAACTATGAATAAGAGGAACATATAAAACCATCTCTGAAAGAAGTGGCGTGAGCGTCACGATATTATTTTTCCATGTGTTTGAACGACCCTTTGAAATTGATATTTATAGAGTTTTTATCTGATCGTTATAAAAACTATCTGTTATATGTTATAAATTTGAGAAATGACATATGATAACCATTGAAATAAAATAAAAAATATAGATATATAGAAAGAATATTGATTTGGATATTTTTATGCAAGAAAAAATGTTTAAATATATTTAATAAATTATTATTTAAATATTAAAAAATATATTCTAGAAATTTATGAAAATATTAATATTACAGTTCTTATTAAGATATTAATTAGAGGATTATATATATATATAATTAAATGAATTTAATTATTTTATAAATAAATAATTGATGATTTCATACTCAAAAAATATAATATAATTGTACTTATTTTAACATATAAGAAGTTATTATTATTAATAAATGCATATAAATTTATATTAATTACAAAATAAAATAGATTATATATATAATTATATAAAAATAATAATGAAATTAATAATAAAAGAAAAATAAAAAAAATGTAAGAATCATGGCATATTTTTTTCGGAGAATCTGAGATGCACCGAGAGGGAGAACCAAAGCAGGTCCTCGGTGCAACATGAGGATGTGCATCACGAGCCGAAGATGAGCCATTAGTAGATTAAAGATGAGGTTGGTTATTTATCAAGATTGGTCAAATTACTATCGATCTATGTTCAATCAAGGAGTTCAACGGCGTGAGGAAAGGACGAAGCTCATGTTCGAGGTGTGGTGGTGAGATCTGGTACAAATATAAGGTTACGAATGTCGAAGAGCGGTTCCAAATGAAGTTGAAGGATAGAGAGTGATGATTTTTCTCTGGTCATCTCTTCCACATAATCATCGATTTTAGCATATCTATTAAGGTATCCATACAAATCATTTTTTGGGGTCGATTTCGAATTTCTATCCACATTTCATCATCGAATTAACTCATGCCCTACAATTATTTGATTGTTTTAACACTATTTGATGATGATAAATATAATATGTTTACCTAGATTTGATTACATTTTTCATCCAGTTATCATTAAATTCTAATATTTTTAAATGAAAATAAATTTGATCCATCTATATCATTTCAATGAATTTTCACCATTATATTCAATTTATTTCTTATGCGATAATACATTTTAGAACATGTCATTGGCTTGCTCGAAAATCCTTCATCTTAGGCCACAGAATCTGCTGCTAACACCCTTGATATATATGTTTCATAATCTAAATTCAATGTGAAAATTTTTCCAAGCACCTCAAGGATTTATTCATTTTTTCTGTATAACATTATGTTTTTGTTTTCAGTCACTATCCAACTAAGTGCAGTGTAAATTCTAACGTGACCTTCACCAGACCATCAATAACTTCAAATATTTCATTATATTCACAAAAACTTCTTTAACTATTATAAAAGCTACTTGATGTATTTTTTAATGGCACAATAATAATTTATCATGTTATAAATAAGAATTTCAGCCTCTTAAAAACACAGCTTTTATTCTCGGGACTCTCTATCTGACATCTTAATTTATTGAAGACAATTGTAGTAGTCTATATATAGTATAAGGTATTTTATTTTTTATTGTGTAAAATTATTTTGTTCTTTCAATTACTTATTTCCTAAATGTTCTTTAATTTCATAGTTGATTTTGATGGAGTTTTACTCCATTGGTCATCTTGTTCTTCGAAATTTATTTCTTTTTTGTGTAAAGGAATAAATTATTATTATTTTTAAACATTTAAGAGTCTTCATTCATCGACAATAATTGAGTAGTATAGATTGTTTAATTATTTGTGATCATGTGATTTTTATTTTTATTGTTTTGTGTATATTTTTATTATTTATTTTAAATCTTATCTAATATGGTTCAGTTTATATATTTACATGTAAAGGATATATATTTTTTAAAAATATTTTTTGATTCTAAATCATAAAATTTATAAGATCTTTGATTTACATATATTAAAATAATACACAAAATATGATCATTTGAATTATAATAATTCATTTTTATAAAATATTTATTCAATAATCTATAGAAAATAGTTAGTCATGGAATTATATCAATTTAATTTACTAATAATCATGCATGTAATACTCATATCCCTATTACGGCCATATATCAGTGATTTTTCATGAATATTATTATAAACATATGCATATATTGGAAGATTCACATACTCATGAACAATTAATAAACATTAAAAAAAGATTTTTAATTGAATGGGATGAAATGATTATAGACATGTTATAATTTTATGTTGTCGTGTACTAGTTTATATTAACAATTTTACTCATTGAGGAAATGTTTAATTTAAAATATATCATTTATAATCTTCTATGCATGATAATGATTATTTATTTACTAAACTATGATTTGTAATCATAAAAATGGTTTAAATAATAAAATCATTCAAATAGGTCATTGATATTTTTATTTATCTTTAATATATAAATGATATTACCTTTTTTTAAAAAATTGCATTTCATAAATTGATGATTGTGTATATGGCTGTTTACAAACAAGCTAACTGACATGATTATTTGTGAATCAATACTCGCAAGTGTTTTTCAATGAACAATTCATATATATATACACACATAAGTTTAAATGAGTATTTTAATGCATTAACATGTTTCAAAAATAAAAAAACATTAGTGAAAATTATATGTAAGTATGGAAAGAAAAAAAATGTTTCAAAAAAAATTGGTACATGAACATTATAAATATGATATGGAATTCGAGAGTGAATCCATCCCTCATGTGGGTAGGCCCAAGATAGCCTTCAATGTTTTTGGTTGCCTTATTTGTTTTCTTATTATGATCTTGCTTTATATTTCCATCTGAATCATTGTATTAGTTGAAACGAGTTTTCAAAGTATAATCATCTTTCAAAGAATTATTTTAAATTTTTATTTCTAATTGAATATATCAAATGTGATATCAAATTGATATTTTTGAAGGTATTTATCAAATGATTTCAAAACACCATACTGGGAAATGTAATGCTCACCAAATTTTTTAAAATGATTTTTCACAGGTATCTTAGACAATTAATTACAGATGACATCTATTTTGAAGTTAGTGCACAGGGAAGCATAGTGGAAAATTGTTTTCATTAAAGACTGCTAAAATGGGAAATGTATTATAGTTTCTCTAAAACTTAGACCGGTAAAAGGTCATCACTTGTATAAAGTGTTGTGTAATTGTTATGTTTCATTTTTCAAAACAATTACCCACAATTTTTCCTGCACTGAGTACAGAATAGTGGGCTTGGGGAATTATATTCAAAGTAGTGAATTTTTTTTATAATTCCTTGTATAATATTTTTCTTATTTAATGGATTAAATATGTACATTTTTCATGACTAAAATTGAAAAAAAAATTATATTTTGTGATTTAGTTACCATATAATTGGATCATAATATTCCATAGATTTGTAATGTTATATTATAATTTTAGAAAGGATATGGTTAAGGTTCCCATGAGTATAATTACCAACATGATGTTTTGGTAAATAAGTTACTTTATATTGATATTTCATTTTTTTTCCTCAATTATTGAATAATATTGTTATTATTATACACTAAATTATATAATATATTAAAATTCATTATTTAATATAAATAATTAAATAAATATATTATGAAGATATTATAGATTTGGTTATGTCGGTGGTAGAATTTACAAAAATAAGTGTGTTATTGAAATGAATTATTAACATAATATATTTATAATATAATAATATCTATTTAGTAGAATAATAAAAAAATTAATAGTATATCATTTTACATGATAAATATATATCAAATAATGGGTGATAGGAAAGTTATTAATGAATATTTAAAAGAATTGTATGATCACATTGATGGAATTGATCAATCAGATTACTACTTCTTTCATGATGATGTATTTTGGGATATTTAATGAGACTAGACTCTAACTGTAATGAAATTAGATCTTAGTAATGAGAATATGAAAATTAAATAAATGGAAATAAATAGATGGAAATTTGTTTGTGATGGGTAAAAGAGGGTTCCTTTTATTTAATATTTTTAGTGACATATTTGTAATTTCAGTTTCTTCAATGTCTATAGAAGGGAAAATTTTAATGAAAATTATACAAAAATGTAAAACATGGTGTTGTTGTACATTCCCTGCATTTCTAAAATTAATTATTATATTGTTTAATCTTATACCTCAACTAACCCATATACAATACCTATCATTTTTGTAGTTTGCTGATGTAATTCAACATTCACCCAGGTAACAGTTTTCCTACAATATTAAATTTACCCACTTAGAATATTTTAATTACAAAATTTTTAGAATGAAATCCATTTTATAATATTTAATATCTATATATCCCAAATTAATTCCATAATAAAAAATAATAATATATTTACAATATTTCATCAATAAAAAAATATTAAATTTAATGAAGTGTTTTTAAATTATTTTTATCTAGTATTTATTTAATTAATATAAAAGATTTATTGTTATTTTTTAATATATTATTTATCATTCATTTTTTACTATAAAAAATGTTTATAAGTCTATTATAATATTTTTATTATAATCATTGGTTATCAATATTCCAAATGGTTTTATATATTTGAATTTGGAATATAGTTCTCAATTAACCATTTTAAATCATATATATATCCATAAAATTATCTCTAAATAACATTAATAATATTATTTAATTTTGTTATGAATATTTCAACAATAATTAAATAATGCTTCCCGATTTTACCCCTAATAATCAGTCGTATGGTCTGTAAGAAAATATATATAGATATGGTTTAAAATATCATTGACTATACATTTAGTTATTAGGTATTTTCAATTTTAATGTTCATTATAGTATATCATATCTCTTTGACATAATTCTCTAATGTTTTTCATGTGTTTTAATATTTTTGTCTTATTGATCTATCAAATGTTGATGTTTTACATTTACACTGCATCTATGATATGGTATTCCACATATTCATGTGAAACAAATGTTTTGTAAAGTAGATATATATTGAATAGATGTGGATTTAGATTCAAATAATAATAATTAATGTTTAATGCCAATCAGGTAAGATAATGGATCAAAATGTGTGAATTATTCCATAATTTCGCCTTTTCTCTTTTAATAGTTCATTCCTAAAATCACAAACAGTACCCTAACTCATCGATTACTAAGGCATAAATGGATCCCAACCAAATTATTTCATCATAATGAGGAATTATATGTTTTTATGTTAAAATTTATTTTGCTTTTTTATTATATTATTTGTTATTATTTTTAATTAACTATATATTTACCTAAATAAATGTGATTATCAGCAATTTTAACAAGGCATTGAAATTCAGTTCTTCTCTAAGATTAAAATATTCAATACTAAGAAATTTATATTTAATTTAAATTACCATATCTTGTTTAATATTCAATAACTCCATATCATGTTTCGGGTAAATATAGTAACTCTATTATTAAGTGTCCACTTATCAACAAATAATTAAACATAATTCATATATATATATATATTTGTGAAATTTTTATTAATATATATATATATATATATGAGAATTTTTTATTAAATTTCATATATATATTAAACATAATTTACTAATTTTAATTTTAAAATATATATATATATTTGAATTTAAAAGTTATAAAATTTTTATTAAAAAGTTATTATTCACATCCCCTAAACATTCCTATCCATTAATTTACACTTTCACGAAGAGAAAATCAAATTTGAGATTTAGGGATTGTCTATAGATTCCACTATATATATACACTATGTGATTCATCCCATGAAGTTATATACTAAAAACTGAAAATACTACCCATATGGAGGACAATTCGATGTATAATATTTTATGAATTAGAGTGATCTTATAACATCTAATGTTGGTTAGTAGAAAACTGTACATCCAGATATAGATTTATTCAAGCTGCTGAGGTAGTTTCCCAAATCAATCATAAGGAAATTAAAATTTCTATTTAAGAAACTATATTCTTATTTTCAACATATAATATTAACAATTATTTCATAAACTCCCATAAAATTAGTAAAAAATAAAAAGAAAATAATATTTTTTGTAGTCCTACTTCAACTAAAAATATATTAGACTTATTGATATATTTTATGTGAACCTGAAATCAATGAATATCTTTTACCATCGTTATTCATTATTATTCCAAAAATTCATAAGTATAATATATTATTTGAATCCATTGAAAGATTTCACCATCAATAATTATTGGATAATATTTTTTAATGTAATTATGTTTCATATAATACCCTTCAATCCAGATGAACATGTTTGATACCATCAAAATAATATTTTCTATCATTATAAAGTATGATGAAATGAAAATTATTAAAAATGTAATATTGAACATTATGGATATTTGGAAAATAATAAATGGATAAAAAATGTGGTAAAATAATATTGTATTAAATTGAATTTACTAATATAAAAATAGATTAATATTTTAGAATAGTTATAAAGAATATAAAAATATTATGAATGGAAGGAAAAAAATTTTGTACAAAAGTTTTATCAACTATAAATATATCAGGATGAATCTATATATGAATAATATTATTAATTTAATTATATGATAAGTAATTTGAATAGTTTTTGACATAATTAATCAGAAAAAAATCACTATTAGAATTTTCATATAATATTTTTATATTAATTTGATGAAATTTTTTTAACAAATATTTATTGACCATTATTCAATCTTAACTATAACGATATAATAAAAATTATAATTACTTTTGATATCAATATATATGATATTGTTATTATGGGGAATAATAATAAATGATTTTTCATTTATATATATGAATGTTATCAGTACAGGAGTAATGGATAAATAATGTTTATCTAAAAATAAAATAACATTTTCAATTGTAAAAAAATAACGAATGATATATAACAAATATATAAATTAAAATTTATTATATTAAAAAATATTCTTGTTTGATTCTAGTTCATAATGATATAAAATTATTATGATTTAGACTATTCTATAGAAGAATTACATACACAAATATCCTAAGGTTTGACATAATTTAATGAAAAATTTGGGATCAAAAATTTGTTCAAATAAAAATTGGAATTATTTGAATGTGATGGAATATATATTTTTTTTTCTAGAAAAAAACAACAATTAAAATAATGGTGGTGACTTTTAGTCATCTTTTTATGAGAATAAAATTAATTTTATTCCAAAATCAACAATATATTGTTCTATTAGGTAATAATAAATTATATAATGAGGTAAAAGAGACAAACATGGAGTACATATTTATTAAATAATGTTAAAAAATTAATAAAAAAACATTATTTAAAAGGAATGGATATTATTAAATATATATAATCACAATAGATATCATGTGATTTTTCATTAAAAAATAATGAGGGTGAAATTGATAATTAGGTTCATAATTTAAATTTAATGGTTATAAAATTATTAAATATTTTTTAATATAATTTATTTCATAGAATATTAATATTAAATTTTGTAATCTTTCTTTGTGGTATCTGAAATATTTTCATTAGTTATTTTTATACAAGAAATAATCAATTATTAAAAATTAATATCACATATATTTCCTACTCAAATACATGTATAGATAGGAAAATTTTAGCAGATGTGTATTGGTCTGTAAAAATAAAAAAAAAATTTATTGTATTTTAGAACCAATGATGAGAATGGTGATATAACATCACTGAAACAATATTATTTATAAAATAAAAAATATTTAGATAAAATCAAAAAGAAATTTAATTTACAGTAGTTATAAACTTCATGTAATGGTAATTAAATTTCAAATTTTGATAATGATTTTAAAATATTTTATGAATGCATTTAAAATAAGAAGATTTAAATTTAAATATAGATAAATATTATCATGAATACATTTCTGAAATAATATATAAATTATACTAAAAATAAAATAATTTCATGTATTTTTTCATAAAGAGTGAAAAAAACTATCAACTTTATAATGATTTGAGATAAGTAGTTTCAATAGAAGTCATTCATTTATGATATTATTGATATTTTTTGGGATGTTTCATTAAATAACGATGAATTTAACACAATGTAATGTTTATTTGTTAAATTAAATTTTAAAAACATCATTAGTAATCATTAATAGATCAAACAAGTATATTTACCTAAAAATGAAGACATTTATATAATATTGGAGGATAAACAAATTCATTTTACTGAAAGTTTATAATGACATAATTGATGTATTTGTAATTTATTATTTAGGTTTCTATACATATCCTTGAGGGAGATAAAATAATAACATATATTTTTAATTTATCAAGTAATGATTTAAATTATTTTAAATTATTACAAATTTAAATTAATAGATGTAAAAAAATCATCACAATTGATATGAAAATAAAAAAATAGAAATGTTTCAAAAATAATTATCACACTTTTTTTATTAAATTTGACACAATAAATAAGTGTTTATAATATTTTAAGGCAACATTTTACAATTCCCATGTATTCACTATCTACTATTTAGGGAGTGTATGATCAAATAGGGTTTATCCATTTCTCATGAGTAATATTTATAGTATATTATTTTCATGATTTTGGGATTCATCAAGACTATGCATGGAACTAGAAATTATATGTCATTATCAAAATAACTCTACATGTACCATTGACCCATCGAAAATAAAACCAATAGCTTTCTATTTTCCAATAACATAAGAAATAATATTACATTAAACACTATTTGTATTAAATTTCAGAGTGATATGAAATAAATTATAAATATATTTCTATATGAGATATATATATATACATAAATTAATAGGATATAATAAATTTAAATAAATTACTAAAACAAAAGTAATCAATTAAAAATTATTATCATGCTTATGATATGTTAGGAATATAAATGTTTGGGTTTAAAAGGAAATTCGTTTATATTGAATAATAATATAGGAAGTACTATAAATTAATATTACTACAAAAATTATTTATTCAATTTAAAAAATTTAATCAAGTATATATGATCTTCTCTAACTAAAGAAAATAATATGAAACATTATCCATTTAATTCACCACTTGGTAGAGCCCAATAACAATCCTCTATCAAAACATTGTCTTTGAATATAAATTAAAAATTATTTATATTAACCCCAAACTAAAATATAATGTATCTCATACATATGAAATGAAATCATATAGTCTTAATTACACAATTATTAATATATTAATGGATGTAATTTTATATGATATATCAAAAAAAATTATCATATTGAGAATAAAAATTTATTTTACTTATGAAAAATTATGTAAAATGTATTCAATAAAAATCCCTTTTGTGATTTAAAGTTTTTATAAATTTTTATAATACATTTTCATAGTTATGTCATTATCGATGAGGTTACTATTATATTTTATTAATGAAATTTAAATTAATGTATTTCATTGGTCATTTCACAAGTAAAATTCAAAAAATCTAATATTTGATAAACCTTAATAAATTGATTAAATAACTATGAAAATGCTGATAAATTGTTTTATAATGTATGTACACAATGTTATGTAATGGAATGTTCTAGTTGGATAAATAACAATAAAATTTTATAGTGTTCCACATTGGTGACAAATTATCATTATCAAGGGATGTATGATATATAAATGATCCCAAAATATATTCATTATCAAAATTTTCTGGAAAATTATAACTTTCTAGTGGAATTTGTAATAAAAATTTCAATAAATTATTACTTTCTATTAGTAATAACGCCTAGAAAAGAGTTATTTTTTCATATAAGATCTAAATTAATCCATGAACCACATCAACAACATACTGTGATAAATTAGTTTTGATCTTTAATAGAAAAAATCATAGAATTTAAATATAAATACACATCATATATAAATTTTATATTTTATATACTATTATAATATACAATAAACTCTAGAAACAACGATGTATAGAAAAGTATCAAATTATATCTATGAATCAAATGATATTAATATGAACGAGCAGATGGGGAATTTGTTTTCTTAATATAAATGATATAATTGTAGCATGAAAATAAATAAGGGATAAATAAATAGTAAAAATCACAAAATTAATAAATTTAATTATATTTCAAAAAGTTCAAATACAGATACATGGAATATATCATTGTTCACTCACAGGGAATAGAAACAATGGGTATTGAAAAAAATCATTAAGATGATAAAAATAAGAAATAATTTCGATTAATAATGAATCTTCCTCCCATCTGGATGTTATATCCCATACATTGAGGGTTTTTGTTTCATAATATTATTTTTTAAAATTTGTATCAAATATAATTTAATGGTTTTAGAATATTTAGAGAAATTAAAATGAAAAATCTGTCCCAATATTTTTATCAATGGAAAGCCAAAAATTATAAAATAATATTCACCTAATATTTTATATGATAGTGAGGGTTGAAAATGAATTTATGGTGTATATGGAAGCCCATGATTTATAATAATTTAAAAATACTTCTTATTGTTTTATTGTATTTTTTTAATATTATTTAATAAATCTAAATATTAAATGATTTAATTTTCCATCTATTTTTATTAATTTAATCTTATTATCACAATAATATTAAAATAGAAGTCATAAAATCGTATCCAATGCCGTATTTTTTTTTATTATATTGACATGTTATTAAATTATGAGACATAGTATTATAATACAAATTCAATTTTAAAAACTAATATAATATAACAATAAAAAACTATTAATATAAATATAATATATGAAATATGTTACATGTTAGTTTTCATGAATAAATATAAGATAATTGTTCCCCACACATATATTCCTTTTGAATATTAATGAAAATCACAAAATGAAATAAAAATTTTTTGTATGATATATGGAATTTGAAAAATATTCAATATGGTCACATCATAAAGAATTAAACTCAACAAAATTGAAACAATTTAATTTTTACTTGGGAAATTTAGAAATAGAATTTATAGTTGTGATGGAAATATACATTTAACCTAATAATAGATAAATACATAAAATATCAATGACTTGTGAAAATTTATGCATAAATAATCTTAGTCATCAACCTCTTATACGTTTATAGGAACCTGGTCAATCTTTTTTTGTTTAATCATTATGATAATTTATATTCATATTACTAAAAACATATTAAATTTCCTATTATTTTCTAAACTAAATATATTCTTTAACTACTGTATTTATTTTAAAGCCCATCTTAATTAAGCATTCCCACGAAACTAAACATCCTTCCCTTTAAAATGATATACTCTTGTGGTATTCCTCTCATCAAAAATAGTTTCATTTACTCCCATATATATATATATATATTAATGTTTATGTTTTTCTATGTTTTATTAAGATTAAAATATTTGGATAAGAAGCACAACCAAATTTTAATATGTTAATTTTTTTAGAAGTTATCAATTTGAAAAATAATCATAGGAAACAATTTTTTGAGATAAAAGGATTATTATTATTATTATTTACATAACAATATACTTCTGAAAATAATATAAATTTTTCTGTCATGTTTATAAAAATGATAAATTTATGAAAATGATTAAATTTTTATATAAAATCAAATATTTATAAAAATTCACTCAATAATTATATGAAAATATAGAAGAATCACATTATGAATAAAACAACTATTGTGTTGAAATGACCAATAAAAATATATTAAGGAAAAATCATATTGTGTGATATCAATTATTATGATTGTGTTTTCTAAAATAGTAATATATTTATTATATAGTTAATAATTGATTAGAATTTATGAATAAAACAACATTCTTGGGTAGTATTTACATTGAGAGTTTAAAAAACCCATTTGTACCAATATATAAATCATAACATGATATAAATTGTGCGGATAAAATTTTAAATTATTATTCACTATATCTAGTGTCTTTTTATTTTCCTATTTTTTTGTTGAATGTAAAATGACTCTATAAAATATATTAAATGATTTACTTGTTATAACCTTCTTTATTCATCATTGTCCAAATATCTCACATGGGGGATGTTTTCATTTGGTGGATTACTTTTAGAATTCCATTATAGTTCATCTATCATCATGTTATTTCATTCTTCCAAACTATTTTATTTTAATCGATAAATAAAAGGTCTAACCATTCCCTTTTTGAGTGTGTTTATTTTTTTCATGTTGATGGATTTGTGATGTTGTTTTCATTTAATGGTGATCTATCTCTTGGGATAGGGTTCCCCTTAACTCCTTATCTATAGATACTTTATGGAATTAATTTTGTGAGGCTACCTTCGATTTCCACTTCATTTATATCCCATTAAATAAGATCCCATATTTTAAAATACCATGGGTGATTATATAGGACTTAAATATTGACAATAATGGAATATGAATAAAAGAAATACTAATGAATTAGTTCATGTCTCATCAGTTTCAATGGATATTTCATTGATTTTTTTACTATCAAATATTGATGGTACTTTCTTCCCCTTAATTGTTTTCCTGTGTTAGTATTGTTTTATGAGATACAAATTTTAAATTATCTGTGCCACTATAATTCATTGATGTAGTTGTATATAGTTTTTTTAATTCATCTGGTGGGGGTTATGGATGATAGATTTTCAAATTCATCTAATAATTCCAATTAGAAATCATTTGAATATTATAGAATAATAAAAGTGAAAACGAAACAACATTAAAATAATATTATTTCATGGATTGTTTAATGAATTTAAGATGAGTTTATTAAGGATTTTTGTGAGTAGTGATCCAGTTTTATAGAAATCTTTGTTGTGGATTGGTTTGGATGTTTTGATTTTTGTTAGATGTTAGTTTGAGATGATGATGATAGTGATATTATGATGATGCTATTATGTGAAATTTTTAATTATAGTTACCTCATGGGTGGTGTGAGAATTTAAAATGGATCATAAGGATTATTGAATGAATGAAATTCAATGTTTGATGATTTAATACCATTTTTTTGGATTGTTGTTCTGTAATATCCATGTGTCCCAGTCTGTACCCTTAACGACCATCTATTTGGTTGACCGAATTGTGTATTGTATTATTTTATATTGCTTATTTTTTGTTCCTAGTGATAAATAATGTGGCTACTAAAAATGAAAATATATTGGATTTCATATCCCAATAATTCTTATATAATACTGGAATGAAAAGAAATGATGATAATTTTTTTATTTTGAATAACATAATGAGAATTACTTGTCATAGAAAATTTCAAAAATCAAAATAAACAATAACTAAAATATTAATATTTTTTAACAATGAAAACACCTAATTATAAAAAATAATATATTAATTTTTTTTCAATCCCTAATAATTTTAAAATACATTATCATCAATTCAAGAATAATAACTAATGAATGAAATTTATATTTTTAATTAAAAAGAATATTCTTTTCATATGATATTCATAATAAAATGATGGGTGGGTATTTATTTACAAAAACTAAAATAGTAATTTTCCACTAACTATTTTTTTAAGAACATCAATGTGACCATTTTATCGTTATTAACAATAATGTAATTTATCATTAATTTTTTGTATAGCCCTGAAAATTAGATTAAAATGGATTTTGCAATAAATGATATCATATTTACCACATGTAATGGATTATTTATTTTCACATGTCATAGTATATCAGGATGTGGAATAAATTATGTATGATTTAAATGGTTCATTCTCATATCCAAAAAATAATAATTATAAATCAATATAGGAATAATATAAAGTCACTAAAAATATTATTAAATTGGACAATCAGAGATATATTTTCCCCATTTTTTTCTTATATTATATGGTTTTATTCCCCATTAATTTTCATATTAATAGGAAAAAAATATTATTTTCTTTATCTTGGAATAAGTTTTTTTATATATTTTTTCATGAATGATAATGATAAACTACAATTAACAATTTTTATATAAATATGTATGTTCATTTTTTAGGTGGTCGACCTATGTTATGAGACAAGATAAAATAAATAGATTGATGATGAAAATAGTAGAATAGAATGTGGAATAAATGGAGTTAAAATAATTTAAGGTGACATAGGATTATTTAAACCACCACATACGGTTTCCCAAATTATATTGGAGCCCTTTATCATGTATTCTAGAATATATTATATTTTTATAAGGTAAATTTTTTATATAATTTAAATAAAAATCCATATAAATCAATGAATTGTATTTCTAATAGGAGTTGATGGGGGATCTGTTATTTAATAACATAAATTATGTTTTCTGGACACCTATGCCCATTTATAGAAAGTAGTAGGTTCCTAGGGGAATACAATCGAAAACACATTGGTTGTAGAAGAGAGGGAAGTTGATATAGGTGGACCATCAAGTAGATAGTGACCCATGATATGGAAAAATTACCCTACATGGTACCTTGTATTAGGAAATTAAATTTCCTATATATTCTAGAGTAGCTTATTTATTTAATAAAAATAATTTAATTCTTTAAAATTTTATAACATCCTCATTTCTTCAATCTATTTTTCTTGAAACCACCTCTCTACTATATCATTTTTCATTATCATGGTACGGTTTTCCATTAGTCTTCCTTAGATTAAAGTGTCATTTGACTCAGGATGTTATCACTAGTACGTTTATGCTACATCTTTTATAATTTTATAATTAACTATTTTTCACAATAATGAATATTCAGTTATTGATAATTTATTTTATTCATCTACATTGATATATTTCCTTCATTTGAGGAATAATTAGTAAAGGATAATTTTTTTAATGGCACTTCTTCTCATTTGTAGGTGGGTCATTTCATTTAATACTATATTTAAATGTGTGAAATCTATCATATGAAATATAAAATAGAATAATTTTTTAATTCACTAAAAATAATTTAATATTTAAAAATTTATATACCATGAGAGGATCTCAGGAAATTCATTAGTATTATATATGTGGTGTGAGTTGAAACCTATACTCCTTGATGACCAATTTCTATTTGATATATTATTTTTGTAATGAAATTGGACTCTTCATGGGTTCATATGGTTGAGGGTTATCGCTGAGAAACTACTATATTTCTATAGTGTATTCACATGAAATTATATTTATTATAATGTATATTCTGGGATTTAGACTATAATGATGTAGCCCAGATACCCTGGGAATATGATTTGAAATCCATTCTAAACATAGCCCAATGGGCATTTGCAATCCCCATTGGTTGGCGACTAGCACATGTAATCATATAATATGAAATTTAGAAAAATGTTTCCTAAACAATTGAACTAACATATACATGTATGTATGTAGACATAAAAAAACTATATAGAGATCAATAATATAAGTAAAATTAGAATAAATAGCTCATATTACAACCATAAGTGCAGTAAAACATAATAAAAACCCTATTACGAGCAGTACAAACTCTCACAGACCAATGATAAAAAATCTAGAACCACATCATTGTTGATGTTTACCCTTTTTTGATCCTATAAAGAGATTTTATACAACCACATAAAAGACCATGTGGGGTCTGAGTTAAAAATATAGTACAAACACACTAATGATACCATAATAAAATTACAATACTTAACTAACCGAATAAATCATTCAATTTTAAATTAAAAAGAATGGATGTTCATATACTAAAATAAAAAAATTGTTCTTTACATTTCCAATGATGAAAATACATTAAATAAATGTATTAAGAATTTTTTTATATAAAACATCTTATTTAATTATAGAAGGGCTGTGTAAAAAAATTGAAAATCAATATAAAAATTTTCAGATACAAAAAACAATAATCATGGTCACCAAAAGTAGTTATGGTTGTTCAAGGATATGATAATCCCTCAATCAAAAATAGTTCACATGGAAATATGTGTACATATCTTCCATAGACACTAGTCAAAATGAATATGTCACCATATCATTAGGGATGTGAACTACTGCAAATTTATTTTTATTGATTTAAATCATCAACTAATTCATGTCTCGAAAAACTCAAAACTTATATGCTGTTAGAGGATCTTAGGAATGACTTTACTAGTCTATATAGGTTGTTTGTTGAAACCTGTAGTCATTGAAATCCAAATTCAATTTTATTTTTTATATAATTAAATTCGACCTGTCATGGGTTCCTAAGGATGAAGGTTATCATTGAGAAACAATAATATTTCCCTAGAGAGTTCCCCTGAAAATATATGTATTATAATGTATATTCTGGGATATAGACTGTAATGAAGTATCCTAGATACCCTGGGAATTTGGTTATAAATCTTGTCATCGCATAGCCTAATGGGTGTTTCCATTCCCCATAGGTTGGCGACTAGCACTTGTAATCAAACAATATAAAATTGGGAATAAGTTTTCCAAAATAAAAATTCAAGAAACAGATACATGATTATATAAGGAAAGGAAAAACTATATAGGTAGAAAAATAATAGAAGTAAAATTGGAATAAACATCCCAATGTACAACCATAAGTAGTGTAGAACATAATAATAACACTAGTACTAGCAGTAAATACTCTACAGGACCAATGATAAAAAATCTAGAACCACCTATTTTTTGTGGTTTACCCTTTTTTGAAACTAGAATGAGATTTTATACAACCACATAGAGGCATAGGTAGGGTCTGAGTTAAACACATATTAGGGACTCACTAATTATACCATAATAAAATTACAAAATTTAAATAATCAAATAAATCATTCAATTTTAAATAAATAGGAATGGAAATTTATATATTTAATTAAACAAATTCAAGCTTTATATTTCCGAGGATGAAAATACGTTAAATCAGTGTCTTACAGTTTTTTATATAAAACTCATTATTTAAATATAGAATATATTTTTAAAATAATTTACAAACAATAGAATATATTTCAAACAAAAACAACAAGAAACATGGTCTCCTAAAGAAGTCATGATTGTTCCAGGCTATGGTACTCCCTCAATCACAAATAGTTCACATGAAAATATGTTTACCCATGTTCCATAAACATTAGTCAAAAGGTACATGTAACCATATCATTAGGGATTTGAACTGCTTCATATGTATATTTATGGATTTAAATCATACGTTGATTCATTCCCCGAATAACTAACTAACTATCCATGATTTCATGTTCTCCAATGAAAATAATTTTTGAGAAAATTTATTTTTAGTGGGATTAAAAACAATGTATTTCATTCTCCAATTTCAAATATTTTAATTTTCTTTTAACAACCAACACTTTAGTTTCAAATCAAATAATTTCTTTTCATGATTGACCTACTGTGTTTCTATCAAAACCATTTATAGTGAAAGTTTCTCATATATAATTCGAAATAAATTTCATGAATCAAATTTCAATATATAAATTCATCAATTTATATATCAAAACGTTTCTTTCAATTTCACAAACACAAAAAACATTACTGGATTGGGAGGTCCCAATTTCAAGAAAAATCGAATCCAAATCCCCAATCCTTTTGAATTGGGTTTTTAAAAATCCAAGTAAAATCATTTTAATTGAAACCATATTGTATAATATATTTAAAAATAGAATATAAATCATTCAATTTGTAGTAATTCAAAAGTGGTTATCATAATGGAACCACCTACCATAGATTCACCTAATAAAGAAACAAAATTTCTCAAGTCAGGAAATAGTAATGAAAAACGTTACCATCGAGAATTAGAGAATCAAACCTATATTCATGATCCAAAATAATTGGTATTATATTGTACAACACCAATGAGATCTATATAACCATTAGGAGGAAATAAGAGTGGGGCGGAGAAAGTGAATGGGAAGAGGAATCTTATTGGGAGGAGATATAATGTCATTATACTCGCATAGATTAACTTCTACTGGGGTTTATAGAGCCCTAAAATGCCTCCTTGGTGCTTCAAAATAATAATAAATGCTAACAAGGTCATTCAGGCACATTAGGTACATAAAAGGAGTGTTTTGGGATTTTATAATAAATTTTGGATTTCAAATTTCTCATACACACGGTTAGCTGGGCCAAACATCATGGGTTGAAAAACTGTATGCCCACAGCATACGCCACATGATATAGGGTTTCACAGTTTTTCCATTAATGGATAATTGTTTTACAAACTAGGTGCCAAATTTGGAACCCCTCAATACCTTAGCCTTCATGATTTTCACAATCATGGTGCATGATTTTCCCAAATCATGCACCAAGCATACATAGCCTAGAAACATCCAAATTCTCCAATTCATTACCCCAAACAACACTAAAATAAAATGAACAAAATGATGATAAAATTTTGGATGTACGATTACATGATAAAAATAACACGTTGTTACATCCATCCCATCACATACACGATTTTCCCCATAAATCCTTTTCTGAAGCATTCATGATAAAATGATAAGGTCACTAATCCCTCATCACTGCCTCCCTCAACCACGTATAATTGGAGTCTTATCCATGTTTCCAGAAAACATGATCCAATGAAATTTTCTTCCCACTATGTACCATGGTTTTAGTATCGACAATTAAAATTGTATCCTCTTTTAAGATACATCAGGATGAACATCGATATCACTCAATTTCCCAACATGAGATAAATAATAAGGATAATTATTTATCTGTGATAGAAGGAACAGATTATGCATTGATATAAGATTTGGAAGAAGTTATAAATGATAATATAATTTTAACAACTTCTCAACAAACTCTAATGGTCCCACAAAATGATGAACATGTTTCTCTATCATCCCAAGACGTTAATGAAATATAAAAGTATAGACCATGAAGAACACCTAATCACTAACTTGTTATTCCAACGATATGTGATGATGATAAGCATAAGACTTATATGAGGTCTATTCCATCAAAAATATATGAAGAATAAACTGAAAATTTGTTTTTTTCTCTTCAACCAAGCTCTTTCCAACCATTTAACATTCATTAATCTCCAACCATCATAGTAGAGATTTATATGGTAAACAAGAGAAGGCCGCTAAAGGAGCCATTCTGACTGTAGACTAGTAACTATTGTAATAGTAAAACTCAACCCTTATCTGATTGTCATGACATGCTCCACCAATATCTATAATTTAGGTTAAAATAATATGATCGAGATTATATTTTTATTGTTTCATATGGATAACTAACAATATATTATTTTCCTTACATGAATAGGCATGAGATCCTAGATCTTCCTTAAGGCCTCCCTCCTCCCCCACTTGGGGAGGGACCTTCGATGCATTTAACTGGAAAGGCTCCATCATTTTCTACCTTCTCGAACACCATGTTTCTTCCCTACATTCCTCATCTTTCTTTTTTCCATAATGTCTTGGACCAGATAAATGGCCTCCTGAACCGCTCGATCTTGAAATCGAAGTTCGACGACACTTTGGGTCTGTAGAACCTCTCCTTAATTTAGCACTTCAAGCAACGATGTCCCTTGGAGGATTCATTTAACAGGTATATCTTTGGGTCATGGGGATTATAGGATAGAGCTACAGTGGGTCTGCTCGACTCCTGTCACATTTGTATTCGATTCTCAACCGATGAGGATTTGCATAAAGCCTGGTCCAGTGGGCAGCGTAGCTGCAATAGTCTTCGATTTTACCTCTTCTGTTGGTCTATGGACTTCCACATCCATCGTGATTCTCCTACAGCAGTGGTTTGGGTTAGTTTTGCGCAACTTCCATTACCGTTTTAGAACCCAAAATTTTGAGAATGCTTAGAAAACTTGTGGGTAGTTTTTTGTGTGCTGAATCATGATCCAGGGCACTATATCACCCAGTCTTTACTGGTATATGTGTTGAAATTGATGTCTCAAAATTACCCAGTGAGTTCGTGTGGATTACAGTGGAGGGAGAGTTTTTACACAAAAAAACTATTGTTTTTGAAACTTGGCTTGACTTTTGTACTTCCTGCAAGAAGCTGGGTCATTTTGGGGTTGCCTCTAGACATGGGATGGTGGCTCCGATGCAGGTTGTGGATCCAAGAAATGGAGGCAAGGGGTTTTGTATGGGTGTAGGTAGCTATAAATCTGTGGATGTTGAACCAGTGTGTGCCAACAACAGTACTAAATATGGCGTGTTACAGGAGATGGATGCACTAGGACATAGTTCTGGTTATATAGCAAAGGATTCTGTGAGGAAAATACATCCCCCCTCCAAACATGAATGTAGCTATGGTGTTTGATAGATTGAAGAGGGACTTGGGGGTGTAAATCCAAGGGTTAATGGTATGAAAAGACATTTCATACGACATAGATGCATGCGAGGTGGTTTCCAAGGATAAATAAGTTTAAAGTCATAGTAAAGAGGTACGGAAAGAACTACTCATGATTTTAAAAGGAATCCCATCTGGATATAGAAATGAATGAATGAAGGAGGTCCACCTAGAGTAAATGGCAACCCAGATGTCTCCAACAAATGCAGGCTATGTTAGTGAGGTGACTGACTAACTTTGTGAGGACCCTGACTCTAGTGAGTATTCCCAGTTTCTGTATGAAACCTCAATACTAATTCAATATATGAGATGAGGCTATCAACAAGCGGTAAATTATGATATGCCAATGCAGGCGACCCTGTCATATGATGAGAAGGTTAGATCTGGTTCAAATATCAGCTTCCAAAACCGGTATGCAGTGTTGGGGGATGATGATTTCCAGGCTAGTGGGGAACAAGTTAGGAAGGATAGAGAGGATCACTCGGTGGATGTGGGAGAGACCCATGAGGAGATTGACGATATTCTGGTTGCCTCGCTGAGCCCAAGGATGTGACCATTGTTGTGGAATATCTCAGATCCTCCTCATGGAAGGGAATGTTCACAACAATTGATTCAGATAGATTTATAAAAAACAACTGGAGGGGGAGGCATAAGAAGAAGTACTCTATACTATATAGTACTCCAATAACTAGATCTGCAAGTAAGGGAATGCTGATACCCAATGATCCTCTTATTGTGAGCAACTCGAATGCAGTGTCCAACACATATAGCGACATGATGTCTTTAAGGGGTGAGTTTGGTGTCCCTGCCTCTCCCTCGATGAAGAAGAGGGATCCTGGACAGCAATGTGAGACATGCTCCACCAGCGACCCTCAACGATAGATATCCTAGCTTTTGGAACACATGTACCTACTTTTACACTCAGATGATGAAATGGAGGAGAAATATATGGATATGAAGGTGTTGAAGAAGATGGGAAGAACTCTTTGTCTAACCACCACTAAGGAACAAGGCAAGTGGATTGAAAAGCAGGCCAATATTCTGCTCGAAGGCTACAGTATGGGGAAGATTAATAGGGAGGAGTTCACGATAGCTTGGGACAACATGGATCATCAGTACGAAGGCATCTTAAAGGGTTGCACCGACTCCCAGGTAAATTCTATTCCCTGGATATTGTTCTAGGAAATTGATTCCAATTGGCTAAAATTGTTCTTCAACAAATCTGTAGTCTCTTCTGCTATTTAATGATGTGAGGGTTCTCACTATCCCCTTAAAAGTGTTATGAAAATTAAAAAGTAACGTAGAAGTGAAGTGATGTGATGTATCTTTAATGTGTATAATGTTAGTCCAAATATCAACATGTTAATCAAAACTGACATTACATTCCTCTTTAGCTGGGTTCACTATAAGCCATCCACAAAGTCCATTAATATTTCAACGCAATTCCATTTATTCACAAAAAATGTATGAATAATACCTAAAGATATTTGGTGCTTATTATTAACATGTTTTAATTCCTAAAAATTAGAGACAAATTTAGCAATGACCTATCTCATAACTGGACACTACATATATCATTGCATATCAAATAATATCCTTGTGGTTTCTAGCAGTATTTTTCTCATGGATTTTCAAAAATAACCCAACATATAATTCATTTTCTCAAATATTAAAACAAAAAAACTCTGATATCATACAATTCAATCCATATAGAATGACCATTATATGACTCTCTCCCCACCAGAATGAGAGTCTGTAATGTTAATGAATTCATAATAAAGAGGCTATTATTGAAGTATCAAATCGAAATGAGAAGATGTTAATGATCTATTGTCTATACTAACCTCATCACCTGATTCATAGGCTCTAATACCAAACAATAAAAAATGATCCATCATGTTTGACTCTAGAAATGATTATTTCACATACATTATTGATTGTTTCCTACTTAATGAATCTACGATGACATTCCCTTACCCAGTGGTATAATGGATTTCAATGTTGAGTGAATTTATGGGTTCAAACCAAAATGAATATTATAGATTCATGTCACCTTTATAGATTGTATATGTGAATCTATTGAGTTTGGAATAAAGGTAATCATTTCTATGAAAATATAATGTTGTCAACACATATGTTTGGGCCTCAAAATTATATGTTCATCGTAATGGGTACTATAATTATTCAATTATGGCATAATCTAATGATAATCATAATCAATGAAATGATCACCGCTCACAATAAAACATCCCAAACTATAGATAGATTTTTCATAGAATACTACATAACCTTGTCTAGCCTATGGAAGATTCAACCCCAACATTGTTGTCAAATGATGTATAAGCTAAAAATAATAATTATGAAATTTCCCATCCTATGAATAAATTACTCCTTTTGGAGTGATAATAGTCATAATAGAATACTATTTTGAGTATTATATAACAAACTACTAGTAATACCCATAAATTAAAAATAATATCTAAATCCAACATATATTTTGTGTTTTCTCCCTTGTCTTAAAATCTATCCCCTTATCAAGGGCAACAAAAATACCACATTATAATAAACATTTTACCAAAAACATCAAATCAAGTATCCAAATATTAAATTTTTATAGAATGACATTATGTTATTGATTTATCATAAAATTTAAAACTTCTCTTAGATGATTCAATGGGCCTCCTCGAACATGTAGTAAAAAATTATGCCATCCTCTAATAAATCCAAAAATGTATCAGGTTATTCATGGGAAATCATGTTCATCAAATCCAAAAATATATATAGATAATTTTTTAAAATAAAATTTCATGACAAGATAATCAGAAATGTTGCAACTAAACCAAAATGTTGTATTCAGAATGTAAGATATAGTTATCCTGAAATGAAAGTAACCATATTAAATTTCAATATTCAAGAACCACTTTTCCCCTTTCAGTTGATCAAATATATCATCAATTCATGGGAAAAAATATTTATTCCCTATTGTAACATGATACACTTTTTGTAATCCACACAATGGTGGAGTGACCCATTATCATTATTAGTAAAGAGAAATGGTGTCTCTGATGGTGACACAATCAAGCATATACATCATTTATCTATAAGAGCATCCATCATTGTCTAATTCATTCATTTAGTTTTTTATTTTTGGAATGATGTAATATAAACTAGTTGAATACTGTGAACAATATCCATAGAAAACCATTCCTCCAATATTAGTGTAAAACCATATAATTTATAAGTATAACCATCATGAAACTCGATGAAAATTGGAGGTGGACCACTGCTCAAATATTTATAGTCATGTTCAAAAAAGAACATCGATATTATATTCTGCAAGGTAGGAAATTAAGTATTGGATCTTCTAAATATTTTTTCCCATTCTACATGAATTATATGGCACATCCCATCTAATATAAAAAAAGTGGCCCAAGAAATATAATCATGAATTTAGGATATAGAATGAAACATAATTTCCCAAGCATGGAAAATATTTGATAATGGGAATAAAAAAGTGTGTATATGTGACCATGTTCTCTCATTAGATTAAGGGTTTTAGAAAAATCCCTCAAATAAGATAAAATACACATATTATGATTTATCAAAATGAAAATATAGATTGAAATAAATGAATTATATGATCCAATATCAAATAATTTAGTCACTGATTGGAATACTATAGTGATGGAACATTTTATTGTCTCATAGCCCATATCTACTTCATATAGAAACTCTTCCACTACACGAAAAAAAATTATCCCAAATTCCTATGTCTACAACTGCTTTTTCTTTTAAGAATCTAAAGGCACTGTTGAATTCACATGCACTTTTGATGTCATTATAGTACCCAAAGAGGATAATATATAGAAGAACTTCTGATTGTGTCATGAGAATCTTCATGAACAACATAAAATGGGTCACTCAGTGGAAAACCTCTTTGAGTTCCCAAGAATTCTGCACAAGTAGAAATTCGAAGGGCCACTTGTAGGAACTAAAATTGGATTTTAAGGACCCTACTTCTATGAAATTCAATGAGAATAATAATTCATACTCTTACATTAAATGAAATTTATAAAACTACCACTTGCAGAAAAGGAAACTCCCCTCATCCAGAACATGCCATGCGAGTCCATTTTGGACATTAATTCTCTATCCATCTCATAATCAGAATAGGTTAGTTTCCATAAAAAAATTGAATAGTGGATATTAGATTGAATATTAATACGAAATTATCTATTTATCATCTTCTCAATCAATGTAATATCATGTAATAAATACCAGCTATCAGAAAAATGATTTATATAATCTTCTATTGTGTTTTCAGCCTACTCAATTTTAGTAATCATTAGATCCTTAGAAAGCACCATTTAATCCTTGTAAAACATGTATGCGAAAAGTTTTTGGATGTCTTTATAATCTAATACATGGTTATTCTTCACAATCATTATTATGTTCCACCATCTCCTACTATGCCTCTCAAGCAGGATGGTGGCACATGTCACTTTTATTTAATTAGGTGACTCCATGAAATCAAAAACATTATTCATCATCTTCAATCATTATTAGGTCAATTGTGAAATATTAGATTATTTTAACACTGGTGGATTATAAAAAGGAACACTTATGAACATTCATATAAGATATCCATCTAAGGGTTAATATATGGTTATAGAATGAGAACTGGAAGGGGATTATTTTCCAGAGCATGGATATTTCAAATAATAACCTAAACCATACATTGTTCTGCAATAGGATTTACTAGATATGGTTCATCAATAACATTATCATGGATCCGATTTTTCAAATCTTCTCTAAAGATTCATGATACACAATATCTGATAAAACCACATATTGTATTTCAATAAAACTCAAGTAGGGAAAAATAAGAAATTTATACCAATAAATAGACAAATTAGATATGGATTCCAATCTATAAAAATCGCATGTATGGAAAATACTATATCTAATCATGTATATGTAATACCCAAAACCACCCCTGCTGACATATGTCACATTATGATGACATCATTCAAGGAATATAATCGTTATTAACTCCTATGTACCATATTGATTACACAAATACATAATGACATCAATGAAATATGCATAAATTAAACATTTGATACAACTTGGTCATGAAGCATCATAGATACCCTCATAACATGAAAACCAGGTTGTCCTGACATATCTCGAAGGGTGGTCCCAATACCCAAGGATAATAGACTTGAAACTAGAATCATATAATATGAATGTGGGAACATATTTTCCACAAAATGGTGAAAGATACATAGGTCTATATGTATACAAGAAAAACTCCAAATGTAGAACTATATTAGAAGTAAAACTAATATAAATTGACCAATGTATAACGAGCAGTACAATAAAATTTGGGAAACAACCAATATCCAATGACAGAACTCCCCATGAACAAGGATCACCGACCAAAAAAAACAACATGTGTAGCATTACACTTTCTTGAACCAAGATATATATTATTTACGAAAACCATATCTCAAATTTTGGGTGTGAGATAAATTCAAACTACGGTCTCACTAAAGACCCAACAATATATATCCAAAATATAATTATTCAAAAAAGAATTCAATTTTAGTTGAATAGGAATTCAACATCATAAGAATATTTAAAACAAACCATTCATTAAATTTCAAATCATGGAAATACATTAAACAAATGGATTAATAAACCATTTTATATAATCAAAATTATATAAATTCTTATGTTCTGTGTAAAATTTTTCAAAAACATTGTAATATATTTCAAATTGAACAAATCAGTGACATGAACATCTGCCAAAATATATGATAGTTCCAGGCTATTGGACACCCTCAAACAAAAATAGTTATCACAGAAACATATGCACACATTTCCTTGTCCACTAGTCATAAAAAACATTTAACTATCCCATATTGGATGTGACTTTCCCTATATGTATTTTAATTGATGTAAATATTCAGAAGGGTATTTTCCCTAATTAATCAATATCTGTCGAGGATTTCTTGTTCACTAATAAAAAGCAATGATCGGAAAAATATTAAAAATAAATTGAAAATACTATTAATTCAATTATTCTATTTCAAAATATGAAAAATTCATTTTTAGAACTGATAAAAAACTATTTTACAATATAGAACCTTTTTCATGATAAATTAATTAAAATTCTATCAAAATAATTTTACGCCATTTTATAAAAATAAAAAATTTAATTCAATTTTAATGATTACCTTCAAAATTTAAAATTTTCAAATTTGTCCATCAATTTCAAAAACACACACAAATTCCAGGGAATTTTGGGATCTACCCAGTTTCATGCCAATTTGATTAATAATCTCCTATCACATGGAAATGGGTTTTTAATAATCTGATTTAATTATATTTTATTGAAATTAAACAGCTTAATTTAAATAAAATTAATAAAAACAAATCAATAAATTAAGGTTTATTAGAAATTACTCATCATAACAGAATCACCGATCTCAGATTCATTAGATCTTGGTACACAAATCCATAATTAGAAAACTCCAATGATGAACATTTCAAAAAAAGGATTCATGAGTAAAACCAAAATTCCTGATTATAAACATTGAGGATTAGATCCTATTATAACATAGATATCTATGATACACTTGGGGGGGTGTAAAAAAGAGTCTTGGATAAGAATAATAACATGAGAAACCACACTTTTTGGAGATCGAATGTCGTTATCCTATATTAAATTTTTTTCAAGAGGGGTGTAGTGGGGTCAAAATGCCTCTATGAAACTTTCAATGAAGAACAAATTATCACAGGTACATAACTTCACATTGTGAACATAAAAAGTGGGTTACATTATTTTAAAAATAATTTTCAGATAGAATAATTTTTTACCATGTTTAGTTGTGCCGGGACACATGTTTATAAAAACAATATTCAATAACCGTGAACCACCTATATAGGGTTATATTTTTTTCATTTAGGGGATCACATTATTCCAACCTATATGCCAGCCATGAAAACCCCCACTACCTCATTTTTAACTGTTTTCACAAGGTGGGTGCACAATTTGGGAAAATTATGCATCAACCATTAATAACCCAAAAACAACCAAATGTTTCTAAAACATCCCCAAAATCAACAATAAATTAAATCCAAACAAAAAATGATCAAAACTGTTGTTGAGGAGCACATAAAAATAGTAACATTATGTTAGAAAGCTAGCTATTGAATGAGTGACATGGACAGTTAATGGATTGATTTTATTATCATTAAAGAGTAATGTTATTTTTATTTTGTGCTCATAATTTTAAATGATAAATCATATATCATGAATTTATATCATCAAATCCTTCTACATTCTTGAATATCATTAGTAAAAATATTTATAAGGGGTTTTCATCAATATATTAATGTAATTGATGAAAAAACCAATATTTTTATAAAATCTATATTTAGATTTATATCGGTGGTGTATCATCCACGAATATGTGTAATCTAGATAGTACCCAAACAATATAAATGATTTTATCGGTGGTATATATTCTTCTATATAAGAAAATATTAAGGATCATCTCTACATATTCATGTTGTGTAATTCTGAAGTCATTAATTTAGAAAGATATATTGGTGTCATATCAACTATATGAGTTATTTAATAGTTTTATATCATCCTCTTGAGAATGTGTACTCCTAGAAGTATATTATATAGTAGGGATTATTTATGTGTATTTAACTGGGTGTTCTATCACTCACTATTGACATTGGGATGTGTTAGGTCCCCATATTGAATTTTTCAACACTAGAAGGGGTTAATCAGGGTTGGGTACCATTTTATTCCAATTTTAACGATTTTTATTATACATCATAGACCTTTTATGATGATAATTCCCATTTTGTCTAATAATTTTCATATAAAATTTAATTAAAAAGTGTGAAGATATAATAATAAGATATTAAATAATTCACTACTCATAATTATTTTATTTTCCTTTTTCTGTTCATTAGTGAAAAATAAACTAATTACCAAATATAATGTGGTACCAAATATAGTGGTTTGACATTGAAATAATTTTCAACCCATGTTTCATTATTTAAACATTATTAGGTGAACAAAATGTAATTCAAATTCCATATAATGGTAATAATAGAGTGTAACATAAGCATTATTTTTGGAGTTTAAATTTTTATGTAAATTGTTTTCCGTTTCCATATGTTATTTTCTACAACATGAAATTCATCCAATAGCAGTAATTTTTTTGGAATTTAATTGTTTTAGCTTAGCTTCATCTCTTTTCCATCTATTACATAAATTTATTGTTTCATAAAAAGCATGGTCTATTTTTTATAAAACTGTGATCAAATGATTACTTCTCTTCAAAAAATAAAACTATAATATTTATTTTATTCAATAGTTGATTAAAATTTATCCTATTAATGATCTTAAATATATGAAATCATAAATTAATATGGACTTATTATTCTAGTGGAACTGACATCTAGGGTAACCAATTATTTTCCTTCTTATATTCATATAAAAATATATATGTAAGTGAATTTAATTTCTCATCTCATCTATATTTTCATCATCTAATTGTTGACTATACACTATCATTATATCATCATCCACATTATGGCTTAAAATAAAAAAATGTACAACACTTGAAATTGAGATAGAAATTATCCTTCATGAAAAGTTCACATTATCCCTTTACATAAAAGCATAAAAATTATCAAATATTCCTATATTCCATAATACCTTATTTACCAACCTATATATCTAATGAATCATGTGGATTCAATTACATTTATGTTATATAATTTTTAATATTATTTAGAAGAACACATTTTCACATGATTTCAATTTCAGTTTTATACTATAATTCAGTTACTCAAGGATCATAAGTAACCATTATTGACCTAATCAACAATATTATACCATATAGTCATCTAATAAAAAATGTAAAAATGTTCAACATTAAGAACTACCAAAAAATATACTTAATATCAAAAAATATCTTTAAAAAATTCACATAATAACTATATGTTAATATATGTTATCAGATGTTGAATAA
Source organism: Viscum album (assembly GCA_963277665.1). Lineage (NCBI taxonomy): Eukaryota > Viridiplantae > Streptophyta > Magnoliopsida > Santalales > Viscaceae > Viscum > Viscum album. Next base: position 1,386,644,389 of record OY728122.1, read on the forward strand.
TTATTATAGAAACTTTATCCATAAATGTACAATAAGTTACATTCATCTCCTATTAATATATTGACAATTATTTATTTTATAACTTCCCATTCCACATAAATTTTTCATCCTAAATAATGAATTTATACTTCTACAAATTTTAATTATGTATATGAATTCATATATAAACACCATTCTTACTCCAATATAGTCATGAAACAATGCCACATACGTGGATTACATAGTTCATTCATGGAATTAAATACTAAAATAATTATTTATTAAATGAAATCTTTATCTTATTTTTTCATACAAATTAAATAACACATACACATTATACATTAATGGAACTTAATTCTTAGAAAAAATGTAATTGTCTTTTTCTCAACTCATCTATGTGAAACATACCATAAATCTCTTATAAAATTATTATTTCCAAAATATGTTATGAAATACAATACTTGTTATTAACATTATAGTTAAATTCATCTAAAATAGAATATACTAGCCGATTTTCCACAAAACTCTTTTCCCATAAATTATCATATATATGGATTCATGTATATTGTTTTGTACAAAAAATCCCCAAAATCATATATTTCAATATATATATATATGATAGGATGATTTAAAAAAGATCATTTTGTGAATATGAAAATTTTTATTACACAAATGGTCCATTCCATTATATATATTCATTCTCACACTTAGTCCATTTTCATAATCGTTCAATTATGATACATAGTATTTCCTTCATGGTTCATTATTCAGAATCATAAGAATAAAAGATTGTAAATGGTGGTACAAAAATATATAAAATATATAAAAATTAACATTGATGGTTCTGTTCTAATCCAATCAACTTCTCTATTGTCTACTTCAATATTTTTCATTCACCAATCTATCATCTTATATGATAAAATATCAAAATATTGTTTTTTAACCCTCATGTTAGGTACATATACCATGAGTCTAATGGTCAATCCAACATCTATCACGGATTTTCTATTCAAAATATATTCTCAAAATCAAGTATCATATTTACCCATGAAATATAAAAGACTCTTCAAAAAATTCTCTAAAACTCCCAAGTGATCCACGGTCTTCTTACATTGGCACTCACGAAAATGAAATATCAATACAACTCTTCTAGAAATATATCTTAACACTATATAAGATCATTGATAATATACTAATTCTATTGAAGCTTTGAAAAAGGATTCATATCTTTAAGAAGAAGATTCCAAAGAAACATATTACATGGAATCTGAAAAGACTTCATGTGGTCAATCTACATTACCCATAACATGTCATTATTACTCATTTTCAACTTCTATTACCCTAAAAAATATAATTGATATTTTTTGTGAATGTTGATGAAAATATATCTAAATCAACATTAACCACGTTGACGAATGTTCTACAATTTCTATCAAAACTTCTAAGATTACATTTTATGTTAAATACATAATTTTTAATATATTATTTTTATTCAAATAAAGATTCTTCAGAACTAAATAAATCATCTATAATATATTTCCTTCAATAAGAAATACATTTTCCATGGAAATATATGTACACCAATTTCCAAATACAATATTACAATAATCATGAAATACCACATCCACGGTGTATCTTACAGTCTATTCATAGTAAACACAACATGACATTATTATTGGGACCATATTGAAAACATAAAATATTTTATTCCTATCTTAATCCATGATGAAATTATTTGGAAAATTTATATATCTAAAACAATGAGAACTAAAAAAACCCAATTATATTTATGAGAAATACCATTTCAATGATGTGTTAATATGTGATGCTTTCATTCCTACTCAACCCCATTCTCATAAATATCTCATTTCAACGTATATACCATTATTACCGGATATAAATGTAATTAAGAATTTGATTCAAAATATTACATAAAAATATTTCTATTAATATTTCCAATACATGTCTATAAAATACCTAATCAATTTAGAAAATAAATGTTAAAAAACAATTTTTAACATATGTGGAAATAATATATTTACTAAATATATATTTTTATAAAAATAATTATTACAGTAAGAAGAAAAATATATATTCCTTACATCAAAAATAATGTCATAAAAACAAATATTTTTGTTGCTTAATTATAATAAAATATTTTTCTATTCATTATTTTTTTATTAATATAATTTGTACCACTTGATAATATAAATTAATTATTTCATTATATGATTTAAGAGTTATTAATATCATACAATTAAATTTATTCCCTAATAAAAAATTTTAATTTTTTTTATCTATGAATAAAAATTCCATTCATGGATATTATTTATCCATATAAACTTATCTCCGTCTCATAGATTCAATCCACTTGGTATTCATAATGTCTTGTCTCTTCCATATATATTCTTTAGGAGCCTTATTTCATGAATACACCAAAATATATATTTTATATGTGGAATACCATATTTTGAAACATCTATTAAATCCCAATTTATGATCGAATTCATTAAATATTTTTGAATTTAATGATTCTATGTTCAATATATAACGTTGCATTACTAATTTTTTATGCATGATGGAATATAGAAATACATAGACATCAAAATGAACAATTATTTCATTATAGTTTTTGATGAAAAATTAGAATGTATTAAATGACAATGACTTATTTAATGAATATAATTAAATATTGGTATATCATACACTATGTTATCTTTTACCCATACTATATAGAATTATATTCAATTCATTTCATGAAATTAAAAAATTTGACAATAAATATTGGCGTCTATAGTCTCTCTTATTTTTTATTAATCACCCATTATTGATATGGTTTCCTTAGTAATATATCCTACTTTCTAATATAGTTAATGAATCATCATATATGATTAATATTATATTTCTCTTGAGGTAGAATAGATATCATTATTTCTACATGTTGCTTATTTTTTTCTGTCTTCAAATAAGACTTTCACCCAAATGTTTCACATGGTGAAATGATCATATTCATAAGAATCTATTACTGTGATAAACATATATGAGTGAGATTTTTATGAGTCTGTCATCCCTATTTTCACCTCACACATATATATTTTTTGGGGAATGTGTGATTTATGATGAAAACCACTCATAAAATTCACAATCATCGCTTGTAATCTTCTATTTTCCCTTTCCAATATCCATATATTTTTCTATAACGAATTCTTATTCATTATGAAACTATATATAAAATATTACTTGAAATTCAGGTGGGGGATTTCAGATTCGGCCGAGATCTCTCTAGGGATTCACAACATTGAACTATAGCTTCCTCAGTAGAGACACAGAATGAAGCCAATCATCATCAGGCTCAATGGTGTGATTGTTGGCTTCAACATTGGTCATTTTGGTGTGGTGGTTAACTTAATCTTTGTTCTCATTACTACTATGTCTTAGATATGATAATTATCCTCAATGGTGTATATACCTTGACTGGTGGTTTTCATATCAGATCTAATCTACATCTCTAATACATATCGGTTGATTAAACTAGATCTAGAAAAAATTTTCCAATATAGGCGGTTCTTGGTGGTTCCCGCATCATGACGAATGGATGGTTTTTGAGGACATGATGGATGATAGCGGTGGCAGTTGTTGGTCCCTTTATTGTGTCTTATGTGTGGATAATGTGTTGGATCTAGTTGTGGTCATCACGTTCTGGTGGAGCTTCAATATAGCCGTGCAGGATTTGGACATGTACATATTTGGATATGGTGGATGGTTATAGTGGTAACCATGGTTTCCATATCATACTCCGGTTTGTGGTTCAGCTGACTTGATAGTTTCATTGGTGGTTTCATCCACAGATCATTCTCGGCTAGATGTGCTTTGGATTTCTAATGGGTTTTATATTTTTAATGGGCTTTTTCCCATTACAATCATAATACACTAAATTCTAAGTCTATATGCGTGACTTCTTATATCCTTATAATTTTTTTAAGTAATCCCACTTTAAAAGGTGTTTCTATTTTCTTATTCTCTTGAATAAATATGCTTTCCCCCATCTTTTTTGCTACATGAAATTAATTTTCAATAGTTGAACACTTCATATATTCTCCACATAAAATCTTTAATATTATTCACATTTATTATAATCATATTTTATTTGAAACTCCACATTGTTTTCTTAGACATGTCAGTTCGGGATGGGCCATCAAATATTTAATTATATATTATATTTTGATGAATTTTTCAACTTCATTATTATTATTTTAACATTACACATTACATGTATCAACCCATGTTTTTATGGACCATTTTTTCGAACAAATAAATATTTTTATTTATTATTTTCAATTCAATAAGACAATCATTCAATTAACACTACGATGACTTGTTGTATGTTACCCACAACAAAAAATTGTTGTACGATACACGCAACACATAAAATAGATTTATATCAATCAATAAACGAAATATTTTTAGATTATGTTATATGAAACAACAAAGGGAGCATTCAATACACACAACGTTATCTTATCTTGTGTTACACAAAATAGTGACCTTCCTTAATTGATTGAATTGTACGCAATACCTTTTATCACTAAACAACGAAATATTATTAAAATGTTATGATTTTATAGGATATAAACAATAATTTATAAATATTATTAGACATATTTTGAATTTTTTATAAAATTAAAATTCATATTATATATTTTATACACATTATATATGAAAAAAACTCTATTTTTCTGATAAAAGATGCATTTTTGTTTTAAAATAATGTTTTTACACGTTTTGATGGAACAAAAATTTTAAAACAACTTTTTGAAAATATCATATTTTATATTTGAAAAATATATAATTTTTATTTTGATGTTGGACATAAAAATTTACTTTTGTTGAATTTTGGGTAGTTTTCGTATAAAAGTTATATTTTAATGACTCATGAAAAATATTGTATTTTAATTCAATACTATATTTTCATATAATATATTTATATAGTTAGATTATCTATTAAATTGTAATTAATGTGTAATTAGAATTTTTTTATCATTTTAAAAAATTTATTCAATGGATGTAATTTCAAATTTAAATTCATTTCATAGTTTTTACTTCTTAAACACATAGTTTCTAGTTTTGACCACGTTTATGCATACATACGACCTACCATCTTCAGGAACTGTTTATTCCGTTTCATTTTTATAACTATTATACATATTTATATACATAATATTGATGATATTTAAATCATGTTTTCAATTAAATAAGTAACGAAATCACGATCAAGGTACTAAGATCAATAAAAACATGTCCAAACATGTATGATAAATAAAACGGTTATTACACAAAATGATTCTTTAACATGGAATAGATAAATAAAGGTGTAATATAAACTCATAATTTAATATTATTTGATATAATAGATATTATTATGGTTCTATTAAAATTTAGTAATATTTTTAAAATCAATATAATGGAGTTTTACACAAATATAGAAGAAATTTTCATATGGTAATGGATAATTTTGAAATCAAATTATTATCTGATATTGATTATTAATATATGTTTTCCATTGTATATCTAGAATACACATTGAAGTGTCATTAGTAATTATTCCAAAATATTCTATCTATCCACTAATATTTTATTAATTTTTACATTACCTAGTGATGATATTTTGTTAAATGGTATGAATGTAATAATTTTTCATTATCTATACGAGGTACATTTTAAACTTTTTGGAAAAAAGTATAAGGATAGTGATTTTTTATCATACACAACATGAAATTGTTTTTATGTCTTCATAACACCTTATTTCCATGAAACATCCTTTAAAATATTTTATATTTATTTACAACTAAATACATTTCTTTTAAAATAGTTCAACATTATGGGAAAATAACACATTTTTGAAGGAGAAATTATATTTTCATAAAGAATTATTTTCTAGTGTTTAATCAAAATAATTTTCCATATAAGATGACGATCTTCATATAATGTTATGTTTTTATCTCAAATATTACTATTAATTGATTGTGATAATCATGGAATAAAATTTTATTTGGATTATGTGATGATAGAATGATGTTTAAAAACCCAATTTATTTCTAGGGTTATGCTATTATGAATGATTAATGTTTTTTTGGAACATGTATGAATTATTTCATAATGAGATGGATGAAACCTATATATCCCTCTAATTCATCGGCTAATTATTTATATCTCATGACACATAAAATATTGGAATGACATGTAAATGTGGATCAGTAAAAGTGGGATAAAACTACAAGTAAATCCAATTCAGTCATACAAGGTCAGGATTAAATGTTAACTTAGTTCAGTATTGATAATTTTCCACTATGATGGTTCTAGATGAAGTGACTTGGCTACTATGGAAATAATATTATGTGCTTATTTGATTACCAAAATTCCATTTTTGATACCAATGATATTATTTAATGGTTCATTATTCGATTATGATTTATTCCCTATGAACTAATTGGATTTATTTCATTAATAAATATTTTGGTATATGTTAAAGGTGGTATGTTTTTTTTCAAAAGTTATGTTCATGTTTTTACAGTATTATGTTTATGTTTTATAAGATGCTTTCTATTATTAAACATAATGACCATTTGATCAACCCCCTATTAATGATTCTTTTCCCATGGGTTTTAATGTAGGGTATTATGTAAGATGTATCAAAAAGGGGTTCATGTTATGAATTATAAATCATGAGATAATGTAGATGTATTAAGATATAGTTTTTTTTTTGTTTTTGAGTATCCAATGGCACTAAACAAATACCATCCTTGGGTGCCTGTTTGAGTCATGTATTATGTATTCTGTAAAAGTAATCTAATGTAAATGTTTATAAATTTATGGTTGTAATATTACCATATTGTGTTGTCCTTTCTACATATGGGTTATTTCAACATTTTGAAAAGTGAATAGACAACTCCTATTTAAGCTACAACTCCAATAATAAAAAATATTATAGATAGTAATTTTTTTGGAAGTATTTATATTTTTCATAATCAATATATGTATCAAAATAATCCATGTATTCCAACCCATTAATTTTTTTTATGTTTACATTAAAATTGTCATGATTATAGAAAAAGCAAAATACAAATTTCTTGAATACATTTTTCAATAGTAAAAATCTCTAAATATTGATCAGTTCAGTTTGAAGACATTCTTCCCCAAATTTTGACCATGTGGTATTTAGATACATTCTTCACTAAATGGGATAATCTATATAATTTTACATTAATATTAAGTCTTATACATAGCACAAACATGGTGGTAGGACCATACATGCATAGGTTTTTCTTTTAATTTTTAATTTTCAATGAAAACATTGATAGATATATTTTAAAAAAAAGATATAGATGTTAAATATCTCATTATAGCTACTTGAGATTTATAATTATATGATGTATTAGTCATACTATAATATGTTCCTGGTATTTATCACTATATCCACCCATAGATAATGAGGTAACATTGAATAACAATTCATTATTTGGTTGTGGATACTATGTTTGTGACATAAAAAATAGTTTTTTTGGATTTCAAAACTAGATATTTTATATTAATCTTATTTTTAATATTAAGAACCAATATAATTCATGCTTCATAGTTGTTATTCATATTTTAAATCTCTTATTCATTTCTTAAAATATTTTGTATATATGTTTTATTCAATCTCTTTTAAGGTATTTTATTTTAAGTCAAATATAGAAATATTCAATTTAATGATATCATTTAGTATTCTAAAAATTCATGTATCTTTTATTAAATATTCTTAATGAACTATTTCATCTCTTTAAATTCATTGAGAAATTTATTTTCATATTTTGATTAACTTTTTTAATTATTTTTGTTACATGATTCTTTTTCTCCTATGAACGTGGGGAGGATTATTTATTTATAAAAATATTCATGTAAAAAATTATTCATTTTATAATCATCAACAATATAATTGGTGATTTAATACTATATTGTTTCAAAAACTCTAAACATAATAGAACGTGTCCCTATGAGAATTCCCTTTATAAAACAATTAAATCCAATAAATTATATTCCTTGAGAATTTTTTTATTTTTCATGTCACCATCTAATATTTTATGATATAGTCATCTATAAATATTTTTATTATATAGATATATTTCATTACATACCACAGTGAGTTCAAATGAATTAGGATATTATATTTTTATTTAATGTGATATTTTTCTACTATATTAAAGGATATGAATAAGAAAGTCTTAATTAAGAATAATATATGGATTACATATGTATAAAATAATATTATTAATCATCAAATTATTATATGTGAAAATGAAAATCAATTAAATGTAGAATATTCCTTTTTTTAAAAACATCTCTTTTATGTACAATGATTTATATTCTTAATATATTTAATTTTCTAGAAATAGGGAAGGATTGTAATGAAGTATATATATTACATATTTGGTCATTGATATTATCGTTAATCTATAATTACATATAATAATGGGATAACAATTGATTTATTTTTATACATAAAGTTTTTTGAAAAAAAAAATATATTTTTCATTTGGATTTATGAAATTCTATTAAAAATGATTTTTTATAATCCTAGATAATTTGTATGAAAAATTACTATGAAATTTTGAATCATGTTTTTAATATTTTTTAAATAGCACCCTTTAATTATTTTTCATTATTAATTAAAAAACATGGAAAATAGTTTTCACCTATGTAGGAATAAAATGTATAATATAAGGATAAAGTATTTGATAAGGTATCAAAATAAACATAGTAGTGCAATTTCCCCTAAACCATGGGTGTTGTTCAATTATTTTCAAAATATTATAAAATATATGACCACTTGGATAACTATCTCATGGATATAGACATTTATATTAATTTAAATTAATAATAAATAGAAAATGAAACTCTCTTTATCGTATTATGTATAAATTATATATATAAACATTATAAATGGTATGTTTGGTAATAATTTTTTTTATAAAGATATATTTTTTACCATGGTAATATTTTTAATTTTTACAGACTATATAGTATACTAAATATTTTATGAAACAACAATTTTAATAATTTAATGATGAAATAAAGGATTAGATAAATACATAATGTAAAAAAATTGATGAAATTATTTAAATAAAAGACATTTGTAGTATATAATAATATTTTGTATATGTTAGAATGGTTATAATACATTTTATATTTCTATAATATTGTGTAAAATGTTGAATTGTCTTAGTATATCATTAAATGTCATCAATCTAAATGTACAATCAAATTATTTTATAAAATTATTAAAAATTATAAAAATAAATATTATGGATAAAAATGATGAATAATATTTTTTAATTTTATCCCCGGTCATTTATAATACAACTTTTACCGTATATGTAAAACTATAACCCATTTATATATAAATTTCAAAACCGTCATTTTGGATTAAATTGGTTTATTCTAATGCATGTATAGACCAAAGGCCTTCTTTTTATTTTATTTTTGATAACCCCCTTTCAAGTGATGTGTGTGAACCCTTACAAGGATTGTAGGCATAAATATTAAATGACCCATAGGTCTTTGGAAATATAAAAGATATAACTACATAGAACTGATCCTCAACTTTTTCATAGTGATGCCATCTCTCCACCTTCCCATGGATAGTTCGGATACACTTCCCTTGAGAGCACTAGCTAGTCCTAATGGAAAACGACATACCATCACATTCTATGAAATCCGCTTTAGCTTCTGCTTGGATGAATACGCATGCTCTAAATCCTCATTTAATGTCTTCTCCTTATAGAGTCTGACTAGTTGTTAAGAACAATTTAATGTGGCCCAAAGACTTTGAGGTGTCCTGAAGTCCTTGAGGTGACCCGAATGACTTGATGTGTCCTGAATGGCTTGAGGTGGCCCGAAATCATTACTGGCCCAATCACCCTGGGTGTCCCGATGGCCTTGAAAGACCTGATGCCCAAACTGGTGGCCCGAAAGCACAAAGAGATGAATAGTTCCTGCTACTACAATACTAAATAGTCCCTTCTATAGTACTAAATAAAATACTACAAAAGTACATACTATAGTACTACTACAGTACCCCAGAAATTAATTATCTTCCTGGTTTTGAACTCGGATCTCTTGTAATCACTTCCTGAGTCCTCACCAATTAGGTTGAGGCTCTAGTGTGATTTACCCCAATGTTAAGAAAATTATATATTATAATTTACTTTAAAACCTATCTAAATACCTTTTAATGATGATATTGTGACATTATACTCACATTCATTGAATATTGATCCATAATGATCAATTTTCATTATCAATGGATTAATTATATTTATATGTTTATTTTTATTCCAACTATTTCATTCCATATCGCTATAAAAGGGAACCCAATATCTTATATATTTACACCACATTGATCTATGAATCATAATGAAACCCAAATAAAATACCACACCAACGTTCATTGTATAGTTATTGTGGTATTGGTCTTCTAAAAATTCCACCCATGGGGTCTATATGAAGTTATCATGAGGATTTTTTTAATTAATAGGAAATCACCTCAACTGATCAAATACTTTAATTTTATTTTAAATCCTTTTAATAGATGTTATTTAACCATAGTTAATAATATATTGAACATAGATGGACTAAAATATTTTTTTGACTATTAAACCACCATATTAAACCATCATCTAACATATTTGAAAAAGATAACATTTAAAGTGAAATATTGTTGATTTCCATAGCCTTGAACACATGTCAATCAATTTTAATTTAAACTTTACATGGTTGGAAATAAGGATATATTTCATTGATATATAATATATATATGAATTAAATTTTCATGGTATGTTTCATTATTATTATTATTCTATTTATTATCCATTGAAAATTAATAATAAAATATATCATTAAGTAAAACCCATATAAGGCCCCAGCCTTAAACCTTACTTAATATTGAATTAAATGAATAATTCACATTGAGGATCTTTTCAGGTTTAGAGTTTTAGAGAATTATGACATAACAATTACATCTCAAAAGATTACAAAGTATAAACTTCTACTAAGTTTCCATAGAATAAAAAACTCTTAAAAAGAAACATGTCTAGTTCTATGTTTTAGGTAGCATGACTTTCCCTTGATCCCATCCTTGACCCTATTCCACATTAATTCCTGTGAAAAACATTTCAAAAACATGGGATGAGCATAAAAAACTCAGTAAGGGATACACAAAGAAAGAAAACTGTTAGTTTTTCAAAACAACAAGTAAACCATGAATACTTTAACAAAGTAATACTTTTCAACTTTTCGAAGTAGTAAAAACTCTTCACTGAATAAAAGGTCATTACTTACACTTCTGTAACCCAAATATTACCATAAAACCCATATAAAGATCACATAACATATAAAGGTAACTTGGGACATAAACATACTTAAGTGGAATAACCATAAGGTCGACTTCCACACATATCATTTAATGGAATAGCCATTCGGACGACATCCATACATACTTAATGGAATATCCATACGGAAGACTTCTATACCCAATGCATTAGATGTTATAACGTAACCACCCGTCCTGGTATTCACGGCACCACCCGTCATAACGGTTTATCACGTAACCACCCGTAAAATGTCCGAGTACCATTATAAAATTATAATACATAAAACCAACATAAAGGGATGATAACATTTCCATATATCATTTAAATATATTGACATAATAGAATACTTTATCAAAACCATTTTCAATACCAAAATACAAAAATAAGTATATGGTATTTATTTTATTTTAAAAACATTACGGCTTGTTAAGGAAGCCAAAGATCAAATAATACTCACGGCGGTGGAAAAGGTCATTGTCACCGCATACGTAAAAAGAAACATTCATTTTTTTGGTTTAGTAAAACGCTTCGTAGAAAAAATATTCCTTTTCAATAAACGTAAAAGTCAAAGGGGATTATACACCCTATAAAAGAAGGTTGTGTATAAAACAAAATATTCCTTAATGAATGGAGATTGAGACGATGACCCTTACAAAGACGGTGTCCTTGGTTTAAGGATAAATCAATTGCATAATAATGTGTGACAAACGAATACACCAAATATATGTGGATATTAAGTGTAAAACAATCAAAGTTTATTCCCACATATTCATAGAACGACATATTCGAGGAGTACAAGTTTATCCCAAAGAATCAAATTTGGGTTAAAAAGTTCCCTTGCAAAAATTTGACAGCCTAACGGGGTCACCTCAAAATTCAGAAAAAGAGTTGATGAGTGATAAAAATGGTATCTCATCACATGGAAATAATATTTATATCAATAATGATATAGAAGAACATATCCCAACATAATATTATGTGAATTAACCGACATAACAATAGAAGTCTTTTACAAAAAGAGGAGGGTGAAAGGTTCCCTTACCGAAATGGGTATCTTTCGAGACATGCATCCCGTGAAAGAAGGAAAATAAAAAATTGATGTAAATACTCATAAATGAAACTATATTACACAATGAGAAAAATAATGGGAAGTACATACACCACTCAAAGGAAATTGTGGCAGATGTAGCATAAATATCACAGGAATAAAACTGAGATGAACAATCTCTTACGAAAACTCGGCAGCCTAACGACGCCACATAAAACATCCAAAATGGATTGATGAGAGAAACTAGGGTCTCTCATCATATTAACATAAAGTTTAAGGAAATAGGAATATAAAATAACATCCGCCAACATAACAAAGAGGATCTTAAAAGAAGTGACAAAAAGGAGAGTACTTAAAAAGAAAGAGAGAGGTTAGATCTCTTACGAAAATTCGGCTGCCTAACGGTGCCGCCGAAAACTTCCAAAATGGATTGATGAGAGAGAATAGGGTCTCTCATCATATAAAAAATAAAAATTACAGTAATAGTAATATAAAAGAAGATCCCAATAACAAGTAAGATGAGCTTTAAAAGGAATGACATCAAAGAGCATACTTAAAAAGAAAGAGAGGAGTAGGATCCCTTACCTCAGGTCCGACTTGACTCGATCGTTCTTTAACGTCCGGAATAATAAACTTGAGTTAATTTATATTTTCTTAAGAACCATTTTAAAGTTCATTATTTCTTTTATATCACTTATTTCCATGTTATAAACATTATTTAATCATTTAAGTTAATAATGTTTGTTTTGTCGATATTTGGTTCTTATGTCAAAAGTGGACTTCTTACAATTACATGTTGTTCGTGTGGAAAAAGTTTCTTTATATCTAAAATGACATTCCTGATTTGGGTATCATATATATCATATATATCTAGAATATACATGTATTTATAATATCACATACTCATTTATAGGTAAGAAATGAAATGCACCGTTCATGGAGACGGTAAGCCGTACGTACGCATGAACACTACTTTCATTTCCTTGTCATATTAATGGAATTTAAACTAAATGAGAGGTATATATATTTTAATTACAGAATTATATTCATCATTTAGATGCATCATTCACCATATATATCAATTATATACATGTACTTATAATAGTACATTACATTTGGGGATAAGAAATGAAATGCACCATTCATGGAGACGGTAAGCCGTACGTACGCATGAACGCTACGTTCATTTCTATCACATACTTTAATGGAAAGAAATAATAATGATATAGAGGTATATTATAATTAATGTATAAAATCATATATAATAACATTAAATCCATCCTTTATACGTCCCACGTATGGCATTAACGAATCACATCACTTTGATGGGGCGGTAGTCCGCACTTCCTTAAATGAAGATATCACGTTTATCCATAATGGAAACCATAAAGGTATGCCCAAAATGAAAAATAAAGAATCTTAAGGAAAACATAAAAATTTTATATATCATATATAAATATAGTGTCATCTTAATGGACACCTTTGAATGTGTTAAAATAATGTTGAACAATCATCGTTTCGGGAGGTCAAAATTTTCCATCCACAGAAATAGTATGTTCTTTAACCATTAGATGTAGGTGTGTGCAAGTGTAGCTCGAATAATTCTTATAAAAAAATCCTAGTATATTTATGATACTTGATTTGTTACAAAATAAATGAATAAAAAGAGTTTAGGGAGTTGGATAATAAAAATAAAACAAAAGGACTCAAGTGAAGACATTACCTTAAAATCGGGTAACTCCCTTTGGTTTGAGCTCAAAGGCTTCATTGGGAAGACCTCTGCCCAATGTGAGGCTTTAAGGAGTAATAGAGGGAAGTAGAGAGACAAAATGGATAGGTGTTGGCCGAGACAATGTCTTTGGGAGTGTGGGTAAGGAGGTATGGGTGGGGGCCTTTTATAAGAGGAGAGGAGGGGCACTCTTGGAAAGTTACAAAATGTTACTTTATTTTCAAAGGAGTTTCGGATTTTAAAGGTCCCACATTTATTTATTTAGAGTATAAGGTGATAAGGGTTATAAATCCACTCATACAATAGGTTTTGTACATTTATAGGTATTAGATATTACATTATCATTCTATTTTATTTAAATCCATTATTAATGAGGTAATCGTTGCATCATCATGATGTCATAAATAATTTAATATATTTAATTTCGTAAAATTATTAAAAAAAATATCATGATGTAGGAAATCGTTTTATATTTCTAATTAATATTTATAGTCAAACATCTGACTTGTAGAACCCCATGTAAAAATTGTTTTAGTAAAACATCTCATGTTTGTGTCATTTTTACTTTAACATTAAATAAAAAGTTATTTATGACATTTCCCAACCAAAGTGGCTCCATGGGGTCCCCAAGTTGACCCATGGATTTTCTTGGTCGTCCATGACACATAAAATGAGGGTAGGACTTTTTTCAAACTCATCTCATATTATTAAAACATTATTTTTTCCTTAAACTACACTAATTACCTCTAATCACGATTAAGAACTTAAAAGTTACTATTCACCAAAAAAATTACTTTAATCTCATTGAACAACATTTTAATTCTTAATGACAACCATGTATGTAGGACTTTTGAAATTAATGACACAGTAGTGGTAAAAGTTCATTTAAATGAAAAATCATTTTTTATAAGTACCACTTAGTGGTTTCACTATTCATCAAAAATTGATGTTTTTCAGAAAAATCCCAAAAATTCACCCTAAGATATATTTGATATTCAAAATTCAAAAATGAAGACTATTTTAAAAACCTCAAAACATATATGTCACATTAATTAATTTAATAATTAATTCCCGCTGTTAGAGCAAATAGCGTGTTTTTATGAAACAATAAGTATCAAAAGATTGACACTAGTTTATGTTTGATTTCAAAGTGAAATTAAATCCAACGACCACTATTGGATTTAATGGTAAAAATTTAATCTAATTTAACTTTAAAAACAATTCAAAAGATAATATAATCTTATAAATAAATTATATTAAAAAGAGGTTTTGAATTAAAATACAACATTTTACACTATTCATTAAAAAAATGAACTTTGTCAGAAAGATACCAAAAATTTACACAAAGTAAATTTTGATGTCCCAGTTCTGAAGAAGATTTTTATTTGGTCTAATATAATGTATAAGAGTGAAAAAAACTATAATTAATGACGGTTCTCCATCAAAAGGTGATAAGTGAACCTTTAGTGAAAACTAGGGCATATACACCTAAAATTGAATTCTTTCCGTATTTTAAGCCTTTATCTTTTATTGGAAAAATGTAAAAACATTTAAAAACATATATAATCATATTTTAGTTACTTCTATCCACTACCGCAAATACAATGGCTATATGTTAACTACCATTTAAAATAATATTATTTTATTATTAGAGTGCAACGTAAGATTCCCAAGAAACTCGTTGTTGGGTGTTGGGTACGCCATCGTGCATAGCGTACCCTTTAAAGTCATATTAATATTTTATTCAAAAATATGGATAAATATGAAAATTTCATATTCTTTATTTACCCGGGGTGTTACATCCTTCCCCCCTTTTGGGAATTGCGTCCTCGCAATTTTTAAAATTGGTCTTGGAAACATCTTTGAAAGTTCCACATCAGAACAAGAGTCGGTAAAACAATCACTTTAAAATAAAGAAAGATAAGTACAAAGGCCACCCGAGTTAACCCAAACTAGGATTCCAAGTATGAAAATATAGACATCAAGGAAAAAAACAAAGGGTCATGTTCTGATGGAGAGTGATGGTAAACATGTCTTGGAGAAAGTTAACCATAAGAAAATCACAAACTTGTGATGGGTTAAACGGTATTTGATTCCCCATTAGGAAAAGTAAATAGAAAACATTTTTGTTTTAAGTTACTTTTTATTTAGGAATTAATTCATAAGGAAACATATTCACTTATCATGTTGACTTTCAACTTTTACTAGATTCCTTAATCAAACTCATATTTTCTCCAAAATACGAGTATTTAGGATGACTTGTTCGCATTAAGAGTTCTATAATCAATTTATAGAGAATCACCTAATCCACAATAGAGAAATATATACTTCCCATTTCTTTAGACTCTATCCAAAACCAAAACCAAAAATGTTAGTAGAAGATCAGATAATTCAGAAAAGGATAACCCTTTATAAAAAGAAAATATATTCTTAATCTCCAAAATTTATCCAACAAAACCCAAAGTTCAACGAGGACTATTCGATAAACAATTTATCCATAAAATTATTCAAAGTAAACCAAACTAAGATTGAAACCCAAATATTTGAAGGATTTATTCACATAGTCTTCTAAGTTAAATCGTAACATTTATCTCCAAACAACATCAATTGCGCTTAATGTCTCGTATTGAAAAGTAATTAACCTAATCACATATCATCCATGATAGGTTAATAAATTTCCATATATAACCCAAAATAAACATACTCTTAATTCATATAATAATATAACTAAAAATAATCATTCAAACTAACCAGGGACTTCACGTAGTACAGTGGTAGGCGATAAATACCAGTTTCACTTTGGTTGTGGGTTCGATTCCCGCAGCTTTGTCCGACGCGACGGGTTGTCACACGGTCTACGTGTTGTCCTTTTCCCAAAACTATATAACTCTTAAAACATTCCCCAAATTGAGATAGAATCTTCAAAAAAATCATAACATATTTTAACCTCAAGTTTATCTCATGCCTTTCATTTTCCATCATATCATAGAGTAACCCATAATTACCTCAAAAGTAAGGATCATATAAACTCTAATGGTTACCTTTATAATTATTACCTAAACATCCACATCGATTGGTCATCTCGTACATGATGCAATATAGAATGTACCAAGGTTCAAGTGGTTGATCATGACTCCTTAATAGTTGTTTTAGAACAACCACGAGTTTCCTCATTGAATCCTCCATTTTATCTAGTATCTTAATCAGAGAACCACCACAATTTCCTTCAAACCTATTGTCTCTTTGGTGCCTTCTAGATCCATCCATTCACTAAAAATAGAAATGTCAGTGTGATTATATCAACAAAACCATCATGTACTAATGAGGAAGATATACTTACTCATTCACTTTATCTAAAAACTATGACTCCTTCTGAAATCCTAACCATTATGGTAATGTAACTTATGCTTAAAGAATACCCTAACCTCTAAAGTTATCTAAACTGACCTCTGATACCAACTATAAGTCCCCAGCCTTAAACCTTACTTAATCTTGAATTAAATGAATAATTCACATTGAGGATCTTTTCAGGTTTAGAGTTTTAGTGAATTAGGACATAACTATTACATCTCAAAAGATTAAAAAGTATAAACTTCTACTAAGTTTCCATAGAACAAAAAACTCTTAAAAAGAAACATTTCTAGTTCCATGTTTTATGTAGCATGACTTTCCCTTGATCCCATCCTTGACCCTATTCCACGTTAATTAATGTGAAAAACATTTCAAAAACTTGGGATGAGCATAAAAAGCTCAGTAATGGATACACAAAGAATGAAAACTGTTAGTTTTTTAAAACAACAAGTTAACCATGTATACTTTAACAAAGTAGTACTTTTCACCTTTTCGAAGTAGTAAAAACTCTTCACTGAATAAAAGTTCATTACTTACCCTTCTGTAACCCAAAGATTACCATAAAACCCATATAAAGATCACATAACATATAAAGGTAACTTGGGACATAAATATACTTAAGTGGAATAACCATAAGGTCGACTTCCACACATATCACTTAATGGAATAGGCATTTGGACGACTTCCATACATACTTAATGGAATAGCCATACGACCGACATCCATACCCAATTAATTGGAGGTTATAACGTAACCACCCGTCCTGGTATTCACAGTACCACCCGTCATAATGGTTTATCACGTAACCACCCGTAAAATGTACAAGTACCATTATAAAATTATAACACATAAAACCAACATAAAGAAATGATAACATTTCCATATATCATTTAAATATATTGACATAATAGAATCCTTTATCAAAACCATTTTCAATACCAAAATACAAAAAGAAGTATATGGTTTTTATTTTATTTTAAAAACATTACGGCTTGTTGAGGATGCCAAAGATCAAATAATACTCGCGGAGGCCGAAATGGTCGTTGTCACCACGTACGTAAAAAGAAACATTCCATTTTGTCGTTTAGTAAAATGCTTCGTAGAAAAAAGATTCCTTTTGAATAAACGTAAAAGTAAAAGGGGTTTATACACTGTATAAAAGAAGGTTGTGTATAAAACAAAATATGCCTCAACGAATGGAGATTGAGAAGAAGACCCGTACAAAGACGGTATCCTTGGTTAAAGATAAATCAATTGCATAATTATGTGTGACAAACAAATAAACCAAATATAAGTGGATATTAAGTGTAAAACAATCAGAGGTTATTCACACATATTCATAGAACGACATATTCAAGGAGTACAAGTTTATCCCACAGAATCAAATTTGGGTTAAAAAGTTCCCTTGCAAAAATTTGACATCCTAACCGTGTCACTTCAAAATTCAGAAAAAGAGTTGATGAGAGATAAAAAGGGTATCCCATCACATGAACATAAAATTTAGATCAATAAGGATTTATAAGAAAATAGCGGAACATAATATTATGTGAATTAAAAGACATTACAAAAGAAGTCTTTTACAAAAAGAGGAGGGTGAATGGTTCCCTTACCGACATGGGTATCATTCGAGACATGCACCCCGTGAAAGAAGGAAAATACAAAATTGATGTAAATACTCATAAATGAATGTATATTACACAATGAGAAAAATAACGGGTAGTACATACACCACACAAAGGAAATTGTGGCAGATGTAGCATAAATCTCACGGGAATAAAAGTGAGATGAAAAATCCCTTACGAAAACTCGGCAGCCTAACGACGCCACTTAAAACATCCAAAATGGATTGATGATAGAAAGTAGGGTATCTCATCATATTAACATAATGTTTACAGAAATAGGAATATAAAAGAACATCCCCCAACATATCAAAGAGGATCTTAAAAGAAGTGTCAAAAAGGAGAGTACTTAAAAATAAAGAGAGAGGTTAGATCTCTTACGAAAATTCGGCTGTCTAACAGCGCCACCCAAAACTTCCAAAATGGATTGGTGAGAGTGAATAGGGTCTCTCATCATATGAAAAATAAAAATTACAGTAAGAGTAATATAAAATAACATCCCAATAACAAGCAATATGAGTTTTAAAAGGAATGACATAAAAGAGCGTACTTAAAAAGAAAGAGAGGAGTAGGATCACTTACCTCAGGTGTGACTTGACTCGATCGTTCTTTAACGTCCTGAATAATAAACATGAGTTAATTTTTATTTGCATAAGAAACTTTTTCAAGTTAATTATTCCTTTTATATCACATATTTCCATTTTACAAACATTATGAAATCATTTAAGTTAATAATGTTTGTTTTGTCGACATTTGGTTCTTAAGTCGAAAGTGGACTTCTTACAATTACATGTTGTTCGTGTGGTCAAAGGTTCTTTATATCCAGAATGTCATTCCTGATTTGGATATCATATATATCATATATATCTATAATATACATGTATTTATAATATCACATAATCATTTATAGGTAATAAATGAAATGCACCGTTCATGGAGACGGTAAGCCGTACATACGCATTAACGCTACTTTCATTTACTTGTCATATTAATGGAATTAAAACTAAATGAGAGGTATGTATATTTTAATTACAGAATTATATTCATCATTTATATGTATAATTTATCATATATATCCATTATATATATGTACTTATAATAGTACATTACATTTGGGGATAAGAAATGAAATGCACCGTTCATGGAGACGGTAAGCCGTACGTACGCATGAACGCTACTTTCATTTCTATATCATACTTTAATGGAAAGAAATAATAATGATATAGAGGTATATTATAATTCCAGTATAACATCATATATAATAACATTAAAACCATCCTTTATACGTCCCACAAATGGCGTTAACGAATCACATCACTTTGAGGGGGCGGTAGTCCGCACTTCCTTAAATGAAGATATCGCGTTTACCCATAATGGAAACCATAAAGGTATGCCCAAAATGAAAAATACAGAAGATTAAGGGAAACATAAACATATTATATATCATATATAAATATAGTTTCATCTTAATGGCCACCTTTGAAGGTGTTAAAATAATGTTGAACAATCATCGTTTCGGGAGGCCGAAATTCACCATCCACGGAAACAGTATGTTCTTTAACCATTAGATGTAGGTGTGTGAAAGTGTAGCTCGAATCCTTCTTATAACAACATCCTAGTAAATTGATGATACTGTAGTTTTAACAAAATAAATGAATAAAAAGAGTTTAGGGGGTTGGAGAAGAAAAATAAAACAAAAGGATTCAAGTGAAGACATTACCATAAAATCGGGTTACTCCCCTTGGTTTGAGCTCAAAGGATTCTTTGGGAAGACTTCTGCCCAAAGTGAGGCTTCAAGGAGTAAGAGAGGGAAGTGGAGAGACAAAATGGGCAGGGTTGGCCGAGCCAAAGGCTTTGGGAGTGTGGGTAAGGAGGTAGGGGTGGGGGCCTTTTATAAGAGGAGAGGAGGGGCACTCTTGGAAAGTTACAAAATGTTACTTTATTTTCAAGAGTTTCGGATTTTAAAGGTCAAAAATTGATGTATTTTGAGGATAAGGTGAAAAGGGTTCGAAATACACTCATAAAATAGGTTTTGGACATGTGTAGGTCTTAGATATTACATTATCTTTCCATTTTATTTAAATCCATTATTAATGAGGTAATCGATGCATCATCATGATGTCATAAATAATTTCATATATTTAATTTCTAAAAATTATAAAAACATATAATGATGTAGGAAATAGTTTTATATTTCTAATGAATATTTATAGTTGAAAATCTAACTTGTGTAACCCCATGTAAAAATTGTTTTAGTAAAACATTTCATGTTTGTGTCATTTTTTACTTTAACATTAAATAAAAAGTTATTTACGTCATTTCCCAACAAAAGTGGCTCCATGGGGTCCCCAAGTTGACCCATGGATTTTCTTGGTCGTAAATGACACATCAAATGAGAGTAGGACATGTGTCATGCTCATCTCATATTATTAAAACATTATTTTTACCTTAAACTACGCTAATTACCTCTAATCGCGATTAAGAACTTAAAAGTTACTATTCACCAAAAAATTATTTTTATCTAATTGAACCACATTTTACTTCTTAATGGAAACCATGTATGTCGGATATTTGAAATTCAAAACACAGATGTGGTAAAATTTCATTTAAACGAAAAATCAGTTTTTATAAGTACCACTTAGTGGTTTCACTATTCATCAAAAATTGAAGTTTTTCAGAAAAATCCCAATAATTCACCCTAAGCTATATTTGATATTCCAAATTAAAAAATAAAGTCTATTTTAAAAAATTCAAAACATATAATTCACATTAATTAATTTAATAATTAATTCCCGCTGTCAGCGCAAATAGTGTGTTTTTATGAATCAATAAGTATCAAAAGATTGACACTAGTTTAAGTCTGATTTCAAATTGAAATTAATTCCAAAGACCACTATTGGATTTAATGGTAAAAATATATTCTAATTGAACTTTAAAACAATTCAAAAGATAATCCAATCATATAAATAAATTAGATTAAAAATAGGTTTTGAATTAAAATACAACATTTTACACTATTCATTAAAAATGTACTTTATCGGAAAGATACCAAAAATTTACACAAAGTAAATTTTGATGTCCCTATTCTAAAGAAAAGTTTTATTTGGTCCAATAGAATGTATAAGAGTGAACAAAACTATAATTAATGACGGTTTTCCATCAAAAGGTGATAAGTGAACATTTAGTGAAAACTAGGGAATATACACCAAAAATTGAATTCTTTCCGTATTTTAAGCCTTTATCTTTTATTGGATAAATGTAAACACATTTAAAAAATATATAATCATATATTAGTTATTTATATCCATTCCCGCCAATACAACGGCTATATGTTAACTACCATTTAAAATAATATTATTTTATTATTAGAGTACAACGTAAGATTCCCAAGAAACTCGTTGGTGCGTGTTGGCTACGCCATCGAGCATAGCATCCCCTTTAAAGTCATATTAATATTTTATTCCCAAATATAGAAAAATATGAAAATTTCATATTCATTATTTACCTGGGGTGTTACAACCCACCACATAAATTAATGAAGTAATACATTGTTCTATCATAAATCATTACGGATGAACATAAATATCTACATATAGTGTGATAATATATTATATTTATATAATAAAGATAATATTGAAGATGATGGAAACATTAGTAAAGTAATATTATCAAAACTACTGATCAAAAACAAAAATAAAAATCAATGCAGTTATTACCTAGAATGGTTATTTTAATAAAAATAATAATAAACGATTGATCAAATGTTATTAATTTATGTTATTTTCTTTTTGAGTAAGGTTCCGGAATAGATATAAAATAAATATTTATTTATTAGATAGTTTTTACAAACACATGTGAATGTATTTGGAATAATAGTAAGGGTGTATTCCCCAATCTCTTAAATATTTGGGATTGTTTTTAGTCTATACGTGGGTAATTGTTTTACTATTATACATTTAACAAAAATTATTTTCTTCTCGTAGATTTGTTTGTGAATATTTCCAGTTAGTCATTCAGTAATCCCTTTTTATGTAATCAATACAGCGATATAATTATCATAATTATTATAAACAATATTTTTTTATCTTATAGGAATCCATTTCATCTATTTCCATACATTCCAATAAATTATTAAAATAATGATTTTAAAATTAAATAATGATTTATTGTCGGATTTTTGACAATTAATTTCTTTTATCGCTATTTTAAATTAAATAATCCATTTTTATGAATTATTTAATATTGATATTTACCAAAAATATGAAAGGAATATTTTTTTCTTCATACAAAACCTGAATGAAATATACTACCATAAGGACCTCCCAATTAATTTATGCATCCATTAAAACATTCAATGAATCATTCGAAAGATGTTTTTTAAATATTACATAGTATTTATGTTCTAAATAAGTGATTTTAATGTGAATTTTTTTTCTATTGAAATTTTGATGTGATATTTCATAGTATTTTAATATATTTCAAAAATAATTTTTATATATTATATTTATAATATATTTTAATGATTCCACTGACCATATTTCCCTAAATGGTCTATGATCAGTTTTAATAGGGAATGTATTGATATATCATATAATAATTCTTCTAATGTAATAATATATTGATTTTGAAGCCGTAAGGATTATGTATATCATTTTATTCATATCATATGCATTGGTAATATCATTTCATTAGTCAGAAATACAATTTAAAAGGTCATTGATGCACTAAATGGTCCCATTAAACAAAATTTTTAGCGTATTTTCATAACTCCTAAACTATTTTTGAAGACGTCATGGAACGAGTTCATGGTTTTTATTAATGATATATGATATTAATAATTCCATTATTTTGAAATCAATTAACTATGTCATAGTGATTATTTTAAAATTTATTGTAAAATTTAATATGTTCTAATCAATTCCCTTAATTTATTTTGAATTATTTTATCAATATTTATTCCTACCATAATTTTCATGGATTACAAGAATATGTTGTCTGAACTAACTTAATGAAAATTAATGCACCCCACATCCTATAGATTTCATTCCCCAGGATCCCAAGAATATGTTAGGATTTATATGCATAGATATATAGTAATGAAAATTTTTTTTGACCATAAAAATACATTTCATTCATTATGTTTATTATTGTACTGATAGATTTATATATTTATCTATTTTTCTAAGAATTATAAACTATTGGGTCCATTGGGATGTGAAAAATTGTATCAAGTATCAATAACATATAATTACCATTGGATTTGGGATACTATATTTATTTACATTATAGTTTTTATTAGTTGATTATTTGTATAACACGTGGGATCTAGATTTTGGAAATCATTGATTAGGGTATATAAACATATAGATGAAAATGATAATAGATATACGTATATGATAACAACTAAATATTTTGTTATGTTATAAATAATGTGGTCATCCTAGAAATACTACCATGTTTGGATAATACAGTTGGAAATAGTTTTCACACAGATAAATCTCGGGGTAATAACTCCAAAATGTGTTGTGCAGTACCTCTCATCTACTATTCTAGTGCTTGTGTAAGATCCAGAACATTTTTTTGGAGTTGTCACACTTGTTATTATAGGTAATTTTAGTTTTTACATAAGTTTGAGTGGTGGTAGTTATGTATTATTATGAATTTGGGTGATGTCTATGAGAATTTTAGAGAAAAAGAGAATGTTCACGAGTAACACACATTGTGAACAAACACTGTGGATTCATATGAAAACCCATGTAATATCTAGTCCTGGAGGAAGTAGATTTTACATGCCTAAAGAATTGGTTGGGAGGATGTGTATGGTATACTTTTTATGCACCCCTTGTAGTAGTGGCTAACTCATGGTTAGTGCATGGATTGACTAACAAGTGACGAAACCTTTCAAGGGCCAACAGTGAGATCCTAAATTGTTCATTTCACTGGTTTTAATCTTTTAATGACCCGTTTACCTCCTATGTGCTTCTAACATGGGATTTTAAAATCCTATTGGTAATGGAAGAGTCTATCATTGATCTATACTGATTGTATGGCCTTATGAGAATCCTTAATCGTGATTGAAATCCCAAATTGAAGATGTTCTCTTCTTCTGGTAATGGATTTCATCCCAATTCCTTTTCTATCTATTTCCTTGATCTTTTGAAAGATAATATTTTTTATTTATTTATATATAATCCAAATTAGTGATTTCTAGATCTAGGATTGTAGATATAGAAATATATTTAAAATATTTTTATATATTTGATCTTGATTTATAGATTTAGATCCGGAACTCATATCTACGTCGTTGTGCTACTCGAATTCTAGGAATTTCCATTAAATGAATGTTCATCAGTGAATTGAGGTAGGTGGTCGGAATATAATTACCATATTAGTGGATATGATATAAATATTCATGATTTTAGATGTAATGACCTACTTATTTTCATTGGTTTGAGAGTAAAATGTGTTAGTACTCGGACTTAAGGGATATTTCCAAGGCGCCAAAGGCAGGAAATAAATGTTGAGCACTTTGAGAAATGATTGGGGAATGATTTTCCCTTGAGACAAAACCAACCAACCATATGATACACTATCAACAAACTACATGATGCATGTCAAAAAAACAACCAACTCATACATTACCAAAAGGGAACTATACTATTCTGCAATATAACTCACAAAAAAATAAAACTAACACAATAGCAGAGTCCTATGCGTAAGACTAAACAAGAGACCAAAAAAAAGCCAAGACACACTCCATGTCTCCAATCCAAGATCCATGCCCCAAGAACCACCACATATCCCAAGAATCACCACATACCATTAGCAATGAGATGTTTTACCTATATTTTTATCCTACAGTACGACAACTGCAAAAGCACCAATGTTCCAAAGAAGGGGGTGAGTACTAATACTCAGTAGGTTGTCCCCAAATGAATTCCCTACACATGCTAGAAGGATAAAACTGTTAACAAATTTATATAATGTTGTTTATATAATATAATCACAAGTGAAACCAATACCATGAGCCAAACATACTCTTACCAATCCACCTCACCCAAACCAAGAACCCAAGGGAAAGACAAACAATAATTCCATTATTAATCTCACAATGTAACATTAGAACAACAGTTTCTATCTTGTAAAGAAATTGTCAACAAGAAATCAAAAACGGTGGGACTTCTACCCATCCCGTTCACCCCATTCTCAACTAGGAGTACTTTCGGACCGCTACCCATAATGGTGGTTCTTCTGACCACTATTCTTCACCATTTATAGTATAACATCCCACCAACTTCCACACACCCAAAAAAATCCATAACACTCAACCAACCAACAATCACAAAGCACCAAGAATGTACAATAAGCACACAACCTTTTTCAACACATGCGAATTATCTTCAATAAATAACCCATTTATTGAAAACACCCTTCAATTGGATACCATTCCAAACAACATTTCAATTAAACATAAATTTTGAAAACTACTTTTCATTAACCATTTATTTGATAATCAGTCAATAGCAATTTTAAATAAACATTTTAAAATTGCATAATAAATCCCCTTTAGCAACAATAACCATTTTCCCCAAAATCCACAAAATCATCACCAAATGGATTTCCAACAAGATTGTCACATAATTATGAAAATTTATTTCAAGAAATCATTTTAATTGTAACTGAAAACCACTCATTCTATCCATGTTGACTCGAGATAGAATCCATTAACCATTAGGGTTCCAGAGAAATCGACCCACAAGAAACTCCACCCCAATCTGGGAAAAAGCATCCCGAAAACCACTCTTGATCTCCTTCCCTATCATCCAAAACCCGTAAATTCAACCCCCATGGAAACCCCAACACTATATATAAATGAAAAAATGTAGATCTAGAAAACCACGAGATAGGGGAGATGAAGATCTATAAGAAACCCCAAAAATACCAAGTAGGTAGACTTACCTAAGGAAACCACCTTCAAAACACCAAGAAACCCCTTTGAATTGCTTTAAAAATGAGAGAAAGAGCACCTTCAGCTTCTGAGAACCCAAAATCATGAGTGAGGCTCGAGTGAGAGAACATTGGGAGTGAAATAGGTCAAGCTCGAGGGAGCCCGAAAGAGCCCGATTTGAAAAGACCTTCCTTCAAGAAGTCCCACAGTTAGTCCGCACAGTTTGAAAAACTGTGCGCTAACTGTGAACACCACACTATCTCATAAGAATTGGTTAGCATGGTTTCCATGCACGTTTTTTCAAAGGGTTCATAGACCTTTTGAAGCCTACTGCCTCCACCGGGATGGTTTCCTGGAGAACCCGCATGGTTTACCCTAACTGTGCTCAAACCGTGCTCCCTAAGAATTACCTCCAAACATATTCAAAACCATTCCAAACTCTCTCGACCTCTTCTCAACTCATCCCATGAACTTTAAACACATAAAAAACAAAAACAATGGCTAAATACCTCATACCATTGGTGCTAAATTCTCCCCACCATTGGACTTTCCATCCTCGGAATATAGGAAACCATTACCCAACTGAAAGAGTTTCAGCCACTTCTCTTTCATTTCCCTCTCACGTTCCCATGTCTTTTCAAGAATCTGACCATGCTTCCATAAAACATGAACTAGATTGATTATTTTTCCCTGAGAGCCTTTCTCTTTTTTATCCGAAATCTGTTCTTGGATATGTATAAATGAGGCATCCTTCTCTAGGGTCAATGTGATCCCATTTGATCATATGTTCTGGATGAGGTTGATACTTTTTCAACTAAGATACAAGGAACAAGTTTTGATTTGAATTAAACTGCGGTGGTAATGCATACAAATATTCCACCTCTACAACCTATTCTAGTATCATTAAAGGGCCAATGCGTCTATTAGATAACTTTCTATGCTTCTCAAAACGCTGATGTCCTGGCCTTTGTGATATCCTTAGGAAGGCATGATCAGCTACAACGAATGGAAACAGTATTCAATGGTTATCTGCATAAGATTTATTATTACTCTGAGCCATCTCTATCCTCTTTCTAATCAGCTGGATCTTATTTGTTGTTTTTTGGACAAGGCTTGGCCTGACTAATGATGTTTCACCCGTTTCCACCCTACATAGTGGTGAATGACAAGGACACACACACAATTCTTCAAATAGATCCATGCATATCGAGGCTTGATAACTATTATTGTCTAAGAACTAAACTAATGGTGTATGCTCCAACCATGATCCACATAAATCCTTCACACAATACCTTATCATATCCTCCATGGTTTGTATCGTCCTCTCAGATTTTCCATCTGTCTGAGGATGATATGTCATCCCATAGTCAAATGTGTCCCAACGGATTGCTACAAGGATTAAAAAAAAGACGTGAACCTCATATCTATTTCTGATACAATCGAAATTGGACCACCATTCATCTTTACCACATCCTGCATATCTATTTTGGATAGATCATTCAATGTTTGAGATTCACCAATCTGGATCAAAAGAGGTGAATTTGTGAGATGATCTACAATCGCCCATATGAAATCATGCTTCTGGACCATTCTTGGGAGACCCATAATAAAATCCATTTCTATCTACTCCCATTTCCACAATGGGGTAGTTACAGACTGTAACATTCCTATAACCTGCTGATTCTCTTCCTTGACTTGTAGGAAAGTCATGCATCTCAAGCCAAACCTGAACACATACCTTTTCATAAAACCCCACAAAAATTGTGCCAGCAATGCCCTATACATTCTCTAAATTCAATCATGGAAAACCCACCTGGGATGATGATAAGCCCTGATAATTTCTTCCCGAAAATCCACTGGTAGCAGTATCTGATTCAGATTACACAAGACTAAATTAACATTTACTTCCCAGTTCTAAATTGTATCCCCAACATTGAGTTTCAACCTCTTCACCACAAATTCAGAATATGTTGTCTGTGCCACATTAATGATACAAACCAAGGCCAGGGCTAGCAAAACTGGAAAGAAGACCGCTCTATCATCTCGGTCCTTAAATTCCATCAACATGTCGGCTATGACAGACATCAACTACAACTGATCAAATGTTTATTTCACCACTTGATCATATGTTTTCACACTTAATGCATTCTCAAATGAACTTCCCTTACCCGGTGTGTACATTAAGATGACATCATACAACTGGATATATTTCATCTATCTCCTTTTCCTGATGTTAAAATCTCATTTTGAGAATATATGTTTTAATCTCTTGTGATTGGTAAAGACTATAAATTTCTCACTGAAGATATAATGGTGCCACATTTTTAAAGCATAAAATGAAGACGCCAACTCTAAATCATGTGTTGGGATGTTTTTCTCATCAAAACTCATATATTATGAGCTATATGAAACTACATGATCCCACTATATGAGAACATACCTCAACCCTGATCCAAATGCGTCAAAATAAACCACGTACCCTTTCCCTAGTTCTGGGTATTCATATATAGGTGCTGATGTAATACAACCCTTTATCTCTTCAAAAAATTTCTAATAATGCCCATACCATTGAATTGGGACATTCTTCATTTTCAAAGATGTCATCGGTGAAGCGAATCATGAAAAATCATGAACAAATTGTCGATAATTCCCATCTAGAACAAGGATGCTCCGTATCTCAGAAACATTATTTGGAGGATTCCATGAGATAACAACCTCAGTCTTTTCCAAATCAAGTGAAACACCCCTCATTGTAATATCATGTCTATAGAAATGAACCTATTATATCCAAAAGACACAATTTTAAAAATAGGCATACAACCAATGATCCCTCAAGATCCCCAACATGAACGTCAAGTGCTTCTCATGCTCTACACTATTTATCGAATACACCAGTATATCATCAATATATACCACCAAATAATAATCTATATATCTCTGAAATATCTGATTCATGGACACCATGAACACCACTAGGGAATTCGTTAGACCAAAGGGCATAACCGCATACTCATAATGGCCATATCAACTTATGAAAGTAGTTTTTTGGAATATCCTCTATCCACACCTGTAGCAAATGATACCCTGATCGCAAGTCAATCTTTGATAACAACTGAGATCCCCTCAACTGGCCAAAAAAATCATTAATTCATGGATGTAGGTATTGGTTCATTATTGTAACAATATTTAGTCTATGATAGTTGATGCATAACTGCTGCGTTCCATACGCCTCCATAAAAAACAACACCGGAAATACCCATGGAGACGTACTAGGTAGGACGAACCCTTTTGTCTTTAACTCATCTAACTAAAATTTTAGTTCCCATAATTCTACTGGTTCCATCCAATAATACAGAAGTCATATAGGACTAGTCCCTAGAAGGAGATCATCCATAAACTATACTTCTCTCAAAGGTTGTAACTCTAATAATTCCTTGGTAAAACATCCACAAATTGATCCACGACTATTGGAAGAACACTCTTCTCAACACCTTCCACTAATTCCAATGATAAAGCTACTAACTGGTATGATATCATGCCAACCACTAGTTCCAACAAGCCTATTTCAACTTGTTTCCCATTATTCTCCCCTATATTGAATTGGCATGCACCATACTCTATCATAAAACTAATCATTCATGCATAACAATAACCGTAAGAATTAATCATTGTCAACTAATCCATTCCTAGGATTATATCTTACAAAACCATCACAAGAACTAAGAAGTCCAACATCAACTCGGCCTCATACATAGGTACACAAAACTCTCTACACAGGAAGGCTTGATACTCTTTTTCACCCAAAAGAGTGTGATTTATGTGAACCATTGGCATCATTTATACTGTTAAATCCAAAAAATCAACAATGTGGGAAGAAATAATATAATGGAAAGCACATGTATCAAGTAACACTTGCATCAACGTGGAATTTAAAATAACCATATCTCATCGTGTTGATAGTCTTGACTGATCATCCATCACACCTAGTTCAGATCCAAAAAACTATTCTCTTGCTACACTATGTTCCTTGCTTCCTTGTTGAGTCTTTTCCGGAGGAGTTAGTGTGTTCCGAGAATCACCATGATAGACTCGGCTCAGTTAACGAGGTGCATACTGCTGCCCTTGTCCTGTCAAGGCATATAACCCATGTGACCCTTGAGGAGTGTCATAGACACTAGAACTCAGAGCATTATGACAGTACCACTGAAGGTGACCCATCTGCTTACAATTCTGACATGCTTGAGGATGTGTTGTAAAATCCTTCATGATGTGGCTTGTAGAAGCACAATAAAAACATCTGGGCTTACTTTGGGGCTTCGTAGGATGATTCAATGTTGATTTAGTTTGATTCTGAGTCATACTCCCACCCTAGAAACCAATGTCCCTATTCCTCATGAACCCAACATTCGAGTTCCCACTATTCCACATGGGTACTAATACAATTCCTCCACTCGCAACCCACAAGAGATCCCCTTTTTCCAATGAGTCTCTATTCACCATCTTCGTAAAATCATTCATACACAACACTGCTATCGTGGACTGAATGTAATGCCTCAAACTTGCTTTGAATGATATAATTTTTCAATGATGTACTACACACCAACTCATGTGAAAACCTGACTATGATCATAAAATTATCTTCATAAACTACTACTGAATGGTTCTATTGATTAAAATGGATAAAATTTGTTGTGTTCTGAATTCTGAATGTATGATAGTAGAACTTTTTGTTAAAAAATTCCTCAAATCTGTCCCATGTGATACCTTGGTCCATTCCATCTTGGATCGGAAAATCCCACCACAAAAAGAAATTTTCATCCATCATATACGTGGTAAAATTACATTAAACTCTACAAGTGTTCCCAAGAATTCGATATTCATGTTCATTCTATTCAACCATGCTTCTTCCCTTTTAGGCTCTGAATCACCCATGACGATGGGTGGATTCTGATTTTGAAACTGAACTACATGATACACATTCCTTGGTTCATACACATTATTTCCAATATCCACAGCTTGGAAATCATGCACTATACTTTTCACTAATTGCTGGTTCACCTCAGGCTCATTGGCGACCACATTTGTAACAGCATCCTCCAGTTTGTCTCTATGATGACTACCAAGTGTCATTTCTATCATTACAAAAAAAAACCATAAGTACTTCTATTTTAGAGACACATGATTCAAAATTTCATGTTCAATTTCACTATAACTATCACAACCAGGCTTTCCACATATTCACATTTCCCATATTTCATTATTCGAAAAAATCCACCTTGTTTTGAAAATCATCCCATTTTCAAAATACCCCAGTTTCCATGTTTCAAATCCTTCCGTTTCGAAACTGAATAAAGATTTTCAAAATCAAAAAATCTGTACGACCCCATAGATCAGTATAACCCAATGCAATATGCATCCTTGTGGGAATTCATTTCTACCATGCATACCATGGTCATCTCATTGGCTACACCCATGAAAATGAGATATCCATTGACTATAAGTGTCTCCAACCACTTATGTACCCAACTCCCAGGAAACATGATGTTCAACATAAATGGGTTAGCTGAAAACTTTTATACTATACATTCAATGTTCCGACAATCATTCACCTTGCTATCATCCCAACATAAGGCGCAAAGGCTGGAAATAAATGATGAGGGCTTAGAAAAACGATTGGGGAACAATTTTCCCTTGAGTGAAAAGCTACCAAATAAATGATCCACTATCAACAACCTACATGATGCTTCTCAAAAATACAACAAGCTCATAAATTACCAAGAGGGAACTACACTATGACACAATACAAACCATAATCCAATGCATCCAACACAATATTATTGTACTATGCGGAAGACTAAACAAGAGACCCAAAATAAGCCAATACACACTCCATGACTCCACACCAATATCCATGCTCTAAGCACCACCACATATCCCAAGAATCACCATGAACCACTAGCAAAGATATTTTTTACCTTTACCTGTATCCCAGAATACAACATCATCAAATGCACAAAAGTTCCAAAGAAGGGGGTGTATACTAATAATCGATCAGTTTTCCCTAAATGACTTCCCTATAGACGCCACTAGGATAAAACTGTTAAAACATTTATATAATAAAATTTATATAATATAATCACATGTGAAACCAATTCCATGAGCCAAACATACTCTTACCATGCCACCTCACCAAATCCAACCACCCCAGGGAAACCCAAACAATCATTCCGTAATTCATCTCAACATTTAACAATATCACAACAATTTCTATGTTGTAAAGAAATGCACACTAAGACAACTAAAACAGTGGGACATCCGCCCATCCCATTCACCCCATTCTCAACATGTGGTACTTCTTGACCACTACCCATAATGGTGGTTCTTATGACATCTATCCATACCCTTTTTTGTGAGAATTCACACACATTTCCACACAACAAAAAAAGCCATAACAATCAACCAACCACCAAGAACTATGCTCTAAGGATGTACAATAAGCACACAACCATTTTCAACACTTGACAAATCACTTCAATAAATAACCCATTTATTTAAAACACCCTTTTATTGGATTCCATGGCAGACAAAATTTCAATTAAAAATTTTAATTGAAAACCATTTTTCATCAACCATTTTTTTGATAATCAGTCACTAATGATATTAAAATCAAAATTTCAAAATCGCATAATAATGCACCTTTAGCAAAAAAACCCCATTTTTCCAAATACATGTGACAATGTGGATCACTTCTATCTACCACTAAACAATTTAATTGTAACAATACACCATTAATTTCAAGCAAGAATACATCTTTAGCAATAAAACACCATTAATTTCGTGCAAAACATTTAATTTTAACCAAAAACCACTCGTTCTATCAAAGTGGAGTCGAGAGAGAAGACTCCTACCTTTAGTGATCTGGTGAAACCGACCCACATGCATCCTCACCCCAATCCGGGAAAATGATTCATGAAAACCTCTCTAGTTCTCTTTCATTATCATCCAAAATCATTAAAATCAACACCCAAGGAAACCCCAACAATATATCTACATGAAACTATGTAGATCTAGAAAAGAAAGAGAGAGGGGGAGATTAAGATCTAGATGAACCCACAAAGAAACCAAGAAGAAATACCTACCCGGGAGAAACCACCTTCAAAACACCAAAAAATTCCCTTTGAATATCATCCAAAATGAGTTAGATACCACTTTTAACCTCTAATATCCCAAAATCCATTGTGAGGATCGAGTGTGAGAAGATTTGGAGTGAAATAGGTTAAGCCTGAAGGAGAACGAATTTAAAAACCCTTCATTTATGTGGTCACACAGTTAGTCTACATGGTTTGACAAACCATGCGCAAACTGTGTGCATTAAACTATCTCGAAAATAGGGGTCCGCACTGTTGCCTCGCACAGTTGGTCAAACCATACATAGGTCGTGCGAATCCTAATGCCTCCCCATGCACGGTTTCCTAGAGAACCCACATTGTTTCCCTTAACTGTGATCAAAATGTGTTCATAATTGGTGTGCCATTACATGGCCTTAGGCGATGTTCACAAGGCTCCAAAGGCTGGCAATAAATGCTGAGGTATTCGAGAAACGATAGGGAATGATTTTCCATTAAGGAAAAACCAAAAAACCAAACGATCCACTATCAACAAACTACATTATGCATGTCAACAAAACAACCAACTCATACACTACCAAAAGGGAACTACACTATTACACAATAAAACCCACAAACCAATTCAACCAACACAATATCAGAGTACTATGAAGAAAACTAAAAAAGAGACCCAAAATAAGCAAAGACAGACTCCATGGAACCACCCCGAGCTCCAGGCTCCAAGAACCACCACAAATTCCAAGCATCACCATGAACCACTAGCAATGAGATCTTTTACCATTACCTGTATCCCGGAATACGACATCTGCCAAAGAAACAAAGTTCCAAAGAAGGGGGTGAGTTCTAATTATCATTAGGTTTTCCTCAAACGACTTCCCTACACACGCTACTAGGATAAAACTATTATCACATTTATATGAAGTTGATAATATAATATAATCACAACTGATCCCAATACCATGATCCAAACATACTCTTACCCAGCCACCTCACCCAAACCAAGCTCCCAAGGTAAATCCAAACAATCATCCCTTAAGATATCTCACAATTTAACATTATCACAATAATTTCCTTCTTACAATGCAATTCCCAACAAGACAACCAAAACAGTGGGACTTCCGCCCATCCCATTCACCCCATTATGAACTAGCAGTATATCCTGAAATCTAAACATAATGGTGGTTCTCTAGAACACTATACATCTCCTAGTATTGTGATACTTCCCTCCAAATTACACCAACCAACACAAGCCATTATACTCAACCAACCGACAAGCACAATTCTCCATGGTTTTACAATAAGCACACAACCATTTTCAACACATGCCAATTCACATCAATAAATCTCCAATTTATTTAAAACACAATTTAATTGGTTTCCATGCCAAACAACATTTTAAATAAATAACATTATTGTATTTTTTTACATCAACCATTTTTTTG
Source organism: Viscum album (assembly GCA_963277665.1). Taxonomy (NCBI): domain Eukaryota; kingdom Viridiplantae; phylum Streptophyta; class Magnoliopsida; order Santalales; family Viscaceae; genus Viscum; species Viscum album. Next base: position 1,386,680,040 of record OY728122.1, read on the forward strand.
ATAATCAGTTGCTGAAGATATTAAAATCACCATTTTAAAATCGCATAATAACGCCCATTTAGCAACAATAAACCATTTTCCCCAAAATCCCCCAAATCATCAACAAATGGATTTAATATAAGATTTTCACATCTTTATCACAATTAAGTTGTAAAAAACAATTTAATTGTAACCAAAACCCACTTCTTCTAACCACGTGGAGTCAAGATAAAATCCACTAACCATTAGGGTTCCGATGAAATCGACACACAAAAAACTGCTCCCCAATTCGGGCAAACTCTTCACGAAAAGCGCTCTAGATCTCCTTACATATCATCCACAAGCCTTAAAATCAACACCCTAGGAAACCCAAAAACTAGTTCTGAATTCAAAATATGATGATCTAGAAAACAGATAGAGAGATATGGAGATTAATATTTTGAGGAAACTATAATGAAACCAATAAGAGAGGCTTACCTAGGAGAAACCACATTCAAAATGCCAAGAAAACCCTTTGAATCAGTTCCAAAATGAGTGGGAGAGAACGTTCAACCTCTAAGAACCCAAAATCCTGAGTTAGTCTCAAGTGGGATAAGATTGGGAGTGAAATTGGTTATGTTCGAAGCATCCCAAATTTAGAAAACCATTTGTTTAAGTGGTAGCACAATTAGTCTGCACGGTTTGACAAATCGTGCGCTAACTGTGTGTACGCCACTATCTCGAGATGAGGGGTGTGCACTGTTTCCTCGCACTATTTTTCATACTGTGCATAGGACGTGTGATACCTACTACCTCCCCCTAGTATGGTTTACTTGAGAACCCGCGCGTTTTCCCATAACCGTGCTTAAACTGTGCTCTGTATGAAAAGACTTTTAACTTCATCAAAACCTTTCTAAACTCTCGCAACCTCTTCTAAACTCATACCATCCACATTAAGAACATAAAAAACATAAAAAAGTATAAATTCCTCAAACCGATGGGGGGGGGGGGGTGCTACAGTATAATTTCATGAATTATTTAGCAATTAATTTTTTGGATGTAGGAAAATTAGATTGAACATATTATTTGTCGAAGATTTGTTGAAATATGTGATTAATTTTTAAATTAATCATGTGAATAAGGGTATTACCTATTCAATAATTAATTTGGGGAAATTTATTACAAGTTTTAGGGTTTGTAATAAATATAATTAATTAGGGGATTAATTATGATATTTTCAAATTTCTATGTTGAGATAACTAATTGCTGGTTTATTATGTTCCATTGAAAATATGATCTTGATAATTACTTGTGATATTAATTATGGAAATTAGATACTATAATGTGATAATTAATTTGGAAAATTAGTCATGGAATATGAATTGAGATATTTATTAGTTACTTAATGAATTTATTAATTGTTTGAATCACTTAGATAATTGTTGGGTTGACAAATGGAATGAATGTGTTGAAATATTTTTTGAATTAGTAATGGGATAGGGGTAGATAGTTAATTGGTAAATTAATTATGTGATAATGAATGATAAAATTGTCATTAAAGATTTATAAGTTCAAATTCATTCATGGTCATCATAATTATTAGTAAAGATAATTTGAATATTGTCATTCTAAATTGAGATGTATACATGGTAACATGGCCATTATACTTATCAGTAGTGAGAATAAGAAAATGGTAATTCTATTGAGGATAACACAAGGTGACATAGTCTTAATACATATGTTATTGATTTTATTTACATTGGAAATGTTTCTTACAAATGTGAAATTAACGAATGGAATTAATTGCACATTGAGTTATGGCCTTACACAAGAATATTCAAAATCTAGCATGAGTCTAATTTGATAGTAAGATATCATAACACATTTAATACTTTAATATTTGGATATAAAAAGGTATTACCTAGGGAAAAATTCAGGATCTAGAATAAAATGAAGATTGTATTGAGGTATTAGTATCCTTGGGAACCCTATAGTTTATGTAGTTCAATAAGAATAAATGAAAATGATATAAAATATTTATTATTACATAATAATTATTTCATTATTGAATTTAATGAAATATATTTTTACTAGAAATGTTTCAAACACTTTTTGTGGTGGCCTAAAATGATTTAATCAATCCATATTGAGGCTTCTTGATTGGTACCTGAATATATTTTATTGTTGCAGGACTAGATATGTTCAATATCCCTGGGATATGTAGATAATTTGTTCTAGAGCTTTGAGGAGGGAACCATACATGGTTCGGGTCCTTCATGGGGACTCGTAATGTCTTTATATTCAGGATAATTATAGAAACATGACATTTATATATGCATAACATGTTTTACAATTTAGTAGAGTATTGATTTCCTCTTTGGTTATCTTGTGATGTGAGTAGTTTTCATGTTATATATATGATTGCACATTTTTTCATTTTTTCTGTATGATTTTTACATAGAAATATAAGTTTATACTCATCACTTGAATGACTATGAAGAACCTAACTTGTAGTTGGAATCATCTATAATTAAACGAGGCATGCTTGAGGTAATGTGGGGAACCGGCTCGAGGCACCATCTCATGGCAACCAATTCAAAATGTTAAAAATTGCAATCAAAGATACCGTTTTCTTTCTTCATCATTTCACTTATAATTTTTAGAATGGTAGACAAGTGACTGGATTGATTAGGGGAATGATAATAATCTTGTTATTGGGAGGTTCAAACCAACATGTGATATAAAATCCAATTACTTAGGGTGGGATTGTTGTTATTGGTGTTTGTTAATACAGTTTAATGATATTTCACCACGAGTGAAAAACTTGTTGTGTGATGTGATAATTATTTATATTATATTGTTATTATTGATTCATGGCCCAGAATGGAATGAGTTTTGAGTCTACATGTATTGTAACTGGCACTTAGGGTTATATTGAAATGCATCATTTTAGGCACACATGGAAAAAACGTGATATGGGTAAGTTGTTAAACTAGAACAGTTTTCCAAACATGTGAGATAAAAAGGAAAATATTTCCTAACATGAATTGAAAAAAAATGTAAAAATGTTTTGAAATTAGATATATTGGGTTTCTAAATGGGTATATTTTTTATGATAGTGTTTTTACCATTTTTAAACAGAACCTATGTGTAGGATGGTTATGGGTATTGATAGAGCCTGAATTTTGACAATGTAGAGTAGTGGGGGGAAATACTAGTTATGCTTATTTACTATTAAGTAAATGTTACATGGGTTTTTATTGGACATGATACATAAATTTTGGAAATTTATTGGGTTTTGATCCACAAATATTATTGAGGGTAAAATCGAGGGGCATGCATAAGAAATTTTTTCCCATTAGGGAACTTGAGGAACCGACCATGCTAGTTGAGGATGAGGTGGGGCATATTCGAGTGAAATTCACTCAATTCCTGAAATTCATGGAAGGATCCCCAGGGTGAGTGTTGAATAGTATGTCTCTGTTGAATAGGGAGTTTTAGTTTTACAACCCTCTATCTTTTACAAGAGATGGTGGATGAGGGGGATCAGAATTATGGGTTGAGTACATAGAATCTATACATGACCTTTTAGAGACTCTGACTAAGGGGAGGTTAAATTTGGGTTCTTATATGCTCTGGGGACCAAAAAATAACTGGTGGTACATTCAGGCATGAACATGAATAGTTTATGGTATGTTATGGTAGAACATCTTGAAGAGGAACTTGAAACACTTTTACCTTGAGTTACTGTGACATGAGAAACCTATTGAGATCATAAATCAAATATATGGGAGAATTATAGTGATGGAATATTCTAGATTCTATATAGTTTTGGATTGAATTTCCAAAACCTTATAATGATATTATTCTTCTACGGAAAAACATTTTCATTATGGAATTATGTATGAGATTAAGTCCCATGTGAATATCTTCATGCTAAAGAGGATTATGGAAGTGGTGGATCAGACTCTCATAGCTGAAGGGATGCTAAGGGTGGATTCCAATGATGGACATTTTTTTTGATACTGGATGATCCCGAGGATCGACTTATGATTGAAGTAAGTGATATTTAGAAAACATTATCTAAGGTAGTTTTAATATTTGTACAAAAAGAGGAGGGAGAAATGGATAGGAACTTGTCGGGGTTATCTATCACTATTGTGGTAGGTCTGGACACTACCATTGACATTATTCTCGACCACCAATGTTATGAAAATCTTGTTCAGAGATGGGAAATCTATAGAGGTTATGTGGGTCACAACAATAGACTTTTACTTAAGGACAATCTTGGAAAAGTCATATATTTGGAAGAGGATAATCAACAAAAAATCCTCATAGTAGTTGAAGTTCTACTCAGTAAAGTGGTAGAGGATGTGGATGTGATGCTTCTAGGAAGGAGAACCCACATTATTATAGTTTTTATACTCAAGGGAGATAGATTGAATCAATGAGATGAGGGGAAACATATTTACATGCATTAAAACCTAAAATTCTGGAAAGTGAGGCTGGAGCATCGAAATTGTGAATTACTTTTCTTGTATATTCTACATTAGCTTGTGCCTTGTTTGATACTGGAGAATCCCATTCCATTATATCTACCAAAAAAATTAATTTTTTGAGACTAATGGTGGAGTTTGTGAATGTGGTAATAACTATAGATACACCATTGTGGGTATGGTATATAAATATATATCAATTCATGATTTGTTCACTATAGATCAGGGAATATCATTTCTTATATGATATCTGTGTTCTTGATATGTTGTGATTTTCTAAAATTATTTCTATGGACTTCATAGTTTCTTAATAAGTCTATATTGATTGTTATAGTAAGAGAGTGATCTTTATATATCATAAGGGTGACATTTACTTTTATCACGAAGAGTGTGAAATCAAGGCATGCCACATAGGTCCAATTACTAAGAAAATAAGAGAGATCACAACCCATGATGGTAGAATTTTGATTAAAGATATGGGTATTAGACATGATGTCCAAACCCTAGAAGTGGAGTTGTTTTAGGATGTCATGCCTGAGTAATTTTCATGGAAACCACTTGAGAGGGATGTGAATTCCCTGTTGAGAACATATAAAAGGTTGATCTAGAATCTATTCCACCATATGGTATTGAACTGATAACGCTTGAAGAGAATAAGACTCAGTTGGAGTATTTGGAGGATAATGGATTTATCCATGAAATTATGTTTCCTTGAGAATCATTTATTTTTTCACAATTATGCACGATGAATGTTTATGATTATATATTTATTTCTGGAAGTTGAATAATATGATTCTGAAGAACAAATATCCTCTTCCACGTATCGATAAAATGCCTAACCAACTAATGGAATATTGTGTGTACTCAAAGATCAATTTGAGATTAGGTTATCATCAGTTTAGAGTATTGAATTTTGATATATAGTGTAATTATTTTAGAATATGTTTTGACCTTTGGGAGTTTCCCATAATACCATTTGTGTTGAAAAATCAACTATAAGAGTTTATGAAATCGATGAATACGATCATTCATCCATATCTAGATTAGTTCATGGTGGTGAATGTGGGATGACTTCTTTGTGTTCTCCAAGACTCATGAAAATCATTTCCAATTTCATAACATCATACTGATTACATTTAGAGAACGTCATTTATATGAAAATATATCTATGTTCTAGTTGTGTATTGACTAGGCACACTTCAAGGGGAACATCATCTTGGGGGAATGTGTGTCAGTGGACCCAAAGAAGGTTTAGGTAGTGGTTTCTTAGGAGCATCCCACGATATATTATTTATATCTATAGATTTATTGTATTAGCTTTATATTTCATGACATTTATCTAAGACTTTTCCCATTTGAAAACACCAATTTCTGGCTTGATCAAAAAAGGAAAAAAGTTTGAATCATCAGAGTATTGTGATAGATAATTATTGGAGATGAAGAAGCACTAAACAATAAAACCTATTTTGATACAAGTCATGTTTGGTGAGGTGTATAAAGTTTATATTATTGCTTCTAGGATCATGAATGGAATTGTAGTGAAATAAGGAGATAGAGTTGGGGAGTATGGACTCATCAATTGAGGCTACATAAATAGAATTACCATATGCATGACTAGAACATGGAAACATTGTCTTATACTCTTATTTGTTGGAAACACTATATTTTTGGTGAAATTTTTACAATCTATAATGATAATAACATATTAATGCATATATAGTCTTTTAATTTTGAAATGGAAAATACGTTCATGAATGTAAATATTGTGGCTAATTCCTTGAGTAGGAAAACCCATACTCACATGGTTCATGAGTCGAGTGAAGCATCGATGTTAATGATCTTGTTGTCTCAAATGCATGTGTTGGTTTAGGAGAGTTTAGAGTAGATAACTCTTTCTTTAGTTATAGTGGAGTTTATTCTTTTGGGATCAATCAGTTATAAAAAATTTGAGGATCAAGAGTGAATAGAAGTGTGGGAATGATTTGAAGGTGGGCATACATCTTCAGACTAGTTAGTAGGTGAGGATGAGATCATCTATGTGATTAATTGGGTTGTGGTGCCTCCTTGCCTTCCATAAGAGCTAATGTGTGAATTTCATTCCCCAAAATAGGATATTCATCTTGGTTTATCCGAATTTTACATTGAACTAAGAAGATATTTTTGGAGTTCATTCATGAAAAGGAGATAGCAGGGTTTTTGAGAAATTTATCTATCTGTCAGCATGTGAATGTGGTGAATCAACGACCAGGAGGTCTAATACAACCATTTACAACTCCATAAATGAAGTAGGATAATGTGACCATGGAATATGTGGTGGTTCTTCCATAAAATCATAGGAATAATGAATCTATTAGGTTCATTGTGGATCAAATGAAAAAGGTAGCACATTTCATACATACAAGGGAAACACTTACAATAGAATATATGGGAGAACTATATATTTGAGAGATATCCTGTATGCATGGGGTACCAAATACTATAGTTTCATATCATGATTGACACATTAATTCAAACCTCAGGCATGGCTTACATAAATATCTTGGTACATAAGTATTATTGAGTATTGATTTACACCCATAGACAGATGGTCTACCATAACATACTATACATGTGATTGAGCATATTCTATAAGAATGGGTTCATGAATTTAGTTTATCTGGGGAAAATAACTTTTCTTTGTGGAGTTATCATATAACATACGTTATAATGAAACATTGTTGACAAATCCATATGAATATCTTTATTTTAGGCCATGTAGATCCCTGTTTTTCTTTATAGAGGTTGGGGATTCAGAGTTGTTGGAAATGATTCTTGTGAATGAAAAATCTAAGTAGGGAAAATTGATTAAAAAATGTGTGGATATTGATAAAATTATAAATAATTCAAATACTGACCAACTGATATAACCCATATATATTACAGAGTGGGATCTAGTCTTCCTTCGTTGGTCCCATATGTTGGGTCAACCCTCAGATTTGTAGGTGGGGCATGTTGGTACCATGGATTGTTGGACCCTTTGCGATAGTTGTGGTATTCAGGTCGGTGGTGTACCAATTGGATCTCTCAGTGATATATATATATCTCTTGAAATGATGTTTTCCATCTATCAAAACATCAATGATATCACCCTTAAACATATCAAGTGATCGAGGTGGATGAGTTTGAAATTGAGAATGATGTATCCTTTTAGGAGCATCTGATATGTTTTTCGGAAGGTAGTAAGAATGTGTTGCGAGGAATTTTTTTTATATATCATGTGTTATGGAATCTTGGATGTGTGGAATATTAAACCTGGGAAATTTATGACGATATGACGACTCAATGGATTTCTCATTTTGGATTGGAAACATAAACATTCTTGGAGACGATGCTTGAGGATGGGCTGTTATAAGTAGGGAAGATTAGAAGATCCATATATTTTCTAGTGTTATCTCAGGTTTTATTCTAGGTACATATTTATTTAAAGTAAGTACCATGGTTTGGATTTATGGATTGGGATGATTTTGGGTGAAGATGAAGAGAATTTCAGAGAATAAGGGATTTTTTATAGTTAATACATTGTTTTAACAAAACTGGTAGCTACCTTTGAGAATCTAGGTTATATTTTATCTTTGTGGTAGTATCATCGTCTCTATTAAAGCCCGGTGTGGGAGGACATCCAAGGATGCCATGATAAGTTCCCCATTGATGCAGTGTCTAATGCATAATTAGCAAATGGTTTGTCTAATGGTGCGACCAAACAATGAGCGGTTCTATATTGAGATCCAAAAATTGTGGACTTTACTTTTTTTCAGCATATAATGAACTATTTGACCTCCAATGGTGCCCTGACTCTGTATTTTACATTCCTATGGGTAATAGATGGTTAAACCATTGAACTAGAGGTATTCCAATGACTTAAAAACATCATTATTCGGGATGGAAATTCAGAATCCATGATTCACTCTAATTCTTGTAAGCTGATCTCTTCCCGATACCTATTATCTATCATTTCATGATTATATGGAGGAGTTTATTCCATGTTTATTCATATCTAAATATAATCAGTGAGATCTAATTCTCTAATAGTATATGAAGATATCGATTTATAATATGTTGATATCTTTGAACATACATTAGGTATTCAGATCATGAAATAAGATCTAGTTTGTTGTGCTACTTGGATTTTGGGAATTTCAATTTAACTAAAATTTGTCAATGAATCAATGTAGGTTGATTAAAAATAATTCACGTAGTCATGGATATGATATATATTTCCAATATGGTAGAATTACTAGAATCCATTAGCAATTTATTTTCTCAAATTATGTTAATTAGATTGACCAATTGATTGATTAAAGTATTGATGAAATATGTTATTAATTGGGGAATAAATCATGATAGTGTGGGGATTCCGTATTAGATAATTAATTTGGGAAAAATATTTAATAGAGGTATGACTTCCAATATTGATTATTAATAGGGGGTTATTTATTAGATTTTGATATGGCTATGTGGAGATAATTAAATGTCGATTTATTATGTGCATTGGATAATATGAAATATATTTTTAATTATGTCATTAATTATGTAAATTTATGTTTAGTAAAAGATAGTTAATTCTGTAATATAAATTATGAAAGATGAATTGTAATATTGATTAATTAATTGATGAATTAATTAATGGTTTGAACAATAGAGTTAATTGTTCAACAAACATATGGAATTAATGTGTTTGACTAATTTTTTATTTAGTTATGTTATTAGGGTGAAGAATTAATATGTAAATTTATTATGTGATAAATAATGGGAACATGGTCTTTCTAAATTAATAAGTAAAAGTTGTTTCATTATCATCATACATATGGGTAAAGATAATGGGAAAATGGTCCTTATAAATTGAGAATTATACCTTGAAACATGGTGATTACTCTTATGAGTAAAGGGAATAGGATAATGGTCATTCTATTGAAGAATAAGCAAGGTAACATGGTCATATTACTTACATTTGTGATAATGGTATCTTTGGTAATGTGGATTATAAATTTTATGTTAAATAATTTAAATAAAGGAACTCCATGTTAAGGCCTCACATGAGAATCTTCAAACTCTGGTATGAGTAAAATTGGGTACTAAGATATCATAGCACAATGAATTCATAGATAATCGAATAAAAGTAGGTATTAGTACATGGTATTACATATAAATTTTTTTGGTATCTATTATAAGGTGAAGTTAGTATTGAGGTATATTTTTCCTTGAGAACCCTTGAGTAAATATAGTTAGATTAGAATTAATTAAAATGTGATAAACTACTTATTATTTGATTGTACATATTTCATTATAGAATTGCATGTACTGTAATTATAAGTGACTTGATCTAGAAACTGTTCATAGTGGCCTATTGAGTTATACTCACTCCCTATATGGGAAGTCTGATTGGTAGAAAATAAGATTATATTGTTGTAGGACTATATGGGGTAAAAGGTAGTCGGTTATGTTGCTAATTGGGGATGAATCCTGGAGGAGGGACCCATATGTGGCTCAGGATTCAATTGGGCAATTGTAGTGTCTTTATTGTTAGTTAGATTATAGAAACGTTCCACTTATATTGGCATAGAATGTTTTCCCTTTCAGTTGATTATTGTTTTCATGTTGGGTTATCTTGTGACATAAGTAATTTTCTAGTTATATATATTATTCATTGTTTCTTCATTTATTTCCACTTGTGTTTTAATCTGATAAATGTGGGTATATTCTCTACAATAATGCCTTACCATCCCCTCACTACTTGTCGAAATACTCTAGCTCAGGGGAGGTGCGCTTGAGTTCTTGTGGAAAACCAGCTCTATGAACATTTATTTTGAAACCAGGTAGGGACATTAAACCATGATATGTGTAGCGTTTCTCTGAACATGGGTTAGTACACTAGAGTTGTATACATAGATTAATTAACATTTTTTTAAATAAAAACATTATAAATTATTTGAAAGTATATTAATTATTTGATAATATTACCAAATAACCCTTGTTAGTGATTTTGAGATTATTTATTTATAAATATTCAACTTTTTCATGTTTTTAACTTGAATCTATATAATACATTACGATTCATAAAATTAAGATCAAATAAATTGTATGAAATAATTTGGAATTGGAGTCTTTTAGATGGAGTTAAAACTATAAATATGGTTGCAGTCTATGTATGGATTTAAATCCTAGGAATGATTAAGTACATAGAGATTGAAATATATCTTGAAAAAAATAAAATTATAACTATATTGTGGAACATAACTCCATTTATATCATATAAAATTTCCTATATGTGGAAATATATTGATGTACAATGAAATTTAATAATGATATTAAATTTATTCAAACAAAAAAATTTAACATTCCATGTAATAATAAAATCCATTTTTATCAAAATAATTTAAATGTTTCATAGAATAGATATTTCTCACATGATGATTTAATCAATGGGAGAAGCTTTTTATGGATTTTGATCATCTCATTGGGGATGATAATCAATGGTGGTCATTGACACAGTACATTATATATATGGAATAAATTTTAATCATTGAGTGTAAAGAAATTATATTATTTTTTGTTGAAATGTATTTTATTGATGATCAAAAATTTAAAATTGGAATGAAAATTTTTATGTATACTAGTAAAGGAAAAGAAAAATATTAATAATCTTGAATTTAATATCACAATTATATCTAAACAATTGTTAGACTAAATATGTAATCCAATGAAAAAATATTGGCATTTTTCATTGATGGGATTATACCAATCCTATGAAGGGAAATAATCTAACTTAAATTTTCATCATACAAAAATATAATATCCTCTAATATCAAGATAGATAAATAATCCTCCATGTCGTGGGAAATCAATGGAACGGAAGAGAGGTTATTCATGGTTGGGAGAAAAATGGACATGGGATAGAATAAAAGGGGATTTTTACAACAAGTGACACCAGGGAAGTAATTTTTTATACATGTATAATAGAAAAAAATTATCTAGTGTATGGAAAAATCACATCATTATATTTAAATCATGTGTATAGAGATCCATAAATGTTCAATTACTTAAATATAAGGATATGCAGAATGATTTCTTGAACTTAATAAAATATAAATTTGACATGAAACAAAATAATCCACTGGCAGAAGACAATGCTAATGAAATTACAAAATTCAATGTGTAAGATCCTAGTAATGAGGTGAATGTCACAATCATCTTCCACTAGAGTATTACAGATACATTATCTTATTGAACTGAAACCCAAATATTTATATCAGATGACCTTCCATATGGTATCTCATCACTACCACAATGATAATAAATTGTTTTTTTGAGCAAAATACATAATAATATGATGACCAAATATAATTTCTATAGCTTATCTCTGGAAGAAAATTGTGGAAATAATTTTTCTATGAATCATGTAAATTTTCTCCATTTGAATTTTATATTATTTTGGGTTGTATTAGCTCTCTCCTTATAGATATCTTATAAATTTTTAATTAACAAAAGCTATATTCAATATTAATAATCAAACATCTATAATTTTCCAATGCATGGATGATGATAATAAATAGAAGGAAATTGCTTCTATTATATAGGTCATGCTACTTATTCATATGAGAAATTCATCATAAATTGTTTGGGGGAAACTGTACATTGAAAATGTTCCAATTTTTTGATAATATATTGATGTATTTCATAAGGTGTTTCCTAGTAATCAAAAAATTTATGATGTTTTTTTTTAAAATGAATCAAACATTTTCTAATAACTATTTTGAAGGAGCTATATATGATATCCTATAATTATATGTATCAATTGAAGATAAAACAATATGGAAATCTATATATAGTATTCATTCTCTCTATAACGTCTTCGTGGGGTGAAATGTTTCTTCATGTGAATAATAAATATGGATAAATATGTCCATTCACTTATTATTATGAACTTAAAAAGATAACTATTATGATCAAGTATCCACTACCATATATAAAGGACATAGATATTAAATTATAATAGGATCTATAGTTGTCTTAATTTAATCATTTATTTGGATAACATTTGTTAATTTTCATGGAGGTTATACCCTTGAAAACCATCCGTATATGGTTTTTTCATTATTAATTTATCGTATCTCCCATTGGGAATATATATTCTACGATTATCCTCCTTGTTTTAATAAATGAAACATATATTTATTCCACTTATTATCTTATACTAATATTTATAGATTATAGCTCAATATATTCCTATAGAATGGAATAAAATTGAGGACAATCATAAATTATTCATAAGAAATTGGGGAGGGGTATTTTGTGTCAATAAAAAAACATGAATAAATAGTTTAAATATGACTCAATATTGAATTGAATTGATATTATTATATTTCATGAAACCCACATGCTGGTGAAAAACAAATTTCATCATGAAACTATAAATGAAAATTAATTTACAACACTATTAGGGAAGGAATAATTTCTCATTATAGAGAGGGAAATAATAAAATAGAAATATTCCAATCAAAAAAAGGTGAAAATTTATACAAGTACATATATGAAGTTGAAATAATACATTATCCCTAAACAACACAACAACCATATAAAAAGTTATAGTATCATATCAATAAATAAGTCTCAATTCCGCTTGTGATCTTAATCACCCATAGTCCCATTAATCATGCACAACTGAAACCAATATTTGGATCTTTTCCAATTCTTGGTCACAATATAACCCCATAAATATAAAATAAAATAAAATGTATGGTATGAAAAATAATATCCAATTAGGAACTCACAAATTGATAAAAATAATTCCCATTATAAATAATCCATTGAGGAATCAATTTCAATTATAGATAAGTCATGAAAAATAATTTTCACAATACTAGTCAAATAGGATTTCAAGTGATGTAGATTGTTAAAATATAAACACATGAATAAATGAAAATATTTAACAAAAGAAAATGTATTTTAATAAATCAGTTCAACAATAACTAGAATTAAATAAAAAAATCAATTGAAATCAATATGGTTATATTTCTTGAGTTTTTTTTGATCATGTATCTATGATCCTTTCAGAATATAGTCAATTAATAAGGATTGATGTGTGTATATGTACATATTTATCAACAGTTCGGCAAGGAATCAATCAACAACCCATCAGGGAAAATGCTGATATAATTTGTTGATTTAGATTTTTAATCCTCAATCTACTAACTAGGTATCTAATTCCTATTGTTAATGTCCTAATCTCATACATATAACATAGTCCCCCAAGATCATTTAGTAACTCAATCAATAAAAAATGGGTTTCATTTAAATTAAAATCATGATTTAAAGAGAATTTCCAATATTCTATTATTGAAATTCATTATTACTTCAAAGAATATCTCATCTGTTTCACCATGTTAATGGATTCCAAATTGATCTTTTATTTAGAAACATTTCACTCATGTTTCACTATAAAATAATTTCGTGAAATAAATTTTCATATTAATCCACATGATCTCATTTATACACTAAATGTTTTAAAAGTATCAAAAAATGGGTTTATATCCAAACCATGTATTTTGAAATCAATCTTAATGTCCCCTTAATTTATGTATATCAACTAAAATTATATTTTAAATATGTTAAAAATTCAGGGTTTTAAATGAAGGGAATTCATTACAAAATCAAAAAACATTATTCACAACAATAATAAATTACCAAAAATGTGAGCAACTAATGCAGATTTATTGGTGGGGTGGATCAATGAGGAGTCCATATAATTACAATCTATCAAATAAATATTTAGATCCAATAAAAAAATGAAGATCCATCAATATTAATGGAAACATTTGAATAATTGAGCATTGGATGTCAATGATATTTTACTAAATAGAATGGGATCAATCAATTTCACCAAAACACCGATTTTAGTGGAATGATGTTAGATAATAGAAAATACACTATTGGGGTAATCCAAAATAAAAAGGGTCATATAATATATATATTGGGAATATTATAATTATTAAAATGGGTTATATGATTATAATTTCAAATTTTAATGGTGTGAGAAACTAATTTTCACTATTTCCTATGTTGGGAAATGTGTTTGTAGCAGACCATGAAGGTAACTATGATCACAAAATTTCGTTATGAACTGTGTCTCAAATTTAGGATAATAATTTTTAAAAAACTACAATAACCATATATTCCCTATAGACATAATGCAACAATATTTACAGTCTGGTAACATTTATAGAGGACATTCACTAACCATGTGATCCCCATTTTCTCTAGGTGAATACTCATGGGAGAGATCAAATAAGTTTAACTGTATATTTTCTATTCTTTTGGAACATCAATTGTGGCACAAAATTTCTTTCATTGAACCAAATCATTTTTCTTAACCATGTGACAACCATATTTCACCTTTCAATCTCCCAAAAATAAAACAATTTCAATAAAAAAACAATCAAAATGATCCAAAAAAGAGATGATCAAAAAAATAATTAGATGTACCATAAAATATGGTAATAGTATATTACAATAACACCTTAATAAATTCTTAATTTCCCTAGAAAAAATATTGAAAATACTATTTATCATGGAGGTTAGGCCACTACTCTATCATTAGTTACTCGCCAAACCAATTATCTTGTATGTAATTTCACTAACCATATGTAAGGAATTTAGAACAGAAACCCTTATACTAGAATCATCAATACAAATAGGATTCTTAGTTATAAAAATTATAGATTGAAAATAAGTTTCCTCAAAACTCACGACCTGAAATGGGCTAGAGAGGTACCCTTGTACTATGATATGTAGAAAAAAATTATGAATTAATATTAACATATTTTGAAAATAAATCTTCTTAACCACCATGACCATATTCTAAAAAAACAAAATAATCCATGTTTCGGGATACTATATTCCCATATGTTCCTAGTGTTCTGTAACATAATAGTGTAATTCTCAAATAATAACATGGTAACCAACTTTTAAATCAGAAAATTAATAAACAATATTTTGAATGTGATATATTCAGGTACTGAATTATTACTATTCTACAATGAATCTATTAAATATTTTTTATTAATTACATTGGCCTATATACTTCGAACTGGTGTTTCTTACCCAATAATTGACTAACATAATGTTGATTTTCCATCTCATATATACATGTCCTCAAAGAGAGTTATCTATATGGACAACTAGAAAATGATTTTACATGATAACTCATACATAACCAATTGGCTACTCCATGTTCTACCAAATTTTTGAACATAAAACCAAATCATTTTAGATAAGATTTATATTTATTTTTATCTATTTCAACCCATATAGATGTTATCTGCTTGTAGAACTATCCTAGAATCTAGTCACCTATCTAATTCAAATCCAAAAATATTATATTTAATTTAGAACACCTATCATAATTAATTTAATATGAGAATACCTAAATAGGACGATGTCCTTGGAATTTGTAAATCATAAAACATATATATGGATTCATCTTGAATGATAATATATTGATCCAATCTATTCAATCACTTCATCATTTATATATGAAATTCTTCCATTGAGGGGTATGAGGAATCCCGACTATGATGTTTAATGAAATATCATCCCATATTCAGGTCAATAATGAACGAGTATTATACAAACATGAAGTATTCCAGGACCGATGTTCTACCTATTAAAAAGAACAAATTGTATAAACATAATCAACAATGTATCATCTTAAATATCAATGGTAGAATAATATACTCATATCATAGAGCATATTTTTGATTCAAGGGTTTACCTACCTTAATGAAATATGGGAAACCCATGTCATTTAATTTATTATATGAAAAATGAAAATTTATTAGTTCCAAAAACATAGTATACCATCATAGTATAAAAACCACACACCGATTGTACCCCCACTATAAAGACTGTTCTGAATAACCATGAAATTAAAATCAAGAAATTTTTCATGAATAATGACATATAGAATATAGGATGTCAAAATAATTCATCCCAGAAATATAAGGGCCTCATCCTATAGATCACCCAAATTGTTTTGAGTAAATATGGTAATGAAATTCCATTCATCTGATGATTCATCCGTGTCATAGGTTTCAATATACTTGATGAAGGAATATGAAATAAAATTCCACATATGGAGGGGGTAGTAAAATTCAATCTCAATTGAATTTTTCTATTGTACCCATTATCTCTAATAAATATAAAAATATTTTTTCCAAAATAATATTAATCATTATTTTCAGATCTAAATAAATTGTAATACATTTACTAAAAAGGTAATTAATCACACTCTAATGTTAATGAAGCACATATATTATAATTAAGTCTTGTGTATGATAGTTAATCTCATGTTGTATAATATTTCATGGATGATATCCATCATGTGTTCACACTTCATATGAAAGCGTCCAAAACCCAAACATGATATATCCCTAATGGCCACCAATCTCATCCCATCCTCAAAATGAGTAATCACTAGCATGGAAGAAACTGTATATTCCAACTCATCAATATTTATATTTCATTTTCAATCCCATATTAACATTACTCATTACCATGTGAGTGGGTTCATTGTGATAGTTGTCATGATGTAATATTTCACAAACAACATAGAATATCAAATAATAACTAGTATCCAAATATTAAAAAACGATTTTTTGTTCCCATTTTATAAAATCCTTAATATTATCATTGTTTAATTAAAAACTAAATTGTAAGACCATGAGTCCCATAAAATT
Source organism: Viscum album (assembly GCA_963277665.1). Lineage (NCBI taxonomy): Eukaryota > Viridiplantae > Streptophyta > Magnoliopsida > Santalales > Viscaceae > Viscum > Viscum album. Next base: position 1,386,697,264 of record OY728122.1, read on the forward strand.
CACTACCTAAATCATGATATTTAATTTTAATGCCTTAGAATAATGTTAGTGATAACTCAGAATTTCTAAAAATTCCTAAATATGACTCAGATGATTATACACAGTAAAATGATAAAACAAGATAACTTCCAAAAACACCACCACAAAGGAATCAATAAACATTGGGAATATCATATTCATCTATCAAATTATTACATAATGTCAATTCATTTGGCCAAAATTCATAACACGATACTCATAATGGCCATAACACTTCTTGAAGGAGGAATTTAGGAAATTTGATTCCTTAATCCTTAGATAGTGATAACCACACTATGTAAAGATCATTAATTACCATATCACCCCTTCTAATAGTTTAATACATCATTAATATGAGGAAATGTATATTTTTACATTACAATAAAATGATTGAGTTTATTATAACTAATACATAGTTATATTGTTCTATTATATTCCTTTGAAATGATATAGTATCCCCCCATGTTGATATACATGATTTAATTAAGTCTATATGAAAAAAATCAACCAAATATATATTAAATTTATTCAATTCAACTGGTTTCATTTGATAAGTGGGTTTAAATATAGGCTGGTTACATTGTATCTTGTTAATAGTAAAATATTCATCCCTTTACAAGTCATAGTCTAGGAATGTCATATGGAAACACATTGGGATACTCCATGACTACATGAGAATGACCTCTAATCTAATATTAATAACACAAGTCAAAATAAAATATAGATATCACCATATAAAACTCAATAAATGGTGATCCATCTCTACATAATGTTCCATATCATATTATTTGAAAAACAATGGACACCCAATAAGGTGTAGTAAATGAGAAATGGTAGAGGTAATAATGAATACATTGTTTATGGGAAATAATATAATAAATATCATGAATAATGTTAAATTAATTCTACTTTAGAAATAAAAAATCATTGATGTGTCACATCACAAACAAAGTGAATTCGCAAGAAGGGATTTTGAGACCCTAATATCTATTTATTATGAGGCTGTAATGGTTTCAATCAAATATTTTAGGTCAACTAGGATAGAAACCCTATGAAGTTGGCGAATTAGTGTATTTCAGTTTAAAAAACTACCCATTTGGATATTTTTTCGTTTTTAGACAAATAACCCTTCACACTTCATCTTGTTGGAGAGTATGAAGAAATATTAAAGCATTCATAGGACACAATAATTTTACTTAGTTCACCCTCACTATGCTACGTCCAAGGAGAATACACTAGAGATGTGGTGATGTAAAAAATGAAATATAATTTCTCTTCTATTAACAAGTTAAATGAGGACACAATCTCCCACCTAGTTATATAAAATAACTAATGAAATCTCAATACTTTCTCAACTGAAGTGTTCCTACAACTCCCTTAGTGGATCCCATCATAGTTTAAAGAATTCTATGTCCATTCATTATCTCTAATGATTGCATCCTTCAATGTATGTAGATGCTCTATTGTTGTAGAAATTTCATCCATTGATAAATACCCCTTTTCAACTCATCAGTGGGAAACATGCTTTGGAAATACCTTCACAATGCTCCCTTCATCGTGGACCTCCCAAATTCACAATGCTCAAACAAGCCCTCTCAATTCTATAACCTCTTCATGTAGCTCAGCGGTTCGTAAATCTCAAAGACATAAAAAAATAAGTGGATCACATAAATATCTAGATCAAAGAGCTCAATACATCGTAGATATCACACTGGTCTTCACAAATTAAAATAGCTAAATAGGCATCTGGGAAGTGTGCATCCTCCACAGAGATGAACTAGCCCTCACAGAGCACCTTCCTTTTCCAGAGATCAACTACCTTTGCGAATTCATTTTTTTTGTGATGCTCCATGAATTATGAATCTCCTAATCAATTAATGTGATTATGGTTTTTTATCTATCTAATCTTCTGGAGGTGGTCACTATCTATTTATTGGAAATTCCACCGACTTTAGAACCTTCCGTGTAAATTCAGTTCCACATTAGCTCAAATCGTGAAGATTCTAAATTTTCTTTAAAATTATCCCTGTTGACCTCAACTGTTTTGATAATCCCAATTTTTCTTTCATATACTTTGATAATATCAATATAATTATTTTCTATATATTATTTCTTTCAATCTATGATCAAGATGATAATAATATTAAAATAATCCATGAGATATGTTAATCCATGTCTATCTATGTTTATATGAGTTATGAAGTTCTTCTAACCCATTCAGATAAGTTTTGCATAAGACAGACAAGTATTAAGCCACTAATCTGGGTATAGCTACTGATATAGAGCTACTGTTACTCCATGTACAGATAGACTTAGTCTAACGATAGACAGATTCACCGATAAGCTACAGTTACCGATATGTACAGAGCTATTGACAGAAACCGAGTTACCAACAGAACAAGTCTACTGATGTGCACAAGTCCACTGGTAAACAAGTCTACAACAGATTCAGTCTACTGATACAGAACACTAAGTGATACTGATACGAGCTACCGACCGACCTAATGATACACAGACGCGACTAATATAAACCGACACACCAGAGCTACCAACTTACAAGAGCTACCTATAGAAAGAAGTCTACCGATAGAGCCGGTTCACAGATAGTTACCAATAGAGTAAGTCTACCGATACAAGTAAAGTTACCGATACATCGAGCTTCCGATGGAACTAAAGAAACTGATGGAATGATGTCACTGGTATATAGAGAAACTGATGCAAGATCAAAGAGCTACCAATGGAAGGACCTGCTACACAAATTCTACCGTACACATTTACCAACACGAGCTACTAATTGCCCAACCAGTCAAAATATATACTCTAAATACTATTTATTGATTAAGCTAATAGTTACATTTGATGTCTTTAATGTATTCAATGATATTTAATGAATTCTGTTATCATGTCAGGGAACCGTACCTAGTACCCATGAAAATACTAATCATTCCTTTTTTCCGGAGCTAAAAGCTACAAAAAGGGAATATAAAGACCTAGATGAAGAGAATAGAAGTAGAGAACACTGAGTGTGCATACAACCATCATCAAGGAACTAAGAAGGCACACTGGTGAAAAATAAAAAAGAAGAATATTTTTCAAACGTGGTGCACTTCTGAAAGAATAAAAATCTATACTCCATGAACCCTGGACATACACGAAGCTACTCATTTTCAAGGAGACCAGAATATGCATCTTGAGTGATCTATAACAAACACTTCATGCACTTAGGCTACTAAGCTGGACTAAGAATCAATGAAGATAACAACAGTCTGATTTCTGAGTAGAAACCAGAGAAGGACTCAGAAGTTTATCTAACCATCCAAACAAGTCCAGAGTTGCACTGCCAATCACTAGAGTTTTTCTAAACACTTTCTCACTTCCTTTAGTGATTCTATCTTTAAATATTGAGCAGTGTGTGTACCCTGTTTATTTTACACACACACTATCTCCTATGATAAACTAGAGTATTCTTAAATCGTCACTCAAACTTCATAACCCTTTGTTTCCCACTGTGGATAGTGGTATAGGTCGAGTAAGACCTGAACAGTCTGTGTGCTGTTGTTTGTTTCTCCCATGAAGAACTGTGGTAGAGGTTTTTGGACCTGGAAAGTTGTGTACTATTGTTTTCCCCTGATCCAGGGTGTGGATCAATTTATATAAATTGTCGAGAGGACTAAGTCTCGGCTTGAGAATGAACCACTTGGTTAACATTGTCATGCATTTTAATTTATTTCTATAAGTATACTATATATTTATTTCATATTCCACTGCTATTACATTGAAATACAAAACTATTTTAATTAATCATTGATAGTTAAATTAGCAAGAGTTTATACTTATTGTAAACCAGTAAGTTAGTTTAAAAAGTAAATTTAATCTTCATATTACGTCAACTGGGACCTAGTCAATCTTTGAGAAACTGATTGAACATTTACTCTCTGTATAGATTCACTACATTTTAACTTTTTTTAAATTAGGGGATTTTAAGAGAAATAATTTTAACAGAAATTTTTATAGGAACTCAATTCACCCCCCTCTTGAGTATCCACTCCGACCAACATTTGGTATCAGAGGGGTTGTTTCTTTTCAAAGATTTCAAAACAATTTGTTTTTTTAACTATTATTTCAGTTGCATCTTTAATGATCTTAAATTTTCATTAGTTCTAAACTTTACCTCTTTAAAACTATTTTATAAAATCTACCTATGGATAATAGACTAGAGGGTGATGCTACTAACCAGCCACCTTTCTTCAATGGAACAAACAATGCCCAGTGGAAACAGAAAATAAAAATTTATTTAGAAAGCATGGGTTTTGATATTTGGAAAGCTATAGAATCTCAATATAAAAATCCAGAAACTGAAAGAACAACTTGGGATGAACCTAAAATGACTGCTTACAATAATAACTTTAAATCCATTAATGCCCTGTACTATTCATTAGGAGATGAAGAATTTAATTGAATTTCTGCTGCAAAACTGCCTTTGAAATATGGGATACTTTGGGTGTTTTCCATAAAGGAAAAACCAATGTCAATGAAATGCAATTGAATACTTATACAATTAAATATGACAATTTTAAAATGAAAACAAATGAACCTATTTATGATATGTATCTCAGGATTAATGAGATAGTCAATACAATTTTTTCACCTGGAATGTATGTTCCAGCTAAGGAACAAATTATGATGATACTGAGATGTCTTCTAGAACTATGGAGGGGCACTTCTGTTTCAATCAGAGATTCGTGTGACATTGGAGCACTGCCAGTAAAAGAGCTTATTGGTAAACTAATGATGTATGAGGAAGAACTCAAGGTGAATAAAAAGGAAGATGATGAACCTAAGAGAAAATCCGTAGCATTAAAATCTACTACCTCTATGAGTAAAGACAAATAGAAAATGAAAATACAAACTGAAAGTTCAATAAGTGAAGATTCAGACTCTAATAGTGATGCTGAGATGGCTCAAATACCCAGGAGATTCAAGAAGTTTTATAGGAAGAAGAAATTCATTCGGAAATATAACTACAAAGGAAATTATTATAACAAGGGACAATGGAAGAAGGATTGGAAGAAAGCTGATAATAATAATGAAATAGTCTGCTCTGAGTGTAAAAGGAAAGGACACATCAAGGCTGATTGACCAAAATTAAAATTCAAAATGAAATATGATTATAAGAAAAATATGTACAAAAAATCTATGAAAGCAACCTGGAGTGCTTCAGATGACAGAACAAGTGAATTTGATGTTTCTGATTCTGAGATGAATCATGCCAACATGTTTTTCATGACCAACACATCTGAAGTTACTTTAGATACTCTTGTTTTAAATTCCTATTATTCTGGTGATTATGTAGACTCTGATTATGATTCTGAAAATATAACTAGTGAGGAATTATTTTAATACTGTAATATGATGGAGGAGACATTCAATGAACATAAGGATAAAAACAAATCATTGAAGAAACAACATGATCTCACTACTACTGTTAAAACTGAACTTACTATCAAAAAAGAGAATAATGGTCAACTATTAAAGGAAAATACAGAACTGATAATGTCAAATGAGCAACGTAGAAAAGACATAGAGAAGATTATAAATGGAAAGGATACACTAACTCAAAATTTAGGAAAGCAAGTGGCACAAAAATACACTAATAGAATAGGCTACAAACCTGGATTGAGACAACTTATTAAGAATATATTTATTCCTAAACCTGGACAAAATACTACTAGTTCATGTTCTGGAAATCCCTATTCTTCAACCAGTTATTCATATTTTTATAGATCATATAATGTTTATCTTTCAAAATCTATTGATTTTGTAAATTATATGAGACCCATAAGAAAAATATGGGTACTTAAAGCTTTGATTGCTAACATTTCTGGACCCAAGAAGATATTTGTTGATGGACTGAAATATAATATGTTAAGTATTTCTCAATTGTTTGATGTTGGATTTAATGCCAAGTTTGAAAATGATTCCTGTTATATTTTTAACTCCAAAAATGTTTTAGTATTTTATGCTTTAAGAAATGAAAATGTTTATGCTATTGATTTAAATTATTTAGCTCCACAAAATGTTACTTGTTTAAATGATTTTCATAGAGAATCTTTGATTTGGCACAAAAGATTAGGACACTGAAACATCTATTCACTTACAAAATTAACTAGGAAAAACATAGTTAGAGACCTACCTAATCATGAATTCCTAAATGACACTGTTTGTAATCCCTGTCAACAGGGAAAACAACATAAAGTTTTTTTTAAATCAATGAAAGAAGTTTCAACTTCTCAACCTCTCGAGTTGATTCACATGGAATTGTTTGGACCTTCAAGAGTTTCTATTTTAAATGGGATGCACTATGTCTATGTTCTAGTAGATGACTTTTCTAGATATTCTTGGGTATACTTCTTATCTCACAAAAGTGAATCTTGTTCTTACTTTGTTAAATACTCCAAATCTGTAGAAAATCTTAATGGACTTAAGATTAAAACCCTGAGAAGTGATCATGGCCGTGAGTTTGAAAATCAAGAGTTTGAATCTTATTTCTCACACAATGTCTATAGTCACAACTTTTCTGCTCCTAGGACACCTCAACAGAATGGTTTGGTAGAAATAAGGAATAGAACCCTTCAAAAAGTAGCTAGAACCATGCTCAATGTATATGACCTGCCTATTTAATTTTGGGATGAAGCTATAAATAAAACATGTTATATTACTAATAGAGTCTTAATTAGACATGTTCTTAAGAAGACCCCATATGAGTTTTGTAATAATAGAAAACCTAAAGTTAGTTACTTTAGAGACTTTTGCTGCAATGATTTTATTCTTAATACAATGGGTAATTTGGAAATGTTTTCTTCTAAGAGTGATGAAGGAATTTTTCATGGTTATTATTTAACTAGAAAAGCCTATAGAGTCTTTAATAAAAGAACAAAATGTGTGGAAGAATCTGTTCACATCATGTTTGATAGAACTGATCCACATGAGCTTAAAACCTCACTTGAAAATCTTGAGAATGATTTGAGTGTTCTGGACCTTAATGATTTATCTAAAGAACCTGCTGTAAAAACATCCAGTACTGGACATATTCTAGAATCTGATGATATAGAACCCAATCTTGGAGATGATCCTGAAATTTCTAGTCCTTCCTTTACTAGATCAACAAGGAATCTAAATAATCATCCATTGTATGCTGTTGTAGGTAATCTTGATAGAGGGACATAGACTAGAGCTTCTCTAAGAAATCAGGTTGAACATCAAGCCTTTCTTTCATGGCTAGAACCTAAAAATTTCAATGATGTTATCAGTGATGAATTTTTGGTAATGGATATGCAAGAAGAGTTAAATCAATTTGAATGAAACAATGTCTGGGAATTAGTTGACAGACCTAAGGACACTTTAACAATATGCACTAAATAGGTTTTTAGAAACAAATTTGTTGAGTCTGGAAACATAGTTAGAAACACATCTAGGCTAGTTGCACAAGGATATAGTCAAGAGGAAGGTATATACTATGAGGAAACCTTTTCACCTATATCTAGATTAGAATCCATTAGGATCTTACTTGCCTATGCTGCGCATCTGAATTTCAAGTTATATCAAATGGATGTCAAAAGTGATTTTCTAAATGGTTTATAATTGAAGATGTTTTTGTTGAAAAACCACCTGGATTTACTAATCCACATTTTCCAAATCATGTTTTTAAACATTCTAAAGCTTTATATGGTCTAAAAAAAGCTCCAATAGCATGGTATGATGTACTTAGAAATTTTTTTATTTCAAAAAGTTTTACTAAAGGGATTGCTGATCCAACTATTTTTATTATGAGAATTTCTAATTATGTTTTAATATTACAAATCTATGTTGATGATATTATTTTTGGATCTTCCAAACACCCTTTATGTACTGATTTTTCAAAATGTATGCGTAATGAGTTTGAAATGTTTTTAATGGGAGAACTTAAATATTTTCTTGGATTTCAAGTTTTCCAAAATAAAGATGGTATTATTTTGAATCAAAGTAAATATACAAAGGATCTCTTAAAACCTTTTGGTTTGGATTGTATTAAGAAATGTGAAAATCCTTTGACTACTGTTTGTAAATTTGATGCAGATGAAACTGGGAAACAAGTGGATCAAACCATTGGCAGAGTTATGATTGGAAGCTTAATTTACCTTACTACTAGTCAACCAGATATTATGTTTAGTGTGTGTATGTCTTCTAGATTTCAAGATAATCCAAAAGAATCTCATTTACATGATATTAAACGAATTTTTATGTATCTTAAACATACTATAAACTTAGGTTTGTTTTACCCAAAAGGACAACCATTTTAGTTAATGTGTTATTCAGATGCTGATTTTGCTGGTTTCAACTTGGATAGAAAAATAACTTCTGGAACATGTCACTTATTGGTAAAATACTTAGTATCTTGGTGTAGTAAAAAGCAGAATTCTGTAGCATTATCCACTGCTGAAGCAGAGTACATAGCTGCTGGTAGTTGCTGTGCACAAATTCTGTGGATGAAACACACTCTTTTAGACTATGGATATGACTTTAAGCATCTTTCAATCAACTGTGACTACACTAGTGCAATAAATATCTCGAAGAACACTGTGTCTCACTCTAGGACAAAACACATTGATGTAAGGCACCATTTCGTGAGAGATAATTACTAAAATGGAGATATAAATCGTTAGTTTATACGTACTGAACATCAATTAGCTAACATCTTCACTAAACCTTTGAGTTCAGATAGTTTAAGTTACATTAGACATGAGTTATGTATGTTTAAACTTGATCGGTAGCTAACCTCTCCGATGTAAAATTCTCACTGATGTGAAATTCTCAACGATGTAACCCTCACTGATAGGAATTCTCACTAATTGACCCTACTGATGAGTGCGCTATTTTAAAACGACTTTCCGCCGCCAGAATATGAATCGTTTTTTACTCTATTTCATTTTGTTTATTTATTTTATGATTCCTAAATGATTAAAAAAATGTCAGAGCTACTTCTCAATCCACTGAGCCTCGAACATTTTCCATCAATCCTTAACTCCCAAATCCTTAGTGAACCCTAAATCCTTCGAACTAGCGATGGAAAAAACCAAACTTCCTTCTGTCATAGATGACTCTGTTGATCCGAAAAAAAAGAAGCAGAAGACCGAGAAAGAAACATGTGGTAGTGGTAGTGTTTCTAGAACTAAGCTGGGGAGACGTCCAGTGAACCATCATCTGCAAAATTGAGTTATTGTGATTGAAAAGGAGCTGTGTGTAGAATGGCTGTTGGCTAGAAAATATATAGTGTTCGATATATATGAAGATTGGAAATGGGTAGAGTGTTTTTTGAACAACAATGGTCCCTACTTTCCAATATTAGTGAAACAATTTTACGTTTTTATAACATTTGAGAAATCAAAGAATGAAAATTGAGTAACCTCTTCTGTGAATGGAAAGGAGATTTCATTCTCATCTGTAGAATGGGATGAGTGCTTGAAAGTTACACATGAAGGAGTATCTTGATATTTCTCGAGATCCATGCCACATACCAGTGACATTTTCGACTATGAGACTTCTTTGGAAGAGCTGACTGGTGATGGAAGTCATAGATAAGTAGTTGTTGCAGAAATGGATGGAGAGAAAAGATTGTTGTTCAAATTCGTTAAACATGTATTGATACCGAGGAGAGAAGACTCTGCCAATTCGAGATATCAGGATATCTATCTCTTGAACCTCTTAAGACATTGTGTAATGGATAATTTGTTCAGATTGCTGATGATCCAAATGGAAGATATGACGAGGCTGAAATCAAAGACCAATGCCCTATTCATTGCTAAATTTATCTCTGTGATGATTAAAGTAAATGGGGTAGCTGAGTCTCAAGATGAGACAGTAGTAGTGAAGAATAAATTTTGGATCACCTCCACTGTGTTCAAATACATGAGGATCAATTGGAACCCTTGGAGAGGATAATGGGTCAATGATGACAATAAGGTATATGAAAAATTCAATCCTGTGGATCATCATTCAAGACCAATGGATGTGAGGGATCATAGTCTGGGACGTGATGAAGAAGAGCCAGAATACCGTGATGATTCAGAAGAGGAAGAGTCCTCTTCTGATGAAGGAGGAGATCCTAACTTACCTCCTAGTCCAGCTCCTGGAGATCTAGATCAACATAAATCAGATAGGGAAGAAGCTGCTTTAGAGGATGTTAAAGTGGCTACAGTAGAGAATGAATAATATGTTCGTGAAAGTGAAGCATCTCTGTCATCTGATTTGAGCCTGAGTCCAGTGATTGGACAATCCATAGTGCCTGCTACAGATGAAAATGAAGTTGACATACCCTTAAATAATCTAGAAGACCCTCCCATTGTTGTAGAGGATGAATGGATAGTGGAACATGAAATAAAACTGATTTTTTAGCTCTTTTCTCATTTTTATTTGTATTCCTCTTCTTTTTGGTTTCTCACTTTTTGATTATCACAAAGGGGGAGAAATATTTTACCAAGCCTTTACAATGGGGGAGAAATACACTCTAAGTATCAAAGAGGAAGACATATTCACCCAGGGGGAGAGATTTTAATGAAAGGGGGAGAAATTTTATCTAAGGAAAAGCTATCAGGATTTACTCATATGATACTGTAACATTTCATCATCTAATACCATTTTCTCTAACTTTCTGATGCCACTAAACATTACTTTTGATATCATTACATTTAATTATATCTTTGATACTATCACATTTTCTTCCACCTTTGATCCATTATATTCTATAACATACTGTTTCTGTGAGATAATTGCATTTAATGACATATCCACTGTTACAACATCTCACTATTTTTAAAATAACAATATCATAGGTTGTGTTTATCAAAAAGGGGGAGATTGTTGACCTCACCTGTTTTGATAATCCCAATTATTCTTTCATATACATTGATAATATCAATATAATTATTTTCTATATATTAATTCTTTCAATCTGTGATCAAGATGATAATAATATTAAAATAATCCCTGAGATATGTTAATCTATGTCTATCTATGTTTATATGAGATATGAAGTTCTTCTAACCCATTCAGATAAGTTTTTCATAAGACAGACAAGTGTTAAGCCACTAATCTAGGTATAGCTACTAATATAGAGCTACCTATACTCAGTCTACCGATAGACATAGTCTACCGATAGATAGAGTCACATATAAGATAAGGTTACTGATATGTACATAGCTGCTGATAGAAACCGAGCTACCGACAGAACAAGTCTATCGATATGCATAAGTGCACTAGTAGTCAAGTCTACCAACAGATTTAGTCTACCGATACAAAACATTAAGAGCTGCCGATTAGAGATACCGACCTACCTAATGATACACAGACGTGACTGATATGAACCGACACACCAGAGATACCGAAAGACAAGAGCTACCGATATACAGAAGTCTACTGATAGAGCCAGTTCACAGATACATACTGATATAGTTAGTCTACCGATACAAGTACAGTCACCGATACATCGAGCTAATGATGGAACTAGAGCAACCGATGGAACGATGTCACTGGTATATAGAGCAACCGATGCAAGATCAAAGAGCTACAGAAGGAAGGACCTACTACACAAAGTCTACCGTACACATTTACCAACACGAGCTACTAATGGACCAACCAGTCAAACTCTATACTCTCAATAATATTTATTTATTAAGCTAACAGTTAAATTTGATGTCTTTAATGCATTCAATGATATTTAATGAATTCTGTTTTCATGTTAGTGAACCGTACCTAGTACCCATTCAAAAACTTATCATTCCTTTTTGCCAGAGCTAAAAGCAACAAAAAGGGAAGATAAAGACCTAGTTGAAGTGCAGAGAATTAGAGAACACTGGGTGTGCATACAACAAGCATCAAGGAAATATGAAGGCACACTGGTTAAAGTAAAGGAGTTAAATATCATTCAATTGTGGTGCATTTGTGAAAGAAGAAAAATATATACTCCAAGAACACTGGATATACACGAAGGTACTCATTTTGAAGGAGAACACAAGCTGCATCTTGAGTGAACTACAACAAAAACTTCATGCACTCAGGCTGCTAAGCTGGACCAAGAATCAAAGAAGAAAACGACACTCTGTTTGCTGAGTGGAAAACATAGAAGGACTCCAAAGTTTTTCTAACCAACCAAATGAGTCTAGAGATGCACTTCCAATCACTACATCTTTACTAAACTCTTTATCACTTCCTTTAGTTATTCTATCTTTCCATTTTGAGAAGTGTTTGTACCCTGTTTATTTTACACACACACTGTCTCCTATGCTAAACTGGAGGATTATTAAATCCTCACTCAGACTTCATAACCCTTTGTTTCCCACAATGGATAGTGGTGGAGGTCAAGTAAGACCTAAACAGCTTGTGTTTTGTTGTTTCTTTTCCCATGAAGAACTGTGGTAGAGGTCTTTAGACCTGGACAATAGTGTATTGATGTTTACCCCCGATGCAGGGTGTGGATCAATTTATATAAATTGTTTATAGGAATAAGTCTTGTCTTGAGACTGAACCTATTGGTTAAATTTTCTGTGCAGTTTAATTTAATTCTATAAGTATACTATATATTTATTTCATATTCCGCTACTATAACATTGAAATACAAATCTATTTTAAAACTACATTGATAGTTAAATTAAAAAGTGTTTATACTTATTGTAAACCAGTAAGTTATTTCAAAAGATAATTTAATCTTCAGATTAAGTTAACTGAGTCCTAATCAATCTTTGAGAAACTGATTGAACATTTACACTCTGTAAAGATTCACTACAGTTTATCATTGTTTTTAAATTGGGGGATTTTAAGAGAAATACTTTTAACATAAATTTTTATAGGAACTCAATCAAACCCCCCCCCCCCTCTTTAGAATCCACTCTGACCAACAATCCATATATCATAAAGATCCAAGGTAATATTTGTATTGTAGTGATCTTTATAATTTCATAGCATTCCATCAATTCCGTTGTGTCAGTGCCACAATGATCCCTCATGATGCCCTTACACCTTCTATTTATGAAGCTAATCATAATCACATAGCTCTCCATCAATATTATTCATGTCATTGAGAAATAAAATTCATGAAGCCCGTATTTTCAAAAATCATGACTTTTTAATATTTTGATGATATATTCATGGAAATCTACTTTTCATGATGGTCACCAAATCCCAAATTTTGGACAAAAATGTTTTGGAAAACACTAGGAATCTGAAACAACATGTATCTATTGTTTTGTACCACCTCCAAATATTCCATTCCTTTTTTGTGGTTCTATGTCAAAATTTCTGGTCACAAAAATATCTAGAACGTAAAATTTTACCATGAAATCAGGCTTTGTCAACAAACACAGCTAATCCAAAAATTCTAAAGTGTTAGCTTGAGGGTTTTTTCACCGAAAATATATCCCATAATTTACATAGGAAGGGTTAACTGGTTCACAATAGGATTGAACATGAAATAATGAGATGCACCTATATAAAATTATGATTTCATGATTATGATGCAATATTAAGGGTACGTTTCCCCATTACTAGAATCATATCATCATCTATTTTAGAGTCTTACCCTATGTAAAGATGATTCTATACATAATACTATCACTGGGAACCTTTAATTAATAATGAATATATTTGTAACATGTTAACATTAGGTGTTTACTATACCATTTCACTACAAAGGAAAAAAAAATACATTAGATGACAACTACAGGTGGCTAGAGTTACCGGAGAATGAACAAATATATTATCCCTCTATGAAATCTCACATTGAATTACAGACCATTCGACATTAAAATATAGTCCATAGGACATTTATGGACACCAAATAATGTTTGGGAGATTCCTACAACTAATAAAATTCATTAGACTCATATCAATTCTTTTTACTTTTTAGCTGATAATAAAACTACCACCAGGACTTTGTGTGACCCACATCATCTCTAATATAATATTCGGGTAAAGTTCAGAATTTAATGATCTATTTGGACAATCCAAAACATATGAGGAAATCAAAATGAAAAATAATGGTCATATATAAAATTTAATACCAATAATGAATTATTAAACCTTGAGATTCGCATTCAACACTAACTTAGGAGAAAATTCGAAATGATCAGAAGAAGAATTTTCATAATTATTCATGGTTCTATCACTATATTAGAAGATGATAAAACTCATAGTTTTGGATAAAACAATTTATAAGATGTATAATTATTCCGTGAAACGGGATATAATGTATTTCAAAAATTAATAATTAATATTTTTCAAATATAATCAATGATTCCCATAAACTCATTATATGTCTTTCATGCATGATGGTACCACAGTTCAAATTTCTAAAATCTAGTGTTTCATTTAAATAAAAAGTATATTATTTTTCTTTAAATCTTATTCCTCAGGAGGATCATTCCAGATATGTAATTTAAATCGATTTATCTAAATAATATCATGAACAAGGTCCCAATATTCATCCCATCATGATTCCACTACTATATCATTAATGTAATTGTTGTTGTGATATATCTCAATGAATATAAAAATTAATCTATATGTCATCTAGATTGTGACCAACTAGCGATTTTACAGTTTATGTTTAATTGGAAGACCACTTCTTTGGTCTGTAGAAAAATATAATTGATGGAATTGTACTATAATACATAAAAAGAAAAATTGATAACATCAATAATGATACACATCTAATAAATTAAATCAAGATATATAGTAACATCCATTCAATAAGACATATAAATTTTTTTATGTATTTAAAAATACTAGAATCGAATTATTAAAAGGCTAAAATCAAATCAATTTAATCCCGAATGATGCTTTTGTGAAACAACCATGTTATAATAAATCGTGTTGTGATGAGTACTAGCTAGGAAATCAATTTTAAAGTACTTTTTATTTTAAAAAATCATCCCTTCTATAAACAAATATATCTCGTTATACGTACTCAAATAATGGGGATATAATAAACAACATGTAGCTTCCATTTTTTCTTGAACAAACAAGAATATCCCGGTACAATAGTACCTCAGCTGACACTGACATGACCTGAAGTGAGTTCCTGATAGCTGTGGGCCTACAACAAGATCTTATTTACATCAAATTGTACAGGGAAATGATGATTATACATTGTTATAAATATGATCCTCATAAATTATGATGGATAAAATAATAATAAATATTTTCAATTAAAAACACTAATTTGGGATATATTTAAAATAAGAAGCCATATAAATATCATTCTATATATTATCAAATAAAAACAAAATCCATTTTTACGAAATAATAGATTCTCATAAAATGTTATTAGTTTATATATCCACATGGCTTCAAAATCGCCTAGGGTCCCATGAATAAAGAACACCTACAACATCCTTGTGGCACATTCAAATACATTTGACCTTGAATATCACAATATACAAACATGTAAAGGTAAAGTTATGGTGTTAGAAACAATAGACCAGTAAGATTACAATAAATGATCCATATGTATTTTAATTTTAAATTAATTATTTTTTATATATTTTAATTAATATACATGGAATATATAATAATTTTCACATTTTTTCTCAAATAAGCTTTCATTTCTTGTAGATAGAAGATATATACAATATATTCTCTATAATTATTTTTCATAAAAGATAATGGATATGAATAAATAGGTTTAATAAGAACTATTTAGTAACAATACATTTAAAATAAATCACTATTGTCATAGTCCATCCTATTAGTTAGTTTTGAGATCTAGTGTATTTTCCCTAATTAGTCATCAATCATTGATTGGGGTATCTATTCATCACTAAGGATCAAGAAAACTGTATAGAATAAATTCAATACAACATCATGGAAAATATTTTCAATGATTGTTTAGTTTTACTTTTCATCATAACTCAACTATTTAGAATTTGGAGTCCATTTATTCCTTTCTAAATGACCAACTAAATACTATTCATCGTATGTGATTTCAATAAATTTGTATCTGAATAATTGTGTTCATATAAATTCAATTAGTAATTAATAATTTAATTCCAAAATTCAATTATCAACATAACATTAATATATAAAAATAAAAACATAATTTTTTTATTAAGACCATGGCATTCAAATTCATCTACCAACTATTTCCAATTATGTTAAGTATATTCTTAAAATAAATTATTATTTGATGGCTTATTTTTGAAAAAACCAAACTTGGTTTTCATTTCAGGTGAAAATGTTTTTTATTACAGAAAAGTATTCATTTTTATATAAAATATTATATTAACTCAATTTAAGGAAATGCATTAAAATGAAATTTCAAATAAGGCAACAAAATCCATGGATGAATTATAAGAAACACCACATTGAACTAGGTACCATTAGTTATTTGTTAAATAAATAATCTAAAATACTAACAAAAGATTTGGAGTTGGAAAAAGTCAAGTTAAAAGTGGAACTCCTTAAATTACAACAAATGAAATCATGTTTTTTATCAACCAGGAACACGAGGATCCATATCTATCAAATAGGGACGCAAAGGAATAAGGGAGGATTGGAGATAAATTCTATTTTACATTCTAGAAAAGGATATATCACATCTAACATTAGTTAGTATGGAGAATCTAAAATCATCTACAAAGATCCTCTCAAATAAAAAGGAATCATTTATGATTAAATTTATCAAGATAATAATTTATAATGATTGGTTTGTGAGTTAAATATAAATTTTCAAGGCATTAAAAATTGTTTAATTGATTTCCTGGGATAGAATTCTTGGTAAGATATAACTATGCACTGAAATGTGCATCATTAATAGGATTATAGATTGTGTTCCATGAAATCAATCTGTAGTTAGACAATCCATAAATAGACTATGCACTCCCTCTATTGTCATTAGATAAGGGATATATAAAAAAAACAGTTTTTGTGGATCTTACCCCAAATGTGAGATCCCCATATTAGAAAGACTCATTGTTTTAGATTTAGTTTTCATGGTTTGAATTATTTAATGTATCTGTCCACTAGAACATCAAACATGGGACATTATTTTCAACATTAAAGAATACTGATTTTTCAAATTTTGTTCCAGCCGTTAATAAAGTTAAAATTCCTTGAAAAATATAAATGTATTCAAAAACATCATGGAACGTGATCTAAAAAATTATTATAAAGAATTATTTTAAATTATATTAAAAATTATTAGAATATGTTAAATGATATATAAAAAATTTAATTAATTTCCCTTTTTTATTCAAAATGATACATAATATGGGCTCTATAATCTAATGTGAGGGTATATCGATGGATCCATAAAATATATAATTTATTGAACAATATCATAGACTAATCAAAATACCAAAATACTTATTTTTTATAATGGATTGTACAAATGATTTTTGATATTTTCTCATTATTAACTATCCCACTCACCATATAGTAATAAATATATTATATGATCTTATAGAATGGTAATTGGGAGTATTGGCTCAATGAACAGATTTAATGGTTGGTAAATATTCCTATTCATACACTACCTTTTTGTGATGATGGGTTATTGAGAAATAATGATTCATTAAAGAAGTGATAAGGATATATCCCAATAATGAGTTACATAATAATATAATTTTCCTATATCAAATTGAAAATTCATTATAATTATTATCTTACTCATGATTTTAAATTGGAAAATATAATTTATTAATTGAGGATATAAAGTAATTATCTATATTCTGAAATATATAATATATATACAAATAACAAATTCATGAGGTCTATATTTTCTTAAATATAGTTTAATATGATCCAAGTAATATGGATGATGTTTATAAATGTTTACAATTTCTCATTACATTACACCTTTGTGAGAAAAAACATGTGGATAATGCAGTATGATTGAATGATAAAACATATTTTCCAATGATGTGAATTTATGGAGATCCAATATTTATGGTTTTTTCATAGACATATCTTGAAAAAAATAAGTAAGGACAATGATACTATAATTTTTAAGTGAATCCTCAATTATACATCTAAGAGAGGATTATGAAGGCAAAGAAGGAATATATGTAATTAAATAATAACTATGTTAATATTACATATTTCAACTATGTTTATATAGGTATGATTTGAAAAAATGGCTTTATACAAATATTTTATGGAAATAGATTGGAAAAAACAATGAAAAGTAAACGTGTTTCAATTCCAGTGAAATCTATGATAATAAATACTATGAAGAATCAGAATATTGTAGTCAGCCATCCAATATATTCTCTATTGAATAATGGTTTTATATCTATTAATTTCATCTCTAAAAAGATCTTTTTTATGGATTACCATAATGTCGTCTGTCTAGATATATTTTTCAAACTTGAACATTCATTCGTTAATCCTCGTGACAAAATACAATTTTTCATTGTGATCTAAAACCATTGATCCTTATTTAAATCCATTCAAATCATTATATCATTTTTTTTGAATTCATCCATTGGATCATTGATCCATACTTCTTATTGTATCATTTTTTAATTATAATGGATAATAATTACCCAAAATATTCCTTTTTCCACATTCACCATACCTTTTATTCTATTTTGGATAGTGATAGTCGTAGATTAATTATCCAACAAAATTAAATATCATTTTGTCACATTGTTTTACAAAAATAAATCTTTTATTCTTGACTTACTAGACACCATATTATCAATTTCAACAATTTATGATCCACCTGGACATTTCATGGTATAATTTTTCTATTTCATTCCATTGGATATATATACCATGGTATTTTTGGATGTTTGAATAATATTTGTGAGGACACTCATTTAAACATACATTTTTTACTTGTAAATTCAATTAAAAAATATTACCTTGATTGACCTTCCATGAACTAGACATAATCATCATGTCCTGTTGGTGGTCCACTTCATAATCCATCATTGGTTATGAGTCGGTTTCACTATAAATAAACTATTTTACTCTAAAATAAATGAACCAAACATCCATTATTTTCATAATGGGATATTTGTTTTTAATAAATTAAGATCTATATTACCATTTTCATTTTAATCATGAAATTGTAATTTATTTGGAGCAGAATTGGTCTGGATACATTTCATTGAATATTTGACTATTATCTCGGGGTCAAACATCAATCAGATGAGAAAATGATTGAATATTTTAAATCTCTCATGTATAAGCTTGCATATTATCACCCCCAACATATGTAAAATAAGCAACCATATGGACCTTTAATATATCTATAGTCCAAAATCAATCCAGAAAATATGGTGACAACATTGGTGCACCATTCTCCATAGGTGGATTCTATGTTGACTTGGAATCACCTAACTAACATATAATCATAGCAAAAAACACTAAAACACTTTAATCGATATTCAAAATTGTAATATTTTTCTAAATTGAACTTTTGGAATCAATATTTTCAGTGTATAAAATTCTTCCATAAATAAAACTAGGAGGAACTTGCCAGATCTAGCTAGTAGAATCCTCCTCTAGAGGTCTCATGAAACCTTTTAATCCTGAGGTATCCAAAAAAACTAGCTGACTACTCACATTCCCTACATCATGAACTACCTCCATTTATATAGGTATGTGTCCAAATAAATCGTGACTAAATGCCTTGGTGTTGTCACCGAGATAGTGGAAATGGGAGAAAAAATCCATCCAATAATACAGACATACCATTTTCTTGATCTAATAACCTCATTTTATATTAATCCACAAAAATATACTAATGGTTTGGATATATCAATTTGAAATAAAATAGATTGGGAAATAAAATAAAATGTTTATCAACATATTATATAAAAAACACAAAAATCATCCAACAAAGATTCCATTAATTGATATAATTACATGGGTTTTAATATGTAACAAGATGCCTAAAAATAATACCCCAATAGGTACTATTATTAGATCACATCATAGGTTGATGTTTGTGTAAAATTGGAATTTGAAGAACTAAACACTATTAAAGGATCAAAGAGGATTAGCCCATGTATATATAATATCATCCTTAATATCATAGTTGATTATAATATATTTGTTTTCGATGAAGTCTAAAAATGAAAAATTCAGTAAGCCCGTGAACATTAAATGAATTTGATGGAATAATTGACTTTTGGTATATTATAACCAAAACAAGCCACTAGTGGGAGCCTACGGAGGTCTGATTCACGTGTAAACTCTCATATAGCTATCTTAATATTGGGAATTACCTGTTCAATATATTGGGCTTTGGGTATTATTTCAATGACTGGGATGGTGTAATGATTAGATGGATACATAAGACGAGATAATTGAAGAGGAAAAGCTGATCTCGAGCAGCCGGTCTCCCTCACATGAGGGGGATGGATAAAGGAGAAGGAAACTACCCTCAAAATATAAATGAAATAGATGATAATAATGAGCCTCCATGAAAAAATTTTATAATATAATGATAAGATCCAATAACCAAGAATGTGTACCATCAGTACCAGACTTGATGTAGTATTCGTTGAATGCTGCTCATATTTCTACATTATCTATTATTTCTAGAAGTAAAATTACAGGATGATATGTGAATGAAAATTTTTGTTTTGAAAAATGAAAATAGTATATTATATATTACGAATATTGATTCCTCATATATTAGAATGGTAGGGGTGGTATAATAAATTCTAATGGGTTGTGAAAACCATTTCCTATACGAAAATGAAATGGGAAAACATCACCATATATTTTATTCTTAGACTCTTGGAAGTAATAGGATTCCATAATTCTATTTTAGTTGTAGTATATCACCATGTGAATTTATCAAAATTCATTAATATCATAGAATATTTGACTCTTTAATAGCGATCTTGAACATAAAAAAATAATATAGTAAGGATGAATGGATTAACACATTCTATGGAATCAACTCGGGATATGAGGAATACCAAAATGATCTACTGGGGTACTCATTATGATCATGACATAGATTTATTTTCACCATATTTTATCATCCTTATAGTTATATTAATTATGAGAGGATCAATAAAACACTTGGCGACATTTTTATAGCTTAATGTAAAAAATTTACTAATTGATAGAAAAAACACATTTCTTCGATTAAATTTTCATAAAACATCATCTTTTAATCATTTCTTATAAAATATTTTTATAAATTCAATTATAGTAATATTTGTAGAATAATTTTTTTCCTAAATAATTAATATAAATAAATCTATTAGTTCTAAACCTAACTGAGGATACAGATGAAAAGGTTATATATATATTAAACAACAAATAAGGTTAACTCTTTGGAAATAAAAAAGTACTATAGAACACATTTGAAATGATATTTTTTCTAATGTTTTTAATAACTTATTTATGTGAAATTATCCATGAAATAATGTAACTAAATTTTAAAATATGTGAATACTGAACCTTAGATATATATGGCTCATTTATATTATTAATCATATCAGGATAGAAACTTTTTTAACGGTACATCTAAAAAATATCACTAAAGTTAACGATATATTCCATTAATATTTCCCTAGTACGTAAATAACATATCATTCAGATATAAAGAACTAAAATTTAACAATAGAGTAGAGAGATATCACATATTAGAAAAAACTAATGGGAATATTGGTCTTTAAGAAAAAGTGGAATGATGAAAAACTATTCACGTTGTTATGGTTTTTTGATGGAATCAAAAATTTGAGGAAGTGGCATTGGAATATAAGGATGTGATGAGGTATGACTATCTAGGATTTTTGGTACCATAGTGGTGGAAAACTAAGGGTCCAATACATTTTAATTCTGGTAGAATGTAACTCCACAATATTATAGGATATGTATGTTTATAAAAAAATTATATTTGTTAGATAAAATTATGGTCACACAACACATATTTTAAATGAACTACAATATATTATATAATAATTAATGTGTCATTTCTCAACTTGATTAGAGTGTATATAATTGAATAACATGCTTTTATGAAATGTATAGAGTACACATTAATAAATATAAGTAATTAGATTTTAGTAGATATTAAAATATTGTAAAAACTCAATTATTCCAAAATAATTATTTTCTCAAAAACACATTTTCATTCATGGATTTTTTTTATCTCTATATATTATTTTATTAAATTTTTTGAATTATTTTAGGGGAAAAATATAATATTTTCAATAGTTGTTTTACAGTTTTCTACAATTTTTAATATAAAAATAAAATGGATATATTTATTTATATGCTTAATAAGGAATTTTTCTGAGAAAAGTTTTTCATTGTGCTATAAAAATTTATATAAATACTAATTTCATTCACTTCAAGATACATAATATTGAAAATCGGATACCATATTTTGGTCAAGATCATCAATTTCATTTTATAGTTCCCTTTAATTTTTCCACATTGTGAATTGTGACCATGGTAAATATTCATGTGCATTGTGTTGGTGAAATGTGTTAAGTGATATGAAAGTCATGAGAGAAGGTTTACAAATAAAACATACACATTCCTTTTTCTTATTAAATATGTAAAGGTCATCTATTTCGTTCCAATATTCAAAAATATTGAAGGATGGAGTATTTTTCATTTTATTATTACCTTTATATTAATTTTTGGAATGGATAAATGTAAAATTCCACCCTCTTGAATATAATAAGTCAAATAATTTTAGATAAATATAAAAAGTGGATAAGTTAGCTTCGAAAAATTTATTTTATTAATTGATTAATTATTTTATATTGGAAAATAATATTTCATTTTTCCACATTTTATAATTACTTTGAATGATTACGAAACATTGATATAGTACATTTTCCATTAATATTATATAATTATTTTATAAATATAAAATGTAATATAATATTGATGTATAATATTTATCCATGAAATTATAAATTTAAAATTAAATGATATAATTTTTTAATATTTTGAATTTATATTTCTTCAATAACATGTTGTTTTATGAGTCAATATATATGAATATTTATTAAAATTAAATTATTATTTATTTCAAAAATAACATTTTTATTGAAGTATTTGAAATAAAACATATATTAAATGTTGGAATGTTAAATGATAAATGGTTTTAAATATCATATCATTTCCTTTGTTGACCTAATTATTTACAGATATGTAAAATTATTACACCTTAATATAAAAAAGGAATTTTGATGGTTAATATTAAAATTTGTTTATCAAGGTGATGAAAAGAATGACAATGTCAACAGTGACACACAATCCCATGAATTATTTAATTAACAATGATAATTCGACATTATTCTATTTTTCTTCAAAAAACACAATAAATTAAAAATAATTTTTAGTATAAATATTTAGTTATATTTTAATAATTTTGGGATTCCCTGAGTCTCATATCTCTTACTAATAAAAGAGAAACCATTATATCCTTACATAATATATTTTCGAGAGACCTTTATTGTAAAACACTACAAAAAACTGATCCAACCAACATTATAATCATTCTTGGTGATCATTTCATTCTAAAAGACCAACCCTTGGGTCCTTAGGAGGAGATCTAATAGAGTTATTTTAATGAATAAGCAACAACATTAATAAATAAATATTTTTATTTCATCATATACCACTGAAAAAACATTGGTATTTATAAAAAGTGGTAAATATCAATATCCTAAATATACTAAAATTTAATTATTTTTATGTTACAAACATTATCCACCCACTTCAAATACCATGGAGAATGGTAAACTCCCACATGCATATCTGTGGACTACATCCTCCACGATGCAATAAAATTCATTTTTCATTTCATTTATATAATGAATGTTATGAAGTGTAGTTTTTTAATATATAGGATATATATATTATATAAAATTTATCATATAGTGGTGATTTATTATTTTTGTCTTTCTCATTCCAACAATCGAAATGTGAAACCATAGTACATGGCATACCATCTCAACATATTGTGTAATTAATCTTATTATTTTTAGTTTTTATGGATTATTAAAGATATATATATATATATAATTAATATATATTATTTTTTTATTTATATAAAAAAACCACTATCAAAATAAAAGGATTAAAGCTTCATAACCAAATATATATATTAAAATGAAGTTATTATAGGGAACAATGATTAAAATAAACAATTGTTAATAAATATGTGATAAAACGGTATAGGTATAACATATATTGTTTGAAATATATTATTATATTATTTAGTATATATATATATATATATAATTGATCTTTATAATTCTTGATTTTTAACCACATATGATGGATATTGGACCTAAGGTAAGGGTTTATTTCATAATCACATCATTATACAAGATTATTTAGGTTTAAGTATCTTCTCAGAAAAGTATTTGATTTTTGTCCTAAAGAAAAATTTATTTTCATATAATATTGATATATAATATAATGAAAATTTTTACTTCCATTTAACCTCTATTGATGATGTCAGGAATGAGAAATGATATTTTTAATGAAAAATCCTATTTTAAACTCAGTTGGGAATTTTTTTGCACCATGATAAAATTTTCCTTAATTGGTTATAGATTTTTTTAAAACTATCTATTGATTTATTAAATATATTTTTACCAATGTTTGAAATTTTACAAATTAGTTTAAATGGAATATTATTTTCAATTTCTGAATGAGGTAATTATTACTTTTATTGACAATGTGAAAATAATTATTATTCTAACATAAATGGTATTGATTGAATTTTAATCCATGATGAACACCTAATGGATTAAATAATAATTTTTAAGTTTCAAAGGATCCATTAAATTCTAATTTATTTCATAATATATCCGGGGTTATAACATGTTTTAATAATTTGATTTCATGGTGATAAGGGAATTTTCATAATGAAAATTTCTATTGGATTTTTAGAGTAATTTCATCTATGTCAACATCCAATTATGAACTGAATACTAAGGATATAATCCATTGATAATATACACCAAATTCCACTACATTAATATTTTATTTTGTCTATGGATAATACTCAAATTAATTACTTTTTCCTACAACATAAATTTTTTTTATGATTTTAAGCCATGTTGATTAATTTATATTTATTATTAAAATAATGAATTCATTGAAAACATTAATTTATTGTTGGGGAGAATAATTAAAAATTATATGGATTCTTTTTTATGTCTCATGGGATAAAACTGATTGTGTATTAGGACGAGGACTTACCCATTTATATATATTTATTTTCTCAAGGCCATGATTGAATGTTAATGATTTCTAGAATTATGCATTCCATCATTGGGAAACCAATTATCACTTTAGTAAAATTATTTATTTTTGGTAGACAATGGGTGAGTGGTGTAAGACACCCATTGGTGCATTGTGTTTCTGATTAAATTTGGTTTTTATTATATATCTAAGTTATATTTTACTGGATAATGTAAACTTGTCTTGGTTGTCCAAAATTAATAGAAATGATATGATGAATCTTGATCTAAAATCATGTTATTGGGTTTTGAGGATGAGACAATGATTGTAGATTTTGGGTTATGAATTAATCATAGTAAGAAGAGTATGAAGGAACACGAGAGAGCTACTAAAATGTTTCATCCTTTTTTCAATTCCAATATGTTTATTGGATGTGATTCATGTTGGATTTTCCAATGTGTACAAATGAATCATTATGGTAAAGTTTCCATTTTGTTGATAATTGACTAAGTTAAAGTTAGGATTATTTCCTCTTAAAAAAGTGTTTATGTTGGTAGGATATATTGGGTACATATATATGATATTATTTATCAGACAACATGGGGATCCCTCATTGATATTTTTTGATAGGGTACCAGGGTTCACACCATGGTTTTGTAATGTATTAAAAAATTTTACAGGATAAATATTCATATTAATCAAGACATGTCTTTCATGGATATATTTGAAAGAAAACAGATCTATAATTTTTATTAAGGATATTCATTGAGAATGGGTGTATTTTTTTCATTCATTAGAATATCATGTTTCAGTGGAATAAATATTAAATAATAAAATATAATAAAATTTTATTAATATGGTTCACATTTAATCATTATATGAGTATTCATGATGATATACCATGTACTATAAATAGTTCTGAGAGACGTCCATTGTTAGACAGATACTTGTTTAGTATATGATGAAAACATGCTGGTGTTCCATATGATAAATTTCACAAAACATGTTAATTATATGTTTTATACAGACTATAATCATCACATGAAATATTTTGAAGTTGGATATTAAGATTTTTTTCAAAGTTTCACCTCACATGGGATGCATGAAATTTTCTAAGATGGGAATGTAGGAACTACGGTTTTCTAGCCCACAGAGCCTATGGAGCATATTAGAATGTTGAAATATTTGTTGGAAATTACATATCAATTTATGTTTATTCCCTATATGTTACATCTTTCTATGATGAGGATGAATAAACCCTGCAATTCCATTTTGATTGAATGTGATTTTTTGTATGATGACCATAAAATTAATTTGGTTATGAAAGTGGTTTAAATTATAGATAACTAATATAGTGTAATATGAATTTAAATTATTACTCTTGTTCTTGTACTATGATGTTCAGGTCGAGATAGATACTATACATCAGTGTATGACATGTTGGTGATGTATTAATGTCCATATATTTATTGTTTTTAGAATATTGAGAACTTTAGGGGTGTAGAAATAATTCAATTTGGTGAGAATTTTTTCACCCATCTTGTCATATCAATTCCATAGTTTTTTATTCAATTGTTTATGGGGTCATTCTAGATGCTTCTAATAAGTAGTTGTTAAAGAAATTTATTTTAATAAAATTATTCGAAGATTTATTTTTAGGGAACAAAATTTGTATTAAATATGTAGTGACCATGGAGTATGGGCCAACGATTCCATATATATTTTTCAACAGTTGATCATGGTTTTTGGAACTGTGTAGCTTAATAATGTTAATGTGTGGGTGTCTGGGTTGTTTACCAGGGGTGTCAGACCACATAAGCATTGTATTCCAAAACCATGTAGCTCATATACATGAAGGCATGCACCCATTTGTTAAAATTAAAATGCCTACACACTACTTACACATAGATTCTATTAATATACATCAAAATAGGGGACCCTGATAAAAAAATATAGTTTGAAATTAAATTATTTCCCTTGATTTTTTGTGTCAAATGTCCCAAATAAGATTTATTCAAGTCATACTAAACCATTATCAGTGCACTTTAAGCTTATAGAATATTAATATTGGTGGAATTAAATTCTCATTTGTAGAAATAGAATTTTTATGTTCTAATATTTATATGTTTTCCCCAATAGTCATTAAATCCAATATTGTTCTCCCCAACTATTGTCACATTGAATACCATAAGGTTTTTGGTTTCTAGTTCTATTTGTGTTGAATTTTTTTTGAATATATTTCTTATTTATATAGGCTCATAAGTAATGTATATAACCATTTTCAATCATTTTTTGAAGGTTACATGTTTTCCTTAACCATTGAGGCAGGTGTCGCTATATAATTTATCTAATTCATGAATTTCATTATTCTCCGCAAAATTAAACTTGTTTTATTTATAAAAATGAATAATATGATTTAAAATATGTATTTTTTATGAGATTTATGTTTTTAATGTGGTCTTCTTAAAAAATATATTTTGTAACACTATGTGCTCAATAAAATGCATTAATGGTGATTTTGAAAAAAAATGTATTTCCTTGAATTGATGTGGTAATTTTATTCAATGAAATTGTTTCATAAAAGTTCATCCTGATCTTATAATATTATTAATATTCAAGGAATATTTGGATCTATAGATGTATTGAGAAATCTGCATGTCACTATTTTTTGTTTAATACAACATCAGGTTTTGATATCAATATATTGTGATACGTCTCAATATCAGTAGGGTTCACATTTTTTATAACATATATTTTAGTAAAATTTCCTAAATTGTGTTCCTATATTCTAGAGTGTAATCCTATTATTTTTCATTTATTCTTTGTTTCACACATAATGGAATATTTTATGGTTTGTTACCACATGGTATGATTATCATGAATTCTTGGATGTTTTGGATTATAGATGAATATTATCTAACTTGTACATGTATATTATTGGTTTCATGGAATAAAGGATATATATATATATATATATATAAAGGATTGTCAAGAAAATGGTCCTCTTTTGATAAATCATTATTAAATTGTTTTTAAAATATTTATAATTATTTTATCCAAATAAAGTTTTAATATATTATTCAATGAAATCCTAATAGGTTTTTCCCACAAAAAATATTTTACATTTAGTGTTTTTAGATGTGTTTTTGTACAATTAATTTAAATGAAGGGGAATCATTTAGTCCCCCCACATTACATTTATTTAATAACATTCTTTGTATGATGGATTGGTGGTGATATTTGGTGACATCGGGACTCATTTTAGTATTATCATTATTAAATTTTGGTTAATACCTTTTTTCTAAAAATTTATTATCGCATGATTTGTATTCATTATTATTATTTAAAATCAACTTGATTACATCAATGTAGTTACAATTGGGGATTATTTTATTTTTTGAATTCCTTAATATTTGTTAGGCATACTCTTGCTATGTGTATGGTTGACTTAAAATGGACCATTAAATCATATCATAATGATATTCTCTAAACAAATTATAACATCAAACCACTAAATTACAATATATATTTCATATTAAAACATTAAAATATAAAATACACACACACATACACACACATATATATATAATGAAATTTTAGTTATCATTCACTTTACCGATTCTCAAATATTCCAAATGAATCATTGAATCATGATTTGTATTAATCTTTCATGACACTATTTATTAATTGTCTACATGAAAATTTGCATTATCAAATAACTTCGCATGTTGAAATGGCACATTATAACTATATATTATAATATATTAATTTATTTGAAATTTATAATTCATTAAAATTTCTCCATCAACTGATGTTAAATTTTATTCATCTCAAGTAAATGAAGTTATGTCATCCTCTATATTTAAAATATAATCATCACACTTTCATCATCATTATTTCATAGTTTCTACTTATTAATTTTACTATTAATAATAATTTTATGTTTCATATTTTCATGTATACAAAAATATATGCATTACTTAATCACATTATTATAGTTCCCAGCTATTATTCCTATAAATAAATTATACACACAAATTATTCATTCCACATTCTATTAAATAAGCTTCTGGATGTTAGTGTTCTTCAGAGAATTCATGAACTAATTATAGTCATGTATCCACCATTACTGGATAAATACAATCATTTATTTGAATATTCATGCATGGATAATTCTCATACAATACATAAAAAATTATGACTTCATGAATCCTAATTTATAATGATGCCTTAATTGAATCATTATAATTCTATCTATATTAAATGGAATATAAATTATTATTATCCATAGTTATAATTATTCATGAATTAACTTTTTTATCCATTCATATATGTTGATTTATATAAATTTATTCACATTAATAGACATTTCAATTCTTGAAGAACATATATAGATTAATATACATGGTCCATTCAAAAAAAGGATTCATTCTCTAATGTAATTGATTCTCCTATGATGATTTTATCATATATGTGGTCAATTTAAATATTCAACAAAATCATTTAAATATATGGGTTTTCAAAAACACATATAATCATATAATCGAAAAAACACATAGGTTGATATTCCCACACAATGTATAGGTATAAAATGTTCATACATAGTCCTAAAATCATTCAAATAATAACTAGAATATATTATTCCACATTCTTCAATCTATAATATTTCAATATCCGCATTCAATCAACATTCCTCCTTCTATGGAACAGTCTTTATATAACCACATACCACAAGAAGTTTTTCTCCCCTTAACTAATATTGATTTTTTAGGTAATCTCTTTTTCTAAAATATAAATAATTATTAATCAAAATATATATCAATTATGCTACATATATAATCACTAAAACTCATGTAAAATTTATGGGGTTCTCGTGGGATCATTGAAACCCTTTCAATATATGTTCACAACCTGTGGAAGATTATTATAATGTACTGATTTCTCATTACATTAATAATAAATAAGTGGAATCATAGTACAAGAAGGAATTTCCTATAAAATAACTTTCCATGTAAAATAATTCTATGAAAAACATATATTCATTCATTTAATCATTCTCGATAACTCAAAGAAACTCACCATTACTCATAATGAATTTCAATTATACCATGGATAATATTAAATATTTATGAGAATGATCTCAGAAATATTTTGAATCAAATTCAAAAATTTATAAAAAATTTATATAATATCATCCACCAAATTTCATATATCCCTTAAATATCATTACATTAACAATAGTTAAATTCATCCTGAAGAGAAATTACCTATTGAAGTCAACAGGTAATTAAATTATCATTTTACATTTATAATAAATATATATTCAATCGAATGTAATGATCAAAAAAATTATTAATAATTGATATGTATATTCCAATATTACATCATTTATGTGTCTTCCAATATTAATTTACTTTATATAATGAGACAAAATTCATAGGAAATTTAGAAGAAACCAATTCTTCATTTTTTTCACTTCAACCAGATTTAAATTATCTAGAAAAAGTTCAAACATATTGTGATCAAGTAGATAGTGATAAATCATTAACCTATATATATGTTCTATTAGTGCTACAACATTTACATATTATTATGTGATATGACATCCTAAAAATAATGTGTATGTTTTAATCGATGATATAATATTGATCCTAAATGTTTTATTATACCGTTGATACATCACCCGACAATAGAAATATGGTTATCTAGAATATTCACATGTGTTTTTATTCTTACACACTTAGTATGATTATAGTTTACTTATTTCTATTCATTCTTTTAATATCACGTCAATCATGAATTTGAATTTTCGATATTCTTTTCAAAATGGTTAGTGGTATAGTATAGAGAATTAATTACAACCTACATTGATATAATATAAGATAGTATACATTATGTATCATGACCCATGTATTGGAAATTGATGAGTAATTTTGATTTATTAATTTGGGCATCATATATAGGTTCAATTAAATAGATTGGTCCATGTCTCATTATATGTCTTGCGGATTTTTACCAATGTATTTTATAAATATGGACCATATTGTATATGATCTACCAAAAGGTGATATTTTTTATATATGTAGGACAATTTTAACATGTATATTATATCATTATGATATATAATGATGACTAAATTTCCTTATAACTGGAATTTATCATGGGTTTCAATCATACAATGTCTATATATTGGAGTTACTACTTCCTGTTATTACATACCTCAATTTTGATTATCATTTTTATCATACGGTATAATATACCCATGTATTATATTTTGATCAAATATGATATTCAATATCCTTATATTTATGGGGTTGTGTTCTTTGGTTAAGAAATACTTCATTTCAGTCATTATATCGGTGAAATGTGGATGACATGTCACAAATTAAATTCAAATACAATTTCCATTAATATTACTATAGGGGATAATATATATATGAGGTTAAATTATTAAATATAATGATAAATATTTGTCTATAAGAGTTGAAATCCCATATATGGAATTTGTATATTATGACGGATGTTATTTTTTCGATTTTAATTTTATAGTTTTTTTAATTATTTGATTAATAATGATTTAGGGTTATGTATTATTTATATTATGGAGTTTATTATGGATACGGGTAAAAAGATTCATATTTTAATGATTTTTTATTTTAACATAGGCCTCACATGAAATTTTTTTACTAGGATATAATTACTATTCTTTATTCTATATTTTAATGTTTGATTAAAATTTTAGATAACGAAAAATTTAGTATTTTCTAATAAAACCCAATTTTATAAACTCATGAACAATAGGGTGGGTGTTTTAGATTGCGAATCAAGAATATATTATTTAAATTCATAAATATATATACTAATGAAGAAAAAGAAATGTATAATGAGATGTGATGTTTAAAATATATATATTTAAACCCGAATTGTGGCCACTTTTGACACCCGGAATACTGGGATAAGAAGTGAAAATAATTAGTTCAGTTGGAAATATATTGAAAACTAATCCTATTTTGAAACCAAGATGTAGTCAATTTTATTTGAGGATAATATTTCTTAATAAGAATAGTATTCTTGGGTTCAGAATTTGTATCTAGTTATTTAGTGAAACCAGAATGATGCTAGATCATCTAGTCAACATAATTTTAATTCTGGAAATACCATTTCATATTTGGAAAATTTTAAGAAACTTTTCGGGAGTCTCATTTGGGTTGAGTAAGGAAATATAACCATGGGATTGGTTTATATCATCTTTTGTGATGGAAGGACATAGTAAAATACTATTATAGTTTCAAATGGATATGTGATAAATTAATCTATAGTATAACTATAAAAGAGTGTTATTCTAATGGGGATATATGAAACCAACATACTTCTTGTAGTATAGAACCATGTTTGTTTTGTGGTCCAGGTTTTTCTAAGTCTTTATGTATAGGACTCGGTCTAGTATTATAAGAATGGATGTGTAATTAGTTATCCATTAACCATTATTCATATTGGGAATTTCATGATGCATACATTTATAAAAATTATTTCTATAAATGAAATTCTTGTTAGTGGATTCCGATGATAGGATATCAAAGAGAGTGTTCAGACTATTGTCATTCCATCAAGAGGGGTACATCCACGATTATCAGTGATCCATCAATATTGTGAGGTTTAATTGTTATAGAATTGAAAAAATATATACTATTTAAATTGATATGGGCTTTTTATACACATTTATATATTCTAATATTGTGATTTATATAAGGATTTCTATAGAATATATGTATTGTGTGATATCTATCGGTATACTATTTTTGGGGAAAGAATCTAGACAATTTACATTTGTTCATATTTTATTATTGTGAATTTGGTATGAAAATTCCATGGGATTAATTCTTATTAATGATTATTATATTCATTGTGGTCCATTGTGTGGATTGGAAAACAATTTATTGAGTAGAAATCAACTATTATAACTATATGGTATTTCCACGTCTATAAATTGTATCTTTCATAGTTATACATGTTTGTGGGATTTATAAGTAAATCATTCAGGGCCTGAACACTAACATCTATGAGCGATCATGAAAACTTGTTTTAAATTTTCATTTATAGATTTAATTAAAAGTCGTGAATTCATTCCAACTAATATTTATAACTTCAATGTTTTTTCTTAAGGAAGTCACTTTTTTATTATGTAACAAATTGGTCATATAATAGATCATATGACTTGTATGAATCCCAAATCCATTCAACATTACAATATGATATCTTTAGAGCTCTAGGAGATGAAGGATCATCTTAAGGATCTAAATGTGATAAAATCTATTCACCTAAGAATTTACCCTTGGGATTCTCCTATAATTGTCTTTGTATAGGAAAATGGGGCACAACAAATAATTATTGATTACAATATGAAAAAACAAGCAATTGTTAAGAAAAAATATCAACTAAAAAATAAAAGATCTACTCAATCTGTAGAATAGATTAGGGTGGTTCTCAATGATTTATATTATAAATTATTATATTTTTTGAGAAGGGGTATTATGATATTTATAATATTTATTTATATAAATTTTATGACAAATTGGTCAATATTTTTATTTTTTTGGTTCATTAACATTACTGTAGTGGTTATGGGACTTACCAATAAAGACTTCCATATTTATTTAAATTTTTTCCAAGCTATATTCATTGAAGTAATTATATTGTACTAAAAAATATGGGGTGATGGAACTCACCATGAAATCTATTTTGAGATAAATAATATTGACTAAGACATATTAATTACTGTCAAAGTTAATATTTTAAATTTGGGAGGTTTTCTGCATGGGGAATGTTATATATGAGAAGAAAACATATTGACCATGATATTGTCAGGATTTTTTTATTGAATTTGGTTTCCTAAAATAATACAATTTTTATTTTAGATATCAATAATATTCATGTATTTCAAAATCAATACATTATCATAAATTTATTTATTCTCTATATAACAATATTGTGATAATATGATTGAAAATGTGTAACATTAGAAAGGTCATATATTTTTGTGACCGTGATTAGATCCTTGAAATTCAATGATGATGATAATTAATACTGAAATATGGTTTTGAAAATATTATATCATGTGATACCACTTATATAGGATCTCAGGTGTGTGATATCATAAAAGGAGGAGTCTGTATGACATGAATTTGGGAGATGTTAATCTCAAAGGTGAGAGACTACAAGAATAGTTCCACATATTTGAATTCCTCATGTTTTAGTCGCATCTATAATATTTATTAGAGTGCGTGTATAAAAAATGATGAACCTTTAAATAAAAATTAATGTTTTTCATGACCGCCCACTTGAATGTAATTTTATAAAACATGTCATGATATATGTTTGAATTCTTTTCACCATTCGGTATATCATAATCTATTCACAGTTAATTAATATTGGGTTAGAGGATTTCTCCCATCCATCATTAAGATTTTTATAAATATGAAATTTCATTCAAA
This sequence comes from Viscum album, assembly GCA_963277665.1. Taxonomy (NCBI): domain Eukaryota; kingdom Viridiplantae; phylum Streptophyta; class Magnoliopsida; order Santalales; family Viscaceae; genus Viscum; species Viscum album. Next base: position 1,386,731,985 of record OY728122.1, read on the forward strand.
TGAAAATGTGAAATTAAATTCATTTTACATATACATAGTTAATAAATGATGAATGAATATTATAATATTATGAATTGGTTATGAAATATTATTTATGATATGTCGTGACATAGGTATTTTGATACACTATGAGTATTCATATGTTATTATTATTATTATGATATATCATTATCCACTACGGGATTAGTGACTCACTATTGTATAGTAATCATATATATTTGGAATGATCTCCTAATTACATTGAGGAAGAGTCTTAGAGGGTCTCACACATTGTGTTTCCTTTTAAATATATTTAATATTATTAATATTTAATAATGTGAATAAATATTAATCATTTTAAGAAGAATTATTATATTATTCATAGATTTTTCTTGTTCACTACTACTTATGAAATCATTATTTTCATTGTAATTCATTAAATAAAAAAATAAATCGTATATTAATAAAACTGTATTCCAATTAAATATATAATTATTTATTCATGTATAAAAAATATTTAATATCTCATATGATAATATAAATATCACATTTTGAAGAAATTGAATATAATAGTAATTTATCTATTAAATTTATATTATTTATCTATTATTATTATGAATGTAATAAAATAAAATTTTATTGGAAAATAATTTTTTTGGGTTATGTAGTTATTAAAAAAAATATGTTTGGGATAATTTCATAAGTGTCAAGTGAGATAGAAATTCCAATTTTTTTCCAATGACATATAGATATTTACCGTACAAAAAATATCAATTATCAATATTTGGGTTAGTTCACAACATTATGTAAAATAAGATTTTAATTATATTTTGATAATTAGTTTCCTTTTAGGATTAAAATTTCCTTAGGGGAATTTGTGAGATTAATTATTATGAAACCATATCCATAGGTCTATAAAATTTTAATTTTGAAAACTTTTATAGGTTATTCATCAATGAAAACATTCTCATCCATAGATAATTCTATATAAGTGAATAATATCTCTATTTTTTTCTCATATAATAAAACATAATTCTCCATTCCATAATACATTATTTTTGGGGAGTTCACTAAAAATTAAATCTATAATGATGGGATCATGGGTCTGATCTAGGAAGTTATTCCGGATAAACAATAATGTTTTCCTAGTACTAAGTGTACCATCAGATATATTCCATAGCCAAAGGGATACTTGTGGATTAATTATAGAGGGGATATATTTTAGTTAAATTTAAAAGAAAAAATAATAATTCCAAACATTCATTTGAATGTATACATATTCATCTAAAAAATATAAAGGATAAGGTTTTTCATCATGGAATTAAATTACATATAAATTAATATAAAATTTTTATTCTTATTCATATGAATAATATTTTCCACATTAATTGATACAGAACATTTTCATGTTTTTTGGACTATATTCATTATAAATGATCTACTCAATATGAAAAAAAATTATTTGTAATTATGAAATAGTTTTCCTTTTTATATGCTTGTAACCATCATATGTTATCAGACCAGTAACATTCAATTTATAATTATTTATTTCTTATAGATTATTAAAAAATTTATTTGATATTTTCAATTTGAATAAGTTCATTCTCTAAATTTAATTTATGGTTTTTATTATTCTCATATTATTTTCATAAACATATAACTTAGATCATTTAATAAAATAAAATTAATATCATAAGAACCATCTATTGGAGGAAAATGATTTTTTGGGTTACACAACATGTTTCTAATAGTCATTAATTATAAAAAACATTATGGGATGGCCTTGTAGTCAGTAGATGAAATGTAATTAATGAAATAACACGTGATATTATAATTTTCATGGATTGAATTGGATAAATAAATGGGTAAATTATTAAAAAAAATTAATTAATCAGAGTGTAGTATAGTTAATTCTTATACCATATAATAAAATTACATTAGGTTTAATTATTTCATATGTGGATTAATTAATGCATAATTCACATAATTAAATATATTACTATGTCAATAATTAATCCATTGTGAAATTAATTTTCATGTCCCAAAATTAATAAACATGGGTTGTGTCTAATACACACATGGCTTAATTGTTTTACGTACCATGATATTAATTTACATGAAAATTTATTATATGAAATACAATATATTTAAATACCTCCAGTATAAATAATTTATTCATGTTTAAATAGATGAAATTCCAATTTCTGATCTACACGACATATAAATTTTTACCAGGAAAAAATAAAAGTTAATGTATTTCTCTATAATACTAATAATTATGTTATTTATATTCCATTTATTACCTCATTCCTTCCATATCATGCTTTTTAAATTCTATTTAATAGATTTTAGATTTTACATTAAAATTTTGATCTATAGATCATTTATGGTCTTTATATATCATTCAATATCTATTCATTACATTAATACATGTATATTGAAATTCATGTGTCTTATCTATTGTTAATTTAATATACTCATAATGAAATTATGTCACATGCCATTTACAACGTATATCATGTGAGTGAACTATAAACATGAAACAACATATCAATTTTTTCATAACGGTATACATTTTTTAGTGTATTTACATGATGTATAAATAAATAAATTTTATATATTAATTTTACTTTAAATCATAATGGTTAATAGTCTCTATGATTTATTGGGTCGAGACTCTTAAAAAATGAATTATTTTAGCAGTTCGATATCTATTGAAATTAAATACTAACTATTTTATCTTTATGGGTAAATGGATTGATATAAATTTGATCAATTTATTTTCGATATATATTTTTTCCACAAATTCATGATCATGAACATAGACTTATCTGTGGTTGTTAAGGTTTTTTTTGTAATTTAATTAATTAATGGTCTTCTTCTGCTATTTTATTTTATTAAATAGAATCCATGTGAGTAATCATTCAATAATTATTATTTTATGTCCTAAATTCCGAATTTGTTTTATGATAATGTCAATATCCTAGTGTATGGAGTTTCATATCACCCCACATTGCTTCACTATGTGTCCTTATTACAGTCCAACTATGATAGTTTTAAGTTTGTAGCTTGTGGCGCGAGGGATCCGGGTATAAGGATATGATTAGGGAGTCGGGGGACGAACCTGTTCATGGTCACCCTCCGGGGGGGGGGGTTGTATAAATAGTTGATGCGAAAAAATAGAGGCTCTACCAATGGGCTAGGAATATACCACCAACATATCAATTTTAGGATGACCTGATGCAGGTTGTGGAGCATACGAAAACCATCATGGTGGAGAAATGGGATCAGTTAGTTTTCGCTAAGCTTAGGGATAAGAAGAAGTAATTGGCTAATCTGATCCTTTCCAAATAGTGAATGGATAGAGAGGTATTCATGATTATGTGGTTAATAGAGGGAGAAAAAAAACATGATATTTATCCTTGAATTCATTACGGATAAGAGGTGTCCCGTCAGGACAAACAAAAAGATAGAAGATGGCTAAATCACAGATGACAAAGACGTGGTTGGATGGATGGCACATAATTTTTTCAGAGAGCTGTTGCATAGGCCTAACACATCAATACTAGATGAATATCCTACATGGAGTGTGGATTGTTTTCATAGAACCTTTGAATATTGTGTCTAATCGGATCAATGAATCCCTAGTGTGTCAGCAAGAGGAGGAAGAAATTTATGGAGCCATGATGATGTTTAATCCTGAGAGTGCATTAGGCCTAGAAAAGTTCACAGGATCTTCTTATAAGGGCTAATCGAGATCTAATAAATGTGTAATCATAGTGTAGTTTTAGGACTTCTTTTGAAGAGGAGGCCATCCATGGGTGGCATGTGCTACATACCTAGTTCTTCTCCCGAAGATAAAATATCCCTCTTCCCAAGCTCATTACTAGACAGTAAGCCTATGATGCTTTCAATATAAGTTTTCATGATGTATTATAAACACAAGGTTGTCTGGTTTTCTTCCCCTATGCATCTTGCTCGAATAGAACATGTTTTTCAAAGGAAGGTTGATTAACGGTGGGATGGATTTATCTTTGGTGATGATCAGGGACATCAACATCGGGACTCATGGGTCTAATATTATCATTAACCTGGATATTAGAATGGTGTATCACATGGTATGATGGGGTTTTATTAATAGGGTCATGGTGTTTATCAATTTCAATGTATGGGAATGTGATATATTATTAGGATGTTTTAGTTCCCCCTCACGAGTTGTGTCATTTATGTTTAGATCTTGCAGGGTTTTCCAGAGTATAAGAGGACTTTTCCATAGAGATCCAATATATCCAATTATATTTTTTTAGTGTAGGATACATTATGGATAATGTTTAATAGAGGGAAACAGAGTTGATATATACTTCCATATTGGAGAAATCATAGCCCTCTGCCGGTTTCACACCTCATGTTTGCTGATGATTCAATTATCTTTATAAATGAAGGAAGTGGATCCAGTTGGTGAATTACCAAAATTATCGATGATTCCCACTACTAGAGTGGCCAAGTAGTTAATGAAGACAAAATAATTTTCTACATCTATAATGTCCCGACCCGAGTCACCACTAAACCAGTGGTCGGACCGGTCACCACATGACCTCAAGCGTGTCCCCCATACGCCATAGGCTACAGACTAGCAGCGAGGGTATAAGGATAGTCAGTGGGGAGACTATACCCACTTGTCAGAGTTTCACAGTAGTATATCAGTTTGTATGAAAAACAATAACAGAATTATTAACTCATAAATGACAAATAGTGGATGGCAAATAACACTCATTTTATTAATGTCCTCAATGCCGAATTAAACAACAGATACATGCATGACATGATAAAGATACAAAAGTATAAAACAGTGAACAAAATAGCATGATTTGCATTTCATTGCAGAGAAAATTAAATAATGACTCAAAGCCACATGGGGGATCTCCTCGAGCATCCCGAGCTTCTTCTAGGTCCTCTGCTCCTAACTCCCAAGAAAAAGTAATCAACGTAGTCTTTCAACCAAAATGATTCTACTCGGTTTCCCAGTGCAATGTCATCCCGATTATGGTGTGAGATAAAAATCTCAGTAGGCCGGGAACACCGGTGTCTACCCCAAATCTAGATATTTAATAAATAAATTTAAAAATGTGAAGGCATGCATAAAATAAAATAAGTAGTGAAAAGAAACTATATAGTCAATTACCTGCTTCTTCCCTTAGCTGTTGTCTGAACCTGTAGTATTCATTTGTCATGCAGACTCAAAAATCATTACATAATAATTTTCCATTTATCATTTAATTAAATCTTATTATGAAAGTCTGGAGATTCATCCTATGCCCAAAATCTCCCGTATAAGTCACTCACCATGGATGTATCTAAAGACTATCTATGTAATCACGTAATGACAGACTCCAAACTTGTGCTTTGGCTTGGATAACGCGTCATAGGTTATTCAGTTTAATCTTTTATTTACTAAGTCTGAGCCCATCCACTAAAAGTGGTTCACCCAATTCATAAATATGTCTGAACACTTTCTCATAATCAATTCACAAATAATCATGTCACAACAGCCTTCATTAACCATTAAACTCATTTCATATACGAACAATTGTACCCACAGTCCAATGTTAATTAATGGGGGTAAAACATCATTTCAAGCACCCTCGTGAGTATTTGGAGCATCATTCCATGTCTCACAACCTGTGGGTATTTGGAGCATCAGTACCTGACCCGTAAAATAATATTTTCTTGCATGTTGGATGTAGAATGCCATGTCTACTACGCTGTGAGTATTTGGAGAATCAGTCCCTGTCTCACAACCCATTTATCAATCATACTTATACATCTATCATTAGTGTAGAACATCATGTCTAACACCCTATGAGTATTTGGATCATCAGCCCCTATCTCACAATCCATTAATCAATCATAAATATACATTTATCATTGGTGAAGAATACAAGGCCTAACACCATAAAACCAAAACTTTAATTAATTCAACAATTAACTAACAACACAAAACACTTTTCAGATAAGTCAACAGTTAAATAACCATTCAAAATGTCATTAATTATTAATTAATTAACAATTAATTATTCTTATCAAGCCAAATAAATAATTTACACGACATATAATTATCCAAATTCTTTAACAAGTCTGAACTCGTCCATTCAAACAATGGTTCGTCCAAGACTATAACAATATACAAGCATACCCTAATTATCACAAGCATGCTGAGAAAAGAAAATAAATTTAGTGACCGTCACAATAAACATATAATATCTCTAAAAACTCCATCCTAGACAACATAAGGCATTGAAAACTAATATGAATCAAAAGGTATTCCTTGCCACCATTTGTAACAAACAATCAATTCAAACTCTTAATTTATTGCATGCAAATTAATTAATTCATAAATTAATTAATCAAAACATATTTCATTAACCAATAATAAATTAGTTAACCATTTAACATTTAACATGTAAATATTAATCCCTCCATTAATTATTACTAATTTCTAATTATCTTCCGAACATGTCAAATATTCAATATTCCCAATAATCTGTAAAAGCCACAATCTTATTCCAACTCAAGAAATGATAATTTATCATACCATTTATTGCCCTATTAATCATTCTTAAAATTCAAATCATTTAACTATTTAGTCATATCATTTTATCCAAATTTTCCTAACATGCTTAAACTCAACACATGTTCAACTCCTCAATTATCTCACGTGGAGAGAATTATTTAATAATATAAAAAGTGTCATTCATTGACATATCAAAATCAAGGAAATGAACATTATAAATTTATTTAAATAATCTATAATTCTTAAATCTAGTGTTAATGATTTGGGACCCTACCTCGGTGTTTTGACGGAAACCACAACGAACGAAGAACCCTCAAGAGTAATAGGTTGATTCTTCAAAAACCCACCGTATATCACTTCTCCTAGAAATACCAAGGACAAAACTCAGCAAACTTGGCGTCCACACAGATAGATATACCCATAACAGGAATAGATCTATTAAACCATGATAATAGGTGATGTATATCTAAGTAGATATAATAAACCGAATAAAAATGAAGAAGAACATCAACCTAACTCAATAAACCTGATTCGATTCGCCAAGAGAATCTTTTAGATTGCCTCCAAAAAGCTTGGGAGAGGTTTTACAACCTTCAAGGGAGAGTAATCCAGAGTTATGGCTGCTTAGGAGGAAAAACGAGCCATCTAATGGAAAAAAGAGTGATATCCACAATTTAAGGATCTAATTTAAGTGCCCGCACGGTTAGTTCACATGGGTTGACAAATGGTGTGTTATCTACTGCATGGGATACCCTTATTACATGGTTTGGCCGCACGGTTAGACAAACTGTGCACCGCCCGTGCAACTTCCCCTTTACCTCAAAACATATATCAAATTTCGAAAAATATGCCATCTATAGGTGATCCAACCGTCGGAATAAAAAACCAGAGCTCAGTTTAAATATAACAACACACTAATAAACAAAACATGTTATTTTACATTATACCCACCTTAAAAACTTATCGTCCCTTAGAAGCCATTGTGAACCACTACTAAAACAACTGACCTACCAAGGTTATTTAATGTCATTAAAAGTTACGTGTTGTGTTTACAATGCCAAACACACCTTTAACCCTTCTTAAATATAATGGATAAACCTTTATAACTAGATACAAAGGTAACTCTAGAGCTCAATCATCGAAACAGATCATATATCATGTGTCAATAGAAGGACCTTGTCAATGTAAAAGGTTAAACATCGATGAAACAATGAAACAAGTTTCTCATGATTCACTTAATGATGTCGCAGACCCAAAAGCCACTTTCTACTTTTATCCAATTACATGACTTTAAAACTATTCCAAATCCATCTGCCAGTATAACGATATCCATACCCAACATCTGGTAAAATTTCAAAGTCATGCCAGTGCAATTCTATTTTAAGAAAATAATTCCCCAACACAAAACAGAAAGTATCCCAAAGAAACAACGCATCCCGCATACTACCCAGATAATAACTACTCCCCAATCCAAAAAACATATAAACTGTAGCGTGTCACAAGACTGACGCTCTCTTAGTGTCTCAACGATGAGGTCAAGATAGGGGAAATGCTCGTCATGTATAGAAGAGCGCACTAAGAGAAAACCGAATTCATGAAGAAGATCGGTCAAACCATTATTGGAAAACTATGTTCTAAAATATCGGCATCACCTGCAAGCACATTCATCATGAACAAAGTGGCAATACCCACCTTAGGATTTCCCATGATGTCTCATGAAAAGATCATCCGCTCACCAGCACACTAGATTGACAACAAGATCGGCATATCAAAACACCTACTTCTTTAGAAAACTATTCCATGTATTGAAATGAAACAGATTATTTAATTCTCATGTTGCTCTACATAGAGTTGACCTGAGACCATACTCAATAGTATAAAAGACTTAATACGGAGTCATTTTGCCTCATATGACCATTTTCCTAGACGATGATATAACCAGTCATCCATTACTAAGAAGAAACGATAAAACGACCAACAGAGTAGTTGACCATGCACGAGGCATGTCTAGCCAGGAAACAAAGAGCATTACACGATGTTGAAGCTCATAACAAGGTCAAGAAACACATCACCGCCCATTCAAACAAGGGTGTCATTGGAAACTGGAAGTCCTACCTAGGTTAACGGCATCGAAAAATCCGAAAAGAGTGATAAAATCCATAGTTATAGAATGGAATTTAAGTTCTAAGGGCGCTACCGATCGCAGGTTAGCACCTTACAAAGAAAACGTGTCAACCCTAAACTGGTGGCCGGACCAGTCGCCACATGACCACGAGCATGTCTCCCCATATGCCAGAGGCTACCGACTAGCAGTGATGGTCTAAGGATAGTCAGTGGGGAGACTCTACCCTCTTTTCATAGTTTCACATCGGTATATTAGTGTAGATAACAAACAATAGTGGAAGTAGAAAATCATAAATGAAAAACATAAGAAGAAAAATAATGCTCATTTTAAAAATATGACCAACACCAAATTATACAACAAATAAATGCATGACATGCTAAAGATACAAAAGTATAAAAAAGTGAGCAAAACATCATGCTTTTCATTCCAATGCTGAAATAAATAAATAATGACACAAATCCCCATGGGAGATCTCCTCTAGCATCCCGAGCCTCCACTCGGTACTCTACTCCTACCTCCCAAGTAAAAGAAAACAACATAGTCTTGTAACCAAAAAAATCAACTAAGGTACCCAGTGCAATGGCAGTCCGAGAAGGGTGTGAGATAAAAATCTCAGTAGGTTGGGACCAATGGTGTCTACCCAAAATCTAGAAAATTAATAAATAATTTAAAACACGTGAAGGAACGAATAAAATAAAGTAAGCAGTACAATGTAACTATATAATCATGTTCCTGCTTCAGCCCTCAGCCGGTATCTAAACCTGCAGTATTAATTTGCCATGGATACTCAACGATCATTACATAATCAATTTCAATTGATCAATTACTCAAATCTTATTTTGAATGTCTTGAGATTCATCCTACAGTGAAAATCTCCCGTATAAGACACTCACCGCAGATGTCTCTAAAGGCTATCTAAGTAATCTAGTAAAGACATGATCCAAGCTTGTGCTTTGGCTTGGATAACACGTCATAATCTATTCAATTTAATCATTCATATACTATGTCTGAGCCCATACACTAAAAGTGGTTCACCCAATTCATAAATAAGTCTGAACACTTTCTCATAATCAATTTACAAATCATCCTGTCACATTAGCCATAATTAACCATTAAACTCATTTCATGTACGAACAATTGGACCCATAGTCCAATGTAAATTAATGGGTGTAGAACATAATGTATAGCACCCTCATGTGTATTTGGAGAATCAGTCCATGTCTCCCAACCCATGGTTATTTAGAGAATCATTCCCTATCCCATAAAATAATATTTTCTTGGAAGATGGATGTAGAACGCCATGTCTAGCACCCTGTGAATAATTGGAGCATCAGTCCCTATCTCACAAACCATTTATCAGTCGTACATATACATCTATCATATGTGTATTACATCATTTCTAACACCCTATGAGTATTTGGAGCATCAGTCACTGTCTCACAACCCATTCATCAATCACTCATATACATTTATCATTGGTGTAGAATACCAGGTATAATCCAAAAAAACCAACACATTAGTTAATTCAACAATTAATTAACAACACAAAATTCGTATCTTATAAGTCAAAACCTAATTAGCCATTCAATATATCATTTTTTAATAATTAAATAAAAATTAATTATTCTTATCATGCCAGCTGAATAAATAACTCAGCACTTATTTATACAAATTCTTTAACAAGTCTGAAACAATCCATTCAAACAATTGTTCGTCTATGACTTTAACAATCTACGAGAACACCATAATCATCAAAATACAAGCTGATAAAATCCAATAGATTTAGTGAGAATCACTCACAACCTCTCATATCATTATCAACTCCATCCTAGACAACTTAAGTCATGGAAAACTAATATGCATTAAAAGGTACTCTTGTACAATATTCATATCAAACAATCAATTCACAATCTAAATATAATGCATGTAAATTAATTAATTTAACAATTAATTAATCAAGCCTAATTTCTTTACCAATCATAAATTAGATAACCATTTACCATTTAACATGTAATAATTAATCCCTCTGTTAATTATTAACAATTTCCAATTATCTTCTGAACATGCCAAATATTCGATATTACCAATAATCTGTAAAATCCACAATCTTATTCCAACTCATGACATGATAATTAATCCTACCAATAATTACCATGTTACTAATTCTTCCCATTCAAATAATTTAACTGTTTAATAATATAACTTTAACCAAATTAGCCAAACATGCTTAAGTTCAACACAGGATCAAGTCCTCACTTATCTCACGTGGGAAGTATTATTTAATAACATAAAAAGTGTCATTCATAGACATATCAATTTCAAGTAAATTCACATTCACAATTTATTTAAAGAATCTATAATTGTTAAATAATTTTTTAATGATTTGGGACCCTACCTCAGGGTTTTGACGGAAACCACGACGAATGAAGAGCCCTCAAGAGAAACACATTGATTCTTCAAGAGCCCACCTTAGATCAATTCTCCTAGAATGACCAAGACCAAAACACATCAAACATTGCATAAACACACTAAATCTACCCTTAAGGAGCTTAGATCTATGAAACCGTGAGAAGATGAGATTTATATATATGTAGATCTATGAAAACGAACAATAACAAAGAAGAACATCTACCTACCTCAAGAAACCAGCTTCGATTCACCAATATAAGCCTTTGAATCACCTAAAAAATTATTGGGATAGGATTTCCAACCTTCAATGGAGAGTAATCCCTAGTTATGGCCGCTTAGGAGGAAAAACAATCCATCTAAAGGCATAAAAGAGTGAGACCCACAATTTAATGATATTATATAAGTGCCCGCACGGTTAGTTCACACTTTTTGACAAACTGTGCACTAAAAATGCATTATCTACTGCCTCTGCCACCGTTCTACCATGGTTTGGCTGCACAGTGAGACAAAATATGCGCTACGTGTGCGGAAGCTACTACTTCCAAGACCAACTACGCACGGATATGCCACATGGATAGACAATCTGTGTGTCGCCCGTGAGACTTCCCCATTCCCTAAAAACATCTATCAATGTTCGAAAAAATTCCATCTTTAGGTGATCCAACACTCGGAATAAAATTACGGAGCTCGGTTTAAAAAGAACGACCCCTTGAAAAACCGAAAAAAATTCCAAAAAAATTCCTAATTTTAACCCGGATCAAAACACGAGATCTTATATCATCTCAAAGAAATGCAATCCCAGGAGAGTTGTGTATCAAGTAATTGGTTGGGAATCTGATGAGGCCAGTTTCCTATAGAATATTTGGGGCCTCCTATTTTACTAGGATGAATGCGCATTAGGGACTACAATCATGTGGTGAGAAGGAGCGTGATCTATGTTCTAAACTTGAATAATTATATATTACCCTTTGGGGGTCATATTTCTTCAGTAAAAAACATCATATCGGCAATCCCCGTGCATGCAACGTTGTCCACCAATGATCCAGAATGGGTTATTAGAACTATCTATAAAATAATTTCTTTTTTTAAACGGGATTCAACATTATAGGAAAAAATACATTATGTATATTGGAAAAGAATGGCCAGGCCAATCCATGTGGGAGGTATTAATGTGAAGAGCATAGAATCCACTATCCAATTCTTGCATGAATAACATTTGTTAGAAATGATTGAAGGCCACAATTTTCTGAGAAAATACCTTGTCCTATAAATGGGGAAGTAGAGTGAGAAACCAGTAAAGGCATGGTTCATCGATTTGATCATTGATTTTCTCCATCATACCAACTCTTCATCAACACTTGCAGTGGAATGTAAGGGAGGGGAAAATTCAATTTTGGTTCGATAAATTGGCATTCAATGTGATAGGGTATCCGAGTATTCCTACTCCCCCTATATCCTTCATCAAAACAAGCCTCCATACAAACCGTATATCGATGGACATGGATGAGAATTAGAAATAGGAGTTAATTTCTATTCATACCCACTCAGAACCCGGAAAATGCATTTTTAATCCTTCCTCTAAGGGAGACTTCAAGGATAACTATTACAGAAGGATTTTGTTTTCCCAAACTGATGGTGATAGATGGAGAAAAGCGGTGTGGTGCAATGATGATAGTTTCAAATACTGCTATATAATCTAAAGAATCATAAATCATTCCATTCTATTAGAAGAAAGTTTTAAAAAACTAGGTATAAGAATTGCATCTTGTTGACACATATGTTGAAGAAAGAAATAGGAAGACTCTAATCACATTTCTGTTGAAGGAGAATGGGCCCAAACTGTGTGGAGCTTCATCGGTGAGTTCACAATATACTCTTCCCAGGTTTACTGAGACGAACAATTCATGGAAAGATGGTTTCAGGGGTCAGAAAAAATCGGAATGGAATGAATGGATAGTGATATTACCCTCAATGCTGGGTTCAAGTGTATTTATAAGGAAATGAACAAAGTGAGATATGAGGTGCTTCCTTCTATAGGGAATTCAAAAATTGTAGGGACTGAGATCTTACTGGAGGACCTTGTTCCATTATTCTGAAACTGGAAGGAAGCACCCTCCCTTAGTGCACATCACATTTCTTATACAATGGGTCCACCCATAACTACATATTCCATGACCAGTGGATGCAATGGTTTCCCCCCAATGTTCGATTCAACCTTAATATAGAATTTTCCTTCAAATAGGGCATTACTCGCGGAGGATGGGTCGTGCGGGGGCATAGGGGGAGTGTTTTTATGGCCTTCAAGAACAACTACAACAATGATACGAGTATAAAAAATGAGGCCAATGTGTTGCTTTTTGGGATATCACAGAGAATCCCGAAGATCATCTATATATCCCATGTGGAGACTCATTCAATTTTTATACACTTCTCCCTCCATTGAAATGATTAGACAACGTAGTCTATATATTATATCATCAAAAAAATTAGAGGTCTTCTTAGTAATGATATTATGGTTTCTCATACCAGGCCTGAAGGAAATAAAGTGGAAGGTCATTTGGACACCCAGGAATATCAAGGCCTCAACGTCCGCTGCTCTCCCAAATTGTATTTCCTTTAACCTTAGGGTGTGTCCTTAATACAATGGTATTCCCACGTCTTGCACAACTAGAGGCCCACTTAGGCCCTATTTGTTTTTCATGCTTGTTAATTTTTTATATTCAATAAAAATGGAATAGATGATGATGAAGAAAAGATATTAAGGATCGAGATACTCTATGAATAGAGTTTCTTACAGGAAACACACAGGTGATTCCAAATAAAAGAGATAGAAAATATTGTGGATGAATACTGAAAATATATACCATGTTTTATTAATCACAAGATGTTCAATGGATTGTATACATTCCAATTGAAAATAAAAAATTACGTTAATGTAAAACTACCGATGATTTTCATACATAGATATTACATATAAATATATGAATAATATTTACATATAACAACAAAATAATTTGGGAAAATTATTGGTTTAGTGACTATAGAATGATGGAAACAAAAAACCAAAACTTGTTCCTAAAACTTTTCTATGTGTTCCTATATTTCCATCATAACTAAAAATGATTTTGATGAAATATAATTAAGACAATTCTTCATATACTAGGGAAAAGATACATATAAAAATAATTAGCTTAGATTCCCAGTAAGTGTGATCAAAGGCGATATCTATCATAAAAAACATGAGGGAATAGAATTGGAAAATTATACCACGTATAGAAATGTTAATTATCTTGAGCCACAGATTAATTTATTTAAGTTCATAAGAAATTATTCATAAAATTTTAAAACAACATAATATATAATATCATAATTTGGAGATGATGAATAAGTTTTGGGCCTAAAAATAAAAATATAATTTTATGAACATGTATAAAAATAAAGTTTTACTGATTATGTTACGTATTTGAAGATAGATCCTTACATGAAACCTATAGACAATAAATCTTGGTTCATAGTTTAAATGACTATTATAACATTAGGTTCAAGCATAACATATTTACCTCAAAAGTTATATATATTTATAAAATTAATTGGAGGGATATATAGGTCTCACCCATCATATAAGGAAACATACACATGTAACATTCATAATAACATAAGGAATTCTTTATTTTAGAACATTGAACAGAAATGATATTAATAAAAATTTCATCATAACATAAATCATGGTAATGAAACAAGTTTTATACACATGGTGAAAACAAAAAAATATACCACCCATAAAAAAATATGGATAATATTATTGAATAATATCCCGAAAAATGATGTGGCAAGATAAAATATTTCAATCTTTGATGGAACAGATTTGTAAAAAATTCATTAAGTAATTATTAAAATATTATAATTCCATTTGAGAATAATTTCATTTTAGTGATATTTTAATTATAAAACAATGAATTTTTATTTACAATAAACTAGTATTATTATAATGGAAACATCTAGGGTTTATGGATTCATGATGAAGATAAATTCTATTCAAGATGTATAATTTATGAAATTATTTTAATAACACTTCTATTATATATTACATAAAATAAATTTTTTGAATTTGATATGAATAATCCTTTTTTATGTCTAAAATATGATAAGATTTGCAATAAAAAAATAATATTAAAAACATTTTTTAATTTTTTTTAAAACATTAACATGGAATATAAGTATTCTATATTAGATACATAAATAAAAACAATCTAATATAATAATTATATTGTTTAATAGAAACTTAACACATTGTAATTAGTTGAATTATATATCCTTTGAAATAAATAAAATTATATTTATATTTAAATACCATAATTTAACAGATATTACTCATAAAATAAATTCATGGTCAGTATATACACCATGTAAAATAAACTTGTACTGTATAAGTCTTGTGTCCCAATAAAATAAATGTGGAACATACATACATTTTATTGAGTACTAATTTCATTTCTTCGCATTCAGTACTTTCGTATTATAAGTATTAATTTATTATTCATGTATTCTATATACATATATCCATCATATCATAAATTATTATTATTTTAATATCATATCATCCATTTTCTAAAAAGTTTTTTATTTTATTCACTATTTTAGGTGATAAGTTATTTAATTTACAAGCATGTTTAGGTTTGGTAGTCCTTGACATTATATATTGATCATGGTGAAATAATTTCCATAATTTTAATCATTTTTTAAACACAGTTAAAATTAAATATAAAAATAATTATAATCCTTCATAAAAAATATTGATTTTAAATTGAATGGCAACATTTATGGAGACTGTATGCCGTACATATGAATGAACAATATTTTGATTTCATAACAAATGGATTGAATGAAATGTAAATCATAATTCAAATTTTTATAATAATTAATATGATATAGATATATATATGAAATATGTTCATAACAATAATCTTTATTAAAAACCATGATTAATATAACTAAAAATGAATCACAGTCTATCATGGATATAGTAGACCAAACGTACGCATGATTGAAATTATCACCTCAAAAAAGATTTTATGATGAAAATTTAGTCACTAATTTTTATTTCCATAGACATAATAATATTATTAATATTATTTATAGTCACTAATACCTACATAATTCTCATTTTTATAATATAGTAACGAAAAATGAATTATATCACTAATTGTAGATAGTAAACAATACTTACGCATGAGATATACTTTCAATTATTGATTAATTTCAATGAGGGTGTAAAATGGTGTTTTAATAGAAATTTATGATTTAATAATATTGAGTTTAAATTATTTTATTATGATTAACATCAAATATTATTAGTAGATAAGAAAGAGTAGTAAAAAAGTCGATCGGTTAGTGCAACTACCTCTTATTTGAAATGCCTCTTTTGGATTTCCTCTTAAGGGTTAGAAAGAATGAATATTTTAAGAAATAAAATAACATTTTTAATGTATAAAATGATATATATAAGATAAATTGTTTAGTTATTAATGAGATATGTGTATGAATTTGGTGTAAACATGTGAGGTAGAATGTGTCCTTTTATAATTTGTGTGATGGGAACATCTCAAATTTCTCAAATGATTATATTATAATAAATTAAATATAATCAAATTACCTCCAAATGTATATTTATTAAAAGAAACAATATGGTATATTTCCAATATAGTCCAAAAATATAATTTATTCAAATTTTATTTTTATTTAAAATCTATAATTTTGATCGACCCATAATTAACCTGATTAAAATATAATTACAGTAACATTTTTATCAATGTTAAATGATTTTAATTTTTAGATATAAAGTTTCAATTGGTCCATAAATGGAAAATTTATTATATTTTATACCAAAAATCATCCCATTTTATTTATGTAACATTTTTATTATTTTTCAATAATTTAATGACATATTAATTTCATAGAAAATCATTATTGTCTATTTTGATTCTATGTATTTCATAGACTTTTTGGAAATACTAAAAAGAATATATTGTCAATATATTAATTAATACACCCCTAAAAGGTCATAATTATAAATAAAATTTCAATGGAATAATATTTAATTAAAATTATATTTCTTGTAATAATTTAAATTCATTTTTTTTGAATTCACTATTATTTGAATAATTACGGGATTACCCAGGTGTAATTAGTTAATATAATTATATATTCAATAAAGATAAAAAATACCATGATAAAGGTAAGTATTTTAACTTTACAAAAATTATTTAATGTTTAATATATATTTTTTATGACGACATATTAAAAATGATTTATTTCTTAAAAACAATAGTGTGAAAAGTTGGACTTTTCATAAATTTAAATACCATAAGTGTGATTAAGTCATCCATGTAGATATAAGAGGTCATAAATTAAAAAATGGGTTATATTTGTCATCAATCACTCTTATAATAATTTTTTTTATTGTTATTTTAATTTTATAATATTCACAATAGGTTTTTACTTTAATTAGCCAATTTACACCTAGAAATGGGAACTCGTTAGGTAAGATTACAAATCATATTGTACAAATTTATAAGATAAATAATTAACCATTTTGGACATTTTAATTCAAATAGTTGTATCAAATTTTTCAAAATTAAATATATATATAAGAGGATATAATTAAATTAAAATTAATCTGTAAAAGAGGTTGAGGAGGCATGTGTTTAATGTGAAATGCTAAAACGTTTGAAATTTTTTATATAAAAAATTAATATAAAAACTATTATTATAAAATAATTTATATTAAATGATATTTAATTTATAGAATTTTATTTTAAAAATAATTAAAAACAATTTTTTTCTTTATAATCTATTTTGTTGAAAAGTCAAATTTTCATTAAAAAATGTATTATTCAATATTAATCAAAAAATAAAACTTATCATAAAAACAGTAAAAAATTAAAAAAATATCTAAAAATTATAATATAAAAAATAATATTTATTACATCAAATAATATTTATCAATGTATCAAATTTAGTTTCAGAAACATTTCTTACTAAAAAGGTGTATAAATACATTAAAAACCTCTTTTAACCATAAATGTATATATATATTGTATCATCTATAGAAAATATATAGAATGAATGTTAATATTTAGATTGAATATATTATATATAAATTTAATCAATATAAT
Source organism: Viscum album (assembly GCA_963277665.1). Lineage (NCBI taxonomy): Eukaryota > Viridiplantae > Streptophyta > Magnoliopsida > Santalales > Viscaceae > Viscum > Viscum album. Next base: position 1,386,750,244 of record OY728122.1, read on the forward strand.
TCAACATTTGTTATTTTTTTTATTTTTATAAAACAAATTTTTGTGCATTTAAATAGTATTTCAGATAATTGTTTTCATTTATTTTAAAAAGGGTTTTATTATCATCTAAAATTAATTAGTCACCAAATAATCAATTTTATATACATGTATCATCCAATTTTTTATAATTCAATTCATCATTTTTATACTATACATTCTAAGTGAAAGATTACAATGGTATTTTTTAATCAATAATTTTAATAAAATGATGATTCATAAAAACTCATTGTTGTTTGTAATAAAGCTTAATATGATGTTGAATTCCGAATATTTTTAACATAGTTTAGCATGAAATTCCCAAAAATAAATGAAATAAAATTATTTAAAAATATATTATATAGAAATCATAGGTTGTTATATTCTACCCCCATAATATGAATTTTAAAATTAAATTTAGTCTTGGTTATCAATGTTTAATATTTAATAATTCATTCATGGAACCCCACATCGTAAAAATAAATAATAAAACATCCCTTAAATAGGATAAGTTGTAAACATAAAGGATATTAATTGTAACAAAAATATTTATTTCATCATTGGAGAAAATTAAATGAACGATTTTTAATTGAAAATTAATCCCCATTAACTACTACATAGTTGTTGATAACATGGTGACGATATCGTTAATAACCCCAATACCATAGACAAAATAGGTCTTAAAAGGGAATTTCTAGAAACCATAGTTAGACAAAAAGTCTCTGAAAATTTATTCAAATAATGTAAAAGTACATCAAGAAAGCCACACAAGCCATAAAAACATCAACATATCATAAAATCCATACTCATTACCATATACATGATCGATTGCGTCATCAGCAGTGGTAGGCTCCCACACCAAGATTTCACAATGCATCACCCTCTTAACATACTTCCTTATGATATTAAACTTTTCCAAAAATAAAATCTCATCGAAAGGCTGGGTTCCATTTCCTTTGAGGACATAGGACCTACTGTGCATCAATATCCGTATATAAGAATATTCCATTATTTACCTTATTCTTGGTAGACCTATCATAACTTATTCTTTCCCTGACACAATATTCTTTCCACCGAGAACAATATCTTTCTAAGAGCTCTACACCATGGAAACAAAATTCTCCATTTCACAATCATTGATATACCCCAAATTTCTAGGGATATGCACCTCCTCGTAACCATCATGGACTCCTTGTTCGTGATCGAAGTGACTGTTAGCATCAACCGTTACTTAAAATTGTAGAAGCTCCACATGATCCTTTCCACCATTCATCCCCTTATGCAGTATACCATATATTAATACAACATCATGAGACTGAGAGTCAGACTAGATATTTTCAACATCATTCCCTGTAGTTTCCTCTTCAACATGAGAGAACCTCCCATGCTTCAAATCCAAAAAATAGTTTCCAATGGCCTACTCTTGAAACTATCCATTCCCACTATCACTTTAGTTACATATCTTTCCCTGAATCTGGAGCCTGCTATCATCTAGTTCATCAATAGCATAAATCGGCATACGTCCAGGAGACATAGGAGAGGCATCTTGAGTTGTTAACAATGAAGCCTGATCCGGGAACGGTTCCACTTCATCATTCACCATACTCTAAAAACAGTTTCCAATCTCAATACTATATTCCTGCTTCTCAAGGTGTGACTGCAGTCCATGTAAAACTTTTACCCACCCACCAATTTCATCCAGTGAATCACCTACCTTTATATCCATAACAGGTTTTCCCTCACTTAATCTTTATCCATAGCAAGTACAATGTCTTGGTTCACATTATCCACAATTTCCCCTATGTTTTGAACCTCAAGGGTAGCATCATTATTCAAAGCAGATTAAACTACAGCGTTCACAGTTGCCATAAGTCCTCATGTATTGGGCACACCGAGAACACACTTCAACCATAAAATCACCACATCCACTCTCGGGTTTGAAGAATCCCCCACTTACCTCACTTTAGCGACACGCACTGGTGTGACACAAACAGGACCCAAGACTTACTTCTCCTAAAAATCCCCTTCAACATGTCCATCAAAAGCTACCTGTGGAACCACCATTCTACCCCAAAAAACATCCTTCTGATGCCTGACTTTGTGACAAGGGAGGCAGTAGTCAATCCATGAATCAAAAATAGAGATTTATGGAATCAAAACTCCACACTCACAATTATGATGAATGATTTAACCAGATGATTCAATAAGTCCACTTCAACACAGATTCTCGGTGAAACCGGATGGCACATGGCCATATTTCTACTGTCCGATCAAAGAAAATGACCAACCAAATTTCCAATCATAAGAATGATGGTAGGGTTCTAAAATGGAAGTGGAAATTCTAGAAATCTTACCCATATTGATGTTGTTGGATAACAACACCCCATTTGGTAATCATAATACCATCAGAATAGATAAAATTGAGTACCATCGCATGTTCGTGGAGCAGAAGACCATGCCACAATCAGATCCTCCTCCGAGTCAAAATTAATCATTATGTGCTTGAGTTGAGGAGACCTATAGTTGTACGCTCTTTTAATATCAATGAATCAATGAATAATTGATCAAAGAGGTCCACAGATGGGCACCGATGCTTGATGCGCACTATCAAGGTCAGATTCCTCATGGATGAGGCATCAATAAATTCGTCGATCGTGATCTAGAGCTATGAGATCCCATATTTTAACTCAAGAACATTAGGAGAGATATATATTTTTGAATATGAGGGAAACAAATCCATATTTGATAAAGGAATAAGGCGATGAGCATAGGGCAATGATGATCCCCCTCCCCCAAGTGAGGGGGGATCTGCTCGGAGACCATCACTGCCTACGGTGGTGATCGCCAACCCCTAGCGCGCTTCATACCTGAGCTCCGATAAGGGCTTTGACAAGATAAAAAATAATTATAATAAGATAAAAGATTATTTAAAAATACTTTGAGAAAATATAATTACTTTATTTAATGAAAAATTATAATCCCACTTCTTATTTGTACCTAGATCACATTTCATTTCCCCTCTTACTCTAAAAAATGATGAAGAAATTGCAAGGCCTGAATAACTAGTGGATTGTAATATCTATAATGGGATGGTAATTCACTACATCTAAAACTACATATCATCATAAAAGGAGTTATAACTGTTTATAAAATACTCATAAATCTTCATATGAAGAACTAATACAAAAATTTATAAAGCATCATAAACACCCTGACCCCAGTTTCCCAGAGTCGGTGCATTATTACAAACCATTGGCATTCACAGGGGATCAAATCCAGAAATATGGATCTGTTTAGTAGCCTTGTAATTTCTAGATACATTCATAAGTCTTACATCACATCATGAAATAAAAACATCAATATCCTTTTGTCCCCATTGACCACACTTATATCATTAACCCATTCCTTCAGGTGAACCATACAATATTTCTTCACATCCTAGGAAAAATAAAACATAGAAAGGGGTGAGCTCAGATGCTCAGTAAGGATAAATATATAGCTGAAACATCCATAATTAATCATAAACTATTAAGGCAATGTATAAGACTAAAACAAAATCCTTTTAAATGTAAACATCAGCATAATATGGCAAAGAATAGATTAAATAAATCCATTTATATATTCACAGGGATATTTTACTAGTCCAATAATCAAAAGCAATATCAATAGCCATATTAATTATTATAGAATGAATAATTCCAAATTTCATAACCATATAGTCAAGTCCTTGGGCCGAGACTACAAATAGGATTTTGTTATGGCCTTGAACCAAGAAAGTAGTTTGTCTCAAGATACCTACCGATGCATCGTGAAGCTATATTGGGCTCCCCCAGTCACTTATTATGTTCAACACATTCTTTATAAGAAAAGTTATATATGTAACATAAACATTCATATTAAAACTAGAATACAAAATGTCTAAACATTATCCAAAAACCATGAATGGTGTGAAAATAACACATCCATAGTCAAATATATCACAAAACCTTTAATACAATACAAATGTTTTGTATCATAATAAATCCACTTCTAACAAGCCTAAAATTCCTCAATGATGTTGATATAGATGAAATCAAAACATTATTAGATAAATAAGTCTTTCTATTTTAAAATCATTAAAAAAGTCATATAAATATAAAAGAAAAAATTAATTTTGAAAATATTCATATAAGCTTGTATGGGAAGCTTCGACATTGATATAATGGTGGATGATAGCCACACCCGTAGTATAAGTTATAAAAATACATTCTTACCTTAATTTTGTCGAAAATGATAGAAAGTCCCTTGATTGGAAAATGACAGAATGACTCTTTTAAAAACCTATAAGGTAATATAATGGTATTAATGACATTAGCCTATAGTATAATAAATTGTAAAAATGGTTTGAATTACATTTTTATGAAAACACGGATGTGGATGATCAATAGGTCACATTAGATACTTACTAAAAAACAACCTCGGATAATAAAGAGATTGTGAAATTATCCCTTACCTTGTTCATTTACGTAGTCGCTGTTATGTTAATCTTATGTATACTAGTTAAAACATTTTTATTAAATTATAAAAGAATCCAACACATAAATATGATATCATATATGATCTTATAATATAGATTTGTTAATAATATTTTAGTAGTATCATCATTTCAGTTGTTAACTGATCCGTTTTCATTTATATGCATGGTTAACTAAGCCGTTTTTTTATGGATAGGATGAATTTCATTCATATGTAGATTGATATTATCTTAATAAGAATTATTATTAATCATTACATTATTTGTGAATGGTTACAATCGGGAAAGAGTCTTATCGCGTTCGTAGAGACTGTAATCCGTACGAACGCAGGAGTGACAATATCATTATATTGATGGTGAAATAATATGTAATTGGATGGTATATCATATATAAAGAATCATTAACATTTTTTATTTTTTATTTAAAAAGTTATATACTCATCCAAATAATGATGTGTTTTAATAACAAACTACACCATGACGTGCAGACGGTAAGTCATACGCACACATGTATGATGAATTTTTCATTCATATGATGGATGGAATAGTGAATATGGTCGTACCCATTTTATAATATAATCATAATATATAAAAGATACTAGATTTATTATTTTAGAATGGAAACAAAAAAGAAATAGGAATTTCAAAAAGAAAATAATATGAAAGAGGCGATGATATATTTATCTCATCTTTGGGTTCTTCTTTTTTATTTGATAAAAGGGATCTTTAGGATGGATTCATGAAAAAATAAGGCATATTGTATGAAGGGAGGAATGTTGGAAGGATATTTGGGCAGGTTTTGGCCAAGGAAAATGGATTTGGAGATGTCAAATTAATAGAAGGGTAGGTACCCTTTTATAAGAAAGTTGAGGGTCACTTTTGGACAATTTTGAAATATTATTTTATAATAAAATAATTTTCTATTTCTAATGGCTCCAAAATGATTTATTTAGAGGCTAAGGTGGGTATGGGCCGAAAAACCCTCAACCAATAGGTTTTAGATAGGTTTAGGTCACCATATTAACCATATATTTTGGATTTTACTGTTAGATATATGGTTTGTAATTTACCATGTCTCTTCGTATTTTTATATTATATGGTTAATAAACATACTATAATAATCCATGAAAACCAGATGTGGTTGAGTATTATAATATATATCCTTATCTATGTCCCTTGTCCGAACCTTTGATTATTTGGAATATTATATCAATTAATAATATAGTATCTCTTTTAAAAACTCAATTATTTCAATTTTTACACTATTTAGGATTTTTTTGTGAAAATCATAAAAACATTATTACATCCAAAAAAATTTATTTTATCAACCAAAAAATGTCATATTAAATTATAAAATTAGTGAAATTCATAAAAAGTCTCAAAATAAATTTATTTGGATATTTATAATATCAATTATTTTAATATATCACTAATAGGGTAATTACTACATCATCATTGTGTCATAAATAAATTAATTTATTTAATGAATAAAAATTATAAATAAAATTCCATTATAAGGTAAATCATTTTATATTTCTAATGACTATTTATTCTCATATTTATCGTATGTATGTCCCAATGTTAAAAATGGTTTAGTTATTAAACATTGAATTTAACTCTTTTAACTATTCTTTAAATAAAATAATAACAAGTGTAATAATCTAATCCAAGGAACCAAAGGGGATCATATTTTATTCTTATGGTTTTTTCTGGTCAAATTACACTTATCCAATACAATTTTGACATATTTTTGGGTAATTATAATATCATTTTTAACCTTAATTACCATATTTACTTTTAACCGTGGTAAATAATAGTCAAAATTTACTCTTCACCACAAATTATTTTCATCTTATTGAACCACATTTTCCTGACTGATGTCAACCATGTCTCTCAGATTTTTTAAATTCAACTATTAGAAGTGGTAAAATTATGTTTTATGCAAATTTGAAAATTCTCTTAGGAAGTGGGTAAAAGACGGTAAAAAGTTCAATAAAATGATATATATATATATATAATTTTAAAATGACTTTAAAGAATTAAAATGAACATATATAGGTATTATGAATCTATTTTGACCTAAAATAAATTAAAATAAATAAATAATTATTTAAATAAAAAGATAGTTTTAGATAATAACGTTTTTTTTCATTATTCATCAAAAATTGACTGTTCTTAGAAAAATACAAAATATTCACCCTAATCTGATTTAGAACTTATGAATCCAAAATTGAAGTCCATTTTGAAAATTAAAATTTATAATATTTCCAAAAAAGATTATTTCTATTCATAATGGCTCGTTTCAGTGGTCTTGGTGTTTTAAAACTCCATGTTGCGAACAAGGAAAGATACTGTATTATTCAAAGGGAAACGTATAGTGGATTCTTGGGGTGTTACATTCTCACTTCCATAAAATAATTTCATCCTAGGAATATCAAGAATATTATTGAATAAAATCATTTGGGTGGTTCTTCAACATAAGTTCTTTGGGTTCCCACGTAGACTCTTCTATCTTATGGTTTTTTTGTAGATCATTTACCAGATGAGTCATCCGGTTTCTCACCACTTTTTCTCTTATATCAAGAATCTTGTTAGGGTCTTCAATATATGATAGATCAGGTTCTAGTTAAATTTCTTCATAAGTGAGTACATCCCTGGGGCCGGGCATGTATTTTAACATCATTGATACGTGGAAGACATTGTGATCTTTCGAGAGACTTATCAGCATTTCCAAACAGTATTCTACAACCCCAATTTGTTCTAGAATTTCGAAAGGTCTGATGTACCTAGGACATAGTTTACCCTTCTTACTGAAATGTATAACTCCCTTCCCTAGAGATACCATCAAGAAAACATGGTCCCATATTTAAATTCCAAATACTTCATTAGGAAATCAGTATAGGTATTTTCACTACATTGGGCTACATTGATTTGAGTTTGGATAGTCATTACTTTTTCCATTATTTCCTCAACATGTTCTTGGACTACAAGTCTTATTTCTCTAACATCATCCAACATATTGGTGTGCGACATCACTTTCTATGTAATGCTTCATATAGTGCCATCTGAATACATGAATGGAAGCTATTGTTATTGGAAAAATATACCAGAGGTAAATATTGATCCCACATACCTAGAATGTAATATGAGAAATATATCAACATGTATTCTATGGTTTGATAATACGTTCTGATTTTCCATCAGTTTGAGGGTGGTAGGTAGTCCTCAAACGATGTTTAGTATCCCGGGACATCTGAATACTATTCCAGAATCCTGATGTAAAACAGAGACAAAGATAAAAAACTATAGATAGGTGTACAATATGGACTCTTACAACATTATTAGTATATAGTCTTTCCAGATTTTAAAGTGTTAAATCATCTGTTATAGCAAGATAATGTGCTGACATGGAAAGACAATAAAAAAATGACCCATATTCCATCCTTCATTCTAAGAGTATATGGTAGACCCATGGAAAATTCCATCATAATATTATCCCATTTCCACATATGTATGGGAAGAGGAAGCATGACTCCTCCAGGCTTTTACCTTCTAGTGTTCACTTGTTGACAAACCATAAATCTTGATAGAAAATTAGCAATCTCCCTCTCATGTTGTCCTGCCAAAATTTTTTACTCAAATCTCTATACATCATGGTGTTCCCATGGTGTATAAAGAAATTAGATCTTTGAGATTCATCCATAAATTCCATTTTTAGATCCTATATGTTAGGAACACAATTTCACTTTCCAAATTTCAAAATTTTATCTTCGTATACGAAGTCACTCAATTTCCAATCATTCACAGCTTTAATCTTATTTTGAAATTCTTCATCACAAGTTTGAGAACATTTTATCCATTCTAGTAAAAATGGATTGGAAACCATTTGAAATGGTATTGATGTTTCACCTTACATGGTTATTCCCATATCCATATTTATTACTTCCAAGTATAGGGGGATCATTTTCAACTTTAATCTTGTTCAAAACTCCATGATCCTTTCTAGTCAATACATCTGCCACCTTATTTTCATTCCATGGGAGGTAGTGTATTGTACCATCAAAATCCTTGAGTAGTTCAAGCCATCTCATTTGCCTCATCTTGAGTTTTTTTTTGAGATAATATACTTTATAATCTTGTGATCAATATAAATCTCACATTTTTCACCATAGAGATATTGTCTCCATATTTTCAGAGAAAATATTACAAAATAGTAACTCAAGTTCATTAGTGGGATAATAGTGTTCATGTATTTTTAGCTGTCGTGATGCATAGGAACAAACTCTATCATTCTGCATAATATCAGAACCATGTCTTTTTTTGATGCATCACTATAAATAACAAACCCATTGTTCCATGATGATAGAGTAAAGATATGATCAATGACAAATATTCACTTTTTTTCTTAAATACATTAATCACACTCTTTTGTCTGAACAAATTTATCCCATTTATGTGTGAGAATGGTTAATGGGTTATCCAAATGGGAAAAATTCTAGAAGAAACGTTGATAATAACCTGCTAAACCAATAAAACTGTGTTCCTCAGTTATAGTCCTCGGTGCTGGCCATTCTGGGATTTCCTTAGACTTTGAAGGATCAATAGAGATTTCATCCATAGAGACAATATTGAAAAGAAAAGAAATCTCTTAAAGACATAATTCACACGTGCTAAACTTCCCATATAATTCATTTCTTTTATGAGTCTTTAGGATAATGTGCAATTGTTTTTCATGAAATACGTAGCTATTTTAGTATACCAAGATATTATAAACAAATACCACTACAAGGACATAAAGATATTCCTTGAAAAATATGTTCACTAGATCCATGAAAACTAAGGGTGCATTAGTCAATCCAAAAGGCATTAATGTAAACCCAAAATGCATGTTCCTAGTTCGAAATGTGGTTTTCAGAATGGCATCGTTCTTCACAAAATACTGGTGACATCCAAATTGAATGTCAATCTTTGAAAAATATTTAGCTCCATGAAGTTGATCATATAAATCATCAATGATAGGTAGGGGATACTTGTTCATTATTGTTATAGAATTTATCTCCCTATATTCAATGCACAACCTCATAGATCCATATTTCTTCATAACAAAAATAACAGGGTCTCCCCATAGAGAAAAACAAGTGAAAATAAATCCCTTATTACTCCATTCCTCTAGTTCTTTCTTTAGTTATATTAATTCCACAGTGGCCATTCTATAAGGGTACTTCGATATGGTCCTTGAACCAGGAATTAAATAAATGGAAAACTCAATTTTTCATTCTAGGGGATGTCCATGAAAATTCTCTGGAAACACATCAACATATCCTGGCACAATAGGTACATCCTTTATCCGAACATTATTTACCTCAACCATAGTTATTTAATTCTCTTCTTCAACTATAATATAATTTAGTAGATCTATAGAGGGAGGTTTTAGATAAGACCCGGTTGATGTCATTTCTGATCTAAATATATGGTACTCCTTATCATCATCGAATGTTGTAACCTCCTTCTTCATATAATAAATTTTCTCATCATAGTATGAAAGAAAACCCATTTTGAGGATTATATCAAATTCAATCTTGTGTATAACAATGAGATCAACAAATAAAGAACATTTAAATTCCCTAATGGTAACTGATTCACAAAACAACATTGCTTTGATACTTCCCTTAGGTTTTTTGACTAACAACTCCATTGTTATGTCAAATTGAAAATATTTTATTTTCATAGAAATATGGAACGATATGAAACAGTGAGATGATCCAAAATCAAATAAAGAATTGTATAAACTTGAGGAAACCATTTAATTACCTGCCACTATATATTTTGGAGCTTAAACCTCTACATTAGTGATCGAATATTCATGGCCTTGATCCCTTGGACTTTTTTGTTTTATGTTTCCTTGCCTCTTAGTTAATTCATTTTTATAATGTCCCATTTGTCTACAATTGTATCATTAAACATTGATAGCCTCTTTCTTTTCCCTGCTATCACCAGCTTGGTTTCTTTTTTTAACCACATTTGTACTAGACTCCCATTCCCATCAGGAAAGTACCAGAGTGTTTCTTCCAACATTCACCGCATGATGCATATTCAACCTTTCCCTTCTTCACCTTATATCCATTTCCTGAGTGTTAAGAACATATATTGTTCTCTTTATTTACCTTGATGTCGTAAGACATAGAGAATTTCTATTCTATCTGGATAGAGCATGAGGCATTATAGTCGTACAATCAGAAGTATAGTGAGACCAATGTTTGATTGGGAAATGGCTTTAACCCATCAATTAATTGGTCAATAATAACACTTGGGTTAAGTACGTAATCGGTTGCATACCTTGTTAACCGTATAATGTTATCCTCATATATTGCAACATTCTCGTCATCATTTTGCCTCAAACATAGTAATTCTCTTTACATATCCGCTCGATGGTCACATTGAAATTATTTTTTTAATAAAATTTATTTCATATCCCTCCAATCCATGTTCGATACATTATCATCTTCCTTTATGTTTTCGATTAATCACCACCATTGATCTCCATCTCTATTGAGGCGATAAACTACCATGAAAACTTTTTCCATTGTGCTAATCCCCAAAGCATGAAATATTTCTCTAAGAAATTTATCCATTGCCATATAATATTGAATATGTACTCCCATATGATTTAGGTGGTCTTTGCCTCATTAAGCAGTCTAACATTGATCTTTTTCATTGTGTATCAGGGTGCTCTATATGGGTAAGGTTATTATTCATAACCTGAGTAAGTTTTTCAAGTATGGTGATAAGCTGATCAGCACCAGTTGCATCACCAGCTCAACTATAATTATGTTTAGTAGGAAGAAAATCCCTACGTGGATTACATGCATTGATATGGTTTCCATTCCTTCCACTAGGCACCATTTCTAAACAATGGGATATATTAGATTTGTATATGAATTACAATACATAATTCCAAAATTGTAAAACACTTAACATTAATTGAACAGTTTTTGTATATAATCCATAATCATAAAAATATTCTCTTTGAGGAGTTTTATAATAATAAATCCTTCATAATGGTTCGTAATGAAAATGTGAATTTTCCTAAACATATCCCCTGGTAGTATCGTAAACAAGAGTGCAGCAGGGACCATAGTTGTGCACTATTTCTTGTTCGGGTCTAGCTCCAATAAGTGTTTTTGGTTTTAACCACTTGGTACATCTATGCCAGTTCCGCCACTAATTACTCGTATCTAGACAGAGATGTATTTATTGGAAAACACACAAAATCATTACATTTCCAAAATTCTATGAATTTCTTCTTTACTAATTCTCAAAGTCTTTCTTAGGGTAACGTTCACTAATTAGAGTTTTTCTAAATCCAGATTCCTTGTATTGTACTAAACTACCTCCAATACCAACTGTAATGCCCTGACCCTAGTTACATAGAGTATGTGCATTATTATATAACATTGGCATGATCATAAGTGATCAAATCCTGAAATACCGATCATTTTTGCATCCTTGGAAGTAATAGATACATTCAAAAGTTTTACATTACATTGATTAGTAAAAACATCAACAAAAATTTTTCCCCATTGACCAAACATATATCCTTAACCTATCCCTACAGGTCAACCATAAATTATTTCTTCACATCGTTGGAAAAAATAAAACATAGAGAGGTGTGAGCTCAGATGCTCAATAAGGATAACAATATAGCAAAAAATTTCATTAATAATAATAAACAATTAAGGAAATGTCTAAGACTAAGACAAAATCCATTTAAACATAAACATAATCATAATATACCAATGATAAAATCAAAAAATTCGATTTACATTTTCACATCGATATTCTAAAAGTCGAATAATCACTTGCGGTATATATATCCACTTTCTTAATGAGGGAATGCATAATGCAAGACTTCATAACCACATAGTCAAGGCCTTGTGCCAAGACTACAAATAAGATTTATTGAACAGCCTTGTGCCAAGACACTAGTTTGTCTCATGAGATCTACCGATGCATCAACGAGTTATGGTAGGCTCCACCCATCATTTACTAAGTCCAATGCATTTCTCATATGAAAATTATTAAACATAGCACAAACACTCTTATTAAAAATAGCAAACGAAATGTCAATACAAAATCCATAAACTATGAATTGTGTAAAAATAACACATACATAGTAAAACATATAACAGAACCTTCCATACAATATGTATGTTTTGTATCATAATAAATCAACAATAAACAATCTTAAAATCCATAAAAGGATGTTGACATAGATGAAATCAAAACATTTTATAGAAATATCTCTTTCAATTTTGAAATCATTTAAAAGTCATATAAATAAAAAATATAATTTTTTTTTAAAATATTCTTATAAGCCTTTATGGGAAGCTTCAACGATGATATAATGTCGAAAAATAGCCACACCCACTATATAAGTTAAAAAAGTCATTCTTACCTTAATTTTGTCGAAAAGGTTATAATGTACCTTGTTTGGAAAATGAAGAAAAGATTCCTTTAAAAAAATATATATTCAAATAAGTTTATAAATGACATTCAACCATAGATTAGTAAATAGAAAAAAAATGAATTAAATTTTTAATGAAAACACAGATGTGGATGATGAAGAGTTCCAAATAGATACTTACGTAAAAACAACCTCAGATAATAAAGTGATTGTAAAATTAACCCTAACCTTGAAGATTTAATAAGTCGATGGTATGTTAAACTCTTGTATAATAGTTAAAACGTTGTTATTAAATAACACATGAATCATATACATAAATTTGTTATCAAATATGATCTTATAATATTTTATTGTTAATAATATTTTAGTAGAAACATTGTTTCAGGTGCTAACTGATTCGTTTTCGTTTATATGCTTGGTTATGTAAGCCATGTTTGTTATGGATATGATGTATTTTATTCATATAAAGAATTATATTATGTTCATAAGCATTATTATTAATCATAAAAATTATTCTAGAATGATTACGATGGGGAATGAATCTCATCGCTTTCGTGGAGATGGTAATCCATACAAATGCACAAGCGACAATATCATTATATTGATGATGAAAACACATGTAATTGGATTTTATATCATGTATATAGAGTAATTAACATGTTATATTTGTTATTTACATCATTTATACTCATTATTATACCAATCTAAATAATTAAGTGTTTGAATAACAAACTACACCACAACATGGAGACGGTAAGCCATACGTACAAATGTATGGTGACCATTGTCATTCAAACATTGGATATAATAAATAACATGGTTGTAAAAATTTTATAATATCTTCATATTATAGAGAATATACTGGAGTAAATATTTTAGAATGGAATCATCAAATAATGAGGAAGTGGAAGAAGAAATGAACTTGAATGAGGTCATGAAATATTTACCTCTTCTTCGGGTTCTTCTTATTGATTTGATCAAAAGGGCTCTACAAAATGGAATTATTACCAAATTAAGGCCACTAGGAAGACGTGAGGAATGTTGGGAGGATATTATGATAGGTTTTGGCCAAGAAAAATGGCTTCAGATGTGTGAAATTAAGAGAAGGGGAATTACCCTATTATTAGAGAAGTGAGGGTCACTTTAGGAAAAGATAGAAATATTATTTTACAATTAAATAATTTTCGGTTTATAATGGATAAAAAATGATTTATTTAGTTTCTAAGGTAGTTATAGGTCTAAAAACTCCCAAAAAATAGGTTTTATATAGGTTTAGGACACCATATTAAACTTATCCTTTAGATTTAACTCTTTGTCAAATAGTACATCATTTACCATGTCTATTTGTATTTTTATATTATATTGCTAATAAAAATTCTATAACAACCCAATATAACTCCAAGTCATTGATTATTAATATATGAAACGTTACATATGTTCTTTGGTTAATCCTTATATTATTATATATATTATATCAATTAATTATATAATATTTTCTAAAAAACTCAATTATGTAAATTTTGATACTATTTAGTATTTGGTTTTTCTGAAAATTATAATAGTATGATTACTTTGAAAAAAACTATTTAATCAACCCTATCATGTCATATTATACTAGAAAATTAGTTAAATTCATCAAAAGTCTAAAATTACTTTTATTAGGCTATTTATAATATCAACTATTTTAATCATTCATTAATATGGTAATTACTGCCTCATCATTGTGTCATAGATAAATTAAATTATATAGTGTCTAAAAATTATAAATAATTTACCATTATATATGAAATAATTTTATCTTTCTAAATATTATTTATAGTCGAATTTATCTTATGTATAACCCTATATTAAAAATGGATTATTTATTATACTTTGAAAAAAACTCATTTAACTCTTCCTTAATAAAATAATAATAAATGTTCTAATCTAATCCAAGTGGAAAAAAGGGATCATATATTATTACTACGTCTTTTTGGTCTAATTACACTTATCCAATAAAATTAAGACATTTGTTAGGGTTATTATAGTATCTTTTTACCAATAATTACCCTATATACTTTTAACGGTGGTTTATAAAAGGAAAAAGATAGTATTCACCAAAAAATATTTTCCTCTTATTGAAGCACATATTTACATACTAATTTGAACAGTGTCTCTTGGATTTTTAAATTCTACTCATAGAATAAATAAAATTATGTTTTATGCAAATTTGTAAATTCTCCTATGAGGTGGATAAAAGAATGTAAAAAGTTCAATAAAATTTTATATATCTAAATTTATTATAAAATTACTCCAATGAATTACATTTACCATATATAGGCATTATGTATCTATTTTAACTGAAAATAAATTAATATATATTAACTAATTATTTAAATAAGAAGTTGGTTTTAAACAACAACATAGTGTTTTTTACTATTCATCACAAATTGAATAAACTCAAAAAAAATACCAAAATTTCTCCGTAAGATAATTTTTCAATTCTGAATCCAAAAATGAAGTCCAATTTGATAATTAAAATTTATATGAATTTAAAAAGCGGTTAATACTTTTCATAACAGATAGTTTCATTTGTCGTTGTGTGTTAAAACATCCAGTTCCGTACAATGTAAGATACTGCAATATTCCAAGTGAAATGTACTGTGCAAGCTTGGGGTGTTACAGAATCATAAAAAGACAAAAAAAAACTATCATAAATGGTTTCCATTATGAAGCTTCCAAAATATTAATATCTAAAAAAATTTGAATGAAGGATAGTAAATTTCTGAAATGGACTTATCATTAATTCAGAAAACTACTTGATGTAGCTATTATTTTAAAAAAACCAAACATGTGAATATCATTATCATTTACTATGATGAATCCAATTAATGTCCTGAATATCCATAAAACCATATAGAAATAATTCATGATTTCGAAAATTACCTATTTCCCGATACCAAAAACCCAAAACTCTATGAATTCATTCATTAAACAATGTTATCATCATATTAACAATCATCTCCAAGGTCATAAATAATATAAAATTTATTATATCATGATCAATCATATCTTTATAACATTATTATCAATACTTCATGAACATTTTATGGATTAATGTATCATTTATCAAGTGTTATCTATAAATATCAACTTACCAAGTCAATAACTTTTCTTGGTTACCTATACCATTAAAAAAATAAATTAAAAAACTCAAGGAAAAGAAAAGGGAAAAAATTATTTGGTATATTAAAATTTCGTAATCCATTTAGAGTAATATAATAACATGAAATTTCACAAAATGATGAGAAATAAGATTCTCATCGTTTACACTCATACAACTGAATAAATGAAACTCACAACTATGGAGGTGTGGATAAATTATCCACAATTAATATGATTTAGTTCATTATTTATGATTTCATGATAATTCCTTTATTCCATTTACTATATAGGTTTTTGAGTCTTATCATCCATATTATCCCGTTGATTGGTGAAATGATTCATATATTATGAAAACTCTGTATTGTTAAAGTACTGATGTTTTTTTGGGGAATTGTTTTGATCCCTATCAACCTTAATTTCATAGAATCTCTTATTTACTTTCCTTATAAATTATTTTTCATGATGGATGGATTCCCAAACATGAAGAATCATCATTTTTACATTCAATATTTATATTGAGTCCACATTCCATAATTTTTTGAAATTAGGAAGTAAAATATATTTTTTCCCTCCATGTTAAGAACCACTAGAGTACACTCTAAGTTCTAAATTCCATTTCATATCATAAAATACATGAGGGTAAACAACCATAATTTCGAAATTAATATCACATTTAATTATTTCATAAAAATTTACAATGTCTCTGGTTTCTAATGCTTTTCAATAAAATTGTTTCCAGACCCTAAAAAGTTGATCATTTTTTATTTTAGGTTAGAAGATAACTGTAGAACTGTACCTAAAATGTCAGGTAAATTTTGATTCATATGATAAAAAATGAATCATTTTTTATATAACATATTTAATTCTTTCTCTAATTTTATACAATGAAGGCATATAAAGTAATTATTAAAAAATAGGATCTTGAAAATGTCAAAATCCATGGATTCTCATTCATCAACATTCTTGTAATTCATGAAATGATTATACCATTGTTCTTATTCCCATTCCATGTGATTAATAGTATGGAAATTTCATTCAAGTCCCAAGAAATGATGACAGAAAAATATTTTCTTAATGTTGGTGATATATTTCTCAAGTGCTAGAGGATCTTAAGATCCACTTATAGAAGGTGGACATTTCCTTATAATGAAGTCGATATAATTTTTTTCCCTCATTTTATCATTTGAATATCTAACAAGATTCATAGCTTGGATTAGTATAGGGATAGTTTTTTTCATTACAGCTACCATAAAATTCAGTTTCTCAGGATTAAAATAATTACATTCCAGAATGCATTAAGAATTAATTCGGTTTCTTCATATTTATGTCTTTAATAAAACTAAAAATAATAACATGATCAACACTAATAGTACATGTAATACCTCATTATCATGAAAAATTAATTCTTAAATTTTAATCAATTATATCATTATAATAAATTATGATATTCATTATCACTACCAAAACACTGCGATTATAATGTACACATACTCATAGGGTTATTATAATGTTTTTTCCCATACATGTTTCTAAATTTTAACCAAACCATTTATATAATATCAATTATAATGGATCAAGGTTTTAATACATTGATAATTCATCTAAATAAGTGAATATTTTTTACATAGAATAAAAACCCACATTATAATGACATGTTTTTAGTTCCTTTGATAAATATGAAATAAAACAAAAACTGGTTCATAATATGTCTAAATCTTCACCCACTTCTTCTTATATAACTAATAAATTTTTAAACTGATAATACATAATACATGTCTTCATGTCCATGGGAAAATAAATATATGAAATGGATGAGATTAAATTCTTAGTAAGGGATTATAATGGAGATATCAATCCTAACTCCATAAAATTGGAATAACATTTCACAATTATACCTTGCATATCAGTGATAATTATATTTAGTTATGTAATAAATCATAGATGTTCATAAGACAAGAATTATTACATAATCACATAAAATAATCCCCAAGAGAATAATATTGACATTAAACCTGAAATTTTGCAATAAATATAAATATATAAAATTATGATCATAATAAAATATAAATAGTACACTTGTTAAGTAAATGAAATTAAAAATGGACATTCAATAAAACATATGGACATGAAATCTCGGTTCACACATAGAATTGTGACCCAAAAATCTGGTACACACACAATATATTTACCTAATGAGGTATTAGATTAACCAAATGATATGGAAATATAGGTAATTCCCTCCCATAACATTATTGTAATCAAACATATTTGTTCCACATGAACATATAGAATACACCATATCATGACCCATGTAATGAAATGGGTTTCAAAAACATTTAATCATGACATATATATATAAAAAGTAATGTGTTTCATAAAATCTATTACATCATAATCATAAAACATTCATCAAATGAATAATGTCATTGTCCATGAATTATATTTTTTGAACACATGAATTAACAACAAATAATGTATTCATAGTTGTAATTAGTTTTGAAATATCATATGAAATAATTTTTTAAAAAATTACCTTTCAATTTAAAAATAAATTATTTTTAAAGAATCATGAATTTATAAAAAAAATATTTGAAAATAAACATGTAATATTGTAAAGTATTATTTAATTAATTTTTTTATTATTATGGTGCAAATGTTTTTTAATTCTATATAATTTACAAAAATCATTCCTTCGATACTTTTTAGAGAGAAATCATAAAATTGATTTTTGGAAAATCATATGAAGAATACTTTAAAAAATTTGTATAATAAGTGTAATAAAATTTTATAAATGACATGAAATGTACATTAAGTAACTTTATAAAAAATTAAAACATTTATGAAAACATGGTGATTGATGAAAAATATTCACCATTATAAACACAAACATACTCAATCTCAGAATACAATGCGATTGTAGAGTAAACACTGGACAATTTTTAATTTTATGAATATTATAGAATGTGAAATAATAAAAATTATTTTGATATTTAAATACCATAATATTCATTTTATGACCCATAAAATAAATTCATGGTAACTATATAAACCACAAAAATAAACAGTTAGTGTATTAGTAATCTGAACCATAGAAAAAAAGTTATACAAATCCATTAGCTAATGTATTTAATTTCATTATTCATTTTGAAACAAAATATAAAAAATAATAATTATAATAATTTTATCCTTAAATATACATCCATAAACACAAGTGTTATCTGAATATAACATCTTATAATATGTATATTAATAAATTATTATTAAAACCACTACTCTCGTTGATGACTCTTTCGTTTTTCAAGAATATTTATGTTTGGTTGCCATTGTCATTATAAATTGAAAATAGTACCATAAATATAAGAATGATAATGATTTTTAAATATCAAATATATAATTTATATATGTATTTATAATCACTAATTAAAATAAGAGATAGAAAAATTAATTACACCGTTCATAGGGACGGTAGGCCGTATATATGCTTGAATGATATTTCCATTTATCATCTAATAAAATGAAATAAAGATAAATAATAAGAATTATTTTCAGAATTACTATTATGTTATATATCATATATTAATATAACATTCAGCCTTCTTATCATCCATTAAAAATATAAGTTAAAATGAATCATTTCACATCATGATAATGTAATTATATACCTATGCAAGAGCAACATTATCGTTTACCAAAATAATGATTTATAAAATGTTGAACATAATATGATCAATACAGAGTTATTATTATTTAATAAATATTTTATATAAATAATAATACCATCAGAATACCAATTCATATCAAATTTTGATGTAAAATGATTTGTATATCTATGTGGATATTTAATGTTGTATATATGCAATAGTAAAAATTTTAATTTTTATTATATTATTGGTGTGGTTTATAATGGTGTTTTCATAATCATCTAAAAAATTTATAATATTTGGAATAAAAAAGTAATTATTTTCTAATAAACATGATAGATATATATGAGGTAAGGAAGAGTTGAAAAAGGATGTGACTGGTTAGAATGATTACCTATTCTTCGAAATGTATCCTTTGGATCTCATCTAATGGGCTCTATGGTTAGGCATTATAGAAAAAAACAACTTATATAATTTTTAATTATAAGTGTAAAAATTAATGTTTCATATTATAGGCAATATAAAATACTCTATGTGGTAAAAATAAGTGAGTGGTGATTCCTTTTATAATTTAGGTAGGGGTAATTTTGTAATTTATCAAAAGATGAAATTATAATAAATGTACTATCAATCCAAATACCTAAAATATTCAATGAATTAGAATTTAATATATTATATGGTTGTAATATAATCATCCAAATGATTTTAAAAAGGTTTGGTTTCTATTTTAAACCATTCCCTTTTGATTGATCCTTAGTTATCCTATTAATATTTTAATTTTGGTACCAAATTTATGGATATTAATACATTGGATGTTTTAAATATAATGTGTAAATAGGAATATAAATGTAAAATAAATGATATTATCAACCATATATCACACCCTATTATAAATTTAATGTTTTAATGATTTTTAAACACTTTAATTAAATATAATAGTGATGTATTTTGTCACTATTTATAAAAACAACTTTAATAAAATTAATAAAAAAAATATATTCAAACCAAATAAATAAATAAACCCTTAAAATTTCATACCAATATATTATATTCGTTTAAAACAATAATTAATTCTAATTATAATTAAATAAATAATTTTTATATGATTTGTTTTCATTTTTCTGTTAATAAAATTATTATTAAATAGATATTGTGTAAGTATTTAATGTAATTATATCATCATTAAAAATTATAAATATATTTTAATTGTTAATATAAATTTTTTATATTTATACATTATATTTATGTTATAAAATATGTAATTCCCGAACCACAGAAGCTCGAAGTCGGTGCATTATTTTAATACATTAGAATGATTACAAGTAATCATGTCCTGAAAGTCCGATCAATTTATCAGTCATTCAAAATATATTACATACATGAATTCCACATTACACATTAAAACAAAAAACACAACATAATTAATTCTATGAGAATTATGTTATTCCAATTTCATAACCATGAATATCAATCATAATACACTTCTTGGGATCAAGGGAAAAAAATACATGTGAAAGTGGTGAGCTGAGTTTCTTAGTGAGGGTATATAATTTAGTTGAAGCTATAAAAATTTAAGGAAATATGTGTAATAGAAACAACATCCCATTAATCATAAACACCAAGATAACATGGTTGAAATAAATCAAACATTACCATATAAACATGCACATATATATTCTACTAGTCGAAAAATCATTTGTAACAACTCATTTCATAAAGTGGGAATGCATAATGCCAGACATCATAACCACATACTCAAGGCCTCGTTCCATGATTAAAACAGAAATTATGTCAAGGCCTTCGGTTAAGACACTAAATTGTCCCATTATACCTACCAATGCATCGAGGGACTGTAGCGGGCCCCTCTATTCACTTACTAATTCCTATTCATTTCTCATATAAAAATGGTGAAACATAACATAAACATTCGTATTAAAAATATTATTCTAAAATGTGAATACTTTAATCATAAATCATGAATTTTATAAAAACCACACATCCACATTCAAAAATATCATAACTCATTCAATACAATATAGAACATTTTTTGTAATAAATAAACCTAAATCATGAATAATGTCCATTAAATAATTTTGACATAATTAAAAATGACCTGTAAAAATCTTCCAGAGAAATATCCATTTTTCAAGAAATCAATTAGAAGACACACATATTAGAAACACTGAAATTTTATAGAAATTTTTTAATCAATTTTTCACATAACAATTTGAATCTTCTAATAGGAATTAAAATTTTAAAACAATAATTTCCTTATAAATAATTCAATAAATCCTTTTAAAATCAAGGACATGAATAAGAATTATTTAGAATAATAAATATTTAAACCATTTAAAAAGGTTGTTTAATTTAAGATTCCATAAAAAAGAAAACTTTTGGATTTTTTTAAAACATTCTCATGGATAATAAATATTTCCCATTAAAAACATACACATACACAATATCGAATAATAATGAGATTGAGGAGTTAATGCTTACATTGTACTTTCCTTTGGTTGAGGGTACGTTTATCCTCTAGTATAATTACCCTAATATGTCATTAAATTATACCAAATCCATATTCATATTTACGATAATATACATGATGCATTTATTACTTTATTCTAACCATTTATTAGTAATTTACATATTAAATTAACATTTCGGGTAATAATCACTTTCTTTATTGTACGTGTTTTAACTTTTTATTCTTGATCGTATAACTTGTATCATGATTTAATTTCTTCAATAATATAAAACATTATTTATTTATCATATTTATTCAGAATATTAATCTGTATAATAGATAGATATATGAAATGGAAAACACTGTTTTTTGGGACATTAGGTTGTACATGTACATAAACGATGTTTTTGTTTTCATATCGTATTGAATGATAGTAAGAAAATGAAATATATGTAAAGAAACAAACACAAAAACACTAATAAATAAATAAATATATATATATATACAGTATCATTATTATTTTATATATTACATATATATTAATAATATATATTTTTATAATTATCTTTGAATGGTGAACATGGAAATAAATATCATTGTGTCATGGGGATGATAAGTCGTGTGTACGCACGATCAACAATATAATTCTATTGATGGAGAAATTGAATCCAATTTTATGGAATAGTATATATACAGAATCATTAACATTTTATATTTGTTATTTATATAAATTATACTTATTATTATACCCATCCAAAATATGAAGTGTTGAATAATAAACTACACCATGATATGGAGACGGTAAGTCCTACGTATGCTTATATGGTGTCTATGTCATTAATAGGATGGATAGAATAATTAATATGGTTGTACAATATTTATAATAATATATAGTTATGTATAAGGTAAAAGAGAAATTATTTTTTCATGGAAAATACAATGAAAGAGGAAGTTGATGATGAAAAGAAATTTGAAAGAGGTAATGAAGTAATTACATTTTTTGGGTTCTTTCTTTTTTATTTGAACAAAAGATATCCATATGATGGATATATGATCAATTTAAGGCCTCTAGGTTGATTTAATGGTAGTTCGTAGGATATTTGAGTAGGGTTTGGTCAAGACAAAAGGCTTTGGAGTTGTGAATTTAAGATAAGGGGAGGTGCCATTTTATAAGAGAGGTGATGGCCACTTTAGAAAAAGATCGATGTTTTAATTTATTATGAAGTATTTTTCGGTTTTTAATAGATAAAAATGGATTCAATTCAGGGATAAGGTGGGGATGATTCAAAATGATCTCAACCAATAGTTTTTAGATAGGTTTTGGTCACCATATTAACCATATCATTTACATTTAACCCTTAGTTATATAGCTTATCTATTACCATGTCTTCTTGAATTATTATAATAAATATTGTTAATAAACATACATTATAATTACATGTAATCCAAAATATTTTAACTAATGAAATATCATTCATTATATAAGTCTATTGGAAGATCCTTATATTGTTATTACTATTGTATAATTTAATAAAATTGATTTTTATGCTCATTTATGTCAATTTTGACTATATTTTGTATTTGGTTTTGGTGAAAGTCATAACAACAAGATTAATTTAAAAAAAATCATTTAATGACCCCTAAAATGTCTTATTAACATATAAAATTCTCAGGATTCATAAAAAGTCTCAATTTTCATTTATTTTAATATTTATAACATCAATTATTTTAGTCATTCATTAATAAGGTAATTACTGCATCTCCGTTGTGTTATAAGCAAATTTAATTAGTTAATGTTTAAAAATTAATAATAAAAATCAATGATGTAGGAAATATTTTTTTCATTATAATTAATATTAATATTAATATTTATTTTTTGTATAACTCAATATTAAAAATTGATAATTTATTAAAATAAAAAATTAACACTTTCAACTCTACGTTAAATAAAATATAATAAATTTCCTAATCTAATGAAAGTGTATAAAAAAGGATCATATTTTTTTCCTAGTGTTTATTTTACTCAAATTAAAATTAACCAATTTAAGTAGACTTGTTTTAGGGTAATTATAATATCAGTTTTCCATTTAATTACCTTATTTACTTTTAATTGTGGTAAATAAAATTCTAAGGTTTCTATTCACCTCAAAATTTCATACTATTGAACCAAATTTTTCATATTGATGTCAACTGTGTCTCTTGGATATTTCAAATTCAATTCACAGATGTGGTAAAATTACATTTTATGCAAATTTAGAGATGTGACTAGAAGGTGGGTAAAATACTTTAAATAGTTCAATAAAATTTTATATATTTATTCATATTATAAAATGAATCTAATTAATTACATTATACAAATATAGTTATTATGTATATAATATTACTTTAATATATATATTTATATAAAAATATTAATTAATTTAAAAAAAGTCATTTTTATATGATAACGTCGTGTTTTCCCCTAATCATAAAAACATTAATTTTTTTAGAAAAATAAAAATAACATCACCATATTCTAATTATTATTTTAGAAATTCCATATTGATTTCTGTTTTATATAATTTAAAACGTAGATCATGCCTTAAATAATTTTTAATTAATTTCCGTTGTCAAAACATGATAACAGGTTTTTAAAAAGTAAAATCCATCAAAAGACTGACATGTATTTGTGTTCAATTAAATTGTGAAATCATGTATAATGACCTATATTATATTAAATAAGATAAATATAATCAACTTACACTTTAAATAAAATAAAATTAATTATTTAACAATATGAATTATTTCAATTAAAAAGAATTTTTACAAAAAAAAGCTAGTATTTTCACCATTAATTAAAATATAAAAGTTATCAGAAAAGTTCCAAAATATAATCCAAACTTAATTTTTCTATACAACATCAAAATAATAAATTTATTTCATTATATTGAATATATAAAAGTGTCCACTATCATATATAATAAGGTTTTTCCATTAAATAGAAAAAAACTGCATTTTTTAAAAATAATTATTTTATCTAAAATATAGAATATTTTTATATATTGTTTTTCAGAAAAACAAAATATGAATGAAAAAATTATATAGGATATATAAAAAATTTAAAATGTGATTAATATTATTCATAACCTATTTTTTAACGGCTACTTTAATATTTTTTGATGTTCTTGAACTCGATGTTGAATGTAGCTCAAGATATTGAATTACTTTAATGAAATAACGTAAAATAAAATATTGTGGTATTACATTATCCCATCATTCAATAAATTGTTTCCTAGAAATTTTAAATTTTACTTCAAAAATAAAACACTCAAACTAGAAAATACTATTTCGGAAAACTCACATCGAAAAATGGTTAATAAATTTTAGTTTTAATAAGAGGGGAATGGAATTGATAAAGTCACCAAAAAAATTAGGATTTAGAATAGGAGAAAATTGGTTGAAATTAGAGATACAGAATTAAAGGAAAAACATAAATATAAATAGGAAGTTATTGGGGACATAAATCACAAAGATGTTAACAATATATGTAAAATTGAGGGCCACAAATCAATCATCCTATGACGATTTAAAGTATCCCCAGTTCAACAAAAAATATGGTTTTAGGATAACACAATTTTTAGATACTTTTTTATCATAATAGGGGGGATTAATTTAATATCTACATAAAAAATCACAAAAAAATACTTTATTTTATTACCTGTCATAATCATAATCTCATCATTTTGTAGTTCTTTGATCTATTTTCTCTTCATCCCTTACACTAGTAATTGAGTGGTCAAAAATGATTTTTTATTTTATTTTTTATTCCTGAACACATTTGATAAATCATAAAGTCCACAAGTATTCCCTTAATCCTATAAATTTTTATAGAAAACCTAAAGGATACGTAAAGGTATTCAATAAATCATACATTAACTTCAAACAAAATATCATGTATCTAAATAACTAAATTCCAAACAATAGAATTATCCAAAATACTTGTGTCTAAACTACGTATACAAAAAATTTATAAGGTGAACATAACATAATAAAGATCACATTTATCACATAAAAACATGTGAATACCTTTATCATTTATTCTATTAAAACATGGTAAAAACCAAAATAATAATAAATCCATATTTGAATAGGTATGAAGTTCTTTATTCCTTCTGCAAAATAAATAATGCTGCATATACTCCTTAAATCTAAAAATGATGTAATATACAACAATCATGAAATAAAAAACCATTAATTAGTTTGACGGTATTCACGAATCTAAAATATTTTGTAATATATTGTATTCATTCATCTTCATCGGCAGTAGTATCATTACCTAACTGTTACCCAATAGCCTCATTTGCGGCATACTATGATGATTTGGACACTGATTCTCGTACTATACCCACTCCTTACAGGTGAAGCATTGTACATTTGAAACCTTTTCCTTAACCTTGCAATCATGAACACATTTTCCTTTTTTTCTCCAGTATTATAACATACTCCAATTCCTTTTAAGAATTTACCATGGAAATTCTATCCTCAATTATCAGAAGTTGGAAAATCTATAACTCCCTTCTTCCCTGTATCTATATTTTTTTCCATCATCTTCTTTTATTTATTCCTTTTAATTCCATAGGTCTTATAAAATTTATTACATTTTTTATTAACACATGATACTATTTTTTATATGATGCAGATACATGGGAGACTATTTCACTTCTCATATTCTGCTTATGTAAATGAATGATATGATCCATCTTACTCTTTAGATCATTCGTATTGTTAGAGTTCACATTCCTTCTAATGGTCTATATTTCAATATGGTGACACACAATAGGTTAGATCATACCATAATTTTTAACCCAAAAACTATAAAAATTCTCAGCATTAATTGAATATTTATACACATATAATCTCATAATAATAACACTTGACTCTTTTCCGAAATATTTACTAATAAATCCCTCATAATGGTTTGAAATGAAAATTTGAATTATCCTATGAATATCCCCCGGGAGTGTCAAAGTGGGTGTGTAGTAAGGCTCGTTGTTGTGCACCAGAATACCTCAGGTTATTCCCCAAACTCTTTGTAACAGTTTTCACTCCCAGGTACATTTATTCCTGAACCACGTCTACTTGTACTATATATACAAGGATGTTTTTCTTGGAAAACAAACAAAATATATACATTATCAATTTTTTAGAATGTTATTTTATACTAATCTCAATGGCTATCTTGGCGTAGTGCTACCTAATCATAGATTGTCTAATTGTAATTTCAAAGGTTATTAATAAACATACTCAGATACCAATTGTAATTCCCCAAACCTAGAAGCCCGAAGTCTGTGAATTATTTTATTACAGTGTCATAATTACAAGGAATCATGTCCAGAATGACCCATCAATATAACAATCCTGGAAAATATATTACACAAATGAGTTTTACATTAAATATTCAATCATAAAACACAACATAAATAGTCCTTGGATAACTCCATTATTCACCTAGTGTTACCCTGCATATCTATCATAATTAACATATTGGAATCCTTGGAAAACAGAACATAATAAAGGAGAGAGCTCATATGCTCAGTAAGGGTAAATAATTTTTTGGAAGCTATAATATATTAATGAAAGATGTGTAATAAAAAAACATCCTTTTAAAAATAAACATGAACATAATTTAGAAAACATAAATCAATCATTACCATATAAACATGAACAAGGATTTTCTTCTAGTCGAATAATCACATGTAATAACTAATTTCTTAATGATGGAATGTATAATTATGAATATCATAACACCATAGCCAAGGCCTCATGCAATGACTACAAATAAAAATTTTTTCAAGGACTTGTGCGGTGATAGTAATTTTTCTCATTAGACCTACCGATGAATCATGGGGCTATAGAGGGCCTCACTCATCACATAATTTTTCCAATGCATTCCTAATCTGAAAAAGTTGAAACAGAACATAACAATTCTTATTAAAACTAGCATATGAATTGTCAATACAATAATTCTAATCCATGACTAGTATAAAAACAACACGTCTATAGTAAATCATATAACAACTCATTCAATACAATATATAACATTGTATTGTAATAAATAAACCTCAATCATGAAAAATATCCAGTAAATGATATTGACATAGTGGAAAATGATTTGTAAAACACTTTGAGAGGAATATATATTTTTCATTAAATAATTTAAAAGTCACACAGTTTTGAAAGGAATATATTGAAATGGAATTTTTGAATCATAGTGTCCCATGTCACTTTTAATCATTTGAACAGAAATATCATTTTAAAACCTTCATGTCCATATAAATAAATCATTAAATCTTTTTTGAAAACATGGTCATTAATGAGAATGATTTAGAAGAATAAGTATTTAAAAAATTTAAAATAATGTTTTAGTTAAAGATTCCATAAAAAATTATCCTTTTGAAAACATTTTTATGAAACATGGACATTTTAATTAAATATGTCCCAAAAAATATCCACATAAACAATCTTAAATAAAAATGAGATTAAGGAATTAACCCTTACCTTATACATTCCTTTTGTCGAGGGTACGTTTATCCTCCTATATAATGAACATAGTATGTTATTAAATTAATCAACATCCAAATTAATATTTATGATATCATACATGAAACATTTATGAGATTATACTACCCATTTAATAAAAATTTAATGTTAAAATAACATTTCGGGTAATAATCACTTTCTTTATTGTACATGTTTTAACATGTTATTCTTGATCATATCAAATATATAATGATTTAATTTTTTACAAAATTCAAAACATTATTTATATATCATATATATTCGGAATATAAATATGCATGATAGTTATAAATATGAAAAGGAGAACACAATTTATAGGGATTGTGGTCTATACATACGCATAAATGCGGTTTCCATTTTCATAACGTATTTAACTGAAGGAAGCGAATGAGATATATATAAACACACACACACACACACATATATATATTTCTAGTATCATTATTATTTCATATATTTTATACTTATTAATAATATATATTTTTGTAATCATCATTGAATGGTGAACATGGAAATGAATATCATCACGCCGTGGAGACGGTAAGCAGTACGTACACAAAATATACAATATCATTATATTGATGATGAATTAAATGAAATTGGATGTTATATATATATAATCATTAAAATGTTATATTTATTATTTACATCAATTATTCTTATTATTATACCCATCCAAAAATGAATTGTAGAGACCCGAAGCATGACATACATTGACATTACAATACATTTGAGGAATACTTAGTACATAACAAAAACACACACACAAGGATCATAATAGTTTAGTGTCTTTGGAAACTCGGAATATAATCTTCTAATCCTGGTGAAAGATGTTCAACATCTCCCATAAAGATCTTCTTTTTTTTTATTACCTAAAACCTTTCTTTACATCCTGGGGAAAAGAAAACATAAATGGGTGAGCTCAAATTCTCAGTAAGGGTAAACAAAAGAAATATCATTCACATCATATACATAAGCACATAACTTTTGGAAATCTTAACCTGTAAAAGAGATCATAATTTCACAACCTGGGATAACTCATGGCAGTGAAATGTAATCACAATAATCATAACATAAAACATTAAACTTTGTGGCATACACACATAATCATAGAGAAGCATTTATTATTAGTCAAGACTCATTTCTAAGACTATCTTAGTGGAGAAAGTCCCTTTCTGAACCGAGTCACCCTCGTTTCAGTCCTGTTTCACTAAACCGGTATAACCTACCATTCCAGCCATGTCTATCTCATGTGATATAAAATCTTTACCCAATGCATTGGAGGTAGATATAGTTCCCACCCATCTCATAATGATACCATTCTTATGTGTGCCACAAAATCATAAACCATACATCATATCATAACCCATGTAAAAAAATGGGAATCTTAAACATCGCGACATCATAAAACAATTCATATAAGATAAATGGATTCAAAAAATATAATTCCATCACAACATAATCAAATCAATGTAATAATAGGGATAGAAACAGAACCCTTTATTATCTTAGATGGAAAATAATTTTGATAAAACATTTGAACTCCATTCTTGAGGAAAATATCCTTTCTACTTCAAAAACACTTTTCCTTTCATAACATGTCATACAATTTTAAACTAAAAAAGTTGAGTAAAAATAAACTTGAAAACTTGTAAAGGAAGCCTCTTGGAAATAATTTTTTTAAAAATCCATTCATTCCGTATAAGTTAAAAAAACATTCTTCGTACTTTTGTCGGAAAAGTCAAAAAGTACCTCATACGAAAAATGACAAATGATTCCTTTCATATATTTTACTAAAAACTCACCGAAGGGTAAAATTGGATATAAACTATTTTATAAGGATATAAATATTACATATTGAGGAAGCATGGATGTGGATGATAAAATACACCCCACAAAATACCAAAGTATAAACAATCTCGGATAAAAATGAGATTGTGATATTTTCCCTTACCTTAGGTCCGATTTGCTTCGTAAGTGTCTGAAACTCCTGTATAATGATTTAAATAATGTCATTGACTTATTACAGAATAATATTCATTGTTATTATATCATATATGGTTCACTTAGGACTTTATATTACCCGTTCTTTGGTAAATTCATGTTAAAGTAGCATTTTGGGTAAAATCATCTCATTTGTCGTTCGTGTTTTAACTTGTAATTATTCATATGATTACTTAGATAATGATTACTTAATTCCATAAAATAAAACATAATATATATTCATAATATATATATATATATATAATAGATCAGTAAATGGAAAGAAAGACACTGTTCATGGAGACGGTAGACAGTTCGTACGCATGAACACTATTTTCGTTTCCTTATTGAGTTGAATGGAATTAATTAGATGAAATACATATATATAAACATAAATCCAGTAGCTTTATGATGTCATATATTTCATTATTATTTCTTATATATACTTTATAATCATTCTTAAATGGTTAACATGGAGAATGAATCTCATCGCGTCGTGGAGACGGTAGTCCGTACGTACGCATGAGTGATGATATCATTTCCATAATTATTGAATTGAATTGGAGTGGATGATACAATATATCAGAATCATTATGATGTTATAATAACTATGTATAGTTATTCTTTACACCATAATACCCATCCATGTAAGGTGTTGGTGGGAAAACAGATTACACCACGACGTGGAGACGGTATTCCATATGTACGCATGCGCGGTGATTTTGTTTTCCGTAGGATGGATAGATGGTGAAATAGTGTTGTTTCATACTTATAATAACATTTCATTATATGAGTGATACTGATGTTATTACTTAATAATGAAACAACCTAAGAAGAAGAAGTGGAAGAAGAAATAAAGTTGAAAGAATCGGTAACAGAAATTACCTCTTCTTTGAAGCACCTCTTTGAGACCTCCACTTAGGGCACTAAAATTGGTCTTTGAGGAAGACCAGAACCTCTAGGATGTTTCTAGGGAAGTGGAAAGGATAATTTCGCAGGGGTTGGCCGAGCTTGATGGCTCAAAGTTTTGTGAGGAAGAGAGGGAGGAGGTGCCCTTTTATAAGGGAGGAGAGGGGTACCTTTGGAATAACTAAAACTATTATATTATTATAAAGTCAACTTCGGTTATAAATAGCTCCAAATTGATTTATTTCAAAGCTAAAGTGGGTATGGGTAGAAATAATCTCATCCAATAGAATTCAGACAAGTTTAAGTTCCTATTTTAACCTTATCATTTAGATTTAACATTAAGTTAAATAATTTTACTTTTACCGTGTCTTCTTGTGTTCTTACACTATAAGGTTAATAAACATACTATAACAAGACAAACGAACCCCAAGTTGTTTATTATTAAAATATATAACCTTATCTAAGTAATTTGGCCGATCCTTAGATTTTTAGGAATAAAATAACAATTACTAATATAATATTAGTTTTAAAAACTATTTTATGTCAATTTTTACAATATTTAGTAATTGATTTTTGTGAAAATCATAACAAAATGATAAATTCAAACAAAGTTAATTAAATCAATACTAACATGTCATATTAACCTGGAAAATTAGTGGAATTCATAAAAAGACTCAAATTATATTTAGTTGGATATTTATAACATCAATTATGTCAATATTTCATTAATAAGGTAATTACTGCATCATCGTTGTGTCATAAATAAATTAAATTATTTAAGGTCTAAAAATTACAAATAAAATACAATTTTGTAGGAAAGATTTTTAGATTTCTAATGAATATTTATATTCGAAATTATCTTATGTATAACCCTATATTAAATTTTTGTATCAAATAAACTTTGATTTTAACTCTTTTAACTCTTCTTTGAATTAAATAATAATAAATGTCCTAATCAAATTCAAGTGGGCCTAAATGGTCATATTTTATTCCTAAGTGTGTTTTTGGTCGAATTATTGTTGTCCAATAGAATTATGATATGTGTTAGGGTAATAATAATATCGTTTCTACCCTTAATTACCCTATTCATTTTGAACCATGGTAAAAAAAAGTAAAAGTAACTATTCACCAAAAAATTATTTTCATCTCATTGAACCACATTATACTTACTGACATCAACCGTGTCTCTCGGATTTTTGAAATTCCACTCACAGAAGCGGTAAAATTATGTTTTATGAAAAATTCAGGTTTTTTTAACTACCACTTAGTGGTTTCACTATTCATCAAAAAATTGAAAGTTTTCAGAAAAATACCGAAAATTAGGCCGAAGCTATATTTGATATTATGAACTCAAAAATGATGTCTATTTTACCAAATTCAAAACATATCAGTTGCATTAACTAATTTAAAAATTAATTCTCGTCGTCAAAACAAATAGCGTGTTCTTAAGAGTTAATAACTATCAAAAGATTGACACTTGTTTATGTCTGGTTTAAATGTGACATTACATCCAATGACCAAAATTGTATTAAGTTGTAAAAATATATTCTAAATATACTTTAAAAACACTCAAATTAATAATTTATCACTATTAATTATTTCTATTGAAAAAGTTGTTTTTAATTGAAATTTAGTAATTTTCACTATTCATCAAAATATGAAAGTTATCCGAAATCACCAAAATTTCACCTTAAGCTAATTTCGATATTCATAATCCAAAAATGAAGTCCATTTTGAAAAATAAAATTTACAAAATTTCAAAAAGTGGTTATTACTATTCATAATGGATAGTTTTAATAAAATTTTAATTGCATATCGTTGTTTAACGAAACTTGGTGTTGCGTACAACACACGCTATCATGGAAGGTCGCGATTGCGTGTAATTCAAGCCAGGTCAGAGATGTGTGTTGTGAAAGCTCCTTTTAGTGTAGCGTATAACACAAGACATTAATGAAATTAAAAAGAATATTTTTCATAAAATCTCGGGGTGTTACATGAATCGTTGAATAATAAATTACACCACGATATGGAGATGGTATGTCATACATACAAACATATTGTGACTTTGTCATTCATAGGACGGATAGAATAATGAATATGGTTGTACCCTATATATAATAATTTCTCAGTATGTATAAGGTACTGGAGTATTTATTTTGGTATGGAAACTACAAAGAAATATGATGTGGAAGAAAAAAATTACATTGAATGAATTGATTATGTAATTACCTTTTATTCGTGTTCTTTTTTATTTGAACAGAAGGGATCCTTAGGTTGTATTTCTGATCAAAATAAGGAATCTAGTCTTATGTGAGGGTATTTGGGAATATATTTTTGCAGTGTTTGGCCAATCAAAAAAGATTTGGAGTTGGGAATTTAAGAGAAAAAGTGGTTCCCTTTTCTAATAGAGGTGATGGTCATTTTTGGAAAACCATGAAAAGTTAAATTATTATAAAATAACTATTAGTTTATAATAGATAAAAATGGATTTAGTAAAAGGATAAGGTGGGTATGGGTCAAAATCCTCTCAAACAATAGGTTTTTGACATGTCTAGGTTACCATATTAACCTTATCTTTTAGATTTAACTGTCAGTTAAGTGGATTAACTTTTACCATGTCTTCATGTATTATTTTAATATATAGTTAATAAACATAATATCAAATTTCAATAGAACGCAATGTGGTTCATTAATTACCTAGATATCAATATATATTTCCATTTGAGGAAACATAGATTTTTATGTCTGTTATATAATTTAATAAAATATTATTTATTTTAAAAACTCGTTTTTTACAATTTTGAGACTATTTAGTATTTGGTTTTTGTGAAAGTCAGAAAAACATGATTACACAGAAAAAATTTCATATAATCAATAAATATATGTCATATTAACATATAAAATTCATGTAATTAATATATTATAAAGACCTAGCCTTAAACATTACATAATAGTGAATTAAATGAATAATTCACATTGAGGATATTTTCAGGTTTATAGTTTTAGAGAATTAGGACATAACTCTTACATCTCAAAAGATGTCAAAGTAGAACCTTCTAGACAGTTTCCATTTTTTCATAAAATTAAAACTCTAGAAAAAAGAGTCATGTCTACTTCCATGTTTTTGACAGCATGACTTTTCCTTGATCCCATCCTTGACCCTATTACACATTATGTCCTTTGAAAAACATTTACAAAACATGGGATGAGCATAAAAAGCTCAGTAAGGGATACACAAAGAAGGAAAACTGTTAGATTTTTCAAAACAACAAGTAAAACAAGAATAATTTAACATAAGTAATACTTTTCAAATTTATGATGTAGTAAATTCTCTTCACTGAATAAAAGATCACTACAAACCCTTTTGTAACCAGAAGATTACCACAAAATCCATATAATGAACAGATAACATTTAAAGGTAACTTGGGACATAAACATAATTAAATGGAATAAAAATATGGTCTAATTCTACATATATAACTAAATAAAATTACCATATGGCCGACATCCATAACCAATGCATTAGAGTTTATAATGTAACCACCCATCCTGGTATTCACAGAACCACGCGTCATTTGGTTTATCATGTAACCACACGTCAAATGAACAAGTACCATTATAAAATAATAAAAAATAAAACAAATATAATGGAAAGACAACATTTCCACATTTCAATCACAATATATCACATAAATATATTGAAATAAAAAATTCATTATGAAAACCATTTTCAATACCAAAATACATAAAAGAGTATATGGTATTTATTATCTTTTAAAAATATTACAGTTTAATGTGGAAGACAAAGATAATATAATACTCGCAGCGGCGTAAAAGGTCATTGTCACCGCTTATTTTAAAAGAAACATTCCTTTTTTTCATTTAGACAAATGCTTCATAAAAAAGTATTCCATTTGAAAAGTCAGGGGTGTTTATACAACCTATAAAAGAAAGTTGTGTATTAAAAAAAATATGCATCAATGAAAGGAGATTGAGATGACATCCCTTAAAAAGATAATTTTGTAAATAAAATAGATCTATTATGTGTATTCAATATAAGAACACATAAATCATATATAAATACAAAAAAAATCATTTCTCATATAATCAAAGAATGACATAAATAAGAAAGGGATGATCAACCTAAAGAATGGAAATTTGGTTAATATGTTCCCTTACCTCATGTTCGACTTGAATCTATCATTCTTTAATCTCCTGAATATTAAACTAAAGTTAATTTATTCTAGCTTAAAACATTTTTATAGTTTATTATTCCTTTTATATCACTTATTACCATGTTACAAAAATTATTTAATCATTTAAGATAATAATGTTCATTTTGTCGATATTTTGGTACTAGAGTAAAAAAAGGGGCTTCTTATAATTACATGTTGTTCATGTGGTCAAAGGTTAATTATATACAGAAATATATTCATGATTTGGATATCATTTATATCACATATATCCAGCATATACATTTATTTATAATAAAACAAAACATTTAGAGGTATGAAATGAAATGCTCCGTTCATGGACACAGTAAGTCGTGTGTACACATGAAAACTACATCTATTTCTATTTCATATTTAATGGAATTAAAACATAATGATACATAGTATAATTATAATTCCATTATTGTATCATATATAATATCATTAAATCTATCCATTATGTGTACCACATATTGTATGGATGAGTCATATCACTTTGAGGGGGTGGTAGTCCACACACCCTCAAAAGAAATTATCACGTTTACCCATAATTTAGACCATAAATGTATGATATAAATGGAAATTATAGAAGAATAAAGAAAAAATATACATAATATATGTCATATATAAATACAGTTCCATCATAATGGCCACCATGAGAGGAGGTAGAAGATAATCTAACAATCATCGTTTCGTGAGGCATTACTTTTGCATCCATAGATACATTATGTTCTTCACCCATTATATGGAGGTGTGTGTAATTTTATTTAGAATAAATCTCATAAAAATATCCATGTATATTTATGATACAGGTTTTGATAGAAAATAAATGAATAAAAAGAGTTTAGGTGTAGGAGATGTAAAATAAAAGAAAACAATTTAAGAGAAACCATTACCTTTAATTTGGTTAACTCCCTTTGGTTTGATCTAAAGGACTTATTGAGGTGCCTTATACCTAAGGTAAGGCCTCTAAGAGGAGTATAGGGATGTATGGAGCTTAATTGGGTAGAGGTTCGATGAGCCAAAAGGCATGAGAGGTGTGAGAAATTGGTTAGAAGTGGTCTCCTATTATAAGGGGGGGGAGGGGCTCTTTAAAAAGTGTCATAATATTATTTTATTATATAATTATATTCAGTTTATAAAGGTTAAAAAATCATTAAAGTCGTAAATAAGAAGTCCCATTTTCGAAATTAAAATCATCCAAATAGAATTGGACTCGTTTTGGTTAATATTATATTCATTATAATTTTATTTATTTAAATCATTTTTTAATGAGGTACATTCTACATCATTATCTTGTCAAATATAATATAATTTTTTTGATGTTTAAAATTTATAAAAACTTTATTTAATGTAGGAAATATTATTATCTTTCTAATAAATATTTATAGTCAAATATATCACTTATAAAACACCATGTAAAAATTAATTACAAAACGATTTTTGTTTATATCATTTTGGCCTTTACAATAAATTAATTAATCTAAATTTACATTATCACTCCCATGTGGCTTAATAGGGCCCCATAATCTACCAATGGATTACCATGGTCGTTAATTACTCAACCAATAAGGGTTGTACATGTGGTAAGGTATTTTTAAATTTTTATAATAATTTTTTTACCTTGAATTGACTTATTTACCTTTAACCGCGGTAAATAAACGTCAAAAGTTACCATTAACCAAAAATAATTTTAATAATATTGAACCACATTTTACTTCTTGATAAAAACATGAATTTTGGATTTTCTAAATTCAATTTATAGAAGTGGTAAAATTTCATATAAATGAAAAAGTCAGTTTTTTAACTATTACTAAGTGGTTTCACTATTCTTCAAAAAATGATGTTTCTCAGAAAAATACCAAAAAATCATCCTAATATATTTTAGATATTATGAATAAAAAATTGATGTCTATTTTTTCAAATTCAAAACATATAATAGGAATTAATTAATTTTAAAATTAATTCCCGTTATGAAAACAAATAGTGTGTTTTTAAGAGACAATAAGTATCAAAAGATTGATACTTGTTTATGTCCAATTTCAACGTGAAATTAATTCCAATGACCAACATTGGATTAAATGAAAAAAAAATTAATTACACTTTAAAAATAATTAAAAATGTAATATAAATATATAAATAAATTAGATTAAAACTCAGTTTTGAATTTAAATACATTATTTTCAATTATTCTTTAAAAATGTACTTTATCTGAAAAATTCCAATAATTTACACAATGAAAATTTTAATGTCCACATTCTAAAGAAGGATTTTATTTTGTAAATTAGAATATATTAATGCGAACAAAACTATATTTTAAGAGGGTTCTCCATTAAAAGGTAGTAACTATAACTTTTAATGTGAATTATGCTTAATATTAGATTAATTAATATTGTAAGACTCTCTCTTTTATTGGAAAAATTTAATAACATTTAACAAAATTATATAATCACATTGTAGTTAGTTTTTTAATTCCCACCAATACAATGGCTAGTAGTTATCTACTATTTAAAATTATAATATTATATTATTAGTGTGCAATGTATGATTTCTAAGAAACCCATTATTGGGTATTCCCATGTTACCTAATCAACCATATGGTTTTTCCACAAACCCTTTACCTGATGAATTAACTTATTCCACAAGACATTCTCTTTACTGTTAAGATTTTGAACTGGTTATTCTTTATAAGAGATATTCTCTTACAACTAAACTACCTCTGGGCTCAAAACATGAGATGGATCTGACCTGTACTTTATCAATATCGAAACATGAAAAACATTGTGTACCTGGGATAAACGTGGTTTTAAAGCCACTCTGTATAAAAATGTTCCAAATTTCCCCTGAATTTCATAAGGTCCAATGAACCATGGACTCAAATTTCCCTTCTTACCAAAATACATAACACTTTTCCATGGAGAAACTTTGAGAAAGACATGATCACCTACCTCAAAAGAAATATCTTTCCTCTGTTTATATGCATAACTTTTCTGTTTTCTTTGAACTGTTATCATGTGCTTCTGAATCAACTACACTTTTTCTGTCCTCTCTTCTACCAATTCTAGTCCCATCAGCTTCCATTCACCTACTTTATCCCAATAATCTGGAGTTCGACAACACTTTCTATATAATGCCTCAAATGGAGCCATCTGTACACTGGAATGAAAACTGTTATTAAATGACAATTCAACCAAAGAAATATGTTTGTCCCAACTTCCCTGATTGAGAAAGTACGTAACATATCCTCCAATGTTTGAATTGGTAGTTCTGATATTCCATCTGATTGAGGATGAAAAGTTGTAATAAAATATAATTCAGTACCCAACGACTTCTGAAGTCCTTTCCAAAAGATAGAAGTAAACCCGGGGTCACGATCAGATACAATAAAGAGGGGAACTCCATGAAACCTGAATATCTCTTCAACATATAACCGAGCAAGTTGATCTAGATACAATTTATCTCGAATAGGAAGGAATTGAGTAAATTTAGTCAATTGATCAATAATAACCTAGATTACATTATTACCTCGAGATGTCTTCGTTAATCCTACAACAAAGCCCATGGATATATTTTTTCATTTCCACTCTAGCACCGATAAAGGCTGATGCATTCCTTTTGGTAACTGCCACTCTTCTTTAACCTGCAGAGAAGTCAAACACATCACAACAAAATTAGAAATATCACTTTTCATTCCATCCCTCCAATAATAGTCTCAAAGAACTATGTACATCTTAGTACTACCAGTATGAACTGAAAATGGAGAACTATAAGTTTAACACACAAACTCATTCTTCAACTGTGAATCACAAGGCACACATAGTCTCTTTCCAAAATTCAAAACACAATAATTATCAATGTTAAATTCAGAAAACATACCCTTCTGAACCAACAATATATTTTTCTGTAACTCACTGTCTTCTGTCTGTGCTTGTTTTATTTTGACTGATAGAGATGATTTCACTAATTCCTGAACCAAAACAGAAGAATTTTCTGCACCAACAACTTCTATTCCAAATTTTATCAAATCAAAAATCCAAGGATCTTGTTCCAAACATAACATGGTTAATGAAGAATTAATTTTTTGACTCGAAACACCAACAACTTTATTTGATTTTCCCGAATGGTAATAGATTGTGTAATCATAATCCTTGATTAATTCCAACCATCTCCTATGTCTCATGTTCAATTCATTTCGAGTAAATATATTCTTCAAACTTTTGTGGTCATTATATATTTCACATTTTACTCCATACAAATGGTGCCCCCAAATTTTGAATGAAAAAAAAGGAAGCTAATTCCAAATCATGTGTAGGGTAATATAACTCATGTGGTTTGAACTGACATGAAGCATAATAAATTACATGATCATTCTGAATTTGCACACAACCCAATCCTTTTAATGAAGAATCACTGTAGATAACAAACTCACTATTTATGGATGGCATAGACAAAACTAGAGGATCCACCAATCTACTTTTCAATTCATGAGAACAATCACCAAATTCTATTTTCCAGATGAACTTAACACCTTTTCGAGTTAACTTAGACATTTGACTAGAAAACGTGCAAAATTTTCAACAAACCTCTGGTAATAACCATCCAAACCAAGAAATACTAAGAACCTTGGTTATATTTGAAGGACTTGGCCATTATTCAACAACTTTTGTTTTAGAAGGATCAACAATTAGGCCATTTTTTTAAAACAATGTGACCATGGAATGAAATTTGTTGAAACCAAAACAAAAACTTTCGGAATTTCCCAAATATTTTATTTTTTTAATGTTTGAAATACAACCCTTAAATGATTTTCATGCTCCACTTTAATTTTAGAATAAACCAAAATATCACCAATAAACACAAACACCGTTTATCACATGAATCAACTGAGCCATCACTGCATTATACTGTTCAGTTCTGATTTTAACCATCTCATGATGCTGATTTGGATGGTCATTTCCCTCTATATGACTTCCCATCACAATATCCCTGTTTTCTCTAGAAAAAAACATTCTCAACACATAAATATCTTATGCGAAGCAAGATGGCAATTTTAAAATCTATATCATTTCAATATTACCTTAAATTAATTTATAGACATTTATTTAACAGTACCCTAACTTACAAAGTTATCTAAACCAACCAATGATACCAACTATAAGGACCCGGCCTTAAACAGAACATAATATTCAATTAAATGAATAATTCACAATAAGGATATTTTTAGGTTTAGAGTTTTAGGGAAGTAGGACATAACTATTACATCTCAAAGGATTATAAAGTAGAAACTTCTACACATCTTCCATTTTTTTCATAAAATAAAAACTCTTGAAAAAAGAGTCATGTATAGTTCCATGTTTTAGACAACATGAGTTTTCCTTGATCCCATCCTTGACCCTATTCCACATTATGCCCTGTAAAAAACATTTTAAAAACATGGGATGAGCATAAAAGGCTCAGTAAGGGAAACAAAAAGAAGGAAAATTGAATGTTTTTTAAACCAACATGTAAACCATGAATACATTAACATAAGTAATACATTTCACTATTATGAAGTAGTAAATTCTCTTTGCTAAATAAAATATCACTACATACCTTTCTGTAACCAAAATATTACCATAAAACCCATATAAAGAACACATAACATATAAATGTAACTTGAGACATAAACA
Source organism: Viscum album (assembly GCA_963277665.1). Lineage (NCBI taxonomy): Eukaryota > Viridiplantae > Streptophyta > Magnoliopsida > Santalales > Viscaceae > Viscum > Viscum album. The sequence goes on from OY728122.1 coordinate 1,386,791,815, forward strand.
TACTTAAATAGAATAACCTTACGGTCTACTTTCACACATATCACTAAATGGAATAGCCTTATGGATTACTTTCATACCCAATGAACTGGAGGTTATAACGTAAACACTTGTCCTGGTATTCACGGCATTACCCGTCATTCGGTTTATCATGTAACCACTATTCAAATGTCCATATACCATTATAACATCATAAGACATAAAACAAATATAAATGAAAGAAAAAATTTCCACATTTCAATAACAATATATCACTTAAATATATTGACATAACATATCCATTATCAAAACCATTTTCAATACCAAAATACATAAAAAGATATATGTTATTTATTTTCTTTTCAAAACATTACGACTTTTTGAGGAAGCTAAGATTCAAATAATACTCATGGAGGCATCATAGGACATTTTTACCGATTATGTTAAAAGAAGCATTCATTTTTATGATTTAGTAAAATTATTCATAGAAAAATATTCCCTTTTAAATGTCAAGGGTGTGTGTATAGCGTATAAAAGAAATTCATGTTTTAAAACAAAATATTCCTCAATGAAGGGAGATTTACACGAAGTCCCTTACAAAGATCATTTTGTAAATAAAATAGATCTATTTTGTGTATTTAATGTTTGAAAACATAAAGAATTTATAAATAAATAAAAATTAATTTCTCACATAATCAATGAATGACATAAACAAGAAATAGAATATCAACCCAATGAACGTAAATTGGGTTAAGAATTTACTTTACCTGGTGTCCGACTTGACTCGATCGTTCTTTAATGTCATGAATAATAAACTAAAGTTAATTTCTAATTTCTTAATAACCTTTTACAATTTTTTTATTCCTTTTATATCACTTATTACCATGTTATTATCATCATGTAATCATTTATGTTAATAATGATGGTTTAGATGATATTTGGTAATGAGTCAAAAATTTACTTCTTACAATTACATGTTGTTCATGTGGTCAAAGGTTCATTATATCATGAAAGATATTAATGATTTGGATATCATATATATCATATATATCCATATTATAAATGTATTTATAATTGTACATATCATTTATAGGTAAGAAATTAAATGCACCGTTCATTGAGACGGTAAGCGCTACGTACGCGTGGGCGCTACTTCCATTTCTATTTCATATTTAATGAAATTAAAATAGAATGATAAATAGTAGTATTATAATTCCAGTATTTTATCTTATATAATATCATTAAATCTATCCTTTATACGTACCACATATGGTATGAATGAGTCATATCACTTTGAGGGGGTGGTACTCTGCACTTTCCCAAATGAAATTATTGTGTTTACCAATAATTGAGACCCTAATGGTATTATATAAATGGAAATTACAAAAGCATAAAGAAAACATAAACATAATATATATCATATATAAATATAGTGACGTCATAATGGCCACTATGAGAGGTGGTGGGAGATAATCGAACAACCATCATTTCATGAGGCATTAGTTTTCTATCCACAAAAACATTATGTTCATCACCAAATAGATGGAGGTCTGTGAAAGTGTAGTTCTAATAATTATCATAAAAAATCATATTATATTGAGGATATTGGTGTTGTTACAATAGAAAGGAATATAATGAGTTTAGGGTTTGGAGATGTAAAATAAAAGAATGCAATTTAAGAGATACTGTTACCTTTAATTTGGGTAACTCCCTTTGGTTTGAACCAAAGGACTTCTTGAAGTTCCTTCTACCTAAGGTAAGGCTTCTAGGAGGAGGAGAGGGATGTTGGGAGATTAATTGGTTAGAGTTTGTATGATCCAAAAGTCTTAAGATGTGTGAGAATTTTTTTATAAGTGGTCTCCTTTTATAATGGGGAGGATGGTCTCTTTAGGAACATGCGATAATATTATTTTATAATATAATGATATTCGGTTTCTAAGGGCCCAAAAATAAATAAAGTTGGAGAGAAGGTTACTTATAGTCGAATTAAAATCATCAAATCAGAAATGTACATGTTTTGGATAATATTTTATTCATTATAATCTTATTTATTTAAATCATTTATTAATGAGGAAATTCTACATCATTGTTGTGTCATAAATAATTTAATTTATATGATGTCTAAAAATTATAAAAAAAATACCATGATGTATGAAATATTCTTATCTTTCTAATGAATATTTATAGTCAAATTTTAATTATATAACACCATATAATAATTAATTACTAAAAAAAATTTTATGTAATTTTGGCCTTTACTTTAAAATAATCAATCTAAATTTCCATTATCACTCCCAAGTGTCTTAATGGGGTCCCAAAATCATCCTAAGGATTCCCATGGTCGTTAATGATTTAAAAAATAAGGGTTGGACAAGTGTTATGGTAATTTTTAATTATTATAACATTCTTTTTACCTTGAGTTAACCTATTTACCTTTAACCGCGGTAAATAAAAGTCAAAAGTTACTATTCACCAAAAATTATTTTAATCATATTGAACCAAATTTTAATTCTTTATAACACCCATGCATGTCGGATTTTCGATATTCAATTCATAGAAGTGGTAAAATTTCATTTAAATGAAAAATTCGGTTTTTTAATTACTACTAAGTGGTTTCACTATTCATCAAAAATTGATGTTTTTCTGAAAAATACCAAAAATTCATCCTAAGATATATTTTATATTCTGAATTAAAAAATGATTTCTACATTTTCAAAGTAAAAACATAGAACTAGAATTAATTAATTGTAAATTTAATTCCTGTTATCAAAACAAATAGCGTGTTTTTAAGAAACAATAACTATCAAAATATTGATACTTGTTTATGTCCAATTTCAAAGTTATATTAATTCCAATGACAAGAATTGGATTAAATGGTAAATATATAATTTAATTACACTTTAAAACATATTAGAAATATAATCTAACTATATAAATAAATTAGATTAAAACACAGTTTTGAATTAAAATACCGTATTTTCCACTATTCATTAAAAATTGAACATTATCGGAAAAAAAATCATGAAATTTACACAAAGTAAATTTTGATGACCAAATTCTAAAGAAGGATTTAATATGGTGAATTATAATTTATTAATGTGAAAAAACTATATTTAAAGATGTTTTTCCATTAAAAGGATGTAAATCGTCCTTTTAATGTAAATTATGCTTAAAATTAGATTCATTCATATTTTAAGCCTCTAAATTTTATTGGATAAATGTAAATACATTTATCAAAGATTTTTAATCAAATTTATGTTAGTTTTGTTCATTCCTTCCAATACAACGTCTAGGAGTTAACTACCATTTAAAATTATAATATTATATTATTAGTGTGCAACATATGATTTCAAAGAAACCCATTATTGCGTATCAGGTACGCTATCAAACATAGGAACACCTTTAAGGTAAAATTAATATTTAATTCAAAAATATTAATAAGTATGAAATATCTGTTATTCATTATTTCTCGGGGATGTTACATCAATAATCTCAATTTTCCTTTATTTTCAAATTTATATCATCAATTATTTTAGTCTTTCATTAATAAGGTAATTACTACATCACCATTAGGTCATAAATAAATTTAATTAAATAAATTATAAAAAATATAAAAAAATAACATGATTTAGGAAATATTATTATCATTATAATGAATATTTATAGTCAAATATTACTTAAGTATGACACAATATTACAAATGGTTTAGTTATTAAAATTAGAATTTTATAGTTTTACATATTCATTAAATAAAATAAAAAAAATGTCCAAATCTAATACAAGTGGATCAAAATTGATTTAATTTTTGTCCTAATGATAATTTTTTTCTTAATACACTTATCCAATAGAATTAATACATGTGTTATGCTAATTATAATATTATGTTTACTATGAATTTTCCTATTTACTTTTAACCGTAGTAAATAAAATTGAAAATATACTATTCAATAAATTTATATTTATCCTATTGAACCAAATTTTACTTAATGATGTCAAATGTTACTCTTTATTTTTTATAAATCAATTAATAGAAGCGGTAAAATTATGTTTTATGAAAATTTTTAGATGTGCCTAAAAGGTGGGTAAAATACATTAAATAGTTCAATAAATTTTAATATATCTAATATTATTATAAAAATAAAATAATTAATTAAATATTAATAATATATGTATTATTATTATATTTTTAGTTAAAAATATATTTAAATAAAAATTCTATTTATTTAAATAAAAAGACAGTTTCAAGCAACAACATTGTGTTTTTCACTATTCATCAATAATAGAATGTTTTCAGAAAAATACCAAAACCTCTACCTAAGGAAATAATTATATTTCAAATTCAAAAATGATATATATATATTAAGAAATTTTTATCATAGAATTTTAATTATTTAATTTAAAATAAATTGTCTTTGTCAATACCAGAAGCATGTTTTTAATATGTAAAAACTATCAAATGATTGACATTTGTTTATTACCAAATTAAATATGAAATTGCATAAAATGAAAAAAATTATATTAAATGAGAAAAATATAATATAATAAGACTTTAAAACCACACAAATGAATAATTTAACACTACAAATTATTTCGAATAAAAATGTTTTTTTAATTTAAATTTTTTATTTTACACTATTCATCAAAAAATGAATGTTATCAAAAACGTTCCAAAATATTATTCAAAAACAAATTTAATATCTCAATTATAAATAAGAATATAATTTTATTAAATTATATATATATATATATAATTGTCAAATTTTGGATTTCAAAAAGTGTTTTCCCTTAAATGTCTAAAAAAATGCATTTGTGAAAAATACCTTTTTATCAGAAAAATTAAATTTGTCCTATATATTATGTCTAAGAAACAAAAAAGCTGAAGGAAAAAATTATCTATGATAAATTTAAAATTCAAAATGAGGTTAATATTTTACACAACTAATTTTTAAACAACTTGTTTGAAAGGTTGTGATGCGCTAGAACTCAGATTTGTGTGTAACACATGATATTAAATTACTCAAAAGAGATAATGTAATATGAAATATTGGGGTCTTACATAATATATTTTGGATGAACATATATTCATATTTTCTTTCTTATTCAAAATAGTAGTGTTCCAAGGTTGTCACTTCATGAAATAAAATAGTATAAGTGGAATAATGGAATCCAAGAGGATATAAGTTGTCAGAGATTCATACCAAACTTAATTTTATGTAAAACATTTTGGTATGAGGATTTTTGGTACATTGATTTTATAGTTATACACTATATAAATATTCACCAAGACCTGAATATTCACATTTACCAAGGAATATGGCTAGGGTAATACATTTTGACAAATTGCAATTGAGTCCCTATGTACACCTTCATCATTTCCCTATTTGTGATATGAAGTAAGTGTCACAGTCTTCATTGATCATCGAGAAAATACCAATAAATCCAGACTACATCTTTCATTCAAGAGTATAACAACTATTTAGAAATCTCTATTGGTCATATTCTATAGATAAGATAAATAAAAAGTGTTTTCTCTTGAAAAATAACTTCCAAACCCTTGGCTTCTCAACCAATTTCATGTTATCACAGTACATCCTCACCCCACTCTATGTACTTCTAACAGGATTATAATATCTTCTAAAATCACAACCATAATCACCATATTTCCATGAAAAAAAGATTATTTAACTCACACCTTACATAATTTCCAAAGGAGATGTATCTATTGGATGCCGAATCATACCAGATTTCCTTATTGATATTTATTATTCATTCCTCTATAAATATCTAAATAAGTGAAGTGAAAAAACCATGGAATAGTGGTATATTTAAAATCCCACCCTGATGGGGTCTACCAAAAATAAGGCAAATGTTATGTCACCACACAAAAAATAATATTATTAAGAAACCTTGATGTGAGAATCTACTACCACGGTCATAGATTTTGAGTTTCTATATCTTACACCACCACAACCTCTACAAGGTCCCACTTTACTCCAATTTCTAGGATGACATATTTCATAAACTGATTCCATTATAAATTCCATTCAACTAGAACACAAGGAGCTTCTATAGAACCATATTATTATTTCTCATATAATACAACTATGATATTGATGAAAAAAATGAACCATTGGGGAATAATTGAAAGAACAAATCCAATAATGGATAATGATTCAGCTCATAATTCTCAAGATTTATTCTGTGGAATTCAACACACCAACGAAAATCACCAATGACTCAATTCAACTATATAGGATCTAGGTATTTAATCCTAGTATATCTCATCATGAATCATTAGATAGTGATAACACATCCAAATACAAAACTATGAGATCTATTTTTCTTCCATCAATTTGGTGAAAAATCAATAGATTCTAATTATTGGATAATTACTCTCGCAAATCCATGCCCCAGAGATACCATCCCATGCCTATCCTTATTAACTCATACAATTCTAATGGGAACAACACTATGATACATGTGAAAAAATAATTAATCTTATGAATCCCCCTCTCTGAAAACATCACTTCCCCTAATAGTCTTATAGATAATTAAGTTCATCTACTATGATAACACAATTTTCTTTTTTCCTGTGTTGAAGTACATGTAATTAAAATTTTCTAGATGGTTAGTTTAACCCAAAAAATCCTCTATAATTAAGTCCTCATACTCCCCCGCAATCATAAATACATAAATCAGATAGCATCAACTACTCTAAGGGTATTACTATCCAATTGTATGGGAAATAAATGTAACATCCAATTAATGAACTTGTCGTGCCTGGATTGGAAATAAATACATATAAAAAGATTTAAAATCCTCCCCAACCAACCGAATTAATTACTACTATCACTAGATGTAATAATCTACCAATGGATTGTTAGAAACCAATCCATAATAGGGACAATATTCTAGAATCCCACATCTACAATATAATTTTCTAAATGTGAGGTGCTCAATCTACTTCCAGATTCTGGTAAAAATATCGGTAGTAGTATATAACAATTTATCCTATTTTCAAGACCATCTGATAATATGGCTAGAAAAAATGTACTCCATAGGTATTACTAGGTCTTAGATAAGGTATATTCTAAGGGTAAGCAGATTGAAATTCTATGTGAAAACTGAAATTTGGGCAGAGAGGGCACATGTCAAATATAAAACTACACATGAATCGTCTAACAGATCCTATAACATTTATAACATTATATACATATTACAACTATTTACCACAACATGGGAATTTTCTGAAACCTTGAAATGTGAAAGCACCACTTATACACAAGTAATTAAAACCCAACCACCACACCTCAACAATATTCTCAATGGGCTTCCCTTACTCTCCTATACAGTTTCAATCACATCTAAATAACGCATCTCATTGGGGTATTTTCCCACTACCTTGAATATCCATAATCATATAAAAAATTTCCAAAATGCCGCTATCCCTACATATATCCTCACCATGAGGAGTTTTGAAACATGGACCACCATCATACATGGGACTCATCTATGCTCGATATTCAGAAAAGAGGCTCACGCCAGTCATCCACCACCAGATAAGAGTGTATGAAACCTATGATATCTCTAAATATGTTACTTTAAATGAATACTCCATATAGGTGTGTAATCATCTAGTACTAAATGATCACAACGTAGCTCCATGGATGAAATGGTTCACAAGCCCAACCATCCAATTACTTAGTATCCAAAAACTTCATAATCCAAGACCCCCACCCTCAATTCAATCCTCTATTACCAGAGCGTCTATCTCGTTATTTATACGAAGAAATTTTCATTATTTCAACTTGAATAATGTGCTGATCCAACACAAAAAATCCTCAAATCCTGTGAGAGAAATAGACATATCAGCCTATGTACAATGATCTTCTAGATAAAAATATGTATCCTAGTTTTGGTCAATAGTGGTTACAACTGATTGGTTCCCATATAAATAAAAACACCACATGAGTTGGTCATTGAAATAAAACCATATCCGGTATATATTTTTTTATCCTAAATCATCCTCAAAATAGTAGATACATATCATCATAGAGGAATAATGATTATTGTGAAGACAAACCTTTTTCAATTTGAATATTATTAAAGATGACTCTAGAAGGACAAAGAATCCACAACCTATTCTTATATGATGCATGCACAAATGTTTTCCCTTTCATCCAGTTTCTACATATAATGAGTCAACAAGAAGGTTATCATGGATCTATGGACTATAAATATTATCCATCACAAAATATGTGACATCCATTCCTAATATCTAATATTGAATCTCATTTACACTATTTAACAATTTCTAAAAATAACATATATTAAAAAATAACCCAACACTCTAATTAGACCCCCAGGATGTGTCCTAAAAGTTTAAGCTAGGTACTTTTCTAATACCATGTTATAATGACCCGACAAAACATGGTCAAAGAATCAACTACCCCAATCCTTCCTCCAATAGGATAAGCATTAACGACATGATCCAAGAAGGTATATCAAAATCAGTGGAGGACTTATCCTTATTTTATAACAATCAAAAACACATATCCAATATAATTAAATTTTGGAATATAAAACATCATAAAACAATTGAAAAATTCATTAATAATCCCAAAAATAGATGATTAAATGTTTTTAGGAAACCATAAATGAAGGAAAATATACTTTCAACAATAACTATAAAGTAAATTGAAACCATCTTGTAAGGAAGTGAGTACTAAAATGAAACATTTTCATTAATCTCAGTTGTTATATCCCAACTACACTCCTCCATCTCCTAGTCGACCAAAGAATCTGTAGAAGACCCATCTCCTGTATAATACATGACATGTGCAGGAATATCCCATGAAGGGGTCAGTATAAAAATAAACATTATAATATCCCAAAATAAAAAATTTAAATATTTAAAACGTATAATCAGATCCACACTGATATATATCTACATCACATACAACAAGGATAACCATAAATAGTAACCAATGACTCACAATGTCATGGTAAAGTCAAAACCACAATACAAACAAATGATTTCATCTCATAGGTACCACATAACATAAATCTGGGATAAAACACTCTAGAATCTATAATTACATTGAAGACACTCTTAATAATGATCACGACCATCAGGTGTAATCATAATGGAAAATGATAGGGTTCATCCGAGATGAAAAATCAATTGGTCTACACAGCATCAGTAAAATAAGATCTCAATACAAAGATAGGTGGTAATTTCCCATAGATCATTGGGGGAATAACTGACCCAACAAGAAATATCCTCCATCATTATGGATGGGGTTGATAACAATATTTTTCACGATAATTCCAATTATCCCATATAAAGTAACAATAATAGAAATGGGGATCCCTATAGGCCACATGTTGTGATACATTATAAAATTTTAGGAGTTAGTAGTCAATGTGATCTATGAAAACTCACTCCTGAACAATGTAACTCTCCCTCTCTACACAGAACATCATGATACTATAGAGGGGTCTCACTATATGATGAGAATATTATACTACACCGAATGCTCATGGGAATGTATCAATGGAAAACACTTAACCGATACCAGTCCATGGAGGCACATAGATTCCAAAAACTAGGTTGAACTAAGAATAATGTGGAATTAAACCAACCCTTAAAGGAGTACATGTTGTGTCCCCCACAATGCATGAAAATGAAAATTATTATGGGTAATTCCCATTTCATGCATTCACATGGCTTGTACTTGTCTTAAATATATGTTTTGTACTTAAGGTAAATGACATATAGATGTCTGGGATGGAACATTGCATCCACCCCCCCTGTTCCCATAAATATTCCAATGTAAATGGCATGTGGAATGACATAATTGGAATTTATTATCACATGATATCCTCAGTGTGTACTCCCTAGGCACGCTGAGATTAATGTTTGGTTCTACATGATGTGTGGCATGGAAAAAATGGCATGGAAATAAATCATTCCTCTTATGTTTATTGTCTCTATAATTGTTGAGTTGTTCATCTATGAATCATATGGAATGTGACACAATGACTTGGAGTGTGATAGTTTTCATCAAACTAAATACCCAAAATCATAAATAATGGATTACATGTTGTGTTTTCATATGGCGACATGTTGTGTAGTGAGATAATTCACATAATCTCTAGAAGAATTATGCATTCGTCTGTGTTATTTGATGCCACCAATTTTGACATGAATTTTCCATTTCTTTTAGATATGAGGTTGAATGGAGCTCCATTCATGTGTTGGATGGATTCTATCCAAATCTAGAGCTCATGGACCTCTGTTTTCACTCCTTGTCTGTACCATAGGTTCAATCGTGGAAAATAGATGTGATTTACCTATAGATCCTCCCTTTTAGCATTATCTCAGAAAAACATTTACTAATTTTTGTTTCTTAGACGTGGTAATGATCTATTTTCAAAGAGATTTAGTTTGAAATTATTATCTGACTAATCTCCATCACATCAAATATCAAAACAAACACCAATGATTAACAATTATAAAACATAGATATAAAACAATAAACTATAAGAGTGAGGAATGACAGTCTAAATTTTTTTCATTTTGGCCTAGATCCGTTATTATTGTAAATAAGAATGTATAGGTATATGTTTTAGTAAAAAAGTATACAATTATCCAAAAACACTAAAAATAGCCCAATATTTCAATATTATCAACTGGTGAATAAATCTATTAGATAATCGGTTAATTTACATCAAAGTATAAAATAATGGGCATATATCCTCCAAAAAAACATTATACATCGAGTTTTGATTGATTTATGATGGATAATGGTATATTGTTTCAATAATTGGAGAGATCGATGAACTATTATTATCAAATGATCATTGATCCATCATTGTTCTCCTAGAACTATATCTTATATCACACTCCTAGGATTGTCTAAGAATATCAGGTTTAGAGGCCAAACCTAGGAAAAAATCCTTAACCATGTATTTATTAAGAGTTTGATTTATGAGTTTAAAAAAAATATTAATTCATTCATTCATATTATACATTTGCGCCTATGTTATCATTTTAACAAAAAACTCATTCTCATAATGGTTTTGTTTTACCTTGGTTAAAACATACATTCAAAAACAAATTGTGCACTCAGATATCTATTCTATGACTTCTGTTAAGATTTAATCAATTTTTTAGAACACATCATAGTTATATACTCATACAATAAATATATTTTAAAAAATTAATTATGGGCACAGTTGGCCATAGTATCACATGCCACCTTAGTTACTGAATTTTAGAATAACAACAGAAATTTTACAATGCCTTACAAGGCTAATACATGGGACTTTAAATTAATTGATATGAATATGGTACATATATTTATTATTAAGATTCTTATATTGTGATATAGGTTTCATGAATGTGATTTAAATAAGAGGGAATAAATTTTAGGGGTTTCTTATCTCAAATTTACACAATTTGAGACATATTTCCTATTTTAAACTATGTTTTATTTTTAATTTTTTAGGTTATATACATAAAAAAAATCAACATTATATTAAATTTAATTTTTTTAAATTTTCAATTAAAATATTATTATCACATTTGGCTTCCACTGATAAAATATAAATGATATAAGGGATTAAATAACTCATTTTAATATTCATTTTATCAATGTTATTATTAATTGATATATACTAAATGGTTTATTTTATATCTATATTCCACTATTTTATATAATATTTCTTCATTTTATCTTTGTATATTTAATATAATCCTAAATAAATTTTTTTTCTAAACTACTTCTTATATAAATGAATAACATTTGTATGAATGAATCCCATTGTAACGAGTGATTCTTCTCTTCCGTCTCCATGTTTTTAAAAATTCCTTGTTTTTTCATTAATGAAATCTAATGGTGGTTTTCATATAATATTTTTTAAATTTAGATTACATATTTTTTTAAATTATTATTTATTTCTACATTAATGTAATCTGGGATTTCATAAAAATGTTTTATAAATCATTATAAAATAAATTAGTTTTATTATTTTCCAATCTAATTATATTGTATAATTTTTTCCATTTTAATGATTATATTTATAGAAATAATTATAAAATGGTTTTAAAAAATCTTTATCATTACTTTCTCTATAATTTCTATATAAATTATATTTCCACACATCTTTATTATAATGCTTATATTTTTTGGGGGAAATTTTGAATTTGTAGATATATTTTCTCTTCCATGATTATATAACAAGAATTATATTTTTTATCCCACATATATTTATTATTTAAAACATTCCATTTATGAAATGTGATTTTGAAATCCATTGTTTTATTATGTTCTTGATAATTTATTTATTTTAAATATTAAAAAACAAATAATTTTTCATCTTTCATTATTATATGATGATGATAGTTTTTAGCTTAACTCATATGTATGGATTGTAACTATTGGATACTTCAGTTATTTTTTTAATATAAAATTAACCATTAATTATTTTTTGATACATGAAAAACTATTTTTATATTTCATTATACACAATATTGTGTTTAAAATAAAAGTAACATGCAATTAATATATTATCATTTAGTATGATATTTATTGCCTCGATGATGGAGTGGACGTTATAAATAATATTCACTAAACTTTGGAAATATATTATTTAGACTTATATATATAACTATTTTGGTTAAAAAATAAATTCATAATTAAAATAAAAATTATTTTAAAATAATGTAACTATTTTTGGGAAAACTATTTTTGTGAACACAATGGTGTCGATGAGAAAACTTTTACAATATGACATTCAAAATACGTGAAGGTAATTTAAAAAAATGGATTCCATTTTTTAAATAATAATAATAAATATGTTATGTTAATTTCATCTAAATTTTTCACAATTTTGAATTTTACAATTATAGGGAAATGGATTTAGGGGGGTTAAACTAATAGTATACAAGATGAAATAATGATGAAACATTTAGAAAACAAAATGATGTCCCATATTTCTACCTTATAAATAATAAAGTCTTATATTCCAAATTGTTTAGTCTTTTGGGATGTCAAATAAGAGTTTACACCATTTTCATTTCAAAAAATATAATTATAACATTATCATAACTTATAAGAGGCCATCCACTATCCTCTATAAATTTCACTTTCACATCCATTTTAGTCATCCATTACATTCCAAAATCCATTAAATACATCACTCATCTCTTCGTATAAGGATTAGTTTGATAATAAATCCATCCATGAAATGATTTCTGTGTAAACCCAAAGAGGTTTTTGTAGAAGAGAAAATATCTCTAATGATGTGTATTATTTTATTTCATCCTACACCTCCTTAAATTATATTTATACCATTATGATAAAATAACCTCATTATATTCCATATTTTAAATAATTTTATATTTTTACGGAACATTTATATTTTCCATAGGTTATTCTATTAATAAATGATTATAATACCGTCTTCAATTCATATGATTAAATATCATGATTTTTTTGTATTTATGATCAAATATCATTTAGGTACATTATGTGATGGTGGATATGTTATAATAATAGAAAATGATTATATTTTATATAATGATTGTGGTAAAATTATATCCTTGAGAGGTGGGGCCTATATATCTCTCCAATTGATGTGAAAATATTCATATCTTAAGAGAAAAACTTGGTTATAATGCGGATTAAACCCTATTATGTAATGTACATTTTACATTATGATAGTGTTTGGAGTTATCCTTTACTACAAATATTGTTTAGTGAGGTAACACCATCAACATGGATTGTCTAAGAAAACATTTTTCACTACTATGGAAATAGTATAACATCCTTATGTTATTTGGAAAAATAATAACATATTCCAATGTTATATTCTCATTCCTCATATTCATTAATTCCATTTTAGATAATGTATTAATAAATGTAATGAATTATTTCATTACTCACATTTATGATTTATGATATGCATAATATGGTTTCCAAATTCATTTTATTGTTCATGTACATATATTCCTATAATATGTTCATATCTCACTTTTTTACCCCAACTAAATATTTATTCCCACTCTTTATATGGTTTACCTTCCCCGTATTTGGCTAAATGGAATTATGTATGATATGTCAATGTTGGTTTTAGTTATGAAGAACATACTAGGATATGACCTAGGTAACTTATGGACATGTTTATTAGGTGTAAAAAATTCCAAAGGTACTAGACATCAAGGATACATATATAGATCATTATGTAATCAATTGAATAATAGTATATTGTGATGTAATAATTATTTTATAGATGTTCATTTCATTAAAATTAGTATCCGAGAATGGTATAGTTATCCTTTGGAATCATGGATGAGAACATATTGGTGACATCTCAAGGGATATTTCTTATGATATTTCAATGGATACGTTTTAATATAAGTCAATGTATTATTTAATGTTTAGGAAAATTTTCATGAATTTGGGTAAATGATATAGAGATGGTTTCCAATAAAATTATATGTATATCATGATAATAAAATTTGATATGGATCTGGAATAGTGGTATGTTCAGGTCATGATTCCTATAATGGAATGTCGGGATAGACTCAAGTGTTTTCATGTAAATGAAAATGGGCCTTGTTGAACACTTGGTTTGAAACACCTAGTGGATACTCATTAAAAATTCATAAACTGTTTATGAACCATCATGAATTATTTCAATAATTACTCTAAATGGATTATATTAATCACAATTTTTCAACAGTATGAAAGATGTTATCATGATATAGAAATATTAAATGTTATTTTTTATCCAAATGTGGTTTCCCTAATGTAGTATATTTTTTCATACTATGGTATTTGGTTTTACTCAATAGATGGAACCTGAATGAATACTTTTAAAACTAAATTTGACGTAGAATAAAATTATTATGTGATTCCACATTGGATGATTATTGATAGAATGATATGTAATTATTCGAAACTATATATCATATTATTTGATTAATAATGTGAACATTAGTGAAAATTTTACCTTTTAAAATAATAACAATATTAATAATTACAAAATATCATGAGTTAAAAAACATATAATAAATAATAAAATTATGTTTACATTCAATGAATGTTGAAATAAGAGCCTAGATGAATATATAAAATAAAGGTGATGGTTTTTTCTATGTAGAAATGATGTTTATGGAGAAATAAATTGGCAATGATTTTGTTGTCTTATATTTGCAGAATGTTGGTATTATATAAGTAAATTCACTAAACATTGTGTCTCCCCAAATTGAATGCGATATTAAATTATAACTGATTATGTGAATATATTGATGACTATATGTATTTCGATTTAATAATTCATCAAAGGAACTATTTTATATATTCTATTTCTCTAATAAGAGTCTAAAATAATCAGAGTACATTATTAATATTGGAATAATATAAGTATTGGTTTAATATTTGAGTCTTATCGATGAATAAAATCATGTGTAAATGAGTTTATTGTTGATCATTTGTTCAAAATTTTGAATCTAATTATGTGGTTTTTTATCAGAGTTTATCAAGATTAATAATATTTTGATAGAGGTTTATGTAAATACAACTCTATTTTTTTGTGGAATTACTTTTTCTAGGCATATGATTAATGGTATTGGGAAAATTGAGGGATGATATAATATTTTATAATAAGAAAATTAGGCATTGTTTCATTTTAGGAACATTTTAATTACTATACTATTGAAAAAATGGTATCCTAGAAGATGTGGGACAACATATTGCACATGGAAATGTTGTGGTTCATTAAACCATATTTAAAGGTGTACATGGGTATATAAAAAACCACTAGACTACATGAAATATTATTTATAGTGGGAAAACATAAAGGAAGATGTTACATAGTATGTATCATGATTATCAGTTTTTCATAGTTTTAAGGATTCGGGAATGTGGTGTAAAATACTGAAACCATTAGTATCTATACCAGAATCAAAATTGGGGAATTATCACCTTGGTTTTTTTCATTATTATAAATAAAAAATATAAAGGAGGTAACACTACATGGGGTTTTGTATGTCATAGTATAAAGAAAACACACATTATATATGATTGAGATGAGTTCTCATTTGATAATCCTTCAAGGATAAACATTAAAAAAGTGTTAAGGATTTCATATTGAAAATATTCAATTTTGGTTCATCCAGAAATAACGAATACCACAATGTTCTAGATAATTCCTTAGTAGGAATTGGATATTATTTTATGCTTTATAAATATGTATCATCCCCATATAAATACTGAATTTGATAGAATAATTCAAACTATGGTGGATCTGTTATGATCTCGTTCTATATATTTTGAAGGTTGTGGGGATCAACGCAATACTCTTATTATATATTAATATAATAATATCCTTTACCCAAGAATTCATATATATACTTATAATACCATTATGAAATGGATTATAGAACTAAAATTTACTAGAATGAAGTTGTAGAATAAAAGATATTGGGACCTAAGCTAGATGAAAAAATGGATGATAATTTTAGATCCATTTAGAAAAATATGTATGAATAAATATTTGGATAGAAATGAAATTATCATATTCATTAATGCACATTAAAATTTGATTTTGTATAGAAAATTATTTTATGAGTTTCACTATGGAACAAAGAATTAAAAACAAATCCAATGGTATATCTATCCCTTTGAAATTATTGATACTGTCAAGATAGTGTCTTCTCAATTTGATATTCCACAAAACCACTTTTAGGTTCACTAAGTGTTTTTTATCTCTAATAAGTAAGTACATACGGTATCCATCACATGTACTAAACTCAACGGTAATACCACGAGAGTATAATATTTATTATGTATATTGAATTGTCAAAATTATGGGTCATATACAATATGTTCTAAAAAATACAACTTATCGGGTTACTTTCGTGAGGGAAACCCTATATCTTGGGAGTGATTTTTGGGAACATGATTATGTAATATAGTAGATGTATCCATAGTTAGCCTAAATGAATGTGATTAATTTTATGGTTAAAATTTATTTTAATGGGGGTAGAGTGTAACAAAATTATATTTTGATGATATAATACTTTCAAATAAATTTATCATTTTTCATACTTTTTCTTACATTAATCCCTGAGTTTATCTTTCTTTACAGAAAACACATATTTTTTATCTGTTTTCCACAACATAATTTTTAAACAAAAGATTACTTAAAATTAAAAAATTATTATTTAATATGATAGTTATCTCCTAATCATTAGAATGGTAAGTCTGAATAAGTATACATAAATTATGAAAATCTATGGATTAAAAATCTAAAATCATTCTGTTCTTTGGTGAACAATTAATTATGAATGAAAAATAAAAATATTTGAAAATAATGGTATTCGTGTTCTGTAAAATTATTTTTATGATAATAATCTTATTTTAACTCAAAAAAATTAATTAATTTATTGTTTTGTTATATTTATACAGCATATATTCAATAAAATGTTTATAATTCAACAGATTATTTTTTATATAAGAGATAAAAAAATAAATTTTTCTTCATTAAACTGCACTCTTCTAAAAATACACATTCATTAATTTAGTGAAATTAACACTAAAAATAAATTTCTAAAAAATTATAAAATTTATTTTAGATGATGAAATTAGTTTCTTAAATAAAAATAAATTTATTATGAGATGTGATTGTTTTAATTTTTCGAATATATAGTTTATTATGTATAATGAAAAAAAATTAGTTTTTATTCTAGTTATTCAGTTCATTAAAATCATTTTAAGTCATCTATGTAGATTCCATATTATGTTAATTTTTAATATATTATAAATAAAAATATATTAATTAAATTTATTTTATTTTAATTATTTCATATTATACTTTCCAATAAATTGTTTTAATAATTTGTTAAATTTTCCTTTGAAAAACCTCTTTTTCATCATGCCCGTGGGATTAATTATAAATTAAAAATTCAAATTATTTTAATGGATCTTTGGGTGATAGAAACCATATTTTTAATAAATTATATTTATATATTACAATAAGTTCAACTAAATATATTTATAATATTAATAATAAAATTATTAAAAAATAATTTACACAACAGATGTGTAGATGTGTCGACGGGGGGGTTAATCTAAAATGAAAAGAAGTATATGACCTGTAAACGTGTAAAAACCCAACTTTATTTCCATATATATTTATATATCATATAATCTCTAGGTTCATAGAATTGTGTATTTAGGAGCCTTTTGGAATGTGAATAATGTGGGTACACCAATTTATTTTCAATAATTACATGACTCCATGTAACCTCACGTATAAAAGCCACAAATTCTCCTCTCATATTGAAAAATTAAAACAACTATTGGTCAAGAAATACATATCTAAATTCCTTAATAAATTCACATAAATAATCTTATATTAATTATTTTGGTAGAAAATCTATGTTTGTTATTCTTTTGTTTAAAAACAAATCAAAAAGTCTTAAAAGGTGTAACGTCCCCAACCGAAAATTTTGATACACTTCTTCCTCCACCTAATTTATTTATTTTTAAAAAATTATGATATAATAACATCAATATATTCTATATAATGAGATATTTTTATGTTATGGTAAGGATCTATAAACATATCCACTTTCGTTAAATGGGATATGAAATCATCAAATGTGTGTACATGGGACTACCACCACATGATCTGTTGTAATCCATTTTCAATCACCACCACTAAAATATATTTATTATGATGTGTTTAATTATTATATATATATATATATATATTATATTTTATACATTATTATTCTTATTTATTTACCATATCACAAGTAAATTATTAATTTCTATTCATTGGGACTATGATAACATTTTTCATGTCTACTATAGACTACCACATCATAAAATAATATGATTACATCACACAATTCATTGATGTTAATAATGATCATTTTATTGAAAATATATATGACAAAAAAATATTGATTTATAATATATTTTTTACATTTCATTCTTCCAATAAAAGCTAAATATGGAAACAACATTTGTGCGTACATACATCCTATTATCATTGTGAATAATGTAATTCATTTTCCATCTACAAATTTTGTTTTTTACTAAAAATAAATATATACCATATATATATATATATATATATTTCTGATATTTGTATAATTTTTCATAATATGGATATAATGGAACCTTTTTTAGTGTAATAGGTCCAAAAATAAAATATCGTAATACCTCTGGAAAATAAAGTGATTAATTTCTAAAACATGATTTTAAAATGGAATTACTAATAATGTGTATTAGTTTTTCTTAAGAAAATAATATAAGGTAATATGTGTGTGTGTGTGTGTAGTTTTTTAATAGATGTTTAATAAATATAAATTCATTATACTACATGATAGAATGTGTATGCAGAATGTTGAGACATATGATTTGGGATATTGGTCACACCATTTCAATACAATGGGACTCATTAAATATTCACCAAATATGTTTTTTGTGGTGTATATTCAAACCATTAATGAATTATATAATTATTATCTTGAAAATTATTTGGATTTCTATATCAATTTTAGGATGTGTCTGTGATGGGCATTACAGTTCAATGTTTCTAATGTTGTATGAGATTTGTTTCTCGTTTTTCTTTCTTCGTGACATATTTTTTGTTGAACACATATATTATTTTATAATGTATAAATATAGAACATTTGGAATTTAATATCATTAATTTATTTATTCTAGTTATACAATATATTACAATTAATCCTATTCATTAATTTTATTTATGGTTAAAATTTACAATATTGGTAATGGTTTTATGTTACAATCTCATCGTTTATAAGGATTGTATATGAATATGCTTCCAATGATATAATATTATAATTTATCTATCATTAAAATCATCAATATTATCTCCTTTATATAATTTATATGAAATCATGTTTTATATTCATTTTTTACAATGTATTTACTCAAAATTACATATAAATGTTTTTAATGGAATAGTATCATATGTATTTATCTTTTTGGATAAAAACCATTTTTCTACTAAATCAACGTTTTCTTGAACTTCGTTCAATTTACTTTAAAAAAATACAATTTATTTCTAATGATATTCTTACCCCTTTTTTATTTATATAAATTTTTAACCAAAATCATCATGTCTTGTTCCGTGAGATATATATCATTTGGATTTTATGGAAAATGTGAATAATTGTTTTTTCCACATGTAATAATAGAATGATATTTTTATTCATCAAGACCATCTGTTTAAGTTATTAATTAATTTAAATATTTGAAACATTTATTTCAATGTAAATTATTATCAATACTTTTTAATAATTTTTTATTATTAAACAATTATCTCGGAGAATGGGAAGGATATTTTCCACCAAATATGTTTTATATGAGTTTTTTCCATCCATTATTGGTTTATAATTTTTTCTAAATAAAATGGAATTTGAAAAAATTTCATGTCATAAAATGTTTTCTTAATGTTGAAATTATATATTCTTGAAGAAACATTCCAAATTATGATTTAATATTACTTTTGATAATACTCTTATTTTCCTTATTCGTTATTGGGGATATGATCAAATGAATAAAATACTATTATTTCAAAGATGGTTTATGTTAATGATGACAAGATCTTTATGAAACATGATTATCATACAAATGTATTACTATAGTAAAATTTTTATGAAACAACCATCATTTTTACAGGGGTTACTTTTTATGAAGTGATTTAATGGTAATGAAACATATTTATTTTCCATAGGTTTTGTTCTGATGAAATTTTCATGAAGAAAATTTATTTTCAATAGTTATAAAAAAATATATTTGTTATGAACATGTGACACAAATATGTAAAAAATTCATTACTTTCCTATTTCAATATTTTATCCGAGTATAATGGTTAAATTATAACCAATAGTGGTTGTTATATTACATGTAATATTTTTGATACCAATATATAACCAAAATGAATTGGCTGATATTTAAATATCATGAGAAAAGTAGGTCATGTATGGTAACTGATCATAGTTGAGTATGAGTATTTTTAAACTGTGATTGTATTTGGATTTTAACCAATTATTATATTATTGTTTAGGGAGTGAGACCATTCTTGTATGATAGTTTTTGAAGAGATCCTATACTACTAGTGAAATGATTTTCTATAATTATGTATATTCAAAAAAATTTATGTATTATTCCAATGTAATGTACTCATGACTCAAGTTTATTGATTCCATTATGATTCATATCATATGATCTTACATGATTTATTCCAACAAATCTATTTAATCTTATCTGATATGGATGGTATGGATTTTAAAATAATTTTGAATATAATAAAACATTATTCTCATGATATATTGATATATCCCTTCCATAACCATACTGAGAATTTGACATAAAAAATTATTATGTTTCCATTCCCCAGGTTTTGATGAAATGTATTATTTATAGTATTTATAAGAGGGGTTGTAGTAATGAATACCATAGTGTGAGCTGATGTATATCACTTATGGAAGAATTTTATATGTATCTATTTATTCAACGACAATATATGTAAATAATTTATGAGTTATCATTATATTAATGATAAAATATTCATCAAATAAGATATAATACTCATTTTTGACATCTTTGGGACATTATGTGGAAAATGAAAGGTGTGTTACTATTCTCGCTCAAATTCATTAATTTATGTTTATATATCATGATATAGTATGTTTGGGATATAATGTTAATTTTTTTTCATAGGTATTATTATAAATAGATTTCAAATATTTCATAGAATAAAAATAGTGACATTAATATCATTAGATTGAGATTATTTATATTTCAAGAAAATGTTTTCATATTACTGTAGTTGTTCTATATTTACCAAATGTTTAAAATATTGTTTGACATTAACATGATTCTTCACCAATGTATTGATATGTCTTGTTTTCATGTTATTTCTTATTATGAAAAATTCATCACACTTATCTCTTGTTGACTTTTTTATGATCATGGAAATATATTTTGAGCCTTGTGTTAAATTTTATTATCCTATAATGTATTTTCTTCATATAATTTCTATTTATCATTTTTTTATGATTATCATATATAGTCATATGGTCCTACTATAATATATTTATTTTGTCCCCCATGTTCTTTATTATGTTTATGATTTTATACATAGTGATATATTTTCATAAACGTAACATCTTTCCACACAAATTTATTTTATTTCTATCCCGCATGATATAGAGAAAATTATATCACTCCTCCAAGGGCCTGAAGGCCTTAATTTTTTATTGATTATGATAATCCACCGTTTAAGGGGTGAGGTTGAACCCTTACAATGCCCATAGGTGTAAGCATTATATGGATTGTAGGCCTTAGAGGAATTCATTTCTTGTAGTGTGGTTATGGTTTAATGTCTATATTTTTTGTAAAATAATATATTTATGTTGTCACTCTCAATGTGTAACACTATGATATTTGAAAATAATAATATAAAGTTCAATGTATTATATGATATGAGACATTGTGAATATAATATAATTTAACACCCCAATACATTTATGTATATTTATTTTTTAAAAATAAATTAAATATAATTGATATCATTCATCGACGAACCATTTGGTTTTAATGAAAGGAAAAACTCAATTAAAATACTTTTTTAAAATCAAATATATAACATAACAATAAAGATTGATTCTAATAATAGTAACAATTAATATTATTAAATAATAATTATTTATATAGGTTAAAAAAATTCAAGGGATAACTTTTAATTCAGAAAAAATAAAAATCTATTGATATAAATATCATTGTTCTTTTTAAAAATATTTATTTTTCTTAAAATATATATTAGATGGGATTTGTAAAAATATTATAAAACAAATTTATAATATTTTTTTAATATTCTATTTAAAATAATATTCAGTTTTAAAATCATTATTTCAAAATTATAACAAAGTGATTGTTTGGGAATTTTTTGAAACTAGTAATTTTTAAATATATAGTGGAAAAAGGTAATTTTTATTGATAACATAGTTATCATTTAAATTTTTTTATGTTAAACTATATTGAAAATTAATTTTAGAGTTCAAATATCTCAAATAAATTGAAATTTATATAATTTATGTAATTAAAAAAAATTTGGAACCGAATATTGATATTAAACATTCTATACATTTGATAAATATTATCATTAGAGAATATTTTGTTCATTATGTCTACGATTTAATGACAAATTTACTTCGACCACCTTTATGTGTTTAAATAAGAAACTTTTTTCCTTTATCTGGAATCATTATAATTTTTAATAATATTATTAATTAATTTTTGAAAATAATTAATTTTAAAATTATTTATAATTAATTAATGATGTAAAGGTAAATATAGGTATAACATGGCCCATTCTAACAATTTAAGGGTTAAAACAACATAAATATATTTTAAAACATAAATTTTTTAAAATATATTTTCAATATAGTCTCTAATTTTAATAGTTTATCATTTTTGAGGCACATTCCTTGATAAAAACATTGGTATAATTGATATTTTTTAAAAAATCCCATCAGTGTCCAATACCCTACATAAAAAAGGCCAGCCACTATCCTAAATTTTTAACACATGAAAAATACCTTTGTTAGACCAATCAAAACCCAAATCAAATCCTTATTTCCCTAAAAAAATTACATGATTTATTATTATTATAATGAGTCCCTTTTCTGAAGGCTTATTTATAATCCTATGTGCTGCTTTGAAGAACATGTAAAATTCATAAACATGCATATTTTTTATATTTCTTATTCCACAACCTTTAATAATTGTTAAAATATTATAAAAAATAAAACTACTCCTTTTATACAGTTGGATGTTATTATGTCAATGTAGTAACCCAAAACAATCTCCAAATTAATCAAATGTGATGTGATATTGTTGATATTTTGAATGGAGGAATACATACATGCGAACCAAATTAATGTGGTTCCCATAGAAAACATTCCAGGATGTTTATAATTATGGATTTTATAAAATAATATTAATTTTATTGAGTTATTATTATTATTTAATTATTATATCACATATACATTGTAAAATTATATTCTATGGGGGATAAAATAATGTCATTCGTACGTACGTAAGACTGCCTCCAAGTAAAGTAATGTGAATTGTTTTTCACACATGTTTTACATTAATAGTAATAAGTTTAATGTCAATAATATATGTTATATTTAAAATATAAAAATTAATTTTGAAATAAAATATCATAAATATCTTATTACCTTCAACACATTAGGAGAACAATAATATTGATCATTCATAAATGTGGAAAATCACCTCTACATATCAAGGGGAACTGATTATTATTTTTATATGGATGGAAATAAAAATAAATCTAATTAATATAAATTATATATACCACTAAAAAATTATTCATTGAAGGTTAAAAAATATTTAGTTTCATTTCATTCCATCCATCAACATAAATTGAATTAGCATTCAACCATACATACAACCTTCTATCTATATGAATGGTATAATCTATTTTTGATCAATAAAATTAATAGATTAGTATGAATATAGATAAAATGAATATATATGATTTTTTATCACATTTAAAATTATATATATTATATAATTATGAAGAAATAAAAATTAGCAAAATTACTAACCTAAAACATACATGAAAAATGAAGCCATTATCATCCGAAATAGTGATAAACAATGAATTATTAATATACAGTTGATAAAATAATATTAGTAGATCATATATCATATAATATATATTATAATGACTATTTAATATATATTTAAAATACCTATTTTTGTTATATATGTGGTCAAAACACATATGTTGGATGTTAAACCAATAGTAAGGGTTTTTCCCCTTACATTTACTTCTGTGAGAGATAATCCATATTAACCACATATTCTATTATTTTGTTTATATAATTACACATTAGATATGTTAAGCCAGTAATGAATTAATCTTCATGGTTTTTAAATTTTAATCTTCTTTTATTTTATTCCTATTAAATACGAGTCAATTGTTACTATATTAGGAAGGGTTCATTTTGCATTCTAATAATTATACTAAAATGATTTGTAATAATTCCCCGTGATTGAAATATACAATATTTAAATTTAATAATAAATATATATTCTGATCCAATGGATAATAATGAAATTATTCAATTAATAGTTTAATATTATAAATATTTTTTTACTTATTATAATTGATAACAATTTCGAAAATAAATGACTTTGTTTCTATATTCGATAGAAAATAATTTTGCAACAAAATACTTGATTTATAGAAAATTATTATTTTTAACCATTTCCAAATTTGTTGTTAAAATATTATTTTTTCTATTTTATCATTTTGAAAAATTTTATTTAAAATAATATTTCTGACCTTTTCAAAATAAGATATCTATGACAATTAGACAAAATGTGAATTAAATCGTTATTTTATTGTGTACTAAATAAATATAGTTTACACCATGATGGAACGTCATTATTTTAATTACTATTGTATAAGAGTGAGAAAATATTATTACAAATAAAATATTCAGTGGGTTTTTTGATTTTATTGTTTTGAAGAGTGATCTTCATGGTTTAAATGTTGTTTTCCCCATGAATGACTTTACTGAAATTATTATAGTGATTTTATTCATCGACTACAACAATAATTTATTATTACTATAATACAGTAGTGATTTTTATTTATATCAGCCTTATTCATTATTTATATGGTTTATTATTATTCTCAATATGTATTTATAATATAATTTTCTTTCATTGTACTATTTTTGTTTTTTTTATGTTTATGATTATTTGGTTGCGTTATGTTTCAAAATTTTCTATGTTATTTAGTCGGTAGTAATTTTAATAATTATTATGTTTAATAACATTATATGAAAAAATAAATTATAATTATTATGTGATGACTAAGGATCATTTATAGTTATCTCCATGATTCATTGATAGGTCTCCCGATGGAAATTAGATGCTAAAATTTGTGGGGTTTATACACATAGATTGAAAAAATATTGTGAGTGGTTCTAAAATAATTAACCACTATCTAATTATGTGATAACTAATTAAGGCACATGTGATAATTCTAAAAGTCATTATATCAATGGATATGTTTCAGATTTATTTTATTTTTTATATGGATATATATTATCATCATTTTTTCATTAATACTATTCCAATTTTATTCATTAAATGAAATGTGTTAAATTTTTTTACATTGCAATTTTTATTGTTATTATTTATTCAAGATATTTTCAATTGTACTTATAACATTACATAGAGTCTACGCTCCCCCCATTCATATTATTATTTTTAAAAGTATACCAGGAACTATATTGTAATAGATATGCAGGGAAGCGCAATAAGGGAAAATGGTAATCTCAAAAAACATGTTTGAGTTTTGGGGTATGAAATTTTAATGTGAATATCATGAATATATGTATTTTTCCGATACTACTAAAATATTTGGTCCTTCTAGATTTGAGTACATATATGTAGTTCAAATGTAACAATGTAAGCACCAACTCTAGGCTACTATAGTAGGGATATTTATATTAGGTAAAATGGGATGCATAATAGAAACCATGGGAAATAATTTTTTAAGAAATCATATATTTGGGAACATAACAGTATAATTTAAATTGAGGATAGGTGTATAATAACATTAAAAGTTTTTGATAAGTTATATTTTATTTGGATTTCATTAAAATATATTCATTTCTAAATTCAATAAATTGGTGTTGTTATGTAATAGATTTTCATTAGTTTACTAACTCTAAAATGGTGCATTAGGATTTGACATGATCATCACTAGGTACATGAAAGGGGGAACTTCTATTTACTTAATCTGAATCTACCATAGGATGATGAATATTTAATTGAAATTTTCATTATCAACTATTATAGTGGATTTATATTGTTGATTACTATTAATGGAATTATTTCAACATAATTTTTTATTGATTGAAAAAAAAGATTTTAATTATTATTTTTTCATTTTTAGATACCCAAATATCTTATAAATTAATTTTTTATTTAAATATATAAATATTAAATACATTAAATAATGATCAACACATGTATAATTTAGGTATAGTGCCTTTGAGAACATGAACATGGAAACAACATGTCTATAAGGGAGCTACATTATCTCCCAGAAATATCATTATAACTATAACCCTTCATTGAAATATGAAACATAATTCATTTAATCATGAATTTTGGATAGGAAACTCAATAAAGGGTGATCTCATTTCTCTAATAATGGTAGACATGGAAGATACCAATATATATGAGTATAAGGGAATTTGAAAATGACAATAAAATTTGAAAACCGTAAAATATATATAATAAAACATAAGTAAGGGCAATATCATAAATCATGATTGTTCATTTGACAAAAATAATAATGATATAAAAAAACATGATCTGTGAGATCATATAATTGAAATATGACAAAGAATTTTGAAATATAAATAATCCTTGAAAATAATTTATTTAGTAGTCAAGGACTAATTAATAAAACACTCATAGGTGAATAGGTTCACTCCCCAAACCATATTAGGTCTCATGTAGCACTAAAAATACTATTATAGTGGAAACAATACTTTCTAAATAGGGTGAACTCCCCATTAAAATCATATTTTATATTGAAATGACAATCATTACTAATTAATTGGATTGAAATATTAGATAAACCCATTTATAGTTATAACATAACCACCATCATTGGTTATAACATAACAATTAACTCTGGTTATAACATCAAACCCATCAAATAATAAAATTAATACATGTGTTTTCCATATGATCATAAAGTATTCATCATATCAGTACTCTTGAAATGGAATGGATTTCAAAAATAAATAAACATAAGATAACCAGTTTATATGAAATAGGTTTTATAATAATTGAATCATTTCATTAAATCATAAAATGTGGAAAATAATAGGGTTTCAAAATCATATTTCCATTGTATAATTAATGGAATTGAAATTGGTTTTATAAACATCATTTCTTTGTAAACATTAACAATCTATATAAATAATATGAATGTTATCCTTGGATCAAATTCTCACTAAATCATATGTATCATAAATGGATGTAATATTAAATGTGAAATGATTTATAATGATCACATGGAACTTTTCCTGAATAAATTCCATTCCATCAAAAATCATTTTTTAAAATAAAAATTCATAAAATATTTTTTAACTTCAATTCATTTAAAAAGATATTGAAAATTTATAACGGGATCATTTAAAGAAAATTAATTCATTTCATAAGGAAAATAAAATATCTATTTTGAATAAAAAAAATTTAAACATAAAAAATATTAAAAATTATTTTATTTTAAAATATAATTGAAAACATGTACAAGAATCATCCATGAAAATAAAGTTCATGTTGTTAGAGATTTTATTCATTTCATTAAAATTAAATCACTGATCCCTTATACAATGATGATAAGAACAAAATGTAATTTTGTTGGAATATAAAATGGATATTACTTTTTACTAATTTAAATATAGTTAATCTTCGGAAAAATACATTATTAAAACATTTGATTAATTTTAAAAAAAATTAACTCTTTTTTACAATAAATAGATATAAGAAGAAGGGTTTTCGATCATTGAGAGAAATAAAGGAACTTCATCTTAAAAAAATATTTTAAACATGTTGGCACATAACAGAGGAAGAAAGAGGGAAAAAATTTTCTAATGAAATAATGGTAGGATATGAATATTCATGAGTTTGTTGCGGTAAAAACCATAATAATTCAAAAATTGATAAATAATCATCGAAAATACAAATAAATTTTGGTATAGTAATATAAAACACATAACATTTTGTTAACATTGAATATCAACACACATAAATAAATAAAATTAAATATAATATAATATATCATTAAAATAAAGTCATTAATTATGTAACACATAAAACGGGGGAGTATATAAACAACATAGAAGAATATAAGTACATATAATAAGTTATATATTCAGGAATCCAATTTTAGAAAAAATCATTTTCCTCAGTGTAATATTTTACATCATAATCCTTTGAAAGAGTGATAGAAATTGATATTTAATTATCCAGAATATTAATTATCTTAATCCAAAAATAAATTAATTGTAATTATATTATACACAACGAAAAAACACTTGTTAAATATGGATTATGTGTCAACAAAAATAACAAATTATATGGAAATCCATTAACTCCAGTATAGAATTCATTAATATATATAAATAACTCTTATATAATAAATATATGTTTATTATTCCAATATTTTATTAAAATAATTATATATATCATACAATATATTATTTACATGTAACCATTTATTTCCCATTTGTTAAGAATTCCATGTGAAAGTCATGTTTTAGGAAATATCTTCTTTGTTTTTCATGTATGTTTTGATTTATCATTTTTTATACTCCAATATTGATCATGATTATATAATATCAATAAATTTAACAATAAAAAAATATAATTTATATAATGTATATATTTATTTAATGTAATATATAAAAATTATAAATATGAAATAAAATACACCATTAATGGAGACCGTAGGTCATACAAGAGCACAGATGATGTTTCTATTTTCAAAAATGATGAAATGAAATAATGATAAATAAAAATTACTATTAAAGAGTATTTTTTAGTTATTTATTTCAAATCAAACCATTAAAACCATTCTTATGAAATTCCATGGAATGATTTAATCAATCCTATCATTTCAATAGGCAATAAGTCGACATACAAATGTGTCACATTATTGTATTCCCACAGAATTGGATGTAACAACATATAAATGATTTAATAAATAATTAATAATAATAAAATATATATAATATATATAAATTTATTGAATCATTATATCTATCTATTAGAGTTTTTGATAGAAAATGAATAACATCGGTTCACGAAGTGATTGATTACTGCACACATGAACGGTGATTTTGAAATCCATTTTGTAGAAGAGGATACGGGTTTTGCTTATTTCATTAACATAATAACACATAATTATAGGAAATATAATTAATACATTATATCATATTTTCTTACTACTAATTTAAAGAGGTGTAGGATGAGGTAATATAAAAACCTATGTAAGGAATGTCAACTTTTATTTTGAAAATTTCAATTTTTTAAAATGAAATATCCAGAATTATTATTTATGATGAAAATAAGTCTTCTAGGATTATAAATATTTATCATGTAATTTATTTTGTTAGGTTTGGTATGATCAAATGGGATTTTTATGTTTTAAAGGTAGATAAAATGAGGTGGCCTTTATAAGTGATGAAAATAGAACACTTGTAATTTTTAAAATAAAAAATGTTTGACCAAATTATTCACATGAAACAAGGACATAATATGTGTCATTAGATGAAATATAATAGATATGATAAATAAAATTCCACAAAATGGGTTTTGTATTTTCATTCATTTTATACACTTACCATTTTATAATAATCAATCGAAAAAATCAATTGTACTATAAAATTAGTAAATGGTTTTTACACATTTTATAATTAATTATGGTAAAAAGTTAATATAAATTTATTAGAAAAAAAATAATTATTGTAATTTAAATTATGGACCCATTATTTCAAATTCCATTTATAGATGTGGGAAAATTGGATCTAAATTTAAAATCACATATGTGATGAGGAAGTGAGTTTCCAAATCGAATCATTTCAAATGTTTGAAATATATTTATTTATGAATTAAATTCGAAATTGTTCTAAAAAACAATAAATATTATTAATTTATATTTAATTTATCTATATTTACCTTTAAATGATTTTTTTTTCAATTTTGATAATTTTAAATTATATAAAATGAATGAAAAATGTTTAATAAAAACAGATATTTTTTCTTCTTCCTCTAGAAATCAAAATTCTTGGATGATTCCATTAAAATTAAGTCAATGTTTTTTCCGTTCATGATAAAAGAAATTAATTTCATTTTTAAAATATATTTTCTGTAATTAGAAAAAATTAATGTTAAAAAAGTGCACAAAATGAAACAAATACATTTTAGAAAAATGCAGTTGTAGTGAATAAAATTAATTTTATTCTTTAATAATATTTTTAAATAAATTTGAATTTTAATCATTTTATTTATTATATAATATATATTTGTCATTAAAAATAAATCAATTAATTTTACTTGTTTGATTTATTGAGACAAAATATGTCTTTTCAAAAAATAATTTTTTTTTTAAATATATATCATTCATTTTTTAATAGTTTTTATTTTCACCTAAAAATAATTAGCCACCATGGAAAAAATTATCTATATATTTTTTAAAATAATATATTTACATATTTATGTTAATAATATTTATAAACCCCATTGCAATGGATATCTGGTAACTATATTATTAAATAAAAATATTATAATATCATGGAATGCATCTTTTAAACTCTTTATTGGGTGTGACACATGATAAACACTATGTTTCATGTAAATCATGGAAAGATCTGTTATACGTGTAATGGATGATACACTCAATATTATATCTAAAATAAGAATAATTGTATGTTTCATCGAGGAAAATATAAGTGTAGGGATTCTATAAAAAATATCGAAAGGATTAAATTAAATAGATAATAAAATTTAAAAAATATATTGATGTTAAATTAAAAAAACTATTAAATGAATTTATATATAAAAATACATCACCTTTTATTCAACAATTATGGATAATTTTTCCTCTATACAACCTTAGTTTCCCATGTATCTTACTCAATCTAGTTGTTTATCCAAAAAAACATTGGAATGGAATGCTGTCTGGATTCATTGAAAATTATATATAGAATAAAAATTCTTCCCCCATTTTCCCTATAATTATGATCATTCCACTGTGGTATTAAAATTTATTTATATACATTCAATGAATTATTTATGTCCATCCATATGAATTGTATATAGAAGTATTAAAATTTTTCCTAATTGTAGGCCATTATCTATCGAATCATGAACCATTCCCTGTTTACCAATAATTATGATCATTCCCATGTGATATGAACTTTGATTTCTATACTCGTAATAAATTTTTTATATACGTGAAATATTATCCGGATATTAATATTATAGAGTAATGAAAATGTGTGCTAGCTCTGTGTATAGATTGACTACAACCCATATAAATTTTTTCCCTTCAGATGTCTTGGTGATACCAGTTAAAAAAACAATGGTGATTGTTTTACCACTAATATTCTTGTATTAATAATGGTGGTGTAACCCCCTTAAAATATCAACTCTCTTACTAAACATACTAACTGACTCTCTACTATTATATATTTTCAATAATATCTCTCATATGGTTCTAACACTAGAAATACTCATTTACATAGGCATATAGTAGGTGGTAAAACCTTTCCACCCATTATATGTGGGTTCAATCCCCATGACCGTCCCGAATGAAATTTGTTATCATCAGACATGAAATTTATCATTTCCCAACACAATATTAATATATTTCCAAAATTTTAAAAGCACATCTATATCTCAAATTCAAATATGAGATAATATAATAAGGTATCCATTAACAAGAATTAATATTCTATATAATTTTAATTCATTCATCCTCAAATAATGTTTTTAATAATTCACATACAATTTCAAAGAGTTTTATTTCCATAAATTTCTACAAAAAATATAATTTTTTATGTAATAATCCCATTACATAAAACGTAATGATGGTTTTCTACCAAATTGATCTTATCCTCAACTATAAAATAATAATCCCTTTATAGAATCCATAACTCTAATGATAATTTTTAATGGAGGCATATATAAATCGAAAAATAACTTAAACCATAGTTTTTTCATTATTCTTATAAACTAAATACCTCTCGTAATGTACATCTACAGTATAATTATTGAATAAAAATACATAAATACATCAACCCATTTAATTAACACTTTTTGTGTAAAACAATTCCTTCGTGGTTGTATTTTTTCACACCATGGTTGCTCAAATATACATTTTATTAATAAGGAGAAGGGACAAGAGTCCTACAACAAGGGTTTAAGGAGGTCTAATATGGTGGAGGCCAAGGGGGTCACCATGTTTGATCGGTTCACATTCACTAGGATGTGAACCCATAGAATCATAAATAAAAAGAGTATTTTCCTAGATTCCCCTATAGTCCAGAGAATATGACACAAAATTTGTCTCCCTCAAACTATGATGAAGAATATTCCCCATTAAAACCTTATATTTGGTAATTAATTCTGATAATTCCCATTTTACTAAAAAAAATATATAATTCATTGGCTATTTATTAAGCAATGGCCATCAACTACACATAGATAACATCTTCCTATCCATTTTATATATTATTACATGTTATTATTCAAACCATAATGACATATATGGGTATGAATATACATTCCATAATGTTGATTATAACATGAACATTCATAGAAGTACCCAAATATCATATTTTAAACATAAAGAATCTTTTTTAATATGTCCTCTCCAATCATATTTCATGATAACAGATTAATAATAGACACTACATAGATATTTATATTCTTTATTAAAGTTCGATTCACATAATCTACATATATTTTCATTAGATTTGGTGATTACATGATTAATTCAGGTTCTATCCACTGAAAGAAACTGATAAACCTAGTGTTAGAAACACTAATAAAAGTAGAAAACCATGTATTCATGAATAAACACTTATAGGATGTCTAAATAGAAACACCTTATTTTTATTATATTAAATTATAGGCTTAAACTAGTTCATTCATGGTCATTATTTAAATCTATAAATATAGTTCATAATTTCTTTTCCTAAATTTTCTAAGAATATCCACCTTGAATTTCAAATAATATTTGCATCATGGCCTATTTCCATGCAAAAGTGGAATAACATGTACATATAAATGTTCAGTTTTCAAAGTTATTACAACTTAGTACCTTTGTGGATGATCTAAATAAATATATTTTATCAAAAAAAACTATTTTAATGGAAACCACTATCTCTATACATTAAAAAATTATTGGAAACTTTCATAAATTTTGACACAACCTTAATCATATCCTTATATCTATCACTATATGTGTCCTTAGAAATATCTTGTGGGATCTCACTAATGTATTCTCATTTTAGATTATAATGTATAACCAATCCATTCTCTAATACAAACTATTATGACCCGGATATTTCTTATATAAATATATCATTTTATGGGTAGAATATTTATTACAGAACATAATAATCTATATTAGAATCTTTGAGTTATAGTTCCACTGGAATCTTGGATATATAAATGAATTGTCCATAAGTGAGACGTGTCACCTCTCAATAAGTTCTTCCTAACAAACACAATTCTTATATATATAATGAATAATAATCTACTACAAAACAAGGGGAATGTAGTCACATGAAAGGGTGATCTCAAATTTTTAGTACAGCTAAAAAGGGGATATATATATATATATATAATAAGGGTATGATGATAGGTGTCTAATATTTGAAGACCAAATCCAAAAAATCCATGATCATAAACTTGATACGTTGTATAAATCGTGTAATTTTAATGGATAGAACCTGAAGTAATTATCCAATCCAAAACAGAACTCTTCAGAATTAATTTCACAGTTAAATATATTAATCAATCATTAAGGCACACAAATAATCTACTATTAATTATCTCAACATATACAATTCCACATCCCATAATTTATCCCCCGATTAATTATTTTTATTATATACTCAAGTAAAATAATAATTCAAAAATAAATATCCAATTCTAAATCTCATATTTCATAATTAATTTGCTCAATTAATTATCCATATCATTAGTAAAAAAGCACTTAATTAATTCACTATTAATTGTATTAAATTATCCCAAAATACATATCCCAATTAATCCCTCAATTAATCATCTAAATTAGATAATTCCATATCTCATAAATAATCCCTCAATTTATTATATAAACTACAATATCCATACAAAAATATTATTTATCTCAATATATCCCACTCATTAATTAATAATAAATCTCCCATAATGATTATATTAATTATAATTTCAATGAAAATAATTTTTTCACAATTAATTATGACTACATATCTCGCCTAATACTCATAATTACAACTAAACCCAAGTCCATAAACATGTAATGTTGATAATAACAAAACACATATCATCAAGAGAAATGAACATATCAGTATAAATATTATGTTTTTTTCTTGATGGCATCTCCCCACCATTGGAGGGGTTTTATTAATAAAATGCATTTTTGTAGTATAACAATCCATTTTATACCAATATGAAATTTTCACCAATATGAGAGTCAACATTGTCGAAATAAATAGATAGTAATAAAATCAAGTAAAATAAAATTTTAGGACCCTACCTTCAGGAATCTGTAGGTCCAGTGTTTTTTAACTCAAATGCAATGGGATCGCGCACATGAACATCCACAATATTTCGTGTATTTACTACAAAATGGTCGTATTACCCTACAACATAAACTAGAACCCAAAATTAGTGCATCAAGAACCAACACTGCTCTAATTAATTCACTGTAACTCAAAAAACCCACAAGATTCTATTTGAGTGGTTGAGAAACTAATAATCAGGTTTATAGCCTTACAGTAAAATGAATGTGATAATCCAGATCAATATATACATCCATTACATCAGTGGAAGACTCCAAAATAAAACCCAGTGGGTCATGAGACATCCTCTACAATACATAGGATTGGAAGAAACTAGAAATCCACGTTAATCTCATTCCTAGAGTTTCAGCCTAATGAAACACCGGGGAAGGAGAGAAGAGATGTTTGGTGTGAAGAATGAAATATTCTGAGAAATACTTACCTTTATGAGAAAGACAACATCTATTATGACTATGTGAGGAGACAGTTGAATGAAGGGGGAGTCGAAGAGGAGGTTGGTGATCCATGAAAGGGTGTGTCTTGCCCCCTGTAGTTGGAGGGAGTGGTGCACTCCCTTAAATAAATAAAAAATTTAATTTAAAATATGAAAATTAATATAATAATAATAACACTAAAAAATATAACAATAATCTTATTATTATTGACCATTAATATCTCACATATTTGAAAAATCCAAAACTCCCCAATTACACATAATCTAATTAAATGTTTCTCCAAGGAATTTAATTAATGAAAGTAACAGACTAAACGTTATTTAATATAATTATTCGAGACTCCATTTATTTAAATTTATTCCCACATTAAACTACATTTAATTCAATTATGTTAAACAAAATTTAATTAAATTGATTCTATATCCTCAATATCATCCTCATTAAAATAAATTATCTCACATAATTTAAATAATTAAATAACATGTTCCACATCAATTAATTTCATACATTTCAACCATGAATTAAATTAACAGATACACCCATTTAATAAATATTAAGTAATCCCTTTTCTCGTTGATATAAATAAAATAAAATCCCCATTTAACAAAAAATTTAAACCACTCTCCACCAAGAATTTAATAAAATAAAATAACTTGTAGTCCAAAACTAGGTAATTCACATGGTCTGTCTCGCACGGGCTAGAAAAAAGTCACCAATCCATGTGGAACTTTCTTACTAATGAACCAACCTCACACTATCTATCCCACCCAATTTTTATAACATTGTTTTAGCCATGCATGCACCTCTGTCTGACTTACTCATATCACGTGGTTTTTCCTTCATGGTTTACCTAAATAGGCGCACACCGTGCGGCCACCTTAGTCTCCCAGATTTAAGATACAAGGTTTCTTGTAGCAGGCCGCATGGATTAATAGTTCATAGACCAACTATGTGCTCTATGTAGTTCCAAAAAGATGACTTTTCCTCTCACGACACTCACAATTTCTAATTACCCCTCCAAGAAACAACTTGAGCCTTTATCCAATCCCAATATAAACACAATTAAATGATCCCAATTCATTAACATCTACCATAATTGGTATTATGATTGAATTATCTGAAAAATGAAAAACATAAAAAACATTGTTATTTTTAACCAGTTTAAAAACAAAGGACATTAAAATATTCCCACCATAGAAAGATCTAATCCCCAATAATCCATTAGGAACACGTATAACAATAACGAAATCACCAATGTAATAATGTCTCACTTGAAAAATAACATTGCATTTCTAAACACCTAACAAACCATTAAACAAATCCTTATACCATTAGATTATGCATTTTAAATATGATCTAATGATATAAATCAAACTCAAAACATCAAAATAGAACATAAAAAAACCTACAAAACTACATACTAGATTCCTTAATAATCTCCTAAAATGATATTTCCATAAAAAATACCCACTCTCACTGTTAAACAGATGACATGACATTAAAAGGATTCCATCACATATTTCATGTAATCGAATTCCTCGCTAAAATTCTCGTGACCTCTCTATGTAAAGCCATTACATGGAAACATTAAAAATATCATTTCCCAACACACCAAAAAATCATAACACTATGAACCACTCATCCCACATAAAACCCAATTAATAACCATTTATCGATTCTGAAAACATTTAAAAACATTAGCACAGAGTAGGAATAATGCTATCTCATTACCTCTAAGAATAGGTCAAGATATGGAACATGCTCGTCTCATTAAGAAGAGCACACTAATAGAAAAACCAGGAAAATATAATATTAGTCAAACTATCACTGGTCAACTCTTTACAAAATGGTTCGGGTACACCAGCTGACCATCATGAACCAAACCACGATGCACATATCACACAAGGAATCATTTTCCCTTCCATAATTAGCAGTATAACTATTCAAAAAACAAACCAATGCAACACTTACCACCATAGGAGATTCCATGTAATCAATGAAAATATCATCCTCTCACTAGTCCACTCATTCAGAAGCATCTTAAATAAACATGTGATGTTCCACGAACCACGATCAACATGTAAATATGTCGCATGGAAGTCACAACAAAAAAAATGTCGGCATGTCAAAACAAAAGTGCACAAAACATTATACTGTTGATGAAAACACTTTTATGGAACCAACATCCAAATTCTCACAGTAGAAAAAAACTTTCTCAATCTCTAACAGTGCTATATACCACAAGCTAGTTCCATACAAGGCTTACCTGTCAACCCAATCTACAGGTTACACAGAATAGATATCAGTATGCTCAGAATCCCCCGTTTCATTTAATTCATTTCAACCACTATAAATTAGAATAAATTTTAACGAACCCACAAACTATTCACAACATGGAACTTGGTTTTTAACCAATGCTCAACATCAAAATTTGGTACTCGATAACAAACATCATCATTAACATTTAACATTTAGTGTCATTTCATTTATTTATCGGAAATTTAGCATCTAAATTTATTTTAATCATAAGGTGTCCTATTAGGGTCCCATTTATTATAAAATACTACGTTCATAGAAAAATAATTCCTATAAATGTTCTTTTCACAAAAAAAAACAATAGTTTATCATTTATAACCATTTTCAATCACACTATTGTTATACAAGGCTTGGTCACATGGGTGGCCATATACCAATCGATATGGCCCCATAAACCTTACCTATAGAATTTTTATCCATTTTAGAACATAAAATTTCTAGTTAACATTTATACATTAGAAATAACTTTTTCCATTGATTGAATAAATGGTTTACCCATTTCCAATTATAATCCCCCATTCACCTTACAACTACAACAAAATCCCATCGTAAAGAAAACCAATTAATATTATAATCATGAAGTCATTTACACATAAAAACACCAATGACAAGTTATCCTTTGTAGGAACACTACTACATACTATAAATCTTTTGAATGAAACAACATCAAAACATGCTAATAATATAGGCGTCATGGCATATAGAAAACCACGAATGTAATATCTAACACTGAAACATGCAATATAAAGGGGCATGATAAATAAAATCAAAACATAACATTCACCTAATTAACTCAATCAAAATTTGTAGGCATCCAATTAATGAAACTACATGGTATGTGATATGAATTGAATGTGAATCTTTAAGTGACTAAGATGATCCATTTAATGAAATTTACATTCCATTTTAAGGTAAGTAAAATATTCAAAAATCTGAACATCAATTAGTAGTTGAGAAATACAGCAGTCACTCAAGGTGAAATCATATCAAATGTAATATAAAGTAGTATAATCATCATTTACCATCTATGGAGTCATGTTCATTTCATGTACATGTGGTGATCAGTCACAACCATGACTGTTAACCATGTGTTGACACTTTACTAGTCTACTCTCTTGCAACCCTAAAGAGAAAGAAAAAGGGAAATGAATAAGAACCTAAACCTTTGATAAAACATTATAACATCACGACCCGGCCTACCCTGAAATCGGTAGCTAGACTGGCTCTCATATGACATCAAGTGCATCTCCACATATGCCAGAGGTTATCGCCTATAGATGAGGGTCATTAAAAAGTTATTGGGGATAATATACCTCCTATTTGGAGGGAAAAAGTAATATAAAATAAACTCAGAAAATAGCAGAAGAACATATAAGGAAATAGTTATCTAAATAAAGAATGTTCCCATTGTCAGTTTCTACAATTCATGCATGTAATGGTGATAAATATCAGAATTCAGTAAACAAATTATATTTATTTACATTTAAATAAATATATAATGAAATGACTTACTACTTCAAGGGAAATATCCATGAGAATCCTGAGCTCCAGAACGATCCTTTTCTCCTAACTCCCATGTACAAGTAAGCAACCATAATCAAGTTTCTGCAGTCCTACAAACAAGAAAGTCTTCTCAGGTATCCCAGTAAAATTGTGTACTGAATAGGGAGTGAGATATACATCTCAGTAGGCTGGGACAACTAGTTCTCTAAATAAATATAGGGGATGAAATTTATCTTTAAACAAGGTGAAGGTATATTAATGCGATAACAGACCATAATAATTAATAACCAACCCTTCCAGGTTCCATCGAGACTCAGGATGGTGATAACTACTTTAGTCTTTAGCTGGAATAAGAACATTCATATGAACCATACATGTATATTTACCAACAATAAATACCATTCCCCAATTTATCAATTATTCTCTATATAATCATTCATTATCTCCATGGATCACATGATTACCCATACGCCATTATTATCTTCAGATTGTGTCGGAATTCTAATCATTCTAACACTTCATTATTTATCCACATTCAAATAGACCTCAATTCATACATATCATACATTTAATTATTCATTATAAAAATATTCTATTCATTTATAATACCATATCTATCACATAATCTCATCAATTAAGAATCACATGAATAATACCCCAAAACCCCATTCATATGTTTATACTATTTTTTTAGAATTCCATGTATAACACCTAATATCATTTGTGAGGAATGTAATTTCTAACACCCCAAATCTCAAACTGTGTAGATCACCATGATTAACACCTCCCATCAGGGTGCTTAGATTCCTATTGGGGAGCAACACTATATCAAAGTCCCAAATTCTCTGTTGGTCTATAAGGTAAGGACATCCACCCACATTCTCAATCATTTACATCATTTTATAACTATAGGGGAGGAATTCCATGTCCATTTACTAGCTTCTTCATTTGTCTAGAATTCCATGTCTAGCACCCAATTCTCTTTCATTAGTAAATTCAAAATTTAATTAATCAAATCCCAATAATTACTTTCTCAATAGTTGTCCACATTTATTCACTTACTTGTCTAATGATTAGTGAAACACATAAAATCCATTAGTAAACCCCCAATTAATTAAGAACCCATAAACATTAGTTAATTTATCAATTAATTTATCCAACCACTCAAATATCAATCCATAATTAATTCTCAACAATTAATTATACATACCAAATCATAACTCGTAATAATTAATCTCACAATTATTTATCTTACTAAAATATACATACTTAATCAACCATTAATTATCTCATTATATCGATTTCCAAATATCATAATTAGACCCCAATTAATTATCTATATTACATAATCATTTACATAATTAATTCATAATTAATTATCTAATTATAATGATCATTTTCCAATAATTAATTTTCAACATTTATTTTCTTAATAATTACATCATATAAAACAATTAATCCACAATTAATTATCTTATTTTAGACAAAACAACATATTACAATTAATCACTCGATTAATCTTCTCAATTATCCAATTCCATATTTCATAATTAATCCCCTAAATAATTATCTAAATTACAGTCTCCAAGAACAAAATTAATTATCAATTAATTATCTTTATATATCCTACTCATTAATTAATAACCAATCCCTATGATTAATTATATTTATTATAATTTCAAATCATATAATTAATTCAGAAATAATTATCACAACATATCCAACATAATAAATATAATAATGACTTATACCAAGTGCGTCAACATGTAAGGTTATAAGTAGAAAAATACATAATAATATGTTAAACAAAAAAATCTATGTAAACATTATTTGTTTAGATTTAAGGTATTTCACCTCCTTTTGAGGTGGTTTTATTACAAAAACATGATTTTTTTATCATGCAGATCTATTAATACGGATATAAAATTTTCCCCAATATTAATGTCAACATTATAAAATTTAGTAGGTCATGAAAAACATCATTTTTTGAAATAAAATCCTTGTTTAGAACCCAACCTCATGGAATTATTTAATCCCATGATTTCTATCTCTAATGAAAAAGACTCCCACACATAAACGTCCACAATATTGTGGGTGCGTAATCAAAATTTGACTTATCACCCAACAACTATAACCAGAATTGAAAATTATTTCAGTGAAGACCAACACACCTTTAATTAAATCAAAGAAACAAAAAATACAACAAAAACATCTATCTTAAATGGTGAGAAACTAATTTTACTATTTATAACCACACCTGAAAATTTCAGTGGTGACCAAATCAGGATGAACTACCATGCCTTCTATGCAGGTTGTCGAAATACAACCCAATGGGTCCCGATACATCTTCTGCACTACATAGAATAGGCAGAAACATGAATTATGGGTTAATCATGAACCTTGGTTTTTAGAACAACTGAGCCCTGGTGAAGGATAGTTTAGATGACCGATCCGAAAAATGATTCATGTGGAGAAGAAATTACCATGACATGACAGAATACTACTCTGTAGTCTCCAAGAGGATAAATCTATACGAAGCGGGAGCTAGAGAGGAGGGTGGTGCGCCACCCTAGGGTTATGGACCATGGGTGCGTCACTCCCCCTATAGGATAAGGGAGAGGGGAGCCTCCATAAATTAAATTAATATTATAATTTACAATATAATAGTTAATATATTATTAATTATAATAATAACCATCATATTATTATTATGACCCATTAATATCACACATCTTTGATAAACCCAATTCCCTAATTACACATCATTTAATTAATTTCTTTTCAAAATAATTAAATAAAATAAAATTTCAAAATCATCAATATTTAATTAAATTAATCAAACTATAATTTAATTAAATCAATTCCACCATTAAACTCCATTTAATTAAATTATCTTCTTCAAAATTTAATTAGATAATTCTCCATCATCTATCTCATCCTAATTTAATTAAATAACATCTCTTAAATTAATTAATTAAATCCCTTATTTCTTAATAATTAAAATAATTACATTCATCCTTGAAATAAATTAAATAAAACCCCCAATTCACAATAATTAATTAAATACCATTTCCCTTGGATTTTATTAAAATAAAAACTACATTTAATAGCTCTTAATTAATCCCAAATCTTTTAGGAATTTTATTAAATAAAATAATATATATCACAAA
Source organism: Viscum album (assembly GCA_963277665.1). Taxonomy (NCBI): domain Eukaryota; kingdom Viridiplantae; phylum Streptophyta; class Magnoliopsida; order Santalales; family Viscaceae; genus Viscum; species Viscum album. The sequence goes on from OY728122.1 coordinate 1,386,834,717, forward strand.
ACATGGTAAGCCAAACATAAGTCGTGTACGTTCATGAAATACCATGCACCAACCACACAAAATGTATTATCTATGAACTCTCCTTGCATGGTATATCCCGCATGGTTTACCTAATTGTGCACTGACAATGTGTGTGCGTCTATCTATGATTCTCACTTTGCATAGTTTGTCCAGAATCGTTTGACAAATTGTGCACAGACCATGAACATCCTATGTCTCCCTAAATTAAGATTCATATTTTCATGTAGATGGAGATATTTTTTAATAAGTTGTGCGCCAACCATGGGCTCTCTATAGTTTCTAAAAAACGTCACTTTTCTTGGTCTGACACTCCAAATTTCTAATTAGCCATCAAGAAAAATCTTCGTGCCTTTACCCATGCCCCATAAAACACATTTAAACAATCCCAACATGTGAAACATCAATCCAATGGTTAAATTTATGATAAAATTATCTAAAAAATGGAGAAGTTAGAAAACATTTGTATTTCAAATTGGTTAAAAAACATTGGAAATTACAGGTTCATAAAATATTTATCATTCTGAAAACATGGAAATAAATTTATTTCATAAATTTTTTAATGTACTATAATATTTACTAAATAAACAAGTTTTATAATCATTTCATCATTTAATCATATCATAAAATATGAAAGATTGGGTTAAATAAACATCTTATCATGTTATAACTCATAGAAAATAAACAGGTTTCAAAAAATTATTGTAATCCTAATGATAAAACAACAGGAGAAAGAATAATATCAGCATCATTGGATCATAACCCCAGTAAAGATTAAGTAACATCAACGGGTGACATCATATATGAAAAAATATTTAGAAATATGACATGATAGATTTCATGAGAGAAATAACTTTATTTGAAATGTACTTTTCAAAACCAAAACATCATAAAATTATTTGGAATTCATTTTATATTTACCAATCATTCCAAACACAGAATGTAACCATTGAAAATTAGTTAATACCTTTATTAAAAATAAATTCCCACACACTATTGAATCTAAATTTTAAAATTGAAATAATCTTTACAATTATTTTCGTTGGAAATATATTTGAAAATTTATAATTTATTATTAAAATGAAGCAATATTCCTAAAGACATGAAATTACATTAATGTCGTACACGTTAAAAAATTAATCGATTTTTTTAAACCCAAAGGGTCATTGTATAGAAAATGAAATTATGATTAATATACTAAAATTTATATATAATGTAAAACAAGGTTACAAATGAATTTAGTAAATAAATTGAATAATTTCAAAAACATTTGGGAAAATAATTATGAAACATGGTCATAGGATTAAAAATGGGTTTTTTACAGAAGATATAAATAATAATGATTCCTCAAAAAAATCTTTTGAAATATTGAGTACATAAGGTTATTTTGATTTAAGGGTAAAGAATATTTTAGTAAAAAATATAGAGGATAAAAAAAATCAATTTCATTAGGAATCGAAGAATATATTTCCTCATTGGATGAATAATCATAATCATTCCCGATATAAGATGAGATTGTGACATTATACTATTACAACTTGGAAACATTGAATCATAATATAAATGAAATAATATAATTATATGAGACAAATAATAAAACAAAAATAATTATATTTATAATATAACATATAATTTCACCCTTATATACACCACTTTAAAAATATTGGTTCAAAACAAAACATTGGTCTCCTAGATGGAAATTTGAGACAAAAAATCAATTATAAATTTGGTAAAATTTTTAACATGAACCCCATGAAAGAGAAATTCCCATGTGTATTTTAAAATCCATATAATTTTTAGGATATGAACTATAAAAAATTCCATGCAATTTATATACTCCATATTGAAGAGGCTCTTGGTAAATATGGATTGTTTCTCATAAAAAAATTAAAATAAGATGGAAATCCCTTATAATATGTATACACTTCATTTAGAAATATTAAATCTATGAATATAACATATATATTATAATTATTAATATTTATAAAATCTATCAATCTAAATTATTATAATTTTTTTAAAAAAAGTTTTTTATTACCCTTTAATTTAAAATTCTTTATTAATGTTGTGTTTCTTGTAAAAACTAATTTGTTTCTGTGTATATATATATTTGTTATTATTTTTTAATCATAACATTAAAAATGTTCATTAAAATAAATAAATATTTCAATGATAATAATATAATATATATTCATTATATATTTATATATTGTAAACAATAAAATTTAGTGATAGAAAAAGATATACAACAGTCATTGAGCTATTAGGTCCTACCAACACAAGAACACTGTTTCGATTTTCATTACTTATGTAGTGAAAGAAGAATAATTAAAATATTACCAATAAAAATATTTTCATGTAAAATATATCTAATATTGCGCTTAATCCATTAATTATTAACTTCTATGTAATGCGTTAATGAATCACATCACTCCGTGAGGTGAAAGTCCACCAAACATATAAATGATGCTTTTATAAACCTTTTAATGAATGTGTATAAGTGGTTAGAGTATGGAATTAATATATAAAAATTTGATTATATTTAATATTCTTTGATTTTAAATAATCAATTTGAATAATAATTCATTGAGGTGGATGATGAAATAAAATTAAACAATATGTTATGGATAACACCTCTTTTTTGGACAATATATTTTTCTTTTCAATAGAAGGTATCGTAAGATAGATTTATAACAAAAATAAATCTTTTATAATGGTAATGTAAATTTGAGAATGTTATTTTTTATGGTATTATATTGTCTAATGTGTTACAGTAAGGTTATTATGAGAGAATATGTAGTGGCTTTTTGTAAAAGACGAGAGTGGAAATTTTTTTTAATAGAATAAGATGTTGTTACGATGTTTTTCATATTACATAAGTCCCAAACTATTAAATCAACCATTATATAATATCTAAGGTCAAAATAATACTATTAATTTTTGTTTGACATGTTTGAATATATTTTTAACACTTACCATTTTAGTGTAACCCAAAATGTATTTATTTTTACCTTAACCACAATAAATAAATTCTACAGTTTTCAATATTCATTGTTGTTAAAAATTTATTTGAATTTTTTTTAAAATATACATTATTCTAATTGAAAATAAATAATATAATTTTCTAAATTATATATATAAAGGTGAATAATTTAAATTTCATATTCCATTCATTGACATTGTGAGAATGCGGTTTTCCGAGGAGAAAGATATTCAAAAGAAAAAAATATTCAATAATTAAAATTCCTCATGAAAATAGTTATAATAACCTAAATTTTACTATTATATATATAATTGATTTAATGTAAATTTTAAAACCACATTAAAATAGTTTTGATGATGTAAAATTCATTGAAATAAATCAACATTCTTAATAAAACACATCATATTTCAATATTGTGTAAAAAATTTATATTCGTAAAATGTTCTCATTAATTTACTCAATGATTATTTATAAATGATGATTTATGAAATTATATTTTTAGAATATATTTTATAGAAGTTGGAAAAACAAATTTTAAAATATGTGCACATGAGGAAAAAACTACTTTAAAAAATGTGGTCATTGTGCATAAGATTACTTTTTTATTATCTATTGTCCAGAGAAAAAAAATAATTATTTTTAATCATTTTTTTATTATATAATTTAAATATATATATATAATTAATAATATTTAACAAAACACCTTATATATTATTTACAAATATAATTTTCTCATCATAAAAAGTGTTTTTTCACAAATGATGTCCTTTAATTTCATTTGTTTTTTTTTCTATTTAATTGTTCACCATGTATTTAATTTTATATTAATTTTCAAACATATGCTTTCATAAATGTTTTATTCATATAAATAACAACCATTCGAAACTACTATATTATAACTATCATATTATCAAATAATATTGTAATAGTATTTCATGTTTTGTTAAAACTCAGTGTTGCATGTATCATGGCATAAAATCAATTTTATGTGTAACATATGATAAAAACATGTTCCACTTAATGAAATATAAACTAAATTTTGAGTTGAACAGCAGATAATAATGATGTTTTATGTAACATAAAATTATCATGGTTTTTTATGTAACATAAAACATAACAATTTTAGAATGCAATAAAAAAAAAATTTCAACAATTTTGTGGTGTTACATAATCTATTAGGAGATACAGAACATTTTTTACATTGTGCCAAAACATAAAGGATATTGAAAAAAATGGAATAGATGTATTTTATGGTAAAATTCCTTGAAAATATATCCCTTCATGGGAAACCCCTTTATATATATGAATTTCTAGAATCAAATACAAACAAAAGATTAAAATGATTCTATGTATGAAGAAAAAATTTCATGGATATCATGGAATTTTATAGACTATGTTTAAAATCAAAAGAGCATGATTTAATTTTTCATTTATTTGTTAATGAAAATTTTTTCAACGGTACTATTCTGTCAAAACTTTTAATCATAAATTTACATAGTATCATGTGCTATAAATATAAACCCCCAAGTAAATGATTGTAATTTCATTCAATGAATTAAATCAATGAATAGGATGATAGATAAAAATAATGATATATAGAAAAAGTAAATTAATTATTTCCTCTTGTGATAATTGTGTTTGTAAACCAACATTTACTTTCCTAAAGGTAATGATAGTTAAATACAACTATTGATAGAATGGTCACCTTCCGTGTTAATTTAAGGAGGAGAAGGATGTTTCTAATATTAAACTCTTCGATGTTATGAATATGGGAACATCACAATCATATTACCCCAGCATCAAAGAAATATAAATCGTAATAATCTAATGGGTTACTGGTGATTCTTATGTTATTAATATAGAATATATTGAATGATTAATGTTCTTATTATTCGAATTTAGGAATTATGTTATTGGATTATTATAATAAAATATAATTTATTAATAATATTTATGAAATTTATTAGTATTATACTAGTGTAATTTTTCATTAATTTTTAGTGTGAATATGTTGAATGTTATTGATGAGAAAGATAATTGATTCAATTTAATTTTGACCATTTTAGAAAAATTATGAATGAGGGACAATAAAATTTAATTTGATTTTGATGTTGGGATAATAATTATAGTTATATTTTTATGGGATATTATTAATCTATTTGAAATCTGTTGCTGATTTGATGCTTTATACTGGTGTTTACTACCTATTTAGTGTTCTTGAATATATTCAACAATATGATATTTTATTTTTAGAATAATGAACCATATATTAAAGTTATTATGGTAATCTATGAATTCAAATATTTTTAATGAGTCATTAATATATACATTATATTGTATGTGGAATAAAATTTTGATTCAGTGAACTTCCGTATCATTTTTTTACCTTTAACATGGGAATGTATATTTTGTATTAGTCATATGTGTACAATTTTTATGAAATGGATAATGGTGAATTTTGGTTGATACTAATGTGGTAATATATATGACATTATTATATTGGAAAATGTTTTCAAACCCTGTTTTTTTATGCAGACACAAAATGACCAGTTTATCTTGTATGAATATTATGATCCATACAAATGTTATTTTAGTGCACTAGGGAAAAAAATCAACTGCAACATTCTGTTCATAGTGTAATAAATAAAGTGGAAAATGATCATAGAACACACAGACGATGAAAATTTATTTATATTTTCTGGTGTTTTGTATCATAATTAAAAATATTCCATATACTAGAAAACATAAATATTGAAAAAAAGGTTATCCAAAAAAATTAATTTCTATGTAATCCTCTATATTTTAACTCATCTAATATAAAATATTATATGGTTTTTAACATTATGAAGACCATGTTATATATCATGCCAATAATTATTTATACATTCAATTCATGCATATATCCTCATATTCCACTAATGTTCTAATATTTAGAAACCTATAAAGTATTATTCAAGATGATATTCATTCATCCCTTCCTACCCAATCAAGGGGATGTTTTAGAAAATACTTTAATGATGTGGTGTTTCAGGAATATTATTTTTAAATGTCAAACCCTTGAAAACAGAGATCGAGATTAAATTGTAGTGATAAAATATATTAATGATGTAGAATATATTTCACACATAATTTTTTAAGATTCAAAAATGTTAGATAGATTATATTACATGAAAAAACCTCATTTTGGAATATTAAAATATGTAATATTTTGATTTAAAACTTTTTTAATATAAATTCAATTTCATGGAAATCATTCATTGTATACATCATCAGGTTTGTATTAATCTTGGTACATTATTAAACTACTAAAATATAAACATTAACATTATAACATAGGAATTTTGTTATCAAGTATGAATAATAAATTATAAATTAAAAGTTATATATGTTTTAAAAATTTATAAAATAAATTATATGGATATATAATATTTAGAAAAAATAGATCCATTTTAAAGAAATATAATTATTTTCTGAAAAATGTTGATTTTATCAAGGTAGATATGTTAAGTTTTTCTTATAAATTTTTTAATTATTTTTATTACATTTTAGAAACAATATTTATAAAATATCCATCTATTATTAAATACACACTTCAATATTATAATTTTGTGATTTTTTGTTAGTTTTCTGAATATATTAATTGTTTAATTAATAGAGAAAATATATTATTTTAAATTAAAATTTCAATTTCATTCAAAATAATTATAATGTTAAAAGAAATTTCAAATTGTTATAAATAGAAAATAATAGCTATTTTATTAATATTTAACTGATTTATTTTATTTAAATTTTTATCAATTTTTTATTATATTAAAACATTCTGTACATATGATAATATTCAAACAGGAAAACCATCCTTTCATCACATTCGTGTTTTAATATTAAATTGAATGCGTATAGTTATGATAGTTGAAATTGGAAAAATGTTTTCCAAATTTCACAATTGAATAATTTATATAATATAATATATTCAACATACTTTTTTACATAATTAATAGTGAAAATATTATATATCAGTTATAATGGTCATGGTAAAAATGGGTTTCTCATGGGGTTTAAACTACGAAGATAATGGTTAGAAATCGCCTAAAAATTTCAAACCCTTTTAAGGGCCATATATATACCCTATAACCTATATTGTTTGATAATATTGTATTTTATAAGGCATTTAAATGGTAATTTTGTTGGAATCTTAATATATTTTTAATAATTATATTTGTTTCCTCTCCCCAAATTATAAAAGTACCCTCTCTAAACCCTTATATACACATAAAATACCAATTGGTTTTTCCAATAGCTAACCAAATACAATAAATAATTATATTCCAAAATATTAGTGGTTTTATTTTTATTATGAGTTTTTCCTATGAATAATGTATTTAGAAACCAAAATACGACCTCTAGTGAATATTTAAAATTCATAAACGTCAATATTTGTTTTATTTCATATTCCACCACAATTAAAACATTAAAAATATGATATTATAATAATATATATATCTAATTTATACTGTTATTTTTTTAAAAAAAATTCATAACAATGATATAGTGACCTGATTCCCCGACATCCGGATCATGTACAAAATAATGCTTAATATGTGAATTTGATAATATAATTTCTATTATAGATCTGGAGGTTTTTTCAAGTCAATTATTTTGCGGAAAAGGGAAACAATTAAAAAAATAATTTAAAAAATATATATATAAACCTATTAGACATTTCACACCATAAATCATTGATGAAACTATTTTTTTTTGGAATTTATAAATGATATTAGAAACATTTTATAAAGTTATTGGTTGAGAATAATTACCCTAAAATTGCATTTTAAATAGCTAATTTTGTAAAAAAAAATACTCTTTCAAAAATCATTTTCGAAATTATTTAACATTATAGGAATTTTTTTATATATATATGCTTTTCAAATAATACAATTTCTTGGGTTCTCAAAACATAGCTTTGGAAGACAATATTAAAAGTCCTTTGAAAACACATAAAAATTAGAAAATATTTTCCAAAATATAGTAATCATTAAAAATACATATTATATTAAAATGCTATTGTGGAATTTTTTTGAATATAAATTAGAATCATAAAATACATATATAATTAAAAATAATTTTTTTGTAAACAAATATGATTTTAATTAGGTAAGTATTTATCCTTTCAATTTAAAAAACCATGATTTTTTAACATAAGAAGGATTTATGGAAGGTAAATGATACTAAAAAATCATTATGAAATCCATCTGGGCACATGGGATTTAAAATCGTTGAATGTATCCTCATGAGGAAATGGATTAACTCCATATTCCTAATGATTACTTTGGATGTAACACCCCATGATCTCATAGTATGTTATCTCATTAATGTAATGTAATAGCTTACGCTACACACAATAACGAGTTCAAGCACTTCACGACATACCAAAATAGACGTTCAAAAGCGGTTATGAATAGGTTTAACTGAATTTTGAACTTTATATAATCCATATAATTTTAGAATCCATATTATGAGTTTCATAGATATAATGTAAGAACTAATTCATTTTTTCAGATAAGTGAAGTATTTTTTTAAAAAAATCGCTTTTATGGCCTTTTAATTGTGAACCCTTGTTAAATCCATTATTTGAAACATAGAAATATTCAATTTGACAAATTAAACTTCTTCTTTAGAATTGGGACATAAGAGTTTAGTTTAAATAAATTTTTTGTGTATTTATAATAACTTTCATATTACGGTGAATAGTGAAAAATACTATATTTTAACTGAGAACAACTTTTTTAATCAAAATATTTTAAAGTGATGAATTATAAATTTTAATGGTTTGGAAGTATAATTAGATTATATTTTCACTAGTTAATCCAAATATGGTCACTGTAAGTAATTTCTCATTAAAATTGGACATAAACAAGTGTCAATCTTTTGATAGTTATTATTTCGTAAAAATACGCTTCTTTGTTTTGACAATTGGAATTTATTAAAAATTAATTAAAGAAACATCTATGTTTTGAAATTGTCAAAATAGAGTTCATTTTTGAATTCGGAATATCCAAATTATCTTAGGGTGAATTTATGGTATTTTTCTGAAAACCTTCAATTTTGGATGAATAGTGAAAAACACTTAGTTATAGTTAAAACTGAATTTTTATTTATAAAATTATTTATTTTTTTAAAATTTATTTTTCATAAAAATAGGTACATAATACCTATATAAGTTCAATATTATTCACTGGATTCATTTTATAATTACATTATATATATAATACTTTTAGTGAACTTTTTACCGTCTATACCCACCTCCTAGGAGCATTTAGAAATTTACATAAAACTTAATTTTACTGCATCATTGAGTTGAATTTAAAAAATTTGAGAGACACAGTTGATATTAGTATGTAAAATCCGGTTCATTATGATTAAAATAATTTATGGTGAATAGTAACTTTTTACTTTTATTTATCACAATTAAATGTAAATAGAGTAATTTAGGATAAAAATGATATTATTATTACCCTAAAAAATGTTTTAATTCTATTGGATATGTATAATTCGACCAAAAACAACCGTAGGAATAAAATATGATCCTCTTTGGTCCACTTGGATTAAAATAGGACATATATTATTATTTAATTCAATGAAGAGTTAAAAGAGTTAAAATCAAAGTTTAATAACTAAAATTTTTTTAATATAGGGATAGACATAAGATAAATTCGACTATAAATATTCATTAGATAGATAAAAATTATTTCTAAATAATGGTATTTATTTATAATTTTTTTTACATTAAATAATTAAATTTATTTATAACATAATGATAATGCAGTAATGAACATATTAATGAATGATTAAAATAATTGACATTATAAAAATCCATATAAATTTAATATGAGACCTTTAATAAATTCCACTAATATTATAGGATATTATGACATCCTTGGGTTGGTTTGATCAATTTTTCTCATAGTAATCATGCTATTATGATTTTAACAAAAAACAAATACCATATAGTGTCAAAATTGACATAAACTAGTTTTTAAAAAAAATATATTACACTACTAATTGATATAATAGTCCTAAAAATATATGGTTCGTACAAAAGACTTATATAATAATATATATGACATTAATGAACCAATTGGGGTTCTATTGTCATTGTATAGTATTTTTATCAACCATATAATATAAAATTACAAAGAGACATGGTAAATGTCAAACTATTTAACAAAGAGTTAAATCTAAAAGTTAAGGTTAATATGGTGACCAAAACCAATATAAAACCTATTGGTTGAGGGGTTTTCGACCCATACCCACCTTTCACTTTAAATAATTCATTTTTGAGCCCTTAGAAACCGAAAATTAATTTATTATAATATAATATTTTATGTTTCTCCTAAGGTGCCCCTCACCCCTATTATAAAAGGGTACTTCCCCTTCTCTCAAATTCACACCTCCAAAGCCATTTGGATCGGCCAAAACCTTCCCAGATATCCTACCCACTATACTACCTTCATCCTAGAGGCCCCCCTTTGGTCAGAAAACCATCCTAAGGATCCATTTTGATCAAATCCAAAGGATGAACCCGAAAAAGAGGTAATGATTTTACAACCCTCATTCAAGTTCTCTTATTCTTCCACTTACTCATTCTTTGTTGTTTCCATTCTAAAATAATAACTACAGTCTATTATATATACTATGATTTTATTATAAATATTGCACAACTATATTCATTATTCTATCCATCATATTAACGATAATGTCCCCATGCGTGCGTATGTATGACTTATCCTCTCCACGCCATGGTGTAATTTGTTATACAACAATACTATATTTGGATGGATAAAATGATGAGTAATGTGTATATAAATAATGAAAATAAAAAGATATTTTCTCTGTAATTTTCATATACCATCCAATTCCACACCATTAATGAAATTATATTGTCGCTCGTGCGTACGTACGGATTATCGTCTCCACGACGCGATGAGATGCATTTCCACGTTCACCATTAATCGACGATTATAAAAATATATATTTCTAATAAGTATTTAATATATGACATAATAATGATACTATATATATATATATAATTACATATATCTTATTCACTTAGTTCTATTTAATACGATATGTAAACAGGAAAAGCGTTTATGCGTACGTACGGACATCCGTCTCCATAAACGATGTCTTTTATTGCATATATATGTCTATTATAAATATTTATATTCTAAATATATATGATATATAAATTATTTTTTATATTTTGGATGTATTTAAATCATGATCTATGTGATACAATCAAGAGTGTCTAGTTAAAACACATACGATTAAGAGAACAATTATTACCTGAAATGTTAATTTAACATGGAATTTATTATTAATTGGGTTGTATAAACTCATAAATGAATAATTTAGGATATAATAAATATTAATATTGTTCTGTTATAAGTTAATAACATACTACGATATTCATACAAGAGGTTAAACGTACCCCCGTCTAAAGGAAAGTCCAAGGTAAGGGTTAATTCCTCAATCTCATTAATATCCGAGATTTTTATGTGTATGTATTTACTGGGACATTTCTATCATCCATGTCTATTTTTCATAATAATGTTTTCAAAATGAATATTTTAAGGATTTTATAAAGGTATTCTTTATCATGATCATAATTTTAAATGTTTTAATGATTTATCATTATAAATCTTTTTAATTAATGTCCACGTTTTCAAAATGAATTTAAGGATTTATTTATATGGACATGAATGATTTAAAATGATAATTATTTTCAAAAGTTTTAAATTGGTATGGGACTTTGATTAAAAAAAACTATTAAATTAATTCCTTTATTAATGTGTGACTTTTAAATGATTTTAAAAAAAAGGATATTTCTCTCAAAAAGTTTTACACATCATTTTCAACTATGTCAGAATCCTTTACTGGATATTATTTTTGATTGTGGTTGATTTATTACAATACAATTATCCATTTTTTATTGAATAAGTTATGATATGTTTGACTGTGGATGAGCCATTTTTATATCATTAATGGTTTATGGCTAATGTATTGATATTTTGTATTCTAGTTTTAATACGAATATTTATGTTATGATTCTATTTTTTCAAATGAGGAATGCAGTGGAATTAGTAAGTGACAGGTGTAGCCCACTATAGCTCCTAATTGCATCTTTAGGTCTCCTAAGACAAACTAGTGTCTTGGCCCAAGGCCTTGAAAAAACATTAAATTGTAGTCTTGGCACAAGGCCTTGACTAAGTGGTAATGATGTTCGACATTAGGCATTCTCTCATAATGAAATTAGTTATTACATGTGATTATTTGACTAGTAGAATATCCATGTGGCTGTTTATATGGTTATGTTTGATTTATTTTTTTCGTATTATTTTCAAGATTATGTTTAAAAATTCTTTTGTTTTTACTACACATACTTCCTTAAGTGTTTATAGATTCTGCTAAATTATTTACACATACTAAACATCTGAGCTCACCCATTTCTTATGTTTTATTTTCCCAGGATCCCAAGAAGTGTTTTATGTTTGAGATGCAGGGTTAATCTATGGGAGAAATGGAATTATCAAGAGATTTTTTTTGTCTGGTATGTTAGAATTTATAATGTAACATCCATGTATGTTATCTATTTTCCAAGACTGTTAATCTTATTGATCATTCGAGACTTGATTCCTTGTAATCATGCCAATGTGTTAAAATAATGGACTGACCCTGTGTAACTGGGGTCTTGGAGTTATAGTTGGTACCAGAAGATGTTTAGAAAGAACCATGGAAACTAGATTTAGATAAAATCTGATTAGTGCACATTACCCTAAGATAGACATCGAGGATTAGAATAGAAGAACTACCAAGAATTTTTGTAATGTAGAGATTTTGTGAGTATTCTAAGAATTTCATCCCTGTATGAATACGAGGAGGTAGAGGAGGCTCGGGCATAGATCTACCTAGGGGTAAAACAGTAAAACAGCGCATTGACCAAGACTCAAATGGGAATTGGTGCACGACAATGGTCCTTAATTCATTCTTTGTTATGAAACTCCCTGGGGATATGATTAGGATAATTCTCATTTTCTTTAAAACACATTAGAAAGGGATTATGAGTATATAATTCCTAAAAGAAATCATTTTTATGATTATAGATTATACGGATAAACTGTTCAATTTATTTTAACTGTTTTACATGTTTGGAATTATGAATTGTGATTCATAAACAATCCTAGTGTATGCAATTGTTTATAAATGACGGTAGGTAGAAGGATCGTGAACTCCAATAATACGTTTGATACAACTAGTAAGAAGGATCATATATTTCACAGTATTAAGCCAACATTTATAAGGGAAATAGTATCCAATGTATTATAAACATATGAAGAAATAGTATCATGTTTTAATAAGATAATTGATGAATTCTCTGAGTCCTATGGATTTGAAGGGAATCAAGAGAAGAAAATAATGGAAGTGAGAAAGATGAAAAAAGGGAAGAGGGAAAAGATGGATTTTCTTATATATGATAAATGTGGAAATAATCACATTGGTAAATTCTTGAAGGTAATTGGATTTTTTTATAAGTGTGGGGAAAAAGGACACCAAGTACGTGATTGCAAGGGTTAGAAAATGTTTTCAAATGTAAAATGCTTTATCTGCACGTCATTGAGACACTACACGAATCTATGTCAAAGTCATAAGAGTATACCACAAATGATGTTATTAGATAATAATCAAGTTATGATAATATCCCAGATAAAGAGGAATGACTAGTGTTCTTAAGTTTTTATTATTGAGTTATTACATTTGAGTGTTGTATCAACAGTATACTAGTTATATGAATTATGGAGATAATTAAGGAATGTACTGCAGTACCATTTTATTGATGATTTGAGATTAAATGGTTCTATGAAAAGTGACTTAACAATATTACACACTTTTTTTAGAAAATACATGGTTGTATGAAAGTTAATTCTTAATATGGTCCTGATAATTTGGTAGAGATTTTGGAATAAGAGATGGTTGATGTGGATAAATTATATTGGATATTCTTGATCACCTTGAAAACGATTAATGATTTATACATTACACTATTGTTGGAGTTTACAACATTTCTGGATATATGGATTATATCAAGTATTCTATAAGGAATAAGGGAGAATGAATGTCATCAATAAGGGTTTATGGTGATTCAGAATGTTGTAGTGTTTTAAAAGAATACACGATGAAGGTGTTTACATGTTATTACATGGAAAAAAGGATCATCATTATGTTTAAATTTCTTGTAAATTTTGGACTGAGAGTTTGGATAGGATTATTTTGGATAAGTCTAAAGGTCAGAATGGATTATGTTTTGAAATTGGATACTATTGATAAGGGTATTTTTTAATTTTTATAAAAAGGACAACATACAGACCATGTGACAACTCATCGCATAACAAAAAGATACTGGAATCCAACCCACAACCATAATTTGATTGATATTTATCTCCTACCACTAGACTATATGAATTCCTTGGATTGAATAATGTAGTTTCTCTTTTTAAAAGGTCTGATAGGTGAATTATAAATTCATTTTTTGGAACCCTATACGATTTGCATAAATAGAATATTTTTTTGAAATGTTTTGGAGTGAAATATGAGTTTGTGGTATGAATTTGATAAAGGATGTAACTCCATTTGTCATGTATATATATATATATATCCCTCTTATTATATGAATAAATTAATTCTTAAACGTTAGTTAAGGGACTTCATCTCAATCTCCTTTTATTGACACATCCTTTTATTTTTAAATGACTTTCTTTTATATGGTGTATAAAACCCATTGACTTTACATTTCAAAGGGATTCTTTTTCTACGAAGCGTTCTACTAAATGACAAAAAATGTAATGTTATTTTGACGTAAGAGGTGAAAATGACCTTTCTGCTACTGCGAGATTCATTTGATCTATGGATTCCTTAACAAAACAAAATGTTTTTTTAAAATAAAATAAATACCAGATACTCTTTTTACAAATTATTGTATTGAAAATGGTATTGATAATTGATTTATTATGTCAATATATTTAAATGATATATTTTGTTTGATGACCTCAATCACTCCGTAAAAATATTTATGTTTTCCCTCCAATTATGTGCCTCTAATTTCCACCAGTGATCTCCTAGTAGTGATCATTATTTGGTGGTAACTTCTTCATTTCCCTTTCCCTCTTATTAGGAATTATTTTTATTAAACCAATTTCTCATGTGTGTTTTACAAAATGGTATTTCTCAATTTTTAACATTTTATTTTCGAAGAACAATATAAAATTGATAGGACGTAATTTATTAAAATAGGGGAGGATGTGAAACCCCACGATCTCATAGTATGTTATCTCATTAAAGAAATTTAATAGCAGGTGCTACACGCAACACTGAGTTCAAGAACTCCATGACTTACCAAACTAGTCGTTCAATATCTGTTATGAATAGTTTTAACTGAGTCTGGAACTATATATAATACTTATAATTTTAAAATCCATATTATGATTTTCATAGACATAATGTAAGAACTAATTCATTTTTTTAGATAAGAGAAGTAATTTTCAAAAAATACACTTTTACAGCCTTTTAATGGTGAACCCTTCTTAAATCCAATTTTTGAGTCTCTTATATATTAAATTTGACAAAATAAAATTCTTCTTTAGAATTAGGACATAAGAATTTAGTTTCAATAAATTTTTGGTGTTTTTTGATAACTTTCATATTTGGGTGAATACTGAAAATTATTATATTTTAACTTAAAACAGCTTTTTAAATCAAAATAATTTATCGTGTTGAATTATACATTTTAATGGGTTGGAAGTATAATTATGTTTTATTATTACCAGTTAATCCAATGATGGTCATTGTATATAATTTCACATTAAAATTATACAAAAACAAGTGATGTGGACCAGCGTTATCGCTTGGCCTCCCTCCCACCATAGCTTGAGGATTCAGCTAGGGTTCCTCAAGGATGAATGATTTGGACCAGGGTGTGGGTTTCAGATGAAGCGATTTGGGGGTGTCGTTGCATTTCGTGATGTGTTAAAGTGATTTTGTTAGATCTGGTCTTCAGGGGTGGCTCTGAAGGCGTTGACGAGGCCTGTTTCATGACTCCTGAAGGTTTTTGATCATTGAGGTGGTGATTTATCTCAGGTTAGTGGTTCTGATTTGGTGGTATGGCGATGGACTGTGTCATTCATCGGGCGACATCATTGTATCCGATGATAATAGTTTTTAATAATTTGGTGTGCGGTGTTGAAGGAGATGGTTTTATGGTTTTTGGTTCTTCTGGGTTTCTTTCTTGGTGCTTCCATCAAGGATGAAGGTTTTCACTTCTGTTTAATATTTTGGATAGCTCTTGAGGTGGTTTCATCTGGTGGTTTGTTTTGCCCTGTTTGAATACCATGATGTTGTTTATTTTTCCTATAGAGAGGGTGATGATTTTTGTAGATGAGACTTTAAATCTGAAGTGGCGACGATGGGGGGTTCTCGCTGGTGATTATCGAATAAGGCATCATGGGGACGATGAAGGATTCGATGGATGGTGCGTGATGTGAGGGAATGGTTCCCCGATGGTTAGATTCGCCGGCTCTCTACTCCGGTGGGAAGCTTTACGGATGGTTTCAAGGTTAGAGGTGGTGGTTCATCATGAGGCATGTGGCGTATGGTGTATGTTAGATATTTGGTATGATGAATCTTGGATTTGAATTTTGAATTTGAAATTTGTATGTGTTTGAAAAAGGGAATCGGTTACCCACAAGTTGGCTATTTTAAAATGAAAAAAATGGTTTGCATACCCACATCATAGGAGCATTTGAAAATTTACATAAAATATAATTTTACCACTTCTGTGAGTTGAATTTCAAAAATTCAAGAGACACAGATGATATCAGTAAGTAAAATGTGGTTCAATAAATAAAATAATTTTTGGTGAATAGTAACTTTATACTTTTATTTACACCAGTTAAAAGTGAATAGGGTAATTCAAGGTAAAAATGATATTATTATTACAATAAACGATGTAATAATTCTATTGGATAAGTATAATTTTCCCAAAAACATCCTTAGAAATAAAATATGAACCTCTTTGGTCAACTTGGATTAGATTAGGACATGTATTATTATTTAATTCAATGAAGAGTTAAAAGAGTTAAAATAAAAGATTAATAACTAAAACATTCATCATATAGGGCTACACATAAGATAAATTCGTCTATAACTATTCATTAGAAATATAAAACGGGTTCCTAAGTAATGGTATTTTATTTATAATTTTTAGACATTTATTAATTAAACTTATTTATGAAAAAATGATGATACAGTAATTATCGTATTAATGAAATATTTAAATAATTGACATTATAAATATCTATAAAAATGTAATTTGAGACATTTTATAAATTCCACTGATTTAATAGATTATTATGAAATATTATGGTTGGTTAGATCAATTTTTTCATGGTAATCATGTTATTATGATTTTAACAGAAAAACAAATTCCAAATTGTGTAAAAATTGACATAAAATAGATTTTTAAGAAAATATTATATTATAAATTGATATAATAGTCATAAAAATAAAAGGTTCGGCCAAAATACATATATAATAAAATATATGACATTAATGAACCAATTGGGGTTCTATTGTCACTTTATAGTTCGTTTATTAACCATATAATATAAAAATTACAATGAGACATGGTAAATGTAAAACTATTTAACTAAGAGGAAAATCTAAAGTTTAAGGTTAATATAGTCACCTAAACCTATATAAAACCTATTTTTTGAGCGATTATCAACTCATCCCCACCTTATCCTTTAAATTATTCATTTTTGATCAATTAGAAACCGAAATTAATTTATTATAAACTTATATTTTATGTTTTTCTTATGTTTCCCCTAACCCATCTTATAAAAGGACACTTCCCATTTTCTCAAATTAACATCTCCAAAGCCAGTTGGATCTGCCAAACCCTGCCCAAATATCATCCCAACTATCCTAAATTCATCCTAGAGGCCTCTCTATGTTCATAATTCCAACTTATGAAGCCATTATAATCAAATCAAAAGTAAGAACCCGAAGAATGGGTAATTATTTCACCACCCTATTTCCCGTTCTCTTCTTCTTCCACTGACTCTTTATTTATTGTTTCCATTATAAAATATTAACTCCAGTTTCTTCTACATAATGTGATGTTATTATAAATATTTGACAAATATATTCATTATTCTCTCTATCTTATTAATGATAATGTCACCATGCGTGAATACGTACGGCTTATTGTCTCTACACCGTGGTGTAATTTTTTATTCAACACTATGTTATTTGGATGGATATAGTGATGAGTAATATGTACATAATTAAGGAAAATAACAAAATAATGTCTCTTTAAAATTTATATACCATCCAATTCCACACCATTAATGAAATTCTATTGTAGCTCGTGCGTACGTACAAATTACTGTCTCCACGATGCGATGAGATTTATTTCCACGTTCATCATTCATCAATGATTATAAAAAAAATATATTAATAATAAGTATGTAATATATTACATAATAATGATACTGTATATACTGTAGATATATGTATTAATATGGTTCTGGTATAATTTAATAACATTCTATGATTTCCATGAAATAGGTTAAACATACCCTCGACTAAAATAATGTGCAAGGTAAGGGTTAATTTTTACAATCTCATTATTATCCTAGATTGTTTATGTGTAAGTATTTTCTGAGATATTTTTATCATCCATGTCAATTTTTCAAATAAATGATTTCAAAATGAATTATTTTTTTGTGTACCGTACACTTTATCATGATCATAATTTTAAATGTTTTAATGATTTATCTTTATACATATTTTTAGTTAAAGTCCATTTGTTTAAAATTATTTTATGGATTTATTTATATGGACATGAATGTTTTGAAATCACAATTCATTTAAAAAGTTTCAATGTTTTATGGGACACTTTGATTCAAAAATATCATTTAACTTACTTCTTTTATAAATGTATCACTATTAAATGATTTTACAAAAAGTATATTTCTCTAAAAAAATACTCATCATTTTCAACTATGTCAGCATCCTTTACTGGATATTAATTTTGATTGATGTAGATTTATTATAATACAATCATCCATATTTTATTGAATGAGTTATGGTATGTTTGACTATGGATGTTCTATTTTTATATCATTCATGGTTTATGGTTAGAGTATTGAAACTTCATATGCTAGTTTTAAAAAAATGTATATGTTACGTTTCAACTTTTTAATATGAGGAAAGTGGTGGACATAGTAAGTGGTGGGTGGAGCTGGCTATAGCGCCTCGATGAATCAATGGGTCTCAAGAGACAAACTTGTGTCTTGTCCCAAGGCCTGGAAAATTTTTTTTTTCTAGTCTTGGCACAAGGCCTTGAATATGTGGTAATGATGTCTGGCGTTAGGCATTCCCCCATTATGAAATTAGTTATTACATGGGATTATTCTAGTATTATAATATCCATGTGGTTTTTTATATGGTGATAATTGATTTATTTTTTCTATATTATGTTCAAGATTATGTTTAAAAGGTTTTTGTTTTTATTACACATCTTTTTTAAAAACAATTATAGCTTCCGATAAATTATTTACACTTACTAATCATTTTTGCTCACCCCTTTCTTTTGTTTTATTTTCCAGGATCCCATTAAGTGGATTATGTTTGAGATGCAGGGTTATTCTAAGGGAAAAATGGAATTCTCAAAGGATTTTTTTATATTGTATGTTAGAAAGGGTAATGTAACGTCCATGTATGTAATCAATTTTCCAAGACTACTAAACTGATCGGTCATTTGGGACTTTATTCCTTGTCATCATG
This sequence comes from Viscum album, assembly GCA_963277665.1. NCBI lineage: Eukaryota > Viridiplantae > Streptophyta > Magnoliopsida > Santalales > Viscaceae > Viscum > Viscum album. The sequence continues at coordinate 1,386,854,617 of OY728122.1, forward strand.
CCAATGTATTAAAATAAGCCACCGACTTTGGGTAACTGAGGTGGGGGCATTACACATGATATTCATGTGAAGGTTTCTTGATAGAAAACATTAGGGGGTTTAATATTCTAATTTTATTTGTGTTGAAAAAAACATTTAAAACCCATATAAAATATTTTCAATGAAATATAATTTTACATAAATATGTTATACCTAAATAATTTTATAAAACACACTATCCTTCATAATTTCCCAATAGTTATAGAAATACATATTTCAGAAATTAGAATTTTCAAATTTCTCATATAATGTAATAAATAATTCTATAAATATGATTATATATATGTGTGTATTTATGAGATTTCATGAATAAACATAATGTATAGCCATAATCATGATCATGTATAAAATTTATATGGATTGAATAAATAAATCCATAATAAAATGATAGTCTACAAAGAAACAAATTCATTTCATAAAATAATATTTTTAAAATATATATTGTTATAATCATAAACACTTAATTATCCCCTTTGATAAATTTAATTTTGAAAAGAGTGGGTTTTGTAATATAAAAATTTTACAAGAACATGGGGTTTTGGAAAATTATATATATAATAAAATATTATAACATTGAAATACCCATTGATATCAACAGTGCATATAATAAAAATATGTTTTGAGGGTAAATTTGACACACAGAATGCTAGGATTTTGTATATTGAAAATTAAAATTCTTTATCTATAGTTGAACACCCACATATATATATATATACATATAATGTATATATATATAATCATTAGTTTTTAAAAGGTAAAACAAATAATATAGTGTATGAAAAAACATATCCCATTAAATATATATGATTGAAAAATATAAACATGATAATTTGAATATAATATATATTTATATGTATATGTATATATATCCCGTAACTTTATTCATCCAATCAATACTAGGGGATATTCTACATTCATGGGATTTTTTCTAGAATAAAAGGGCGAAGAGGGGGGATATATAGAGATATGGATTTCCCAAGGTTTATTTTTAATAGTAAAAGGGTGTCTACCAAATAAGTTTATGTTCATATATATATATATATCAACATATATAAGATCAGGTATAATTTTAGTAGGGAACATCGAAATCCTTTTAATTAATCATAATGAACCAATATCCTACACATTCAAGACATCATGTTATTCTAACTCATTTCGGGTGTTTAAACAAATATTTTGTATATGATTAACATGATGTAACATTGTTTAATAAGTAAACAGTTTTCTTTTGATATTATAATTATACCTAATTTTACTTTTCATAGAAATATTTTATTAATTCTGTATTTCCATGTTACCTCAAGAAGAATAAATGGTAGATTGTGGTCGGGGATCAGAGGTTGGTTGAAACCAACTAAAATTATCGAGGTATATGGTTTTTCATCAAGGAATAATCAATATTATATGTATATCATATGTTGGTATCTCAATATTATACGTGTAGTATATTGAAGAAAAATACTATTACAAGTATTAATAGAGTTTAATCAAAAAATAAATGGATAATTATTTGTCATTCCTCATTCTATCTCTTTATAAAATTATTTCTCATTTGGAAAATTTACTTCATCATGAAAAAATTATTTAAAAGAGTATGGTGAGTTTCATTTCACAGTAATGGTTTATTCAAAAAATTAATGTCACCTTTTGAAAATAATTTTTCTAAATTTATTTTTCAATCATTTTTCAGTTATATCAAAATGATAAATTTCATATATATACCTCTCAAAGTTAATAATATGTACTATTTTCCAAAATATTGATTTGGAAAAACATTTATAAATCCTTGGAAAATAAATATAAGTTCGTAAAAATTTAATAAATATTGAAAAAATAATATACTTATTACATGAAAACATTATTTTGGAAAAAAATTTAAGGAATATAATTTCATTAAAATACACTTATATTTTTTAAAAAATTATTCTTTATTTTTAAAAATACATGGACTTATCCTTTTAGTTATAGAACCCATTATTTTTGAAAATAATAAATTAATATGGAAACAAACATTAATAGGATACCCTTATTAAGTACATATGAGCACATAGGGAATCACGTCATTGACATATTCTATATTAGGCTATCATTACAATCTCCATTCTTCTTGATCACTTTTGAAATGCAGTTTCTAGGTTTTGAAAACATTTTTATGGTTTTATATTTTATTTTAATACCACTAAAATAATCATATTTATGAATATATAAAAAAATCAATAGAAAGAAGAATTACATCAAATATAGTCATTATGAATATTTTTTTGAATACACCCATTCTTATTTATTTTTAAAAAATTAAATAAATTTATAATTTTTCAATCGACTATTTTAAATAGTTAGTATAAATAAAAAATTTATTTTATGTACATTTAATATATATATATATATGGATCTATATATGTAAGTATATATTTATTTATTTATGTATTAAATTTCATGAATGGATATGGTGTGTAAAAAAATCATTATCCTAAATGACATTAAAACCATTGAATAAAGAATCCACAAATAAAAGGTTAATTAAAAAGATATAAATTCATCACATAAAATAATTTTAATTTTTATTATTATTCCTTACATAAAATAATACATTTAAATTATATAAATTATTATAATATTGTTATCTTTGTTTGGAAAATAATTTTTCCATTTATATAAATATAAATATAAAAATATTTTTTATTTAATTACTAAACCATTAATAAGGGCGTTTTGGATACTGTACATAGAATTAGAGATTTAAAATTGATATATTCATTCAAATCAACATTGAATTAAATCATAATTTATATTTTTGAATAATTACCTTTAATAAATTCTATATTTTTTATTCCTAAAAATTCATATTTTATATAAACAGTTGAACACACACACACACACACATATATATATATACTCATATATATATATATATAATGAAATTAGTAGTTTATAAAATTGAATATTAATTAAATGATATTTAATAATCGATTCATATAATTTTCATAATATTTAAATGAAAAATATAAACATGAATTTCTCAATAAAATACTTATATAAATATATATCGCCTTGCTCATTTCTGAAAATAAAATTGATGGGGTTCTTCTATCCCCTTGGGTTGGGTTATAAAAATAGTTGAAGATTAGAAGAAAAATGGGGAATGAGAGGGATGAGAAATAATTATTAAATCAAGAAAATGGGGGGTTCTTCCTCATATAGTATTTTCTAATATATATAGATACTTATATATAGGTTATGATATCATTTTTTTGGGGATCTGGTAAACATCATAGAATAAATTATTGTGAATGTATAGCCAACACAGTCAACACATCAAGGTATTTCAGATAATTTTGGGTGTTTAACACATTCTTTTGTATATGATTACCCAAGTGATATAGGGTTTAAAATGGAAATTGTTTTTTTAAAATATTATTAATTCCTAATTTTTTATTTAATGATTATTTTTTCCTTTAATATGACTATTCCATGCTTCCTTGATATGCAAGAATGCCTAATTGTTTATGGAGATAACATGTAGGATAAAATATAAAAATGCGATATGAGAATATTGTTTTCTCATCGTTGAAAAATCCAAATTATTAGAATATTTTATTTAGGTATCTCTTTCATTGCTTCGTATCACTTGAAGGTTGAAATAAGACAATTGTTTTGTGATGGATGATCATTATATGGGAATGGATTTATTATGATGTAGATGATGGGATGAATATTGGAAAGGGAGGTCACTAGGAACATGATTATTGTTAAGAGTTCAAATATGTGATATGTGGATGATCTTAAAGACGAGTTCAAAATGGAATTTTTAAATGTGTGAACAGCTCTTGTTGAGAATGGTCCAAAAATTGTTTCTCAATTAACTGATTACTTTCATTTATGCTAGTCGCAAGAATTGAATCATAATATGAGATAATGGGTTAAAGTTCCGAACATATCACACACACACAAACAAAAATGCTTACGGTCCATGAGACATCAAAACAAGGCACATGGGAAAACCACCGACCCCCTGTGATTTAACATAATACCTGCTACTTTCATGGAAACTAGTCCACCTAATTCTAGTATGGTTGGATTTAGATGAACACTCAATGTGAAAAACTCTATTAGGTATCACATGTGTTGAGGGGTCATTTCATAACCTTATTAATTAGAAATATTCTTTATATAATATGATCTAAATGATTATATATATATATATATATATACAAAATGATATTGCTTCATTCCTCGTTTTTTTTCTCATTTTCAACAACATATACAATTATTTTTAAAATGGAAATTTCATTATTGATTTTCATCTAAACATTATTGTTTGTTAAACTTATATCTTAAAAAAATTAAATCAAAATATTTTAATTTTAATAATCATGGTGTTATTATATTTTACTATTACGGATTTGATATAAAATATTATTATTAGACATAATCAATCAAATAAAAGTATTACAATTTGGATTTTTAAAAATAGTTTAACATGTAAATAAAGAATAATGGATACATATGTATTTTATTATAATCCCTTCAATGTTAAAAATAAAAACACTGATCATAAACTAAAAAATATTTTAATCTTAAAAAAAAATTAATTCAAATGTAAGGATATAATATTCTAAATTTAAAAACAAAAAATAAATAAATAAATATCCATTATGAAATATAAAATATTTATGATTTTAAAAATGGACTATCATAATATTTTAATCATATATTTAAATATAATTTTCATGAAATTATTTTATCATGAAAAATAATAACGTATCCGTACATACAATATTAAAACATGTGGTTTTAGATAAGGTGATTTTAACAAAATAATTATTTATTTATGTTTGATTTAGGAAAAAATAATAACCTAATTATTATAATTAAACTAATATACTTTAATATATATAAATAAAATAAAGGTATTATTTATGTTTCTCATTTTATAAACAAAACATAATATTCTCATGAAAAAATATAACTCTTTATTTTAAATTATTCATTGGTCGTTTTATATCAAAACAATCATAGACATGCATCAGACACCCAACCAATATCCCAAAAACTTTATTAAATAAAAAAATAAATATCACTATAAACTGGAGGTGTAATGAACAGACATCGTCTATAAACTAATGGAAATAAATAATTTATACCATCATTCACATGTGAGTGAAATTACCCATTGTGGAGTTCAAATTTGGTTCAATCAGCATATCTTAACTCATTAATCAACATTCAATTATCCAAGAAAAATATTTATCCTGTAAAATTCCAGCATGACATATAATCTTTCATGCTCTAGATCCATTCAAATATCATTGTTCGGGTTAAAAAACTATTTAATTTAGATATGAGAACTACTATTGATTCTAACCTCCTGATTTTATCATTGGTGATTCACCCATTGGAGTCAATCCTTATAAAAAGGTTGTGATTTAATCTTCCACCATCCATTATATCTAAATTCAAATCCTATAATAATATGAATAATAGACAGATCCCATCATCCACAATGAACCCTTGTAGTTTTTAAATAATTGAGGGTCCAAGTGATGATTTATTCAACATGAAAATAGTCATCAGATAGTCTATCATGGACTTGTTATATACCACCCAAGGAACTGAATGTTTTTATCCACATTCAATGTCCTACATAGTATAACAACATCAGAAAAGATGTAATAATGATGAAATTTATTTCCTGATGGATTTGTATCAATCTTTATATAATCCTTTTATATTATAGAACCAACCAATGATAGTGAATTTCGGTAGAATTTCGAAATATGAATTCTAATAAAAGATCATATTCTCATCAATACAATTCATTGATGAGTGGACTAAAAACACCATGAATCATATATACCATAAAGGATTCACTACCAAAGTAACCACGACCAATTAAATAATTAGATAGAAGGAATTTTTCAAATATTGACATCATCAATATCATAGCCACAAGTTAGCCTCGCGTCACTAAACAATAATCCATTCCAAAAAAATCATGTAATTATGAAATTTTTTGATTCTTTTAAAATCCCAATTCAATTTTAGAATGCTTGTTGTCTTTAATATGAAAATATTCATGAGAAATTATCACCCATGATTGTTTTTTTCAGAAGGTCAAAATGTCATACACATCAACCCATGTGTAAATATATTCCCTTAGTCCCATCATTATAATACTATAAAAAATTTAAAGATTTCAGGTGACATATATAAATTCATTATCAAATTAAAATGAACAAAATTTCTAAACAAAAACAAAAAATAAAAACAAAACTTTTATCAGAAAAAAATTATTTTAAAAAGTAATTATAAATTAACTTGTGATAAAATATTATATTTAAGTCCTAACAGTTATGATTTAGAGTTTAATGTTTATATAATATTTTAAATATAGATAAAATTAATTATAATGTAGGTTTAGCAAGATATATAGAATTTGAAACTATGTTATGGGTTTCTCATTTAAAATTTACTTTTGTGAGACATACACAATATTGACAAGTTATTCAATTTTGTGGGGTACATACATCCCAATTATTTTGTTATATCCTGAAAAAAAATTTGTTCATATTTTTAATGATTTATTAAATATTATTTATTTTATGGAGATAATTGTTAGAAATTTACAAATATGGTAATGGGTTATTTCAAAATCTCATTATTATTCCCTATTGTTTTTATTTAGGACTCCCTTTAGTGAATTTTTTGATATCTCTTTCTTAAATTAATTATTTTTACCCTCATATATTTATTCAAGATCCTATTCATGTAACTGAACCATTTCACTATTCTTTCCTTACAATGATTGGGAAATGTTCTTAAGAAAATCATTGTTCAATTCTCTCTTCCAAAAAAATTTCATTTTCATCAAAATAATTCTTATTTAATATATTTTCAAAAAAATAACACTTTTACATATGATTAATTAAATAAATTAGTTAATTTTTTTTATAATATAATAAAATGAATCAACATTATATGAAAATAACAATGTATATTTGGATTTTACAGAAAATGTCAATGTAATATTCAAATTAACATGCATGACACAGAAAAAAATAGCCCACAATAAAGAACACACAATTATTTAATGATTAATTTTTATGAAAAATTTAGTATTTATCAAGGAAATTATTTTCAAAATGTTTTGATACCTGTTTTTAAAGGAGATTTTCAATGTGAAAAAAGTTATTTTCCTAAGGAATTTTTAAGGAATTTTGTATTGTATTTCAATTCATCAACATAATGAACCCATTAGTTTACGTATGATGAAAAATTGATTTTTTTAGAGAATATTCCTTGACATTAGTGACCAAAGCCCAAAACTTATTAAAATAAATTTTACAAGAGTCAAATGTATGGTATCAATATTCAATATTTCAAATTGAAAGGAATAAGAGCAGCATGGAGGTATTCACACCAGGTCTCTTATTTATTAACTCACATGTTGGCCATGCCATCAACAACCATGATTGATTCCTGATAGACATGTGTGATGATATAGTTCATATCGGTGTTAGAACTGTTTCGTTCCATCCAATAGGTTGTAATCAACCATGCTAAATGAGTTACACCATTCCAAAAATCTTCTATGATGGTTTTCGAGTCACATTCAATACAATGGTTCTTCTAACCGAAGTTCATGTAAAATTTTATCCCCTAAATCAAACCCATCATCTCAGTTTCATGCTTAGTGGAAACTGCACAATGACCCATGATGCATCCCAGAATCTGGCCGAGGTGGTTCATGAAGTTAACACCACACCCTGTAGGTCACCGATCTCCCTTTGGGGAACCATCAAAGTGGATTTTGATCCATCTCTGGAGAGGGGATATCCAGAACACCTCTAGAGTGTGATGCAACTCAGATAAGTTTCCATTGATGCCTATATATTTTAGGATTACAAAGCCATGAACGGACTTGTGGAAATGAAATTTTTGTAACAAAATAGATTTCTTTATGGACATCAGGATTCGTGTCCAACCGACATTAAGATTTATTGAGTATTTTTTATGAATAATAGAATTTCAATCATACCAAATCACATGATGGATTTCAGAAACTACAGTAAGGTTGAGATTCTTGATTTGCTGAGAGCCCTCCATCTATGCACATTTGTTATTTTGAGTTTTTAAAGTGTCAAGTAACATCCATAGACAATCAACGATATCAAGAATATAGTTCCATAGAGCATAAACAATATCAGTAGAAAGGAGGATGTGGTTTTCATATTTTTTGTGTTGGTTACAAATTTTACTTTTAGAGAAAAGATGAATTCCAATCAATTTAAGACAAACCATAATAAGAATTCTGTTGTGAGAATGTCTCCAGAGGAGACTAAATCTTGAGGGTGTTATCCATAGTTTGTTGAAGTGTTTAATCTTGTTGAAGTAATTCTCATTGTTATAGTATGTATGATTGTAGTAATTTTTTTGAGGTAAGAATTCCTCTGTGAGAAGGCTCCCAAATTAAGAAATCATAATTTTAAGAGAAATTATTTTTTTCAATTATATTTAAAATATTTGCTGGAAGATGATGATGTTAAGAATATAAAATGACTTTGATCGACCAATTTTTGTTTTTAGAATATCCATCTAGAGGAATCATCGAGATTAAAGGTATTCCATTACATTTATCTCACCATAATTTCAAGGAGGAATCTCTGGATTACATCCATATAGAATTATTCATAATGTTGGTGAAGAAGAGCATAAAGGTAGCCGAAATGTAAGAATTAATGAAGGCCAATTTTACAGTATTAAGTTTTTCGAGGAATATATTCTTGAGAAATGGGATAGAATTAGATGTATTGGGAAAAAGGATCCATGTGATCTGATCTTGAATATTATCATTAAAGGAAGTTATATTTTTTATACCAATGTCACCATCATCAATGGGTTTTCATCAAATGGACCAAGGGACTATCACAAGTATTATTTCTAGAATACAACTTGACCAGATGATGTTTTTAGTAGTTGTGTTCATGTTTTTTCAAAAAAACAATAGTCCATTTGTAAATTATATTTTAGTGTTCCATCTTGACGACAATATTGGATTTAACAAGGAATGTCATGCCTTCTATAGAGAGAGACTTACACTTCCAAGTGGAACGTTGTATGAGAACATGATTAAAAATATTTCCAATGTGGAAAGTATTGGTTATACCCCAAAATATGGGTAAAACAAGGAATGTGAAATATAGAGATCCTTCCCTCAACCCTAAATCACTAATAATGATACATTTTCTGTTGAGGGGGAAGTTATTCCCAAAGAAGATGCATGATTAGTTCTAACTTATGTTTTTAAAATAATCTTCATTATAGTGAGATAATGCATTCTTGAAGTTAATAATGTTTCCATTGTCTCATTGGAGGAAAAGGATGATGTCATCTACATAAAAGTGGTGAGTGGGGAAGTTAAATTATTGGAGACATGAATGGGTTATATATTACTTTGGGCCACCAGATGATTGATCAGGCAACATAGATAGAATTACACTATTTAGAATAGAATTAAAGAGGGGGGGGGGTCACCTTTTCAGACACCAATGGTGAATTTAACGTAATATATGGGAGTTCCATTGATCAAAATGGAGATAGTGTATTAATTGTAGAGATTTTTTATAGAAGGGATAAAGGTGAAACTAAAACCAAAACATTGAAGGACATTAAGAATAATACTCAAAAACATGGTGTCAAAATATTTTCTAATTTCCTGTTTAATAACTATGTTTCCTCTTCTATTAGGTTTATTCAAGTTGTTGATTAAATCAGAGGAAATATAGATACACTATTGAATGGATTTACCCATTATAAAGACAAATTTATTCCACGAAACAATTTTTTCAGTTATAGTTGAGAGCCGATTGACATTGATTTTGGTAATTCTTTTTTAAAGAGTGTTGATAAGAGAAATGGGTCTAATAAGAAGAATCTCTGAGTCATTATCCACTTTATGGATCAAGGTGAGTAACTGTTCATTGAGAGCATGGGGTAGTACCCTAATAGTGAAAAATCATTCTATGAGATTACAAAAAACAATATAAACCATATCCCAATAATGTTGGATGAAACCGTTATTAAATCCATCAGGACTGGGAGAACTCTCAGGATTCCAACTAAAGAATGTGTCTTTGATTTAATGATCGAAAGGTGGGTTAAGAATGAAAGAATTGTCTACATCAGTGATCACTGATGGAATGACCTCCAGAAGGAGGTCTTTGTTATTATCAGGGTCATTGAAGAGGGTTTAATGGTAGGATAATATATTATTTGCAATGCCATCTTCCTTTGTCGGAATCATGTACCCAAATTTTATAATGGTGAGAGTTGTACGAGCACTCTTTATTATTTGGAGTGATTTGTATAGCTTGATGTTTCTGTCACCTTTAGTTAACAATTTGATAGTATAAGCTTTCTTTCTCATATTGTCCTTTAATGTGAGTAAGGAATTGAGTTTAACCGAAATGATAATTTCTTGTGTTGGGTTAGTGTAGAGATTCGAGCTGGGTTATTTGTTTGGCACATCATTGATAACGTTTTCAAAAAGAGAAATGTCATTTTTAATTTGTTTTGGCTTTGGAGTTGAACCAAGATTTGATGGTCTGTTTGAGGTGTTTTAGATTGAGGTTCCAATCAATGGCCACATTTCTATGACACATTTAGGACCAAAAAATTTGGATGAAATAATTAAATTGTACATCAGAGGGCCATGAATTGTTGAAACAGTAAGGTAACTGAGGATTAATGTGTTTGGAAGAAATGTTTACAAGGATATGATGATAATCAGATTTCAGTCTATGAAGAGTGATTCAGGATATAGTGTCACATTGGTCTAAAGATGGGACATTCGTAAAGGCTCTTTCCAATTTGGGGGCGACCACTTTGTTTTAATGTATTCTAAAATTGGGTTATTTTGCACTTGTGAGGTTAATTTAAATATGTTTTTGTCTTCAACTGAGGTTTTCAATTTTCTCTAGGAAATATATGTGTGAGATGGTAAATTATTTTCACCAGAGTTAACAATAGCATTAAAGTGATAAATGAGAATCCAAGGGGCATTGATGTCGATGCCTAAATAGAAATTTCATTCCAAAATGTTATTTTTTCTTGATATATATTCATAGCGTAAAAAATGAGCAGAATGTGTGGGTACCATCAATTGAAAGGGTATAAGTGAGAATCTAACCAGATATATAAAAACACTAAAATCCTATAATGAAACTTATAAAAAAATCTATAAAATATCAGCATTGAGATTGTTATTGATTTCACCAGAAAAAATATAATTGTGTTGACACAAGTGAGAATATTTAGAGGGGAAAGTTATTTTAGGTTCAGCAATAGAAAAATGAATAGGGGGATGAATGTTAATCATTCTTTTCAAAACATTGTCTGTGTTAGAGTTGGTGATACCCTAACAATTCCTAAAAATATATTTTAATTTAAATCTGATTTTGGGGTTATAACTCCCTTTCTTATTTTCTCCAGATCCTTTATTTCTAGTAGGACTAATAACTTTATAAGTGTTAGTGGCCTATTTCTATACATTTTTAGAGAAGGAATTTTTCTTATTTGTAGGTTCTTTTAATTTAGAAGTCATGATTGATTCTTTAGAATCCTTTGAACCTAGATATTTGTATCCATTATGGATAAAGACATGTTAGTATGCTTCTATTCCAATGGATCCTTAGTCTCCTACATTTCAGTCGACTCTTGAACAGCATGTAGACAATCATGCATAGTATGATCAATTTTTATGTTTTCATATGTGGTGTGCTCGTCATTCTGTGTCTTGGGTTGAAGAACCCACTTAAGGGGGAAATGTTAGCCAAGGGATAGGGGGTTGGTTTATAGTCATGTGATTTGGTCTCATTGTTTTATTCAATTATGGTGTAACGTGCAGTTAAAATCACAATACTATCCATAGAGGAGGCATTTCCTTTTATAGTAATGAGGGATGGGTTTTAGTGTTCATGTTGAATGAGTTCAATGAAACATAATTCTTCAGGAAAACATCATTACACGAGTAATTTTGATCATTACATAGTTTTTATGGCATAATGGAATAGTATTTAGATGCATAATAAATATGAGAAGAAGTATCCGGGACAAGAGGATCTATAGAAGATTATTGTTTTATAGATTTCTGAGAGAGACTCTGCTTCTACTATGGGGTGTAAACCTGCATATTCTTGGTTACTAGAACTGAAGATAAATTATCATATATGAAATGTGCTGAGATCTTATTCATGCATGATATTGGTTATATGTTCATGGATCGAGGTTTCACCAAGGTGCTTGAAAACTGGGGGATTCTTAATTTACATTTTGAGTACCTATGTTTGAGATGGTGGTAATCTGGGTCAGAAAGGTGCCTATGTCTACAGTTTCAGCCACAACTTGAATTTTATTAGTGCATACATCATTATTGTGGGTGGAAGTACTAGTGTTACAAGCTAGTTTCTTCTGTTCATTAGGAGAAAAACTCCATCAATCCATGATTGGATGCTAGAGATTGTGTAATTGTAGTTCATGTTGATATCAAGTAATATTTTCCTTCTCAATGGATAATCTAATAGGCTCTAGAAAAAGGTTTGTAATTTTAATTGAGATCTCACGACCATTAATAGAATTTTCTTCTTCATCGAATTCATCAACCTAGATAGTTCATCAACTTTCTCTTATGGGTGTCAAAATTCATTTTTACCAAACTTTAGATTTCATTTTGGATGGAATAGGTACGTCTATCATGGGGGAATTATATTTTTTAGATCTTATTATATCATACAAGTCATTCTCATATGGTTGGATTACATGATTCCAAATCACCCTACAGATGAATATGGTGTGCCCTATGATATTAAAATGATCAATGTATGGGGGTTTTTGCTCATATTCCACTGTAATTTCTATTTTTTATTCATTGGCACTGATGTTAATTGATCTGAGATGTTTTGAGTCAAGGTTTATTTCAATAAATACACTGGAAAAGAGACCCAATGTGAGCATGTAAGGACCTATGATCAATTTTATGTGGATTTTCAATGTAGGAGACAATATCATTAAGTATTTTTGGTTTCCAAAAAAACTAGTTATGCCCATGAAATTTAATCCAAACTTATTCCAATGTTTTTATTTGTGTGTGTGGGTTAATGTTGGAGTCCCACTCTGAAATTTTAATTAGAATCACCTTGAGGTTTTTATTACCAGTCTTCCAAACTCTTCCTAAATCATCTTTTGATCTTAAAAGTATGTGAAAATATCATGTTCATATTGGAATTATTTTCCAATTTGTAGTATTCTAGAAATGTGCAATAAATTATTGATGTTCAGTAAGGGTCCAAGGGTGTATACCTTTGTGGTAGTAGATACGACCCATCACTGAGAATTTGCACAGTTGTGCACATTGATGAAGGGAATATGGGTCTGCTTCGGCCAGGTAACTACAATCATCAAATCGCTTTAACAGGGGGAGATTCATCATGAATTCATTTCCTTGGTTAGAGATTTTTAATTCATCATGGAACAAAATCAATTGGTATCGATAGGTAGAATGATGGTTGCGTAAGACATCATCGTGATCCTCCATGTTTCACCTAGGCATAGAATGATTTTGCAAAAGGGGAAGCTCACTCATCTATGACTTCTTGAAATGATGTGAATCAAATCACCTCGGGCGCGAGGAAGATCGCCATGGTATTGAGAGCATAAAAATAGGGATAAAACCCTAAAATCTCGAAGGGTTTAGATAGAGATGGTTTCCCATCTCTCAAAATTCTTGTCTCCAACATTTCAGGTGTAATGATAATTCCATACACAATGGATATATTATATTTATATTTTAACCACTTTTTATTTTGATTTATTATCATCATTTTGAATATGTATAAAACATAATTTCATTCACCCTATTATTTTGGATGGTTTTTAATTATATATATTTTAACTGTTTATGTATTATCATTAAATACAATTGTTTTTAATTAATAATATTTATGTTGATTTTGTATGACCACTTTCATATGAAAATTTAATTGGGCTTAGTATGTGATGGGTTGATTCCTATTATAGATAGCAGTTAGAGGAATCGATAGTTCCCATGAGACAAATTGGTTTTGAAAATTAAATGGGTTTTCATCAAAATATATTAAACTAAAAACTTAAAAGGTATTGAAAATATTATATTATTTCATACATTATTAATTCCAGAAGTATGATATCTATAATTAATGTATATGTGATAATTCAGTAGATATAATATCTATGGATATTTTTAAATAATAAATATTTATTTATATGTATTAATTTTATAATCATATAATTCATACATATTATGATTATTTTATTGATTAAATGGCATATTTATTTGTCATTTACATTTCATTTTGGATTATGGTTATTTATTAGTGATATAATTTAATGTATGGTTACCCTTACTACATATTTGTTGTGACCTATGTCATACGTTTTAATTCCCAAGGATACACAGAAGTGTTTTGTGATTGATATACACGGATACACTATGAGTAATAGTGGTTTCATAAAATAATGTAATTTTTATGTTCGATGAATTAAAATGTAATGTTAATTAATTATATATATTGATTACAAAGATTTAAAAACTATTTGTTCCTTCTATATGAAATTCAATGTATAAAGATCCTATATAATAGAGTACCAACTATATATGGACTGTTTGAGTCAGGGCCATTATTCAGAGAAACTAAATAATCCATTACATTGGTTTTGTGACACATTGTGAGATGTATTATCATAATAATGATGGAAATGTTAATTTATAATATTAATAACATGGTTCAACATTGACGCAATAATTAGAGGGTTTATTTATTTTTAATGATTAGTCATCTTGTTATTTTGTTTTTTTTACAGAACATTAACAAACCTGCTATGGATAAATATGAAGGACATTTAATTTTTTTGGAGAACAATGTATATTTATTTCAATGTAATTACTTTGGAAATTTCCTTGAAATAGGATCTTTATATAGAAACTTTTATATAATAAAATATCATGAACAGATGCACCATGGGTAATTAAAACAAAAAGTAGTGGCCCTGGATTGACACGATTACCCCCAAGTACTATAAAAAGAGGTCTAATTAAAAACCATGTTTGACACCTATGATGGATACTATTTTATCGATTCATATTCACATCAAGAACCACATTATATTATTTTAACATATATCTAGTTCTGATAGAATGAAAAAATACAAAGTATTTATTAAAAATAAATTTTAATTGGATAACATTTTATTTTAATTTATAAAACCCCCCTTTAATTATTTTAGCTACATTATATATATATTAATTAATTTAATCACACCCATTGAACAAAATTATATTACTAATGAAAATGGGGGGAATAAAGAAGAAACACATTAACAATGGATGAGATCACACACGATTTAATGAAAAGCGATCTAATTGAAACTCTATAGTTATAAATTATCAGGATGGTGTTGTAATGGTAAGGTTTGTTTCCTAAGAAGATAATCTATTCTAATCTAGTTATAATTCACTTTGATGAATTTGATGTAACAATCGGAATGGATTAGTTCTCTTTTCATAGAGATCATTACAACTACCAGGATAAGAAAACCTCAATTAAATAACAATGTTTATCCTTCTGTGAATTATAAATTAAAGGTTGGTTATGAAATTCATGGGTATATATGTTCTATAATATTTTTTTTGTTCCACAAGAATAGGTAATCTATACTAATTTTAGGATAGGGGATGGAAGCAGTTATTAAATGAATTTTACATGAGTACACTTTTTCTAGATTAATCCCCCCGTGAGTGTGAGATTCTATTTTTTATAAAACTCGTATCTTTTTTCATGAATATATAAAAAAAATAAATAGATTATATCCCACTTAAATTAAAGTAGATAAATAATTAAATGAAATAGAATATTTACACCATATTAATATTATCATGTGAATCATTATAGAGCGTGTCAATAAGCTTTTCCAAAAATAATTTTGCATCGATGTGTCTTTTAATTAATTATCTGAATCATTATAAAATAACAATGATAAAAAATTATCCTCTATAATATATGAATGAAATTTTCTTTAAACTCAGAGAAGATTTATTGATCATGAAGAGTAACCATCGATCTGTATAACATTATTCATGGGTCAAAATGGAAGATATTTCCACAAATTTTTTTTACCATCTTTATAATATGGATTTGAATTGATACCCTATGAAAAATTGTTTTCTTCCACTATCATCTGGTATATAATGAATGGAATTATTATGGACTTCCTTACATAGTTTCTATAATTAATTATAAATGACACTTTTACATATAAAATGAAAATGGAATATCATTAATTTAAATTTTTTTATATTATTAATGGATTTCAGAAAGGATAATTTCTATTTAAATATTTGAAGGTGTGAATTAATTTTTTATAAAATATCATTAATATGTCATGTAATAAAAAATTAAAATAATATAACATCCAATAATGATGAATTTTATCGTGAAATAAACCATAATGGGAACTAAAATGGAGATGAATAATTTAATTTGTTATATAAGATATTACTGGTGTGTTTGGAGAAATTTTTCATGTCTATCAAATCCTATAACAATGATAAAATGATATCATGTATAAATCCATTTTATAGTGCAATACGATGACTGTGAAATGTAACTAAACTTTTTTACATATATTCTGAAAACTGTTACAATACATCTTATTATTGTTTATATATTAATATGATTAATATAAAAATGTAATGGTTTGTGATATCATATAGAATTATATAGTAATTGTTTTTTCAACATGATAATTAAATACTAATTTTCAAAAAATATCTGATACGTGATATAGGGAAAGTGGTTGTGATATATAATGTAATGATTAAATTAAATTATATATATATAGAACTTTTTTATATATATTATAACTATAATAACCTAAAATTAATTTCATATAGAAAGAGATGAATATGTACTATATGATATTTTTGGAATTGAGAAATTATTATGATAACTCAATATAGTATTATATATTGATTGTAAATAGTTTTTTTGATGCATTCAGTATGAAATACCATGATACAATATCAATGAAGAGGTTTGTAAAGTCCCAATACTAATTGATTTGTAGAGAATAAATCTTGAAGAATAGTGGGAATAGATATGTCTAATCATATCCCAACTAAAATCTAAATTATTTATCCACAAGATGATGGATACACACTATAAATATTATGTTGATCTATATAAATTATTAGTGAATATTCCATATTTTACCATTTATAATATTTAAGTTATTCAATTTTTAACTCAAATCTATGTGCCAAAAAATAGGAATTCATGAAAGAAATATGGGATGATTATCATTTCTCATCCTTATTCATTAATATAGTAATTGAAAATATGAACATAGATATACAATAACACTTCTTCTAGGATATAATTATAATATAAATTTTATAATACATATCTTGATGTTGGGTATCATCTTAGGTTAAAGATGGATGAAAAACAATCTACAGGAATGTTGAAAAAATTACCCATTCCTGTATAGATATTGGAAAATAAACTAATTAATTAAATATACCACACCCAAAGAAAACTATATTAAATAATTATATTTTTTAATGGTTCACATTACATTACCAATTTATTTTATGTCTGTAAATTTCAATTTCACTATACGCCAACACATCGTGATATATCATTCAAGTCATAAGGATTCATAGAGTAGCACTTTCAATTATATGTGATCATGATCCAAGGATAAATAAAAGGTTGTACTGGGGTGTTTAGAAATTATTGGGGATCTGGCTAATTTTCCACAATAGTATTCTTCAAAATACATATGGTTTGTTTGAGGGGACCCTAAATCTCTAGTGGCTATTTTGAGATCTTGTTCGATTGATATCTGTTGATTATTATACCCTCATCACCGATAGTATAATTCTAAAATATTCATTTTTTAAATTTTATAATTAACATAGAACCACATTAGGAAATATATAGTAATTTTTGTTCAAATTGAGAATGTTGGGATGAATTTGGAGTGTGGAAAATGATAGGACAAATTATTTTTAATTAAATGATAGAGAATGTTAAAAATAATTAGTGATATATGAGAGTATTAAAACATTGAAATATGTTTTATATAAAAATCCATAGATTATACATTGATATTGTTATTATTTAATATTTTTTCCTTCAAATATTTCATTTGAATTAGGTTATGAGATTTGTTATGAATGGAATGTTGATCCATAGATATTCTAGTTACACTAATATAATTGATCATCTTAGGATCATATCCTATGGATTTTTGAAAAATATCTTCCTATATGAAATGCATTAAGTGTTACATGTATATCATATGATGATGAAAGTTATAAATTTATCACATATACATCTCTTAGAAGATATAAAATCGTAGCATAAACTTTCATATTAATTACTACCTATCGAAAACATAAATCAGAGTGGCTTGTTTCTGGGAAAAAAGACCCCAAATCTAGCCAATGTTCTCTTGTGAAATTATAAATATGAGGAGAAATAATTGAAACCTATAAAAACAATGTAGGGAAGGTAAAATCAATAATTTTCCTCTATGAATATATATTTTATAATAAAAAATTCATTTAATGAGTCTCAAATGTAACATCCCATGATTTTAGTAAATAATTTACCTTCATTAGTTCCTAGGAGAGTATATTATATTTCAAGAATACAATACTAAAATAATCCAAATAATATTACAAACGAAAACTATATCTTGAATAAAATGTATATTAGAGAAAAAATTAATCAATTTAAATTTCATACATAATTAGATTAAGATATCATAATGAGTAAAGAATTAATTTTTAAAATAAATGTGTTTTTATTATATTTTTTATTTTCAAAAAAACAAATTATATATATATTATATAAAATAATATTCTAAATATTAAATGATAATTTATAATGTCAAAATTATCATGCTATGAATAATTAAATTTATCTGGTATAGATGATTTATAAGTAAATATGTAAAAAAGTGTATTTTAACCTAAAATATATATTTTATGACCATATAATTATTTAATAAAGACATAAGAGGTTAAAAAAATTATTTGATCAAAGTTTTTTAAAATTTATAATTCAATTTATTTTTTAAATACTAATTTTAATTCCTAAATCATTTTTTAAAATAAATTAACATAATTAATATTTTCAATCAAGATTAAAAAGTTATTAACATTACATATAATTAACTATTATTTAGGTAAAAAAGATACATGTCTCTTAAAAATAAATATAACATTTATTTGTTTTATAATAAATCAATATGGACCACGAAAATAAATTACGTTGATAAATTTTTTAAACAGAAAATATTTATATTAAATATTATATTTTTCTCAAAATTATTTTAATGTGTGAGATGAAAAAAATGATAAATTTTATTTTCATTAAAAGTTTAAATTCTCTATCACCTGTATCAATGATCTAGTGCATTATTATTTTAAATTTTTATAGATCTATGATTTGTATATCAACGGACTGATCAGTTGAACAGTTTTTGAATAGAGACACATTCATAATACCCATATTATATTTGTAATATATAATACAACATAATACAAAACAAAAGATAATTAACAGCATCTTAGAAAACTCATTTAATGATCTCAAATTCATCAATTAGGGAAATAAAATAATATAATGGTAAGATGAAATTATCTGTAAGGGTTTAATTTATTGGAAGAAATCATAAATCAATAAAGGAAAATAATCGAGGAAATATCAATGACTGAAAAATATTATAATTAATTAATAATAGGTGAAGATTATAAAGGCAATAAAATATGATCAAATACTTTAATATAAAAAAATTGGTATTGAAACATGAAGATGGATAGTATAACTATTCGTATAATCACATAGAATAACAATAATGATGGAATTAATAATATTTTATATCTAATATATCGTGATATATTATCAATATCTGTACTCTCTAAATCCATCTTCAAGGTAGTTCAATAATTTTGGTAGAAACTGGTCTGGTGTGGACAATTTATTTATCAAACGAAACTAGTGATGTATCTAAATGATTTTTTAAATGTGGCCCTATTTAGGTATATCATATCTAAACCATTCTGTATGTATCAAATAATTGATTTCATTCAGAAATTGATATTCCTCATAAAAAGATTAGTGAATTGAGTAAAATATTGATATTTAACTTCATTTCACTAGTAAATCAAATTACATTCTACATGTATACTATATATGAAAAGTGTATTCAACCAAAGAAATTATAATATCAATGATAAAAAAATATGTAAAATATTTGTGATAAAGGAAAATTTCAATGAATGATGATCATAAATAAAAATAATTCTTTATATATAAACCATACAAGTGAAATTAGGTGCATAATAATAAAATATTCACCCAGGAAGTGAAATTTATACATAGTCCCATTGAAAGATAATATGATTTAAGTGATAATAATTTGACTGAAATAATTATGTTTATCTACTTTAAATACACATAAAACAAGTGGAAATAAAAATAATAAAATAAAAATTTATTTAAGAAGTATTCTTATATTGACATATTTAATGACATCAATGTTTATCCCAAAAATGGAAATTAAGTTAAGAAATACATTACATCACAATTATACTTAAAGGTTCATACATTAACATCATGTATAATGGTTTACATATTGATATTAATTTCATCTATAACAATATTAACATTCATAATAATTTATATGATCCTTTTATGACATTTTTCTCAAGTTCAATAATATAACATCAATAGATTCGATGTTCGAGTTGTTAATTTCTTTTTTGGAACGTATGTTTTGTCATGAATTTCCTCATTAATTTTTGTTGAAGATGGATCCATCATTTAAATATTTATAATAATTTTATAAATACCATACATAGTCATTTAATTATATTATATACCCATTCTGGATAGTTAACATAGAAAATTAATATCATCGCATCGGGGACATAGAATGATGTATATACGCATGACCAAAATTATCATTCCATTAATGTGTGAAATATTAAGGAAATTGATGATATATTAAATTTAATAAATTTTTATATCATCATAGTTATCATATATTTTGATTATTTTCATCCTTAAATAAATTCATGTATATTAGAAATTAATAAAAATTACACAATGATTTGGAGATGGTAAGTCATAGATAATCATGAAAGATGCTTTCATTTTTCATAGGATGGATAAAAGGCAGTATATGGTTGTCCCATTACCATAATAATATATCAACATTTACATGATACTGGATATATTACTTTAAAATGAAAAAAAACATGCACATTAACATGATGTGATAATAATCATGAAAGAGTCAGTATAAATGATTAATGTGTCAGAAAGAGTCTGTCATTGGTTCTTCTCATTGGGATACTTGTTTGGGTAATTTTAGGATAATAGAACCAAAAAATGGAAATATGATGAGAATTGAAATTGGAAGGTATTGATCATGATATATGGATCAATTAGTTTTGATGTAGTGGGGGAGGAGGTGACCTTTTATAATTGATGAGATATTCTACATCAAATGACTTAGAAATGGAATATAATTGAATATGAGAAGAAATTTTAGACTGTATATCATTACTTTTTTTTAAATCCCTAATATAACATTAATATGATAAAATATCATTGTTACCATGTTTTATAAAATTCATTTCCCCAGGGTTATAAATATCTACCTTACAATATATCATCAGACCAAGAATTCGAATATACCCATATCTTGAAATATTAATTCATAGAAACCATGGATCCCCTTTCTTATCTCATGTTATATATATTTTAATATTCGAAATTTATTTTATTTTATTTTTCAATTAATAGTATAAATATTCAATTAACGTTGTGATAAAATTAAATATATTAATCTCATCACAATATAATAAAAAAAATACTATGGTTGAGATAAATATTATATTTTCCAAAACACTATTAATAGTCTATTAAATTATCTAGATAAAAAAATATAATATATATTATACATATTAAAAATAATAGAATGACATGTATAAATTTTAGTTAAATATTATTCTGAAGGGGCATAACCAGATATTAAAGAGAAAAAATGGTCATTAAACTATTACATGTTTTATTATGGAAAATCATTACTCATCCAATAAAATTTAGTCATGTATTTTGTAATTTTATGGTTCATACAAATATAAATAAATAATTTTTTAAATTTTACACTAATTAAATAATGATTTCTGAAATACATTTTATTCCATTAAGATAAATATTTCTTCCCAAAAATTTAAAAATAAAATACAATGATGAATTTAAATATTTTATTATCCAATAGAATATTTATGGTTTATCTGTAACATGATGATACATTCTTTATGTACTTCTTGATCCTCTATTGGACCATCATGTGGTTTGGCCTCATTTAGGGGTTGTTCATGTGAACAATTTGAAATTTATTTAATTGTTGGGCTATCCATGGTTGGCGCATCGTTTTCCAAAACACTTCCCCACTCGTGTAAAACCATGAAAATTATTATTTTGGTATTTTTTATGGCTGGTGACCTGTCTAAAAAACCTTCCCCACATCGGAGAAATTGTGAAGCCAATATGTGGGGTTCATTGTTTCAGTACACAGTTTTAGAATCCAAGAACGACACTATAAGAAACTGTTAATGAAGAATGTTTTATTTCTAATTTTTTAATTGAAAACCCCATATATGTACATAGATAAATGAAAAATCTATCTAGAATTAATTCATAGGTCTTGGGAGCTCTAAGGGACCCTCTATGGATCCAAAAAACCAATTCTATGGTGGATTGAAGCTTAGTGTCATTTCCTGATTATGTTATGGAAATATATATTCTCATGTTCCTTCTCTCACACTCTATTCTTTTATCCTTTTTAGGGTTAGAAAAATATTCTTATTATTGAGATATGTAAAATCCTATATATGTTCTCAAATCATTGTTTGATTCTTGGATCTCTATTAAATATTTTCTTCATTGGATTTCCCCATTGCGACATTGTGATACATGATATTCTTATTATGGTTGGTAGTTTTGTTGAGATGTTCCATGTTGTAAACCATTTATTTTATTGACATAAAGTATATATCATTCAAATAAATTGTAAACGAATAATTTAAGATTTGGTTATAAATTGGATTATCATGAATTTTGGTGAAAACTAGGAATTCTAATGAAATTTGAAAATATGGTGTGGTTCAAAATTGATGAAATTGTTAAATATATTTGTGAATTTATAGTTTGAAATTGGTGTATGATATAACTATCTTAAAATATTTTATAAAGAACCCACATTTGGTTTTATCATATAAAAGGAATCAATTGATTTAAAATGTTGTACTTTTATATTAAATTATAATAGGAACAATGAAACTGAAAAGGGGAAATAATATTTTAACCAGTTTTAAAATAAATTTACAATAGATGATTGGTTTTTTTTTGTGATCATTCATGAAAGGATAGTTATTTAGATATATGGGATAGTCAAGCTATGATTCAAATTACCTATAAATATATTAACTCATCATATTAGTAAAACAACATAGTACAAATGATCATATCCCTAGTGGGATGCTCTTGTGTCCACATTTCGCAGTACCAGATGAATGAGTGTACACAAATGTTTTGATCAACTATATGAGTGTTAAAGGATCCCACAACCTCAAACTACCATACCAAATAAAAGATGAAAATGTATCTAATTTATATATATATATATATTAAACTATTTAATTCTTATTTACACATTAATATAGATATATATTAAATATTATATATAAAATTTCTACTTATGACATTGTTTGAAATGTTTCAATAAAATTAAATGAAAATCATGTTTTGATATAAATATAAACAAATACTGTCATGCATGTTTTATTTAAAACTGAGAGCACTATTTGGTTTATTTATTATTGGAATCTTATGTTAAAAAATTTATGAGACCCTAATAATATTTTAGCATACAAAAAAAAATTCATTTGGATGTTTTGCATATTTCCTCACAACATTTAGTAAGGGTAAATAACCACAAGGAGGTGGTGGTTGTTGTTAACTCTTTAGGCATGGAGTACATTTTCCATTGGGACCTTTGCATATTTAGCTATATTATTTCTAGTTCTCTACATATATATCATTTTCTATTATATTTCAATTATATTTTTAATACAGTCTCATTTGGGAAATATCATTGAGAACAAATACCTTTTCTTTGTTTTCTTCTATTGTTTTTGGAGAAATATGATTCATAGTTTCCATTAGGTTTAATTCCAGGTTCTAGCCACCAAACTATGGGGATCTGGAAATCCCATCATACTATGTTAGTACCATCTTGGATATATTATTAACATTGTATTCAGAGTTTTCATGAAATAGTGGTATTATAGGTTTTGGTTAAGTGTCTTGAATTGAGGTTAGTATGTTGTTTGTGTTCTTATCGTCACATTGTTGGTAGTTATGATTGACTTCCTAGATAACATACATTTGTTTGATTATTATGTAACCAGTGGTAGATTGGGGAAGGAATATTTTGGATATGTTCTATTCACTTGAGTACTTTTTATATTGATATGTCTATATCCATATCTTGTTTCATTATCTAATGGGATTAAATCCTTTTTTCCAATGTTTGAGTAATGATTTGTCTAATGTGATAATACCCTCAAGGATTCATTTAGACTTTGTGAGGAATAATTAATCCATGATGACATGTGAAACATATATAGGAGTAATGTTCCATTAAACCAGAAAGAATAAATCCTCATATTGACTTGAATCTTGTTGAGGCTATTGTGTGTTCAATCCATGTTATAGGATAAGTTCATTTAACTATTACCATTCAAACTCCATACATGGTACCACAGTGGAATGAGTATCAAAATCATGGTCAATAGTTTCTTCGCCGGAATCCACAAGCATTAAATGGATCAATGAATCCTTAGCTGTGTGGGGAATGTTCATGAATTGGTAAACTGTTATTTTAGTTCATCCAAATTACAGATTTAATCAGGGTCAAATGTGCCGCCTCCATTATTTAAGGTTCTTACTAGAGAATATGGCACAATAAGATGATGGAAAAATTTAGATGTCAAATCATATATGAAAATTTATGTACTTTTGAATGACCATTTCATCAAGATTCAATGGTTTTTTTCCTATGATATAGTGTTTTTAAAACATGATCATGTTCTAAAGACCATGAATGTGTATTCAAGTCACATTTATTATCTTGTACATGTCCCACATTATATTGAATCTAACGACAAATTAATATTTATTATCCCGAGATAGCAGTTTGATCAAATATTTGTTCTTAATTTTTATTATTTAATATTTTTTATTATATTTTTTTGAAAGAGAGTTGATAGTTGATCTCTATCGGGTCAGTTATTCGGTATTGTACAGAGTTACGTTTCTCATGGGGGTTTCTCGATTAGTTCCATCAATGAAAATTTGAAGTGTGATTATTCTAATGGTGGATCTGTATAGTATGGTAGTTATAGACCAACATTTATGACCAGTATGGGGTCCATGATTTTCTATTGATGTGGCAAGAATGGGAAATTGTAACAAGTCATAACTAAGGCACCCAAAATATGTTGTTCAATTAGACACATAGGTCATTTAAAGATGCTATATCTTGTATATTATTCTCCATATACTGGAACATGACCATAATCAACAAAAACATCTACTGTGAAATCAGATGCTTCACGAACAATGTGGTTCCTTCCACATACATCCTTAAGGAAGATTCATCACATAGTGAAAGGGACAACAAAGGAAGCAGATATGATTCTACTGACTAGAAGAGTTACCATAATGAGGTCTTCATATTTAGTGACTTATTTATAATATACATTATCGTCCCAGTCATTAATTTAAAAGAGTATTTTGATTTTACAAAATATTACTATAGAGTTTGTTTCCTCTATAATTTCTAATAAAAAACACATAAAAATGAAGATAGACTTTATCCTCTATTGTCTTGTATGTTCTGTCTCTCAATCATGGAATGATATTTGTTAATACTATAATCTTATATACATGAAACCCCCGGATTTCGTATTCATTATTCATTATATCATTTTTAATAAATATGGTATTTAATTATATATTTAGAGTGTCTCCTTTACTAAATTCCATGGGTTGTACAATATATTTTAAGAGGATTGTGACATGAGGTTGAGTATAGTGTGACTTTATAATACTACAATATTTAAGTTAATATTTATGTTCTATATTAATATGTTTTGAGAATATATGGGAAATGATCACCCTCTATTTTTCATTCAGTTTCCCAACATTTTTCATTGTGACTTTTCTGGGTTTCAATCGGTAATCTATATAAAGTTTTTATTGACTTAGTGTCAGGTACTCATCTGATATATATTTCTTCTTAAAAAATGTTACTAGCTAATATGAAGGATTTGATTAATCCTATAGTGTGTATTTTTTGAATTTATTTATACACTTGATTGTGTCCTTTTAGGCTTCTCATGTTCTCTTTGATAAAAATGTTAATGGGTCACTCCACATTTGTGTTGATTTTTGAAAAGTATCACTTTTAGGTGGAGGTTTTATTTTACTCATTCAATATGTTTTACCGTGTGCAATGGGACATTGGGGTCTTATAATTTTTTAATTATGGAATTTAATAGATATATTTTTTTATGTTTTATATAAATATTTGAGATATAGTAACACCCCCTTCTGGAGTTTTCATTAAAATACTAACTTCGTTCTCCATTCTTCTACTGTTTTGTGGAAAAATAAATCCTAGTTTTTATATTGTATGATGTTAGGTACTAGTTTCCATGCCCCTAGGATCCGGAATTACCATTTTTATATTCTATTTTATTAATATGTATCATAGTACCATGTTAAATAATCTAGTTTCTGACATAAATATATATTTTTATTAATATATATTAAAATTTTAATATTTTCTAAAATCCATATTGTCACAAGATTGGCAATTTCAAATAAAACATTTTAAGGGACATAATTTCAAAAAATCAACATCAATGAATCATAAATTTATCCCACCTACTCTTTTGTCTAAACTGTAATCATCTAGTTAAATTTGTATAATTTTTTGGGTACTTTTCGAAACCTTATCATATTTTTCTACCCTTAATTTCCCGATTTACCCATAACCATTTTTGGAAAGTTACAATGTTTAGTGTTTATTTCTCTAAATATAAATGTGAAGAGTTTAATTAATTTTTCCCCCAATTTATGAATATAATATCAATTATCCATTATTAAAAGTACATATTTTATATAAATTAACTTCATATAAAAATGGAAAACATAATGAAAAAAGTTTTTTCTGAAACATGATTTTTTAAATTTAATTTTTTTTTATAAAAAAATAAAAATA
The DNA here is from genome assembly GCA_963277665.1 of Viscum album. Classification (NCBI taxonomy): domain Eukaryota; kingdom Viridiplantae; phylum Streptophyta; class Magnoliopsida; order Santalales; family Viscaceae; genus Viscum; species Viscum album. The sequence continues at coordinate 1,386,882,121 of OY728122.1, forward strand.
AACATTGATTAATATGAAATTAATTGAATTATTGAATATTTTATATGATTAAATTTACTGTTAAAAAATATAATTTATCATTTCAAATATAGAAATATATTTATATTTTTAATTTAAAATAGTAAATTTTCATTATTCACTAGAAAATAAAAATTTCTAGAAAAATATTATAAAATAAAACAATGATAATTTTTAATATATGATGTAAAAAATAAATTTTATTTATTAAATAAAATTTATAATTGTTTAAAAATTAGATTTAATAAAAGTCTTCCATTAAAAGGATGGCAAAACAACCTTTAGAAAAATATACTTGTTTAGACATACTATTGAATTTATTCTTGTAGTTTTCTTTCCAAATATTGATGGTGGATGAAGTAAAATATTTTATTATTTTTTAATTTCATAAATATAAATTGAAAATATTACTTAATTTAATTTATTAAGATAATATCAATATAATCAATAAAAAGAGAATTTTATAAAAAAAATTATATTCATTTTTTTCATTTCTACTTAATTGATAATGAATGAATTTATATTTAAAAAAACATAATTTCATAATTTATATAATAACATTAATTCCCCCAAAATATTACCACTATTTAATAATGTATATATATAAATAACAATATTTTCTTGTTCGTTTAAACGCAATGTTGCTAATCTTGTACACTATAAAACAAAATGTTTCCATTTAAAAACAAGTGATGTTAAAAAAATTATATAATGAAATGGATTTAATAATTAGAATAATTATTTATAAATAATGTGATAATGAGAATTTTGTTTTTATAAATGAAAACTAAATTCTATTGGTAGAAATTAATTACCATGGTTAAAAAATTGAAAAATTAAAATTTTTATAATTAATGGACATGAATGAGTAGATTAAAAATTTAATAAAATGTATGTTTTAGATATTATCAATATTATATCCACCCCACTCCATGAGGATCCATTTTGGAGTCCTGTGGTATTTGGAATCATTCTCTCCCTTTATATTTATTTCAAATTTATTGAATCATCCATTATTACAACTTATATTATTGTCATATCACCATGAATTTTAGATAACAAAAATATTAATGTTTCCAACCTAATAAAAGCCCATTTTAATTCATATCCAAGCCTTTTTAATTTAATTCACCCTTATATATATATATATTCTAATGACCTCTATTTCTATGAAATCCTCCAAGGAAAACACAATGATTTCAAACGGAATGCCCATTTTTTCTCTATCTTAGTTTTCATTATATCTAAATTATCAGTACAATATTATATATTTAAATTGTAACTACAACATTATTTATTTAATTATAAATATATTTTTACTTATGGAAGAAGTTTACCCCCCCCCCCCCTTACACCTATCGATGATTAAAATGAAAATATCCATTTATGTGTTCTGTAGTCTACTACCTCTTGGAATAAACAACATTATTAACATAATAAAAAACAGTTTCAAATGATTATAAATTCAAAATGTGGAATATATATTGGAAATTATATTAATATTTTTTAATAATACACAAATTTAATCCACCTTATGTCCCTATATTTCTTTTAAAAAATTAATATTAATCATGTGTTGATTGGAATACCTCATAATAATTTTAATGAACATAATTCATTATATAGGTTCTTTAATATTTATTAGAAACTATTAACATTTATTTCATTGAATAACATGTTTCTAAATAAAAATAATATTAATATATAAAAATGATATTATTCATTGATATTCCACATTCATAGTCATTAATCTCTATTAATTTTGTCAAAATTTTTGTATCAAATGAACTAAGAAAAAATATTAACTATGTTTTGAAATAAATAAGACTATGAAAAAACAATTACTATTTATATATGAAATAAATTTGAATATTATAATTAAATATTTTATTAGTATAATTTATTTTATCTTCAATAATTATTATAGATACTATAAAAGTTTCAATGTCCTAGACCAACCCAAAAAGTTCCAAAGCATGACCCAGGGAAAACCTTAGGCCCACTTATTTCTTCAAGTTTGTGGGGCCATGTTATTAATATATCAAGACTTTAATATTATAATAAAAAAATATTTTTTCTAAAAAAATTACCATTATGATAATTTTAAAAAATAGATATAAAAATATATATGACATATAAATATATTTGGCCCAACTCATGGATCATTGAATCAAGGAACATACATGAAAGGAAGGTTAAGGAGGATTAAATAACCTATAATACATATTTTTAAACAATTAAATGTGTTATTTTAGCATGTTATATGCATATACAGAAAGCCATCTGGTTGGGCATCTACGACATCCCTACAGGTCTAGAATTTTGGTTCAACTAGGAAAAAATTTATTTTCTTAACCACTGCCAAACCAACCCATCAGCCTGATCCGGACACTATCCAGACATGGTATTGATCAGGATATGATCGATTGGGGTATGGGTTGTGTAAGTTGCGATTTTATGATACCATTACTATAATATCCTAATATTTTATAAAATGCATTCTTTAAAATCAATTTAAAAATATTTTATATCTTGAGTAATACACATTTCATTGTTTAGATTTTATTATAAATAATACCAATATTATCATACAATTCATCTAACAATGAGTTTCATACATCAATTTTGTTTCATGACAGGATGAGTCATACCTAAAATCATTATACTATTGATATTATTATTAAATATTTAATTGTTTTCATGTAATTGTATTAGTGGGTGTAGATATGAATAACTATAATATGTTTATAGAAGTTTATAAAATGATTTTAAATTCATCAAATATATTTTATACGTATAAGATATGATTAAATAATATTTTATGATTAAAATATATAATTTTAATAAAATCAATTTTAACCCCATACAGGGGAACACATATTTTAAAACTAAATCTTTAAAATTTTATAATTTTTAAATAAAAAAATAAGCATCATTTTAGAAAAAAGTAAATAAATATTTTCTTTAGTCTAATATTTTTTAATTTTTTAAACCTTCATGTTTTACTAATTAGTAGAAAATACTATATTTTAATTGACGAAGGCTTTTTATTTAAATGTATTTATGATTATAAATCATGATTTGAAATGGTTTTCAAGTAGAAAGAACCATCACCACTAGGTCGACTGAGGTCAATAAAAAGGTTTCCCCTAAAAAAGTGAAAAGAAAATCAATATGTAAGAAATCTAGCATTGTTTTATATCAATTCTCACAGCATTTCACAAAAGAGGAAGTACAAGAGTGGATTTCTCATATCAGAAAGCAACAAGAAATGTTGAAACATGAGCGAAAAAATAGGATTCTTAATGAGGAACAATTTCAAGATTATATGAAATTCATTTACTTTGAGAAATTGAAGCTGAAATAATAATTTTATTGATGTGGCTTTTGTAGACTTTATGTGATATCATTGTTTCTGGTTTACTGGTCTCAACTATTTCTGGTTCTGGACGATCTTCTTTGATTTTTGGAAATCTGGTTGCTTTGGATGTGATGGTCATCCTTCATTTTTTGGACTCTGTTCTGGAGAGGCTCTATATCTGGAAAATTGCCCGGTTGTTTTTGAATCTATGTTTTCTCTAGTCTCTGATCATCTGATCCTGTTTGAATCTATTGTCTTTTGAATCTAGAAGGAAGGTTTTCTGTTTTGGTATCAACAATTGACTGTTTGTCATTTTTTTTCTGTGTACTTTAGAACAGGTTCTGCTCTACAAATGTTGAACAGCTGGGTGATGTTGATGTTGATTCTGATGGTCTGTTCCTCTAAAGCTTCTAACATGTTTTTGACATACCTGGAATTATCTGGTCTTCATCATAGTGTTTTCTGTTTGGCACAAGTTTTTCCAGAATGCATAATGTGCTGCATTTGTGGGATTTTGTTTTTCTGGTTTCGTTTAACAGCCTTTGGTTCACCTGTATGTTTTTATGGGCTGTTTTTTATTTTCTTGTTGGTGTAGGCTATATACCCCTCATATGTACCTTGTAACTCTTTTTGTTTTACTAAACATTCTTTAACATGGATTGGGAAACCAATCCATGTTACCTTCTAAAAAAACACATTAATAAATTTACTTTACATAATGTTAATAATTTTAACATTCAAATTGAATATATTAATATGTCAAATGATTGAACTTTTCTCTTTGAAATATCTTCGTCCTATCCCGTCACCAAGATTTTATTTAAACTGATTTCCTACACATCTATGACTAGATCATAGAAAATGGATTACATATTTTGAATTAGGATAATTCATAATTTCTAATAAGGAAAACATTTTTATATAAGATTATATATTATTCAATGTTTTTATAATTTATTACTACGATTAAGGAAAACATATATTTACTTATTTGTTATACTATAATCGGAAGTGTGAAATTTACCCATAAACATGTCCAAAAACAATTTATGGAAATGTTTAGAACCTCATAACCATAATCTCTATTTTTATTGGTTATTTATATATATTACATGAACTATCAGTATATAAAATTTTATGTAAGAAAAAATATAAAAAAGAACATTCATCGCCTTAAACACATATAATGATTTGTAATTGGGAAAATGATACATAATTTTGGTTAAAATATTCTAATGAAACATGAATGAGTTTTTTATATTATAAAAATTTATATTCTTTTTCTATCGATAATATTTCATTCTTAAATTCTTATTAAATGTCCCAAAATCGATTATTTTTCCAATAATAAAATAAAATAAATGATATTTTATTAAAAAATATTAAATTGAAAAAAATATTAACATATTCAAGGTGATTTATATGTATTGTAAAATATAAAATATGTTATATTAATGATAAAATTTAGCTTTTATAATGAAAATATTGACCCATATATTGTAACAACATTTTTATCATTGTTGTAGTTAAAGCCGTGTTTTTTGCACGCTATATGCATTTCTCTCAAAAGTAATCTCCAAAACATTTTTTATTTTTATTAAATAAATTATATATAATATTTATTAATTATATGGTTAAATTTTAATAATTATTATCATAGTAATTTACCCTAAATGGATTAATTACCTATGTATGAAAATAATATACCTAATTGAAGAACCAAAATGAAAATATTCTAGAAACATATAGACTAAGTTAAAAATAATAAAAATGTATATATATTATTGGTTTTGAGTTTCGAACAAACATAATTCACATTTAATAAATTATGTGTAATTTGGGATGATCTAGAGGCATGTTGTACCTCTTAAAAGTGTCTAAATTTGGTATTTTAATGAATTTCACTCCACGTCAACTATAAATGTCATTCACTCTTCTCCTCTCTTCACAAATATCCAGCCATTTAGATTTTCCATAACATACCCACATAACCACCCAACATCCTTCAAATCGGACTAAAATCCTCAATATGGGAATAAATCCATCCAGTCACATAGATTACAGAAACCTAAAAGGATTTACCTGAAAGGAGTATAAGGTGAAGACACATGTCACTAGTTAGACTCAAGATAAGATAATTTATTTAAATATCATTTACTTGTGTAATTTATTTTTTATACACAAATTTATTCTTTAATATGGATTATATTAATCCCCTTTGACCTTATATATCCATATTTTATCTTATATCATGTCATTTAATGTTCGTTAATGTTATTATTTCATGGTGTTTATGATAGAAATTTTCAGAGTGGTATATGATACTTTGAATTATAAGGATTTAATTTAAAAATAAATCATTAATGTAATTATTCATAACATTATTTTTTATATTTATTTATATTGATATTAAATGGAAATAAATGGAATTTTATTTGTATTTTTAATTCCATTCAACAGTTTTCGAAAGGATTCTTTTATCTATTTTATACGAAATATTTTGACAAATGACATATGGAATGCTCCATTATTAATGTAAAAATTGAAAATGAATCTTTTCATTGTGTGGAAAATATATTATTTTGGACTAATAATTATTTTTTTGAATCCTTAAAATAAAAAATCATCGTCATAATTTGGTTATATTATTAATTGAATACAGTTTTCCCTTAAAATTGTGTCTTGATTGTGAATATTTAATCCAAATTTTTTTTATTTCTATACGATATTGTTATTCATTGTGTTTAAAAGAATATTTAAAAATTTTAATGATGAGATTATATTACTCTTCATATAGTACATCTTCATTATATGTAACAAGTGAGCTCGATAAATCTTATACGAATTGTTGATCACCAACATTGCACATAGGTGAGACTAGTTTGGATAATATGAAGAGTTGAGACCCATTATATATCATGATAAAAAGGTGATCCTAATTTAGATTATATGAAGGTTTTAGGCCCATTATATCCCACGTGTTTTCCCTATTTATTGTATGTGAAGGATTATCCCCGTTATCAATCTACAATCCATTGAGTAATGATAATGCTCAAATTAGTCCTTATGGTTATTCAAATTACATAGTATTTGGAAGGGTTTATGTATATGATTTTCAAAGAAACCAATGTTTTTTAATTTTATAATAATGGTTTAAATGATTTAATTTTATAAAAAGGAGTTTTTTTCATTTAAATATTTTTATCTCATATTCTCAATTATTTTTTTAAGACTTTGTTAAATGCTAAATGAGTTTTCATGTTTTACGGAACATATATTTTATTTATTTTTATATAACATAATTGGAAATTTTACTCATTACATGTTTTAAAATGTTTTCATAGTGTTGAAGGATAATTAATGGATTAGATGAAGTCGTTTCATATGACACGAGGAGTGATCATAAAAAATGAAATTCTTTATTTTAAATTTTTTGAATTATGGGAAAATGGAAATTGTTCGGTTGTTTCCACCTTGTATTTTATGGGCCTTTAATGAATGAGTTATTCATAATTATCAATATGATATGCTTGATAAGATCCTCAGTTTTAAATAATGTAATTTATTTATTAAATTTCAATATTATGTAAAGATTCTGTCTAGTTTCTCATAGTTGGTATCAAAATAAGGCATTACAAAACATTAGAGGATATGTTAGAGGTAATAAAGGTACATTAGATTATTTATCATTTTAAATATGTTGAAATGATAAATGATTTTATGATTTCTATTTTTCATAAAATAATGTGTATTTTTTTAAGAATGGGTTTCCACTAAGTAAAAAAGAAATATGTAGTGGGATGGCATCAAAGGGAAAAATACTTCCAAATCAGCATCCTAAGAGGGGTGGAATTGGAACTGATCATTTTGATGAAGAGATAGGTTTGTTGGAATAAGATATAAATGGTGGCCGAATCTTATCGAAAGGTGAACCCGAAAAACTAATATATAACATGGTGATTGTAAATCATTTCATGAGGTAACATTTACAATAATTTTAGGAATCATCTAATCCAGTGGTATCCTAAGGATGGATTAATTCTCTATATAAGTTTTTTTTATGACATGGGATGTTTATAACATAAAAATATAACCCATTCCATCTATCATTTTGATGTTGATGCTGATTTGTGGTGTTTTTTGGTTAAAAACTAATGAAAATGATGATTAATATTCTATTGAATGGGAGACATTAAAAGATCATTTCATTTAAAAATAACCCTCAATAGATATAGGGATTAGTAATCGGAATAAATTACCAATTTTTAGGAAAAATAATAATTATTATATGGACCTATATGAACTTTATATAACAATATTGGAGGGGAAGGGTCTAAAATTTATCTGAGTTATTGGCATTAAAATTAAAATATTTTACTCTGGATTGAATCCATTTTTATAAAGATATTTTTCGTCTCATGATATAAAATAATTGAAAATGGATTTCATTGTTCTATAAATGTTGAAATGGTGTTTGAAAACACTTTTGTTCACTGAGATAAAAATCATACGAAATATTCATGACATAAGGAATTTGAGAAACAACCAAAATTGAATTCTCGTGGAAATCCTAAATCAAGTTCCATGTGTCGTAATATAAATTTGGGGTATATTATTTCAATATTTGTAATATGTTATTGGTGTTGAGTATTTGGTTGAAATGTTTATTAATGTATGAAAATTATTCATGAAAAATCCAAAAATGAGATTATAGATTAATAGTCAATATTATTATGATTTAGCTTCAATGAGTTGGAACATTATACTAAATTGTATCTACATAATCATTATCGAGGATTAAATAATCATGATAAAAAATTGTTGGGATATCATTTTATACTTCTATATTTGATTTTGTTTAATTTAGTGATGTTATGGAATCTCCATGGAGTTCTATATTTTTCATTTTTTGATCATAATCTCTAGGACTTAGGAACCCCTCTTTTAATTATTACATATCATAAGAACCTAGGGTGACATTTATTGTGATTATGTTGATATACCTGTTTTATGGATAAATTTTATTTTAATAATAATATTTATATTTTTTAGGATTTATATTTAATTTTACTGTTATGGTTATATATCTATGCAATGATTTAGTATTATATTTGGGAACTGCTTTTAATCATTATAAATTAATTAATTAACACATCACATAAAATATTAAATTATTTTACTATCTGATGAGAAATTTTCTTGGATAATATATAAAGATAAAAATAATATATTTTTATCCTTTTTAGGATTATGTGATCTATTATAAGTATATTCTATGGTTTTAGTCATGAAAATTCATCATATATACTCATTTATTGGAAAAGGAGAAGAGGTTTTTAGGGAATTTGATTAACTGATGAAACTACACTAATCTTGTAAGTATAATTGCTTTAACTAGTAGTATATATAATTAATGAAACCTTCATATCATGGAAAAGTATTTTGTAATAAAAATTTTATCCTTTTATAATTATTTCTAATTGTATTAATGAATGTTTCACACATATTTGGAATATGGTTTTTAATTCATTTACATCCTCCTGATCGTGTTCTCTGTCACTCTCTATTACCCCACATGAATTTTTTTCCCATCCCAATCAATTTTGAAATTTCCCACCAATGTTCAACATATGTGGAATCTTAGTTACACAGAACTTCTGATGATCGTTATGTTTCGTATTTTTTCATTTTTACAATGGGGTTTGTTAACATTTTTTATGATGAGGGATTAAATTCATTAATTCTAATAATGTTATTCAATTGATATCCATGATATATTACAGGGGATAAATTTATTTTAAGGAGGGTTGGTTTTTAAATCATGAGATTTTATTAATTATGTTTCTTTAAATTTATATAAATGTTTTTAATTGATGTAGTTACATGGATTGCATTGTTCATATTATGTTATATTCAACAATATGATTAACTTATCAATAGGCTCTTATATTTGAGAGTGTTGATATGACTAACTATATTATGATTAAAAGTATTTATATAATTTTTTATCATTATTAAAATATATTTTTTTGAAACAAGATAATATTATATCTAGTTTTATTTATAAAAACAATATTATTCATAAAATTATTTTTACAATATAATAATGAAAAAAATATTTTAAAAATAAATTTCCACAATTTTAAATAAATTATCTATAAAAATAATATTCATTATTGAAAAGATAATATAAATTTTTAATTTTCTTAAATTTATTTAATTTTTTTATATGTTTCATGTTTTGATGAATATTCAAAATAATTAATTTTAACTAAAAACTTTTATTTTCCTAATTTAATTATATAGTTAATTTATGTTCTATTTTTTTAGTTTATAGTTCGTTAAATTTAAAATTATGAAATTAAGTTCAAGTCATATTAATAGATTTAACATTGAAATTGGATATAAAAAATGTAAATATTTTGAACTTTTTATTGTAAATCATATTGTATCATCAAATCTCTATGATTAATTATAAATTAATTTCACACCCATATATGGCTATAATTATGAAAAATGGGTTCCATATTTGTAATCAACATTATTTATAATTTATAATAATTTCATCTTTTTTCCCAAAAAATTTAGTGAATGGAATTTAATTTATGAAAAATGATTGATGTAAAAATTTGTATACTAAGTGGTTAAACATTAATCTTATGTTAAAAATGAACTAGAAACATGTCCAAAACCCATTTTTTTGAAATATTTGGACCCTCTCAACAATATATTGTATTTTTATGAGTCATTGGTATACAAATATTGGTAATAAACCAAAATAAAAATTTAGGTATTGAAAATGAAAAAAATGGAACCATCACTTCCTTTTACAATTATAAATATTTTTAGAATATAAGAACATTACAATTTTTTCTTATAAATAATTTTTTAACATAAAAGAGTTATTTGTATCAAAGGAATATATATTTATTTTATTAAATATGTTATAGTTTGATTTAATTCTCAGGAAAATACAATTCATGTTTTATTTAGTTAATAATTAAATAAAATAAATGATATTTTGTTAAATTACTTAAATTTACAAATTATCTTGTCAAATTAAATGATAGTTTTAGGTGTCAGTAAATATAAAATATGTTCCATTCATGGGCCAAATTATCCTTTCTAGTGAATGTAATTAAAAATAAATATAAAATAATTTGTTATCACATTTAGGGTTAAGGAAGTGTTTTTTCACGTTATATTCATTACTGATAAAATTAATATCCAATTCAAAAGAGATTTCAATTTTTAAATTAGATGTCATATTTTTTAATTACTGGGTCTAAATTGCCTGGAATTTCTCAAATAAATTTATATTTAATGGATGAATTAGTTTTGAAAACTATCTCCGTAAATAAAAAACCATAATAAAAAAATATGGAAACATTTAGTCTATGTAACAAATGATAAATACACATTTATTTTTGTGTGGAGTGATAGTGGCTCAACCATAGTTCTAATTTACACCATTATTTATATTTTTTGAATGAATATTTCTATGGGTGACCTCAAAAAAGTGTTTAATTTTTGTATTTATATGAATTCCACTCCTCCTCCACTTTTAAAATGAATTCACTCATCTAATCTCATCCCATATATCTTGAAATTTGTATCATCAATCCCCTACACAAACCAACTCCTAAATACCCTCCTCTCATCCTATAGGCAGAAATTTGGGTATAAATCATTCCAAGGACTCCCATTGATCCATTGAAAATGGATTACAAGAAAAATATAAATATAAAGACTAATGGGACATGTCAGAGTCAAGTTATTCGATTTTGTATCAATCTCCTTTAAATGAGGCATTTAACGGTGATATGAAATTTTATTCATTTATAGTGTGTTCATACAGACCGTTTTTTAAATATAGATATTTTATCTATTCTCATAATATATAATATTTTGATAAATGATATTATTTCAATTGGATTATGATTTAAATGTTTAATGTGGAATCTGGCACATTTAATGTTTAATGATTTAATATGAAAATCATTTCTATATGTAAATTTTCAATTTATTATTTTACATATTTATTTTTATAGATATAATATATATATAAATTAAATATTAGTTATATATTTAATTCCATTAAAACATTTTCAAAATTAATCATTTTAAGTGTATTATATAGAACGTTTTGATAAATGACAAAAGCAACATTCCATTCATACCTAACACGTTGACAATGAATTTTCCACCACCATGGAAATAATTTAATTTTTTAATTAATATTCAATATTTAAAAATTTATTTACTAAAACACATCATTATCTATTGGTCATTTTTGTTACTGATAACGTTCTTCATTGAAATGGGTGTTTTGTTTTTGAAAATTTTATCTTAATGTAAAAGGGTATTGTTATACGAATGTGTTTTTTATATGAGTTTAATATAGTTTTCCAAAATAATTTTTAATGAAATTTTTTTACTCGTGAAGTGGTATATGAGAATTGGATGAACCAGATGAGATTGATAAAAGTTTTAATAATGGTTGGGGCCATTTATTGATTACCGGTGAGATTTATATAACATATATTATTGGTCATGACACATTATAGCTCACATGAAAGGGGTGAGCCAGATATAATTTATACAAAGGGTTAATGCCCATAATTTCTCATAATTGAGGCTGATATCATTTCTACAAAGGGTTATCTCCGTTATAGATTCCTAATGAATTTGGTAATGATAATTTTGAATGTCTACTTTAGGGAAATTATAGATAAATGGGTTTTGAATGGCTTTATGTATTAGATGATATTTTTTACAAAAATATGTTTACATATTTATAAAGGATTCAATTATTTATTTTGAGAATTATTTTTATGTTATTCATGTGAAAATATGTTATTTCATATTCTTAATGGACATCGAGGATAAAGGTTTACGCTATATGAGATTTCATGTTATTACCAATCTAATAGTTTCAATTATTTATATATCCCTTACTGATCCTTTTTTATCATCCATTGTTTTTAAAATTATTAAAAATATTTAAGGATGAGTATGGCAATGTAATAATTGATGTTGAAATTTTTGATGTGTATTGTTAAAAGATATAATGCATTATTTTAAAAGTTTTTGATTAATGGAAAAATTGATTATTGATCATAATTAGACACATTTTATTATATAGATATCTTATGTATGAGTAATGACCTTATACTTAAAAACAGAAAACCTGGAAATATCCTCGATGTGAACTAAATTTATATTTTGGTTATAAATCTTGATTATGTAAGGATTATTTTAAACTTATCAATATAAACCATTTAAACACTAAAACAAATACATGTTTTCAAATGATCCCTTAAATAAGATAATCAACAAATTCAACTTTAAATATCATAAAAAACCCATATTTATTGTAGTTATGGAATTATAAATGATAATAATGATTATATTAAAGTTACAAATATTTTTTGTAATGATTAATATGGAATATTAATTAAAAAACCACAAATATATTATAAAAATATTTCAAATAAATCAATGATTACTCAAATCCAATATAGAAAATAGATAATAAATGATTAATATAAATATAGATAATAATTTTATATTTTCATTATTAAACAATATTTATATTAATATAGTTATAAAAATGTTGATTATTATAGTTATTCTCTTTAAAAAATATGTTATAATTTTATCAACTAAGGTGTAAAACAATAAAAAGGATTATTTTCTTAAAATTTAACTTCCAAAAAACATAATAATATGGTAAATGTTTTCCTAGGAATTATATGCATAAAAAATATAACTTTTTTTAATCAAATGTATATTATATTTCAATATATAAAATTATATATTCAATGTTATTTATCTCATGGGGATCTAATTTAATGTTTCTAAAAGAGATAATTCTTTAATTGATTAAATTTTTGATATATTATGTCGAACTACTTCTTAAATGAATATAAATATAAAAATTTATTAGATTCATAAATGAAATTAGTATTTTTTTCAACTTTTATATTATCCATCTATTACATTAGGAAATTTTTTATATCAAGATTTAAAATTTATCTTTGAATATCCTTTTATTTAAAATGATATAAACGTATTAAAAAGATCCTTTATCACACATGAATTGAAATTTTCTCACATTCAATATTTTATAATGAAATGATTCTTTTGGAAAAAATTTAATTTTAGTGTCCAAATAATTAATATGTTAATGATAATTAACATTTAATGAATTTAATAGGATCCCAATATTTTTTACATCATATTATTATAATATGATGACGATTTATATTATGTGGAACACTTATATATGTATAATGAACAGTGGGTACCAATATCACCTTAAAATCAATTTTTTTATTTTACATTGGATAATTAGCAATAAAAATAATTATTACAATCAAATTAAAATGGGACCAATAATTTAAATCACATATTGTTGATTGGATATAATTATTTTTTCAATATATTTGTTGTAATATTGAGTTTTATAATAAAAATATTATAGATATTGTTTTCTTAAATTTATATTCTACTTATACTGTTATTCTTCATTTCAATATTCATATTAATTTTTCGGAGAATCTAATTTTTCATATTATTTCACATTATTAATATATTATTAACTCTTATATCATGATAATATGTTTTCTGAATATTGAAATGTATTTCAATCATTGTGTTTTTATTTTATTCTTCATTAATGTTGTTTTTAATATCGTATATTTATCTCTCATGTCTTTTTGCTATCTTCTTTGTTCAAATAATATTTTAAAATATTAATTATCTTTTTCCACATGTTCTTATAATTGTTTATTATCTAATGAATTAAGATATGTTTTAAACAACTATGTTTTAATTCTCACTAATTTATTTTATATACATACATAAGTTAATGAAGATGATTATATCATGTGATATTTTAAGAAATAGGACAAGTGTATTGTAATTTTTAATTATTGTTTATATGTGTTTTATAGTAAGATGTTTTTATTTTTAATCTATAGTACATTAAAATATTTTTTCCACATACTGTTAAATTTTGGGTGATGTGTTACCAAAATCGTGAATTTTTTTAATATTAATTATGTTATGTATATAATTGGTAATATTATCTTGGATCATAATTTTATTTTGTTCATTTAAGAGATAATTTTTTAATCCATATGTTTATATTAGAAAAATATATAAAACTATAGAGATAAATTGAATGAATTAAAGAATGTTCAGGATTAAATCATGAAATTTTGGTAATGTAGAGACGTCACTATTTTCCATGAAATATAAAATGTGTGTGGACAATATAATTTGATATAGGCACTATCACATTTTTTCTTATGTTTATTTCCTTGAATTTATTCATTGGTTATCACTTGATCAATACATGGTGCACATTAATTAGTCAATGATACAATCCAAGTATTACACTCCTATAGGATATTCCTTGCCTATACCAAAATATCTTTTTGAAAAATTTATAAAAATATTAATATATAACTATATTAGTAAGATGACTAATAATTTATAATCATTATTTAGTCCTACACATTTATAGGATAATATAAAAATACCATTTATGAAATAATTAGTTTATGAATATTGTTTCCATATATGTTATTTAATTATTTTAAGTATATAGAATCATATATTTACATAAGACATGTCAATATTGGGTATTTGAATGACACAATTTATAAATGGGTGCAATAAATTAGTAATTAATGAACTATATCCCATATGAACTATATAGTCAAGCATCATTGGGTTACATTAGTAGTGTAATTGGTGATATCTTTAGAATATACTCCATGTCACTATAGTTATACATACCATAGTAGCTTCCAATGTAATATTATGCAAGGATTGGCTATATCTATATAGAGAACATATAAACATTTGACTATGGAATGCTTATCTCATAATCCTAATAATCTTATTATCATGTTTCAATTAAAATATTACTATGATCTCTATATATATTTAAATAATATAATATGAGATATAATATGAACAAATGACTGTATCTTGTCTCTTATAGTTAGGATTTAAGTCAACATTGATTATATTCATGATATACTAGACTATGAGGATGTATTATCAAATTAATGATTATATCATACCGTAGTTCATGGTGGTGGGTTTTTAATAAAATTGATACCTATTAACATTTATATATCTATATAATTTTATTCAATTAATCCCTTTTAATTATATGAATGGAATATGGAAATACAAGTAAATCAAGGTAGGGGTTTTTATTACCCCAATGTCACCGCCATGGGATGAAAAATTCCACATTATCATATATATTGATGAATTGATGAGTATTATCATTTATCTTTATGAGCATAAATATTAACAATCTAGAAAAATTATCATTTACCACATATCAATGATCCACTTAATTTACTTTCTTGAGCATGAAACATATTAATGATTAGCCCTGATTTGGATACAATCGTTTATGGGTGAAAATAGGGTAAACATAAATGATTTCATTTCTTATGATGTTTAGAAACAATTAATTTAGAGTTATTCACATTGAAATTATGAATCCTCCCAATTTATTCATAGACATAATGAGTATAGTGTTTATAAACTTCATAGAATAATTAGTTATTAACATGGATATTTTATATTCATAGATATTTATAGTGTTTGATGGAACAAGATTATCATTTTAGGATGATTTTATATGATATTAGTTTAAAAAAAATTATGAAAAAAAATCGTATGTGTTTCAAATTTCAAAATTAACATTTTATAGTAATTTATTAAAAATTATGTGAAGTCCCATTAATAAATTAAGTTTTGATTTTATAAAGAAATGGAATATACCAACCATTGTAACTGATACCTATAGATTTTTTAGGTAATAATGATATTGTCTGATTTTATTTTAAATTTATCATGAGAATAAATTAAAATAAACATTTGAACATGAAATAGTGATAATATCCCATAGAGAAGATAAAATGGAGATATATTTTGGGAACTAAAAAATAGGTCAGTCACTCCCCATTTACATATATTACCCTATAGTGAGGAATGGTATTTATTATATAGTGATTCCTCAAAAATATCATAAAATGTGTCTTCATGAAAAATGATAATATAATGACTTCTTCCACTAACCAATTAATTATTCATTTGAAAAATTACCTAAAATTGTTTTGTAACTAGAGGTAGTGGTCATTTCATTAAGTATTTTTCATAATTTTCTATAAGGTGAAATGTTTTAAATATATACTAATAGAAACGAATTTACATATATTTAGTCACGGATAATGGGTTTCATTTTAACAATTGGATCAGGATAGAATTTATCATATTTTTGTTTTTAATTATACACTATCATATTGAGAAAGAAAAAAGATATTTATTATTCTAATAAAAGATTCTAGAAAACATTACAAAACATGAACAAAATCAATATTCCACTTGGAAAAAGGGTTTTCCCAATCAACTTGGGATAGTGAAAATCATTTGGGTAAGCTGAATACTCTTTTGGAAATTTGTTCACAGATAAAATAAAATTTAAATAAATTATCAAAGTGGAAACATCAAAAGACTATTAATCAAAAAATAAATCCTCAGGATATTATGAGATAAAACAATATAATCATGACCTGATAGAAAAGAATGACTATAACAACCCAACTACGTAGGTCCACCCCCCCACTATATCATATTTCACATTTCATCATTAAACCAAACACAAAACAATAAATCGATAATTAGGGAAAAATTACTATTAACTATAAAAATATATTTATGCATAAACTGAACAATGTTTTTTGGATGTGAAAAACGTAATGACTGGTACAGTCTCCTATGGATGTTAATGAAATTTCTCTACACATAAATATAATTATGATTAATTGGAATACAGTAATTAGTAAAACATCTTCCTAACAAAAAAATAAGTTAAAGAATTAAATATCTAATAAATGTAACAAAACCCCAAAAATATTTTTATTAGTATTACACTGTTCAAGGAATTATCATTTTTATTTGAAAACCATTAAATAAAATTATTTATAAAACATTTCAAAATCAATTAAAAAAAATTAGTTTTTTATAAATCACTAGAAATCATTTCAAAAGTCAAATTAAATATTTCATAAATATTATATGAGGTGGTACCACATATAATAACTTAATAAATCATATAATAGAAGATATATGGTTAAAAATGTTCAATATGACAATCAAGAAGATATAATAAATTATTTGTAACATGGAAACTACAATGTCAAGTAATGATAATGTGATCAATGTAATATACCATGTATTAATGTTATGTTTTGAGTATAAATTTTATAAGTAAGTTAAATAAATTATATCATGTTAGCCATATAATTTTTAAGATTTCTATTGATATATTGCATGAAAATATCTATTATAGAATAAAAATAAGATTACTAAATAATTGCACTCTCAGATCCTATGATAAATTTTAAAGAAGAAATACACATTATATAAAGATACAATTTTTGGGGTGTGAGTTCACAATAGTGTAGCATTATCTTAAGGTCAATCATCAGGCTACCGAGGGTTTTAATTAACAATCACTGATTTTTGTGAGATAATAGGAAGAAAATATGACAACACAAATCCATTATGGAATAGGAATTCATAATAAACATTCCAATGCATAAAAAGTGAAAATATCACCCATACCTCTATGCTCCCTAGTAGAGTAAGAATTAATTTCTATATTTATAATCATTTTCACTATGAACCATTCATGATGGTAAATAAAATGCACAGGGTTCATCATTTGAGTTCAGAAAAAGACCATTTAAATTTTAAAGATCTAAACATGACCTCAGGGAAAATGAAATTGATTAAACAAGAAATTATGAGTAACTTAAACAATAACATTTAAATAATCATTAAAAATTGACATATGTTTTCAATTGATCTTTAAAACAATTAAAAAATCAAACTGATGAATGAATTGAAAAAAAAAATACAAACGTATCGATTAAAATGATTCAAATTATAGTTACAAAGAATCATTTCAAAAATATATATTTCATTTTATTCTATAAATTGATAGAAAATTAATGGTCATAAAATATAATCATTCAACAATAAATTATATGTAAATTATAAAACATATTTAATTAAAATAAAATTTATCATTTTAAAACAAAAAATATCTATATTAGAATATACGAAGAGTTATTTAAAAAAAGTATTAAAACATTTAACTAGATAATTCATTTCAAATAAAATTTCCATACATAATTTTTTTGATTAAATATAAATTAAACAACTAAATAACATTTAAACAAAGTAAATAATATTTAATAAAAAATTGAATCTATGGAATTAGAAACAATTATGATAAAAATATCTTGGAATAAATAGAACCAATTTCGAATAAATATATGATGTCACACCTGTGATGTAATACACCAATTCTTGTATAAAATATTGTTTGGTAAATAATAGGGTTCATAAAATAATTAAACTATTTAACATATTCAAAATCTGATAAATAATTAGACAACCGTATACTATAGGAAAGAAAATTGGTGAAGGATTGGAGATTGATGGGTAAAATGATTTAGGATAATGAAAAAAAAGATAAGGCATTATATCATGGGGTTTTTTATATATGAATTTGATAAAGGTTTCCGATATTTCCATTTATAATATATCATATTTCACCCACAAACCTACATAATAGAATATAAATATATTCTTGATATTTTAATTTTTCATTGAACATGCTAGATAAATGGAATATCTATTAGGGTAAGACTGACACATTATTTATCCACAAGGAACAAGTACAAATTTAGAGAAAAGAAAATTATTAGGTATCCATTATCTAGATCCTCTATGAGCACATTGATAGTTTGGGAAAAATCTCTATATTTTCTTGAATGAATAACTAAATGGAGAGAAAATAACTAAACAAATATCACACCACCATTAATGACTTAGAAATTTTTTGTATTATTGTGTTATCATATATTATGAAAACATCAATTAAACCCAATAAGTGACCATGATTACTCACCTCATGAAACTAACCAACTGTATAATCAAGATCAAAATCTAAATACACACTAAAAACATTGTGATGATTCTCAAAGGATAATCATTTCAATGATCCATCAATACTCCATCCAATCACAAGAGATGAAATCAAAAAAATGATTTTGTACACGCATAAATACTAAAAAACATCATTAAAATCAAAAATTGAGTATCACCCACTGATGAGATCCCTAAATCAAACACATTAATTTTTTAGTTCAATGTATAACAACTGCACACATAGTCTTATTTTCTAGAATACCTCTCAAATTATTTTCCATTTCCATAAATATTGATATCAAAATAATCATATTAATTTACTACGAAATAATCACATGTATTAAAAAAAAATATCACCCAATAAATGTATATTTTTGTATAAATAAAAGGAATTAACTTGAACATATGGAAGGGAAAATGACCAACCAAAATGATATCCAACATCATCCCTAAGAGACACCCATGTAATGGAAAAATTGATTTATAAATGCAACACAGCAAAATAGGGCAAGGTTCTTAAGCCAATATTTCATTATATCCACATGTGGAAATACTTTATATTGAATAATAACCTTTTAAGAAGAAAAATACACCATTCATAAAAAAATTTCAATATTTAATAATAAATATTAAATCATGAAAAAAATATATCATCAAGGTAATAGTTAATAATGATTACCAATAATAATCCATAGGAAAAAATAAAAAGTTGGATTAGAAGGATATTTTGATATGAAATATTGATAATCATTAACATAGAGAAAAAAGAAATTCCACAACCCATCAACTTGGTGTCAAAATCTTCAAAATATATCCCATTTCATATTCCCCCATTAAAAATATAAAACCAATATGAATAATGAAGAGAACATGATCATATTATATTGAAAATATAATTTCCCATAAACAGAGTAATGTATTTTGGGTGTGATAAAAATAAAGACTAGTACTATATCACTATGTTGTAATTGTAATTTCACTTTAAATAAAAATACTTATTCATATTTTGAATATTGAAATTAGGAAAACATATTCCCAATGAAATTAAAAACATTAAGAAGCCAAATTTTAATAAAATTAAACAAATTCCAATAATAACATTAATAGTATAATATAGTTCAAATTTACATTTAAAGCCCATATAATAATGTCATACTAAAAAAATATAAAAATAAATGAAATAAAAATATCTTTTTTAAAACTCACGGAAATTCAATTAAAAAGGTGAATTCAAAAATTCATAATTATTATATGTGGTGGTACAATATATCATATGGAATAAAATCATATTAAAAATATGTATTGTTAAAAAAGTACAACATGAAAATCAACGATATATAATAAATAATGTCTAACATAGAAACTACAATGTCGAATAGTGATAAAGAAATCAATGTAATATATAATGTATAAATAGTATGATTTGAGGTTAAATTCCATGGCCATGTCTAATATATAATACATTGATAGCCAAATATGGTTAATAAATATCTTGATTGATAGCATGAAAATATTGATTATACCAAGTACCCAAGATTAGTAAATAAGTCCACTATCAACTACGTATATAATTTTTCAAGAAGGAATCCACAATCTCTATGGATTCTCCAGTTGGGGTGCATGTTTAAATTATTTTAGCATTGTTCTATTCTTAATAAGTAGGCTACCCAGTTTTAAATGACCAATCAAATATGTTTTTTATAAAATAATAAGAACATATCACAACACCAATCCATGTTTGAAATAGAATTAATAATTAACATTCCAATTCATAAAAAACTCACATCTAATCCATACCTCCATGATCCATGGTAGAGTAAAAATCTATTTCAATATTTATTATCATTTTCACAATGAAACATTCATTAAGGTAATGACTATTATAGGGGTTCAACAATTGATTTTAAAAAATTCTATTTAAATTGTAAAGTTTCAATCCCATCTTTATGGAAAATGAAATTGATAAACCGCTAAATTATCAATAATATAAACAATTACATTGAATGAATTATTCAAAATGATATATTTAGTTTTTTTATCCTGAAAACAATTAAAACATCCAAATGTGGAAATAATGAAAAACCAAAAAATACAAATCAATCAATTATAATGATTCAAAATATAATTTAATTCAATCATTCATGTATTACTTATTACAAGTTATACATTCAATTATATTTAAATTAATTTCCATAAATTGGTTTAAATCATCCTGGAATTAGATTAATATTATCCACCTAATTTTAAAATAATACATTTTATCATTTTCAAACTAAATGTTGCAATATTAGAAAAATAAGAAAATGTCATTTAGAAACAATGGAAAAATCTTCATAATTAAATCATTCGTTAAAAAAACCATTTTTAATGATACAGAAAAACATATTCTAAAAATTGATTAAAATATCTTACAAATGTTTTATGAAATCCAATAATATATTAAAGCAAAAAATGACTCTCCAGAATAAGATAAAATAATGAAAAACATTGCGTGTAATAAATTGTCCTAATTACTAAAAAATATGTGATGTCACACCTCTGATGGCATAAACCTATTCATGGATGATATATTTTTTTGGAAGGAATAGGGTTTATAAAATAATTAAACCTTTAAAATATTAAATATCATATCAATACATAGACTGAAAAACACTGTAAGACAAAAAACTATAGATTGAATGGATATTTATGGGAAAGGTTAGTTATACCTACCAAAAGTGGATTATTCATTCCATAAATGGGTTATCTATATATAATTGTGATAATGGTTTGGGGCATTTACCTCAATAATATATTTTATTTTACCCACAAAACTGTAACATAAATGATAAGAAATATCTATATTAAAAGAATTTTTTCATCTAACATCTTCATTAAATGGAACATGTAACATATGAAGTGTAACTCATGATGTATCCACCGGCACAACTAAAAATGAAATGATAATATATTATCAATAACCCATTATGTATATCCACTATGATCACTATAGTTATTCAAGAAAACCCATACCTTTCCTATAATGAATAGATAAAAATGATAAAAACAAACTAAACATAGATCACCCCACCATTAAATGACTCACCTAAATATTATAATTTTTTCGGTTCATATTATATCGAAAAAATAAATATATCCCAATAAGATATCATGACTAATCACCGCCTAGAAAAAAATAATTTTATAATCAAGATCAAAAAACTAAATACACCATAAAAAATTTATGATGATTATCAAAGATTTTCATTCCCAAGATACATAAATATTCTATCTAAGATCAAGTGATAAAATAAACAAAAAAGGATTTCTAACCTGGGTAAATACATAACCAAATTATTACATATCGAAAATTGAGTATCACCCATTAATGATATCATCAAATCAAACACATTAACATTTTATTTCAGTGTCTAATAAGAGTACAAATGGTATTAGTTACCAGAATACATCCCAAATGCTTATCAATGTTCCTATAGAAATATATCAAAAGAGCCATGTTAGTGTACTACTAAATCACCACCTGAATTAAAAATATATATATCTCCAAATACATAATGATTTTTGTATAAGTAAATGTAAATAACCTAGAGGTATTAAATAGAAAATTACAAAATAAATTGATACCCAACACCATCCATTAGAGATACCAATTTAATGGAATGAAATATTTTTTAAAGGAAAAAACCCAAAACATGCATATGTTCCTAGTAGAAAATATCTTTATATCAATAAGAGGGAATAAACTATAAGGATTAAGAACCATTAAAGACGAATACTCAAGTAATTAAGAATAATTCATTCTTATTTATAAATAGATAGTATATCATCAAAAATCCTATCATCACGTTAATAGTTCATAATGATCACCAACTATAATCCCCATGAGTGAATAAAAAAGGGTTCAAATAAATAATTATTCATATAAAATTAAGATAAGTTCTAAATTTATTTCACTAGAAACAGAACTATTCATTAACCTAGCCTACAAAACACTTAAATGAGAGTCATGATTATAAACTATATAAAATTAACATGGATTTTAAACAAATCATCCTATAATTATCAGGGTCCATACACATGAATAAAAAAAGACAAATAGTAATTCCCCTAAAATGTTTCCCCCTCTTAACTATGATATGTTATTCACTAGATGGGACATCTTCACATATTAAAAACATTCAATAGAAATTGTCAAATATGTTCATTTTCCTCTATTGGTTTCCACTAATATAACCCTTGAAACACTATAAAAAAATTCCGTCATATAACTTATAAAACGTCTCCATATATAAGGAGACAAAATCACATGAATAATAGATCCTTAAGGGATTCGTCTCATACAATATCAGGTAACAAACATACTAATCCTTATCATGACATGGAATTTTTCATATCTGATTTTTCACCATGATAGATGCCCCTAATAAAAGAAAAAATTTCCTTCTTGGATTCCTTAGGATATTTACATTGAATGATGAAATATTAATAAATTAGAATTTATATATATCAATTATTGTGATTATTGATAAATACATCCCACTACTAAAACAAATTATTCACCAAATAATGAAGTGATATGAGTTGGTATTAAATCATTATGAACATTTTGAGAATCAATGATTTCTAGAATTTCATTTAGACCCTACCTTTTGTATCCAAATCACAACTATACAATTTTGGGAAAAGATTTAATAATTCGTTGATTGGATCAAAATATAAAATAGATTCCAACTATATCACATTATTTTTATTTTTATAGATTTATAAACATAAGATTTCACTAAATGATTACAGAATGTGTACATTGTAGATTGGGCTAGTAAACTAACATTCTTCCTCCCATGGAATGTTTTATCAAGTAATATTATATATCTTGAAACCAATATTCCTCACCTCATTAATATTTAACATTGAAAAAATGTTATCATATATAAAAACCCAAAATTAAAAACACATCAAAACAAAAGAATTCACTCCCAATCTGAGCCCATTTTTATTTGTCTATCACTTCTTGAATGTACATATATTTGACCAAAAATATTAATATAGTAAAAATTCATCTTCATAATGAAAATTATATTTTAAAATAAATCAAATTTTATATTCTGTAAAAGGTTAATGGTATTACATTAAACATTTTCAATTTTTTCACAAACCAAGACCGGTCGTCATCCAAACCCGCACCTAACCTGGACCATGGAAAGGCCAAAATATCATTTCATATCCCCATGGACTCACACAAAATTCTAGGTATCATAAATAATGATTTGGAATGATTTACCCAAATTTACATGTTGTAATTTACTAACAATAATCAATATAACAAATTTGAAAAATCAAGTAAAACACGTCATAAATTTTTTTCATAATTGAGTTAAAACGTTTAACTAAAAAAATGGTTAAAAAAATTGTCCACAATACTAACTCAATCCAACCACATGTAATTGGGAATCACCCCCTAGACACATTCACAACACCAAAAAAATAAATATAAATAGAACCCTAAAACCCCATCTCCAAATGATTTACCCTTACCAATGTTTAACATTAACATTTCTACATACATACAAAGGTGTATGTACGGTGTGAGAGTAAGCCTAGTAAGATGACACCTGAGAAAAGATTGCATGATATAAGTATTATAAGTAAAATATAGTATACATTTTATAAAAAGGAAATTCAAAAACAATTTTAAGGAATGAAATTTAGAAAGATAAATAATATTTTGGAAGGAAACATTATAGAATAAAAAAATCAAGGAAAGAACACTTGCTTCAAAAATTACCATCAAATCCTACTCTATTCTGATTTAATATTCAATATAGAAAATGAGCTGTAGTCACCAGAAATACCCATAGTAACTAGCTAACAATGGTACACTTGGAAAATCATATCACAATGATTTTTGTCATATAAACCACAACCAACAACGCTTTCGTGCAAGATCTACAAGAGAGGAGAAACACCAAAAAATTTAGTGGGTTAAAATACTCACAATTG
The DNA here is from genome assembly GCA_963277665.1 of Viscum album. Lineage (NCBI taxonomy): Eukaryota > Viridiplantae > Streptophyta > Magnoliopsida > Santalales > Viscaceae > Viscum > Viscum album. The sequence continues at coordinate 1,386,907,535 of OY728122.1, forward strand.
TTTTATTAGTGTTGTTGCGTCAATCTTGATATTTGAAAATGGGCCACCAATACTTCAGAATCACGAGCATACTATTCCTAGTATACCCACCTAGATACCCGTGGTTCCCATTTTTTCTAAATAAATTTTCACATTCACATAATATATCACCTAAAAAATTTAAAATCCAAACAAATCATTACAAAATAAAAACCCACCACATGAATACCTAAGTCTTCATTTAAACTCAAACACTCACCAAATTACATTTCAAATTATAATTTCAATTACTTAATCATTTTAAAAATTCCCAATTGTAAACAATAAAAAATTATCAAAATCACTTTCAACCAAACAGTTAGCCCAATATCCTTTTTAAACCTATATATAAAACTAATTCGATTTCAAGAAATCATTCCGAATATTTAATCCTTTTTTAATTCATCACAAAAGTGTACAATAATAAAAACACACAAAAAACAATACAAAACATGTTCCATTCCCATTAACAATTTAATAAAACTTTTCACAATTTATAAAACATTATTAAATAACACCACAAGGGCGGACATAAAAAATATACTCATTTAGATGTAGAAAATTCATTTTCAACCCACTTGTTTAATAAACACTTTCCAAAACCACATCCAAACCGCACTCATAATATATATAACATGTCAAATTATAAATATCACATTAAACACTCACTTCAGACACATTCTCAGCTTATCCAATTTTGGACACATTCGTCTCACCCAACAATAAACCCATAAAACATTGTCATAAAACAACCCAATGTATTACTCACACAAATCATGACCTATTTCCTTATAAAACACATCACCCTAACATAGTTTTCCAAAACATTTGAAATTTACCTTTCACACGGATCATTAAAACTATACACACATTTATGAATTTAAAACAATCATAATAAAATTCAACATTAAATGTTTATGTATGCAATCACCTACATTTGATGTCAAAATCCAAAAAAACAGGTTAAAATACTAAACCGCACCTAAACCACACCATAAGAAATAAGCAATAAAACCTAATCTTGAACATAGAACCCAAATAATCTTTATTAAACCTGGAGGAAAAATATAAAGATGTTGAAATATTAGATCCCCCAGAACGTGGGAAAACACATAAAAATAAAAAAGAAAACAAAGAAGAACTCCGTAAAATAAAGGATCTAGTGGTTTTCAAAGAAAAACACTTAAAAATTGATGTCCAAGGATGATAGGGGATCCATGGAAGCTCCCACGGCTGAAAATACCTTGTGGTATAGAAGCAGGAAAAATAGGTTTAATTCTAGAAGAAAATTGTAAATATAAAATTTTTACTAAAATTGGAATTTTGCACGGTTAGTCCAAATGGTTTAATAATCCATATGAAATCCATACTGACACATTTCTCAAAGTTCTCGATTAACTGGGATGAGGTACAAGAGAATACAGTAGCTGTTCGGTAGGATTTTTCTTCTACTTCATGGTTACATAGGTCGGGCACACAGTTTACACTAACTGTTTGTCGACCCTACACATTGGTCTGTCCCCCCAAATATTGACAATTTCCTAAAAAATCCAAAATGGAATCTATTGGAAAACAATAAGAAAAAAATATTAAGGAATAATTCCCCACATGTTTAAAACCATCTCACCCAATTACTGATAAAATGACTAATAACATGAACCCAACTATAATAATGGAAAAAATAATAACACAAGTGTGATAATTCTCCCCACCATAATGATTTCTTCCTGGGAATGCCACAAAAAAGCCTACTAGAAAATCAAAACATGATATTATTTCAATGTTTTAAGGGGTTATGATGGAATGAAAAATGAAATTAAGACATGGACACTACCAACATGAAATGAGGGAAAAAAATGCTAACTTGGGAGACCGAAATAGACTCCCTGCTAAGTGTCACCCTCCCCAAAAATCCACATCACCTAGAATTGATTGATCAATGAAAGGTTACTCCCACCACATAAAGTTAAACATCCTATGAAAAAAACTATAATAATTCATCGGATGCTCATGCAGTCCACCTAAAACAATCAAAAAATCCAAATGAGGCAACCAAAGACATGGTTTATTAAAATCGTTGGGCGCACACCAAACCCAATTTTTAGTCAAATATTGAGCATTGTGTATATGGATATAAATGAGAATACCCACCACCCATACACCACCATGAATTATTCCAATTTATAGACATAGGGAGGCCTACATGGGATCCCCCTATTTTAAATAGGATAACTTTAATTTATTCCAATGGAATTACAAAAATGACCACATTGGGTCTGCACACCATATGATACGTCCTACCTACCTAATATGAATAGGACATCATGGTATCCCAACATATTCCTACATGATAATTTTACACAAAAACCAATTTCTCCACCACAAGTGGATAGAAAGAAGATATTTCAAACCAAATAGATGCAATATAAAATTTTTCCACATCCATGGGATGTGAAAACATTCGTCTGGATCTATGAAGAAAAAAACTAAATTATATGTCAAACCACATATGGAAGAAATCTTGGATATTCATGTAGAAAAATTTATAACCACATTGAATTGAGAAAACGAGACAACCATGCCTCCTCACATTCAAGGAGGAACTCTTTCACCCATGCAGTTCACAAAAAGAGATAGGGTCCCCATGACTCCTTCCACCAACCGGCACAACTACGAATACAAAATCTGCAAAATAAAAATTGAACTGCCTCAACAACCAAAATCGATGATAGGGACTAGTCCAGGATCCCATACATTGTAGGGATCCTGACTATGTTCCATCATTATTCTGGGACCTTTGTATAGATCTTTTTTTCTTGAAACACCTCCTACATTGCAGTCATTCAAAAAAACCACTGATGAAATCACCACCCATGGATTCCATAAGAAACAGTTTTTTAATCTAAAAAACACCAACAGGAACAACAAACCTCGATACCCACAAAATACCACATGACACATTCACCAATATAGGGAAATAAAAGAAGAATATGTACAAACTCTTTCATTCCAAACAAGAAACAATAGAAAAAAGAACATACAAATGGAACCTTCACTCAAAACAATGAAACACGTAGTTTCTTAAATATAACACCTTTATTTTAAAAATAGAGGTTCACAGAAGATTTCATTGTATTAGACTATGCTATCAAGAAAGGACAAGAAACTTCAATGTGTAACTAAACATGAACCTTATAACTAATAGAGACATTATATGGAAAGGGACATCAAACTGAGTTTCAAATAGCATCAGATTACTGTACACTCCCACAAAACCCTCTTATGACCGGGTCTACCACAGTGATGGCCTAATACGAACCATTAATTAGATGAAACCTGTAAAAGACCAAAATTCCTGTCATAATGACATCTAGAATTGATTACTCGAGGCTGCTTCCATCTTTACTTTAATGGAATTCCTATCAATGCCTCAGAATAAGGCCTTCATAAAAATCAGTGTCTGTAATCACCTTCAGTTACATGGGAATTTCACGAATACAATGTCTCCTTCAACATCCCACATCCACACTCCATATATGATAGTGTTTTCTAAATTTCAAAAGAAGAGAAATAGAACTAACCTAGAAACACAACATGAGAGTCTTTACTTTCATCTACTATAAGGTATGCCAATGGTGAATCAACCATGGATTTACATTAAACATGCATTAATTCATTATAGTGGAGCACACTGGCCAATATATGAAAAAGAGCGTCCACTTAAAATAACCAACTGGGAAATACATGAAACTAAATTCCTCTAACATACGGTGGTAATCATCGCAATGGATTTCAAAAACATTTCAATAAATGGAACTATTATCCCATATCCCAAAACTAACTCACCATGAATTTATCAAACACGAAACATTATTCTACCATAATGAATTCTCAATCTCAAAAATCCTAACATAAACCATTTACAAAATACAAGAATACACCCCACAAAATCAACATATGTAAAAATATTATATTTTATTTTAAAAGAAATTTTGAAAATATAAAAGGATTGGTGGGTAACATATTTACCAATGATATAACATTGATCCTATCACATGAATTTTTTCATTGTAATTTAGGCAACCATTCACATCACACACATATCTTATTCATAAGATCACATACAGAAATACCATGGGTAAAATAAATATCATCTGATTTCCAATATAAACAAGCATCCCACATTTACATATTGACAATTCACTAAAATCATAATTTCATAAATTACTAGCCCCATCAAAATCGTAACCAATTTTGAGTTTCATATTATTTTTAGAAAAAAACAATCCATTCAAATAAAAACTCGTTTTTAAAACATACACAACAATTTCAAAACATTTGATTCAATTTCAAAATGCTTTCAGTTATAAAAAAACACTACTTCAACAATCACCATTATATAAAAAACTCAACACATCTCATTTAAAAAAATATACAATACCATTAAGAAAATAATAAACCCTTTTTCCAAACAAGAAACTTTTTAAAAACAATACACATTATTCATAAAACTACACACATGAAAAACACAACCCATTTACTCAGAAATAATTTTACGACAGACCACATTTCTAAAACATTCATTTGGAAAATTCGGAAAACAAAATTTGACCTTCCGAAAACTAAATCATTTTTAATTCAAAATCAATCTTTCATAATTCCAAAATAAGGGAATTTGAAAATTTATTTTTCAAAACATAAATTGACACATGATTATGCTAAGGGATACTAGTGTCAATGATATACAATGATATATGGTTGGCATCCCTACGTTAGTCACACCTCCATCTCATAGTGTGTTTTAAGACCATGTCTCCTGCACCACAAGGCATATTATTCCCTACGATCTCACTAAGACCATTGACCAAACTCCCATTTCATTTCCTAACCGAAAAGAAACCACAAGGACTAATGAACTCAAACAGAACCTGACTACCAATAGAGACATGAATATAGTCATGAGGTGTACGAGCTTGGATCCTTACTCATAACCAAAATTTCAATTCCTAAAATCCTAGATCCGGCCATCCTAGACTCCTCCACAATGAACTTTATAGAATAGAGTGAACCTCCTCGGATAACAATTATTCATGAACCAAGAAGGGATTTTATAAAAAGAATCAATAGACCCTGTCTATGGCATGGTTCAAATGGTGTTACCTTACCCAAGAGGCTGGTACAAGTGACCAAGTATCATATATAAATTGTGAAAATGAATTAACCAAATTTATAAGAATTAAATGATCAACAATAATCAATAAAAAATAAAAATTCAAACCAAACAAGCCATAAAAAATATTCATATTTTATTACAATGTTTAATTCAGAACCAAACAATGATAAATAAAAGGAACCAAAAGACTAACTAAAAACCCACCACATGGAACGGTGAATAACCTTCAATACACCTCCACAACACCGCACCATGAAAGATAGCTTGAAACACTAACCACCATATACGAAATCATTAGTCTTATATATGTCTATCATTACTAGTTCTACTTACATCCAATGGTGTGAGTATGTTATGAATGTAATCCCATTAGAATGTCATCAGTGGAAATATTCTAGGATATAGAAAATATTGGGATTATATAATGAATTATTTATAAAAATGAAATACTAGTAAAAATTTAAAAGAAAGAATCATTGAATTAGAAACTGGTTTTTTGATTTCAACATTAAAGAAGAAACTAATATAAATAATGAATAAATTCTTCTGAAATTTCCAAACTAATATACCATATAGAAATGGTACAAGAGATATAACCAATTAGAACTAGTCATGGGAAATACCCTTATGAACCATCTAACAATGGGACAATAAGGACATCACATCATACTGAAATGTGGATTAGATACCATGACCAACAGCACTCTTGGGACCATGCCACTAGAGAGAAGAATCATAAAAAATTCTACTAGTTTCCAATCCTCCCAAATATATAGAAAGTGGTCTATATTCCATCCCTTTCCATCATACCATGACAAAACCACATTCAAATCACCTGAATAATAATCCCAGTCTACCCACCAAGATACCTATTCTTCTTCTTTTTTTTGATCAATCATGTTTCACATTCACAATATATATATCCTCCACATTTCTCAATCCTAACAAGTCATTACAAATAAAAAATCCAACAATTTAATACCCAGATCTCCTTTTAAAATCAATTTCACACCAAATAACTTTTAGAATACAATCTATATTACATAATAATTTCATGAATTCCCATTTGGAAGCAATAATGAAAGAAGAAAATAAATTTCAACCAAGGCATGATTCCTATTATTTAAACCATTTTCAATACATAAAAATTGTTCACAATTAGTAATGTACAACAAAACCAATTCTAAACATGTTATACACCCCTAGTGAAATTTAATACATCATTTTAAAAAATTTATAAACACTCATAAATAACACTATAAGGGATTACACTATAATTATACCCAATTACATTTTGAAAATACATTTTCAGACCACATTCTCGAAAACACCTTTTGAAAACCATTTTCTCACCAAACACATAAAACATATAACCTTCCAATTTCTAAATTTCTCATTAAAATATCACACCTATTGAATTCTTACCTTATGTGATTTTGAAAACATGATCCACACCAAAAAAATCAATAAAACATTTTCTTAAAACATAACATCAAATTACTCTCACAAAACATAGCCTCTATCAGTACGAAACCCATTAACATAACATTGATTTCCAAATTTTTTGATATTTACCCTTTTCACAAGTAAAAAATATAGAAAAGATTGTCGAATTTATACATGCGTAATAAAATTCATTAAAAAATGTTTTATCAAAAAATAACCAATATATTTTGTGGAAATCCCTAAAAACTGGTGTGAATCTCCAACCACTTCTCAACATCACTATTAATAATAAAAAACAAACCCTAATCATGAACATCTATCCCAAAAACTCATGATTAAACCCTCTAAATAAAGCCCCAGTGGCATAAAAATTATAAGCCCGTGAAAGGGGTAATAAATTCTAAAATTAAGGTAAAATACAAGGAAGAAATCCAATACATGGGTGATCAGGAATATTCCCAAAAAAATACCCTTCAGAAATTGGTGTCTAAGATAGCTATGGGGCGAAGAGTAATCTTCCATGGATGAAAATATGATATGGGTAAGAAGATGAGTGTATTAGGTTTTATTCTGGAAGGGAAAATCTTAAATTCTAAACTTTTTAATGACCAATAAGTTTTTCACGGTTAGTCTTCATAGTTTAATATACTGTTTTCACACTCTGTCTGAAGCACATGGTCACCTTGGACATGGTCCAAATCATTACGGAATCCATGTAGTAATTTCATCCTTCTACTACATGGTTAACTAGGTCGGACGCACAACTGAAAATAACTATTCAGAAAACCTTTTCCCTGGGTTATTCGACCCAATCATTGTCATGTTCCTCCTAATATCAATACGAAACCAAGCGGAAAATGAATGACCAAAAATATGTGGAATGAATATCCAAAAAATTTAAACAATCGATGCCCAGTATCTATGAAAATGAACAAGAACCCAACACAAACCAAAATTATGGAAAAATAAATGACATTTCGGTGAAATGTTCTTACCATGTTTACATTTCAAAATCATAGTCATTTTTAAATCCACCAATGAAAAAACAATTTTTTATAAAATATTCCATAATAACATCATTTCATAATCATTGAATACCTTCTTTTTCAAACTAGTACTTTCACAATACAAACTATTTGATTGTTGAAAACCATTTCTATAGAATTTAAAAAAAACATATTTTAAATTTCATACATTCATTTTATAAAGGTTATATAAAGAACAATTTCAAAAATAAAAAGGAAACCAAAATAAAATCCCATTAGTGAATGGAATTTGTACATAAATGTAAAATGAATCATGTGTAGGGTAAAAATTTATCTGTTCATGTCTTGGTTGATTCATAAGGAAAACACATCCAAAATATTACAATAGTTTGTATAATGGTCACTAAATCAACCAAAATGACGAATACATTTTTATTACACATTTTTAATAGAGGGGTCGATACGCAACCTCTTTCAGTGAATGGTTTATTAGACAACGAGGTATCTATGGATATGTAGTCATCTCACTAATCTAGTACAAAACATAAAAGAGGTTCCCAAAAATCTCATAAAGTATCATATATGAAATTAATATAATCATTAAATGGAAAATAATAATACTTAATAATGAATCATATCGTAAAATTCATTGGTAAATGAAGATTTATTGTAAACATTAGTCAGCAGGTACATTGTCATAAAATACCACATCAGTCATGTCAAGTTAATAATATCAATTATACACTAACTCACACAATATAAATGTATGTTTCAATATAAAAATGGCATTTGATACTAATTTTTAACAAACATGAATTGAATTCCATGGAAAATGAAATAATAAACAATCTAAAACTATTCTGATTAGTATTAAAATTTCACACCAGTGTAAAATAGTCAATGGAAATCAAGGAAATAAATTTATAAAATATATAACCCAACAAAAGTAAAAATAAATAATATATTAAAATGTAAATTTCAACTTATTTATAAACCATTTCAATTAAATAATTATCCACAGTGAAGAATCATTACATACCATTATAGAATGTAAAAAAAAGACTACCATTAACTATCTATTTCTATACTATTACAACCCACCATGTACTATGTAACCTGACCACAACTACCCAATATCAAACACCTAAAATAATGATGAAAATTACTTGAGAACCTACTATATAAAAATGACAATTTCAAAATTATAATGACGAATGAATGAATAATATTAATGGAGACATATAGTATGCCAAAACATATTAAATAAAATTTAACTATACCAAAATGTATATATTTATACTTGAATTATAATAATGGAAAATGTGGTTTTCCATTAAAATATTTAGATGGAAAATCCTAACTCATTTCTTAAATAGGAATTAAATCCATAATATCATGTTATGAGTCATAGACAGTTCAAACCATTAAATTTATTTTTTAAATTATTTTTTCATAATATGAATATTAAAGTATATAATATAATTTTAGAAAGAAATACCATTAGTAGAATCCTTATCAATACATTACAGAATCCACTGACAATCATACATAAATATTATATGACGCATTAACATGTATCATATAATAAAAAATACTAATGAAATTTAAATGTTTAAATAATTTTCACATATAAAATTAATAATATATAATTATGGAAGATAAATTGGGAAATTCTACTTCCGAGTAATGTTAATTTGATTAATACAACATGCAATGTAACAATTTCATCATTTTAGGTAAAATATTCAATATATTTTAATAATTTCTCTAGTAATAGATAATAATTATCTTGAACTAATACATGATAATGTTAATTATACAATGTACACAAGCCCTCTCTCACCACCTAAGAGAACATACCTAACCCAAATCTATATTGAAAAGGGAGACTATATATGGGGTGTGAGTCTATAATTGAAAATATTAAATCATTTTCCATTCATTACAATACCCTGGTCTCTCATTGGCAAAACAATTGATGGAGAATGAAAGCATAAAGGATCACAACACAAATCCAAAATTTATTAAACTTCCAAATTAATATTTCTAAGAATAGAATGTCCACACCTCACCCTACCCTTCATGATCTCTTATATTATATAACACATTTGTTAATATATATTACTATTTTTACCATGTATCATTATTCGAGGAACATCATACATTAGGGGGTCCTCAATAATTTTCATAACAAAAACATAAAACTAAAATGTTTTCAAAAAATTCCTCTATAGAAAATTAAACTAATAAAAATGTTTTTCAACTAAATAAAACAACCATTTGAACCATAAATTCCAAAGGATCACACATACTATATTCATTTAAAACCCATTTTGATATTCCAAATTGGATTTTAATATTATTATTTGAATGACTAGACAATCACTATAATTATTTAAAAATATTTATACAAAAAATAATTCTTATAAAACTTGTTATAATAATTTCCATAAATTATTCAATAATGGTTATATCGAAAAATCATAAATATAACCACATGAAAATACTTTGGTGCAAAAAACCATTTCCATAATTAAATTTTATTCATTTTAGAAATAGAATCCACAATGTGTTGAATATAATAAGTTACCATTTTTGATTAATTTATCAATAATCTAGATGAACTAATTCACGAAAAATAAAATTTGAACAGAACTACTATTTGAAAATTAAAAAATTACAAACCAATAATTTATAATTAGATATGGAATGAAAAATAATTCAAGGAACACATAAATCAGTATGAGAAGTGAAAATGTAGAAATAAATACTATGGAATGAATAGGATCAAACTATAATGAATCCCAGATGTCTCACCTTCAATTAAGAACACTTAATCCAATAAGAGATATCTCATGTGAATCAAAAAGGACCATAGAAAACAAATCACATAAATATTCTAGATCCAATTATTCCTCATGTTTCAGTGGCTTCCAAGAAAAATAATAAAAGATAAAGGATGGATATTATTGTCTATGTGTAGCTAGAAACTCTATAAATGTATCACTACATCGATTTAAAATTTATTGATCAATAAATTGATGTTGGGAGAGCCATAATAACCCATTTTTTCTCCCATGTATCATATGGATTTAGATATGTTGAATGGATAAGTGATAATATATAAAACTTTTCTTTTTAGGAATAATTAAAACACTACATGTACCCAGGGATAGTTAAAGGGAAACAACTAACGAGTCAGTGGCTACAACATTACATTACTGCCACCATCCAGGTCAACATCTGGATAGTGGGATCCCACTCTTGGCCTATAGTAATAGAATAATATTATTTAAAATTCAATGAAAATTTAATGGGTAAACTATATCTTTGAGAAAACATGGGACTACTTATATCTCAATATGTTGTTGGTGTTGGACGATGCATTCTTCATACTTCTGGTCCACCCTTCAACCACTGAAAAATCAAGTAAAAACACATCAAAATGTTTGTTGATGAAGATTATATATGATATAAAAATAATTATATATTATAGAAATAACATGATACTATAAAAAATATATTTATTGTAATTTCAAAATAATCACTGACTTTTAAGCTATAAATCATAAACACATAATGGGAGAAGATAAGTCATATTATTCCCAATATTCATCTCAATTATCCATTATAAAATTTAAAACAATTTCAGTAATATGACATATCACTAGAAACAACTTATTAATTACTCAAGAGTTCAACTTTGAAAAATATTATGTTATAAAATTTGGATCCTAGATATGAATCCCATAAAACTCATAATAATAGAGTGATCTTTTGGGAATATACAAAACTAAAAATTCACACTTTATATATGATGAAAAAAAATTATAGAGTTATAAAAATAATATTTTAGTTGGATAACATGTTTATCGATCATGTATATTACATATCATTATTTTTTTATTTATATGTGATAATACTGAATGATAAAATCCTTAGTGTATATCGAAAAAACATCCCATATAATGGTAGAAATGGGAAAACAATACAATGGATTTAATTATATAACTCTGCAAGATATATTGAAGACATAATGTTAATTTTATTGTAGTCAATCAGTATTAAAATTTTCCACATTTTATTTCGATTAAAGTGGATTTATCTCATTTCCATCTCACTGAGATAGACATTAGATAACTGGTAAGGATTTATATAGAATAGTTATTCATTGTATTTATACTGTGATATGATTCTTCCATTATTTTTTTATATAATTATACAATATTCATTATAAATATATATGATTTATAACATTAGTAATCATTAATAGATGCAAGATTTGATTGAGACTGAAATTATAACACTATAAGATATTTTTGTGTATTTTATGATAAATACCCAACAATTTTTTATTAACACTCACACAATCTAGAGAGCATATATAATAATAATTTTCATTCATATATTTATATGGAACCTTATAAGGCTCTTTATCATAAGAGTTGTTGGACTCCAACATTTCGGGATAATGATGGAGTGAGTAAGCTAATATGTTATAAGTTTTTCTATGAACATTCAATGATGGTACAAAAAATTAATTAAATAAAAAAATATAAACAATGTCTATTGAATTGATAAAGTGATAATCATTGATAAAATATAGAGTATAATTTTACTAATATGATATTCCAAAGAATCTCCAATTGTAATGGAGGAAGGAAAAAATATAATAATGGGATGTTATTCAAGAGATAATTAGTCATTTTCTGTTCCATTATCTTATCTAAGTCATAGCCTATCAACTGACCCTTGGTCTACATAGATCTCCATTGTAATATCTGTTCCACGGGTAACATAAGATTGTATACATGCCTAATCCATCACATGTACTATTCAAGGATCCTGCTGCACTAGTAGATGACCTTTCCCCTGTGAAAAAACTATAGAAATAATAGAATGAAACACAATATTATATGAAATAAATCTATCCAACTTGTTAATGTATTATAGAGAAATCATATATATGATGATGAAACATGGTAACCTAAGGATATTTTGATTGAAATGTAAACTCACTTTTTTCAAAATGTAATAAATTTATGATGGAAAAAATATTTTAAAGGGATGTATAATCTAATAACCCATATATATAGTAAATATGTTTCCTTAATTAAATATTATTTCAGTATCTTGACATTCAAGGAATCACAAACTGTATAATATTTTTGACATATTAGATAAATAATTTACAAAATAAATAAAATGAACTTTATATAAAAATATATTAACCAATTATCAATTCTTATAATATTGGAATATGAATAGTTAATTCTTAAAGGGTTCATTTTTCTATAATGTTGTGTTTCCATATTTATTTTAATTTCAACTATATATTTAAATTTGAAAATTTTAATAATTTTAATTATATTAAAATATTACCATTTTTAATATAATTTATCAAATTGATCACCATATTTTTTTAACTTTTTTTTAAAAGACAATTTTTCATTAATTTATAAAAAAATATTTACTAATAATAGATATATTATGATATTATAATTATATTAAAAATAAATATAAGTTTATTAAAAATCATAATTAAATAAAAAATTTATTTATTGGATAAATATATATATATATATATACTATCCTTTATTTATACCCCATATGTATTCCATTTTATAATCATATATAATGATTTCCTTTAAAAGAAAATATTATTATAATTCATTTATCAACAAATGTTTATGGAAATATTATGTTCTAATTGATTCAAAATACACATTAAATTTATTTTTATTATACAAAACAATTTATACAAGGAAAATAAAATCCACTGAAAATTTAATTATACACAAAATCATTATGCTTAGAAATACTTATTTGTTTAAAATGGATATTTACGTATAACATCTTCTCATTCTATAATTACATAATCTTATGAATATTACTATTATATTTGACAATTGATTTCATATATTCAATCTATAAATAAAATTATCTAATATTTAATTTTTTTTTATTTTTTAACTATTAGAAAATTAAACATTTAATTTTTATTTTTTAGTTTAATACTAAAGAAGGAAAAACTAAAATTTAACAAGTATCACCATAAAAATATGTTTAAAATAATTATAAAATAATATTTCCAAGGATACAAATATATATATAATCCTAAAAACCGTTATTATTAATTTTTTTATTTTTCTTGACATTGGATCACGCCATCTTTATATTTTATATTAAATTATTTAAAATAATTTTATCCTCACCACCTATAAAATGGATCACTAACAACCCCATTTGGGAAACCCCAGAAATTAGTTTCCACCTGAAACTCTACCCAATATAATTTACTAATAATAATATTTCATTTCCTTAATAGTATTCTCAAATGAAATTATGTTATGTACCCTATTTTTATAGAATCCGTGAAGGAATATTCAATTATTTCATCATGAGTACACTTTTTCCATATGTTCTGTTACATTATATCAAAATATGCAAAGAACATTCTAAAAATAATATTTTTTTACTATATTTTTTCATATATCGAATGAAACTATTTATTAAAATAAGTATAAACCAAATTTCCCCTTACATATTAATGAAAACTATATAGGCATGCCGATATTGTGTGGAACACCATCTTTAAGAAGAGATGACTTTAATCTATCACATGAACCACATATTGGTAAATATAAAAGTTAATATATGAAAAAATGTGAACAATATGACATAGATATTAATATTATGAAATAAATATAACACATCATATATCATTTGTTTTCTTTAAGAAATGAAAATTTTAATTATTTCATGTGTAGTCAACTTCCACCATGAAGTTGGATATCTCAATTTTCATATATTTTGATTATAATTAATTTAACCCACATCAAATATGATTCACCTCATTAGAATTTAAACAATAATAAATTATAGAACATTAATAATAATTTTTTTTCCAAAAAAATACATTCAAATTCATAATCATCCACTATTAATGGTATTTTCATTTCATTTATGGCCTACAAAAATACATGAATTTGGATATAAAAACATATTTTGGAATAAAATATGTATAAAATTTAAGATGCTTCAAAAAAATAAAACTATTATAAACGTCTCAAAAATTGTAATTAAATACTATCACCATGTAACTAATCCAATTAAATTTTATCATTATGAATAATTATAAATATATAATTCAATACCATTATATTTACTTTAAATGGTGAAATTCTGATGAATAATGAAGATTAATACTTATATTATCTAAATATTTCCAAATATATAAAGATACTCACGCCAATTACTGAAAATAGATAATAACTAACTAATATAGATGTAGTCAATAATTAGAAATGATGTTTGTAAAATATTAGGATTAAGAGTAGGGTTATAAAATTGGAGACTAATTTATTTATAATTTTTATAAAGGTTGTTAGAGGGAATTGAGCTATTCAAGTATTCATGGTATGGTTTTTATCTCAAAATGTCACTACATGATCTATATTAATTATTATATGATAATTTGATTTTAAAATGTTGTCTCATAGTTACATCTAATCATTTTTTATCATTATATTATATTATTACAATTTATTAAATGTTTTATTCTATATTATCTCTCTCAGGAGGTTTTGAACCAACATTATAACAGATTTAAGTGTTTTATTGATTAAATATATGTTTCATTGAGCATAGTATTTCATAAATGAATATAAAACTCATCATTTCATATATCCTTACCTTTACAGGATTTACATATTGTTACATATTCTTCTATAAAAATTAATAGTTATCATCAAAACCAAATTATTTTATAAAACATTTCCAAAAACGAATGATTAATGATTATAAGAATAACTATTATCCATCCAAATGATTACCCTAAACCATGTCTAGGTTTTCCATTTTAATTATTATTTCTATAAGTAAAATAGATTTCATTTTATCACAAATATTCTTTATATTAAATTTTCCATATTTTTATAAGAATGTCAATATTTGTTTCTCTAATGTGGGTTTATCGTCATAATTGTATAAAAGGAATAATAAAAGTGTTATTTATTATTATTTACCACTGAAAATAAGAGTATTATATTTTTTTTATTTCAAATAATAATTATATAAAACAGTCATATTCTTTTCAAAAGTCATCAATATCACTTTTCAAAAAAAATTAACATAATATTCACTTCAAATTTTATAATAATGTTTATTTTTATTCAAAAAAATCATGTATTTTAAATTATATTTTTCCTCCATAGATTATAAAACAGCATGTTACATTATTCTCAATATATGTCTATTATTATGGTATAATTAATTTTAATAATTGAGGTTTTTTATAATATATTAATTTAAAATATTATTTTATGATATATTTTTTAAATTCTTCAGAAACCAAATATTGTTCTAATTTTTTATTTAGAAAATGATGATTATTGTTTTTATGTGGAATATATATGTATAGATTATTATGGGTGGGAACATAAATCAAAATCAAATATATTTGATTAAATTATATATCATTATATATTTAGCTATGGACATCATGATTTTTTTCACCCATTTGTTGGATAAAATATTTTTCTCACATTATCAAGCATGGAAAAAATTAATTTTTTCTTTATGAGTGAGAAAAAAATGTATTATCATTTTGGATTTCTTAATATTTTTTTACAGTTTTAAAACATTTTTATAATTTTTTGTAAGAGTTCGATTAATCTTCTTAAATTTTAATATATTCCAGTTCTTTCTTTTTATGTCATCTTTTGAAACTAATCTTTACTCTTATGTCATAATCAAATGGTTTTTCTTGTTGAAATATTTTTATAGAAAAAAAACTATTATGTTTTCTTTATTATTTTATTATGGTCTTATTTTTTTGATATTTTTCTATGACTACCATCTATGATTGTGACGCCATGGGCATGGATGCCATATAATGGGGTTGTCAAGCTCGGCCGGCCACAGGGCCTCCAACACTTATCCCCAAATACCAGAGGCTAGCACCTAGTAGTGGTGGCCTTGTGTGAGTCCATGGGGAGACTATAAACACATTACCAATGTTTAGTGCAATAGGTGAATGTAAATAGAGGTATATATTGGAAAAAATATTTGAAAATAAAAGGCACAATAGAAAATTTAGGCCCAATGTTAATAATAGCTAAATAAACTAGAATAATATTCAACAACTGATAATATTTTGCCTCACTATAAGACCAGAAAACATGGATACAAGGAAATAGTCATAACATGTTGTGTAAAAGAATAAATAAATAAAAATACTATCCTATGATTACTAATCTATGACCCGGTCATCTACTATCAAGCATGGTCCTAAACAGTATGCAATAACAGGTTTCAAGTGGTATGCTTCCCTTTGTCAACACCTATGACCATGTAATCTATAGCAGGTACCAAACAACACATGTAGATCATGTCAGATAAATCTCAGTGGTCCACCAACAATAGTATCTCTAACATGTAGCCCATGTGGGTAAATATGAAATTGTGAAAGCATTTATATATAATTTAAATCAGTACAATGTAATTAAATATCAAAATACCGGCTTCATCACGTGGCTAGTCTTTGATTATTTCAAAAATTCATTAATTGATTATTACAATTTTATAAACATCTCACATGTTAAAAACAGTGAATATTCGATGTTATAATAAGGAAACATGTAATGATATTAAATAGTAAATTCACATGGAAATAATGAAGGTGATGTAGACCTCATGGGTCTCAATATAGTAATTAATACATCATAGAAGGGTGAAAGAGTATAATCAATGGAGCATATTATAAGTAATTCCACAATGAAGAACATGTTATGTCGATTGTGATCATCCTAGGATAATAAAGTCTAAGTAAGGATTGGGCCTGATGTACTTTAATTATGGATCCTACTTGTCAATGATATACCAAATTAATGTATCAAAGGTATACTATTATGATAATGAAATGATCCCAATGATTCAAACTAGGAATTCATGAATGGGAAAGGATTAGGACCTAGGTGGGTTTCAACCAATGAAATCAATATTATTGAATCATAATGTTGTTCCTGAGTTCTCATGTCATTCTGCAATCAGAATCCATGGAAAGCTTGTGTGAGGCCATTCCAATTTAATTATGAATTCATTTAATAACTCAATCGGTTCAATCATTTATTTTAATTAGTTTGATAAGTCCATGCATCATGCTACCATTCAAAAATTTATTTGGATGATTTTTTTTTCCATTACTGTTAC
Organism: Viscum album; assembly: GCA_963277665.1. Lineage (NCBI taxonomy): Eukaryota > Viridiplantae > Streptophyta > Magnoliopsida > Santalales > Viscaceae > Viscum > Viscum album. The sequence goes on from OY728122.1 coordinate 1,386,925,370, forward strand.
AAGGAAATGTAGCATTCAACCATTTAATATGATTAATGAATATTCCATATTCAACCATCATTCTGATATTGGTTTTCCAATAAATTGGAATGTAATAATTTATATATGATATTATAATTAAATAAGAATAATTAAATTCTTTGTATCATTTTTGTATATTGAATCCATCATTAAATCCATTGTTGAGATACAATTTTGGAAAAAAAATTCATCAATTCTTGAGGTTGTAGTATGATGACGACAAGATCATATATTTTGTATCTTATTTGATGGAATAGATTTTGTTTATATTTCATTAAATATAATTAAAAAAGATAAATGTATATAGAAGATAAATATTATTTATACAATCATGTTTTAATAGGATTCTAATCATTTAGAAAATAAAACCAAATATTAATGGAATGTTAAGAATTATAACACTTCATTAGGGAACAAATTTAGGATTACAACTAATCCCATCAAATAAGGGTTTTTTAATCACCTAAATTCAAATATAATGATGTATGGTATGTAAGGAAAGTATTTGAGTCTTTCCTAGCTAGTAAAAAGTATTTGGTAGTGCGAATAGTAGAGTGTAGTGGTGTCCTTTAATACGTGGGGGATACGACACACATGGTATTCGGTATGAAATTATTTTTCACACACTCAAAGGATAAAAAATTAAAAAATATATAGTTTTATATAAGATACGGATAATATTATTCTATAAAATAGGAATTATAATTGATTTTTGGTAATGGTTATCCTACTCGTTATTTTCACACCCATTTAACTTATTTTACCCTCAACCACATTTTACTTCTTTTATTATTCATTATGATACAAAATGTAGTTGAAACATGTATATGATATTAATTATTTTTATTCCGAATACTAAATCTTTTTGGCCAAATTATATTCCTAGAATATGTATAATTTAATTAAAAAACATATAGGAACTCCAAAAAAATAGTTTCTCAAATAAATACTTATATGAGTACGAATCATTATTATATAAAAAATGAACATTTTATTAAATAAATTGATATATATTTCATTAATATTGACATAATTTAAATAATTTACTTTATAAAACAATTTTATAAAAAAAATTACTATGTAAATTATTCAATATAAAAGGTAGTTTTTAATAAAAATATATATATATATCAATTCATTGAAAAATAAATATTTAACAAAATTCATAATAAATCACTATAGATATACTTTTAATTTATTTTTTTCAAAAATTGATACTATTTTTTAAAATAAATATTCAAAAAAGAGAAAAAATCTTTTTTTATTTCATATAAAATAAATATAAATTTTTTAGAAAACTAATTTTTTTAAGAATATAAAGGCATTAAGAAAAATTATGTACGTATTTATGAATTTTTTTCTATAATATAAATATACATATATTTCAAAAAAATATTCACTTTCATACCACTAATGTAACGGCCCGACCCTAGTTACCGTGAGTCGGTGCATTATTACATAAAATTGGCATGATCACATGAAAGATCAAATCTTGAAAGACCGATTGGTTTAGTATCCTTGGAAACACTAGATATATTCATAAAGTTTTACATTACATGATAAAGTGAAAAACTACAACAACAACATAATGTCTTCATAGTCCACACTATTATCCCCTCATAAAATCCCTGCAGGTCATTCATAACTTACTTCTTCAAATCCTGGGAAAAATAAAACATAAAAAACGGGTGAGCTCAAATTCCCAGTAAGGATATCAATATAGCGGAAACTTTCATAAATAATAATAAATAATTAAGGCAATATATAACTAAAAAAAAGACTTTAAAACATGAACTTCAACATAGTATAGCAAAAGTAAAATCAAATATTTCCATTTACTTATTCACATGGATATTCTACTAATCGAATAATCACATACATTATCAATAACCACTTTTATAATGATGGAATGCAAAATTCCAGACTATCATAACCACATACCCAAGGCCTCATGCCAAGACTAGAAATAATATTTTTCACAGGCCTTATGCCAAGACACTAGTTTGTCTCATGAGACCTACCGATGCATCGAGAGGCTATAGCGGGCTCCACCCATCACATATTACGTCCAAGGCATTCCCATATGAATAGGTTTAAACATAACATAAACATTCGTTTTAAAATTAGCATACGAAATGTCAATACTTTCACCATAAACTATGAATGGTATAAAAATATCACATCCACAGTCAAACATATCACAAAAACTTAAATACAATATAGATGTTTTGTATCATAATAAATCTACTTCAAATAAGCGTAAAATCCATCAAAGTATGTTGACATGGATGAAATCAAAACTCTTTTTAGAGAAATATCTCTTTCTATTTTGAAATCATTTAAGAGACTTATATTTATGAAATAAAACATTTTCATTGAAAATATTTTTATAATCTTGTAGGAGAAGCTTCGAAGATTTTATAACGGCGGAAAATAGCCACACCCGCCTTATAAGTTAAAAAAACATTCTTACATTAATTCTGTCAAAAAGGTTAAAAGCACCTTGTTTGGAAAACGACCGAAATATTTCTTTATAATCCACTTATGAAAAGTCAAACAAGGGTATAAATGAATTTAACCCATATTCATGTAAATAGTAAATATGTTTTGAAATACATTTTTAAGAAACATGGATGTGGATGATAAAGAGATCCCAGTAGATTATTACGTATTAACAACCTCGGATAATGAAGAGATTGTGAAATAAAACCTTACCTTGTACTTTTCCTTGGTTGGGGTAGGTTAACCACCTTTATAATGGTTAAATATTTTTAGTTAAATTATAAAAGAATCATATACATTCATATGATATCATACATGATCTTTTAACATTGATTTTTTAATAATATCTTAGTATTATCGTTGTTTCGGGTGTTAACTTACTCATTTTCTTTTATATGTTTTGTTATGTAAGACATGTTTGTAATGTATAGGTTGTATATAATTCATATCCATAATGATATCATGTCCTTAAACATCATTTTTAAATCATCAAATAATAATTATACTTGAATTGATACGATGGAGAATGAATCCCATCGTGTTCGTGGAGACGGTAGTCCGTACGTACGCACGAGCGATAATATCATTCTTTTGATATTAATATAATATATAAATGGATGTTATATCATATATACATAATAATTAACATGTTATATTTATTATTTACATGAGTTACACATCATTATTATACTCATCCAAATAATAATATATTGAATAACAATTACACCAGGGCGTGGAGACGGTAAGTCGCACGTACGCATGTATGGTGACATGTTATTCAAAGGGTAGATAGAATACTCAATATGGTTGTAACATATTTATAATAACATCACAATATATATAATATACTGGAGTTATTATTTTAGAATGGTAATAATAATGAATGAAGAAGTGGAAGAAGAAAGGAACTTGAAAAGGGGTGGTGAAAACATTACCTCTTCTTTGGGTTCTTCCTTTTGATTTGATCAAAAGGGCTCCTTAAGTTGGATTTATAACTAAAGTAAGGCCTCTAGAATGAATTTAGGTAAGTTTATAGAGTATTTGGGCAGGGATTGGCCGAACCAAAAGGCTTTGAAGGTGTGATGTAATGAGAAGGGGGAGTGCCCTTTTATAAGAGGGGTGAGGGGCACCTTTGGAAAAGCTAGAAATATTAATTTTTAATAAATTCATATTCGGTTTTTAAATGCTCCAAAGTGGATTATTTAAATTCTAAGGTGGGGATGGGTCGGAAACCACTCAACCAATAGAATTCAGACAAGTTTGGGTACTTATATTAACCTTATCTTTAAGTATTAACTCTAAGTTAATTAGTTTCACTTTTACAATGTCTCTTTGTATTTTATATTATATAGTTCATAAACATACTATATACATCCAAGAGACCCCCCAAGTGATCCATTAATGATACAATTATCATTATATAAGTCTCTTGGCCGAAACATAGATTTTTATGAATTTAATATCAATTAATAATATATTATTTGTTTTAGAAACTATTTTATGTCAATTTTGACACTATTCAATAGTTGATTTTTGTGAAACTCATAAATGAATTATTACTTCGAAAAAAGTCAATTAAATCAATCCTAATATGTCATATGAACCTAGAAAATTATTTTAATTAAATTAAAGTCTGAAATTATTTTTATTAGGGTATTTACAATATCAATTATTTTAAATTTTCACTATTATGGAAATTACTGCATCATCATTGTGTCATAAATAAATTAAATTATGTAATCTCTAAATATTATAAATACAATATCATTATGTAGTAAATCATTTTAGATTTCTAATGAATATTTATATTCGAAATTCCAACATATATAACCTTATGTAAAAATTGTTTTTCTGTAAGTTATACGCTTGTGTCATTTTTGTATTCATTTTAACTTAATTAAAATAAAGTGTCCCTATCACTTACAAGTGGCACCATGAGGTCCCAAAATCGATCCAAAGATTCCCATGGTCGAACATGTATCAACCAATAAGGTTAGGACATGTTTTATTATAATTTATTTATTACTATAATATTATTATTTAACCCTTCTTTACCGGATTTACCCTTAACCATGGTAAAAAAAATATTTACCACAATAATTATTCAAAATGTCTAAAAATAAAAGTTAACTATTTAAAAAATTTGAACATCCTGATTCCAAATATAGAATCCATTTTTCAAAATTCAAAACACAGAAGTGGCAGAAATTAATTTAAAATTAATTCCCGTTGTTAAAACAAAAAGTGTGTTTTTAAGATATAATAATTATCAAAAGATTGATACTTGTTTATGTTCGGTTTAATTGTGAAATTATTTCCAATGACCAACATTGTATTAAATGGTAAAAATATATTCTAAATATACTGTAAAACTACTCAAATTCATTATTTATCACTATTAATTATTTTGAATAAAAAAGTTGTTTTTAATTAAAATTTAGTAATTTTCACTATTCATGAAAATATTAAAGTTATCTGAAAAGTACCAAAATTTCACCTTACGCTAAATTAGATATTCCGAAACCAAAAATGAAGCCTATTTTGAAATATAAAATATATATTTAATTTCAAAAGGTATGTATTACTATTCATAATGGCTATTTTGATTGGTTATGGGGTGTTAGAACTCGGTGTTGCGTACAACACACGCTATCACATTATTCAAAGAGAAGCGTACCGTAAAAGCTTGGGGTGTTACATTCTCCCCTCCTTCAAATAATTTCTTCCTCGAAATTTATAGAATATTATCGCATAAAAAGACTCGGGTGGTTCTTCATCATAAGTTTCTCGGGTTCCCACGTTGCCTCTTCCATCATATGGTTTCTCCACAAAACATTTACCAGACGCGTCGTCCGGTTTCTCAATACTTGTTCTCTCGAATCAAGAATCCTAACAGGCTCTTTGCAATAAGACATATCGGGTTCCAGTTCTAATTCTTCATAGGTGAGTACATGCGATGGGTCATGCATGTATTTCCTTAACAGAGATACGTGGAACATATCATGAACATTGGAGAGACTTGGAGGCATTGCCAATCGGTAAGCTACAACCCCAATTCGTTCTAGAAATTCAAAATGTATGATGTACTGAGGACTCAATTTTCCTTTCATACCAAAACGTATGACTCCCTTCAATGGATATACCTTCAGGAAAACATGATCACCGACTTGAAATTCCAAATCCTTCCTTCGATTATCAGAATAGGTCTTCTGCCTACTTTGAGCTGCATTGAGGTGATTTTGGATTACCTTCACCTTTTCCATTGTTTCCTCCACCAGTTTTGGGCCAACTAGTTTTCTTTCACCAACATCATCCCAACAGGTTGGTGTACGACATCTCTTTTCATATAACGCTTCATATGGTTCCATCTGAATACTCGAATGGAAACTATTGTTATAGGAAAATTCTACCATAGGTAAATAATGATCCCACATACCCTGAATGTCAATTGAGCAGGATCTCAACATGTCTTCTAAGGTTTGAATAGTCCTTTCTGATTGTCCGTCTATCTGAGGATGGTAGGCAGTGCTCAAATAAAGTTTAGTATCCAGGGATTTCTAAAGAGTCTTCAAGAATCTTGAAGTAAAACGAGGATCACGATCAGAAACAATCGATAGGGGTACTCCATGAAGTCTCACACCTTCATTAATATATAGTCTTGATAGACGTTCCAGTGGTAGATCTTCTCTTATAGCAAGAAAATGTGGTGACTTGGTAAGATGATCAATAATAACCCATATTGCATCATTCCTTCTAGGATTATTTGGTAGCCCCATGACAAAGTCCATCGTAATATTGTCCCATTTCCACTCTGGTATGGGAATAGGTTGCATGACTCCTCCAGGGTGTTGCCTTCCAGCTTTCACTTGTTGACAATCCATACATCTTGACACAAAAGTAGCAATCTCCCTCTTTATATTGTCCCACCAAAAATTTTCCTTCAAATCTCTATAAATTTTGGTGCTCCCATAGTGTATAGAAAAATTGGAACTCTGAGAATCATCCAAAAATTCCCTTTTTAGATCAGGTATATCGGGAACACAAAGTCTCTTCCCAAATTTCAAAATTCCATCTTCATACACAATGTCTCTCAGTCTCCCATCATTCACAGCTTTAATCTTCTTTTGAAATTATTCACCATCGGTCTGAGAACTCTTAATCCTTTCTAGTAAAGATGGTTTGGAAATAATTTTAAAAAGAATTGATGTTTCTCCTTCCCTGGTTATTCCCATTTCAATCTTCACTAGATCCATCAAAATTGGATCCCTTTCAATTCTCATCACATTCAAAACTCCATGGTCTTTTCTCCTCAAAGCATATGCCAACTTTTTTTGCTTTCCCCGAGTGTTAGTGTATCGTATAATCATAATCCTTGAGTAATTCAAGACATCTCCTTTGCCTCATGTTGAGTTCTTTTTGTGATAAAACATACTTCAACCTGTTGTGATCAGTATAAATCTCACATTTTTCACCATAGAGTTAGTGCCTCCATATCTTCAAAGCAAAGATCACAGCTGCTAACTCGAGATCATGGGTAGGATAGTTTTGTTCATGAATTTTCAACTGTCATGATGCATAAGCAATAACCCTATCATTCTACATAAGGATACAACCAAGTCCTTTCTTCGATGCATGACTATAAATAACGAATACATCATTCTCTGATGGTAGAGTCAATATATGAGCATTGACTACTCTTCACTTCAGTTCTTCGAAACATTCTTCACAATATTTTGTCCAAACAAATTTAACCCCTTTACGTGTGAGCTTCGTTAATGGGTTAGCCAATCGGGAAAAATTCTGGACGAAACGTCGATAATAACCTTCTAAACCAATAAAACTACGTACCTCAGTTATACTCGTCGGTGCAGGCCATTCTTGGATTGCCTTAGTCTTAGAAGGATCAACAGAGATTCCATCTTTTGAGACTATATGGCCAAGAAAAGAAATCACCTGAAGCCAGAAATCACACTTGCTAAACTTCCCATATAATTCATGTCTTCTCAGAGTCTTCAAGATAATGAGCAAGTGAATTTCATGATTTTCATAGATTTTTGAGTATACCAAAATATCATCAATAAATACCACCACAAATTCATCGAGATACTCCTTGAAAACTCTATTCATCATATCCATGAATACATAGGGTGAATTAGTCAACCCAAAAGGAATTACAGTAAACTGGTAATGCCCGTACCTGGTTCGAAATACTGTCTTCGGAATGTCTTCCTTCTTCACACACAACTGATGATATCCAGATCGAAGGTCAATCTTTGAAAAGTATTGAGCTCCATGCAGTTGGTCAAACAAATCATCAATTAGAGGCAGGGGATACTTGTTCTTTATTGTTATATAATTGATCTCAATGTATTCAATACATAACCTCATAGACCCATCTTTCTTTTTAACAAAAAGAACAGGGGCTCCCCATGGAGAAACACTAGGCCGAATAAATCCTTTATTACTTAATTCCTCTAGTTTTTTCTTTAGTTCAACTAATTCTACAGTGGCCATTCTATAAGGGGTCTTCGATATAGGCCTCGATCCATGAATTAAATCAATGGAAAAGTCAACTTCTCGTTCTGGAGGATGTCCAGGTAAATCTTCTGGAAATACATCTACAAATTCTTTCACAATAGGTACATCCTCTATTTGAACATTCCTTTCCTCACCCACAGTTATTTCATTCTATTTCTCCCCAATAATTGAATTTAGTTGAGCTACTGGGGGTGGATCTAGATAAGAATTAGGTGGTGACGATTCTGCTCTAAAGATAAGGTGTTACTTATCATCATCATCCAGAATCGTAACCTCTTTATTCTTACAAGAAATCTTCGCATCATAGTCCGAAAGCCAGTCCATACTGAGGATTATATCGAACTCAATCATAGGTATGACGATGAGATCAGCTGATAAAGAACATTTATGTTCTCTAATGGGGACTGATTCAAAAAACATTGTTGCAATGATACATCCCTTGGGAGTTTTAACTGACAACTCCTTTATTAAATAAAATTGGAAATATCTAATTTTCTTAGAAAACTGGGAAGATATGAAACAATACGATGATCCAGAATCAAATAATAAATTTTCTAAACTTGAGGAAACCATTAAATTACCAGCCACCACATCTTTCGGAGCTTCTTCCTCAGCAGTAGTGATAGCATAAGCTTGGCCTTGATCCCTTGTCCTTTTCTGAGGTATGTTCTCCTGACGCTTAGGACATTCATTTTCATAATGTCCCATATCCCTGCAATTGTAGCACTGAACATTGGTAGCTTCCTTCTTCCCTTTGCAATCACGAGCTTGGTGGCCTTTTTCACCACACTTATAACAGACTCATGTTCCCTTCAAGCAAGTACCGGGGTGTTTCTTACCACATTTACCACAGGATGGATATTCAAACATTCCCTTATTCCACTTATTTCCATTCCCAGATTGATCAGCAGGTCTATTCTTCTCTTTCTTTTCTTTAAATTCATAAGACTTAGATAATTCCTTTTCGTTCATGATAGCACATGAGACAATGTCTTCGTACGATGAAAAGGATTGTGAGACTAATGCTCGACGGAGAAATGGTTTTAACCCATCAATGAAACGAACAATCTTACTTCTTGGGTTACGTATATAATCTCTAGCATACCATGCTAACCTTGTAAGTTAGCTTCATACTTTGCGACATTCTCATCCTCCTTCTGTCTCAGACTCAGAAATTGCCATTCCATATATGCTTGATGGTCGCGAGGAAAGTATTTTTCTAAAAACATATCTATGAACTCCCTCCATTCCATATTTGATACTTCATCATCTTCCTTCATGTTTTGAATCAATGACCACCATTGATCAGCATCTCCAGTGAGTCGGTAAACTGCCATGATAACTTTTTTCCTTTTACTACTCCCCAAATCCTGAAGTATTTTCTCTAGGGAATTTATCCATTGCTCATCTACTAAGGGATCTGTACTCCCATTGAGCGTTGATGGTTGTTGCCTCATGAATCGATCTAACATTGGACCTCCATGCTGCGGATCAGGGTGCTCCATACGGGTAAGGTTATTATTCATAACCTGAGTGAGTTGTCCCAGTATGGTGATTAGTTGATCGGCACCAGTTGCATCGCCAGCTCCACTATAATTATCTTGAGCAGGAGAGAAATCCCTACATGGAGTGTGTGCATTGATACAGTTTCCATTTCTTCCACTAGGAACCATTTCTAAACAATGGCATAAACTAGATCAGTTTATGAATCAAATACATAATCCCATACTTATAAAACACTTAACATAGATTGAACTATTTATGGATATAATCCATAATCATAAGAATGTTTTCTTTGAGAAAGTATATACTCATAAACTCTTCATAATTATTTGTAAATAAAATGAGAGTTATCCTAAGCATATCCCCCAGGAGTGTCGTAACCAATAGTCCAGCAAGGCCCGTTGTCGTGCACCAGTTCCCGTTCGAGTCTAGATCAAAGCTGTATTTTCGGGATTTAACCCTAGGTACATCTGTGCCATATCTGCCTCTACCTACTTGTATCCAGACAGGGATGTATTGCTCAGAAAACACACAAAATCTCTACAATACCAAAATTTTAGGAAGTTATTCTATACTAATCCTCAAAGTTCATCTTAAGTCTACGTTCTCTAATCAGAGTTTATCTAAATCTAGCTTCCAAGGATTGTACTAAACTTTCTCTGATACCAACTGTAATGCCCCAACCCTAGTTACCCAGAGTCGGTGCATTATTACAAAACATTGGCATGATCACAAGAAAGATCAAATCTCTAAATACTGATTGGTTTAGTATACTTGGAAACACTAGATATATTCATAAAGTTTTACATTACATCCTAAAGTGAAAAACTACTACAACAACATAATGTCTCCATAGTCCACACTTTTATCCCCTCATAAAATCCCTACAGGTCATTCATATCTTACTTCTTCACATCCTGGGAAAAATAAAACATAGAAAAGGGGTGAGCTCAAATGCCCAGTTAGGATAACAATATAGCGGAAACTTTCATAAATAAGAATAAATATTTAAGGCAATTTATAACTAAATCAAAAGCCTTTTAAACTTCAACTTCATCATATTATGGAAAAAGTAAAATGAAATAATACCATTTACTTATTCACATGGATATTCTACTAATCGAATAATCACATGCAATATCAATAACCACTTTCATAATGATGGAATGCATAATGCTAGACTATCATAACCACGTAGCCAAGGCCTCGTGCCAAGACTAGAAATAATATTTTTCCAAGGCCTTGTGCCAAGACACTCGTTTGTCTCATGAGACCTACCGATTCATTGAGGAGCTATAGCGGGCTCCACCCGTCACATAATAAGTCCAATGCATTACCATATGAAAAGTTTTAAACGTAACATAAACATTCGTATTAAAATTAGCATACGAAATGTGAATTCATTCACCAAAAACTATGAATGGTATAAAAATAGCACATCCATTGTCAAACATATCACAAAACCTTCAATACAATATAGAAGTTTTGTATCATAATAAATCAACTTCAAATAAGAGTAAAATCCATCAAAGTATGTTGACATGGATGAAGTCAAAACTCTTTTTAGAGAAATATGTCTTTCTATTTTGAAATCATTTAAGAGTCTTATATTTATGAAATAAAACACTTTCATTGAAAATATTCTTATAACCTTGTATGGGAAGCTTCGATGATTTTATAACGACAGAAAATAGCCGCACCTGCCGTATAAGTTAAAAAACATTCTTACCTTAATTCTGTCGAAATGGTTAAAAGCACCTTGTTTGGAAAACAACAGAAAGATTTCTTTATAAAACACTTATAAAAAGTCAAACAAGGGTATAAATGACCTTAACCCATATTCAAGTAAATAGTAAAGATGTTTTGAAATACATTTTTAGAAACATGGATGTGGATGATAAAGAGATCCCAGTATATTATTACGTATAAACAACCTCGGATAATGAAGAGATTTTGAAATAAACCCTTACCTTGTACTTTTCATTGGTTGGGGTAGGTTAACCTAATGTATAATTGTTAAATAATTGTTATTAAATTATAAAATAATCATATACATTCATATGATATCATATATGATCTTTTAACATTGATTTGTTGATAATATCGTAGTATTATCGTTGTTTCGGGTGTTAACTTACTCGTTTTCTTTTATATGTTTTGTTACGTAAGCCATGATTGTAATGTATAGGTTGTATGTTATTCATATCCAGAATTATATCATGTCCTTAAACATCATTTTTAAATAATAAAATGATAATTATACTTGAATGGATACGATGGAGAATGAATCTCATCGCGTTCGTGGAGACGGTAGTCCGTACGTACGCACGAGCGACAATATAATTCTTTTGATATTAAAATAATATATAAATGGATGGTATATCATATATACAGAGTCATTAACATTATATATTTATTATTTACATGAGTTACATATCATTATTATACCCATCCAAATAATAATATATTGAATAACAATTACACCACGACGTGGAGACGGTAAGTCGTACGTACGCACGTATGGTGACATGTTTTTCAAAGGGTGTATAGAATACTGAATATGGTTGTAACATATTTATAATAAAATCATAGTATATATAAGATACTGGATTTATTATTTTAGAATGGTAATAACAATGAATGAAGAAGTGGAAGAAGAAAGGAACTTGAAAAGGGGTGGTGAAAACATTACCTCTTCTTTGGGTTCTTCCTTTTGATTTGATCAAAAGGGCTCCTTAAGATGGATTTATGACTAAAGGAAGTCCTCTAGGATGAATTGAGGGAATTTTAGAGAGTATTTGGGAAGAGGATGGCCGAACCAAAAGGATTTGAATGTGTGAAGTAATAAGAAGGGGGAGTTCCCTTTTATAAGAGAGGTGAGGGGCACCTTTGGAAAAGCTAGAAATATTAAATTATAATAAATTCATATTTGGTTTCTAATGGCTCCAAAGTGGATTATTTAAATTTTAAGGTGGGGATGGGTCGAGAACCACTCAACCAATAGAATGTATACAGGTTTGGGTACTTATATTAACCTTATCGTTAAGTATTAATTCTAAGTTAATTAGTTTCACTTTTAAAATGTCTGTTTGTATTTTATATTATATGGTTAATAAACATACTATATACATCCACGAAACCCCCAAGTGGTCCATTAGTGATACCATTATCATGATATAAGTCTCTTTTCCGAACCTTATATTTTTAGGAATTTAATACTTATTAATGATATAATATTTATTTTAAAAATTCTTTTATGTCAATTTTGACACTATTCAACAGTTGATTTTTTTGAAACTCATAACTGAATTATTATTTCGAATAAAGTCAATTATATCAATACTTATATGTCTTATTAACCTATAAAATTATTTTAATTCAATAAAAGCCTCAAATTATATTTATTTGGGTATTTACAATATCAATTATTTTAAATTTTCATTATTATGGTAATTTATACATCATCATTATGTCATAAATAAATTAAATTATATAATCTCTAAAAATTATAAATAAAATATGATTATGTAGGAAATCTTGTTATATTTCTAATGAATTTTTATAGTCGAAAATCCAACATATATAACCCTATGTAAAAAAATTGTTTCTAAAAGATATATGCTTCTGTCATTTTTGTATTCATTTTAACTTAATTAAAATAAAGTGTCCCAATCACTTACAAGTGGGACCATGAGGTCCCAAAATCGACCCAAAGATGAACATGGTGAAAAATATATCAACCAATAATGTTAGGACACGTTTTAGGGTAATTTATTTATTATTATAATATTATTTTTTAACCCTTATTTACCGGATTTACCCTTAACCATGGAAAATAAAATATTTACCGCAGTAATTATTCAAAATATCTAAAAAAAGTTACCTATTTACACAATTTGAACATCCTGATTCCAAATATGGACTCCATTTTTCCAAATTCAAAACACAGAAGTGGAGGAAATTAATTTAAAATTAATTCCCGTTGTTAAAATAAAAAGCGTGTTTTTAAGATATAATAACTATCAAAAGATTGATGCTTGTTTATGTTCGGTTTAATTGTGAAATTATGTCCAATGAACAACATTGTATTAAATGGTAAAAATATATTATAAATATACTTTAAAACCACTCAAATTCATAATTTATCAATATTAATTATTTTGATAAAAAATGTTGTTTTTAATTAAAATTTAGTAATTTTCACTATTCATCAAAATATTAAAGTTATCCGAAAAGTACCAAAATTTCACCTTAGGCTAAATTCGATATTCCGAAACCAAAAATGAAGTCCATTTTGAATTATAAAATATATATATAATTTCAAAAAGTACGTATTACTATTCATAACGGCTAGTTTGATTGGTTGTGGTGTGTTAGAACTCGGTGTTGCGTACAACACACGCTATCACATTATTCAAAGAGAAGTGTACCATAGAAGCTTCGGGTGTTACATTCTCCCCTCCTTCAAATAATTTTGTCCATGAAATTTCTAGAATATTATCTCATGAAAATACTCGGGTGGTTCTTCATCATAAGTTCATCGGGTTCCCACGTTGCCTCTTCCATCTTATGGTTTCTCCACAAAACTTTTACCAGACGCGTCATCCGGTTCTCCGTACTTGTTATCTCTTATCAAGAAAACTGACGGGATCTTTGCAATAAGACAGATCGGGTTCCAGTTATAATTCTTCATAGGTGAGTACATGCGTTGGGTCATGCATGTATTTCCTTAATAGAGATACGTGGAACACATCGTGAACTTTGGAAAGACATGGCGGCATTGCCAATCGGTAAGCTACAGCCCCATTTCGTTCTAGAATTTCGAAAGGTCTGATGTACCTGGGACTCAATTTACTTTTCATACCAAAACGTATGACTCCCTTCCATGGAGATACCTTCAGGAAAACATGATCACCGACATGAAATTCCAAATCCTTCCTTCGATTATCAACATAGCTCTTCTGCCTACTTTGAGCTGCTTTGATGTGATTTTGGATTACCTTCACCTTTTCCATCATTTCCTTTACTAGTTCTGGGCCTACTAGTTTTCTTTCACCAACGTCATCCCAATAGGTTGGTGTACGACATCTCTTTCCGTATAATGCTTTATATGGTGCCATCTAAATACTCAAATGGAAAGTATTTTTATAGGAATATTCTACCATAGGTAAATACTGATCCCACATACCCTGAAGGTCATGTGAGCAAGATCTTAACATGTCTTCTAAGGTTTGAATAGTCCTTTCTGATTGTCTGTCTATCTAAGGGTAGTCGGCAGTGCTCAAATGAAGTTCAGTATCCATGGATTTCTGAAGACTCTTCCAGAATCTTGAAGTAAAATGGGGATCACGATCAGAAACAATCGATAGGGGTACTCCATGAAGTCTCACAACTTCATTAATATATAGTCTTGATAGACGTTCCAGTGGTAGATCTTCTCTTATAGTAAGAAAATGTGGTGACTTGGTAAGATGATCAATAATAACCCATATTGCATCATTACTTCTAGGAGTCTTTGGTAGCCCCATGACAAATTCCATCGTAATATTGTCCCATTTCCACTCCGGTATGGGAAGAGGTTGCATGACTTCTCCAGGGTGTTGCCTTTCAGCTTTCACTTGTTGACAAACCAAACATCTTGACACAAAATAAAAAATCTCCCTCTTCATATTGTCCCACCAAAAATGTTCCTTCAAATCTCGATACATTTTGGTGCTCCCAGAGTGTATAGAGAAATTGGAACTATGAGCATCATCCAGAAATTCCCTTTTTAGATGAGGTATATCGGGAACACAAATTCTCTTCCCAAATTTCAAAATTCTATCTTCATACACAAAGTCTCTCAGTCTCCCATCATTCACAGCTTTAATGTTCTTTTGAAATTCTTCATCATCAGTCTAAGAACTCTTAATCCTTTCCAGTAAAGATGGTTTGGAAACCATTTGAAAAAGCATTGATGTTTCTCCTTCCCTGGTTATTCCCATGTCCATCTTCACTAGATCCATCAAAATTGGATCCCTTTCAATTCTCACCATGTTCAAAACTCCATGGTCTTTTCTGCTCAAAGTATCTGCCACCTTTTTTGCATTCCCCGGGTGGTAGTGTAGCGTACAATCATAATCCTTGAGTAATTAAAGACATCTCCTTTGCCTCATGTTGAGTTCTTTTTGTGTGAAAATATACTTCAAACTCTTGTGATCAGAATAAATCTCACATTTTTCACCATAGATGGAGTGCCTCCATATCTTCAAAGCAAAGATCATAGCTGCTAACTAGAGATCATGGGTAGGATAGTTTTGTTCATGAATTTTCAACTGTCGTGATGCATAGGAAATAACCATATCATTCTGCATAAGGAAACAACCAAGTTCTTTCTTCGATGCATCACTATAAATAACGAACCCATCATTCCTCAATGGTAGAGTCAATATAGAAGCATTGACTAATCTTTTCTGCAGTTCTTCAAAAAATTATTCACACTGTTTTTTCCAAACAAATTTAACCCCTTTACATGTGAGCTTCGTTAATGGGTTAGCCAATCAGGCAAAATTCTGGACGAAATGTTGATAATAACCTGCTAAACAAATAAAACTACGTACCTCAGTTATACTCGTCGGTGTAGGCCATTCTTGGATTTCCTTAGTCTTAGAAGGATCAATAGAGATTCCATCTTTAGAGACAATATGGCCAAGAAGAGAAATCTCTTGAAGCCAGAATTCACACTTGCTAAACTTCCCATATAATTCATGTCTTCTCAGAGTCTTCAAGATAATGCGCAAGTGATTTTCATGATCTTCGTAGCTTTTTGAGTATACCAAGATATCATCAATAAATACCACCACAAATTCATCAAGATACTCCTTGAAAACTCTATTCATCAGATCCATGAAAACATAGGGTGCATTAGTCAACCCAAAAGGCATTACAGTAAACTCGTAATGCCCGTACCTGGTTCGAAATGTTGTCTTCGGAATGTCTTCCTTCTTCACACACAACTGATGGGATCCAGATTGATGTTCAATCACTGAAAAGTATTGAGCTCCATGTAGTTGGTCAAATAAATAATAAATTCTAGGTAGGGTATACTTGTTCTTTATTGTTATAGAATTTATCTCCATGTAGTCAATACATAGCCTCATAGATCCATCATTCTTTTTAACAAAAAGAACAGGGGATCCCCATGGAGAAACACTTTGGAGAATAAATCCTTTATTACTCAATTCCTATAGTTGTTTCATTAGTTCAACTAATTCTACAGTGGCCATTCTATAAGGGGTCTTCGATATAGGCCTCGATCCAGGAATTAAATCAATGGAAAACTCAACTTCTCGTTCTGGAGGATGTCCAGGTAAATCTTCCGGAAATAAATCTACAAATTCTTTCCCAATAGGTACATCCTCTATTTGAACATTCCTTTCCTCACCCACAGTTATTTCATTCTCTTCCTCCCCACTAATTGAATTTAGTTGAGCTACTGGGGGTGGATCTAGATAAGAATTAGGTGGTGACGATTCTGCTCTAATGATAAGGTGTTCTTTATCATCATCATCAAGAATGATAACATCTTTCTTCTTACAATAAATCTTCGCATCATAGTCCGAAAGCCAGTCCATACCGAGGATTATATCGAACTCAATAATAGGTATGACGATGAGATCAGTAGATAAAGATCATTTATGTGCTCTAATGGGGACTGATTCACAAAACTTTATTGCAATGATACTTCCCTTAAGAGTTTTAACTGACAACTCCCATGTTAAATCAATTTGGAAATATCTAATTTTATTAGCAAACTAGGAAGATATGAAACAATGCGATGATCCAGAATCAAATAATGCATTTTATAAACTTAAGGAAACCATTAAATTACCAGCCACCTCGTCTTTCGGAGCTTCTACCTTAGCATTAGTGATAACATAAGCTTGGCCTTGATCCCTTGGACTTTTCAGAGGTATGTTCTCCTGACGCTTAAGAAATTCATTTTCATAATGTCCAATCTCCCTGCAATTGTAGCACTGAACATTTGTAGCTTCCTTCTTCCCTTTGAAATCACGAGTTTGGAGGCCTTTTTCACCACACTTATAACAGTCTCCTGTTACCTTCAAGCAAGTATCGAGGTGTTTCTTACCACATTTACCACATGATGGATATTCAAACATTCCCTTCATCCCTTTATTTCCATCCACAGATTGATCAGCAGATCTCTTCTTCTCTTGCTTTTCTTTAAAGTCATAAGACTTATAGAATTCCTTTTCGGTCTTGATAGCACATGAGACAATGTATTCGTACGATGAAAAGGATTGTGAGACTAATGCTCGACAGAGAAATGGTTTTAACCCATCAAAGAAACGATCAATCTTACTTCTTGGGTTATGTATATAATCTCCAGCATACCTTGCTAACCTTGTAATGTTAGCTTCATACATTACGACATTCTCATCCTCCTTCTGTCTTAGACTTAGAAATTTCCTTTCCATATCTGCTCGATGGTCGCGAGGAAAGTATTTTTCTAAAAAAAATATTTGAACTCCCTCCATTCCATATTTGATACTTCATCATCTTCCTTAATGTTTTTAATTAATGACCGCCATTGATCAGCATCTCCAGTGAGTCGGTAAACTTCCATGATAAACTTTTCCCTTTTACTACTACCCAATACCTGAAATATTTTCTCTAGGGAATTTATCCATTGCTCAGCTACTAAGGGATTTGTACTTCCATTGAACGTTGGTGGTTTTCGCCTCATGAATCGATCAAACATTGATCCTCCACGCTTCAGATCAGGGAGCTCCATACGGGTATGGTTATTATTCATAACCTGAGTGAGTTGTCCCAGTATGGTGAATAGCTGATCGGCACCAGTTGCATCACCACCTCCACTATAATTATCTTGAGCAGGAGGGTAATCCCTACATGGAGTGTGTGCATTGATACAGATTCCATTTCTTCCACTATGCGGCATTTCTAAACAATGGCATAAACTAGATCAGTTTATGGAACAAAATACATAATCCCATACCTATAAAACACTTAACATAAATTGAACTATTTATGGATATAATCCATAAACATAAGAATGTTTTCATTGAGGACGTATATACTCGGAAACCATTCATAATTATTTTTAATGAAAACGAGAGTTCTCCTAAGCATATCCTCCAGGAGTGTCATAACCAAGAGTGCAGCAAGGCCCATTGTCATGCACCAGTTCCCGTTCGAGTCTAGCTCAAAGCTGTGTTTTCGGGTTTTACCCTTAGGTACATCTGTTCTAGAGCCGCCTCTAACTGCTCATATAATGACATGGATGTATTGCTCGGAAAACTCACAAAATCTCTACAATACCAAAATTCTAGGAAGTTCTTATATACTAATTCTCAATGTTCATCTTAGGACTACGTGCTCTAATCAGAGTTTATCTAAATATAGATTCCAAGGTTTATACTAAACTTCCTCTAATACCAACTGTAACGCCCCGACACTAGTTTCCCAGAGGCGGTGCATTATTACATAACATTGGCATGATCACAAGAAAGATCAAATCTCGAAAGACCGATTGGTTTAGTGTCCTTGGAAACACTATATATATTCATAAAGTTTTACATTACATCATAAAGTGAAAAACTACTACAACAACATAATGTATCGATAGTCCACACTATTATCCCCTCATAAAATCCCTGCAGGTCATTCATAACTTACTTCTTCACGTCCTGGGAAAAATAAAACATAGAAAAGGGGTGAGCTCAAATGCCCAGTATGGATAACAATATAGCAGAAAATTTCATAAATAAGAATAAATATTTAAGGAAATGTATAACTAAAACAAAAGCCTTTTAAACTTGAACTTCAACATAGTATGGAAAAAGTAAAATGAAATAATGCCATTTACTTATTCACATGGATATTTTACACATATAATAATCACATGCAATATCAATAACCACTTTCATAATGATGGAATGCATAATGCTAGACTATCATAACCACATAGCCATGGCCTCGTGCCAAGACTAGAAATAAGATTTTGCCAAGGCCTTGCGCCAAGACACTAGTTTGTCTCATGAGACCTACCGATGCATCGAGGAGTTATAGCGGGCTCCACCCGTCACATATTAAGTCCAATGCATTCCCATATGAAAAGGATTAAACATAACATAAACATTCGTGTTAAAATTAGCATGTGAAATGTCAATACTTTCACCATAAACAATTAATGGTATAAAAATAGCACATCCATGGTCAAACATATCACAAAACCTTCAATACAATATAGAAGTTTTGTATCAAAATAAATCAACATCAAATTAGCGTAAAATCCATTAAAGGATGTTGACATGGATGAAGTCAATACTCTTTTTAGAGAAATATCTCTTTCTATTTTGAAATCATTTAAGAGTCTTATATTTATGAAATAAAACATTTTCATTGAAAATATTCTTATAATCTTGTATGGGAAGCATCGAAAATTTTATAACGGCGGAAAATAGCCGCACCCGCCGTATAAGTTAAAAAACATTCTTTCCTTAATTCTGTCGAAAAGGATAAAAGCACCTTGTTTGGAAAATGACAGAAAGATTCCTTTATAAACCACTTATAAAAGTCAAACAAGGGTATAAATGACTTTAACCCATATTATTGTAAATAGTACAAATGTTTTGAAATATATTTTTATGAAACATGGATGTGGATGATAAAGATGTCCCAGTAGATTATTACGTATAAACAACATCGGATAATGAAGAGATTGTGAAATAAACCCTTACCTTATACTTTTCCTTGGTTGGGGTAGGTTAACATCCTGTATAATGGTGAAATAATTGTTATTAAATTATAAATGAATCATATACATTCATATGATATCACATATGATCTTTTAACATTGATTTGTTAATAATATCTTAGTATTATCGTTGTTTCGAGTGTTAACTTACTCATTTTCTTTTATATGTTTTGTTACATAATCCATGTTTTTAATTGATAGGTTGTATATTATTCATATCCAGAATGATATCATGTCCTTAAAAATCATTTTTAAATCATCAAATGATAATTATACTTGAATGGATACGATGGAGAATGAATCTCATCGCGTTCGTGGAGACGGTAGTCCGTACGTACGCATGAGCAAAAATATCATTCTTTTTATATTAAAATAATATATAAATGGATGTTATATCATATATACAGAATCATTAACATGTTATATTTATTATTTACATGAGTTACACATCATTATTATACCTATCCAAATAATAATATATTGAATAACAATTACACCACGACGTGGAGACGGTAAGTCGTACGTACGCACGTATGGTGAAATGTTATTCAAAGGGAGGATAGAATACTGAATATGGGGGTACCATATTTATAATAACATCACAGTATATATAAGATATTGGAGTTATTATTTTAGAATGGTAATAACAATGAATGAAGACGTGGAAGAAGAAAGGAACTTCAAAAGGGGTGGTGAAAACATTACCTCTTCTTTGGGTTCTTCCTTTTGATTTGATCAAAAGGGTTACATAAGTTGGATTTATGACTAAAGGAAGGACTCTAGGATGTAGTGAGGGAAGTTGAGAGAGTATTTGGGCAGAGGATGGCCTAACCAAAAGGCTTTGAAGGTGTGAAGTAATGAGAAGGGGGAGTTCCCTTTTATAAGAGGGGTGAGGGGCACCTTTGGAAAATCTAGAAATATTAATTTATAATAAATACATATTCAGATTCTAATGGTTCCAAAGTAGATTATTTAAATTTTAATGTGGGTATGGGTCAAAAACCACTTAACCAATAGAATTTAGACAGGTTTTGGTACTTATATTAACCTTATGATTATGTATTAACTCTACGTTAATTAGTTTAACTTTTACAATGTCTCATTGTGTTTTATATTATAAGGTTAATAAACTTACTATATACATCCAAGCTACCCCCAAGTGGTCCATTAATGATAAAATTATCATGATATAAGTCTCTTGTCCGAACCTTATATTTTTAGGAATTTAATATCAATTAATGATATAATATTTGTTTTAAAAACTCTTTTTTTTCAATTTTGACACTATTCAATAGTTGATTTTTGTGAAACTCATAATAGAATTATTACTTCAAACAAAGTCAATTAAATAAATACTAATATGTGATATTAACCTAGAAAATTAGTGTAATTCAATAAATGTCTCAAATTATATTTATTTGGGTATTTACAATATCAATTATTTTAAATTTTTACAATTATTGTAATTTATACATCATCATAGTGTCATAAATAAATTAAATTATGTAATCTCTAAAAAATCTAAATAAAATATCATTATGTATGAAATCGTTTCATCTTTCTAATGAATATTTATAGTTGAAAATACAACATATATATCTCTATGTAAAAATTGTTTTTCTCAAATATATATGCTTGTGTCATTTTTGTATTCATTTTAACTTAATTAAAATAAAGTGTCCCTATCACTTAGAAGTGGCACCATGAGGTCCCAAAATCGACCCAAAGATGACCATGGTAGAACATGTATCAACCAATAATGTTAGGACACGTTTTATGGTAATTTAGTTATTATTATAATATTATTTTTTAAGCCTTATTTACCGGATTTACCCTTAACCATGGTAAATAAAATATTTACCGACGTAATTATTCAAAATGCCTAAAAATAAAAGTTACCTATTTACAAAATTTGAACATCCTGATTCCAAATATGGAATTCATTTTTCCAAATTCATAACATAGAAGTGGCAGAAATTAATTTAAAATTAATTCCCGTTGTTAAAACAAAAATCGTGTTTTTAGGAAATAATAACTATCAAAAGATTGATACTTGTTTATGTTCGGTTTAATTGTGAAATTATGTCCAATGACCAAAATTATATTAAATGGTAAAAATATATTCTAAATATACTTTAAAACCACTCAAATTCATAAATTATCTCTATTAATTATTTTGATTAAAAAATTTGTTTTTAATTAAAATTTAGTAATTTTCACTATTCATCAAAATATTAAAGTTTTCCGAAAAGTACCAAAATATCACCTTAGGCTAAATTCGATATTCCGAAACCAAAAATGAAGTCCATTTTGAAATATAAAATATATATATATATAATTTCAAATAGTAGGTATTACTATTCATAACGGCTAGTTTGATTGATTGTGGTGTGTTTGAACTCGGTGTTGTGTACAACACACGCTATCACATTATTCAAAGAGAAGCATACCGTAGAATCATGGGGTGTTACAACTAATATAAAAAAATGTTATAAAAATATTGTTTAAAAATTAATATCAATGTTATGTTACAGTTCATCTAAACATGGGTTAGTGTGGAATATAATCAATCAATGAAATAAAATTTATTAAAAGGTAAATATATTAAAATATATGGTGGTGTTACATTACCACCTACCCCCATGAATAATTTACATGAATTTGATTAGGAAAGATATTCAGCTAGTTTTCCATTTTAAAATCCCATTTTTGAATCCCATGATGTAAAAAGAGTCAATAAATCAACCTCTTGATAATAGAGACAACGAAGTATCTAAGTCATCTATAATAACACATAAATTGGTTTCCATGTAGATAAAAATTCATAAAATTCTAAATATTA
Source organism: Viscum album (assembly GCA_963277665.1). NCBI lineage: Eukaryota > Viridiplantae > Streptophyta > Magnoliopsida > Santalales > Viscaceae > Viscum > Viscum album. The sequence continues at coordinate 1,386,948,556 of OY728122.1, forward strand.
ACAAAGATAAATAGTTCAATTGAAAAATAATTATATGGGCTGATATAGATAATTGAAGGCAAGAATACTAACAATCATGATAATTTAAACAACCATGAAACCATAATATGAATAGTTTTAAAAAATAACATTGATAAATTGAAAATAAAGGTCATAGGATAAATTTTTTTTTGAAGAACATTTTACTAAATTTGTGAGATTAATTTAACAGAAGATAGAGAACGAAAAATATAGTTACTTGACATGTTTTTCCTTAAGAACAATTAAACATATTTGTTGAAATTTGATAAAATTAAAATTATTTAAATTCCCCATGATAATAATTTACAATAATGCATGTTTTCATCCATATGTACTAAAACTTACTTAATATAGATAAACAAATCCACCCAAAAAAATAATAACATTATACTATCTTTATAAATTATCAAAAATAAAATTTTTGATCACCTGATAATTTAAAATATAAATAAACCATCAGATGTTAAAATATAACCTTAATAACAAAGTCATAGAAAAAAAGAACAATATTGAACATTTAATAAATAATTAATCATAAAAACCATTAAATTGTTTTCAATATGTTTGAATGCAATTATATAGAATTATTTTATGTCATATTATTCCAAGATAAATTTACAATTTAACTCAAAATAAATTCTATCAAACATATTGTATCTTACCAAAAATGAAAATACCAAATTCATAAAATCTCTAGGATATCATAATCATTTGAAAAAATCACAATCATTATAAATATTCATTAAAATCAGTTGTGATTCAAAATTCTATATAAAAAAATCTTTACCAAAATAAAATTATAATTTTATATTGATAGAATTGATATATCATTCTAATCATATAGAACTTATTGTGAAATAAAAATAATCTCCACATCCCTACTATATACGATTGATGTCTCTATTATAGAACATATATTATTAAACATGTCTTAATATTTAACGATCACGTCATTAAAAAAATATTAAACAACACATCTCATAGAATAACATTATGAATTTCACCCATATCAATTTTTGAGGGTTTGTTTAATCCCTGAGGCCTTTTTAGTTTTGAAAGGTTGTTCTTTTTACTAAAACATTAATAATATAATTTTTATTATGTGTAATAAAATAATATGAAAATCCTGAAAAAAAATAAAAAAATCATATATTCCTTGAGGGTTATCAATTCCATTAATGTTATATAGAGTCCATTAATCAAAAAAAATTAATTCCAGTTTCACTAAATGGTCACATATACCATATCCAAATAAAGTGTGACCTAAAATTTTGTTAATAAAATTTAAATAACTAGGCCCCAAAGCACAAATGTGTCTTTAAGATTTTTAAATATTAACAAAAATAAAACATATAACCCTATCATGGTATCCCTAAATATTAACTAAATATCACTTGAAGACATACATGATTCCAATAATAAATCATTAATTATATGATTCATTTATATTTTATCTAAATTATTGTTATTAAATATATGTCTATAATAAAATTATTGAATGCCTGTATATAAATATATAAATCATACACTTAAATTGTTTTTGTTTCATAATTCCTTAATGGGTCTATGAGTGTACCCTATGATTTGGTAATTTAATATTATCATTCACATATCCCACAAATATATCACATTCAAATATAAATGGTATGACATATTGAAGATAATTTTCCTCCACTAAGCTCATCATTTTATATCTTAGGGTTGAATTTCATTATCCCTTATTCTTAATAAAAAAAATTCTTATGCCTCTGAACCATTCAATATGGTGATTCATCCCACATTCCATAAATATGGGATCAGAAATATTCTTTCCGAAATAGTATCCACCAACCACGGTCATTATAAACTATATCCTTCATTTCACAACTAAGTCTTAGTGTTGGTTATGGTTAAATTTGTTATGCATATGTCATGACAACTATATAGAAATATTAATCATATCCTTTACGGCAATAATTTCGAAAATTGTTTTCTCATGATCAAATTATCCATCATATTCATGTTCAACAAGATACATTCTTGTTCCTTACATTGAATGAAACCAAAAAGAAAATGCGTCAAAAATAATCAATGTTTTAAAACAAATTGTCATGAAATATCATTTATAGGATGTAAAATCATGATACCATATCTTAAACCTATGAAACCACAATGTTATCCATGGTCTTTAATTTTTAGAAAAAAATTTAATTTCTAAAAGATATTCCCCTAGAGATTCAAACCATGTGTGTAGTAATCCCCTTTTTAAATCATCATGTGTTGATATATTCAAAACATGATTCAACTTTTTCATTGTAATTAAGGATCCATACTTCTCATCTAGAGAAACATCCATTTGAATTATCTAGTATATGATGTAATTCCATGGAAATTAATTCCTCTATCCATCAAAAAAATTCAATGACATATTCAAATACATGTACAAATTCCTAGGGTTCTCTCATATGTTTTCAGGAACTTGATTCCAAATGAATGATAATACATTCTCTAATAGAAACTACAGAGGAAATGGATTTTAATTCATAGATATTGAATCATTATAGATGAGTATCTGTTAAATAACACATTAATACAAACCAGAATATTATAGGTATGTTATCCTTAGAACCATGGAATAATAAATAACTATTTCATAAGTGAACCACATCATCTCCAACTAATTTATTCATGACTAGCACCCTTTAGAGACATATCATACATTACTAAATTCAACATTTACTAGGGAATAGAAACATAAGAAATGTTGATCTCAAGAGATTATTAAGGGTAAACATGGGAGATATCATCATAACATGAACATATGGTTATGGGAATGGGAGGGTAATATTTTATAACCATACCCTTAACATTATATGCCATATATTTTAGACATTTCTTAAGCGCATGTAGTTCATAAGATCAAATTCAAAAATGAATCATATATTATAATCCATGGGATATTAACATTGAAATAACATATATTTATATATATATACATATATATTGTATTCACATAAGATTATAATATTGGGAACTGTTATAAATTGAAAAATGACCACTCAAGATGTTATGGAATTGAAGTGAGGACCCTCCATAAACATATCAACTAGAATTATATATTCCTACCTAATATATTGTAAATAATATACTAGCATATGAATAAACATATTATCATTGAAACTAGGTCCATGATTAATCCTTTGGATATGAAATAAAGGTACATGATTAATTTAAAATACACGAAAAATCATGCATACATGAATCTATTAGCATCAAATCAGGTTCACAGATAACCTATTTACTCATGAGATATATATCTTTACCCAATACACTGGATGGACATATAATTTGATTCCCAGACATAACATAATTAAAATTATATATATTTTTTCTATAAAACCATCAATCATATCATAAATCGTGAGAAGGAAATGGGTTCCACAAATATTACATAATATCATAACCATTTGAAAATAAAAAAGTTTCATAATTATTTCATTAATTCATCATTCCATAACCTATTTAAAAAGGAATTTATTTCATAAATAAATTTCAACATAATCGTAAAAAAATTTAGATAAATAATAAATATGGTAACAACATATCAAATAATTAATAGTTTATACGAATAAATAAAATTTACGTTGATTAATTGAAATATCATTAATATTTACAAAAAAAATATGGTGGAATATAAACATTCATCATTGAAATTGAATTTTTTTATTATAATTTTTTTAATGTTATGTGAAATATTATCTTTGAAAATAACCATGGAAACATGATATGTATTGTTTAAAATATTGAGTATTTAAGACCATTTATAGTAGCATTGATGTATTATATATTAAACTTTTTTTCCTATCATATTTTCTATAAAATTTAATAATTACCACATTAATTAAATGAAATTAAGATTCATTGAAAAACAATAGAAATAAATGATGTGGTTGAAAATGGATTTCTGACTAAAGATAAAAATAATTTTCGGTTATCCTAAAAAATATCATTTGGTCTCTTGATTATTTAAATAGAGAAATAATATTTTAAAATATGTAATATCCAGGAAGAATAAAATAATAATAAATTAATTTTGTTTCTTCTTATATTTATCTTAATATTTGATATTCAATAATAATTAAAAAAACTACCCTAAAAAAAATATCATAATTGAAAACCCTTTTTACATTAGTAATATTTTAACCATAACCCCCGCTATAGAATATAAATTATTTGGATATTTATATCCCATAATTTTCATGATATCGATATTAAATATAATTCATAGGCATTATATAAACATCACAAAAGAAATAATTTCCGAATATGGCATGTGTCCAATAGAGATTAATTTTAAACAAAAATATCATTCCTCATTAATAACATTTGAATCCAAATAACATTGAATGAATAAAATAAAATGAATCTATAAAAATAAATATTGATAGTAAATTAATGATAGGTCTGGTAAAATAATATTTACTACAACACATGAAATAATATATGCAGATAAGGGGACATTTGTCCCAAAGAATTAAAACATAAAAAACCCATATTATGTTTATAATTATTTGACTTATAATACCAGTGGAAAACAATTATTTGTTTATGAAGAAAATAATATTTTTTGGGAGTATTAATAATATAAATAAATGGATAGTATATACACAAAACAAAAGAAACATGTTGTTAATAAAGCATGTGTAACATATAAATAAATCTTAGATGAAAATATCTCACATGAAGCATAACATTTTTAAACTTTATATACTCATTTATATAATATTTTGAATTAATATATTTTTTTGAACTATTATCTTATATATCATTTAATATATTATTTTTAAAATATCTATTAATATAGTATTTATAAAAAAATTCTTCAGTAGAAACACTATTACGAGTGAGAACTGATTTTTTTTCATATATGTTTTGGTTTAGTATTTATATCCCTTGGTGTTTTTGTATAGTTAAATAATCTACATGTTGTTAATAGTGATATTCATATCACAAAAATTCACAATATAAATATTTTATTCATCCATAGTAGATTATATAGAAAAATAGAATACATTGTTCATTATTTTGGTAGACCATACATATGTATAAATGATGATTCCATCTATTGAAGGATAAAATAAAATATAGAAAACTAATAAAATACCTCTACAAAATAATTTTCATTTAATATACGTAACATGTATTCATCACAAAATAAAATGAAAAAAATAATCACAGTATTTCATTATGATGGTAGTCTCTGTGTATACAGGATAGACGTTGTCATTTTATAAAGGATTTAATAGTTAGATGTAATAAGTTATATTACAATTAAGGAATTATAATTATATTATGAATATAATTTATATAAATTCAATCCATTAATAAAACCATCCAAAATTTGAGGTATTGGAAAACTTATAAAGATCTTTTCAATATGTGGTAGTCCATTGTAAAAATTAGCTATGGGATTTACTATTTGATTGATGAGGATATTTATACTAGTCCCCACATTAATTTAAAAACATATAATAATATTTTTTATACTGATTTTATATTACCAACCTGGTTGAATTTCAATTGTATGATTTAAATGAAAAAATTAAATGAAATGGAATGGTTAATTATTATAAACCATATTCAAGGATCCTCATTAGTTTTACATTTAATGAAATAATTAATGAGTTTCCTAAATTATTAATGTCATATTATACATGTGAAGGTATGTAAGGATGTAATTTGGGTATGTATTTGTTGATCCAAAAGGCTTTGGATGTGTGAAGTTGAGAGGATGGTCAGTTCCATTTTATAAGTGGGGGCGACAACACACTATGAACGTGAAAAAATAATTACCTTTAACAATTTTTTTTCACAAATCGAAAGACTCAAAAAATGGAAATTATAATAAATGATAATGTAAATGTACAATATCATCCAATCCAAATCATATTTTAATAAGATTATATATATTCTTAATACATATCTCATTAGTTTGAGTGCCTAGTAATCTAGTTTTAACCATAAAAAATTTAACAATTTTTATTATTTCTAATAATAATTTTGATTAAAAATAAGTTGAAATTTTCTATAATATAAATATTCTGATTCAAAATATGGAATTCATTTTACCAAATTCAATTCAAATAAAATTTATAGTGTAATTTATAATTAGACCAATAGATATGATAAAAATTTATTTTTCAAATTTCAATTTTCCACTTGTATAAAATGTTTTTATTTAATAAATCAACCTAAAATTTATTTCTGCTACCAAAAGTAGAATAAAATAATATATATGATCTTATTTAACCAAGAACCCATTTTAAAAATAATGTAGAAATGTAAACTCTTGGAATAAAGATGTACGTTTTATTTAAAGTATGTGTTTTTCACCACTCATTTCAAAGTAAATATTTTTCAAATATTCAAAACAATTAATGATATGATATTATTGAAATGTTTATTAAAAAATATTAATAATAATTTTTCAAACAAATATAATTGAAATTTTAATACTTAATTTTCTAATTTGTTCGCACAAATAAAAAATCTATTTTTTGAGAAATGTGTATTTTATAGAACAAAAGGAGTTTGTAAAAAACTATGTACATAGAATTCATTTTTTTTATAAAAAACCATTAAAAAAATTTATTAAAATCAGGGTCTTCTACATTATTCAATTACATAAAATGTATAGGTTATAATTTTCTTGTTTTAATAATAATATTTATATTATATTGTTTTTTATCTCGATATTATGTATAACAAACCTATTAAAAAACAATTTTATTTAACGATAATTATATTCAAAAAAATAATGGTTTTGATGTCAATGATATTTATTGATCATACATGCCTCCTAATACCAAAACTAAACCACCACCCTCTCACGTGTAATGAGGTTCTCACTATGTCGAATAACACAACACAAAGACCAATCCACTTTCACATGGTATGAGTCTCATAGTTACATCACATCCATCAAGTGATCAGCGGAAGGTTTTTTTTGGTTAGTGTCTCATATATCCAAACCATCTCTTAATGATTAGGACCCACAAACGATTCATATGTAAGAACACATAATGAAATTGATCATGTGTGGGTGTAGAAATATCCCATCATGTTAACATATCCTATGACTGATTTGATCCAAAGAGCCACATGGACTCAAGAATGCACTTCCACATTCATGAGGCTGCTGACAAATGATAAGGGAATATAAATTATATTAGGAGCACTATTCTCAAATATTAAAGTTAATGAATAGAAAAAAAAATTATTCTGTATCCATATAAGATCATGTATGATAAATTAAAATACAATTACATAAAATACACATTCAATGAAAAATATTATTAGTCACCCAAATCACTAACAATAAATATTATTGAACCCTATATTTCAACACATGCAATATCTCTAATTTCATCCTCATTACTAAAAACCACACTCCCCACATACATGTCATGCTACCCATTTCATATCATCATGACACTACATGCCCTGAACTAAAATTATACAAAATATCAGTATGTCCCAAGGGAGTCTAATTCAATGAATTATAATATAACATAGTAAGGATTCACCAATAACCACAAATATTCAATCCAATATGTGTGTTTATTAATGTGGAGAAAAATAAAAAATAAACCTGATATTTTGGTTTTCATGTTCATACAATTCTTACATGAAACACAATGATTTACAAAGGCTTTAAATTTCATATCGTTCTAACAAGTCCTCCCTGATACTAAGGATACCAGATTCAATGCTATGTCGAAATAAAACCATTACCTATTTCAACTGTAAACATTTCAAGGAAGAAAAAGAAATATTAGTGGTAGGGTGGCATCCAAAACCAGGATCTAATTTTTATAGAATCTAGTCACAGTCACACATCCATATTCTCCGACACATCGAGACATAATCAAGTAATATCTACAACTCACATCTCACATTGTACCATGACACAACCACCATGGAGGACTAAGAAACATACTTACTCATAATAAGTTATAATTCCTAAATATTTAACTAATACTCATATGGGTTTATATTTTACGCAAATAATGTATTTTCATTGCATTTTCATCCAACCAGAACATTCTCACAAACATTCCATATTTCATAGGCTCACTATCTAATCCTCACAATCTAGTATGTGATACCTTAACATTAAACTATCCTAAAATTCTAATGGGAGGTCATGTACCACGTACTCATCCCCTATAAAATAGTTACTAGTGTAAATGGAACATGAAATATATGAATGATTGCAACTCATCTCATTACACGGGACTTGTACCAAGGAACAATTGATTTTACGCCCTTCCCATTATTTTAATGAGTCCTAACTCATTCATCATTGTGTCCGTTGAGTCATCCAAAACCAGCAATCTACAATCATAAATTCCATCATCATTCTTTTAGTATAATTTGACATAATAACACAATGGTTCCTTCAACCAGATCCCCAAGGTCATATATAACATATTTATACCACTCATTACTCTTATTCTAACGATCCATCGGTATTCAATGGGATCCTAAATACATAAAACAATCCTATATTGGATGGATAAAAAATACACAAAAATTTTACCATGGATTTCCAATTTCAATTATTAATAAACCCCCATGACCATCAATTTGGTTTCATATCACATAACCATGGGATATATTATATACATTCATCTTGAGTAAATTCCCAAGCAGCACAATTATAAACAAAATAACACAACCCTTTGAGGATATAGTTTATATATTATCCTAGCTATTGATGTTTTATGGAGAACATATTGAAGGAATAAATGCTTGAACAATTTCCATTTTACTTCTCAAAGGTAACCCTTGGTCCCTAAACAATTTTTCTAATCCCATGAAATTATACAGTCATCCACAAACATATATAGATATGCATATAAATTTTTTTATCTGTTCCACATATAATGAAAATGGATTTAGTCTGTTCTCATGAAATATGGAGACTCATTGAATCGTACAGAGTGTTATACCCACAGCTATACACATGTCTAATGTAACACTCCACAAAAAAGTAATATTAAAAAATTAAAATGCCTTATTACATTTTATTAATATCATAATCAATTTATATTGATTAACTTTGAATATTTTCCTCAGTGGCATAGAAACATTATGTTCAGTTCCCCACCAGACACATAACTAGACGGACACCGTAAAAATCCCCCAAAATAAACTTATGTTCAGATGTTTTATTTTACTTAATATATTATAGAACCCTGTAAATCATTAAAACCTCAACAATTATACATATAATGGTGTGAGGAAACTATCTCCAATACTACTCTACAAAAAACATAAAAAATTTCCAAACATATCTATAGATTCTACTATACTCTTATGGAAAAGGAAATGAAATCCAATATTAAAACATTCAAAGTTATTTTTAGTGAAGGAAAACAATAAAAGAGGGATGATATTTCATAGAATCATCACTAAAACCACTAACATCAACTCTGAATTACAGTTGGACAAGAGAGGGTTTTGTATCCTTTTTGGACCCTCTCATTAATGATGCTGGTCTATTAAAAGTCGGTTATACCCAAAATTTTAATTCTAGAAAACTAAGAATAAATATTTCTAGAATGGAGATAAAGATCATGACATTATCCCCCATGGGCAAGACTTGTATCTTTCTACCATAAATTCTCACACCATGAAGCCCTTTATAACAGATTCACAGCCTATAGTTGGAACCACATGCCTCCAAACACTTATAATTCCCTTTAAAAATCCCCAAAACTTCTCAATCATAGAATGATACTCATGAAAAATTTAGAACCACATTTTAGGAATTTAAAACCATCAATTTTTTTCCTGAGTTCTTATTCTAAAAAGAAATTTTCTCCCACATAAAAAATCAAATTAAAACAAAAAACACCATTTGAATATACTGGTACTAAAAAATACCACATCAAAACATTTCTCATATCTGAGTATCAATGGAAACTACCATACCTTGTATTCCATCTCATTCTTGTAATCTAATAACATATACCTCAATATATTCCATATTTTAATTCATAATATGAGTTTCTCACATGATTTCCAACCTCTAACTTACTACCAACACAAAAAACTGAAATGGAATTTACCACACCAGTCAACCCAACGTATCTCAAGGTATTATGAAAATCCACCAAGTTAATATGGTTCCCCGTTTCATATTTTATACTCACTTCTCCACAATACACACCATTTTACTACCTATCATTGAAATTTTTATATATAAACACCATTTTACATTTATACCATGCACTACACGAAGTCCAATATTTCACTCCCAACATGTTTCCCCTCCGAGATTGTCCAACTCTGGTAGTAATATATTTTTGATCTTGTTCATACAAGAATTACTATAATTCAAGGTTTCATCCACTAGAGAATCCTCATTAGAAACACCTTCCCCAAACCAAGTGGTTCTAGTTTTTAACTATAGAAAATGGGTTATTGTTTAAACTAAACAATAATTCATACATTTGTTAATTTGAGAGTATTTATTCCCAAAATCAATACATATCTACCATTAATAATATTAATCAACAACTGAGTCATAAAATGAAACATGATCATTATAAAACATCTCATGAATCATAGTAATACCATCTAAAGAGCTCGATGAAACATTGTTTCACCACCCGAAGAATGTAACTAATCAGAGATTACCAAAAAATATCCCCCATATAAAATTGAATCCACCCTATGCACTATTTTAATAGACCAAATACAACAACCATGAAAAATCAGTCTCCAATTAAAAATCAAATAGGGAATATAATATCACTAAATCATATTAAACATTTGTATACTAATGTTCAATCAGTTATCCACTAACTGGTCTCACCTCATTGATGACCCATTAAATATTAGTGTTATTCAACCATATCTTATTAGATTCTCCCAAAATTATTTATATCATTATACCTGACTTTATAATCCAAAAGTTCCCATTTCCTATTCCATTTCCATTAACACATCCACTAAAAATTCATGACATTCATACTTGTAGATGATCACCAACAGAAAACACCAACAATCATTGCTCTTTGTTAGCTCGCTTGGAATGTTTTTCTTAATATTAATGTGTTTTGAACCCAAATATATGTATTTTACTATACCAATCACCTCCCAACTGCACAAACCATGTTCCACGCTATCTTTTCATGTGTCATTACCACTAATCCTTTATAACAATTTTTTTATGGAATGTAGATTGGTGGACTACAAAATAGTAAACATATCCACCGTTTATATACCCTCTCATCACTGAGGGACATCTATATTGAACCAATCCATGGTCCACCATGCGCGTACATATATTTGAAAATTTTTTGATGTCCTAAAACTGAGATTGAAGATAATGATACCAACCATATAGCTATCATCATCAAACAAATTGAGTTCCTGTATAACAAAAAAATAAAGAATCCGCACAGGAAAACAAAAACAATTATAATTCAATAATTCAAAACCCAATATAGACCCACACATAACTATTGTTTACCATCTCTCACACACCAAGACATTTCCCTAAAAATGTATTCCAAAAGATACAGTTCTCCTTAGAGAAGATTCATTCTGTAAGAACCCGCTCAATAGTTTTCACCTATGACTCAAATGGTCTCTCCGGAATAAAATGATTATGCTCTATAAGGAAACCTAATCCCAAAACCAGACTGACATTCCCTCGAGTTGAATCTGGTCTATCTGAGGGTCTCATACCATACTCTCTTTCCAATAACCTCTAAATATAAATCTCACTAAATGGACCAGGTAATGTCACACATATCATGGATATCCTCAATATATGTAGCCACATATGAACTCTTCCATACCATGATCATATAACGAATCCCCCCATGATATACAAATTTTTTAGTAAAACCATCAGTGTCCGGAATGTGAACATTTATTTTAAACCAACGACAATATGGGAAATGACACAAGAAAATCACATTAGAAATACAAATGCATTTAACAAGAGTATTGTTACAACAAATCAGGGTTTTTAAATGAACCTTATTTTTGGATTAGTTAGAATTTATCTAATATGATATATCAAAATCATTATATATGTTCATGTTGACTCTTTAAAATCCAAAAAGATTCAAATAACCCACATCCTATCATCCAATCACCTCATATGAATTTCACCACTGTAAAGATTCTTTACAATGGTATTAAATTTTTTCATTATCCCATAATGGATATCCTTATTTCCCCTATTGAATGGACTATATTGACATCAATAGAAATCAGAATGTTATAAGATTCTTGTGAACATACTTTGAATGTAAATACACATATTCACTATATAATTATTATGTAAACAAACAATATAAATTATTATTGAAAATTTAAATACGTTATTCTATTTTCAATAAACCAACATATTAATGAATACAAATGTAATGTAAATCATATATTTTTAATCATGATACAACATCATGTTATTTTTTTAATGTGTGAAGAGATAATACAAATAAAAAGTAATAAATTCAATTTAATGTGAATCATTCGAGGTTAAATATCATAATAGTAATATGGAAAATAAAAAATATATTATATCCTTCCCTAGAAACATCGACATACAATAATAAATGATGCTATCAATGCAGAAATATGATACAATTCACAAGATCGTAAACATCCTTGGGCCTTCATTATACAAAAACCAAAAAAAATGATACAAATATAAATCTAATGTTCCTTTTTCTGATTCCCAACCCTCATACCAATCCATTATTTACAGTCACATGTCCTCCTAACTTCCAGCTTATATACTAATGGCCTATAGTCAGTGGTGAGGGATGAAAAAATTATTTGTGGAGACAATTACCGTGATATAAATGAAAATAATAAAATAATAATTATAATTAAAAACATCCCCACATGAGTACATAGGCATAAATAAACACTGATTCACATATATTACACATTCATGCAACAAATTCTACTCATCAACTACTAGAATGAACCCTTGTAGAAATAGAAAAAAATAATACTTAATCCTTGTCTCTATAGTCATCTCTAGGATTCACAAAATATACCTCTAAATTGGAATCAAGATAACATATCTCAATCCAATACATATTCATGAACATAAAATGAGTTGAATTAATAATTTCAACCCATAGAATATGACTGTTATGTGTGGTATTATTGTATATCTCAAAAGGATTTTACCAGGATACCCAAATATATATAATAATAATAAGGTGTATTAAAACCAAAAATAAAAATAAAAATTAAAAATATTGGTTTAGTCATTTTATGATAACCAGACCACTAGAACAGTTGATGAGGTACACACACCTATCATGTTATATGTATAATACTAGGACACTCAGACCTTGACCACACTTTCATTAATTCTAGTTAAAAATACACGAATTTTATGTCTCTATCATAATATATTGCAACTATTTACTAAATTAATAAAGGTATAAAAGATGTTCAAAATAATGAAATAATATTCAGATACACTACATAGGTACATATGTCCATAATCATGACATATAAATAGTCTCCTAGGGGTGTTATATTTATGTTGTCATATATTATACCATTACCCACTACTTGGGGAAGACATATATCCAATAATACTTAATAAATGGACATATACATGAATAATGACCCAATCCTACTCTCAAAAGGGAATCCTCACAATGCTCGTATATTAATGGCATATTTTACAAACTAACCCATCATCAAGGCCTCTATAGGGGACACTCAAAAAATTAACCATTTCAAAAGACTCTAGGGATTTCCAAACCTATGATCCATCCCAACAGTCTTTGTGGAGTAAAACAGACATTGAATCATACCCATAAACTCTAGGGAGGTCCAACTAGGACATGAAATACCATATATTATATAGCACATCACATAGATCCCCAAATGAATCTAGGGAACTAGTCTCTCTATAATTATCATCACATCATTAAAAGTCAAAATTTGGCTATTATAGCACCCGATGAATCCTGGATACCCATCCTAGTTTATTCTCAATAATAACATCTTGCATCTAAAACCTTACAGTGACATTGTAACAAGAAGGCTCCTCCAACCTAGAACTCAATGACTAATCTAAGGCCATTATTATATTTTCCACATATGGTCACATGACATTAGGTCCACCTAAATTCATTGTGTCTTTCCAACCATAGATATAATATTCTTAGAATAATACTGAAGAATAACATATTTTTCATCATAATTACACAACCTAATACACCATCATAACCCTTAATAAGTCTTATATATAAACTATTAATAATGATATTTCCTCCTATCACCCATTAGAAACCTGAGAATGTGACCTAGTCCAAACCCATGTATTACTCCTCAAATTTAGGAAACAAAATAAAAGGCTCAACTCTGTTCTTAGTATAGTGATCATTATTGCTCAATATAAATACATACATCTCACAAGTCGTCACTCATCCCCTTTACTTTAATTCCATGAAAAATTCTTTAGTAACCTATCATAGGCTCTAACATATTCCATCTAAAATATCCAAACATCCTAGGGGACAGTTTTTCTCTTAGTCCAACAACATGTCGTATTAAGACAATGTGTTTATGTTTTCATGAATCCTAAATGTTATAAGGGACTCCAATATATGTGTGCTGATTTTGATTGATCTCTAATTCCACTTTCCAAGGGATCCCTTGATACTTATACCATATTATCAATCTCATTGAATTATACAACTATATAATATAACATATATACATACATATTGAAATGTATTATAGAATCCACATAGCATAACCTCTGTATTATCCCATCACTATCATCCAATTTTCATCATCTATGACCATTGAGCATCATCCACACTTTTGATAATCAATCACAGTCCATGATCCACACATAATTATTTAGAAACATTTATAATTTATAATTCCATTTAATATAGATAGTCAAAAATTCCAAAAAACACAATGGGTGAGTTCCACTTACCGAAACCCCATTTTGTGTTCTTATATCCACCAATAACTAGAAAAAATTATTATTAGACACAAAATTCAAAAATTAAATTCCCATTCAAATGGATGAATTTATCAAAAATCAAAAAATAACGAAGAAAAATCCATATCATTATATACCATAACAAAAACTTCCTCCAATGGAATGAATACAATTTATTGGATTATTCTCTATGAAATCCAATGAAAATACCCTTCTATTTCTAGCGATTAAACCAATATATTATATTATTGTCACTGAACCCCAAAATAAAAATTCCCAAAATTAGGTTTCATAAGGAATTCAGGAATATATGGAATATATTACCTATATTATCCACCAAACCTAAAATAGAAAAACATAATTATTTAGAGAATAAGTGATGAGGAGGATCATCTCTTTGGACAGACATTTGGATTATAGTCATCTAATAAAGGGTATAATTTTAAACATGTAATTATTTTAAATAACCCCTAAAGATCAATACAATTTTTGAACTACTATTTAACACCAACAATCATGGATATGGGTAACTTCATCCATCTATATATATTCACATATAGTGTTTCACTAAAATATGATGTGAATGGTGTGTAGTAGGCCCTTAATATAGAATGGCCATTCAAGGTCACATTTTATTAACTCCTAAAAACCTTATAATTCTATCATACCACAAATCACATCAAATAAACATCATTTTTGGATGAATAAAACAACAAATTCCCATCTCGTGGCCTAATAGTCAATATAAATTTTTCCCAAATGTCTAATTTAAAATCCATCAAAAATCAATAGAATGAAAATATTTTTCATGCTAGAATAATATATTGAACAATGAATACAACACTGATAGTAGGTAGGCCCTATGGATAATAAAACATATTAGTAATTTGAGGAGGGACACTGAATATCTAAAAATTTATACAAGTTGAACTAACATATTTTGGAATGTAAAATATATTATCATAAATATATATAACTTGATGAAAAAAATAATAATTTGAATTATATAAATTATTTAATTCATAATACAACTCTTATAAAAATTGATCTATGGGGGGAATTAAGACGCTCAACACATTTCACTAGAAGAATCACATCTGAAAAATTAGTATAATTCATTAAAATTTTACTATATATCAACTGAATAAAATATTTTAAATTGATTGATATTGATTTCAAAATGGATCTTCCAAAAAAGACCCATAACACATTTTATTCCTTTTCCAATAACATTTCTAAACTAGAAATTATATTCCAATGTGTAAATCAGTTTAACAATATGATGAAATATATATATATATATATATAATAATAGTCAATATAAAATTAATGGAATGATAAAATTAAAGTAGTCTAGCTAAATAAATAATATTATTATTTGATACATAAATATATATTTCCGTTACATTTAACATTTCATGTCCTATGAATATTTATATAATATAGTATAATAATTATTTAAATAAATAGTATTCATAATATTTAAAATAAAATTAGATAAAACATATAAAATTTTTAATAGTTGGAATGCACTAAATTTATTATATTCTTATAAGATACATTATTTAAAAAAATAATACATTATAAATGATAATAAAAAAAATTATTCAACTTTTTGAAATTAAAATATATATAATAGCTATGAAATTGTTAATAATCATTCTTAAAATAAATATTTGGCTCAAATTCATTATTAGGAATCTAATTAATATTAAGATGTAAATATTAGTAATCATGAAAAAATAATTATTTTTAATAGAATAATACTTTTAAATGATTGTTATGATTTTAATTAAATTGGATATATTTTAAATAATTAAACCAATATTATGTTTATACATATAAAAAATAAAGAAACAAGATTAATTTTTGTTATTTTTGATTAATATTAATAACCATTAATGAATAGAATGTAATTTTTCTCGATATTAAATTCATAAATACAATATATGTATTAATTTTAGAGGACATATTCCGATTTATATGAATTTTATAAGATTAAATGGAAACAAAATTTGGATTCATGAAATAGAAATTAATTAAATGGGGTTGTTTAATATATTAATATATAAAATAATTTCAGTGGTATATTCTCATTAATGATCAGTAAGTATTAAAATGGGTAATATAATGTGGATTGAATATAATTGAATAAAATATTCACTAATTCTATATAGAATACAATTTTTAGGTTATATTTTCATACCTATATGTTTTAAAAAAATCACTCAACCTATGACACTTAATATGTAATATCCCAAGTAAGTAATGAATAATAGATATCTTTATCTTTATCTATTAATGAATTATATAGTGTTTTAGAGGCTTAAAATGAGAACAAATCCAATCTTAAGCATGGAATACACTAATATTTTTAAAATATTGTTTTACTACTTTTTGATGGAAAACCATTTTAAAATATACATTTTGAAAATTTTAAAAGCTATATTTTTCAAGATAAATTATTTCTTTATGATTGGGACACTGAAATTTACTTTTGATATATTTATGGTATTTTTCTCATAATGTTATTTTTTTAATAAATAGTGAAAAATGTTGTATTATAATTCAAAACCTCTTTCTAATATAAAATATTTATATTATTAGATTATATTTTTAATTGGTTTTAAAGTGAAATTAGAATATATTTTTACCATTTAATAAATTGGTGGTCATTGGAATTAATTTCACATTGAAATTGGACTTAAACTAGTGTCAATCTTTTGATACTTATTGTTTCATAAAAACACACTATTTACTCTGACAGCGGGAATTAATTATCAAATTAATAAATGTAACTTATATGGTTTTAATTTTGTAAAATATACATCATTTTTGAATTTTGAATATCAAATATTTCTTAGGGTGATGTTTTGGTATTTTTCTGAAAAACTTCAATTTTTTATGAATAGTGAAACCACTAAGTGGTTCTTAAAAAACTGATTTTTCGTTTAAAAGAAATTTTACCACCTCTGTGTTTTGAATTTAAAAAATACAACATACATGGTTGTCATTAAGAAGTAAAATGTGGTTCAATGGTATTAAAATAAGTTTTTAGTGAATAGTAACTTTTATGTTTTTTATCGCGATTAGCGGTAATTAATATAGTTTAAGGTAAAAATAATTTTTTAATAATATGAAATTTCCTTGAAACATGTGCTAAACTTATTGGATGTGTCATGGCCGACCAATAAAATCCATGGGTCAAATTGGGGACCCCATGGAGCCACTTTGGTAGGAAAATGACATTAATATCTTTTTATTTAATGTTAAAGTAAAAATGTCACAAACATGAGTTATTTTACTAAAAAAAATTAAAATGGGGTCATACAAGTAATATTTTTGACTATAAATATTCATTAGAAAGATAAAACGATTTTATACATCATGATATTTGTTTTATAATGTTTAGACATTAAATAAATTAAATTACTTATGACATCAAGATGATGCAGCGATTACCTCATTAATAAAGGATTTAAATAAAATGAAAAGATAATGTAAAATATATGACCTACACATGTCAAAAACCTATTGTATGAGTATATTTAGAACCACTATCACCTTATCCTAGAATAATATCAATGTGGTACATTTTAAATTCGAAACTCATTTTAAATTAATGTAACATTTCTTTACTTTCCAAGAGTGCCCCTCTTCTCCTCTTATAAAAGGCCTCCACCTCTACCACCATACCCACACTTCCAAATCCTTTGGCTCGGCCAACCCCTACCCATTTTGTCTTTAAATATCCCTCTATTACTTTTTTATGCCACACATTGGTCAGAAGTCTTCCCAAGTAAGCCTTTGATCTCAAATCAAAAAGAGTTACCCGTTTTAAAGGTAGTGTTTTCTCTTGTGTTCTTATGTTTTATTTTGATTCTCCAACCCTCTAAAATATTTTTAATAATTTCTTTTGTAAAAAATAAAGTATCATAAATATACTAGGATGTTGTTATAATAATTATTCTAGCTACACTTACACACACCTACTTCTAATGGTTAAAGAACATACTGTTTCCGTGGATGACGAATTTCTGCATCACGAAACGATGATTGTTCAATATTCTATTAACACCTTCAAAGGTGGTCATTAAGATGACACTATATTTATATATGATATATAATATTTTTATTTTTTACTGAAGCTTATTTATTTTTCATCTATGGCATACATTTATGGTTTCTGTTATGGGTAAACGCAATATCTTCATTTTAGGAAGTGCGGACTACCGCCCCCTCAAAGTGATTTGATTCGTTAATTCCATATGTGGGACGTATAAAGGATGTAATTAATGGTATTATATATGATATTATACTGGAATTATAATATACCTTTTTATCATTATGATTCCATTCCTTAAAATACAAAATAGAAATGAAAGTAGCGTTCATGCGTACATACGACTTACCGTCTCCATGAATGATGCATTTCATTTCTTACCTCTAAACGTTATGTAATATTATAAATGCATGTATATACTGGATATATATGATATATATGATATCTACATCATGAGTATAACTCTGGATATAATGGATACATGAACAAATTGTAATTATAAATGGTTTATTTTTTACTCAAGTACTAATGATCGTTAAAATGACCGTTATTAACTTAAATAATTACATAGTGTTCATGAGATGGAAATAAGTGATATAAAAGGAATAATTAAATTGAAAAAAGTTCTTAAACAAGTATATATTAACTATTGTTTATTATTCAGGAGATTAAATAACGACCATGTCAAGTCAGATACGAGGTATGGGACTTCGTCTCAATCTCCATTCATTGAGGAATATTTTGTTTTATACACAACTTTCTTTTATACAGTGTATAAACACATTTGAATTTTACATTTATTCAAAATAAATATTTTTTATAAGAAATGTTTAATAAACGAAAAATGGGAATGTTTTTGTCATATGTATGCGGCGACAACGACATCTCCGCCACCGTGAACATTATTTGAGTTACGACATCCTCTACAAGCCATACAGTTTTTCTTAAAGAAAAATAAATACAATGGTTTAATTTTCATTTATTTCGGTATTGAAAATGGTTTTCATAATGATTTTATATCAATGTTTTGTATTGATATCTTGTGATTGAAAAGTGGAAATGTTATGTTTCCTTTATGCATGTTTTATGTGATATGATTATGTTATGGTTCTTGGGCATTGTTATTAAGACAGGTGGTTCCATGATAATCTAAGGGTTGGTGAGCCCGATATAGCTCTCCAATGCATTGGGTAACGCAAAGGGGTTAAATGTTGAGGTTTATCTGAAGAGATTTAGGGAGTATACTATGATGGGTATTCCAAACGTAACCAACAGGGTTACTCCCTATGTAAGAATGTTATGAATGCCTCATGTTACCTTTATGTCTTATGATTTCTATGATATATTCATGATTTGATGAGGTATGTTAAAGTTATTATGTTTTATGGGTATAGTATGATTTCATTCTTATGTATATATGTACTCATATTTCCTTGCCATATTTTTATATCCTTTACTGAGCTTTTTATGCTCATCCCATGTTTTTGAAATGTTTTTCACAGGTCAAGGGAAAGGTACATGACATGATTATAGTTTCAAGGAGGTGTCCAGAAATAATCCATGGTTTATTTTAAATATGTTTCCGTTGATAGGAAAAATGAATACTATCTTTTATGTAACCACTTTGTTTAAATGTTGAATGTAATGCATGTTTTATGATCTAATTCTCTAAAACTCTAAACATGAAAATATCCTCAATGTGTAATCTTTTAATAACTCAAGATTAAGTAATGTTTAAGGCTGGGGACATATAGTTGGAATCAAAGGGAGGTTCAGATAACTTCAGGAGTTAGAATTCAATTAAATGATTATCCAAAATTATTTTTTATGGCCAAATTGAAATGATATAGAATTTGAAGATTACCATGTTGCTTCTCCTACGATATTTATTTGTTAAGAATGGTTTTTCATGGAGGAAACAGAACAGATTTTATGAGAAGGCATACAAAGGGAAATGACCTTTCAAATCAGTATCTTGAGATGGTCAGAATCAGAACTAAACAGCTTGTTGCAGTGATAGCTCAGTTGACTCAGGTGAAAAATGTTGGTTTTTTATTGATGATATTTTGGTGTTTTCTAAAAATAAAGAGGGGAATGAAATTAATTTAATTGTTATCCTGCAAACATTAAATGAAAAGAAACTGTATGGAAAATTCAACAACTATGAGTTTTGGTTATAAAAAATTTCATTCCGTGGTCACATTGTTTCAAAAAAATGGCATAAATTTTTCTCCTACTATAACAAAGGTTGTTGAAGAATGGCCAAGACGCAAAAATGTAACCAAGATTCGTAGTTTTCTTGGATTGTCAGGATATTATCGAAGTTTTGTTAGAAATGTTTCCCAGTTATCTATTCCAATGACTAAGCTAACTTAGTAGGGTGTTATGTTTATCTGGAAAAAATAATGTGATGATTGTTTTTATTAATTGAAAAGAAGATTGGTGAATGATCCTGTTTTGGAACTTCTCTCCAGGAATGGTGAATTTGTTATCTATAGTGATGCTTCGTTGAAGGGACGTGGTTCTATCCTTATGAAGAATGATAAGGTAATTGCATATGCTTCACATCAGTTGAAAACTCATGAGGTAAACTACCCTACACATGACTTGGAATTAGTAGCTGTTGTTTTTGCTTTAAAATTTTAGAGGCATCATTTTTATGGAGTAAACTGTGAAATACATATCGATCAAGAAAGTTTAAAGTATATATTAACTCAGAAATAATTTCACATGAAACAGAGGAGATGGCTAGAATTAATCAAGGATTATGATTGTACAATTCATTACCATCCGGGAAAATCAAATAAAGTGGCTGATTCTTTGATTCGAAAAAGTAATGCTTCATTAACAATGTTGCATTTGAAACATGATCCTTTGGTTTAGGATTTGATGAAATTTGGAATAGATGTTGTTGGTGTAGAATTCCCTTCTGTTTTGTTTCAGGTATCAGTGAAACATTCTCTATCAGACAAAATTAAGCAAGCACAGAAGCAAGACAGTGAGTTACAAAAAAGGGTAGAGCTGGTTCAGAAGGGTAAGTTTCCTGAATTCAACATTGATAATGATTTTTTTTAGATTTGGGAAAAGATTGTGTGTGCCTTGAGATTCACAGTTGAAGATAGATTTATTATGTGAGGCTCATAGGTCCCCGTGTTCAGTTCATCCAGGTAGTACTAAGATGTCTATAGATCTGCGGGAGTATTACTGGTGGGATGGACTGAAAAGAGATGTTGCTGATTTTACTGTGATGTGTTTGACTTGTCAGCATTTTAAAGAAGAGCTCCAGTTTCCAAAAGGGATGATTCATCCATTACCAATGCCAAAGTGGATATTGGAAAACATATCCATGGACTTTTTTGTGGGATTATCGAAGAAATCTCGAGGAAATAATGCAATCTGGGTTATTGTTTATCACTTAACTAAATCTTCTCATTTCATTCCTATTAGAGATACTTTTTACCTAGATCAACTTTGTCGTTTGTATCTTAAAACAATATTCAAGTTACATGGAGTTCCTATCTCCATTGTATCTGATCGTGATCCCAGGTTTACTTCTATGTTTTGGAAAAGCCTTCAGAAGACATTGGGTACTGAATTAAATTTTAGTACAGCTTTTCATCCGCAATCAAATGGGCAGTCAGAATAAACAATTCAGAATCTGGAAGATATGCTACATGCTTGTTCGATGGATTATCAGAGAAGTTGGGACCAACATCTTTCTTTGGTTGAATTTTCATATAATAACAGTTTTCATTCCAGTATACAGATGGCACCATTTGAGGCGTTATATGGGAAGCGGTGTCGAACTCCATATTTCTGGGATGAAGTGGGTGAAACGAAGCTGATGGGACCAGAATTGATAGAAGAGTTGGTAGAAAAATCTCAGCTCATACAGAAACACATGGGAACATCTCATAGAAGGCAGAAGAGTTATGAGAACAACATGAGGAAGGATCTCTCTTTTGAGGTAGGTGATCATGTTTTCTCAAAGTTTCACTGTGGAAAAGTGTGATTTGATTTGGTAAGAAAGGAAAGCTGAGTCCAAGGTTCATTTGACCATATGAAATTCTGGAGAGAGTTGGATCAATTGCTTACTGAGTGGCTTTACCTCAGAGTCTATCTCAGGTACACAATGTTTTTCATGTTTCACTGTTGAGAAAGTATATGGCAGATCTATCTCATGTTTGAGTCCAGAGGTAGTTTAGCTGGAAGAGAACCAATCTTATGAGGAACAACCGGTCCAGATTTGTGAACACAGGGAGAAAGTGTTACGGAATAAGTTGATTCATCAGGTAATGGTTTTGTGTAAAAACCACATGATTGAAGAGGAAACATGCTAATCTGAAAATGCAATGAGGGCTAAACACCCCCACTTATTCGATAAGTAAAAAAATTGCGGGGACGCAATTTTATAAAGGGGGAATGATGTAACATCCCAAGTAAGTAATGAATAATATATATTTTTATCTATGTCTAGTAATAAATTAGATAGTGTTTTAAAGGCTTAAAATGATAATAAATCCAATCTTAAGCATGGAATACACTAATATTTTTAAAAGATTGTTTTACTTCCATTTGATGGAAAACCATTTTTAAATCTATATTTTGACAATTTTATAATCAATATATATCAAAATAAACTTATTCTTTATGATTGGGACATTGAAATTTTCATTGGATAAATTTCTGGTATTTTTATGATAATGTTATTTTGTTAATGAATAGTGAAAAATGTTGTATTTTAATTCAAAACCTCTTTTTAATTTAATTTATTTATATGATTTTATTATCTTTTTAATTGGTTTTAACGTGAAATTAGAATATATTTTTACCATTTAATCCCATGGTGGTCATTGGAATTAATTTCACATTGAAATTGGACTTAAACTAGTGTCAATCTTTTGATACTTATTATTTCATAAAAACACGCTATTTGCTCTAACAGTGGGAATTAATTATTAAATTAATTAATGTAACTTATATGTTTTTAATTTTTTAAAATATACATCATTTTTGAATTCGGAATATCAAATATAGCTTAGGGTGAATTTTTGGTATTTTTCTGAAAAACATCAATTTTTGATGAATAGTGAAACCACTAAGTGGTACTCAAAAACTGATTTTTCATTCAAATGAAATTTTACAACCTCTGTGTTTTGAATTTCAAAAATCTGACATACATGGTTGTCATTAATAAGTAAAATGTGGTTCAATGGGATTAAAATAATTTTTTGGTGAATAGTAACTTTTATGATTGTAATCGCGAATAGAGGTAATTGGTATAGTTTAAGGTAAAAATAATGTTTTAATAATATGAAATGACCTTTACTCATGTCCTACACTTATTGGATATGTCATGGATGACCAAGAAAATCCATGGGTCAACTTGGGGACCACATGGAGCCACTTTGGTAGGAAAATTACATTAATATCTTTTTATTTAATGTTAAAGTAAAAAAAGGACACAAACATGAGTTTTTTTACTAAAACAAATTTTAAATGGGGTTATAAAAGTCATATTTTTAACTATGAATATTCATTAGAAAACTACAATGATTTCCTACATCATGATATTTATTTATAATTTTGAGACATTATATAAATTAAATTACATATGACATCATTATGATGCATTGATTACCTCATTAATAAAGGGTTTAAATAAAATGAAAACATAATGTAAAATCTAAGATCAATACATGTCAAAAACCTACTGTATGGGTATATTTCGAACCCTTATCACCTTATCCTCTAATTATATAAATTTGGGACCTTTTAAATCCGAAACTCATTTTAAAATAAAGTAACATTTCTCTACTTTCCAAGAGTGCCCCTCTTCTCCTCTTATAAAAGGCCCCCACCTCTACCACCTTACCCACACTTCCAAGGCCTTTGGATCGGCCAACCCCTGGCCATTTTGTCTCTCCACATCCCTCTCTTACACTTTTAAGCCTCACTTTGTTCATAAGTCTTTCCATGGAAGCCTTTGAGCTCAAATCAAAAAGAGTTACCTGTTTTAAAGGTAGTTTTTTCTCTTGTGTTCTTATGTTTTATTTTTCTTCTCCAACCCTCTAAAATATTTTTATTCATTTATATTGTAACAAATCCAGTATCTTAAATGAACTAGGGTGTTTTTATAAGAAATATTCGAGCTACACTTACACACACCTACATCTAATGGTTAATGAACATACAGTTTCCGTGGATGGAGAATTTGTGCCTCACGAAACGATGATTGTTCAATATTCTTTTAACACCTTCAAAGGTGGCCATTAAGATTCCACTATATTTATATATGATATATAATTTGTTTATTTTTTACACAATATTCTTTATTTTTAATTTATGGCATACGTTTATGGTTTCCATTATGGGAAAACGTGATATCTTCATTTTAAGAAGTGCGGACTACCTCCCCCTCAAAGTGATTTGATTCGTTACTGCCATATGTGGGATGTATAAAGGATGTAATTAATGGTATTATATATTATATTATACTTTAATTATAATATACCTTAATATCATTATGATTCCATTCCTTAAAATAAGAAATATAAATGAATGTAGTGTTCATGCGTACGTACGGCTTGCTGTCTCCATGAACGGTGAATTTCATTTCTTACCTCTAAACGTTATGTAATATTATAAATGCATGTATATACTAGATATATATATGATATATATGATATCTACATCATGAGTATAACTCTGGATATAATGGATACATGAAAAAATTGTAATTATAAAGGGTTTATTTTTTACTCAAGTACCAATGATCGTTAAAACGACCGTTATTAACTTAAATAATTACATAGTGTTCATGAAAAGGAAATATGTGATATAAAAGGAATTATTAACTTGAAAAAGGTTCTTAAACAAGTAGAAATTATCTCGAGTTTATTATTCAGGAGATTAAAGAATGATCAAGTCAAGTCGGATACGAGGTATGGGACTTCGTCTCAATCTCCATTCATTGAGGCATATTTTGTTTTATAAACAACTGTCTTTTATACGGTGTATAAACCCCTTTTACTTTTACGTTTATTAAAAAGTAATATTTTATATATGAATAGTTTAATAAAGGACAAAAGGTAATGTTTTTGTTGTACGTATGCGGCGACAACGACTTCTCCGCCGCTGTGACCATTATTTGAGTTTCGGCTTCCTCTTCAAGCCATACCCTTTTTTTAAAACAAAAATAAATACCATGTTTTACTTTTCATTTATTTCAGTATTGAAAATGGTTTTCATAATGTTTTTATATCAATGTTTTTTATTGATATCTTGTGATTTAAAAGTGGAAATGGTATGTTTCCTTTATGCATGTTTTATATGATACGATTATGTTATGGTTCGTGGGCATTGTTATGAAGATGGGTGGTTCCGTGATAAACTAAGGGCGGTTGAGGCTGATATAGCTCTTCAATTCATTAGGTAACATGAATGGGTTAAACGTTGAGGTTTCTCCTAAGAGATTTAGGGAATATACTATGATCGGTATTCTAAACGTAACCAGGAGGGTTACTCTCTACGTAAGAATGTTATGAATGCCTCAAGTTACCTTTATGTCTTATGATTTCTATGATTTATTCATGATTTGATGAGGTATGTTAAAGTGCTTATGTTTTATGGGAAAAGTATGCTTTCATTCTTATGTATATATGTACTCATGTTTCCTTTCCATATTTTTTTATTCCATACTGAGCTTTTTATGCTCATCCCACGTTTTTGAAATGTTTTTCACAGGTCAAGGGAAAGGTACATGATATGATGATAGTGTCAAGGAAGTGTGAAGAAAAAATACATGTTTTATTTTAAATATGTTTCCATTGATGGGAAAAATGAATACTATCTTTTATATAACCACCTTGTTTAAATGATGAATGTAATGCATGTTTTATGATCTAATTCTCTAAAACTCTAAACCTGAAAAGATCCTCAAGGAGTAATCTTGTAATAACTCAAGATTAAGTAATGTTTAAGGCTGGGGTCTTATATAATTTCCTTGCAATTCCATATTAATCACATACCTTACATTGTTTTATATTGATTTATACATCGTTTTCACATATAAATATGGATCACTACCAAAAAACAATAAAACAAATTACCATTTTAAATTCCCATCAAACTATAACCTATTTAAATAATACATATCCCCCTCTATAATTTTTCTATAGTCCAATATCAATAGTTTTATTCAAGTACATAATTTCTATGGGTTACTTCATGAGAATATATAAAATTTAAAAGTTTGTATTCATTACATTTTAACATAATTTATCTATAATTATCATTACCTCCAATAAAAATATCCCACCTACTTTTATACAACGAAATCATTATATATAATTTAATAAAATGATAATATATTGATGTTAAAACCATTATCGCTCCATATCATATTAATTTGGATAAATGAAAAAAAATTTAGAGTGTCTGTGGAGACTACCACCTCCATAAAGGATGAGTTTCATTATTCATCAACAAAATTATAATTTCATTTCTATAAATTTATATTGTGTATATTTATTTTATATATATTTTTAATTTAAAATATGGTAATATAAATTAGGAATATTATTATTAATATTATATATAACCAATCATTGTAATGGTAACAAACTACAATGAACATATGAAGAAGAACAATTGTTTATTTGAAATAATAATTTTAATTTATATTATTCATCTTAATCAAATAACTATAATTCATCACATTAATAAAATATAATATATTTTTTATAATTTTTGTGGACGATATTACAGTAGACGAAACTCAATTATTTTCTCAATCTCAAATAGATTGCTTCACATTGTTTTTATGTGAAACCATATACATAATAAATGATAAATATTTATGAAAAGGATGGACACCAAATCTTATTATTTAGATTGAAAGGTAAATATTTTTTTCATTTTATTAATATTAATATATATTATTTTCTCCAAATTGAATTACCAATATTCATTAAATAAAAATCATTGTAAAAGCAATTACATTATTTTTTCTTGTATAACCATTACTAATAAACTATTGAAATTTTAATAGAAACTCATACACATGCATGTATCTTATATTCTATAACATCTAAAAATATTTGAATCAATAAATTTATAATAGGATTTATTAATGAAAATCATACTGTGAAACCTGTAAAAACCGATTAAAATTACTAACACCTAATGTATAGATAGATAATAAATAAATAATATAAAATTACAATATTGTTTTAAATAATGGGTATAAATGGATAAATAGATAGAAAAACAACTGAAATAGTCTATTAATATAGTATATTTTTTAATGTGAATGTTAATATGTGTTTGGGGGAATTTCAGAAAATGGTATAGGTTTTTAGATCTCAATATTTTTTTATGATTATATGATTCTAAATACTTTTTTAATTATTTTAATGGTTTTTGAATTTTAATAAAAAATATATTTTTCATAATATATCATTATGTTAATTGGATTTACCAATCCATATATTCTTGTAAAATTAATGGATTTTAAATTCTAAATATTATGGTAATGTCAGGGTATTATGCAACATTTTTCATTTCATAAGGACATGTTTAGTTTCATCACCTATTTAAATTTAGTATATTTTTAAACTAACAATTAGATATATAAAATAATCAATTATCTTCTATAATGTTATTTAATTTTAGATATAATTTTGTCCATCTTAATGGGACTATTTATCAGATTGTATCTAAAGACCTAAATTGTATTGATTACTCAAAATATCATTATATTAATTTTAATATATATTTTTCAACTTCATACATCCATAGATTCTTCCTCCACCAAGGAGCAATATTATAATGTTACGCCCCAAACCCAGTTACCCAAAGTTGGTGCATTATTATCTAACATTGTCATGATCACAAGAAAGATCAAATCTTGAAAGATCCATTAGTTTAGTAGCATTGGAAACACTATATATATTCATAAGTCTTACATTACATCATAAAGTAAAAAATAAAACAACAACATCTTGTCGTCATATCCCCTCATACTATCCCTATAGGTCATTGATAAATTACTTCTTCACATCCTGGGAAAATAAAACATTTAATGGGGTGAGCTCAGATGCTCAGTAAGGATAACAATATAGCGAAAACTTTCATAAATAAGCATAAACATTTAAGGAAATATATAACTATAAAAAGCCTTTTAAACTTGAACTTCAACATAATATGGAAATGATAAAATTAAATAATTCCATTTACTTATTCACATGGATATTCTACTAGTCAAATAATCACATGCAATATCAATAACCACTTCCACAGTGATGTAATGCATAATGCCAGACTATCATAACCACATAGTCAAGGCCTTATGCCAAGACTACAAATAAGATTTTTTCAAGGCCTCGTTCCAAGACACTTGTTTGTCTCAGGAGACATACCGATGAATCAAGGAGATATAGCGGGATCCACCCATCACTTATTAAGTCTAATGCATTACTCATATGAACAGGTTTAAACAATACATAATCATTCGTATTAAAAATAGAATACAAAATGGAAATAATTTCTCCATAAACCATGAATGGTATAAAAATAACACATCCACAGTCAATCATATCACAAAACCTCCAATAAAATATGGATGTTTTGTATCATAATAATTTAACTTCAGATAAACTTAAAATTGATCAAAGGATGTTGACATAGATGAAAATCAAAACTATTTGAGAGAAATATCTCTTTTTTTAAATCATTTAAAAGTCACATAATTCTACAGAAAACCATTATTTTGAAAATATTATTATAATATTGTAAGGGAATATACAAAGGTGTAAAACGTTAGAGAATAACCGCACCCGCCGTATATGTTAAAAAAATACATTTTTACCTTAATTATGTCGAAAAGGTTAAAAAGGACCTTGTTTGGAAAATGACGAAAATATTCCTTTATAATTGTCTTATAAAAAGTCCATAATGGGTATAAATGAATTTAAACCATATTCTTTAAAATAGTAATATTTTTTTGAAATACATTTTTAAGAAACATGGATGTGGATGATAATGTGGTCCCAGTAGATAATTACCTAAACAACCTCAGATAATGAAGAGACTGTGAAATAAACCCTTACCTTGTACTTTTTCTTGGTCGAATGTTGGTTAACCTCCTATATAATGGGGAAGTAACTGTTATTAAATTATACAAGAATAATATACCTTAATATGATATCATATACGATCTTTTAATATTTCTTTGTTGATAATATCTTAGTATTATCGTTGTTTCGGGTGTTAACATAGTCATTTTCTTTTATATGTTTTGTTTCATAACCCACGTTTTTATGGATTGTTTTTATCTTATTAATATCCTTAATTATATTAAGTCCTTAAATACTATTTTTAATCATCCAATAATGTTTAGTCTTGAATTGATATGATGGGGAATGAATCTCATCGCATTCGTGGAGACGGTAATCCGTACGTACGCACGAGTGACAATATCATTGTTTTGATATTAAAATAATATATAATTGGATGGTATATCATATCGACAGAATCATTATCATGTTATATTTCTTATTTACATGAATTATACATCATTATTATACCCATCGAAATAATAATATATTGAATAATAATTACACCACAATGTGGAGACGGTAGGTCGTACTTACGCGCGTATGGTGACATGTCATTCAAGGGATAGATATAATAATGAATATGTTTGTTACATAATTATAATAACATCACAGTATAAATAAGATACTGGTGTTATTATTTTAGAATGGAAATAACAAGGAAAGAATATGTTGAAGAAGAAAGGAACTTTAAATATGGTGGTGAAGACGTTATATCTTCTTCGGGTTCTTCCTTTTGATTTGATCAAAAGGGCTCCTTAGGGTGGCTTTTTGATCAATATAAGGCCTCTAGGATAAAGTGAGTGAAGTTGGGATTAAATTTGCACTGAGGATGGCCAAGCCAAATGGATTTGAAGATGTGAATTAATGCGAAGGGGGAGTGCCCTTTTTTAAGAGGGGTGAGGAGCTCTTTAGAAAAAAACGTAATGTAATATTTTATAATAAAATAATATTCGGTTTATAATGGATAAAAAGTGGATTATTCAAAGTATATGGTGGATATGGGTCGATATCCTTTTAACCAATAGATTTGAGACATGTTTCGGTCATTATAGTAACCTTATCCTTTAGTTTTAACTCTTAATTAATTAGTTTGACACTAACCATGTCACTTTGTATTTTTATATTATATATTTAATAAAATTCCTATATTCCTCCAAGCGACCCCCAAGTGTTCCATTAATGGTACACCAATAATGATGTAAGTCCTATGGCCGATCCTTAGATTTTTAGGAATAGAATATAAATTAATAATATAATATTTGTTTTAAAAACTCATTTATGTCAATTTTGACACTACTCAACAATTGATTTTTTTTAAAGTCGTCACAACTTTATTAATTAGAACCAAATTCATTTAAGAATATAAAAATGTAATATTAACCAATAAAATTCGTTTATATTATCAAAACATTAAAATTATATTTATTTTTACATTTATAATACCAATTATTTGATTCATTCATTAACAAGGAAAATACTACATCATTATTGTGTCAGATATATTTTTACTTTTTCAATGTCTAAAAATTATAAATAAAATACCATTATGTATGAAATATTTTTAGATTTCTAATGAATATTTATAATTGAATGTTTAACATATATAACCCTATGTAAAAAATTT
Source organism: Viscum album (assembly GCA_963277665.1). Lineage (NCBI taxonomy): Eukaryota > Viridiplantae > Streptophyta > Magnoliopsida > Santalales > Viscaceae > Viscum > Viscum album. Next base: position 1,386,980,379 of record OY728122.1, read on the forward strand.
GTTTCTAAAAGATATAAGCTTCTGTCATTTTTTTATTTACTTTAACTTAAATTATATAAAGTGTCCATATCACCTACAAGTGGCTCTATCGGGTACCAAAATCAAACCAAAGATGCCCATGGTCGGACATGTATCTAACAATAATGTTAGGCCACGTTTTAGGGTAATTTATAATTATTATAATATTATTTGTTTTAACCTTATTTACTGGATTTATCCATTAACAATGGTAAATAAAATATTTACCGAAGTAATTATTTAAAATATTTAAAACTAAATGTTACATATTTACACAATTGGGAATACTTATTCAAAATATGGAATTCATTTTTCCAAATTCTAAACATAGAAGTGGCAGAAATTAATTTAAAATTAATTCCCATTGTCAAAACAAAAAGCGGGTTTTTTAGATATAATAACTATCAAAAGATTGACACTTGTTTATGTCCGATTTAATTGTGAAGTTATGTCCAATGACCAATATTTTATGAAATGGTAAAAATATATTCTAAATATACTATAAAACCACTCAAATTAATTTTTTATATCTATTAATTATTTTTATTAAAAAAGATGTTATTAATTAAAATTTAGTAATTTTCACTATTCATCAAAATATAAAAGTTATCCGAAAAGTAAAAAAATTTCACCCTAGGATAAATTCGATATTCCAAATCCAAAAATGAAGTCCATTGTGAGAGAAGAAATGTATACAATTTCAAAAAATGGTTATTACTACTCAAAACGGCTACTTTGGTTGGTCGTGGCGTGTTAGAATCTTGAAGGTGCATACGATACACGCTACTCTATTATTCAAAGAGAAGCATACCGTAGAAGCTTGGGGTGATACATTCTCCCCTCCTTCAAATAATTTCATCCTCGAAATTTCTAGAATATTAAAGCATAAAAAAGTCTCGGGTGGTTCTTCATCAGAAGTTTATCGGGTTCCCACGTTGCCTCTTACATTTTTTGGTTTCTCCATAGAACTTTTACTAGACAAGTCATCCAGTTTCTCAGCACTTGATCTCTCGTATCAAGAATCTTGACGGGCTCTTCACAATAAGTGAGATCGGGTTCCAGTTCTAATTACTCATATGTGAGTACATGTGTTGGGTTAGGAATGTAATTTCTCAACAGCGATATGTGGAACACATCGTGAACTTTGGAGGGATTTGGCGGTATTTCCAAACGGTAACCTACAACCCCAATTCGTTCTAGAATTTTGAAAGGTCCAATGTACCTGGAACTCAATTTTCCTTTAATTCCAAAATGAAAAACCCCCATCCATGGAGATACCTTCAAGAAAACATGATCTCCACCTGAAATTCCAAATCCATTCTTCGGTTGTCAACATACCTCTTATGCCTATATTGATCTTCTTTGATGTGGTTTTGGATTACCTTCACCTTTTCCATCGTTTCCTCCACCAATTCTGGGCCTACATGTTTTATTTTTCCAAAATCATCCCAACAGGTTGATGTGCGACATCTATTTCTGTATAACGCTTCATATGGTGCAATACCAATACCTGAATGGAAGCTATTGTTATAGGAAAATTCTACCAGAGGTAAATATTTATCCCACATACCCTGAAAGTCATGTGATCATGATCTCAACATGTCTTCTAAGGTTTTAATAGTTCGTTTTGATTGTCCATCAGTTTGAGGGTGGTAAGAAGTGCTCAAAAAAAGTTTAGTATCCAATGCCTTCTGGATACTTTTCTATAATATTGATGTAAAATGGGGATCATGATCTGAGACAATCGATAGGGGTACTCCATGAAGTCTCACAACTTCATTAATATTTAGTGTTTCTAGACGTTCAAGTGGTAAATCCTCCCTTATAGAAAGGAAACATGCTGACTTGGTAAGAAGATAAAAAATGACCCATATTTCATCATTCCTTCTAGGAGTATTTGGTAGTACCATGACAATGTCCATCGTGATATTATCCCATTTCCACTCATGTATGGGAAGAGGTTGTAATACTCCACCAGGGTTTTTCCTTCCAGCTTTCACTTGTTGACAAACCACACATCTTGACAGAAAACCATCAATCTCCCACTTCATGTTGTCCTAGGAAGAATGTTCCTTCAAATTTCAATACAATTTGGTGCTCTCTGGGTGTATAAGTAAATTGGAACAATGAGCATCATCTAACAATTCCCTTTTTAAATAAGGTATATCGGGAATACAAAGTCTCCTCTCAAATTTCAAAATTCCATTTTCATACACAAAGTCACTAAATCTCCCATCATTCAAAGATTTAATCTTCTTTTTAAACTCTTCATCATCGGTCTGAGAACTCTTTATCCTTTTTAGTAAAGATGGTTTGGAAACCATTTGAAATTTTTTTGATGTTTCACCTTCCATGGTGAATCCCTATATCCATCTTTACTAGATCCATGAAAATAGGATCCCTTTCCACTCTCATCATGTCCAAAACTCCATGATCTTTTCTACTCAAAGCATCTGCAACCTTATTTTCCTTCCCTGAGTGATAGAGTATAGTGAAATCATAATCCTTGAGTAGTTCAAGCCATCGAATTTTCCTCATGTTGAAGTCTTTTTGTTATAAAATATACTTCAAACTCTTGTGATCTGTATATATCTCACATTTTTTACCATAGAGATAATGTCTCGATATCTTCAAGGAAATGATTATAGCTGCTAACTCGAGATCATGAGTAGGATAGTTTTTCTCAATAATATTTAGTCATCGTGATGCATAGGCAATAACACTATAATTTTGTATAAGGATACAATCAAGTCCTTTCTACGATGCATCACTATAAATATCGAACCCATCATTCCCTGATGGTAGAGTCAATATAGGAGCATTGAATAATCTTCTCTTCAGTTCTTCAAAACATTATTCACACTATTTTGTCCAAACAAATTTAACCCCTTTACGTGTGAGCTTTGTTAATGGGTTAGACAACCAAGGAAAATTTTGGACGATACATTGATAATAACCTTCCAAAACAATAAAACTGCGTACCTCAGTTATACTCGTCGGTGCTGGCCATTCTTTGATTGCCTTGGTCATAGAAGGATCAATGAAAATTCCTTCCTTAGAGACAATATGGCCAAGAAAAGAAATATACTGAAGCTAGAATTCACACTTGCAAAACTTCCCTTATAATTCATGTCTTCTATGAGTCTTCAGGATAATGCGATAGTGATTTTCATGATCTTTGTAGCCTTTGAAGTATACTAAGATATCATCAATAAATTCCACCACAAAATCTATGAGATATTTCCTGAAAACTCTATTCATTAGATCTAGGAATACAGAGGGTGAATTAGTCAATCCAAAAGGAATTACTGTAAACTCATAATGGCCATACCTGGTTCGAAATGCTGTCTTCAGAATGTCTTCCTTCTTCACAAATAATTGATGGGATCCAGATCGAATGTCAATATTTTAAAAGTATTGAGCTCCATGAAGTTGGTCGAATAAATAATCAATGCGTGGTAGGGGATACTTGTTCTTTATTGTTATAGAATTGATCTCCCTGTAGTCAATGCACAACCTCATAGATCCATAATTCTTCTTAACAATAAGGACATGGGCTTCCCATGGAGAAACGGTAGGGAGAATAACTCCAGTATTACTCAATTACTCTAGTTGTTTCTTTAGTTAACCTACTTCTATAGTGGCCATTCTATAAGGGGTCTTCGATATAGGCCTTGATCCAGTAATTAAATCAATGTAAATCTCAACTTCTCATTCCAGAGGATGTCAAGGTAAATCTTCCGGAAACACATCTACATGTTCTTTCAAAATATGTACATACTCTATTTGAACATCTCTTTACTCACCCATAGTTATTTCATTCTCTTCCTCCTAAATTATTGAATTTAGTTGAGCTGCTGGGGGTGGATATAGATAAGAATTAGGTGGTGACGATTCTTCTCTAAAGATAAGGTGTTCCTTATAATCATCATCAAAAATCATAACCTCCATCTTCTTACAATAAATCATCGCATAATGGTCCGAAAGCCAATCCATACTGGGGATTATATCAAACTCAATCATAAGTATGAGAATGAGATCAGCGGATAAAGAACATTTATGTGCTCTAATGGGGACAGATTCACAGAACATTATCGCATTGATACATCCCTTAGGGGTTTTGACTGAAAACTCTCATGTTAAATCAAATTGGAAATATCTAATGTTCTAAGAAAACTGGGAAGATATGAAACAATGAAATGATCCAAAAACAAATAATGCATTTTCTAAACTTGAGAAACCATTTAATTACCTGCCACCACGTCTTTCGGATCTTCTACCTCAGTAGTAGTGATAGCATGAACTTGGCCTTGATCCCTTGTTCTTTTCTGAGGCAAGTTCCCCTGATGGTCAGGAAATTCATTGCATAATGTCCCATCTCTCTAAAATTATAGAATTCCACGTTGACCTTTCTTTCCCATGCAATCATGAGCTTGGTGGACTTTTTCACCACACTTGTAACAGACACCCATTCCTTTTAGGCTAGTAACAGGGTGTTTCATCCCACATTTACTATAGGATGGATGTTCAACATTTCCCTTATTCCCCTTATTTCCATTTCTAGAATGACCAGCTGATCTATTATTCTCTTTCTTTTCTTTACAGTCATAAGGCATAGATAATTCCTTTACCGTATTGATAGCACAAGAGACTATATCCTCATACGACGAGAAGGGTTGCGAGACTAATTCTCGACGGAGAAATGGTTTTAACCCATCAAATAAATGATCAATCTTACTCATTGGGTTACTTATATAATCACTAGAATGTCTCACTAACCTTGTAATGTTAGCCTCATACTTTGCAACATTCTCAACCTCTTTCTGCCTCAGACTCAGAAATTTCCTTTCCATATTTCCTCGATGGTCTCGAGGAAAGTATTTTTCTATGAACAACTCTCTTAACTCCCTCCATTCCATATCTGATACTTCATCATCTTCCTTCATATTTTTTTCAATGAACACCATTGATCAGCATTCCAGTGTGGCAATAATCTTCCACAAAAACTTTTTCCCTTTCACTGCTTCCCAAGGCATTAAATATTTTCTCAAAGGAATTTATCCATTGCTTAGCTACTATGGGATTTGTACTCCCATTGAATATTGGTGGGTTTTTTCTCATGAATAAATCTAACATTGATCCTCCATGCTACGGATCAGGGTGCTCCATACGGGTAATGTTATTATTTATAACCTGAGTGAGTTTTCCTGGTATGATGATTAGTTGTTCAACACCTCTTGCATCACTATCTCGAGTATAATTATCTTGAGCATGAGGGAAATCCCTACCTGGTGTGTGTGAAATGATACAGTTTCCATTCCTTCCACTAGGCTCCATTTCTAAGCAATGGAATAAACTAGATTAGTTTATGAATCAAAATACATAATTCCATTCTTGTAAAACACTAAACATAAATTGAACAGTTTAAGGATATAATCCATAGTCATAAAAATGTTTTCTTTGAAAAAGTATATACTCATTAACCCTTCATAATGGTTTGTAAATAAAATGAAAATAATCCTAATCATATCCACTAGGATTGTCGTAACCAAGAGTGCAGCAAGTCCAATTGTCGTTCACCAGTTCCCGTTCGATTCTAGCTCAAAGAAGTGTTTTCGGGTTTTACCCCTAGGTACATCTGTGCCAGATCCGCCTCTACCTACTCTTACCCATATAGGGATGTATTTCTCAGAAAAATCACAAAATCTCTACAATACCAAAATTCTAGGATGTTCTACAATATTAATCCTCAACGTCCATCTTAGGTCTATGTTTTCTAATCATAGTTTATCTAAATATGGCTTCCAAGGTTTGTAGTAAACATCCTCTGATACCAATTGCAACACCCCGTCCTCATTTACCCAGAGTCGGTGCATTATCACATAACATTGGCATGATCACAAGAAAGGTCAAATCTCGAAAGATCGATTAGTTTAGTAGACTTGGGAACACAAGATATATTTATATGTCTTACATTAAATCATAAAGTGAAAACCACTACAACAAAATCTTGTATCCATATTCCCTCATACTACCCCTGAAGGTCATTCATAAATTAATTCTTCACATCCTGGGAAAATAAAACATTGAACGTGGTGAGCTCAGATGCTCAGTAAGGATAACAATATAGCGGAATATTTCATAAATAAGCATAAACATTTAAGGTAATGTATAACTAAAAAATTCCTTTTAAACATGGACTTCAATATAATATGGAAAAGATAAAATTAAATAATGACATTTACTTATTCACATTGATATTATAATAGTCTAATAATCACATGCAATATCAATAACCACTTTCATAATGATGGAATGCATAATGACAAACTATCGTAACCACATAGTCATGGCCTCGTGCCGAGACTACAAATAAGATATTATCAAGACCTCATGCCAAGACACTATTTTGTCTCATGATACCTACCGATGTATCGAGGAGCTATAGAGGGCTCCACCCGTCACTTATTAAGTCCAATTAATTCCTCATATGAACAAGTTTACACAATACATAAACATTCGTATTAAAACTAGAATACAAAATGTCAATACTTTCTCCATAAAACCTGAATGGTATAAAAATAACACATCCACAATTAATCATATCACAAAACCTTCTATACAATATGGATGTTTTGTATCATAATAAATCAACCTCAAACAAATTTAAATCCATCAAAGGATTTTGACATAGAGGAAAATCAAAACTATTTGAGAGAAATATCTCTTTTTAAAATCATTTAAATGTCACATAATTTTACAGAAAACATTTATTTTGAAAATATTCATATAAGATTGTATGGGAAGCTTCAAAGGTGTAAACAATAGAGAATAGCTGCACATAGCATATAATTTAAAAGAATACATTCTTACCTTAATTCTGTCGAAAATGTTAAAAAGGACCTTTTTTGGAAAACGACAGAAAAATTCCATTATAAACAACTTATAAAAAGTCAATCAAGGGTATAAATGAAATTAAACCATATTCATTAAAATATTAAGAATTTTTTGAAACACATGTTTAAGAAACATGGATGTGGATGAAAAAGAGGTCCCAGTAGATAATTACGTATAAACAACCTCGTATAATAAAGAGATTGTGAAACAAACCCTTATCTTGTAATTTTCCTTGGTCGAGGGTTGGTTAACCTCCTGTATAATGGTAAAATAATTGTTATTAAATTACAGTATAATCAGATACATTAATAGGATATCATATATGATCTTTTAATATCGTTTTGTTGATAGTATCTTAGTATTATCATTGTTTCGGGTGTTAACTTACTCATTTTATTTTATATGTTTTGTTACATGAGACACATTTGTTATGGATAGGTTGTATCTTATTCATATCCAGAATGATATCAAGTCCTCAAATATGATTTTTAATCATAAAATAAAATTTATTCATGAATGGATAAGATGGGGAATGAATCTCATCGCGTTCGTGGCGACGGTAATCCGTATGTATGCACGAGCGACAATATCATTCTTTTGATATTAAAATAATATATATTTGGATTTCAAATCATATAGAATGAATAATTATCATGTTATATTTATTATTTACATTATGTATACATCGTTATTATACCCATCTATATAATAATATATTGAATAATAATTACACCACAACGTGGAGACAGTAGGTCATACGTACGCACGTATGGTGACATGTCATTCATGGGATGGGTAGAATAATGAATTTCTTTATTACATAATTATAATAACATCAATGTATATATTAGATACTGTAGTTATTATTTTAGTATAGAAATAACATGGAAATAAGATGTTGAGGAAGAAAATAACTTTAAAGATGGTGGTGAAGACGTTACCTCTTCTTCTGGTTATTCCTTTTGATTTGATCAAAAGGGCACCATAGGTTGGCTTTCTGATAAAACTAAGTCATCTAGGATGAATTTAGGGATGTTTTTACGATATTTGGGCAGAGGTTGGCCGATCCAAATGGCTTTGAAGGTGTGCATTAATGATAAAGCGGAGTTCCCTTTTATAAGAGGGGTGACGAGGTCTTTAGAAAAAACATAATGTTTAATTTTATAATAAAATCAAATTCAGTTTATAATGTATCCAAAATTAATTATTCAAATTATTAGGAGGGTATGGGTTGGAATAATTTCAACCAATATATTTTAGATAGGTTTGGGTCATTATATTAACCTTATCTTTTAGTTTTAACTCTTAGTTAATTAGTTTGACACATACCATTTCTCTTTGTATTTTTATATTATATAGTAAATAAATACACTATATACAGCCAAGATACCCCAAGTTGTCCATTAATTATACACAAATAATTATGTAAGTCATATGGCCAAACCTTAGATTTTTAGGAATAGAATATAAATTAATAATATAATATGTTTTTTAAAAACTCATTTATGTCAATTTTGACACTACTCAATTATTTATTTGTGTTAAAGTCATAAAAGCTTTATTAATTAGAAACAAATTCATTTAAGGAATATAAACATGTAATATTAACCACTAAAATTAGTTTATGTCATCAAAACTTTCAAATTATATTTATTTTAACATTTATAATACCAATTATTTGATTCTTTCATTAATAACGAAAATACAACATCATTATTGTGTCATATATATTATTACTTTTTCAATGTCTAAAAATTATAAATAAAATTAAATTAAGTAGGAAATAATTTTATCTTTCTAATGAATATTTATAATAGAAAATATAACATATATAACCAAATATAAAAAAATGTTTTCCTAATAGATATAATCTTTTTTCATTTTTTTTATTTACTTTAACATAATTAATATAAGGTTTCCCTATCACCTACAAGTGGCTCCATGGGGTCCCAAAATCGAAGCAAATATGCTCATGGTCAGAAATGTATCCACTAATAATGTTAGGATACGTTTTGGGTAATTTATTATTATAATTATATTATTTCTTACCCTTATTTACTGGATTTACCCTTTAACCATGGTAAATAAAATATTTACCAAAATAATTATTAAAAATGACTAAAAATAAAATCTACCTATTTACCCAATTTGGACATTCCCGATTCAAAATATGGAGTTCATTTTTCAATATTCGAAACACATAAGTGCAAGAAATTAATTCCCGCTGTCAAAACAAAAATCGTGTTTTTAAGATATAATAACTGTCAAAAGATTGACATTTGTTTATGTCCGGTTTAATTGTGAAATTTTGTCCAATGACAAAAATTGTATTAAATGTTAAATATATTCTAAGAATTCTCTAAAACCACTCAAATTCATAATTTATCACTATTAATTATTTTGATTAAAAAAGTTATTTTCAATTAAAATTTAGTAATTTTCATTATTCATCAAAATATAAAAGTTATCCAAAAAGTAAAACAATTTCACCCTAGGATAAATTTGATATTCCTAATCCAAATATGAAGTCCATTTTGAGAGATATAATGTATAAAATTTCAAAAAATGAGTATTACTATTCATAACGGCTACTTTGATTGGTCACGACCTGTTAGAATCTCGAAGTTTAGTACAACACACGCTACTATATTATTCAAAGGGAAGCGTACTGTGGAAGCTTGGGGTGTTACATATAATATATTTTATCTCCAACTCTTTATAAAATAAACATTAATTCAAATATCCTCCAAAGAGGTATTTATTTTGTTGATAATTATTACATTAAAAATAATAATTCTCTTCAATCCAACATAAGCCATATATCATAGTTATTATAGATATTAACAAAGAACGTACTTCACATTTTTAAAATTACATTTCAAAGTGATATTTAACATGAACTTATAATGAAATTTTTATAAAAATATTTTTTATAAGTCAGTTTTATTGGTTTTATATGTGAACACATTATTTATGGAATATTAAAATTCCATTAGATAAAGCATCATTTCAATATTTTAAAATGGATTTCCATGTAAATATAATCCGTCGTGACATTAAAATGAAAATAATTAACCTTAAATTCTCGACATTCATAATCAAATGAATCTGAAAAGGTATTTTCCATATATTCTAATGTCCAAAATACAATCATAAGATATAATGTGATGATGTATTTCTAGTTTTTCATTATAAATATATGCTACTATTTTGAAATATTATGTAACCATTTACTTCTTGGATAAAATTTCACTTTTTTTATTATGTACGGTATCCACATGTGACACACATGATCATGTATATTTTTTTAATATCATTTATTTTCTCGGATAGAAATTGAGTAAATTGGGTAAGGAATTAAACATTATAGATGAAATGGTTTAGATATCAAGATATCATTACATAGTAATGTTTTATATTGACATGAAAACATACCTAGGGAATTTTTTACGATACCTCGGTATCATGCATTTGTTATGTTTTTACTTTACATTTGGGGACATCCATGGTTATATATTTATTCTGAAATATTAGTGATACATATTATTGATGTTTTCATGAATGTATCATGTTTATGTTGTGTCCACACTTCCAAGTTATAAAAAATGTTCTTCAAATATTTTTCATATGTTGTGACCATTGTTTTACCTATTAGAGCATTTATTGGGAAACAATTTTACATCATATAATGGAAATAGTAATTAACTCATGGATTATAGTTCTTTTATTTATTATAAATTAATCCAATATGTTTTGTTCATGTACATATATTATATGATTATACTCATATGTTCATCTTTTTATGACTTATGATCATTGCTAGTTTTTGTTTATTCTTACTATTATTATGTGTTTTTACTAACACGATTTATTTTAAAATTCACATGGTTATCAATGATACTAATTTAAATTTAATATATAGAAGAGTGCATTGGGTGGATGATTTTTGGGAGAGGATAAAGTATTTTTATTTACTATATAGATCATTTAATAATAAGAATAATTATTACATGAGAAATTAATTGTATTAAAATCTGTAATATTTTTCATAACACTCAAAACCTGAATAACTAAATGTTCTATGGAATTTTCGTTTTGAAATATTTAAATAAATCATATAATATTGCGATGACTACAAATGATTCATTATAATAAGTCCAGTTGATGGTCACAATAAAAACTCATGAAACATGAAATCATATCCCATTCCATACACTAAACATCTGATTAGTTTTTAGATTTCCCAAAATACCAATCTATGTGTTTCAAAACACTTATAACAACTTTTCTAGGAAAATATTATGTTATACTCAACCTTATATCACTCGCATAGTAAAAAATGTTTACTCTATCAATAATCACATCATTACTATACATGAAAATATATGTTAGACAAATACTACCAATAATATCCTCAATAATTCTACATTATATTAATCATTCCACGATGACTAATCAATGTTTGTTGGTCTTACATGACAAAAGTTTAGGTGTTCAGTCTAATTCTCTTCTAACTCTTGCATCACAATATATTATATTAATCCAGTTATCATCACAATATAACTACCACTAATACATGTTTAAACCCAATTATTTCTAATAAATAAAATCATTTAAAAATTATATTTTGACAATCTAACAACTACCACAATGAAGATCTCAAACACCTCAAAGAGAAAACATTTGAATTTGTGGGATGGTGTGCCTCGAATTATATTTATGAAAATATAAAGTATATTTTGATTACTCGGACATGGTCAATTAATGAAAATATGTTAATTCATAAATGGTTAACCAGATCTGAAATCTGAGACCACTATTAGGTATTTAACACAGTTTTCAACCTATATGCAACATAAAATTAGTCAGTGTAAGATGTTAAAACACCTCTCTCTTTGTAAGGAAATTTATATGAATTAATTAATAAATAAATTAATTTAATTTAATTAATTTTATATATGAAATATTTCTATAATTTCATTGTTATGAATTAGTGTCTGGGGATAGCCACGTTATTTTTTGTATTCACCTGCAAGAGAAACCTAAACATTTGTAGTTGAGTGATGAGTAATTATTTTACATACCTTTGGGATCAAAAGAATGAGGTACACATTCAACACCAACACATGTTTTTGGGATGCAACCTAAAATTGTGTGGTTGAGACAGTAACACGAAATCAGATTGTATTAATGTGTGGTGGTTATGTCTCTTAGGCATTTGAGCAAAGGAATATTTGTGAGGCTCTAAAATATCAGATGGTGTTTACATTAAAACGATTTATTACTTTTCTTTTGGACATGAGATGTGAGATGGAAACCCCTTACTATCTAATTTGGGATTATTTTACTGAGCATATATACATATCCTGTTTTAGTACCCACACATTGAGTTTTGGTTATATACTTCATATAGTGGATAAGACCTATAGGTTATGACACATGTATTTGATGTCATGCTTCATATGGTTTTAAACTTATATTCTCCTACTATAGGTATTGATGGCTCGATGATAATTTCATCTTCTAAACATTTTGATCTCCTTATGTTTGGATGAGTTTACATTTACTCTCTTATTGGGTCTAGTTGTTATCTTTTATCGTAACTTGTTCTATCTATAGATTTCCTCTTTAGTTGTATCTCTTAATACTCTCAGTTCTCCATTTTGGGCCATTATACAGGGTATGTCTATACCCTCCCCTATGTGGGATATTCCCAACACATGTCATTTTTTGATAACATAATGTCAAATAAAGACTTCATTGGAGTATAAAGATTCATATTTCCTAGGTTCTGTATAGTGATCATCGCATGTTATATAGGATCTGGACTCTCAGATTGTTCTCATTTTCAATTTTTTATGGTGGAACATTATTCTAGGAGGTCTTATATTTTTTCCATTTCTTTTTAGTTTTTAAAACATTACATGTTCTATTTAGTTTTCCTTTCTTCGTTTTGTTTAATATGGAATGGACACCCCAATTTAGCTATACCATTAATTCTAATTGCCACCTCTATCCTACAGAGGAGGGCATGTGGTTTTTGCAGTTGGATCCCTATTATGGGTCTGTTCATAACAGATTGGTATCTGAGGATTGTTATTTACTTATTATGTTGTTCAAATAGTACCTATAATGTATTGGTTGGGTATCGAGAAATAGTGTTGATGTTTCTGGATTGTGGATCTCAAAGCATGTAGTCAAGTGATGGTGTGGGTGGCAGATATATCCATTCACCGAGATGATAATTACCTACATGTCAAAAATGCACTCTTATACTTTTTTAGGGAACAACGGTACATGCATCAGATATTATTGAGTCTTTGAAAATCCCATATGTCCCATCTCCCCATTTAATATATCAATATATATATATATATTATCTCATCAGATCATGGTAATCCATGATAATTTTCTAGATTACTCTAGAACGATAGCCATCCAGGATACCGACACTTGAACATGATTACAACCCTTTGGGTGATGAGGTATTAGTTTATGATCAATCATGTTATCCACTTCCTCAAGGAGTAAAGGTAACAGCACCACCAGCTATTGAGTAGAAGAAATCCCAAATAGAGCATGCAGAGGACATGTGTAGGTGGAGTGCAGTCTGCGAGTTACATCATTAGCTACCGTAGAGGTCCTACAGTGTACCAGATCCCTATCCGCTAAAATATTGGCTAGATTCAGTGGTCCACATCAATAATATTTTTAAGAGAAAGATTATTCAGACGGTGTATTTGGAAAATAGTTTTTTAATGTAAAATTTGGGCATTGCTGGAGCCATGTTACGTAGATTCTTAGTGAGGTGACAATCTCATGGGATAACTTCTAACATCGGTTTTTATGGGATTACACACCCTTCATCCAACATTTTATTTAGATTCCGGGTCATCTTGAAAAATAGTAGATATGGATGTGTGTTGAAGTCTAGGTAGCATGGTTCATAGAACATACATGATACTCTCTTTATATGATCAGAGGTAGAAACATGTGAGCAGAGATGTTCGAGGTGGGACTCCTCATAGGGATCGTAGCTACTATAGTGCCTTATTTCCCCACAGATGTTGGTGTACTGGAGCAAGCAGTTATAGTAGATATATTTCTATCAGAGGGATTCCATGTAGGAGGAACTAGCATAGGAGCATAAGGATCTGTAGGTGGGGGTGTTTCTATGAAGTCCTCCCATCACCACAACAAAGCGGTCAACATCTGGCTCTATGAGTTATAGGTCAGTTCCATAGAAATTTGCAAGGTTTGAATGTTAATTATCATACCTCACATGATATGATTCGAGTTACGATATGTGTTTATTATACTCTTTCCTAAGAATTATAAGACACAACTTCCATTCATTCTTTTATCTCTTGACTCTTGGTGTGAGAGATATAGTTCCCTTTATAGACACAATCATAGATTCTTGGGCTTGATGTTCCTATATAAAATGCCTCTTCTGTGTTTATCATATCCCGGATGATTGATTTATCGATTTGATGATATATGTTCACATGGTAAATTTTTCATCAGAATGTTACCCATTAATGTTATCACATGCATGTATTTCCTTCAATGGTTCATTCCAAGATCGGTTCATACCATAGACTAGTCAGATTCCTATGCATTAATGGGACGAGGATTTACATTTTCATAATGGATACCTCATAGTATGAATAACGGGTGTTATGAGCATGTGGAAACACCATATTACACATCATCTAAATATTTTGACCCTCATTGCAGTGTACTCATCATGAATATTGTTTCCTTTAGTTGTGGAGGATTGAATAAACATGTTCACCCCATACGTTCAATGACTACTTTTGAGGTGGAAGGGGTTGTTTTCCATCTGTTTCCATTTGCGGACTTCCAATACATCTTTTGTAGAATATCATATGGATCACATTGATCTCCAATAGCTGTGGTTACAGTTGTAGGTCCGTCAAGATTATGGTTTCAACAGACCTAGTTTTTCCCACTAGGAAGATCCTATTTTATTCATTAAAAAAAAAGTCAGATGGGAGCATTCATTATTTCATACATTATCATAATATGAATGACACCATGATAAAGAAAGTACCCCTTTCCAAGGATTTTTGAACTATCTGATCTATTGTGAGGTGTTATATGGTTTGGATAGAATGATCTCAGGTATGGATACAACTAGTTTTTGGTTCATGATGCATATATTATTGAATTTCCTTTCTCATGTCATCACAGACACTCAAATATCCTACTGATTCCATTTGGTTTTATGAATGACCTCTCCATTTCTATGGTTTTGATGAACCATGTCTACCATCCAATACATGGAATAGTTTTTTGTTTTCTTTATCGAGGTAATATGTGGTTACTACACACCAGGGGATGAGTATGCATATAACTTTAGGAAGGTCCACAGTTTACATTCAATGCTTTGACCAAATGAAAATTTCTTGAAATTTATTTTCTAGATATATGATTCTTAATTTATGGGGAATGTAATTTTTTAACATTCATTACTCATGGATCCAACAAATATTAAAGCATTGAATGCTTGTTAGCCTCTAAAAAATGTCTAAAATGTTGGAATATTTCTCGGTTTTGTAGGGTACTAATGGAGATTTGTGGAATAATTCTCTAGGATTGAATCCCCTATTACCAGTAGGTCATTGAAAGGATCCTTATTTAACTGTGCTATGTAGTTCCAAAAATCTATTGAGGATTCATGGTTGAGGATGATGAGCACTCCATTTTTAAGACTATCATATGTAGGCTTTGTGTTTGTAGTGTGTTGGGATGCCTATGAACGTGGGATTAGTTTCATGTGGACACAATGATTGGAATTAATCACATATAGGATGAAGAAATTGAGAACTCATGATAAGAAATATCCTACTCATGACCTGTATCTACCAGCACTATTCTCCACTTGGATGATTTGGAGGCACTATATTCGCGGAGAGCACATTGTGGATTACTCAAAATACAAGAGTGTCATGTATTCCTTAACTAAGAGAGACCTGAACCTAAGGCTATGAAGCTCTTTGTATTTTCTGAATTACAATGACATTGGGATTGTCTATATTCAAAGAAATGGCAATGTGGTAGAATACTCCCTTAGGGGGAAGTATTAGGCACTCCTAGTGTGGGATGATTATGAGTAGTATGATTCCTTCTATTATCGATGAGGGATGAGGTGATGTTGAATTTCCACATGTCCCACATAGATGTACATCTCTATGTGGGGATGATGTATAGGTATCTTTAGTAATAGTTTTTCTGGTCCGAAATGAGATGATGTGTAGTTGAGTTCATCTCACTATGCAACATCTGTGAATTGGTGAAGGCTAATCAGCCGTTTTTGGTGAGTTCGTTGCAGCCTATAGAGTTTAATGAGTGGAAATGGGATGAAATATCCATTAACATTCTCATAGGTATTACACAATTAGTGAATTTCCATGATGGTTTCTAGGAGGATGTAGTCTAACTCTCAAATTCAACACTCTTTATTACTACAATTTAGAAGTGTTTAGTGTAGTGTTTGGTGTAGTTATACATTTGAGAGATCATGCACATTCATGGGATACTCTCAATTACAGTCTCTGATCAAGACTCATGAATTCCATCAGGATTGTGGTGAGGAATACATTTGGAATTATTGACCCAGTTTTAGATGAGTACATCCTCTCACCCCATGACAGATGCATGGACAAAGTGTACTATATAGGTGCTAGAGTAAATGTAAGGGGTTTTCACATTGGATTTCAGTCAGAGATGGTATGATCACCATCATTTTGTAGAGTTTGAATCCAAAAAAATTTACCAATCTACCATAATTATGGTACCAATTGAGATCCTATTAGGGAGTCTTAGTAAGAACCCCCTGTACTGGATGGTGATTGGAGAGCATTTCTTATGGTCCAAAATTGGTGCAGTTGGTAGTGGAGATAGTGTAGGTTATCTGTGAATAGAATAATACTACCCATGGAGGTTAAAAATCCAATAAATATTTCCATTTTAGGAATTTGTAGTTTGATTAGGTATTCCATGTCTTCTTGAGAGTATCCCAATGAGGAGGAATTCAGAGGTTTGGCAAAGGATGAAAGCTATCCCCAAGGTTCATCGGGCCATTAGAGATTCTGTGAAGGGTTGGTGGGGTTTCCTACCACCTCACTCTAACCTCTTGATAGAACATGTTCATGATGTCTTCCACGTGTCATATATATGGGGATACACACATGACACTAACCACTTCATCGACTTTGGTGATCTTGACATAAAAGACATATCCACCTTTTAAGAGAACCTGATGGTGATCAATGATTGAAAAGAGTAGATATTACACTGTAGGACCATCCCTTTGGAACACATGGTGTGACACCATAAAATTATTTCAATGAGTTCCTTAGAGATGGAGTGCTAGATGTGGGCACATTATGCCAAGCTGCTTGTGTAGTTTTTCCTTTTGGGGATGAACATATTGATGGAGGGATTGGTTAGGATACCATATCATTCCCATGTGGGACTTTGAAATATTTCTAAATATATTTATAGTTCTAGGAGATGAAATATATTTTGAATCTAAGTCCCCGTGTGCTCATAAATAATTTTATTAAAATAATAATTCATTTATTGCATGCATTGTTAATTATATAAAATGGGATTACACTCAAATGGTGGATCAGACTATAAATCCAAGACCACGGTCTGGTTAAGAACGATATGTTCACTATATGCATGGCATAAAATATGTCAACATATAAAGATTGTATCCCCCACTTGTTGGTGGAGTTTATAAGTGAATTAATTAATTTTTTTAATTAATTTAACAAAGATGGAGGTATTTGAATTCCTTGTTATGAAATCTTGGCTATGGTTATCCTCAGTTTATTCTATATTAACTTGGTAGAGAACCTTATACCAATGGATAATTACTTTTACAAATGAATAGACTTTGGATCGAGGTGATTCAAAGCAGGATGAACTCAATAGATACTTTATAGAAAATTATTCACCATCTATGATTGATCCAATCCAGTTAGGGTTCATCAATTGGTATTTTCACCCTTTTTTTAATTGTTTGGGGAGATCGAATATTATTCATTGATATGTTCCCCTGTTACAAACCATTGAATTAGATAATGTTTTGAAACCCATTTTTATATACTACTTATAATTATAATTTCTCATTCTTGATCGGTTTGTGAGTAATTCTAGGACAATGATCATGAAACCATTTTTATGTCTGTTTCATTCCATCTTCTTAACATTATTCACTATTGGAACCCTACAGTTCCAAGCTTGAAAGATGAAGGGTCACCCGAGCTCAATTTGGTGCCCATATTTGTGGTGTATTGAAGAAATGATGATGTTTCATCGAGGAACACACTTATATAGGATTTTCATGGTGCCCATATTTGAGTGTACCTCTGCACGAATTTGACCCATGTAGTGAAAAAACTTGTCTTGGCGGTGAGGGGAACCACATGCAATGTGGGTCCCCTCACATGCCATGTTATACTAAATCTCTTCTGAGAAACCATAAATCCCTCATATATCCATTCTCCAGTATCATATTTTTACACATTATATTATTATAATGAGTGTTTTTTTTCACATGCAATGTTATGATACAATATAATGAATAATTTTCTATACAATGTGAATGTTTTGGTTTAGGCACATTCCATGGTGACACCCGATGATGGAATTAATCATAAAAAACCAATAGAGTAGTATAGAGATTATACTCAACCTAGGCTGGTCAATTACACTTGCAAAAGGATGTTCCATTCATTACCTATACAATGAAGGGATAGTGGCCTTACACCATGATATTTCATAGAAAACCTCTAGTAAGAATGGGAAGTTGATTTCCTCAATGTTCGGGGCTTACCCTCCACTAGGGCAAGGAAATGGCATTACCTAATGACTTATTAAATGCATAACCATAAATCTAGGCTCGATAGTGGAATTCACCAAAAAAAATCACCAATATTACCCCTAAAAGTATTAGATTGTGGAGTTACTTAGTGAAATTTTCATACAGTACCATCTAACTGGACTAGGTTGGGGAGTTCCTCGATGACTACCAAAGAATGAACCTCATAATTTACTATGTAATGAGATTTATTCCAACATCTATTGTCTCTTTTTCTGTTGGGAATAGGGAAAAGGTGTGTTTTGACATACCTTTGGGCTCATGAGAATGCGGGATGATATCCCCACAAAGAAATGTTTTTTGTGATGAGACATAAAACTGTGAAGGCATCCATTTACGCCCAAAACAGATTGTATCAAGGTGTGGTGATTAAGTCCCTTGGACTTGTGCGTCCTGGGTAGATGTGTGAGGTGATTGGGATTATAGATGGTCTTTACATTGGAAGCATTGGCTAATCTTCCTCTTGGGATGAGTTGTGATATAGGGAACCCCTTACACATTCATTTTGGTTCATTGACTAGGAATATATATATATATATATATATCATATCCTATTTTAGTACCCACTAAATGGGTTTTTGTTTCCCTTCATCATGTAAAGGTGAAGACGCATGCAGTATGCCATGTGCAATCAATTTCTAGCTTCTTGTGGTTAGACAAGAATACTATTCTACTATATATTCTCATTGAATCAAGCACCTTGTGTTTGGATGAGTTTACATTAAATATCTTGTTGGGTTGAGCTCTACACTTTTACTGTACCTTTTTCTATTTACTTCTTTCCTCTTTAGATATATCTCTTACTATCCCACATTTAACCTTTGGGGGTGTTCTAGTAGGCATGTGTATACCCACCCTTGTAGGTTTGTTCCCAAGATGTGTTATCCCTTTTTAAGATGATTGATAGTTTACTCATGATTTTAGAGGGCCTTGGTGATACACATTTTTTAAACTGAGTGCGGTAGTCATAACAAGGGGTATAAGAGGCCCTCACGTTTTTCTATTTTCCAGTTTTGTCATGGTGGAACATTTTTCTATCTGGGTATTAATTTTTTACTTTTCGTTTCATTTTCACTATAGTACATTGTTCTATTTGGTGGTCTATTCATCTTTGGGTTTATTTATATCTGTGTTGCATAATTTATTTCCGTCCCACTGCACTATTTTATTGAACTAGCATTGGGCATGCAGACACATACATATGGAAAGGCCTCCTTGGGTTAGTTATTCCAGCAGTGCTAGTTTCCCCCAATGGACTATGTCGGCAGGAATGGGGCTAGTCGTGACTCGAGTCCAAGTATGTGTTGGGACATAATAGATGAAACCCTCCACATCACATTTTATAAAATCCAATGGATAAGTATCTATCATAAAAAATACTTATATTTGAAACTTCTAAATTATGTCCATTTTGATAGAATTACCGAAGCACCAATGACCCTCCCAAATTGCCAGAGGATTTAGGCATGGGGATAGTGTATATGTTCATATGATGTGTTGACCATAACCTAATACTAGAGTAAAAATATATAATATATAATGGTAGACATACACTAATAGATAGTGTAAAAAATGGACATACCACATGTTCAATAAAGAATGATAACACATCATATATCAAAATGAACTTTATATTTTATAAGAATTCAAACATCAACATAATGTCATATACCTCAAATCCAAGATAACCAAAAGAAAAAAGGGGGAAGACTACTAAATATCATCTTGAACACAAGACATTTCAAAAATCTCATGTTTCATTATATCTTTCCAAATCATGATTCATATATAAGGAACTAGACGATATCATGTCATACAAACATGTTGTATTCTTGGGCTTCTAATGGGTTCCCATGAACTATGTTTTTTATCTTATTATAATAAAACCAATTAAATCTATCCTGATAAATATTATATGGAATTTTTTTTGCTAATATGGATAATAAGTAAAGGAATATCATAAATAAAAAAATATTTCATAGATCCCGGGGTTCTACATTGTTACAAGTGTTAAATATGCTCGATTGATCATTATCAAAATATTCATATCCATAGTAAACCAACTAACCATAATGTTTCAATAAATGATTTACTAATGGATATGGAACTACTGAGATACAATGATCTCATTGGAGGATACAATATTTCACTCCAAATTTTGAATCATTATTCAAACCAAATGGGTATCAACTAATGATATTCCTATTTTTCTTTCATATTCAATATAAATGGGTTATATTCCCCATCAATCTAAAATTGTTTTTCAAATATGAATTCATTTTGTGTTTCCCATGGATATCCAATATAGTGTTTCATTGTATGAATCAATTGGGGGATTTCTAAAAATTATACCAATAATTATTATTTCACAAAATCAATGTTTATGAGGAACAAAAATAATATTTCCTTGTGTTAAATTACAGTATAACACACATATCAGGAATGTTCCTTAGGTCCTATAGAATTTTCTAGAAATCCTTGAGAAGGTAAATATAAAATTTAGTATGTCCTAAAAACCCTAGGGTCATAATTACAATTACATAGATAATATACCATGTCAAAAATATATAATGTGGGGGGGGGGATTTGATCCAAAACAAACACGCTCACAACATAATTATGTAGAACCTAAGGAGTTACATCCTTATATTACCAATTTATTACAATGTTGAATCCCACATCATGTGGTGGATAAAATCATAGTGTAATCACAACATGTATTTATATGGCGCATTGATAGATCCAATTTTCATTTTTTATATTCTAGAAGTTTTTGTAAAATAATTTGTCAAACACATGGTGTGTTGGAATGAATTGAAATCATATTTAGAATGGAATACAATGATACATTGATGGCAATTCATATAACCCAACTATATATTAATTTTATAAATTTCATATAAAATAGAATCCTTTTATTTCATAAAAACTCTTACTATTTAAATTTTTTTCACTGTATAAGAATTTGAGGAAAATGGAAATTAACAACATAAATAATGATATTATAGAAATAACTAGGAAATCAAATTATATAAACATAAATATACTTTATATAATAATAAAAAATAAATTAACAAAAGCTGAATCAGTAAAATAATATGGATGAAGTCCATAAAATATGGGATGAAACCCATGGGGGTTATATCTCGGGGATATAAAATAATTAACAATAGATATATTTAGAAAATACAACACATAAATTTAGTATATAAAAAAATACCATCATATGATTTTCTATAATGATATTTTATTGAACATAGTGGTTTATAGAAAAGGGATCATCTATTATGCCCACTCAAATCATAGATAGAATATATTATTTAAACCAAAAACTAGATAAAGTATTATGTTTTTAAGTATATACATTCTTATGATGATATAAACTATTCACTAACCACTCAAAACAATGTTAAAATAAATAAAAAGTCAAAATTCTTATTTTTATATAATGTATTGATTGTTTTTACATCATAAAATGGTCATGGTGTTACAAAATGCACATCATAATGTTGTTTTCCCCAAAGATTATATCTAAAGATTCATTGGATATTATCATCACATGTATTTAGAAACTAATCCCTTATAATATAATCCAAAATTGATATACAATCATATATATATATATAAATGTTTTTGCACTTCACATGAATCATATGAACTATCACACAATAAATATCATATTTCCCAATGATATTTTTATAAAATTTATGACACTACTAGTGGGATGCATCAGCCTCAAGATATATATTTTACTAAAAACCCCAAAAATATGATCATATAAATAATCTCAATGAACAATAATAATTTACATTATATTCACAATGATTATCCTCAAAATAATATATCACCACAATTCATCACCTAATTCACTAACTAAATAATATGAAAAAAATGTTCCTATAAAAATCTTGTAATGAACCAGGGTCCACAAGAAGAACCATGTAATGAACTATGTTTTACCCAAATAATAATTCTAAAAACCCAATTACACCACTAAATAATGTCAAAAACATATAGGCTCACAATAAAATATTGGATAATAAATGATGTGTGACTCCACCTATTAGAATCAGTAGTTTATATAAGATCCTTTCTTATCTCGGTAAGATACATCCTCTTTAAAATAAATTGAGCATGACCCCAAAATATATTTCATGATTCTAAACCAGATAATTAGTTAGTAACAAGACACCAACTAGTCATAGAGATGTAATTAGTTTTTTCCCATACATGAATAAAAACTCAAAAAACTCATTAGACATGCATCTAGACACATATAATTTATATCAGAAAACCATGATTCCCTACACTTAGTTGAATTATAAAAAACCAAAAATTACCATCATATATTAATGTTTTATGAAACTATAATAAACATGTCCAATTTCACAGAAGTAATCATAAAAAAACAGACAACATCATTGTCAATAATTCCTCAAACATGAGTCGATACCTCATTATTAAAATCAACATATTCCCTTGTATACTAGAGTCTCACAAACGTGGTCACCTAATCATGTTTTTTTTCTAATATTCACACTATTTCACACAATCATATCATAATCCTATATATATTTGTTATCATCATCATATAAATTCTACTTGATAAAACTTTCTTCCACTAACATTGATACATCAACCCACAATTTTTTATATATCTAAGACTTCATGTTATACCAAAATTTCAATACAAAATTGAAATAAAATATTGGTTAGGGTACCGAATCATCCAATTTAATGTTCTTAAAAATGCTCTCAATGAATTCCATTATCTCAAAATCTCCATGGTGTTCTCCCAATCTAATGATATATTAGTTATATATCAACGAGCAGATCCATCTGGATATCCACTTAAAGAATGAAATTGATTTATAGAAGAAAAAATCATGTTACTAGAATTATTCCTCAACATATGATTTCATCAAGATTCCACTAATATGCTTCTTAACAATTTTTTTTTTATTTTCACTAAAAAATAAAAAAAT
This sequence comes from Viscum album, assembly GCA_963277665.1. Lineage (NCBI taxonomy): Eukaryota > Viridiplantae > Streptophyta > Magnoliopsida > Santalales > Viscaceae > Viscum > Viscum album. The sequence continues at coordinate 1,387,004,199 of OY728122.1, forward strand.
TGTAATTTGTTTGGATAGATCTAACACAATGAATTAAAACACTCCAAAAATCATGAAACTCTAGAGATATTCTCCACTATCGGCCAAATATAAGCCCACTAGTAACTCAAAACATTGTTTGTTTCCAAATAACTATTACTATGGAACATTAGAGTTTCATTGTATAATTTAAATTATACAAGTGTTCAACAAGTCATAACCTTCATCACACTATAGAATACAACATTTCTAAAAATCACCAACTTGGACTTCATGTGATTAAAAAATTCATACATAAATAAATTCTTCATGGCCATATTTGTTTTACCATTTCATGAAAGAACATTATCTCACACATCATTTGTCACCTGGTGTATCCACTCTCCATGATAACATACACAAAATCATATCCTAGAGTGTATCAATTATTGAAAAATATAAAACAAATCATAATTATTATAAACACCTTCACAGTATTAATACAACATTGACACTCAAAATTTTATTGAATTATTTCATAATATATAATACATTAATCCCATCAACAACCTTGATCCTTGATTCCCATGTATTTTTAAACAAAGGGGTATTTGACTACCCCAGATCATACTAGTACAGTAATGATATAAACCAAAATTTGTCTTTAGGGACTAATCACATTCCACCAAAAAATATATACACATCAACCATGGTCCAAATAACAAAAGAAATATGTTTTATTGCATAATAATGCTGTAATATTAGTGGTGTAATAACTATCACAACTCTACACCACATCATTTTTATTTTTGTAAAATAACTCTCTAACATGTCTTGCGAGCACTCTAATACAACAAAAAATATTTAATAAAAAAAAATACCAATTTAAGTCTATTATATTATCTAACCCACTACATTACATATTTTTTTAATAATAAAATGAACATTTTACATAGTAATGCAGTTCCCCACAATACCTATCACAATAATGACAAAAAATATAAGTTCACTAACTATTCAATCCTTGTAATAATTCATATCATTATCTATTTACTACACAATATGAATATAACATAACGATTATTAACATGTCCATTCTTGGATCATTCACAAAATTAACTAGATTACTATTCACATAAAATGTAATTCTCATCTACTGGAATGAAACCCATTTCCATCATTAATTCTAATAAACAAAGGGCATCTCATTCATCAACTTCTCAGTCATATGATCACATTTCGTCCCATCATCACCATGAAAATAGAAGAACATACTCATGCACTACCCATAATATATTCAACAATCTAGGAACACCCAAAAATAGGTGTAAGAATTTTTCCCATCCCATAACTCGTGATCAATTCACATCTCAAAACCTAATTGTTATTCATTTAGATCAATAAAAAAACTATACAATCCTGTAACCTATACATAATCACATTTTAATGTATTAACCATAATATAAAATTTCTACCACATTTATAATCTCTATGGAATTAACAATAGTTGGTTAATCTTTATATAGTTTTATCTTCATACATTACATATATGAAGAATAATTCCATGATAATTTCCTACTCCATATACATATTTATCAACTCACCCACTACTGAAAACAAATACCCACTCTTGGGTTATCCACCCCCCATTTTCCTAAACTAAATAGGAACACTTATAGAAAACTAGTTTTCTCATTCCTAACCAATCCCAATAAAAAAGGGTATCACATATAGTTTGGAGTCATAATTATCATACGCCATGTAGAGTTAGGAAGAAACCCTCAATGGTTAAAAAGAGTCAAGAAAATTGTAGTTCCAAATTTCATTTTTTATATAAATGTTAATGTATGAATGAAATTTTAATACATTATATATCCCATGACAAAATTTCTATTTAATCATGCTACATTTATTGAATAACATATCAAATCTCAATATCAATTCATATTCAAATATGGATCACAATAAAATCATTCGGAACAATAATTAGAAATATTACAACATTCTAATGTGATAATATGATCAACAACATATTATTATTCACACCACACATCATGGGGATAAATTAAATTAGTAACTCTTAATAGTTATTTAAACAAAAACAAACGTTCGACATTATATAATTGTAATCTATAACTAATATATCTTATATCTATTTCATATTGCATTCCAAATTCATTTTGATGTAAATATTCATAATCATGGCATTAATAAAGGATATATAAATTTTATGTTATAATGGAATAATATTTATATTTTTTAGTATGATTTTTTTAATGATTCAAATAATAATCTTATTGTACATTCATGAAATAAACATCCATCCATTTAAATTTTGAAAAAAAACCACAATTGAAGAATAGTTAAATGAAATATTAATTACATGAAATAGTGGAATAAAATTTTAAAATAATAATTTAAAAAATATTTATATAATAAAACATAAAAATTATGGAATATTATTAAAAAATATGTTTTCACTATTTTATATGACCAGTTTTAAAATATTAAATATTAAGATGTTATGAGAAACAATTATATAAAATAATAATGAGGAATTAAATAAATGAATAACATCATGATCTAGTCAAATAGCAATTGATGGTCATGAAAATGTCTGGTTAATCCTATGTCCTTGATATGATGTATGTACAAACACTCTCTTTTTGTTTTTCCCAAGTGACAGAAGTACATTAAATTATAAATTCTATAAAAACGTTTGTCAAACTAATTGAAATACTTCAATTGTAAAATAAAACTGATGTCCATCACTCTCATCCTTGGAAATGATGATAAATCAAATATTTGGGATCATGTCTCCCAAAAATAGAATTCATACCATTCCCAAAAAATTACTAATCCCTTATATCATTTTATAAAATATTTGATCAATATAATGATCACTGATACCACAATGTAACATCACTGAAATATAAAACAAATATTCTGTGTCATGGTAGATGGACACACATTTCCTCATGACCCTTTCCTTTTACTACACAGGGTATTTAATCATACTAAGTGAAAATGTTTTATGACGATGTTCTTATAACATGATATTTGAGTAACATCATAATTGAAATAAAGGGAGTCCAACTAATGTAGATAAATATGTAAATATATATAAGGGAATGTTTAGAATAAGTAATAATAATTCCAGTTATATTATTTTGAATTTTATAAATTTCAAGAAGTTATAAAACATAATAAGGAAATATATATAAATATCTAAAACCCTAAATGAATTAAATTTTATATATCCAAGAAAAAGTGTCATACTTCCAAATACATTCATAAACTCTTTGGCTCCAACCAATCTGACCAAACTCGGAATAATCCATAGTGTGCTTTACATTATATTATGTTGTAAACATAAAGTGTTCATTTTATAACCCAATGAAGGCTTTAGGAAGGTGTTATAAAGTCTTAGCTGACCACCCCTAAATAATTTTATTTGCATATCCAATCTGATAAGAACATTATGCTAATATTAATAATAAATAATATGATGATAAAAAATAAATAAATAATCATTGATCCTTGGAATCGATGTGGAATTCCAAGATTAACCATTTCATTCTAGGCCAAATTTGGATTTTTCAATCTATATTTTCTAATTGGAAAATAATGAGTTTTTGGCCGATTTACCAATGTTAGTGGAAATTTTATGTCATAACAAGACTAATGGGTCTAAACCCATGAATTTGAAACCCAAGAAAATAATATATTTCCATTTTTAAATTCCCCATTACATTTCATACAATACCTCATATTCTAAATAAATGGAGGGTTTCATATTGTTTCCCAAATAATAGTTCAGAATCAGATCTGATGTCTGATTTAAATTTGGAATCCTCATCTATGATACTAATACAATCCTATGTGGTATTTATTCATTTTAGTCCTAACTACGATTCATAAGATCCATGTACACAATAAATCCAATTATCAATTCTTTAAATTCATTTACAATGATTCACGCATTGAAAACGATTTTTATGGGATCTAGATATTTTCTTACACTTCCCCATCCATATAAAATATTAATTTCAAAGGTCATGAGATCCCTTGGACCAACCATTTGATGACTATGAGTATATCTGAGGCCATGTGTAATAAATGTGGTTTCTAATATCACAGTCATAAATACGGATAGTCAAATATAATTTAAATTACTCCCCTTCTATTTCCTACTTATATTCAAAATTTATTCTCATGTTCAGGCCCACTAAAATGATCTTAAAATACCATTCTACTCATGATTGGAATATTCATGGATTATAGAGTAGCCATATTTCATTTTAAGATCCCATTCATTTAATTATTATTATGTATTGATAATATAATATTTATCTAGAAAAACATAAAAATTATAAATGAATTGGGTGTGACATTGATGGGAACCAATATATAACATAGGCATTATACTTGTAAAACATATAGAAATTAATATAAACCACTAATTAGAGCTAAGATAGTTTAAATAATAAAATAATAAAAAGACCAATATAATTTATGAATACACACATAGATAGAGTATAATAGTGTTATAGTGGAGGAAATAGTGAATAATGAATATTAACAAATATATATACATTATGTTACCAAATTCAATGAATGATTGATCAACCTCAATACAAATGATTCTTAAATAACTTCATATAGGAAAAAAAGCATATATGTTGTGGGATCCATGATATAGGTAACCATGAAGGATGCATCATGATCATTTTAAGAGGATACCATATTAATTAGTTATATAATAACTATAAAATAGTGGTCAATATGTCGTTTCATTGGAGTATAATTTTTTCACACCATTTCATTTTTTAAGGGGGATCTTCCTCAATGCCAACAAGTTTCACAAAAAGATGTAATAATTCACACAATGAAATACATTACTCTTCATTTTTTTGCATCATACATTTACTATGTACAATGAAGCAATTCCTAATATAATGATGGAAAATATTAAATGATTAACCTATAAAAATACATTTATAAAATATAAATTTTAATGAATCTATAACTGATTAATTTTTGGGGGGTTTTATTCTCCCATTGGATACCATGTAATTACTCTACAAATAATGGGTTGTTCAATATCATACATGATGAATATAAACATCTAAAAAACTGCACTTTATTAATAATCTCATATATATATAAAAAATATGAAACTATCCCAAGATATCGAAATGTATTCCCATGAACAAGGACATAGCCCTTCCCTCTCATAACCACAGTAACCATACTCTCCCCCTTGGTGGTAAAGTTACAATGAAAATGAAAAATACATAATGTACAATGGGGAACCTAATCCATCTATTGGAGAATAAATATACTCATATCTCATTTCATAATGTACCCTTGATCCCAATACCTTCTGTTATGACAAACAGATTCATGTAGGCATTCTCAATAATGAATAAAAAGTATTATAGTTTAGTATTATATGGACCACCAACCTCTCACAGAGAGATATCATTATTCCATAATCATCTAATCCCTATTTATGAATATCCATGACACATAAAAATTCATATAAATACACAAACCACAATTTTTAGGAACCACATCCAAAAACCGATGGACATATCTAGGTACATATACCAAGAAATATCGTTCATAAAACTATTGAAACCCACTTTTGGGGAATAAATAGTAAACCCAAAAAAATAATAATACTAAGTAAGAGAGATATCAAGGGTAAAATAAGGAATAATGAATGTAAATTATCTGTTGTTTTTGAAGAATATCCTATATAACAACTATCATTAAGGGTAATCAATCAGTCGGTGAAATTTGAATGAGATAATCAAAATTTCCATATCAACATAACATTTCAACATAAATATCTCACAAGGATGACCTTGGAATGATTATTATACCATTGATTTATTAATAAATTAATAAGGCCTCATTATTGTTTGACACATACATAATATGTTGTTGTCACTATTCTAGACACCCCCTGTGATATGTCCCCTAGGGTTACAACATAGATCACCAGCATCAATCTGATTAATGAAACCATATCCATCACATCCACATCATATCCTTCCCCTTAACATTCTAACCCTCAACTATAGCCCCCACCATGACATGACCCAATTATCATGGCATGTCCAACCATCCTCTTGAAATTTCAAAAACATAAATATGAATGTGTTTCTATATCCTAGAGTATATATTAATCATTAGATCATGGATCCCTCCTCCCATATTGTGACTACAATCATGGAAACTTTTTCGTAGTAAACATTGATATTTAAGGGTCATTAATTGGACATTATTTCATAGAATAACTTCGAAATTATAAAATTGTTACTTTTCTATAGAAATTACCTTCTAAAATATCTTCTTTTCTAACACTAATTAGTCACATCATAATCTACATCCAAATATTCCTTAATATCATGATATCCCACAGATTTAATAACATGATTTTCAATCATCCCCTTAACATCACATCATCCTCCCCTTTCATGAGATGAGGAAATCTCTATTAAAAAATATAATTAATTGGGTCACCCTAACACTACCAAATATCATAAATTTAAATTTCATTTCAATTCCCCAACCTATTAATTCATAGGTTATTACAAATGGATACAATTGAAAAATCTACAATTTTCAGGAAATTCTTTCATTTATGGTAGTATAAAGATTATAGTATTTCTAGACACTATAATATATAATCCTTACCCAAATAAATATTATTAAATATAACTCTCATTTACCTAAACACCAATTTTGAAGAAATAAACTACCAATAATGAATAAGGTTTGGTAAGATTCACTCTAATCTATATAAATCTTCAGAAAGTTTATTATAATTTCCTACCTATGATCCCATAATGCAACACATCTCATATAACTATAAGGACCCGACCTTAAACATTACACATTACTGAATTAAATGAATAATTCACATTGAGGGTCTTTTCAGGTTTAGAAATTTAGAGAATTAGGCCATAACTATTACATATCAACATTAATATTACAAGTAGACACTACTACTCAGTATCGTTTTTTTTATAAAATAAAAAAAGAAACACATCTACTTCCATGTTTTAGACAACATGTATTTTTATTGATCTCATCCCTAACCCTTATTCATATATAATTCCTTTGGAAAACATTTCAAAAACATGGTAGGAGAATAAAATGTTATGAAAGGGATATAAAATAAATAATCAAAACATTAACCCATCAATAAATACAAAACAATAAAACAATAATTTTCAATCATATAACACCATACGAAATAAAAAAATTTATTAATAACACACAGAAATCATAAATCATAAAGGTAAAATATGGAATACATAAAATACTTATATTGTAGTTATAACTGCTATGTAAGGAGTTACGTTGGAATAACCATCACAGAATATTCCCTAAATCTCTAATAATAAATATTAACGCTTATCTCTGTCACGTTACCAAATGAAATAGAGAGTTATCTCAGCCTCACCCACCCTAGGTTTATCACGAAACCACCCATATACGTAAACAATGAAAAATTAACATAAAATATTCATAAAAAATAAAATAATAATAAATAAAATATAACATTTTCATATTGTAATCACAATATATAATTTCATGATATAGACATAATCAATGCTTTATCAAACCATTTTCAAAACCATTTAAAACATTTAATAAAATTTATGAATCAAAGTGTCCCATACCAATTTGAAGTTTTTAAATGAATTTTCATTTAAAAACATTAATTTCCATATAAATTAATCCTAAACCCCATTTTGAATACATGGAAATTAATGAAAAAAATATTTATAAGAATAAATGTTTTAAACATTTATGGTGATATTTTAGTGACAGTTACTAACCAAATGATAGACTCTTGAATAAAAATAATTGAGGTAATCAAAAAACTATAATATCATGAGATTAAAGGGATTCATAATATAATATGTCAACGTGCAGTATATACAGAAAATAAATGTGAATTGGAACATAACAACAATTAAGTCTCAATGGAATGTAAGTTGAGATGAATTCCCTTATAATGACAATATCCTTAGTTTAAGTATAAATCAATAACATAATTATGTGTGAAAAATAAAAATACACTCAATATGATTGGATATTCAGTTTAAATCATTCAGAGGACATTAACACATATTCTTGTAAAAACAACACCAATGACTTGAAGTTTAAAAAAATGAATATAGATTGTGTTAAAATTACTCTTATCATGTTCATATCGATGACTTGAGAATTTATCAATACAGTGATTATGTGTATAAAAAGTATATCCACACTAAGGGTATAGGAAGGTAATACATTATTAAATAAATAAAGACTTCATACATAATATTTGAGTAAAATAATCAATGAAGTTTTCATAAGACCAAATGAGTGGAAATATAAATTTGAAATTCTGTTACCGATTTTGTATCTTATGAAACAAACACCCCATGAAAGAAGGATCATACAATTATGATGTAAATAACCATAAATTAAATTTTAATATGAAAACAATACAATAATGGGCAGTACATTCACCACCCAAAAGGTAATAGTGGAAAATATATCATGAATCTCACAGTAATAACAAGTGAGATGAAAATCCCTTACCACGTGGTAATCAATCAAGTGGTAATACCAAAATTTAATGAACACAAAATGATTCACATAATAAAATGAATATAAACAGAATAAAGATAATATATATCAAATTCCAGTACATTATACACCACATGCAATAAATTAGTGGTTTACAATGGAAATCTCACGGAATTAAAAGTGATACAAGAAACCCCTTACCTCGTGTCCAACATGACTTGATCGTTCATTAATGACCTGAATAAACAAACTAAACATAATTTATACTTTCTTAATAAACTTTTTCATGTTTATTATTCCCTTTATATCACATATTATCTGGTTATAAACATTTTGTAATCATTTAAGTTAATAATGGTCATTTTTTAGATAGTTGTTACTTGAATCAAAAATGAATTCATTATATTTAAATGTTGTCTATGTGGTCACAATTCCATTATATATAGAATAATATTCATGATTTATATATTAAATATATCATATATATCCCATATATACATGTATTTATAATATTATATAACATTTAGAATTATGAAATGAAATGAACCATTCATGGAGATTGTAAGCCGTATGTACGCTTGAACACTACTTCCATTTCAGCTACAATATTAATAGAATTAAAAAAGAATGATACATAGTTATAGTATATTTAAATTATTATATCCTATATAATATCATTAACTCCATCATTTATATGTCCCACATATGGTATGAACGAGTCATATCAACTTGAGGCGGCGTTAGTCAGCACTTCCTGGAATGAAATTATCATGTTTACCCATAGTGGAATCAATAATGGTATACTATAAATGAAAAATAAAAAAGAATAATGATAACATAAACATAATATAAATCATATATAAATACATGTCCATCATAATGACCACCATAAGAGGTGGTAGGAGAAAACTGACAATCATTGTTTCGTGAGGCATTAGTTTGTCATCCACAGATACAATATGTTCTTTACCCATTATATGGTGGTGTTTGTAAGTTTAATTAGAATGATTCTCATAAAAAACCTTTTATATTGAGTTTTATTTTTTTGTTATAAATTTATTGAATAAAACGAGTTTAGTGGTTGGAGATGTAAAACAATTTAAGAGAAAATGTTACCTTTAATTCGGGTAACTCCCTTTGGTTTCAACCAAAATGACTTATTGAAGTGCCTTATGCGTATGTTAAGGTTTATAGGTGTAATATATATATCTTTAGAGGTTATTTGGGAAGGGTTGGGATGATCCAAAGGGATTAAAAGGATTGAGGAGTGGGTTAGAAGAGAGGGGTTTTTATAATGGGGAGGAGGGGCTCTTTAGGAACGTTTAGAAAAATTATTTTATTATATAATTACTTTTTATTTATAAATCTTAAAAACTTATTAATGTTGAAGCTAAGATGACTCATCATCAAAATAAAATCATCCAATCAGAATTGGAGAGGTTTTGGAAATTAATTTAATCATTATAATCGAATTTATTTAAATCATTTATTAATGAGGTAAACACGACATAATTATTTTTTCACTAATATTATTATTTTTATGATATCTTAAAATTATAAAAAATTTCAATTATGTATGAAATATTTCTATATTTCCAGTGAATATTTATAGTCTAAGAGATAAATATTATAACCACGTGTAAAAATTCATTTACCGAAAGATATATGTTTATTTCATTTTTGTCTTTACTTTAAATAAATTAAAATTAAGTGTCAGAATCACACTTACGTGGCTCCATGGGGTCCCAAAACTGACCCAGGGATGCCCATGGTTCGAAATGTTTCATCCAATTGGATTAGGACAAAAGTTAGTGTAATTTTATATTAGTATAATAATATTCTTCTACCCTTATTTATCATATTTACCCTTTAACATTGGTATATAAAATTTTTATTGATGTAAATATTCATATTATCTAAAAACAAAAGATACCTATTTACACAATTTGGACCTCCAGATTCCAAATATAGAATCCATTCTTACATATTCAAAACACAAAAGAGCCAGAAATTATTTTAAAATTAATTCCTGATGTCAATATAAAAAGCGTTTTTTTTAGAAATACTAACCATCAATAGATTGACACTTATTTATGACCATTTTCAAAGTTAAATTACATAAAATGACCAAAAATGGATTAAATGGTAACAAAATAATATAATTAATCTTTAAAATAGATTAAAAATATAATACCCACACAAATAAATTAGATTAAAAGACTGTTTTGAATTAAAATACAGTTTTATTCTTTATTCTTAAAAAAATGAATTTTATTAGAAGAAACCCAGAATTTACCCAAAGAAAATTTTGATATCCTGATAATATAGAAGAATTTCATTTTTTTCAAATAGAAAATAGAAAATTGAACAAATATAGATTTAAAGAGGGTTATCCATCAAAATGCAGTAAATTGACCTTTTAAGGAATATTAAAGTTTTTATAATTAAAATCGGATTCATTTTTACATTAATCCTCTAAAATTTATTGGATAAAAGTAAAATCATTTGAAAACATGTATATTTATATCTTAGTTAGTTCTATCAATTCCCGCCAATACAATGGCTACATGTTAACTACCATTTAAAATAATATTATATTATTATTTTTCAGTATAGCTCAATGTTGTGTGCAACGTAAGATTTCAATGAAACCCATTGTTGGGAATCAGATACGCCATAGAACATTTCATTTCATTTAAATTATAATTAATAATTAATTTAAAAATATTAATAAATATAAAAATTTCATATTTGTTATTTTCTTGGGATGTTACATCCTTCCACACTTGTGTAAATTACGTCCTGATAATTTTAAAATTGGATTTGGAAACTTCATTGAAATCCCCGCATCAGAAAAAGAGTCAATAAAACTAGCACATTAAAATAAAATAAAATAAGTAAAAAAGTTACCTTAAACAACTGATACTATGATTCCATGAAAATATTGATATGGAGGAGAAAACAAACCTTTATGTTTTGATGGAGTGTGATAGAAAACAAGATTTTGAGAAAGGTAACCACTAGAAAATTACATACATTTGATGAGTTAAATAGTAATTAATTTCCCAGTAGTAAAAGTTAACAGGAAACATTTTTTTTACCTTTCCTTGAGGAATTTATTTATGAGAATAAATAAAAAAACAAAGAAACATATATACATTTCATGTAGACGTTCGTACATAACTAATTTTCTACCAAAAACTCTTCTTATATCCAAACGATGAGTATTAATATAGAAATGATCGCATTAAAAGTGCTAGAATAAACATATAGAGTATCACATAATCCACAAAAGATGAAATGTATATTTCCTTTTATTTACACATCATCCAAAACCATAATGGTTAGTGGGAGATCAAAAAATACCCAAAAAGGAAAATTCTTTGTAAAAAATTAAATACTACAATTAATCTCCAAAATTAAATAAGCACTACATAAAGATCAACAAAGACCATTCAATAAAAAAATATTCTTAAAGTCCTTCAAAGTAATCCAAAATAATATTGAAACCCAAAATTCCAAAGGATTTGATCACATAGTATTCCACAAAAATCAAAACATTTATCTCCAAAAATATCAACTACTCTTAAAGTCTCATACTTAAGTGTAATTAACCAAATCACATAATCTCTATGATAGGTTAATCATATCCATATATAACCCAAAATCCACATATTCTTGATTCATAAAATCATCTAACTAAAACTAATTATTCATTTTAACCATGGACATCATGTAGTCCAGTGGTAGATGATAAATCCTAGTCACACATTGGTTGTCAGTTTGATTCCATCAGCTTTTACTATGCGATTGGTTGTCACGTAGTCTGTGTGTGGTCCTTTTTCTAAAACTATATAATTTTAACATTCCCAAAAGGCGATAAATTCATCAAAAATAATCATAACATATTTTAACCACAATGGTTTTCAAATAACTTTAATTTTTCATCAAAAAACGTATTAACATGTAATTAACTCAAATTCTTGCATCATTTAAACCAAAAAAATTTTATAACAATATACAAAAAAGAACATAAAATTATGCATTGAATTAAATTTTCATATATCCAATTTCAGGGTCACACATTCTAAAAAATACTTCTAATGTAATCCAATAATCAAAAGACCCTTAATACTTTTAAGCATTTCCCCAACCAAAAATCTACCATAACACTTGAATCCATTATATGTTTAATTCTTACTCATTCAAAGTTCATCATGATCCGTTAACCATTCCATTACAACATATTATGAAATACATATTTCCTACAAACAAAATCATGAATCATATCCTAAAAATCAACAATGTTTAAACACATGTTTAGAAATAATCCATACCTTTCGTTGGTCACTATTAGTTTAGTCATCCTCCATCAGAATGGAATTTTGTATCGGTAAAAATATATTTTTATGATGATGGTCATCCCATTACAAAAAATTAGTCATAGGATATATATTTGTATAATTAAAATGCATAGGGCATTTAGAACATTCAATTGATCCCTCTGAAATAACTTCATTTCCTTTCCTAGAGTTAACTGGATGCTTCCTTTTCCATGACAGTTTATTTCTTTATGACCTTCACTTCCACATATATAGCATCTTCCCATCCATTTGAAAAAATTTCCTATGAGTATCTTTCCACATCATTGACACATAGGTTTTTAAATATACAAACATTTAGGATTATTACATAATCTTTTGTAGGGATTTGTTTCTGTCATATATGATGCCTTATAATAAACACCATGGTTCATGTGTTCAATCCTGACTCAATATAGTTGGTCGAGAATAACCACAAGTGTTCTCATTTCATCTCAAATCTCATTCAGTTTCTCATTCAGAAAACCTTCACAGTTTTCTTCATATCCACTGTTACATGGGTGCCTACTAGATCCAACCATGTACTAAAAAGAAAAATGTCAGTGTTAGTATATTAGTAAAATAATCAAATTATATCTTATGAGGATGGTAAATACTAATATATACTTATTCATCTTATCTTAAACTCATTTTCTTTATCTAAAATAACTATTGCTATTTCTGAAATCCTATCCATTATGGTAATGTCAGTTATACTTAAAGAACACCCAACCTCTAATGTTATCCAAACCAACCATTGATACCAACTATTAGGACCTATTCTTAAATATTATATAATCCTGAATTAAATGAATAATTCATATTTATGATCTTTTCAGGTTTAGTGTTTCAGAAAGTTAGGCCATATCTATTACACATCAACATGAATATTACAAGTAGACCATGCTACTCAGTATCTTTTTATTCGTAAAAAAACATGTCTAGTTTCATTTTTTTGATAGCAAGACTTTTCATTGATCTCATCCATGACCCATATTCATCTTTAATTCTGGTGGAAATAATTTCAAAAACATGGGATGAGCATAAAAATATTAGTAAGGTATATAAAATAATGAATGAAATCATTATCCCATCAATAAATACAAAAGAATTTAATCATGCATTTCAACCATAACACACCTTATGAAATCATAAGATTTATGAATAACATAGAGAAATCATAAATCATAAAGGTAACATATTTCATACGTAAAATAAATAAATTGTATCTATTATAGCTATGTAGGGAGTTACATTGGAATACCCATCAGAGTATATTCCCTAAATCTCTTAGTAGAATCATTAATGTTTACCTCTGTCACGTCACCCAATGCACTAGAGAGGTATCTCGGGCTCACCCACCCTAGGGTTATCAAAGAACCACCCATATACGTAAACAATGGCCAATAACCATAACATATTCATAACACTTAAAAAGATAATAAATTAAATATAATATTTCCACATTATAGTCATAAAATATCATTTCAAGATATATACATAATCAATTCTTTATCAAACCATTTTAATAACCATTTAAAAAAATTTACAATACAGATTTTTGAATCAATGTGTCCCTTACCACTATGATAATTTTAAATGACTTATCATTAGGAAACACTAATGTCCATATATATAAAACCAAAACCCCATTTTTAAAACAATATCAGTAATGAGAATTATTTAGAAGAATAACTTTTTACCACATTTAAAATGATATATTAGTTAGTGTTTCAAACAAAATGAGAGACACTGGAATAAAAATAATTGAGTTCATAAAAACATTATAATATCATGAGATTAATGGGATTAATGATATACTATGTCAAAGTACAGTATATACAACAAATAAATATGAATTGGTTCACAACAATAATGAAGTCTCAATGGAATGTTAGTTGATATGAATTCCCTTATAAAGACATTATCCTTAGGATAAGTTTAAATAATAGACATAATTATGTGTGAAAAATATAAATACACTCAATATTATTGTATATTTACTTTAAATCAACCATATAAAATTCACACTTATTCTTGTAAAAACAACACCAATGACTTGGATGTTTAACTCAATGAATATATATTGAGTTAAAACTACTCTTATCAAGTACATATTAATGAATTGAGAATTTAATAATATAGTGATTATGTGTATCAAATGTTTATACAAACAATGGGGAGTGTAAATTAATACATAAGTAAATAAATAGTTATTTCACACATAATCTTGGAGTAAAATAATCAATGAAGTTTTCCTAAAACTGAATGAGTTGAAATTGAAATTTGAAACTCCATTACTGATTTGGTAAGTAACCAAACACATTCCCCATGATAGAAGGATAATAAAATTATGATTTAAATACCCTTGAGTTAAAGAATATTATGAAAAAAATACAATCATGGGCAGTACATACACCACAAAAAAGGTAATAGTGGAAAATATCATATGAATCTCACGGAAATAAAAAGTGAGATGAAAATTTCTTCCCATGTTGAAATCAATCGAGTCGTATGACCAAAAAGTTAATAACCAATATATGATTCACATAATAAATTGAATAAAAAGTGAATTAATATAATATATATCAAATGGAAGTAATCAATAAACCACATGAAATAAATTAGTAGCGAACAGTGGAAATTTCACATAATTATAAGTGAGATAAGAAACCTGTTACCTCGTGTCCGACTTGATTCAATCATTCATTAATCTCCATAATAATAAAATAAGGTTAATTTAAACTTGATTAATAACCTTTTAATGTTTATTATTCCTTTTATATCACATATTACCATGTTATAATCATATGTAAACATTTCAGTTAATAGTTGTCATTTTGTCGAAATTTGGTACTTCAGTAAAAAATGAATTTCCTATATTTACATGTTTTCTATGTTGTCAAAAACCCATTATATTTAAAATTATAGTAATAATTTAGATATCATATATTTCATATATATAAATTATATACATGTATTTATAATAGTACATAAAATTTAGAGGTATGAAATGAAATGCAGCGTTCATGGAGACGGGCAGCCGTACGTACACATGAACGCTACTTCCATTCCTATTTCGTATTTTAATGGAATTAAATTAAAATTATACATAGGTATAATATAATTCTAATATATTATATTATATAATATCATTAAATATATCCTTTATATGTCTGACGTATGGTATGAATGAGTCATATCAGCTTGAGGGGGTGATAGTCCGCAATTCTTCAAATGAAATTATCTAATTTACCCTTAACAGAAACCATAAAGGTTTTATATAAATGAAAATTATAGAAGCATAAAGAAAACATAAAAATCATAAAAATAATATATAAATACATTTCCATCATAATTTACAATAGAAGTGGTGGTAGGAGAAGATCAAACAATCATCGTTTCGTGAGGCGTTAGTTTGTCGTCCACAAAAACATTGTGTTCTTTACAAATTATATGGAGGTGTGTGTATGTTTAGTTTTAATCCTTCTCATTAGAAAAACCTAGAATATTTAGGTTACTAGTGTTGTTATAAAAAAATGGAGTAAAAATAGGCTACGGGTTAGAGAAATAAAATAAAATAAAATAATTTAAGAGAAACGGTTAACTTTAATTCGTGTAACTCCCTTTTGGTTGAACCAAAATTACATCTTTAAGTGAATTATGCCTATGTTAAGTCTTATAGGTGGAATAGAGGGATCATGAGAGATTATTTGGGAAGGTTTTGGACAATAAAAATTGATTAACAGGTGTGAGGAATGGGTTAGAAGTGATGGCTTTTTATATTTGGAGGAGTGGCTCTTTATGAATGTTTAAAAATATTATTTTACTATATAATGATTTTAGGTTTGTAAAGGTCAAAAACATATTACTGTCGAAAATAAGATGACTCATGGTTGAAAGAAATTTATAAAATAATGATTTGAGAGGTTTTGGATATTATTTTAATCATGATAATATTATTTATTGAAATCATTTATTAATGAGGTAAATATTGTATCATTATTTTTTCATAAAAAAATTTATTTATTTGATGTGTAAATTTTTTTTAAAAAAATACCATGATGTAAGAAATATATTTTTCTTTCCAATTAATACTTATAGTCGAAGAGATAACTTATATTTCCCAATATAAATATTTATTTAATAAATGATATATGTTATTGTCTTTTTTGTCGTTATTTTAAATAAATTAATATAAATTGTCATTATCACTCCTATGTGGCTCCATGGTGTACCAAAATCAACCCAAGGATTCCCATGGTCTGAAATATATTTACCAATATGATTAAGACAAAATTTAGTGTAATTTTGTTTTATTATAATAATATTTTTTTACCCTTATTTACCATATTTACCTTTTAACCATGGGAAATAAAATTTTTACTGATATAAATATTCATATTGTCTAAAAATAAAAGATAACTATTTACAAAATTTGGACCACCTGAATCCAAATATGGAATCCATTTTTACAATTTCAAAACACAAAAAACTCAAGAATTGATTTAAAACTAATTCATGTTGTCAAAATAAAAAGTGTTTTTTAAGAAATAATAACTATTAATAGATTGACAGTTATTTATATCCAATTTCAATGTGAAATTACATACAACGTCCAATATTGGATTAAATGGTAAAAAATAACTAATTACAATGGTAAACTAATTAAAAATATAATCTATCCATATAAGTAAATTATATTAAAGGGCAGTTTTGAATTAAAATACTGTTCTTTCACTATTCATAACAATTGAATTTTATCATAATAATATAAATAATTTAACCAAAGTAAATTTTAATATCCTAATTCTAAATAAGAATTTAATATTTTCAAATAAAACATATTAAAGTGACCAAATTTTGATTTAAAGAGGTTTCTCCATCAAAATGGTTTTAAATCAACTTTTTAATGAATATAAAAGTATTTATGCTTAAAATCAGATTCATTCTTATTCTAAGCCTCAAAAATTTATTTGATAAAAGTAAAAAAATTTAAAAAAAATGTATATTCATATTATATTATGTTATGTCGATTCTATCCAATACATTGGAAATGTGTTAACTACCATTTAAAATAATACTATCTTCTTATTTTTCAGTATAACTCAACATTTTGTGAAATATATGATTTCAAAGAAACTCATTCTTGTTTATTGGGTACTCCATCGAACATAGCTCCCCATTTGAAGTAAAATTAATAATTAATTTACAAATATTATTAAACATGAAAATTTCATATTCTTTATTTACCTTGGATGTTACAATATCAACCAAAAGTACCACAATACATAGAAAAACAATATATACATATTCAACCACGTGAATCCGTAAAAATGAGACTCAATCCAAAAATACATTCGATGAAACATAAAACTCCCAACCCCTCATGAAAATTTTACATCCAAATCTATTTAATAAACCTCAATGGAATACCATAAATAAAAATATAATAAAATAATGAATTTTATAAATTCAATTATAAAACATATTCATTTAATATATAAGTGTTTAAATTGAACATACCATATGAAAATTATTCAACATTTCTGTTAGTGAAATATAATAAAAGAATAATAAAACATAATAACCATAGAATATAATATGATATTTTCGGTGAGAATAAATTTTGTAATAATACATTAGTAATAAGTAAAAATATATAAGTATGAACAAAAATTTATTAACTAATACAATATTTATCTAATAATAATAACATAGGATTGATATTATTTTATTTCCCTATCAATATGTTAACCTTGTAAACCACATTCCATGAACAAATTGGTTTTAAAATATTAAGTTAGAAAAAAATTATACCTGAAAAAATTATGAATAATGAACTAATAAAATAAATTTATACATACGACTATAATTACTAATAAAAAATCATTTAAATATACTTGTAAATAGAATAAATCATATGTTCAGAATTTATGTGGATTAAATATTCTAAACATCCATTATATACTAAAAAATATATTGAATTGAAATATCTTGATTAATTTCTCATATATTTAAAATTATTCTTAAGCGTAAAAAAATTTATTAATCATAGATGTAATCTCATATTTTTCTAATCTTTTAGATACATAAATAACTCTATGAGGTTTTATCTTGTATTTTATAGTCATAGAGTTGTAATAATGTACTATTTTACCAAAAACATAAGTGAATTTTTATTTTATTGAATCAGTGTGTAAAAAAATAATTAGATTAAAATTAAATTAAATCCATATAATATATAGTTTCTTAATTAAAAAAAAATTATATTGAATTATAGTAACTTATAAATTAAAAAAAATGGGTGTTCATAACACGTAACCATTAAAAATATTGAAGGGGCTTTTTTGTATTCATAGGAGATATTATATTAGACAGTTTTCAACAATCATTTAATTCCCTTAAAACTATACTAACATAAAATAACTCATTTATGATTTGTTTCGGTTTTCTGAATCATGATAAATTTCATTAGGTAATGGTTTTTAAAACATGTGTTTAAATTATTATGATCTATTAGGTTTCAAAAACTCATACAATTTTAATGAATGAAAACATTACATAAAAATTTATATTAAAAGAAAATATAAATTAAAAAATTACATTCATCATTTTCCAACTCATGAAATATTAAGTATGAAATGAAAATAAAATTACCCAAAATATATCCAATAATTTCCATAACCACTCTATACATGGACTTTAGAGTTTATAGATATATCATATATTGTATAGATAAAATTATTTGATCATACTCTATAGGATGATGATATTTTTTATACAATACATTAATTTTTATTCTCTAAACTATAATATGTAATTTTGTTTCCCCAATTTTTAGGTAATAATACACAATCAGTCCTACAAGAATAATTGGTGGATTTATACACACGCATTACACAATCCACATCTTCCTCTCCATTTCTATTAATATATCCTATAGAAGTGAATTAATTGACTCATATATTAGATAATAAAAGTATCAATTAACATAAAAATAGTAATCTAATCATTCTAATATACATCAAATTCATCAATTATATAAATAGATGTAATGATGGCTTTATTAAACAAACACCCTCTTCAAATCATTTTACACCGACCGAGTTTTTATCTTTTCCTATAAATCTAAAATAACATTCAATAAATCCATCATGGATAATGGTCCCTTATGTCAAATGATCATGATTTCTATCTTGAAATAATATTTTTAAATGTTATATTACTATAATATGTTTTTAAATAACATTTTTCAATAAATTAGTATGACTTGTTTTTAATTTTTCCATGATACAATTTCAATGGATTAACAAGAAAATAACCTTTTAATGTTTTTGCCATTAATATATTATAGGGTTAGTGGGCATGATTGAGGGAAAACATAATCCTCTCCTTATCCACTTCTATATTTATCCCTTATTTCATTATTATTTTTGCAATGATTTTCTTTATAATGGTCGGACATCTATGGTCCATTTCGTTGCAACAATCTGGTGATTGTGGTGTTATTCGTGGTCAAGGTGACGTATACCCAACAATTTTCCTAATTTAAAGACTGTTTCATGGAACTTTATAATAGTTATTATATCACAGATATTATCTCATAATTAATATCCAATAAATAGTGTTTCCAGAATAGTTTTTTATTTCCTTTTACAGTTTTCTAGATTTTTCCAGTTTTTCCGATTTAACATTTTCATTGACATTAAATGCAGTCAAGTCTGTTATTAACGGATTTAAGGCTAATTAAAATCTCATAACTCATATATTAATTTTCCAAATATTTGGTATGCTTTGCTATAGTGAAACCGGGTTGTTTAATACGATCCTATTTAAATGGAAAATGTATCATATCTTAAACTGATGCCAAATTAAATATTCTAAAGGGACTAGATATCTTTTTCCTTTATTCTACCTTCTTGTTCTATGGTGAAAGACGATCAAACCTTTACTTCCTTCTTGTAGGAGTTGTGTGATCAAAATTTCCATCTCAGATTGGTTCCCCTTGAAGTTCTTCTTGCTGCAAGTGCACCCCATATTTGTTGAAACCAAGATTTATCGATCTATATTAGATAAAAGGTATGATCTATCATCATTAGTTTTTGATCATCTCCGTCTATTTCTCTTTTCCCTCCGGTGGCATTCTATCTCCACGTTCTTAATGGACTTTTCTTGGGTGTTTTCTGGTGTGGTGGTGTAACTACATCCTTTGGTGGATGCAGTTCTCCAAAAGTAGTGATCGTGACCTTTTTTGTTACTGTCTTCAAATAGTAGTGGAAACTATTTGAGGTATGGGATTCTTGGTGTATATTTTAATTTAAATAGAACTATAGAGAGAGAATGTTTCATCCTAGACGATAAAAAATTTATTGACATAAAAAATAATTGAACTGAATAAATAAATTGACATCGAATTTATGTTATTTCCTCTTGTTTTTATAGATAGTGTGATATCTATTCATTCATTGTTTATAATTTCATTCTTGATGAAAATTAGTAAATAAAATAAATCCGAAAATAATTGTTAGTTATTTGGGTAATGATAAATATTCATTTAAATGAATCCAGTAGTTTTTTTTTTGTAATTTGATGTTAATTAAATCTATGCTCTAAGCATGTTTAATAAATTTTGGATAAATATGATAGCTTTATGTTTAGGATTTCCATAGGTGGAACCTACTATAAATGAACTGGTAAATTCATGATGGGTTAATGATCTAATTTGTAGATAAAAGATAATTCCATGTAGGGTTCTCAGTAAACGTGTTTCTTGTTTAAGTTCTAAGAGCCCAGTTGATATGACATTTTTCCCTACTTCTTATGTTGTGATGTGAGCCTAGATGGATGTTGTGATATGTGGGGGTAGGGAAGACCATTTGTTTTGGCATAAGTTGATGTCAAGAGTGGTTACATGCATCATTTTATGAATGCATGTGTTAGAGAGGACACTGATGAAAATGAAATGAGTTGGATTTGAATGTTGGATTCTTTCTGAATTTGGTTAGTTGTTTTCATCTTTACATTCAACACTACTCCATGATGGTGGTTTTTCATACCCTCCGTACAATATAACCGTTGATTCACGAGGCATTCGACAAGATTTCTGGTCTTACCATCCTGAGGTAGGATCGGCATACGCTCTTTCTAGAGGAGGAAATGACTTGACATGTGGTTCATTTAGTCACCATGTTGATCCCTCATGTGTTTAGTAGCTAAATGTTTTTATATAATTCATTGGAAAATGGGAATGTAATAATAAGGATAATAGAAGATTGAATAAATGATGGTAACCCATAGGGTTGGAGCTCTCTTGGTCTTAATGATGAGGTTGCAATTTAACAGAAAAATTGGACTTTGGGTGTGATGCTAATGAAACATAATCTTGAATTTTTAATGTTTCATTAATTTCTAATGATTTAGTCAATATAAAGTTAACCTAATATAAATGGAATACTGTAATGTAATAAACCTATTTAAATGGTTGTGTGCATATATGATACCTAGTCTTAGATGTGGTAGGGGAGTTTGGAAGACATTAGCTGGCTTTGAGTCTATGTCAACATTATGATCATAGTTTGGTTTTTAGATATAGTATATTCTTCAGTTTTTGTGTTAATATATGCTACTATAAACCTTCAGTTAGGGAAACTAACACCCCAGGGATTTTGATCCCCAAGGCGGTGTTTTCCACAACGTTCCAAAGGGAGGATGGATTACATTCTATCCCCATTGGCCCTGCTCTATTCTCTAGGTAGTTACTTTTGATGGTATGAAAAATGGTTAGTTTTCCCCATAAATGCATGTAGATATCTGTAATGTCCTTTGGTTATTCACACACACATATTATGGATATAGTTTTTTATGGTCTCATATTGGGGAAAGATGTATATGGTGTGATGGCTTAACGATCCTTACACAGTGTATGGGCTATAATGGTTTGAAGATCAACACACGTTCTGTGATACAAGTTATGAGAGATATCATGGATCCCGAAAACTACCCAGTAACATTGCTTACTTGGAAATGGTGGTTTTGTTGCATGAGGTTCATGTCATGGTGTTATGCCCATGTGACTGCTGGTATGCCATTTTGGAGAGAGAGGCTTAGGTTGTGCGACGTTGGGAAAAATTGGAAAACCATTGGGGATGTGGTAGAGGGGTTCCCTTGATATTCATTATTATATTATATACTCTTTTTTTATACTTGTTGATAGTATCCATGGTGATGCTGGGAACATTGTATGCCTATTTAGGTTACAATTTAGTTTTACTTGTTGTTAATTTGTGATTTATCATGCTTTCTTTACATTTCCATGAGAGGCTCTTGGGAGGATCCAATTGTGTATACTGTTATACTCACCATGTGTGTATATAAACTATTATTCAGGTCACTTGGAGTAGGTTTTAGATCATTATGGTTACTAATAGCTTGGGATTTCATGAGTTGTTTCGGGCATAATGGTTACTGATGTTTTTTACGTTCCTTTGGAACTTATATTTTTCCTTTCCAGTTGTATCAATTTTTCATGACATTACATATGTGTAATAGGGATTTCATTTATATTGTAGTATGAGATGGATTTGGTTGGTTTCTATGTTATCTCTCTCCTTCACATATAATCTATTAGAGGGTAACACCTCCAATTTGTGTATTTACTATACCCTTGGTTCTATTCACCAACTCGGGGCCTAATAGAGGTTGGACATATGGGACACAATCTCCCGTATCACATTTCGGGACCATGAGTCGTACAACTTGTGTTGAGGGGGTCCTGATAGAGTGGTATCAAAGGTCTCGTTTAGGGATTTCATGGAGTTTGGTGTTAGGTACAAGTGAGGTTGAATGGGATGGTAGGGAATCTGAGTCCTATTAGTATAGAGAGTGATATGGACACTGGTGACCGCTAGATATATTGTCAATTAAGGACACCTGTGATCTGATGCATGGGACATTAAGATTAAACAGGCTACTAAACGAGGTGATACTAGTATTAGGGTATATTCCATGGAATGGATCCTTCATCATTATTCATTGTGCATGTTATTGAATGGGTAGACCTTGGGATATGATAACCTATAATGAATAAAATCAAAAATTAGTAAATTAATGATGGTTATTCCATATTATTGGATTAGTTGCTCAATCATTTTTTTTATTTTGAATGTGTGGCACCGGGTCGATGTCCTATTCAGGATCACATAGAAGATATCCATCAAGCTGCTCTAACATATCTTCATAGGGTAGTGGTTATAGATGAAGACACGTGGAGGAGTACACCGAATGAGTTGTAGTGCTTGAGTATAAAGATGTTTTTGGGATCCCTTTCTGATGCAGTCATGGAAGGGTAGTTGGAGGAAGAATAAATAACCATCAATTCGATCTGTTCTTAGAAGGTGAACTATGTGACTTTGGATCTGGAGATGTTTCATGGATCAGGGAGGGAATGGCGGTTCATGTTGCACAAGGATCGATAGGTGTTGGCGATCTCATGGGTGGAGTTTCGGGATAGGATTAGAGTCGATTTTTTTCTTCAACCACAAAGTCGTCTAGTCTCCACGAGCTTTTTACCCTTCAACAGGAGAGATCGAGTGTGTGGGAGTTTGGAATCTGTTCAGAAACCTTTTATGATACGCTTCAGACCTATTCCTAGAAATAAGGCCAGGGAAAGGAATTTCGGGGAGGCTTTGCATCCATATATCTAGATCCAAGTCACTCCATTTATGTTGAAGACATATCTCGAGGTGCTGGCGAGTGTAGAGGTCATTTATAGGACATTATCCATAAATGGATCATCATGAGAGGGGAGTCATCATGATTATTCACAAAGAAAATATGTGGTCTGTGGATCCTGTTTTTTATGGTTGAAGAGTTTCTATTCGGTCGGTGGTAGGACTAATACCTCAATATATTGTTTATCTGGGGGCGGCGGGTCGTAGGATAATTACAATGGATCATGTGATATTTTTATTCTTTTTATTGTTGTGGTAATCATCACTAAGATTCCTGAACATTATGAGTAATCCTTATGAACCAGTTTTCCCACTCTATGTTCCTCGATTGAGGCTGTTCCATCCAAAGCAACTGTAGCTGGTTACACCTACATTCAATCAGCAGAGGAAAGATGGCGGGAGGCAGAGGATAGCACCGTGATGCTCCTCATCATCAAATAGAAGAGTGATTCCACGGTGGAGGTCTTCATCAGTGTAAGATTGGTTATGGAGGAGGTCTTGGTCAGCTTTATGTATTAGTGTTGAAATCACCTGGCAATCCAAACCCTGGTCGATACACCCTTTGATTTTTTTCTTTATTGGTGTATGTCTTTATGGATTTAAGAGTAAAAAACCCATTATATCACCTTCCCTTTACATGATTTGGGACATGTGGTTGAGTGAATTCTCTGCCCTTGGAATTGAGTATTCCATTTGGAGGTCTAGATGAACTGCTTGTTGATTGTAATGACTTTGAGCAAGTGATGGGGTAGCACCGAACTTCGGGAAATTTTATATATTTACGAATAAAACCATATGATGTCATATATGGAATGGATTGGTTGAATTCCATGTAGGATATTGTTGATAGATTTAATAGCTAGTTGGTGTTCTTTGATTTTGATAGAGTGGTGGTTGTGTTTGATGGTGAGCTAGACCCTCAGATGGGTCAGAGGCTTATGTCATCCTTATCATACATGATGGATGAGATGATGTTGTGTTCGTCAAAGGATCAGTAGTTTGTGATTTCTAGTGACATAGAAGAGTACCCAATTGTTTTTCCATAAGAGGTTGTAGAATTACCCCCTCGATGAGATATCTAGATAAGGATCGAGCTATAGCCTAAAGAATCTCCTATATCTACGTCACAATATATTATTACCACTTTTGAGTTTGGATAAAGATATATATAGGATTATTTTATGATATATTGTCGTTATTTTTTGGCTTAGTGTGTCACCATGCGGTGCACTAGAATTTTTTAGGAAGAAATTCGGCGGGTTTTTTGTGGATTTGTATCGATTGTCGTCACTTATACAAAGTGATAGGGAAGAATAAATATCTTCTTCCACATGATGATGAGTTATTTGATCAAATGAATGGTGAATGTTGGTTATCAATGATCGACATGCATTCATGACATTATCAAATGCATGTTAAGAATGAGGATATCCCAAAGACTTATTTCTGTTGTCGTCATGGGCATTACTATTTCATTGTAATGTTGTTCAGTGTGAATAATGAACCACATGTGTTCATTGGACTGATGAACACTGTTTTCTATGAATTCCTGGATATGATCACTGTGGTTTTCATTCCAACATCCGTGTGTACTACATATTTGAGGAGATTCTTGTAGAGCATCTACACACCATTTTGGGAGTTATTCGTCAACATCATCTAGTAGTGATTTTGTTGAAGTGTGATTTCGTGGCTCGAGAAATCCATTTCTAGGGTATTATTGTGTCATAGTAGGGAGTACCTATGTATCCATAAATGTTAGAAACAGTTGTATCTTGGGAATCCCTCATGATAATGGTTGAGATGAGATGTTTCCTTGGTCTCGTGGGCTACTAAATGAGGTTTGTAGATGATTTCTCTCAGGTGGCGACTCCATTGATAGTATTGAACAAGAATGATCATGCATTCATGTGTAATAAATAGTTTCAGGTAGCATTTGAGTATTTGAAAGAGAATTTGGTATATTTCTAGTTCATTGTCTTCCAGTAGAGGATGTTAAGCTTTATGTTATCTATGATGCCACAGATCTGTGGTTAGGTTCTGTTCTGATGAAGAAAAGATCATTTATTTATTCTGGAATGTGGAAGTTGTGTCTCCAGAAATGTAACAATTCTGTCAATGAATAGGAGTTGGCGTAGGTGTAATTTTCTAGGATTTGGTGGCAGCATTACATCATTGGTGAGTGATTTTTTGTTTTCACGGATAGTAAGTGCCTGAGGAATGTTTTCTCCCAATATGATGTGAACATGAAAAATTGTCATTAGATGGATTTCTTACTAGAATATGACATCAAAATATCACATACCCCTAGAAAGTGGAATTTTGTAGATGATGAGGTGAACATGATGTCACATAGTGTTACAGTCCATGAATTAATCGATTCTTGGAGAGTGATGGAAGAAATTTTAGCATTACATCATAATATGGGAGATGCTGGGGGAATAGGTTATCTTATTCAAATGATTGTAATTTCATCTCTAGTGCAAACGATGGAAGTTTCCTTGTTGGGGGATCTATAGGTTGATGTCTGGATAGATCTTGTTGTTTTTGTGGAGGCCCCTTATGGATGGTCTAAGGTTGAAAAAAATCATGTTTTGGATCACAAAAAGAAATTTTTTTATTTGGTGATGCATGATACAGTTCTCATAGAGATCCATATTTCACCTTTAGTGGTGAATACTAGCATGATCCAATTGTAACGAGGATTGGGGAGTCATTTTTTGTTGCATGGCCTGATGCATGCAATTACGGAGTTTGTGACTCGATGTTCAGTCTGTCAAAATGTGAATCCCCACCACTGTGTCCCTGGTGGATTTCTCCAGCCATTAGATATTCCTTAATATGAGTGGTTATACATCTTAATGGACTTTTTTACTGGTCTAAATCATGCTCAGGGAGGGCCTGAATCTATTTGGGTGGTAGTTGATCGTTTCACGAAATCATCCCACTTCATAGAGATCAAGGAATCAATCTGACTAGATGTTTTTTTGAGTTAATATCTGTAGGGGGTGGTGAGACATAATGGGGTCCTTGGGATGATAATTTTAGATCGTGATCCTTGTTTTACCAATAGGGTTTAGAGAGGTATGCAGCATGCTCTTGGTTCCTTGCTACGACATAACACAGATTTTCATCCGTAGACGGATGGTTAGACAGAGCGGACCATCCAGAATCATGTTGACATGTAGCACTCATGGGTATATATTTGGGAGGTTTGTGGATAAAGAACCTATCCTTGCTGGAGTTCACATACATCAATAGTTTTCACTCCAATATCGGTATAGAACCATTTGAAGACTTGTATGGCTAAACATGTCATTCTCCATTATGGTGGACTGGGGTCAAACTGTCAGCAATTCTCAAACTGGAACAAGTGCATAATATGATAGAGATGGTTCAACTGATTCTTGAATGGATAAAGACAGTGTAGTATATAAAAAAATCTTTTGACAATCAATTGTGTAGAAAATTATAGATGGATGTTGGGGATCACGTTTTATGGAAGATGAATCCCATCAGGGGATGCGATGGTACAGTTATGGGTGTAAGCTTTCTCTACGATTTGTTGGGCCTATCGCGGTTAGGGATCATGTTGGAGTCATTATGTATTGATTATCACTTCCACCACATATGATTCACATACATGATGTTTTTAATGTATCACAACTTCGTCGTTTTCTTCTTGATGAATCTCAATTCATCAATTTAGGAGAGATCAATGATGATGTTGATGAAACCATTGATGAGTGCCATGTAGACATATATGCTTGAAAAAAGGTGTTTCACAAGAGTTATATCCCCTTGGTTTATGTATTTTGGTGACATTATGGCATAAAAGGGTGTACATGGGAACATGAGTCATAGATACATGCTCAGTACCCAAAGTTGTTAGATGTTTAACACTATTCATTTAAAATTGTTATTTTTTTAAGGGAGATATTTTAGACCCTTTAAAAATATCCAAATTGTTTCATGAATCTCACTCACAGTGACTATCTCATAGTTACTGTCTCACAATTATGATCTCATGGTAACTGTCTCAGAGTTTCAGTCTCACAGTTACTTTTTACAGATACTATATCATAGTTACTATCTCATAGTTATTATTTGATGAATCGTGTTTCTAGAACTCTTTCATATTTCCTTTTCCAAATTTTAATATTTTTCTAGTTTCGCTAATTTAACATTTTCATGATGTTAAACACATTCAAGGCATTGTTTTAAGGGATTTATGGCCAACTCAAAGCCCATAACTCCTATATTAATTTTCATAATAATCGATATAACATCAATTGGTCAAACCACATGGTTTAATATGGTCCACATTGAATGGTAATCCTATGAATCTTAAACCACTGCTCTAACAAATATTCTAAAAGATCCAGATATTTTCCACCCTTTTCCTACCATCTTGTTCTGTAGTGCGAGATGCATGAACCTTTCCTTCCTTGCTATTGTAGTCATGAAATCAAAATTTCCTCCATGGACTGGTTCACCTGGGTGTTCTTCTTACTGCAATCACACCCCCTTTATTGGTGCAACCAAGAATTATCGATCAATCTTTGATACATGGTATGATCTATCATCATTATTTGGGGTTCATCTCCTTCTTTTTCCAATTTGTGGTTATGGAATTCTATCTCCACGTCCCTATTAGATTTTATTGGGTGTTGGCTAGTACAGTGTCATCACAACATTTTCATGTGGATGTAGTCCTCTAAGGGAGTTGATCATGATATGTTATGTATGTCTATTCATAGATCATGAGAAACCTTTTGAGGTATGGTATTTGTGGTTACTCATTTCTTTCACATGGAATTATTGTGTTTTCATGTTTTATCCCACTGGATCCCAATGGAATTGATATAATATATATTTTAGTAGGATAAATAAATTGGCATCGATCATATGTTTTTGCCTCTTGTTTTTCAAGATAGTGTGATATCTATGATTCCTTACTTTAGATTTTCATTCTTAATGGATATTGGTAAATAATGCAAATCCAGAATTAATTGATAATTATTTGGATAAAGATAAAGAGTCATGTAAATGAATCTGGTTGTTTTTGTTTCAATTTTATGCCAATCAAATTGATGTAATAAGAATTATAAATCAATTTTTGATAATTATGATATAATTTTGTCCAGTATTCATATAATTGCAACCTACTATTAATGAACCGGTTAATTCAGTATGGATTAAAGAATTTATTTTTTTAATAAATGATAATACCTTGTATGGTTCTTAGTTACCCACTTTCTTGTTTATGGTTCAAAATCCTAGATGACATAATGTTTGTTTTCCTGCTTCTTGTGTTGTGATGTGAGCCTAAATTGCTATTGTGATAGTGGGTGTAGGGTGTCCCATTGGATGAGTTAGTATTTGATGCCTAGTGTGGTTAGATGCGTCATTTTATGCATGTGGGTGTTGTGGAGGACACTTAAGAGGCACTTTCCCTTACTGTAGTTCATATACAACAATAGTTTTCACTCTAATATCAGTATGGCACCATTTAAAGACATATATGGTGACCATTCCATTTTCTATTATAACGTAATTGGGTTGGGGAGTCAGTAACCATCTTTGAGAAACTACTACATAATATGAAAATGTTGGTTCAAGTGATTCATGTGAAGAGAAAGACAACCCATGATTTTCAGAAATCATATGTCGCTCAAAGTAGGTGACCTTTAGTGTTTGATGTTGTGGATCAAATTTTTCTGAAGGTGAATCTTGTCATGGGAATCGATGGTTTTGTCATGAGAGTATGCTTCCTCCCTGGTTTTTAGCACCTTTCCAGGTTTCGAATCATATTGGAGTCATGGTGTAATGATTAGCACTTCCCCCAAAAATGAGATGGATACACAATGCTTTTCATGTATCACAACATGATTGTTATCTTCATTATCAATCTCACATCATTTATTGGGGGGATAATGATGTTGATAATGATGTGACCATCGAGCCGATGGAGATCCATAATCGCAATGCGATGGTGTTACACAGGCATTATATCCCCTTGGTTCGTGTCTTGTGGCAACACGGTGGCGTAGCGGAGTATACCAGGGAATAAAAGTCACAGATACATGATGAGTAACTAGAGTTTATTGTTGGTTATCTCTATTCATGTAAAAATGTCCTTGTTTGAAGGGACATATTTCCTGTTGATGAGATGGAATTATTTTGTTTCTTTTTTGGCTTTCTCTCATTGAGAGGAATCTCGATGGATGGTTGTTCAGACCCTTTACTATCTGGGTTGGTTTTGGATTAGTGAGGACAATAATTTTTTGAGAGATATCTGATGTATTATCCAGGACAACTCTGGTCCATTCCACTACTAAAATTGGGTGTTTTATGTGTTCCTCGTGGTCAAGGTGACTTATAACAAAAACATTTCCAAATTTCTAGACTGATTCATGAAACCGTTTCACAGTGTCTATCTCATAGTTACTATATCACATTTATTGTCTTATAGTTAATGTCTCACAATTACTGTCTCATAGTTACTCTCTCAAATATAGTGTCTCACAGTTACTGTCTAATAGTTACTGTATCAGGAACTGTGTTAGTAGAACTATTTCATTTTTCATTTGTCATATTTCCAGATTTTTCTAGTTTAATAAATTTAACATTTTCATTGAAATTAAACACATGAAAGGACTTTTTTGAAAGATTTAATGCCAGTTAATATCCCATAACTCTAATATTAATTTTATAAAGGATCAGGATTCCATTATATGGTCAAACTATGTGGTATAATACAATCTTATTTTTAATGGAAAATCCAATGTTTGATAAACTGCTTCACCATTAAATATTATAAAAGGATGGGATATATTCCTCAGTTGTTCTATAATCGTGTTCTATAGTGCGAGATGCACGATCCTTCCCTTCCATACTGTAGGAGTCATGTGATCAAACATTCCTCCTTGGATTTATTCCCCTTGACATTCTTCTTCCTGCAAGTGCACCACCTATTCTATTGAAAGAAAGAAATATTAATCAATCTTAGATATAAGGTATGATCTATCGTCTTTATTTTGGGTTCATCTCCTTCTATTTCTCGCCCCACATTATGGAATTCTATATACATGTTCCATATAGACTTTACTTCAGTGTTGGCATGTGTGGTGGTGTCTATGTATCCACAGGACCTCCAAGGGAGGTGATTGTGATCTATTTTTTAGTCTATTAAAATCACATCATAAACCATTGGATTTGAGGAAATCATTGTGTCTCTATTCTATTACATGAAATTGTATATTTAGCATGTTTTATCCCTCTTGATCACAATGGATTTGACATAAAAAATATTTTAACATGATGAATAATTTGATATCGATCGTATGTTATTTCCTCTTTTTTTCTAGATAGTGTGATATCTATTCTTTCTGTGTTTAGATTTTCTTTCATTATGTATATTGGTAATGAATGTAAAGTTGGAATTAATAGTTAATTATTTTGTGAAAGATAAATATTCATATAAATGAATATGGTTGTTATTATTGAAAATTTATGTTAATAAAATTCATGCAGTAAGAATAAATAATCAATTTTTGATATCTATTATAGCTTTAGGTTTAGGTTTCAATAGTTTTGACCTACTACAAATGAACCAGTTAATTAAAGATGGATTAAATAACTTCTTGTTTGATAAAAGATAATTAATATTATGGTCTTGAGATACACTCTTTCTTGTTTAAGGGTCATGATACTAGTTGATATGATGTTTTTTTTCATGAAGCTTATGTTTTGATGTGAGAATGTATAACTTTTGTGGAATGTTGGGGTAGAGAGGCCCATTTTTTCTGGAATCAGTTGATACCTAGATTTGCAAGATGCATCGGTTACTACATGTGGATGTCATGGAGGACACCAAAGATGATGAAATGGGTTGGATGTGAATGTTGGATACTTGTTGAATATTTTTAGTTTTTATCTTTATCACATTAGCCACTACTCAAGGTATTTAGTTTTTATTATCCTATTTTTAAAAGAAGTGATGACGCACGAGGTATGACATGTGCATTATGTGTTTAGCTCCATGAGGGATGATGGTACTACGCTATTATTATAAGTGTAAAAGATGCAACTGGTGTTTAATCTACTCAATGTGTTAATCCCCCTTGTGTTTAGTTTCTTAGAATTATTTTTCTAGAATGCATTGGAATATAGGACAATAATAATACTGTTAATAAAGGATTGAATAAATTATGTTAACCCATGGGGTTGGAACATTTGGGATCACAATGAAGAGGTTTCAATTTTAAGGAAAATTGGATTTTTTGTGTAATACAAATGAAATAAATGTTAAATTATTAATCATTAATTAATGTATAATTATTTAATTATCATAAAGTGAAACTCATAAAAATGGAATAAATTAAAGTAATAATGAACTTTATGTGGTTGTGTGCATATAGGATACATAGTCATAGAAGTGTAAGTTTGGAGTCTAAGAGGTGTTAGCTGCAGTTGAGTCTAAGACTAGGTTATTCCCATAGTTTGGTTGTGAGCTACAATATATTCTGTACTTTTTGTGTTTCTATAAGATAATCCACCCCGTTAGATGAAGAAAATGACACCCTGGGGATTCTGACCCCCAGGGGGGTTGTTCCCCAACACTCTAGTTGGATAATGGATGATTGACTAACCATGATGTCCCTACTCTATTCTCTCAGTAGTTATTTGTCCTTGTAGGCACAATGGTAAGTTTTACCCATATATGTGTAGAGTGGGATGTAATGGCTTTTGGTTATTCACACACATATATTATAGATATAGATTTCTATGTGTTGAAATCCTCATATATTAATCATGTTTTAATGATCCCAAAACCCCTTACTATTTACAAATCTCCTTTATATTTACAAATGCTATTACTGATAAAAAACCTCACATATCTTATTACTCATGTGTATTTATGTTTCATGTTATCTTATACATTATAATGTTTAAGCTCAATCAATTTAATTCATATTAATATTTAAGTCGTGATACGGTTATTCGTCTAAGTACAAGACACTGTGATGCTTGACATAGTAAGTCAGACTCGGTGAGCAAGAAACAAACACTGTGAACAAAAACAATGAAGCAGACACTGTGAAGACTAATTCATAGACACCATGACCAATAAGACACCTTATCCAATGAGATATTGTGACCAATGATACAAAGTGACACAGTTAACCAAACACAGTCGTCCGGACACCATGACTCTCACACTTTGAGCAAGACATCGTGAAGGACACACCGTGAGCAAGACACCGTGAGAAACATAACGTGAAGGAGACACCATGAGAAATAAACCATGATTGAAACACCGTGAAAGACAAACCATGAAGGAGACACAATTTTCATAACTACTATGGCACCGTTTCTTATCCTTCTTTTGAATATTACTTAAATATTTCTAATGGTCAAATTTGATGTTTTTAATTCAATTAATGATATTTAATGATAGTTGTTGGCCTGTCAGGAAACCTTACCTTGTACCTATGAAAAGGAAATCATTATATTGATGAATATCATTGAATATGAGGAATATTGAGCTACTGTAGAGAAAATAGAAGAATATACGTACATGACAAGTGAAACACGTGAGTGCACTGTACTGAAAACAAGAGTAATCCTGAGCACAACTGAAGAACACTTTTCAAGATCTTCAAAGAACTCTCATGCATGCAATCAAACTCAATTGAAGAAAAAACGAATAAGAAAGATAACATCTTCACTTGTGAAGAACACCATGATGAACCACAACACTCTGTTTTTTAATAGAAAAACCAGAGAAGGACTCAAACGCATTTCTGCTGAATCCAAGGAGTCCAGAGTTGCGCTGCTAATCACTAGAATATTATAAATTCTTATCTACTATCTCTAAGTGATTCATTATTTACTTTCGAGAAGTGTGTTTACCCTATTTATTTTACACACACACTGTCTCCTGTGCTGAACTAGAGGATTTCTAAATCCTCACTCACATCTTTTTTATCTCTTGTGTTTCCAACTTTGGATTGTGGTAGAGGTCAAGTGAGACCTGGACAGCCTGTGTGCTGTTGATTTGTTTTCCCACGAAAAATTTTGGAAGATGTCTGAGTACCTGGAAACTTTGTAAACTGTTGTTACCCCCGATCCATGGTGTGGATCAAAATTTTTATATAAATTTTAGAGGACTAAGTCCCAGCTTGAGACTGCACCTCTTGGTTATATCTTCTGTACATTTTACATTATGTTTAAAGTGTAAAATATCTAATTTATATTTTTCTACTATTACTTTTAAATACACAACTATTTTAAAGTTACATTTTTAGTTAAGGTAGCATGTGTGGTTATGTTTTGTAATGTATTAGGTTAGCATCAAAAGTTAATTAATCATCGTATAAGTTTAACTGAGAACTAATCAATCATTGAGAACCTAAGCGACCCTTTACTTTAATACAAATTCACTACAAATTACCTTGTTATTAAATTTGGGGGATTTTAATAGATATATTTTTAAACATAAATTTTAATTAGAACTCAATTCACCCCCCTCTTGAGTGACCACTCCGACCAACATTTGGTATCAGCGGTATTTTTTATTAATAAATATTTTCAAACCATTCTGTTTTTCAACTATGAATTTAGTTGCATCTTTAAAGATCTTAAATTTCTGTTAATTATAAATTTTATTTCTTTAAATTTATTTTCTAAAATTTAGTTATTGATAACAGACTAGAAGGTGATACTACCAACATGCCACCTTTCATTAATGGTGAAAATTTTGCCTAGTGGAAACTTAAAATGATAATTCATTTGGAAAGTATGGGTTTTGATATATGGACTTCAATTGAAACTCAATATAAAATCCCATAAACTGAAAGAACAACTTGGGATGAACCTACAATGACTGCTTACAATAATAATTATAATGCTATTAATGCCATGTACTGTGCTCTAGGAAATGAGGAATTGAATAGAATATCTGCTTGTAAAACTGCTTATGAAATTTGGGATACCATGGGTGTTTCTCATGAAGGAACAACCAATGTTAAAGAAATGATATTAAAACCTTATACTATTAAATATTATAATTTTATAATAAAGACTATGAACCTATCTCTGACATGCACCTCTGGTTTAATGATATTATCAACACTATGAGTTCACTTTGAAAGGATGTTCCAGTAAAGGAACAAATCCTGAGAATATTGAGATTTCAACCGGACCTATGGAGAGGCAATTCTGTTTCAATCATAGAATCATGTGACATTGGTGTTTTACCTCATAAAGTGCTTATTGGTAAGATTATAATGTATAAGGAAAAACTAAATTTGAATAAGGAGGAAGATGATGATCCTAAAAGAAAGATAGTGGAATTCATGTATACTGCCTCAAAGAGCAAGGACAATGAAAAAGCTCACATACCTACTGAAATATCAAAAAGTGAATGTTCAGAATCTGACTGTGATGCAGAAATGGCTCAGATGATCAGGAGACTTATGAAATTCTATAGGAAGAAGAAATTATTCAGAAAATCAGTCTACAAAGGAAAATATGACAACAAAGAACACTGGAAGAGATATTGGAAGAAAGATGATAAGTGCAATGAATTTATCTTCTATGAATGTAATGGAAAAGTCCACATTAAATAAGACTACACAAAATTGAAGTTCAAGAATAAAAATGACTACAAGGACTGCAAGTATAATAATGCAAGGAAAGAAACTTGTAGTGATTCATAATACACTTCAAGTGATTCTGATTCTACCAATGATGAAGATTCTCATAAAGAAAACATTGATTTTATGACAAACACCTCTGAGGTAACACTGGACCCTCCTGCTTTAAGTTCATACTATTCTGTTGTTGATTCTGATTCTGATTCTGAATCCGAAAACATGTCTAGTGAAGAACTATTTGAATATTGTAATATGCCAAAAGAAACATGTAATGAACTTAAGTAAAAATATAATTCATTGTGGAAACAACATGCTCTCACTGCCAATGATAAATATTTCTTTGATATAGAAAAGGAAATGAATGCTCAACTATTGAAGGAAAATACTGAACTGAATATGTCTAATGAGAAACTGAGAAAGGAATTAGAAAAGTTCACAAATGGAATGAACAATCTAACTCCAATTCTAGGTAAAAAAGTGGCACAAAAGTATAATACTAGATTGGGATAACTACCTGGAAAAAGACACTTTACCAAAATTACATTTATTCCTAAATCTAGGAAGAAATCTATTAGTTATAGTTCTGGAAATTTATATGCCTCAATTGGTTACTCACATAATTATAGATCAAATTGAGTTTATCTGTCAAAGTCTGTTGAATCTATTACTTATATGAGACCCATAATAAAAATTGGGAACCTAATGCTTTGATTGCTAACCCATCTGGACCCAAGAAGATTTGGGTACCAAAATAATTCTCTATTTAAAAAAGTTTTGTATGAAACAGGTTTAAAGAGTTCCTATAGGAAAACATGGAACTAGGACAATGGATGTTCAAGGCACATGTCTAGAGATTATTCATGCTTCAAAATCATAATAAAGGTTGATGGAGGCTGTGTCGCCTTTGGTGATAATTTTAAAGGAAAGATCATCTTCCTAGACTAAATTGGTAACACTAACTCAGTTCTAATTTCTAATGTTTTTTTATGATGGATTGAAATACAATATGTTAAGTATTTCATAGTTATGCGATAATGGTTTTAATGTTATGTTTGAAAATGATTCTTGTAATGTTTTTAATTCTAATAATGTTTTAGTATTTTCTACTTTTAGAAATGAAAATGTTTATGCAGTTGATTTGATTTATATAGCTAAACAAAACATTACTTGTTTAAATGATTTTCATAAAGACTCTTGGCTTTGGAATAGAATATTAGGACACTGAAATATATATTAACTTAGAAACCTATCTTTGAAAAACTTCGTTAGAGACTTACACAAACATGAGTATCCAAATGAAAAAGTTTGTAATCCGATCACAAGGGAAAGAAACAAAAAATCTATTTCAAACCAAATAATGAAGTGTCAACTTCTCAACATCTCGAGTTGGATCACATGGACATGTTTGTAAATTCTAGAGTTTCTACTTTAAATGGGAATCACTATGTCTATGTCTATGTAGATGACTTTTCTAGATATACTTGGGTATACTTCTCAGCTCACAAAAGTGAAGCATGTTCTTACTTTATTAAATACTCCTAGTTTGTAGAAAACCTTAGTGGACTTATGATTGAGACCTTGAGAAGTTATCATGGTCATGAGTTAGAAAATCATGATTTTGAATCTTATTTCTCAAAAAATGGCTATAGTCATAACTTTTAATCCCCTAGGACACCTTAGTAAAATGGTGTAGTAGAAAGAAGAGATAGAACCCTGCATGAAATTGCTTGAACTATGATCAATGAATATGACCTGCGTATTTTCTTTTGGGATAAATCTTTAAATACATCTTGTTGTTATCATAAATAGAGTTTTAGTCAGACCTGTTCTAAAAAGGACACCTTATGAATTATGGAACATTAGGAATCCTAAATTTAGATACCTTATTGTCTTTGGTTGCAAAGCATTTATTTTTAATATTAAGGATAATCTGGACATGTTTTCTTCTAAGAGTGATGAAGGAATCTTTTTTTGTATATTATATTACTATCAAAGATTATAGTGTTTTCAACAAAAGAACCAAGTGTGTGGATGAATCTGTTCACATCAAATTTGCTGAAACTGATCCACATGAACCTAAGTCTTCTCCTGAAAATCATGAAGAAGATTTGTCTGTTCTGAACCTTAATGAAAAATTCAATAAACCAACTGTGAAGACAACCAGTTCTGGAAATATTTCATAATTTTCTCCTTTTGAACCCAAACCTAGAGAAGAACCTAAAATTTATAGTCCTACCATTACTAGATCAACTAGGATTCTAGTGAATCATCCTTTAGATATTGTTGTAGTAAATATGGATAGAGGGACACATACTAGAGCTTCTCTTTGAAATCAGGTTGAACATCAAGCCATCTTGTCACAGCTTAAACCTAAAAATATTGATGATGCTATTATTGATGAATAGTGGGTAATTTCTATATAAGAAGAACTTAATCAGTTTGAATGAAATAATGTTTGGAAACTAGTAGAATGACCCTAAGACACATTTATCATAGGCACAAAATGGGTGATTAGAAATAAAGTAGATTAAGCTGGAAACAAAGTTAGAAACAATGCTAGGTTAGTTGCACATGCCTATAGTCAAGAAGAATGAATTGACTATGAGGGGACTTTTGCTCCAGTAGCAAGACCTGAAGCCATTAGAATTCTACTTTCTTATGCTGCACATCTAAATTTCAAACTATATTAAATGGATTTCAAGAGTGAATTCTTAAATGGGTATATAGTTGATGGTGTTTTTGTTGAACAAACCCATGGATTTACAAAACCTCATATTCCAAATCATATTTTCAAATTATCAAAATCTTTATATGATTTAATGCAAGGTCCAAGATCTTGGTATGATAGATTAAGTACTTTTCATATTTCTAATGGTTTTAAAAAAGGAATATCTAATCCTACTCTTTATAAAAAGAATTTCTAAAGATGATTTAATTGTTCAAATATATTCAGATGACATCATTTTTGGATCTTCAAAAAATTCATTATGTACTGCTTTTTCAAAAATGTTGCAAAACAAATTTGAAATTAGTTTAATGGGTGAACTAAAAATCTTTCTTGGATTTCAAAATTTTCAAAATAATGATGGGATTGTTTTAACTCAAAGTAAATATACTAGAGATCTTCTAAAACATTTTTGATTGGATAGAACTAAAAGTAGTGACACTCCTATGAGTACCACCTGTAAGTTGGATCTTAATGAAGATGGAAAATCTATTGAACAATCCACTTATAGAGGAATGCTTGGAATTCTACTCTACTTAACTTATATCCATCCTTATATTATGTTTAGTGTGCGTATGTGTGCTCATTTTCATGAAAACCCTAAAGAATCACATTTAAATTTTGTAAAGAGATTTTTCAAATGCCTCAAGCATACACCCAAACTAGAACTGTTCTATCCAAAAGTACAATCATTTGATCTACATAGTTATTATAATGCTGATTTTACATGATGTAAGCTAGATAGAAAAATCACCTATGGAACATGTCACCTTTTAGGGAAGTCAATAGTATCATGGTGTCGTAAGAAACAAAATTATGTTTCTTTATCTAGTGAAGAAGCTGAATACATACCTTATAGAAGTTGTTGTGCACAAATTTTGTGGATGAAACACACATTACTAGACTATGGATATTAATTCAGACATGTACCAACAAATTGTGACAACAGAAGTGCTATTAACATTTCAAAAAACCTTGTTTCACATTCCAAGAAAAAACATATTGAAGTAAGACATCACTTTTTGGGGGATCATTATCAAAAAGGTGATATCACATTGGAATTCATTGGTACTGAATATCAACTTGTTGATATATTCACTAAACCATTATATTATGAGATATTAGACGAAATCATACATGACTGTGGATTGATCATTCATAAATAGATATCTTACTGGTCATAATTTTTAATATTGTTCTATAAATTACTTTACTGTTTCATGCTCACAGTTTCTTGGTTAGTGTCTCATGTTTACAGTCTCACAGTTAACACTCTGTCTTCACGGTCTGTCATTGTCTCACCATGACTAAACAGTTTACTCACTGTCTCACCGTGACTAAACTTAACACTCATTGTCTCACCATGACGACCTCTTATCCTCACACCGAATCAAATACTGATGGTCTCACCATGAATATTATTTATGTATTTATTTTTACCCATATCATGGTAATTTTTATTTGACCACTATTTCCTTTCCGGCATTTTTATTTTTGTGATGTTTGACATTCCGAAATGATAAAACATAAGGGTTTCCCTCGATTCCTCACCCGAGTTCTCTTCAAAAACATCTCTTATTCTCTCTCGCCTGAATCTTAAGTGGATGCCAAGTATGAAGCGATCGTCTTCATCTACCCCAGATAATCGCAGCTCATAGAAGAAGAAGAGAGCTCTGAAAATTTCCCCCGAAGTACCCCTAAATCCTAACCTAGTAAGCCGTACTATTTCTCAGGAGAAGGAAATATGACCTGAGTGGGGTTTTTCCAGCAACTCATTAGTCCTGAAAGTATTAAGGGAACAAGGATGGATCGAATGGTTCTCGAAGAAGGACATACCTATTTACCCTAGGATGGTTTCACAGTTCTATCTGAATGTAATGTTTTCCTTTGATACTGGAGAAAGCATTATGGTAACAAGATGGATGAGTGGAAAAAATGATCACTCTCTTCAAGGTTATGGGATTCATCGCTAGGAGTTCCTCATGATTGGATTTGTGATGATTACCAAAGAGACCCTCCTCCTACAACAGATATTATTGACCTAGAGAATGCCTTGGAAATTCTAACTGGAAATGGAACCATGAGAAGGGCCATAACAGCTGAATTATATGGGGAGACAAGGTTAATGTTTTTGTTTCATCAAAATTTTATTATCCCAAAGAAAGGAGACTTTTCTATTTTGAAGTATCAGGG
Source organism: Viscum album (assembly GCA_963277665.1). Lineage (NCBI taxonomy): Eukaryota > Viridiplantae > Streptophyta > Magnoliopsida > Santalales > Viscaceae > Viscum > Viscum album. Next base: position 1,387,045,429 of record OY728122.1, read on the forward strand.
TGTATTAATTACTAATCTGATGAAGAAGGGCCACAAGATAAATCTGTGCAAATTTATCCTTCACCGCATGTGTGAACTGATTAAGTTCACTTCCAAATCCCCTTCCCTATTTTACTCAGGGATGATTTCGCCTATGTTAGTTTCCAGAGGAGTAGTTGGACAATATAAAGAAAAGCCTATGGATTTTGAGTACTGTTTATCCAAGCGTATAATCAAAAGGATGAAGATAAACTGGACCCCCTGGAAGAAGCAGTAGGTTGAAGATAATGAAATGGTTTATGAAATGTTCAATCCTGTGGACTATCCTACAAGGACTGAAAACATTACTGATCCTGGTTTGGAACCATATGAGGTAGTCGAGTATCCATAAGAGGAAGAAGAATAAGAAGAGGTAGCTGGAGTACCTCATAGAGAAGAGGCTAAAATACCTCATGAGGAAGCATCTCCTGTTGAGAAAGAAAGGACTGTTGTTCCTGCTGATGTTTCTAGAGGAAAGGTTGTTGTTGATAAAGAAAGGAAAATTAGACCTTCTGGTTGTGCTTGAAGAAGAAGTACCTTCTACCCATGTTAATAAGGAAACCCGATTTTAAGCTCCAAGAGATTTAGTTGTTTCTGAATCTGAGCATCAATCCATGGAAGAGTCTGTAGTGACAGATCCAATTGTAGAAAAACTCCCTGCTGAAAATGAAGGAAGTATGGAAGCTCTACCTGAGTATCAATCTGTTCCCGAGTACATAACCTTTACTGAAGAAAGGTTGGAAATTTCCTTTCAGTTGGAAAGGAAGGAAATGGATTAGGAGATTAGAGATGATCCTATGAATCTTAACCCAGTTCCTGTGCCTCAAGAATCTGAAATAGATGAAAATTTTGAGGGGGAGGAATCTTAAAATCTTGAGATTGTGCTTGGTGATCCATCTCCACCAATTGAGACATAATCTATGTATAATCGATGTGAATTCCCCAATTTTTATAATGTGAGTGAATCACAACAAGTGACTACATCTGGGATTGACCTTTCTTCTTTTATTCGTTTGAATTCAGTCTCACACCCAGAACCTCAACATGAATCAGAATCTAAAACAGAACCTGAATCTGAATTTGGACCTCAACCAGAACCAACACCTGTACCTCCACCTTCATCTAAACGCTTACCTTATCAACAATATTTTTTCAGAAAATAATATTTTAAAGTTTTTGGGGAGGCTATCATAGATTGAGTTGAGAAAATTGTGTCCTCTCAACCTCTTCTTGTGACTCAACTATGTTAGGAAGATTCCAAGATTATTTTGAAAAATATTATTCTACATATTCAACCCAGGATGATCCATGAAATTCAAGAAGTAAGAGTTGAAAATAAGTTTCTTAGTGCTGATGTTTCAACTCTGAAAGCTATTGTTGAAAACCTCCAGCAAGAACTACCTTTAAGATCAAAGCCTCCTCATGCTCCTACAACCATTGCTGTTTCTCCTGATGCTACTGTTTCCAACATTTCTTGAGACATTGTGTCCCAAATTCATCCCTATATGTTATATTTTGATGAAATGATTGGAAAAAGGCACACAAAGATATTGCAATGCATCAGAGAGATAGTGGAGAACTTGAATAAGCTTACATATTAATACAATGGTTGTCTTCAAAAGGTATTGAAACAGCTCAAAGCTCTAACCGTAGTTGTCAAGGCTTCTCCTTCCTCTGGTCAGACCTCCACACCTTCTTTGGATGATTCTCTGCTCAGATCATTAATCAAGGATTAAATTCAAAATTCCTTATGTGGTTTTGATTTGAATCCTTTATCAGAAGATGTTAAGAACAATGATTGAGCACATGACTTGGTTTGAATTCATTATAAAATTTTCAGTGATGCTCAACAGGAGATCACCAAGACGATAGATTTTTATCTCAAACGGATTTTCTCCAAATCTAATATGACAAATCACTTTAAGTATCTTGTGGAAAATTTGAAGATACCTCCTGTGAATCAGGATTTCAAAACTCAAGTTCAAAAACACACTGTGTTTACCGGAATGTTGGATAAATTCATAGAGAATAAATATGATTTTGAAAAGGCTAAGAAACATGGAGGAGAAATTATCACAAACATCATCAACATTTTGAAGCCCTATCTCCATGTCCAAAGTACTACAATAGTTTCTCCAACGACTGCCCCTCTTAGACCTCGACTTCCTGATCTAGCCTCCACTGCCTTGTCAGTTAGCTATGCACTAACTCAGATCATGCCATTAATTCTTGATCAGCCATATACTCAATCTTGTATAGCTCCATCTTTTTCACCCACTGTATTTTTCAGTCTACCTTTACCTTCTTTATCTACCACCTCTAGGCCTTCATTCACATCAGCAACTGATAAAGGCAAAGAGAAGGCTAATCCTGAATGAAGCCAGGTGACTACATTCTTTTTTATGGCGATGTCTTTGATTTTTTATTGTATGTATTTCTACTATATGGTGTATTTTGAAATTTTTTAATGCAATATGCACTATTTTTTCCTCCCTTTGTTTATCTTTTTTATAATCCCAAAAGGGGGAAAAAAAGTATTTTATGTTATGTGTTATTCTAAAATATGTTATTCTATTTGTCACTTTCTCTGCAGTTGTATTTTATTTATAATTTACCTGAACATGATTTGTGATAATCAAAAAGGGGGATATTTTGGGACTCCTCATATATTAATCATGTTTTAATGATCACAAATATCATTACTATTTACAAATCTCCTTTATAATTACAAATCATATTACTGATCACAAAAATCACATATCTTATTACTCATGTGTATTTCTGTTTCAACTTATCATATACTTTATAATGGTTATGATCAATCCATTTTATGAATGTTACTATTTAAGTCTAAATACAGTTATTTGTCTAAGTACAAGACACTGTGATGCTCCATACAGTAAGTCAGACATTGTGAGCAAGAAACAGACATCGTGAACATAAACATTGAAGTAGACACCGTGAAGCCTAAGTCTCAAACACAGTGACCAATGAGACACCATGACCAATGAGAGACCATGACCAATGAGACACCATGACATAGTTAGCCAGACACGGTCATCCAGACACCGTGACTCACACATAGTGAGCAAGACACTGTGAAGGACACACTGTGAACATGAAACAGTGAGCAACATACCGTGAATGACACACCGTGAGCAAGACACCGTATGTGACACACCATGAATGAAATATTGTGAAGGAAACACTGTTTTCATAACTATTGTGACACCATTTATTAACCTTTTTTCAATATTATTTAAATATTGATAACGTTCATATTTGATGTTTTTAATGAAATTAATGATATTTAATGATAGTTGTTGGACTTTTAAGAAACCGTACCTCATACCTATGAAAAAGAAATAATTCTATTGCCGGATATTATGGAATATAAGGAATATTGAGCTATAATAGAGAAAATAGAAGAACATACGTACGTGAAAATAGAAACACGCGAATACACTGTACTGAACCGAAGAAAAATCCTGAGCACAACTAAAGAACACATTGCATGATCATTAAAGAACCCTCATTCATGCAATCCAACACAACTGAAGAACACACGAAGAATCAAGGGAACATCTTCACTTGTGCAGAACACAAAGATGAACCACGCCACTCTGTTTTTCAACAGAAAAAACATATAAGGACTCAGACACATTTCTTCTGAATCCAAGGAGTCTAGAGCTGCACTACTAATCACTAGAGATTTATAAACTATTATATACTCTCAATAAGTGATTCATTATTTTATTTGGAGAAGTGTGTGTAAGCTATTTATTTTACACACACAGTCTCCTGTGCTGAACTGGAGGATTTCTAAATCCTCACTCACATCTGTTTTATCTATTGTGTTTCCCATTGTGGATAGTGGGAGAGTTCAAGTGAGACCTGGACAGCCTGTGGGTTGTTGAGTTGTTTTCCCATGAATAATTGTGTACAGGTCTGAGTACCTGGATAGTTTGTAAACTGTTGTTAACCTTGATCCATGGTGTGGATGAAAATTTATATTTAAATTTGAGAGGACTGAGTCTCAGCTTGAGACTGAACCTCTTGGTCATATCTGCTGTGCATTTTAGTTTAAGTTTAATGTATACAATATATAATTTATATTCCACTTCTATTACTTTTAATTTAACAACTATTTTAATGTTACATTGATAGTTAATCTATAAAGTGTTTGTATGTTTAGTAAAGTATTAGGTTAGCCTCAAAAGTTAATTAATCATTTTATTAGTTTAACTGAGAACTAATCAATCGTTGAGACCCTAACTGACCCTTTACATCAATAAAAATTCACTACATATTATCTTGAATTCAATTTGGGGGATTTTAATAGAAATATTTTTAATAGAAATTTTAATTGGAACTCAATTCACCCCCCTCTTGAGTGTCCTCTCCGACCAACACTATGGACTAATATAGGTGAAAATTATATATATTGTGATAGCTCTAGGATACATACTCATTGTATCGGCTACAATGGACGAAGGTTAAATTCATAACATATGATACATGTTATGTGAGCTATGGTGGCTTAGAGAAACTACCAAGTTACTTTTCTTACATAGACATGGTGGTTTTGTTACATGAGGTTCTTGTTGTGGTTCTACACCCAAGTGTATGAGGTGATGACTTTTCGGAGAAATATTCTTAGGATATATGACAATATCGTAAAGTGGATAAATAATGGGGAAGTGGTAGAATGTTACCCTTGATAATATTTATTATATTTTATAATCTTGTATGAAATACGTGGTGAGATTAACCATGGTGAGGCATGGAACATTGTATACCTGTTTAGGTGAAAATCTAGTTAAGCATGTTGTTCACTGTTCTATAGAATTAATTATTTACATTTTCTTGAGATCCTCCAGTGAGGATCCTACTGAGTATATTGTTATACTCAACCTATATATATATATATAATACTTTTTAGCTCACATGGAGTCAGTTGGAGATCAAATTGGTTACTACATTCTTTGGGTTGTAGGAGCTGTTTATGATTTGTGGTTGGTAGTTTTTTTACATTCCAATGGTACAAGTGGTTTTACCTTCCAATTGTAATATTTTATCATCAAATTACATAAGTTTACATGGGATATCATTTATATTTCATTATGATTTGTATTTTATTGTTTCTTGTCTTATCTCTTTCTTTCACATGTGTTTTTGTAGAAGGTAATGCCTCTCATTAGTGTTTTTGTTATACCCTCAAAGCTAGTCACCATTCAGGGGCATACTGATGGCGGGACTCGAGGGGTCACAATTTATTTTATCACATTGATGTCCCAGGAGGGGTACACCTTCTGGGGAGGGGGTCCTGACATTCTCCCATAGAGGAAAAAACACTCAGGAAACAATTGATTACAGACATTCATTAATAGTATATCATGGTGAGATCACCTTGAAATTGGTATGATAAGAAATAAATTAATTAAAAAATATTTTTTCAAATGGATATTATATATTATTACTATAAAACCAAAAAGGTCACCTACTTCTTACTGGTGAAAAAGTAATCACTGGTATCTACATTAGATATCTATATTTCAGGCATGGATTTTCATACAGTTTATTAAAACAATTATATAACAATGGACATAAAATACATATATATAATTTATACATAAGGAATAATATCCTTCATAATTTCATCATAATTTATTCAGTATTTGAAAAATTAAATATCTTCTATACCAAAATAGAGAAAAAGTTTGTCAGATTGAGGATTAAATATTTGAACAATTGGAAAAAATAATTTTTTTGACATAATTTAATATTATGTAAACCATAACTGATATATAATTGTCTCATTAACATCCCTCACATTAGAATATAATATAAGGGTTTGATATTAACTTTTTGTGGCCCCAAATTTCAAAGAAAAATTCAAATATTTGTCAACTAGGTTGTACTTATCAGATAATTCAATTGGAAATCATTTCAATGAAGGAGTAACTAGACGTTTTTATGAATGTTCAATATAGTGTATGAAATTTTTTTATCTACATGAATATAATAGACTAATTTAATAAAACAAGTTCACTAATCATATTCACAAATATCAATAAATTACTTATAATATATATATATATAATGAAACCAACAAATCCCTTATAAAATATACCTCTATAATAACTTACACAATATAAATAGATCTATGCTATTTTAATGAAATTTAATGAACAAGAAATTGATTAAAAATAATTTTTTTAGGGTGGTAAAAATTAAATTAATTGTAATAGAATGAAAAATAAATATATTATATTACTATTAAGGGTAATGAAAAACTTCATACCTAAAATTGAGGAATAAAAATAAACATTCATAGAAAGTCAATGAGGAAAAAATTCATAGAAAAAATTAATTATAGAATTATAATTATTATCAAAATTATTTAAATAATGTTAATAATTATCCAAATCAAAACAAGGGAAATTATATAGAAATATATATATTATGACAAATTAAAAATTGTATGTTGTAAAACATTTTATTGTAAAAAATATAAAATCATATCTCTAATATATTTAAACATATTGCAAAATATAAGTGAACCCCTTTAATAGATGAATAAAATATAATGTGGAAAATCTATATAATAAATAATCACATCATCAGTCAAAAATTTCATAACTTTAACCACTAAATATAGAAATAATTTATAAATATAACAAATACTCAACATCTCAATATGTGTAATATCATCTACCATGATATTAAATCAATTAAAATGTATCAATATGTAAAATATTTAACATTATTAAATAAAAAAATATCTATCTTATTTAATAATATAGATAATGTAAATCTCAAAGACTGAAATTATTAAATCAAATAAATAATAATAGAAAGGAATCGATGATAATATTTTGAAACAATGACTTGTATAGATGATGATTATTAATATAAAATTAAAAAAAAATTATATTTTAAAAATATATGTATTTAAACAATCTAGGTAAAACAATATTTTCCTTTATATTTATGTTTCACAATAAAAAATAATTTTTATAAATTATTAGATGATTAGTTGAATGTTTCCACATATGATCTATACATTACCTAAAGTGGTTTTTAATATTCTTCTCAGCAACCAATTTTATTATGTACATTTTGATCCTTCAAATCTATCACCAAAAAAATCAACCATAAAAATTATCAGATTTCCAAACAGAAAACCAAAATAAAAAAAATTGATAGCATAATCATATTGATTGACATATTGATCCCATCATTACCAAGGAAACTGAACGAAAATGAGGACAATCCCTAGATCCTCATGTATATAAGATCAATCTACTGGGCAAATTTAATTCATATACATAAAAGAAAATACAAATTTCTTATGACCAATATTATTATAATCTCCATCGATAAACCCACATCATAACAATTGATGACCAACACTGAACATCATAAACCTTATGTCATATAAACTCTTATAATGTTGTCTATGTTTAAATCACATTCATTATTATCCATACATAACAATGCTATATATAATGAAAAGTCACTAAAATCAAAAAAAAGTTAAAATATTATGATCACCCAATAGGATTGTTTGCCTCTCCTTATAACCTGAAACTTATTATTCGATGGTTAATAAATGAAAATAAACCCATTTAATACCTGAATAATGTAATTCGTTCTCTTATAGTACTAATTTTTTTAAAATCAATAATTATTAAGCAATAATAATCATGTTTCACAACACTCTTACAATAAACCAATATACAGTGAAAACCTTGTATGATATATTTATTATAATTAGTTTCATATATAACCTAAAAAAATGTTGATGTTCAGTTTTTTCAATCCAGAATAAATTATTTTCTTAAATGATGATCTTCAATCCAATATTTTTAAAAATAGGATTATTTTCCGTTTTTGAAAAAATTATAACCATTATTATCAGAATCACAACATGTCATAACAATAACCTATATCACCTAACATAGAATTTAATATATAATGTTTTCAATCAATCAAGGATGAGTTTCTACTAAAACCATGTAAAAATATATTTTAATGCTCATGTACCAAACAAAATTCATTTATTCCCAAATACCATAAATTTATTCAAAATTTATGTGATGATATATATTGTTAAACCGCAACTACATAATTTTCAATGTATAAATATTCATTCATCAATGTATCAAATAGATTTTACATAACATATACATCCCATAACATTTACAATTAATACCAATATACTAATATATAAGGATACAAAAATTTTGAATGAATATAATTAATAGTGTTTAAAATCAGACACATAGTATGATATATATAAATAAAAAATAGTGGTTATCTATTTATGTGTTTTTTTGACATATCCCATTGGAATGTTCATATATAATCCAGTAGAGTACATAAATTATGTACATATAGGCCCTCATATACTTTTCACATTTTAAAAATGATTCATTAAATTTATCATTATAAAATAAGGGTAGAAAAAATATCATGTTGAAAATATAATAGTAAACCACCATTCTAGAATTAAAATAATAAGTATTGATCAATAAAATAACCAAAAATGGAATTAAAAATATATGAAAAATGATACACTTTCTAATAGAAATTTGGAATATGCCATGTGGGTCAACTAATAGTTTTTTTATATCAATATATGATATTACTAAGACCACATTCCAATTAACATAATGTTATTTACATAATATTAATTATTAAAAATTGGGAAAAAACGTGGGATATTTATTACCATGCATATATTTATATAAATGTATATTCTCAAAATTTATTAATGTGTTCAAGAGAAATGTCAATATGGTAACATTTTCATACCACAGTAGGGGATAACTAAAGACGTATCAATAATGCTGTTATGTTTAATGATGTTAAAAATACCTATTTTATATTTACTTTTATTTGTGAAACTGTTAAAATAAGGTAATCAAATATGTTATTAAAAATATACATTACATAAATGAAAATTTTAATCACATTAAATATCTAATATGGTTTGTAAACTAATATATACCCTTTCTCCCACTTATATCATTGATGAATTTAAAAATTGGTATTCTGAATTATGACATTGATTGTTCTCAAATTGTTATAATATTCATTTGTTGAAATTGTATCTATGGGAAAATTATAGTATTATATAGTAGTAAATGCATATTTTTAATCTTAAATAGTTGTGGTACATTAGAAATAAAAATTGATGCCTAGGGAATACTATATTTCTTCCATTCCATTATTGATGATGTATATTCACTTAATCACGAATTATTTTATATTTAATTCACATAAAAAAATATCTAGACAATGTTCTATATTAATTAATTTTGTTTATAGTGAAAATTACCACAACACACAACATAAAATAGCATATTTTATATTATTCAAAAAAATTAATACCTTCCACACATATAACATTGATATCATCGATCAATGGTCATTGAAAAATATTAATTTAATTTATAAAATTTTAGTATAATTATATCATCAGTCTCCTCATAATGTTTTTTCATCATAAATATCAATTAAGACACATTGAAAACTACTATAATAATAGGAAGAAAACTATGATATCTACCGATGATCTAGTATGGATATGTTATATCACCAAATAGTCTCATTCTATGAATTTTCATTCATATCCCAAATTAGGACACTGATTATCTAATATCATATATTTTTGTGAATTTCCAAGGTGAAATTAGATTCCATTTGTGATATAATAATCTAAATTTAAACTCAACCACTTAATATCATATAAACTTCAAAATAAATGGCTCAAGGTAGGAAGTGTTACACGATTCCAAATTTTCATAGATTTGGGATTATTGAATCTTTGTGGTAATGAATCCTAATAGCAACCCTCGACCTTTTTGTATTGTGATGTCCCATTCTTAATTAATTTTGATAATCATTATTATTTCTTCATATACGTCTTAATTTAATTTGAAGAAGTATTAATTTTCATATACCCCAATCAAATAGGATATTTTATTTTATTCAAAACATAATTGAATTTTGTGAGACCATTTCCTTATCATGAAAGCACTCTATAAATTTAAAAATATGCACTACATTATTTTTTCCCCAACCATTTCATTCATTTATGGTAACGAATTTTATCACATCTGTTAAACCAATATGATAATTAAAAAACTAAAAAGATGATTTTCCACATTAAAAAATAATCTTTCACCCCTTTTTAATGAATTAAATAACTATACAATGAATTAGTTCATCATGATAATACCCATTTATCTGATTAACATAATCCCATATCTTAGATAATGACATTATTCTTTCACTATATGATATCCAACATGTATAACTGTGATTAAAATCTTATAAAATCATATTTTCATTGAATTGTATTCATTAGAATTTTCCCAAAATCAAACACATCATGTTTAGATATAAAGTAATGCCTTTGTTTATAATATTTTTTATGAAAATACTATAAAACTATTTTCCCATTTTTCACAATCAACTCTTGATCATAATCAATTTATCAAATTGTAATCCATTAGATTAATTAATCCACAATATAATTTATCAATACAATAAAAAATTTAACATTAAATAATATATATAAACCAATGAATTTAAAACACATAAACATTTACATATATATTTTTAAAATCTATAAATTGTAAACATTTACATATATATACAGAATTATTTTTACAAATCAAATATTTTATAAAATATCAATTAAATATATATATATATATATATATATATAAGACACTGAAAAATAGTTAATATTAAAATTGAAATTTCAGTAATATTAATTTTAAAAAAATAATTAAATACAAGAAAATATAGTTTAAAAACTCAAATATATTAAATATATATAACAGAAATTGAGAAAAAATTCAAAGCATATAATTGAATAAATTTAAGACACTTAATTTAAGACATATAAAGATACAATAATATTTTAATATATATATATATCAAAATTATAAATAAAAAATATATATAGAAAATATATAAATATATTTTAATACATATATAAATTTTATAAATATATATATACACAATATACAACATATTTATTAATATTTTACATTGTTTGTATCTTATTAACATATGAAAATATATATTTAATCATTTATATATATATATAACATCACCACATATATAATAATTTATAAAAATATATAAATATATATTCATATAACCAGTTATACATATTTAAATTTATTTCAAAACGTATAAACGCATATGTAATCATGATTTTCATATAATTATATCATACAAAAAATAAAAAATTATCAATTTCTTGAACCAACCCGGGTTTACCCTGAGCTGACCACCCGAGCTGGTCCATGACCTGACATGAAGGGCTTTCCCAATCACCACGGGCTGGTAACCAGTGTCGGGCATCAAAATTAAACTGTTGGGAACGATTTTCCCCAGGATAAAAAAGTTAAAAAGACAAACAAAACTGATGATAATGATAAAAACTGGAATCTGAAACATAATAAAACCAAACATACCTTTTTGTGACCCTTCAAGTCGCCACCCAACTCAAAACAAACAATGCTCCATCATTGAGCAGCTAAACCAGGAACCTGAACATGAAATAGAACGTACAACAGGAAAGATAAAATAGGCGTGACCACCGAGATTCTCCATAGGGATGCCAAGAATAAACCACTGAATCCAACAATTCACTTTTCCAAAACAGTCCACTGACACAAGATTGAAATACAGATATAAAAGTAGGGTTTTCTCATTGTTTTAAATATGCAACATGTTGTTCTCTTTTAAAAATCCAACACAGGCTCCACACGATTTCCAAAATCATTTTCCAGTTTATAAATGAAATCCAAAATAGAATAATACTGATGATGGGATAGAGTAAAACAAGTAATAGAGAAACTAAAAATAAACCAATGCAACGAAAAGTAAACAAGAAATGTAAATAATTCAGTAACCATGGGTGATCCTAAACATCCCTATAAGTCCTTTGGACGTACTTAGTTTTGGAACCACCTACTGGCGTATGGTGAAGCTTCTAAGTCTATAACCAACTGACCACCCTAACTGACCAATCTAGTGGCAAAGCCCGCCTGTCCTGACAACAATTCTAAGGGGTACCAACTCATCTAATCAGGGTTGTTCAGCAACTGTTACATGACCATCTAAAATATTCCCACTAATCCATGGTGGTTATAATAATACTATGTAAGTTGGATGACCCTCGCAGGCATGACTCATCTCACTGAACATGACTACCCCAAACACATATGCTTCCTAGGCATTCACCCATAAAGGGTTACACTAGATAAGAGCGCCCCACATACTTATATATATGCATACATGTCCAAGATAAAAAGTCTCAATCGGGTTGTCCAATTATTCTATTATCAAATCGACTTTATTAAACACCAAGAGTTGTAAATCGGGCCTCTAGTTTTACATAATCAATTACCATTATGAAAACATTGAAAAAGCTCTTCCAAAATGACCCTAAACACTAATTTTGTATTTAAAAATCCAAACAGGAACTTAGGTTCCATGTTACCAGGAATTTTAATGAATTTCTTTAGTGATACTGCGTTCAATTTTGTAAAAACAAACCAAGAATTTCCTTACACCACACACTCAAGAAATATTAACACCAAAATCCAAATGGGAATATAATCATGGGTTTCTATCCATACTAATTTAAAGAACCACACGATGAAATCCATATCATTTAGAAAACAAGAACCATTTATAAAACCAAGGATTCGAGAAAAATACCAATTCAAAGAGACACAAAATCATTTCTAAAAAAACAATATGTTCTATAATGTTTTTCTACTAGAAAGCACCACTAAAAACGTCCAACAGTACCCTTTTAAGATAAAGGAAATTACTTCCAGCCATTTTGGAAAGGTATAAACATATGCATAATTTGAGTAGCATCCAAAAATCTATTTTTTATGAAATATTTAAACAATAAAACACTATCATAAGTTAACTACAATCAAAATAGAGGTAAGAAACATAATATTGCATTTCATTAAGAAGACAGAAACATTAAAAAGATTAAAACTAGAAGCAAGGGCATGGAAACACCTACACAAAACCAATAAACTTTTTAAAAGCTATTTGTAACCCTTTCTATCATCAAAGAAACACTAAAAAGAATAAAATTTCAGATTATGAGGGAGACAATAACATTTAAAATTTAAATGAAATGATGCAAGTGCCCATGGAAAACATTGGAAAGAGGGAAGAGATGGAAACACCTACCTCAATAGTAGGACCAAGACATAGATTTCTAACTCAAGTAGAATCTCACTCGCATGCATGCACTTCTATATATATTTATTTATATATCCTTAAACTGATTCACATGTTCCCCACACCATTAGGGAACACACACAGAGAAGATACATATGTCTATACATATCCATACCTATGAATATGCATGTGTGCCTTCGAAACCGACCACAACTCCCTATGATAAATCCCTGAGAGTAAAAATCCCCTAAAATCCCTAGTGTAAATTAAATCCAAACAAACCAATCAAGATACGATTCAAAAACCAACTCTATAGAAATCACCAAGTTCACAAGAAAAACCCAAATCACATCTTCACTAATTTTATAAAACAAAATTAAGGGCAATACACCAAAAATCACATCAATTAACTTTAACATAAACATAATTAAAAAATCACAACAAAGAAAAATTTTAACTAATTACACCAATTCTAAATCATCATAAAATATATAAAAGGATACCATATGGATGGAAATCATATATTAAAAAAATTATCAAAGAAAAATTTGGAACTTAAACAAGAATATCATCATAGACGCAAGAAGAAGTAAACCATGAACTAACCCAAAAAATATTCTAAACAACATAAAAAATATTCAAGAACACTATAGTATGATAATTAAGGGCATAACAAAGCTCAGAAACCAAACAACGGGCATAAAACTATACCTTGGATGTTGGTGGCGGAAAGAAATGGAGTCAATCCGCTTCACCTTCAATGGAGGATGTTGGAACATGCAAGGACAAGACCTTAGGACTTCTTTTCATACCCTATTCAAGAAATAACACAACAATATCATGATATCCCAACCGTAGGGTACCAATTAAATCCAAACGTGGTACCAAATGAGAAACGAATTGCCAACATGGTGAAAGAGAAGGGGTCTAAGGACCATACCTCGCTGAATCGTTGTAGCAACACGAAGAAATCAGAAGAAAGATATAGGAATGAGGGAGATCAGAGAAAGGGGGTCGAATGCTATATAATCTCAATTGAGCGCTCCTGAGAACCTGTTGCCGGTCACCGTCAAGAAGTGGTTGGGACCTTGATATGCTATATCCATGGGGCACTGTAGGGAGGCTAGGTCATGGAGACCCATCACGCCAAAGGGAGGAGGTCACAAGGGGGTTGTGTGATGCTGCAAACAGGGGGAAATGGGAGAGATGCACCTCATTTGAAATAGGGAGGAGAGGATATGTGAGCATGGAAGGATAAAGGGAAAAAGGGGTAGCGTGATTGGGATAAAGGTGGAGTAAGAGATGTGTTTAATTGGAAATAGGTTGGATAGGAGATATGCGTTGAAGGATAGAAAAAAGGGGGCAACATGATTGAAATTACGGGGGGGAGAGATGTGCGTGAAGAGATAAAAAAAGGGTAGCATGATGGGTATGAGAGAAAAAAATGGGAGGTTAAAACCCTCTAAAATTAATATTAATGGATGTTTAAAAAAATACTAAAATAAATTTGATAAGAATAATAAAATTAATAATAATAATAATAATAATAATAATAATAATAATAATTACAATTATAATAAAATTCATTAATAATTATATTGCTATCAAATTTTAGATAAAAAATATTAATAACCATTTTTAATAATTTCATTATTACATACATCATAATTAATTATTATAATTACATTTTAAACATTTTACTTATTTCATTTTCATAAAACATTATTTCGTTTGAGTGATAGACATCTGTACGACACCGGAGCTGATTGCATGGTTACCGCCCATCATTTGGTGACCGTGCACGGGTTTGAAACCCCCTAATAACATCAAGGCTTCAAAAAAATTTCAAACACGGACCCAAACCCAACTTTTTCCAAAATATGTGGTAATTAGAGAAGAAAAAAATAATAGGCGTATGCTGTCGGGGTGGGATAATTATCCCCACCACAGAAACTTTATGCCTCCAAAAAGTCACCAACCCAACAGTCGACCCCACTTGAGTCCATACCCAGATAAAATCATAGAAAACTGAGAGGCTCGGGGTGACCATTACCAACACACATCACACCTGAACAAATTAAGAAAAAGCATTGCCCGATGATGAGGGGAGAACACAGGAGGGTTCTCCCCACCACAAAAATTTACGAACACAGAAACCATGAAACCCGAACACACCACCCCCGGGGGGGGGACATGGGAACTTCCATACCAAACTCATCCCACCGACTCAATGCTAATATAAAAACTCCACTGCCAGTATTTAAAACCATTACGAGTCAAATGAACACATCGGTACACTATGATGGAGGAATTCCCTACAAAAGTGAATCACACTAAAGGAAAACACATGGATTGGTACCTAAAATATTATGTGGCCTAGAAACACCATCCATTAATTCATGAAACCAAAAATTCCCATGAGGAATGTAGTTTAGGACAACTCATAATCAGAATAGGCCCACTATTCACGAGACCAATACCCTTGAAGGAATAAAAATAATTTAAATTCCACATTTTGAGTGGATGAGGCCACTTGTACTACGGTATAATGAGATCATCACACCACAACAATGAGGATGAGTTTACTAAGGAAACAAGAATAAAATAATAAAACCTTGAAATTTTCATTTGAAGTTGAAAACATGATCTAAGCTATTGTTCCACACACCCTCGACAACTCTTGACTGTGTGTGAGCTTCACCCCGAGACCTGTGGTTTGTGCCCTAATGGCTGAAGAATCTCCTGCCTCATAGTCAAACATTTTCATCGTCCGGTACCTAACTCCTTCCTCCCGAATGAAGCTTATTTAAGAACTCTAAATGGGAGCCCAAACATCCCCACAGCAGCAAGAATTTGGAGGGATGTGACAAGGTGGCTTAGAATGCCTGATCCGGCCACACTAGTGGCATGGGTTAAAATAGTGCAACAAACTGGGAGTTAGAACAGATGAAGGTCCTTACCAGATGAGGAACCTTCACAAGAGCCAACCCCCACTAACTACACTCGAGACTCTAATGATGATGAGACATCCCACTTTTACTAGTCCAGAACTGAACCGTCAAATAATTATGTTAAAGTATGATCCAGAACTACCCTTGGAGTGCCCAACAACCTAAAGAGACATTATCTTTCTGAACTATACAACTACCTATAACAGACTTCAATTATCTCAATAAGTAGGCAACACACAAAAAGAATTGGAGACCGGGCATAACTCATTAACAACACTTCATGGATTTTTGGGATGCATTGTCATAACAACATGAAAAACACCATAAAAATGGTCATCAAGTGAAAAATAAATCAAGGAAACAACATAGTCCTAGGGAAAATAGGTGCATAATCCAAACATACACAAACACAAGAAAAAATTTTTATTCCAAAAACATCATTTCATTAAATTTTTTAGAAATCAACTATGGAACCTTATGAACCGACACATGTGAGTTCATTCAATCCCACTCACAATAGCGGGGAACCAATAACCCCATGCACTCTCCGTTAATACCCATGCATAATTGACCCCCCATAATGAATTCCAAGGTTCAAACACCTCTTTTCCATACCAATTCCAAACACATACCATGTTTTTTTACCAACTCGATACATTTTCTCTTTAAAAACCCATCCTTACTAATTTTAAAAACAATTTGGAAGAAAACCATTTGATTCATTTAGAAAACAATTCCATTTTGAACACTGGCTCACATCAACCAAGTTCAAAACGAAACAAAACACATTATAAAACATCAAAATGAGGAACTAGGGTATGTGCCTAACCTAGGGACATGGTGGTGAGTCATTCCCCAAGTAAATAATAACACTAATAGTACCATAAACTGGGCAATAGGAATGTAACACACCATGCTTCTACGATACTCTTCTGTTTGAATAATATTGTAGCGTGTGTTTTACGAAACATTGAGTTCAAACAGACACCACAACCAATCAAACTAGCCATTATGAATAGTAATACCCACTTTATGAAATTTTATAGATTTTATCATTCAAAATGGACTGCATTTTTTGATTCGGAATATCGAAATTAACTTAGGGTGAATTTTTGGTACTTTTTGGATAACTATTATATTATTATGAATAGTAAAAATTACTAAATTTTAATTAAAAACAAATGTTATAAACGAAATAATTAATAGTGATAAATTATTAATTTGAGTGATTTTTGTCATGACCTGTCCTCGGGGCCCGTGTCATGACTACCCCAAGCCCGCCTTCCATTGGCCAGGGGCTGGCGACTAGCACCAAGGAGTAAATCCCGGTAAAAAGGGAAGGCATTGCCTTTGTAAAGTAAACCACAAACACCACAGAGCAAGAAGGCAGAAGTAACCACTATGTAAAAACTGAGTATAACAGTAAGTGCGGAAAATCAAGTGGGCCAGTATACAAACCCAAACTGAAAGTAAAGTACAACTGGAAAGGGGAAAACAACAACTGAAAAGTAAAGCCACAACGTCGAGCTGTCCACTGGGAATCCCAACTGAAGGGTGGGTACAAATAGCCTCCACTTCTCCTTGGGTCCAGCTGACCACTCCGAGTACACCCCGCCCAGTGGTCCACCTCCAGGTACCATAATGATCCACAAGCCTCAACCATGATCAGCGATATCCATCATCTGCAACCAACACAACGTAGTGCGGGCATATCCCATGCAGGGGTGAGTATAAGCTACTCAGTAGGGACCCCGAGACCCCCAATGGGGTCCTAGAATCCACAAAGGATAATCCAAAAATGTAAGATACAATCACGAAGTATCTTCCGACACTTCTTAGGTATATGCCCATAAATATACATAAGTCATCAATTCCATGTTCAGCTCCAACATCTGAGCCCAAGTACAACCCAGGCCCCACAGGAAAGAAAAACGTAAATCCACACAGGATAGCACAAAAAAATCCACATAGGATAGCAAAACGTAAATCCACACAGGATAGCACAACAAAATCCACATAGGAAAGCAAAACAGGGTTCATCTCACACAGTAATACTACTTTGTAAGACGATAGAGATGATCAGATGTAGCCACTGATTCATCTAAGCTGTCGGACCCACAAAGGATCGGTATGTACTAACCCTCGCAATGACCCACACAGGATCGATCATGATTTTTAAACCATAGCTATTGGGAAACTCCTTCTCCATCAAGTACAGTGGGTATGCCGCTACAACCAAGCGCTTCCCTCTAACCTTGGACTGCTGTAGTACTCCACCAATTGAGTACTGTGGGCCTGCTACTACAACCAAGCGCTTCCCACCATGGGTCTGCCGCTACAACCAAGAACTCCCCCTCATAGCCTCTAGAGATACTACTTTATTGAGTACCATGGGTCACCCGCTATAACCAACCGCTCCTCCGTCGTGGGTTTGTCGCTACAACCAAGCGATCCCCCCGTGCTGCTACAACCATGCGCTCCTCCATCGAGGGTCTTCCGCTACAACCAAGTGCCCCCCCTCATAGCCTCCATAGGTACTCCTTATGTTGAGTACCGCGTGTCTGTCGCTACAACCAAGCGCTCCTCTGTCGTGGGTCTGCTGCTACAACCAAGCGATTCCCCCTGGTCTATCCGTAACACACCGAGTCGTTCGATCAGCAGTCGTCAAGTCTCAACTGACTCTAGGGTTTCCGCACACAGCATGCTCGTTCCGGGAGGGTCTACTCCACGAGCCAAGAGGTCGATGCATCAACTGACACATAGTCCAGAGTTGATATATACAAAAGTTTTGTATCGTCAACAGGAACTCAACGTCGCAGACGGTGCGTCAAACGGACGGCTGGTCTGAGAGTTATCAGCTTTTCTGTTCCAGGGGCCCGGTTGGATTTCGGGTGCAATCCAACATGGCCTCTATCAAACTGCATCCAAAACTCAAGATAAGTATGCCAAAAGTTCCTTCTCATCAAGAGGAAATCAACGAGACAGACGGCGCTTCAATCGGACGCCCGGTCTGTGAGTTATTGGCTCTTTCGTTCCTGGGAATCGGTTGGTTTCAGGAGATAACCAACCCGACCGCACTCCGATGGCATAAAAACCTCGAGTGGAGTAAGACAAAAGTTCTATCTCACATAGAAGAATCCAAAAATGTCGACGGCACGTCAATCGGACGTCCAGAGCTCAAGTTATGAGCGTTTCTGCTCCGAGGGCCCGGTTAGTTTCGTGTACGAACCTACCCGGACGAACACAAAGTACTCTGAAACCTTGAGTTTGATATAGAGAAACGACCGACTTGATCCAAGGATCACATTGCCACTGATGGTGCGTCGATCGGAGGCTCATAGATCGTGTTATGAGCAAAATACCGAAAAGGTCTGAAAATGGGGGGGTCTGGGCTCGGACCGGCCCGACCCGAGTCCGGGTCCAACCCGACCGGCGTGGCCCGGCCCAGCTAGGGTGGTCCGGTCCGACCTGGGCGCGACCCGGCCCAGCCGATGGGTCGGATCGACCGGTCACGGCCGAGCGGAGCGGGGGGCGTGCTGCCCCCGCTTGAGGGAACCGCGGCCCCGTGTGGGGCCACCCTTGCCAGCGGACACGGCCGAGCCGCCGTGTCATGTGCTCCTCCGGTCCCGCGCTGTCGCGGGACCACGCTGTTGCAGCCACTACTTCATCTGTGGCGCTTTTCCACGGCAGCACACCGACCACCACCGCCTTCTACCGCTGGCGCCGCCGTGCAGGCGGGGCGCGCCGGCGGGTTGCTCCGCGGACCACCGGACGAGTTCCGTTGGTCGGAAATTCACGCCGTCTTCACTAAAGGTCCTCCCTGGTGTCCTTCCTTCACTGCGAAGACCCCGCGTCGCCCGTGCGGCCTTCTTTGTTGACGTCCGCCATTTCTCACACCAAGAACGAAATGGGCGGTGGGTTCGGACTTGTTCGTTAGTCTGCACCCACTGCGTTAGCGATTTTAAAAGTCTCAGAACAATTTTAATCGTACGCCGCGGGTATAAATCACAAAGATTTAAAAGAATCAACCCCTACCACATGTAGTCGTTGAACGCGACTTCTTCGTAGAAATGACGGTCGCGGAAGAAGAGGATCGTCGCGTCTCGGAATGGGCGTCGCTGTCGTCGCGGTACACGGTGTCACGTCGACGATCTTAATCACTTGTTGATCAAAGATTGTAGTGGGGAAGGAACGTCGCAGAATAATGTCGTGGAAGGAAAGTTGTCGGCGTCGCGGTACACGTCGTCACGTCGTTGATCTCCGAGGGTTCGGCATTCTTCGTCGCCTTTCGTCGAAGGTCAGTGTGCTTCACGTTCTTCATGTTCTTCGCGTTCTTCATGGAGGAGGATGAATATAGAGTTTCTCCAAATCCTCTCAACAAGCCACCCCCATGAAAGACATGCATTGGTCTTATTTTATTACATGCCAACAATTTGGAAAAGAAGTTAAGAAACAAACCATTAATTCGGTGAATTAATGGTAACGTCTTAACTGTCCAATTAATAGGGGTGTTAAGAGTTTAAGAAAACGCACCGGTTGACCTTCATTTAATTGGGGTTTTCACTGGTGCGTTACATAGAGGAAAAGAAACGGTGGGGCTCGTGCAGGCCCAACCTCAAAA
The DNA here is from genome assembly GCA_963277665.1 of Viscum album. NCBI lineage: Eukaryota > Viridiplantae > Streptophyta > Magnoliopsida > Santalales > Viscaceae > Viscum > Viscum album. The sequence continues at coordinate 1,387,066,258 of OY728122.1, forward strand.
ATGTCCTACCAAGAGGGTAGGATATTTTGGGTTCTACCCTATCTGCTCTACCATAGAATATGTGGCTTTAAGTGGCTTTAAGTGAAATAAAATAAAGTTGTCGCACCACTTTATTTTATTTTCTTAACTTAACCCCCAAAAAATAAAAACCACACCTGAGCAAACGCAACTCCGGAAAAAGCATTTCTAAGAAAATATCGGAGATGCGATTCTATCGGTGCCCTCAGAATTAGATTCCGAGCACCGGTTCAAAAGTTAGGAAAACTAGCTCGTTTGTTCACTGAACGTACCCGAGCCAATCATCGGAAAATGATTCCAGGCACACCAGGCCTCGGAATCAGGTGCCGTCTGAAACTGCATTCTTGTAAAATTCCAAAGAAAAATTAGAAAAAAAATTCCTTGCATTTTACGGGTCTTTACATCACTCCCACCTACGGGCATTACGTCCCCATAAAGATATATCATAAACTAGGAAAAAAAATGTGGGTACTGAGCACGCATTTGAGCCTCCCGCTCCCAACAGCTCTCCTGGAGGTTCTCGTGCTGCCACCAGATGCGCACAATAGGAATCGACTGTCCACGTAGGACTCGCGCCCGTTGATCCTCAATCTCCCCTGGAACCTCTGTAAAAGTCACCCCATCATCAACGTCCAGCTCCCCATGGTCTATGATATGCGTCAGGTCATGCTCGTATCTCCTCAGCTGAGATACGTGGAAGACTTCGTGCACCCGGTGCAACTGAGCTGGTAGAGCCAGGAAATAAGGCACCTCTCTAATCCTGCTGAGGACCTGGAATGGTCCGATGAAGCGTGGAGACAACTTGATGCCTTGGCCAAATCTCTGTAAATCACGTCGTGGTGTGACCCATAAGGAAACTTTTTCACCATCCTCGAACTCTAGTGGTCTCTGCCTCCTGTCAGCACAAGACTTTTGCCGGATCTGAGCTGTCCTCATCCGCTCTTGGATGAATTGGACCTTTCTGGTCCTACTCGAGCAGCTAAGATTTCTTCTTTTCTGAGAAGAGAAATCATGTCTCATCCCCTGGATGAACCACATTTTTCGCATAATACAATCAATCCTGTCATGGATGATAATAACCCATAGCAAGGATGACGTCGTAAGGTATCAACGCTACTATCAACAGATCCAACCGTTACTCTCACCTCCAAGGGTTGGGTCACACTGTCGGCATCAGTCTGTAGTCAATGGGTCTCCTCCAGTATGTATCTCAAAGTGAGGGTCAAGTCAACGGTTTTTAAACCCGAACCTCTTAGTAACAGAACGAAGAGAGGACATGAAGGTAGACACCAAAAGAAAGGTGTCTTTTATTACTGCAACTCAAATTTCAAAGACACAAAACATCTATAAACAAACATCAAAAATGTTAGAACCAGCATAAAAAAATGTCTCCAGGTCTGGAACTAGTCCCGCTCCTATCCATATGCTCCCTGAGCTCCATGATTGTTGGCATCAGCTGCCTGAAGCTGACCTCTCCCATATCCACCAACTCCCTGGGGTCGGAGTGGACCTCCTGATGGTGGTGGCGGAAACACCTCGAAGCGTCGTCCACCTCCAGCTGCATGGCCAGCTCCCCTGCCATGGTCTCCTGCTCCTTGCGGTCCGCCTCGATAAATCATATGCCTCTGCATGGGAGGTACTTCAGTCATCTGCTGGTCATCCGTATGGTGGGTCGAACAGTCACGAGCCATGTGACCAACCCCGCTGCATGAGTAACACGGTCCGCTCATGGTAAGTCGTTATCCACCTCGAGTTCCTATCACAAACGATCATGTGTCACGTGGTCGACCACCTGTAGGTCTAGTCATCTTGGAACCCTACGTCATCTGTCTACTGCCCGCTGCAGAAGACTCTGCCGCATACCGACTAGTGGTGGGTCCCACTGCTGGAGACTACTCAGCAAAGAAACTCTCCACTAAGACGGCTCGCTCCAACACCCCTGTCTATGTTGGAATGCAGTGTGAAACAACTGAAACTCTGATCTCTCGCCTGATCCTCTTCTCGAAGGTTCGGGGCCTGAAGAATGGGTCACGTACCATGTCTGTGGAATAGCGCGAGAGATCGGTAAACCTTGCCATGTAATGGGATACTTTCATGCTGCCCTGCCACAGTTGTAGTAGCTTCTGGATGCGCACCACTCTCAGGGTGGCTAGGACAAACTCTGGACGAAAATGGCTCTCAAAGTCTGTCAAAAGGAGTGATGCCTCGTCGTGCACCTGGAGCATCAAGATCCACCATCTCCATACTGCCGCATATAGGAGGCTCGCTGCATGGACCACACTAAGGTTAACTGGTGTCCCTACTAAACGAAAAACTCGTACAACTGCCTCCAGCCAATCCTCATCTACCTGAGGGTCTGTCTCCCCACGGAACCTAGGCCGTCACTGACGCTGAAACTCGTGCAGTGCAGTAAGGTGACATGCACCGTCAGCGGCTGGGGATGGTAGAATCGGTGGCTCAGTGGGTAGAGGTACCGCCAGTGCCTCTGCTGTCAAAGGGCCCTGTACCGAGGACTCGTCGCTCAGTGGGCTGTCGTCACGCACAACTCTCGGAACCCTAGATGGCTTCCGTCATGGGTCCATCCTGAAAAGAGACATGTGAGTTACAGTCAGAACAGTATACCTAGTGAGATGACACAAGTAATCACAAAGAAAACTTGAAGCACATATGAAATCAATGTTTTCATGTATTAAGTCGGAAATCAGAAGTCAGGGTCTTGGTGTACGGATACGTTGGCTGCCGCACCAACACTGGACTCCCTGGACTGATAACTGCACTCAATACTCTCAACACTATTGATTCACATAGAAAAAGGTCAATGTCCGGAGTTCTGCGGTAGAACTCAACTCGTCTGAAACCAATTTTTCATTAACCATCCTCGGGGCCCGTGACGTGACTACCCCATGCCCGCCTTCCATAGGCTAGGGGCTGGCGACTAGCATCAAGGCGTAAATCCCGGTAAAAAGGGATGTCATTGCCTTTGTAAAGTAAACCAAAAACACCACAGAGCAAGAAGGAAGAAGTAAACACTATGTTAAAACTGAGAATAATAGTATGTGCGGAAAAGAAAGTGGGCCAGTATAAAAACCCAAACTGAAAGTAAAGTACTACTTGAATGGGGAAAACAATGACTAAAAAGTAAAGCCGCAACGTCGAGCTGTCCACTGGGAATCCCACCTGAAGGGTGCGTACAGATAGCCTCCACTGCTCCTCGGGTCCAGCCAACCTCTCCGAGTACATCCCGCCTAGTGGTCCACCTCTAGGTACCGTCTTTCTCCACAAGCCTCAACCACGATCAGCGATGTCCATCATCTGCAACCAACACAACGTAGTGCGGGCATAGCCTGTTCAGGGGTGGGTATAAGCTACTCAGTAGGGACCCTGAGACCCCTGATGGTCTCCCATAATCCACAAAGGATAATCCAAAATGGTAAGATTCAATCACGAAGTAACATCCGACACTTCTTAGGTATATGACTATACATATACATATGTCATCAATTCTATGATCGGCTCCAACATCTGAACCCAAGTAAAACCCATTCCACACAGGAATGAAAAACGTAAATACACACAGAATAGCACAACACAATCCACATAGGAAAGAAAAACTAAAATCTACACAGGATAGCACAACACAATCCACATAGGAAAGCAAAACAGGATTCAGCTAACATGGGAATACAACTTCATAAGACGATAGAGATGATCATATTTAGCCACTGATTCATATATGTCGTCGGACCCACAAAGGATCAGTAGGTACTAACCCCCGCAATGACCCACACAGGATCGATCATGAAGATGAAACCATAGCTATTGGGAAACTCCTTCTCCATCAAGTATAGTGGGTATGTCGCTACAACCAAGCGCTTCCCTCTAACCATGGACTGCTACTACAAACAAGGGCTTCCCACCATGGGTCTGCCACTACAACCAAGCGCTCATCCTCATAGCCATTAGAGTTAATCCTTCTATTGAGTACCATGGGTCAGCCGCTACAACCAAACGCTCCCCCGTGCTGCTACAACCAAGTGATCCTCCGTCGTGGGTCTGCTGCTACCACCAAGCGCTCCCCCTCATAGCCTCCAGAGGTACTCCTTCTATTGAGTACCACGGGTCTGCCGCTACAACCATGTGCTCCACCACCATGGGTCTGGTGCTACAACCAAGTGCTTCCCACTGGGCTATCCGTAACACACCGAGTCGTTCGATCAGCAATCGTCAAGTCTAAACTGGGTCTAGGGTTTCCGTACACAGCATGCTCGATCTAGGAGGGTCCACTCCACGAGCTAAGAGGCCGATGCATAAACTGACACATAGTCCATAGTTGATATATCCAAAAGTTCGGTATCGTCAATAGGAACTGAACGTCGCAGACGGCACGTCAAACGGACGTCTGGTTTGATAGTTATCAGCTTTTCCATTCCAGGGGCCCTGTTGGATTTTCGGTGAAATCCAACCCGGCCTCTATCCAACTACATCCAAAACTCAAGATAAGTATGCCAAAATTTCCATCTCATCAAGAGGAAATTAACGAGACAGACGGCACATCAATCGGACGCCCGGTCTGTGAGTTATTGGCGTTTTCGTTCCTCGGGCCCGGTTGGTTTCGTGAGCGAACCAACCTGACTGCACTCCGACGACATCCAAACCTCTAGCGGAGTAAGCCAAAAGTTCTGTCTCACTTAGAGGAATCCAAAAAAGTTAATGGAACGTCAATCGGATGTTCAGAGCTCAAGTTATGAGTGTTTCCTCTCTGAGGGCCCGGTTTGTTTCGTGTACGAACCAACCCGTCTGATCCCAAAGTACTCCAAAACCTTGAGTGCGATATACCAAACCGAACGTCTCGATCTAAGGATCACATCTCCGCTGACGATGCGTCGATCGGAGTCCCATAGCTCATGTTATGTGCAAAAGACAGAAAAGGTCCGAAAACGGGGGGTCTGGGCCCGGACCGGCCCGGCCTGGGTGGCCCGGCCCGGCCTGGGCGCGACACGTCCGGCCGGCGGGTCGGCTCGGCTGGTTACGGCCGAGCGGAGTGCGGGGTGTGCTGCCCCCGCGTGAGGGAACCGTGACCCCAGGTGGGGCCACCCTTGCTAGCGGACGCAGCCGGGCCGCCACGTCCCGTGCTCCTCCAGTCTCGCGCGGTCGCGGGGACCGCTCTAGTGCCTCCGCGGCTGAAGCCCTGGCGGTTCTCCACGGCGGCGTGCCGGGCGCCGCCGCCATCCGCCACCGGCGCCGCCGTGCCGGCGTGGCGCGCCAGCGGGTCGCTTCCCGGACCACCGGATGATTTCCGGTGGTCGAAAATTCATGTCGTCTTCACCAAATGTCCTCCCGGGGTCTGTCCTTCACTGCGAGGACCCTGCATCGCCCGTGCGGCCTGATTTGTCGTCGTCTGCCATTTCGCACACCAAGAACGAAAGGGGTGCTGGGTTTGGACTTGTTCGTTAGTCCTCACCCACGGCGTTAGAGGATTTAAAATTATCACAACAATTTTAATCATAGGCCGCAGGTATAAATCACAATTATTTAAAAGAATCAACCCCTACCTCATCGTAGTCGTTGAACATGAGTTCTTCGCGGAATTGACCGTCGCAGAAGAAGAGGATCGTCAAGTCGCGGAAGGGGTGTCGTTGTCGCCGTGGAACACTGCGTCCCGTCGACGATCTCAATCAGTTGTTGATCGAAGATTGTCATGGGGAAGGAACGTCACAGAAGAATGTCGCGGAAGGAGAGTTGTCGGTGTCACGGTACACAGCGTCGCGTCGGGTCGTCGATCTCTGAGGGTTCGGCGTTCTTTGTCACCTTTCGTCAAAGGCCAGAGTTCTTCACGTTCTTTTCATTATTCGCGTTCTTCGTGTTTTTCATGAAGGAGGATGAAGATAGGGTTTCTCCAAATCCTCTCAACAAGACACCCCCTAGAAAGACATGTGTTGGTCTTATTTTATTACATGCCAAAAATATGAAAAACAAGTTAAGAAACGAACCATTAATTTGGTAAATTAAAGGTAACATCTTAACTGTCCAATTAATAGGGGTGTTAATAGTTTAAGAAAACACATCGGTTGACCTTAATTTAATAGGGGTGTTCACGGGTGAGTTACTTAGAGGAAAAGAAATGGTGGGGCTCGTGTGGGCCCCACCTCAAAAATATCCTACCAAGAGGGTAGGATATTTTGGGTTCCACCCTATCCTCTTAAACTTAGCTTAAGTTGCTTTAATTGGCTTTAAGTGAAATAAAATAAAGTTGTTGCACCACTTTATTTTATTTTCTTAACTTAACCCCAAAAAAATAAAAACCACACCCCAGCAAACACAACTCCATAAAAGGCACTTCTATGCAAATACCGGCGGTGTGATTCTTTCGGTGCCCTCGAAATTCGATTCCGAGCACCGGTTCAAAAGTTAGAAAAACCCCCTTGTTCGTTTACTGAAAGTACCCAAGCCAAACTTCAGAAAATGATTCCGGGCACACCAAGCCTCGGAATCAGGTGCCGTCTGAAACTGCGTTCTTGTAAAATTCCAAAGAAAATTAAGAAAAAAATTTCCTTCAATTTTACGGGTCATTAAAATTTTAGTGTAACATCCCAAGTATGTAATGAATAAGAGATATTATTATCTATGTATATTAATGAATTAGATATTGTTTTAGAGGCTTAAAATGAAAATAAATCCAATCTTAAGCATGGAATACACTAAAATTCTTAAAAGTTTGTTTTACTGCCTTTTGATGGAAAACCCTTTTTAAATCAATATTTTGACAATTTCATTATCTATATTTGTCAAAATAAACATATTCATTATTATTGGGACATTTAATGTTACATTGGATATTTTTTTGGTATTTTTCTGACAATGTTCATTTTTTTAGAATAGTGAAAAATACTGCATTTTACATCAAAAATTCATTTTAATCTAATTTATTAATATGATTAGATTATCTTTTGAATTGGTTTTGAAGTGAAATTAGAATATATTTTTACCATTTTATCCAATGGTGGTCATTAGAATCATTTTCACTTTGAAATTGGACTTAAACTGGTGTCAATCTTTTGATACTTATTGTTTCATAAAAACACGCTATTTGTCATGACAGCGGGAATAAATTATTAAATTAATTAATGTGACTTATATGTTTTGAATTTTGTAAAATAGACTTCATTTTTGAATTTGGAATATCAAATATATCTTAGGATGAATTTTTGGTAATTTTCTGAAAAACGTCAATTTTTGATTAATAGTGAAATCACTAAGTGGCGCTTATAAAAAACTGATTTTCATTTTAAATGAAATTTTCCCATCATTGTGTTTTGAATTTCAGAAATCCGACATACATGGTTTTCATTAAGAAGTAAAATGTGGTTCAATGAGATTAAAATAATTTTTTGGTGAATAGTAACTTTTAAGTTCTTAATCGCGATTAGTGGTAATTAGTGTAGTTTAAGGTAAAAATAATGCTTTAATAAAATAAGATGAGCTTGACAGATGTCCTACCCACATTGGTTGTGTCATGGCCGACCAAGACAAGCCATGGGTCAACTTGGGGACCCCATGGATCCACTTTGGTTGGGAAAATGACATAAATAACTTTTTATTTAATGTAAAAGTAAAAAATGACACAACCATAATATGTTTAACGAAAACAATTTTTAGATGGGGTTATTAAGATAAGATTTTGGATTATAAATAGTAATTGGAAAGATAAAAAGATTTCCTATATCATAGTATTTTTTTTATAATTTTTAGACTTTAAATATAATAAATTATTTATGACATAATAATGATGCAGCGATGACATCATTATTTGACGATTTAAATAAAATGGAAAGATAATGTAAAATCTATGCACTACACATGTCCAAAACTTATTAGATGGGTGGATTTCGAAGCCTTATCACCTTATCCTCGAATTATAGAAATGTGGGACCTTTGGAATCTGAAACTCTTTTTAAAATAAAGAAACTTATCTTTACTTTCCAAAAGTGCCCCTCCTCTCCTCTTATAAAAGGCCCCCACCTCTACCTAATTTCACACACTCCTCAAGCCTTTGGCTTGGCCAAACCCTTCCCATTTACTCTCTCCACATCTCTCTCCTCATCCTAGAGGATTTCCTTTGGGCAGAATCCTTTCAAAGGAATCCTTTAGGCTCAAATCAAAAGGAGTTACACTTTTAAAGGAGATTAAAGAACGGTCTGGTCAAGTCGGATACGAGGTATGGGACTTCGTCTCAATCTCCTTTCATTGAGGCATATTTTATTTTATACACAACATTCTTTTATATGGTGTATACACCCCTTTGACTTTTACGTTTATTCAAAAGGAATCTTTTTTATATGAAGCGTTTACTAAACAACAAAAGGGAATGTTTTTGTCGTACGTATGCGGAGACAACGACTTCTCCGCCGTCGTGACCGTTATTTGAGTTTCGACTTTCTCTACAAGCCATACCTTCTTTTTAAAAGAAAAATAAATACCAGGTCTTACATTTATTTTATTTTGGTATTGAAAATGATTTTCATAATGTTTTTATATCAATGTGTTGTATTGATATCTCGTGATTGAAATGTGGAAATTTTATGTTTCCTTTATGCATGTTTTATGTGATATGATTATGTTATGGTTCTTGGGCATTATTATGAAGACGGGTGGATCCGTGATAAACTAAGGGCGGGTGAGCCCGTTATAGCTCTCCAATTCATTGGGTAACGTGAAGGAGTGAAACGTTAAGGTTTCTCCAAAGAGATTTTAGGGAATATCCTGTGATGGGTATTCCAAATGTAACCAAGAGGGCAACTCCCTACATAAGAATGTTATGAATACCTCAAGTTACCTTTATGTCTTATGATTTCTATGATTTATTCATGATTTTATGAGGTATGTTAAAGTGCCTATGTTTTATGGGTAAAGTATGATTTCATTCTTATGTATATATGAACTCATGTTTCCTTTCCATGTTTTTATAACCCATACTGAGCTTTTTATGCTCATCCCATGTTTTGTTTTGAAATGTTTTTCACATGTCAAGGGAAAGGTACATGATATGATTATAGTGTCAAGGAAGTGTCAAGAAATAATCCATGTTTTATTTTAAATGTGTTTCCATTGATGGGAATGAAGAATACTATCTTTATGTAACCACTTTGTTTATATGTGGAATGTAATGCAAGTTTTATGATATAATTATCTAAAACTCTAAACCTGAAAAGATCCTCAATGTGTAATCTTGTAATAACTCAAGATTAAGTAAGGTTTAAGGCTGGGGCCTTATAGTTGGTATCAGAGGTTGGTTTAGATAACTTTAGGAGTTAAATTTATATTAAAATATTATCCAAAAATATTTTTTTGAAATGATATAGCATTTAAAGATTACCATGTTGCTTCATCTAAGACATGTTTGTTCAGAATGGTTTTCTGCAGAGGAAACAGGGAAGCATTACTAGGAATACATACAGAAGGAAATAACCTTCCAAATCAGCAACCTGAGATGGTCAGAATCAGAACTGAACAGTTTGTTGCAGTGATGGCACAGTTGACTCAGGCTATAAATGGTGGTGGTATCCATGCATGAGATCAGCCAGATCAACCGCATAGGATCATGTCAGTGGTGGAACATTTCATGAGGCAACATCTCCCATCATTCAGAGGATCATCTGAACCTGTTCTAGCTGAAGGGTGGATTAAAGAACTGGAGAAGATTTTTGATGTCATGGGGTGTTCAGACAATCAAAAGGTTAGTCTTGCTATTTAACGTTTGGAGGGTGAAGCAGATCAGTGGTGGTATATGGTTAAAAATATCAGGGACGCCGATGAGATTGATGCTCTTGACTGGGATGAATTCAAAGGTATGATTCTTGAGAAGTATTTTCCTAAGGCTGTTCGACTTAGGATGGAAAAGAAATTCTTGGAATTGAGGCAAGAGGAAGACTCAGTGGCTGCCTATGAAGAAAGGTTCACTCGATTGGAAAGGTATGCTCCAAATTTTATCCGAGACCTTGATAGTAAAATCAATCGTTTTTACTCAGGATTAAAGCCAATATATCGAAGGGATTTAGCTTCTCGTGAGTTTAAAAGTTGTAAAAAGCTGGCTTGATGTGCTAAGAAGGTGGAAATGGAGTTTGCCGATGAACGAGTGTTCTATAACAACTAGTAGAATAAGAGACCGAGGTGGCAGGAGAATGGTATGAATTCTTCAAAAAATTCTGATGGTAAGAAAACTAAGTTTCCAGTTTGTGATAAATGTGGAAAAAGTCATGCTGGGGAATGTCTTCTGAATTCTGGAAAGTTCTACCGATGAGGTAAGATGGGACATAAGGCTCGTGATTGCACTGAAAAGGATCAAGGTGAAGGTAAGACCAAATTTGATTTACAGTTAGTGAAATGTTATAAGTGCAATGAGATGGGTCACTAGGCAAACGAGTGTCCGGAAAAGATCTTGAGTGATGAGAAGCAGTTAGAATACAAGCAGAAAGGGGTGGTGAAATCCTTTGCAACTACTTCAGCAGATGTCGGGCCATCAAATGAAGTTGTATCAGGTACTTTGTTTTTTTTTCAGATTATGCCAGTGTGTTGTTTGATTCAGGGTCTACACATTCTTTCATCTATGAAACCTTTTCTAGTAAAATGGGAATACCATCTCAAGAAATGACTGCTGAACTTTTGGTAAAAACACATGGGGGAAATGTTGAGGAAAAAAGAAATTATAAGAATCTTCATATCCTTATCTGTGGAAAGAACCTACTTGCAAACCTTATTTTTCTAAATATAGTAGAGTTTGAGGTTATCCTGGGTATGGATTGGCTCTCTATTTACCATGCTAAGATTGACTGTAGTGCTAAAGAAGTTTCCTTTCAGAAAGACTTTCAGTTTGTTTACAGGAATGAACCCTTACTTTTGATAACATATCAAGAGGCCGAGAAACTTGTAAAAGATGGAAATGAATGTTTCCTTGCACACGTCGTTGAAAATAAAGGAACTGTTCAGATTAATGAGGTGCCAATGGTAAATGAGTATCCTGATGTTTTTCCTGATGATTTTCCTGGAATAATACCAGATCGGGAAGTTGAGTTTACTGTTGACTTAGTTCCTGATGCTAAGCCAATTTCAAAACCCCCTTATCAAATGGCACAAATTGATCTTTTAGAGTTGAAGGAGAAATTGCAAGATTTATTAGAGAAAGGTTTCATTAGACCTAGCACATCACCATGGGGTGCTCCTGTTTTATTTGTTAAAAAGAAAGATGGTTCTATTAGACTTTTCATTGATTATAGAGCCTTGAATAATATCACTGTTAAGAACAAATATCCTTTGCCTCATATCGATGATTTTTTTAATCAGCTCCAGGGAGCTTAGTTTTTTTCAAAGATTGACCTGAGATCGGGGTACCATCAGCTGAAGGTAAAGGAGACAGATATTCCGAAGTCCGCGTTCCGTACGAGATATGGCCATTATGAATTTGTAGTATTGCGTTTTGGGCTAACCAATGCACCTGTTGTATTCATTGACGTAATGAATATAATTTTACATGAGTTCTTGGATAAGTTTGTGGTGGTTTTCATTGTTGATATTTTGGTGTTTTCAAAATGTAAAGAGGAGCATGAAAGACATTTAAGGGTTATCTTGCAAACCTTAAAAGAAAATAAACTGTATGGGAAATTCAGCAAGTGTGATTTTTGGTTGCAAAAAATTTCTTTCCTTGGTCACATTGTTTCTAAAGATGGAATAACGGTTGATCCTGCAAAAACAAAAGTTGTGGATGAATGGCCAAGACCCACAAATGTAACCGAGATTCGTAGCTTCCTTGGTTTGGCAGGCTATTACCAAAGGTTTGTTAGAAATTTTTCACGGTTATCTAGTCCAATGACTAAGCTAACTCGGAAGGGTGTTAAGTTTATCTGGACAAAGGAATGTGATGATTGTTTCCAGGAATTGAAAAGAAGATTGGTGAATGCTCCAGTTTTGGCACTACCTTCCTGGAATGGTGAGTTTGTTATATACAGTGATGCTTCATTGAAAGGACTTGGTTGCATCCTAATGCAAAATGATCAGGGTATTGCTTATGCTTCACAACAGTTGAAAACTAATGAGGTAAATTAACCTACACATGATTTGGAATTAGCTGCTGTTGTTTTTGCTTTAAAAATTTGGAGGCATCATTTGTATGGAGTAAAGTGTGAAATATATACTGATCACAAAAGTTTAAAGTATATATTCACTCAGAAAGAGTTAAACATGAGACATAGGAGATGGATGGAATTAATCGAGGATTATGATTGTACAATTCATTACCATCCGGGAAAAGAAAATAAAGTGGCTGATGCTTTGAGTCGAAAAATTAATGCTTCATTAGCAATGTTGCGTTTGGAACATGATCCTTTAGTTAAGGATTTGATGAACTTTGGCATAAAAGTTGTTGGTACAGGAAGTTCTTCTGTTTTGTTTCAGGTATCAGTGAGATCATCTCTATCAGATAGAATCAAGAAAGCACAGAAGCAAGACAGTGAGTTGCAGAAAAAGTTAAAGCTGGTTCAGAAAGGTAAGTTGCCTGAATTCAACATTGATAATGATTGTGTTTTGAGATTTGGGAAGAGATTGTGTGTGCCTTGTGATTCACAATTGAAGAAATTGTTGTTATGTGAAGCTCATAGTTCTCCGTTTTCAGTTCATCTGGGCAGTACTAAGATGTATAGAGATCTTCAGGAGTATTAATGGTGGGATGGAATGAAAAGAGATATTGCTGATTTTACTGTGAAGTGTTTGACATGTCAATAGGTTAAAGAAGAGCGGCAGTTACCGAAAGGGATGCTTCAGCCATTACCAGTGCCAGAGTTGAAATGGGAGAATATATCCATGGACTTTGTTGTGGGATTACCGAAGACATATCGAGATAATAATGCAATCTGGGTTATTGTTGATCGCTTGACCAAATCTGCTCATTTCTTTGCTATACGAGATACTTTCTCTCTTGATCAACATTCCCGTTTGTATCTTAAAGAGATAGTCATATTACATGGAGTTCCTCTCTCCGTTGTATCGGATCGTGATCCCAGGTTTACTTCTAACTTTTGGAAAAGCCTTCAGAAGCCGTTGGGTACTAAATTAAATTTTACTACAGCTTTTCATCCTCAATCAGATGGGCATTCAGAACGAACAATTCAGACATTGGAGGATATTCTACGAGCTTGTTCTATGGATTATCAGGGGAGTTGGGACCAACATCTTTCTTTGGTTGAATTTTCCTATAATAACAGTTTTCATTCAGTATATAGATGGAACCATTTCAGGCATTATATGGGAAGCGGTGTCGAACTCCAGATTTCTGGGATGAAGTGGGTGAAAGGAAGTTGATGGGACCAGAATTGGTAGAAGAGATGGCAGAAAAAGTTCAGCTGATTCAGAAGCACACGAGAACAGCTCAGAGCAGGCAGAAGAGTTATGCGGATAACCGGGGGAAGGATCTATCTTTCGGGGTAGGTGATCATGTTTTTCTCAAGGTTTCTCCTTGGAAAAGTGAGATGAGATTTGGTAAGAAAGGAAAGTTGAGTCCAAGGTTCATTGGACCATACTAAATTCTGGGGAGAGTTGGATCGGTTGCATACCGGGTGGCTTTACCTCCGAGTTTATCTCAGGTACACAATGTTTTTTCACGTTTCGATGTTGAGAAAGTAAATGCCAGATCCATCTCATGTTTTGGGTCCAGAGGTAGTTCAGCTGGAAGAGAACCTATCTTATGAGAAACAACCGGTCCAGATTCTTGACCATAGGGAGCAAGTGTTACGGAATAAGGTGATTCACCAGGTAAAGGTTTTGTGGAAAAACCATATGATTGAAGAGGCAACATGGGACTCAGAAAATACAATGAGGGATAAGTACCCCCATTTATTCGATAAGTAAATAAATTGCGGGGATGCAATTTTCTAAAAGGGGAAGGGTGTAACATCCCTAGTAAGTAATGAATAATAGATATTTTTATCTATGTCTATTAATGAATTAGATAGTGTTTTAGAGGCTTAAAATGAAAATAAATCCAATCTTAAGCATGGAATACACTAATATTCTTAAAAGTTTGTTTTACTGCCTTTTGATGGCAAACCCTTTTTAAATCAATATTTTGACAATTTTATAATCTATATTTGTCAAAATAAACTTATTCATTATGATTGGGACATTGAATTTTACATTGGATATTTTTTTGGTATTTTTCTGACAATGTTCATTTTTTATGAATAGTGAAAAATACTGCATTTTACATCAAAAATGCTTTTTAATCTAATTTATTTATATGATTATAATATCTTTTGAATTTGTTTTGAAGTGAAATTAGAATATATTTTTACCATTTTATCCAATGGTGGTCATTGGAATCATTTTCACTTTGAAATTGGACTTAAACTGGTGTCAATCTTTTGATACTTATTGTTTCATAAAAACACGCTATTTGTCATGACAACGTGAATTAATTATTAAATTAATTAATGTGACTTATATGTTTTGAATTTTTTAAAATAGACTTAATTTTTGAATTCTGAATACCAAATATTTCTTAGGATGAATTTTTGGTAATTTTCTGAAAAACTTCAATTTTTGATGAATAGTGAAATCACTAAGTGGTGCTTATAAAAAACTGATTTTCCGTTTAAATGAAAATTTCCCATAATTGTGTTTTGAATTTCAGAAATCCGACATAAATAGTTGTCATTAAGAAGTAAAATGTGGTTTAATGATATTAAAATAAATTTTTTGGTGAATAGTAACTTTTAAGATCTTAATCGCGCTTAGTGGTAATTAGTGTAGTTTAAGGTAAAAATATTGCTTTAATAAAATAAGATGAGCTTGACACATGTCCTACTCTCATTGGTTGTGTCATGGCCGACCAAGAAAAGCCATGGGTCAACTTGGGGACCCCATGGATCCACTTTTGTTTGGAAATGACATAAATAACTTTTTATTTAATGTAAAAGTAAAAATGACACAAACATAATATGTTTAACGAAAACAATTTTTACATGGGGTTATAAAGATCAGATTTTTGATTATAAATAGTCATTGGAAAGATAAAAATATTTAATACATCATAGTATTTTTTTTATAATTTTTAGACTTTATATAAATTAAATTATTTGTGACATAATAATGATGCAGCGATGACATCATTATTTGACGATTTAAATAAAATGGAAAGATAATGTAAAATCTATGAACTACACATGTCCAAAACTGATTGGATGGGTGGATTTCGAAGACTTATCACCTTATCCTCGAATTATAGCAATGTGGGACCTTTGGAATCCGAAACTCTTTTTAAAATAAAGTATCTTATCTTTACTTTCCAAAAGTGCCCCTCCTCTCCTCTTATAAAAGGCCCCCACCTCTACCTCATTTCATACACTCCTCAAGCCATTGGCTCGGCCAAACCCTGCCCATTTACTTTCTCCACATCCCTCTCCTCATCCTAGAGGATTTCCTTTGGGCCGAATCCTTTCAAAGGAAGCCTTTAGGCTCAAATCAAAAGGAGTTACACTTTTAAAGGAGATTAAAGAACGGTCGGGTCAAGTCAGATACGAGGTATGGGACTTCGTCTCAATCTCCTTTCATTGAGGCATAATTTATTTTATACACAACATTATTTTATACGGTGTATAAACCTCTTTGACTTTTACGTTTATTCAAAAGGAATCTTTTTTATACGAAGCGTTTACTAAACGACAAAAGGGAATGTTTTTGTCGTACGTATGCGGCGACAACGACTTCTCCGTCGTCATGACCATTATTTGAGTTTCGACTTTCTCTACAAGACATACCTTCTTTTTAAAAGAAAAATAAATACCATGTCTTAAATTTATTTTATTTTGGTATTGAAAATGGTTTTCATAATGTTTTTATATCAATGTGTTGTAATGATATCTCGTGATTGAAATGTTGAAATTTTATGTTTCCTTTATGCATGTTTATGTGATATGATTATGTTATGGTTCTTGGGCATTATTATGAAGACGGGTGGTTCCGAGATAAACTAAGGGTGGGTGAGCCCGTTATAGCTCTCCAATGCATTGGGTAACGTGAAGGAGTGAAACGTTGAGGTTTCTCCGAAGAGATTTTAGGGAATATACTGTGATGTGTATTCCAAACGTTACCAAGAGGGTTACTCCCTACGTAGGAATGTTATGAATGCCTCAAGTTACCTTTATGTCTTATGATTTCTATGATTTATTCGTGATTTTATGAGGTATGTTAAAGTGCCTATGTTTTATGGGTAATGTATGATTTCATTCTTATGTATATATGAACTCATGTTTCCTTTCCATGTTTTTATAACCCATACTGAGCTTTTTATGCTCATCCAATGTTTTTTTTGAAATGTTTTTCACAGGTCAAGGGAAAGGTACATTATATGATGATATTGTCAAGGAAGTGTCAAGAAATAATCCATGTTTTATTTTAAATGTGTTTCCATTGATGGGAATGAAGAATACTATCATTATGTATCCACTTTTTTTATATGTGGAATGTAATGCATGTTTTATGATCTAATTCTCTAAAACTCTTAACCCGAAAAGATCCTCAATGTGTAATCTTGTAATAACTCAAGATTAAGTAAGGTTTAAGTCTGGGGCCTTATATTTAGAGTATAATTAGATTATATTTTTACCATTTAATCCAATATTGGTCATTGGACATAATTTCACATTTAGATTGGATATAAGCAAGTGCAAATCTTTTGATAGTAATTATCTCTAAAAAACATGCTATTTGTTTTCACAACGGGAATTAATTTTAAATTAATTAATTCCACTTATATTTATATAATTTAGAAAAATAGACAACATTTTTGAATTCAAAATATCAAATATAGGTTAGGATGAATTTTCGGTATTTTTCTGAAAACTTTCATCTTTTTAATAAATAGTGAAAAACACTGTGTTATAGTTTTAAACAAACTTTTTATTTAAATAATTATTCATTTTATTTAAATTTATATTAGGTCAAAATTGATACATAATACCAAAATATGTTCAATTTAATTCATTGGATATAGATTATAATAATTTTAGAATATATAAAAAAATTTATTGAACTTTTCACCGTACTTTACCCACCTCATAGGAGAATTTACAAATTCACATAAAACATAATTTTCCCACTTCTATGAGTGGACTTTAAAAAATCAAAGAGATACGGTTAATATCAAGGAGTAAAATGTTGTTCAATAAGATAAAAATAATTTCTGGGGAATAGTAACTTTTTACTTTTATTTACCACGATTAACAGTAAATAAGTTATTTAAGGTCAAAAATGGTATTATTATTTCCCTAACACATGTTATAATTCTATTGGCTAAGTATAATTGACTAAAAACAACCTTAGTAATAAAATATGAACCTTTTTGGTCCACATGGATTTGATTAGGTCATTTATTATTATGTAATTCAAAGAAGAGTTAAAAGAAATAAAATCAAAGTTAAATAACTAAAACATTTTTAAAATATTGTCATACATAAGATAAATTAGATTATAAATATTTATTATAATGATAAAAATATTTCCTATAGAATAGTATTTTATTTATAATTTTTAGACATTGAATAAATAGATTTATTTATGACAAAATAATGATGCAGTATTTTCCTTATTAATAAAAGAATTAAATAATTGTTAATATAAATGTTAAAATAAATATAATTTGAATGTTTTGATGACATTAAAAAATTTAATGGTTAATAGTTCATGTTAGGATTTCTTAAATTAATTTTGTTCGAATTAATAAAGTTGTTATGACTTTATCAAATATCAATTATTAAATAGTTTCAAAATTGACATAAATGAGTTTATAAAAAACAAATACTATATTATTAATTGATATTCTATTCCTAAAAATCTACGGTTCGACCGAAGGACTTATATAATGATAGGTGCAGTATTATTGGACAACTTGGGGGTCGTTCGGATGTTTATAGTATGTTAATTAACTATATAATATAAAAATACAAAGAGACATGGTAAATGTCAAACAATTTTACTACAAGTATAATCCAAAAGATAAAGTTAATATTGTGACTGAAAGCTATATAAAACCTATTGTTTGATTGGTTTTATACCTATCCCCACCTAAAACTTTAAATAATCAAATTTGGAGCCTTTATGAACGGAATATGAATTTATTATAAAATAATATTTCTAGCTTTTCCTAAGGTGCCCCTCACCCCTCTAATAAAAGGGAACTCCCCCTTCTCACTAATTCACACCTTCAAAGCCTATTGGCTCGGCCAACCCCTGCCCAAATATTATCTCAACTTCCCTACTTTAACCTAGAGGCCTTATTTTGATTAGAAATCCAACCTATGGATCCCTTTTGATCAAATCAAAAGGAAGAACCCGAAAAAGAGATAATGTTTTCACCACCCTCTTTCAAGTTCCTTTCTTCTTCAAATTATACATTATTTGTTATTTCCATTCTAAAATAAAAACTCCAGTATCTCCTATATACTGTAATGTTATTATAAATTTGGTACAACCATTTTCAGTATTCTATCCACCCTTTGAATGACATGACACCATACGTGTGTACGTACGACTTATCGTCTCTACGTCGTGGTGTAATTGTTATTCAAAACATCATTTTTTGTATGGGTGTGATAATGATGTGTAATTGATGTAAATAATAAATATTATATGATAATGATTCTTTATATAAGATATACCATCTAATTATATATTATTTTAATATCAATGTAATGATATTGTCACGCGTGCGTACGTACGAACTACTATCTCCACGAACGCAATGAGATTCATTCCCCATCGTATCCAAGCAAAGTATAATTCTCATTGATGATTAAAAATATTTTTTATGGACTTGATATAAATCATCATCTGAATAAGATACAACCTATCCATAACAAACAATACTTATCAAACAAAACATATAAAAGAAAATGATTAATTTAACATTTGAAACGACGATAATAGTAATAAGTTATTAACAAAGCAATGATAAAAGATCATATATGATATCATATTAATGTATATGATTCATGTCTAATTTAATAACAATTATTTCACCATTATACAGGTGGTTATCCTACCCTAAACCATGGAAAATTACAAGGTAAGGGTTTATTTCACAATCTCTTCATTATCCGAGGTTGTTTATACGTAATTATCTACTGGGAGCTCTTTATCATCCACATAAGTATTTCATAAAAATGTATTTCAAATCGTTTTTACCATTTTATAGACTATGGTAAAATGTCATTTATAACCTTGTTCGAATTTTTATAAGATATTATAAATGAATCTTTCCGTCGTTTTCCAAACAAGGTCCTTTTTAACCTTTTCGACAAAATTGAGGTAATAATGTCTTTTTTTATCTTATACGGTGTGTCCAGTTATTTTCTGCCTTTATTAAATTTTCGAATCTTCCCTTTAAAGATTATAAAAAAATTTTGAATGTAAATGTTTTATTTTATAATTATTTCACTTTTAAATGATTTCAAAATAAATATTTCAAGAATTTGAGAATGGTACTCTTTATCAAGATCAGAATTTTAAATGTATTAAAAATTTATCTTTCTAAATATTTTTAATTAATGTCCATGTTTTCAAAATTATTTTAAGGATTTATTTATATGTACATGAATGTTTTGAAATGATATTTCTTTTCAAATGTTTTAAAGTGTTATGGGACACTTTGATTTGAAAATCTCTTTTAAATTACTTCCAATATAAATGTGTAACTTTTCAATGATTAAAAAAAAGATATTTCTCTAAAATAGTTTTGATTTCATCTATGTCAACATCCTATGATGGATTTTATGCTTATTTGATTTTTATTAATTGTGATACAAAAAATCCATATTGTATTGAAGGTTTTATGATATGTTTGACTGTGGATTTTTTATTTTTATACCATTCTTGGTTTATGGAGAAAATAATTATATTTCGTATGCTAGTTTTGATATGAATGTTTATGTTATGTTTAAACCTGTTCAATTGGGGAATGAATTGGACATAGTAAGTGACAGGTGGATTCCTCTTTTTCTCCTAGATGCATCGGTAGTTCTCATGAGACAAACTAGTGTCTTGGCACAAGGCCTTGACAAAATCTTATTTGTAGTCATGGCACAAGGCCTTGACCTTGTGGTTAAAATAGTCTGGCATTATGCATTCCTTTATTATGAAAGTGGTTATTGATATTTCATGTGATTATTCGACTAGTAGAATATCCATGTGAATGAGTAAATGGAATTATTTCATTTTATCTTTTCCATATTATTCTGAAGTTCTATTTTAAAAGTATTTTGTTTTAGTTATACATTTCCTTAAATGATTATGCTTATTTATGAATGTTTCCTCTATATTGTTATCCTTACAGAGTATCTGAGCTCACTTCTTTCTGTGTCTTATTTATCCCAGGATTTGAAGTAGTATTTTATGAATGACCTGCAGGGATAGTATGAGGTGATATAATTGTGGTCTCTGGAGACAATATGTAATTGTAGTTCTCACTTTATGATGTAATGTATACATTATTAATGTATGTAGTGATTCCAAGGCTACTAAACTAATCGGCCTTTCAAGATTTGATCTTTTTTGATCATTACAATGTTTTAAAATAATGCACTAACTCTGGGTAACTAGGGTCAGGGCGTTACAATTTGTATCAACGGGAAGTTTAGCACAAGGCTTGGAATCCAGATTTAGATAAACTCTGATTAGAGCACACAGCCCTAATATAGTCTTTGAGGATTAGTATTGAACAACTTCCTAGAATATTACTGTTGTAGTGATTTTGTGAGTTTTACAAGCAATACATCCCTGTTTGGATACGAAAAGGTAGAGGGTGCTTTGGCACAGATGTAACTAGGTGTAAAAACCGAAAACACCACTTCGAGCTAGACTCGAACGGGAACTAGTGCATGATAATGGGCGTTGCTGCACTATTTGTTTCGACAATCCCAGGGGATATTCTTAGGATAATTCTAATTTTATTTACAAACTATTTTGAAGGGTTTATGAGTATATAATTCCTAATAGAAAACATTTTTATTATTATAGATTATATCCAAAATAAGTTCAATTTATGTTAAGTGTTTTACAAGTATATATTTATGTATTTCAATTCATAAAATAATCTACCATATGACATTGTATATAAATGGTTCCCAATAGAAGGAATGTGTACTCCAGAAATACGAATGATCCAAAAAATAAGAGAGATCACATCTTTCACTGTATTAATCCAACATTTAGAAGGGAAATAGTCTCCCATGAATTCTCAACATATACAGAAATAGTATCATATGTTAACAAGATAAGTAAATAATTTTATGAGCTTTATGTCATTGATGTCAAGCAAGAGAAGAAAATGTTGGAAGAGAGAAATATGGATAAAGGGAAGGGGGAAAATAAGAATTTCCCCATATGGAATAACGGTGGGAAGAAACCCCATGGAACTTTCCTGAAGGGAATGGGATTTTGTAATTAGTGTGGAGAAAAACGACACTAAGTACGTGACTACAAGGGTATGAAAAATGTTTCAAATATACAATGCATCATCTGTATAAAGTTGGGACACTACGTGAACCAATGTCCAAATCATCAGAGTATTCCCCAAATGATGATATTGGATAATAATCATGTTATGATACTACCACATATGAGGAGGAATAATTATAGTTCTTATGGTGTTATTAAATAATTATGTAATTTGAGTGTTGTATCTACAATGTACTGGTTAGATTAATTATGGAGTATATAAGGATTGTACTGCAATACTATTTCATTTAGGACTTCAGATTGAGTGGAACCAATTAAAGTGATTCAATAACAAGTTAAATTTTATGATAATATATGGTTGAGAGAAATATGAGCCATAATATGGTTTTGATACTGAGGTAGTTATTTTATAATAATACATGATTGATTTTGATAAATTATATTGGATATTTTTGACTAACATGAAACTGATTAATGATTTGTATATTCCATCATTGTTTGAGTTTACAACATTTTTTGATAGAAGGAGTATATAAAGTATTTTATAATGAATAAGGGAGCATGAATTTTAATTAATAAGGTTTTATGGTAATTTAGGATGACGTAGTGTTTTAAAAGAATACATGATGAAGGTGTTCACATGTTATTAAGCAGCAAAAAGGATCTTCATTGTGTTTACCTTCCTTATAAATTTTGTTCTGTTAGTTTGGAAAGAAGAATTTTGGATAATTCTAGTTTGAGATTATTTTTGGAATTTTATTAATGGACAACCTAGAGGTCGGGCGGCAACCCGTTGCGCCTGGAAAGGCCACGAGACTCGAACCCACAACCATAGTTCGATTGGGATTTATCACCTACCAATCGACTAAGTGATGTTCTTGGATGGTATAATCTAGTTTCATTGTTAAAGGGTCTGGTATGGGAATTATAAATTCATTATATTTGTAACCCTATACGATTAGGATAAATAGAGTATTTTTGAGTTGTATTATGTTTTGAGGTGAATGAGGAGTTTGTGGTAAAAATTTATTAAAGGGTAAAACTCTAATTATAAAGTAAGTATATCTCCTTGTGATCTTATCCATTCTCATAAATATATTCCTCAACATTAAGAAAAGGAACTTAGAACAATAACATTGTCCTAAAGAGTACCTTAGATCATTACAAATTTATTTACTTTGTGATTGTTGGCCTTTTCATAGCCATGTTCTCTACCACACTCCATTAGATATTGATGGTTATATTTCTCTTCCATATAAATGTTTTCATACATGGAACCCTAATATGAGTTATTTTCTGAATCCTTCATACTTACTAATATTTATTTTAAATAGAGGCCTCATTAATCCATTTTTCTATGTGGGATTTCAACTAAGATATTTTGAAATTTCAACCCCATGTTTCCAATACCAAGCATAAATTGCGGGGATGTAATTTATTGAAGGTGTGGATAATGTAACACCACATGCTTCCATGGTACTCTTCTCTTTGAGTAATACTGTTGCGTGTGTTGTACGCAACTTCAAGTTCTAACACACACCAAAACCAATCAAACTAGCTGTTATGAATATTAATACCCACTTTGTGAAATTATATAAATTTTATTGTCCAAAATGGACTTCATTTCTAGCTTCAGAATATGGAAATTATCTTAGGGTGAATTTTTTTTACTTTTCAAATAACATTCATATTTTGATGAATAGTGAAAATTACTAAATTTTAATAAAAAACAAATTTTTTAATCGAAGTAATTAAAATTGATAATTTATGAATTTCAGTGATTTTAGAGTATAATTAGATTATATTTTTACCATTTAGTCCCATGTTTGTCATTGGACATAATTTCACATTTAAACTGGACATAGGCAAGTGCCAATTTTTTGATAGTTATTATATCTTAAAAACACGCTATTTGTTTTAACAACGAGAATTAATTTTAAAATAATTAATGCCACTTATATGTCTATAATTTAGAAAAATAGACATCATTTTTTAATTCAGAATATCAAATATAGATAAGGATGAATTTTTGTTATTTTTTTGAAAACTTTCATTTTTTTGATGAATTATGAAAAACACTAAGTTATTGTTTTAAAACGAATTTTTATTTAAATAATTATTTATTTTTTTTAATTTTTTTAGGTCAAAATAGATACATAATACCTATATATGTTCAATGTAATTCATTGGACTCAGATTATAATAATTTTAGATATATAGAAAGTTTTATTAAATTTTTCACCGTATTTTACCCACCTCCTAGGAGATTTTGCAAATTCACATAAGACTTTATTTTACCACTTCTGGGAGTGGAATTTAGAAAATATGAGATACTCGGTTAATATCAAAGGTTAAAAGGTTGTTCAATAAGATAAATATAATCTTTGGTGAATAGTGACTTTTTACTTTTATTTACCATGGTTAAAAGTAAATAGGGTAATTATGGGTAAACATTAAATTATTATTACCCTAACACATGTCCTAATTCTATTGGATATGTATAATTCGACCAAAAACAACCTTAGTAATAACATATGAACCTCTATTGTCCCCTTGGATTAGATTATGACATTTATTATTATTTAATTCAAAGAAGAGTTAAAAGAGATAAAATAAAAGTGAAATAACTAAAACCTTTTTAATATAGGGTTATACATAAGATAAATTAGATTATAAATATTAATCAGAAAGAAAAACAATTCCTACAGAATTGTATTTTATTTATAATTTTTAGACATTTAATAATTAAATTTATTTATGACACAATAATGATGCAATATTTTCCTTATTAATGAACGAATCAAATAATTATTATTATAAATGTTCAAATAAATAAAATTTGAATGTTTTGATGACATCCAAAAAATTTATTGGTTAATAAGATATGTTAGGATTTCTTAAATTAATTTTTTTATTAATAAAGATGTTATGACTTTAACAAAAATCAATTATTAAATAGTGTCAAAATTGACATAATGGAGTTTCTAAAACAAATATTACATTATTAATTTATATTCTATTCCTAAAAATATAAGGATCGGCCAGAGGACTTATATAATGATAGGTGTATTATTAATGGACCACATGGGGTTTTCTTGGATGTTTATAGTATGTTTATTAACTATATAATATAAAAATACAAAGAGACATGGTAAATGTCAAACAATTTAACTACGAGTTAAATCAAAAAGATAAATTTATTATAGTGACCCAAACCTATCTAAAACATATTGGTCAAGTTTTTTTATACCAATTTCGACCATAACATTTAAACAATCCACTTTGTAGCCTTTAGAAACCGAATATGAATTTTTTATAAAATAATATTTCTAGCTTTTCCTAAGGTGCCCATCACCCCTCTTATAAAAGGGCACTCCCCCTTCTCACTAATTCACACCTCCAAGCCTTTTGGCTCAGCCAAACCCTGCCTAAATATTCTCTCAACGTCCCTCACTAAATCCTAGTGGCCTTATTTTGATAGTAAATCCAACCTAAGGAGCCCTTTTGATCAAATGAAAAGAAAGAACCCAAAGAAGAGGTAATGTTTTCACCACCATCTTTCAAGTTCCTATCTTCTTCAACTTGTTCATTATTAGTTATTTACATTATAAATTAATAAATCTAGTATCTCCTATATAGTGTGATGTTATTATTAATATGGTACAACCATATTCATTACTCCAGCTATCCTTTGAATGACATGTCACCATACGTGCGTACGTACGGCTTACCGTCTCCACGTCGTGGTGTAATTGTTATTCAAAACATTATTATTTGGGTGGGTATGATAATGATGTGTAATTTATGTAAATAAAAAATATAATAGGATAATGATTCTGTATATATGATATACCATTCAATTATATATTATTTTAATATAAAAATAATGATATTGTTGCTCGTGCATACATATGGACTACTGTCTCCACGAACGTGATGAGATTCATTCCCCATCGTATCCATGCAAGTATAATTCTCATTTTATGATTAAAAATAATGACTAAGGACTTTATATAATTTTGGATATGAATAAGATACAACCTATCAATAAAAAACATGACTTTTGTAACAAAACAAATCAAATAAAATGAGTAAGTTAACACCCGAAACGATGATAATACTAAGAAATTATTAACAAAGAAATGATAAAAGATCATAAATGATATCATATTAATGTATATGATTCTTGTATAATTTAATAACAATTATTGCACCATTATATAGGATGATAACCTACCCTAAACCAAGGAAAAGTACATGGTAAGGTTGTATTTCACAATCTAATCATTATCTGAGGTTGTTTATACGTAATTATCTACTTGGCCTTTTTATCATCCACATCCATGTTTCTTACAAATGTATTTCAAATCATTTTTACTATTTTACAGACTATGGGTTAAATTCATTTATTCCCTTTTTTGACTTTTTAAAAGATGTTTATAAATGAATCATTCTGTCATTTTCAATACAAGGTCCTTTTTATCATTTTCGACAAAATTGAGGTAAGAATTTATTTTTTTAACTTATACGACGAGTGCGGTTATTTTCCACCATTATAAAATCGTCAATGCTTGCCTTACAAGATTATAAGGATATTTTGAAATTAAATGTTTTATATTATAATTATTTTACTTTTAAATTATTTCAAAATGAATATTTTAAGAATTTGTGAATGGTGGTCTTTATCAAGATCATAATTTTAAATGTTTTAATGATTTATCTTTCTAAATCTTTTTAATTAATGTCCAGGGTTTCAAAACGAGTTTAAGGATTTATTTATATGGAAATTAATTTTTTGAAATGATATTTCTTTTCAAAAGTTTCAAAGTTGTATGGTACACTTTGATTCAATATTCTCTTTTAAATTTCATATTTTATAAATGTGTGACTTTTCAATGATTTCAAAAAAAGAGGTATTTCTCTAAAATTGTTTTGATTTAATCTATGTCCACATCCTTTGATGGATTTTAAGATTAATTGAAGTTTATTTATTATGATACAAAACTTTTATATTGTATTGAAGGTTTTGTGATATGTTTGACTATGGATGTGTTATGTTTATACCATTCATTGTTTATAGAGAATATATTTACATTTCGTATGCTAGTTTTGATACAAATGTTTATGTTATGTCTAAACCTGTTCATATGAGGAATGCATTGGACTTAGTAAGTGATTGGTGGAGCATGGTATATCTTGTCGCTACATCAGTAGGTCTCATGTGACAAACTAATGTCTTGACACAAGGCCTTGACGAAATCTTATTTGTAGTATTGGAACATCTCCTTGACTATGTGGTTATGATAGTTTGGAATTTTTCATTCTATCATTAGGAAAGTGGTTATTGATATTTCATGTGATTATTCGACTAGTATAATATCCATGTGAATAAGTAAATGGAATTATTTCATTTTATCTTTTACATATTATGATGATGTTCAAGTTTAAATGACATTTGTTTTAGTTATACATTCCCATAAATATTTATACTCATTTATGAATGTTTCTACTATATTTTTATCCTTACTGAGCATCTGAGCTCACCCCTTTCTATGTATTATTTTTTCCAGGATGTGAAGAAGTATTTTATTAATGACCAGTAGGGATAGTATGAGGGGATATGTGTGTGGTCTATGGAGACAAGATGTTGTTGTACTTTTCACATTATGATGTAATGTAAACATTATGAATGTATCTAGTTATTCCAAGGATACTAAACTAATTGGTCATTTGAGACTTGATCTTTTGGGATAATTCCAACGTATTAAAATAATGCACCGACTCTGGGTAACTGGGGTCAGGTCATTAGAAGGACTCCACATGGGTCACCACCCCGTTAGAGGCCGCAAAGTGAACCATTTCTCCACCATTGTAATACCTCAATCCAAAACAACCAATGGAAAGAGACTCAAATCCCTGACTAACACTGGTAACTCAGATCTCATCACAAGCAGTGGTAATCAGGTAGCGACCTGTGACCTACATCCTATTACCTGTCAGTCCAAATATCCTTCTATAAGACATCCAAAATAACAATGGCGTGCCTTTGATAACATTTTGTCATGAACCAACCCAGTTCGACCCTAAGCTGGTCACCCGAGCTGGTCCATGACATGAACCGAAGGGCGTTCTCGATCCCCACGGGCTGGTATCCTGTGACGGGCATCAAAATAAAACTGTTGGGAATGATTTGGATCCTGATAAATAGATAAAAAAAAACTGACAATAAACAGAAAAACTATCATCTGAAAGATAATAAAACCGAACATACCTCCTTGTGACTCTTCAGGTCACCACCCAACTCAAAACAAAACCTGCTCCAACATTGTGCAGCTGATCGAGGAACCTGATCAAGAAACAGAACCTGCAACTGGAAATATATAATATTTGTGAGCACTGATATTCTCAGTTGGGATGCAAAGAATAAACAATTGAATCCAACAATTCTCTTTTCAAAAATAGTTCACTGACACAAGTTTGAAATACAGATATAAAAGAAGGGTATTCACATTTTTTTTTAATACGCAACATATTGTTCTCATTTAAGAACCAAAAACATGCTCCACTCCATTTCCAAAATCAGTTTCCATTTTATAAATGAAATCTGAAATAGAAAAATACCAAAGCTGGGCTAGAGTAAACATGTAAAAGTCCAACTGAAAATAAAACAATATAATGAAATGTAAAAAAGAAATGTAAATATTTCAGTAACCATGTGTGATCCTAAAATTCCCTAGAGGACCCCTTGACATACTCGGTTTTGAAACCACCTATCGGTGTATGGTGAAGCACCTAAGTCTATAACCAACAGGCCACCCTAACTGGCCAATCCAGTGGCAAAGCCCGCCTGGCCTAATAACAAATCTAGGGGGTACCAACCCGTATAATCGGAATTGTTTATCAACCGTCACTCGATCATCTAATAGATTCCCATGGACCTGTGGTTCTTATAATAATATTGTGTATGTAGTAAGGCCCTCACACACGTTACTCATCTCACCGAACATGACTTTCCCAAACCCGGACGCTTCCTAAGCATTCTCCCCTAAAGGGTTAACCTAGATAGGATCAACCCACATACTTATATATATGCATACATGTCAAAGATACAAAGTGCCAACTGGGCCCTCACATAATTTGGTTATCAAAACCACTTTATTAAACATTTGGAGTTGTAAATCGGGGCTCTAGTTTTACATAATCAAATGATTTTATGAAAACATTTCAAAAGTTCTTCCAAAACAACCTGAAACATCAATATTTTATTTAAAAATCCAAATGGGTCCTTAGGTACAAAGTTACCTGTTATTTCAAAAAAAAAATACAATAGTGATACTACAATCAATTTTGTAAAAATAAACCAAGTGTTGCCTTCCACCACACACTAAACAAATATATACACCAAAATCCAAACAACTATATTCTCATGGATTTATTTCCAATCAAATTTTATTAACCGCACGACGAGACCCACATCATTTAGAAAACAAGAAACATTTATAAATCTAAGGATTCAGGAAAAATACCAATTCAAAGAGACACGAAATCATTTCTAAAAAACACTATGTTCCATAAAATGTTTTTAATAGCAAGCACCACTCAAAACATCCAATTGTACCATTTGCAGATAAAGGCAGTTAGTTCCAACCATGTTGGAATGGTATGATAATATGCATAATTAGAGGAGCATCCAAAAATCCAATTTTGATCAAATCTTTCAACAAGAAAAAACTATAATAAGTTAACTAAAATCAAAATAGATGAACAAAACATAATCTAAGATTTTATTTAGATGACCCAAACATTAAATGGATTAAAACATGAAGCAAGGGGCCTGGAAACACCTACACATAACCATGGAACTATTTCAAAGCTATTTGTAACAATTTTAACCATCCAAGAAACACTGTAATGAATAAACATTCAGGATGATAAGGGTGTGAATAACATTTATAATTTAAATAAAACAATGCAATTTCCCATGGAAAACATTGGAAAGAGAGAAGACATGGAAATGACTACCTCAAGAGAAAGACCAAGCCATATCTTTCTAACTCAAGAAACATCTCACTCGCACACACACAATCCCATATATATATATATATATCCTTAAATCGATGCATGTGTTCCCCGCGCCCTGAGATAACATGCACACATACGATATATATATCGATACATATCAATACATGTGAATATGTGTGCGTGCCTTCAAAACCGATTGCAACTCCATATGATAAATCCCCGAGACTCAAAATCCCCACAAAATCCTAAAGTAAAATTAATCCAAATAATGAAATCAAGATACGATTCAAAAACCAACTCTATAGAAATTACCATGTTCACAAGTTAAACCCAAATCACATCTTCAACATTTTTATAAAACAAAACTAAGTGAAATACCCCCAAAATCAAATCAAATAACTTTAACATAAAAATAATTAAACAACAACAACCAAGACCAATTTTAACCAATTACACCAATTACAAATCATCAAAAAAGTTGTAAAAGGATACACTAGGGATGCAAATCATATGTTTAAAAACATCTCAATGCAATATTTTTCACATAAACAAGAATATATTCACAGATGCAAGAAGATTTATACCAGGAACTAACCAAAAACAAATTTTTAAGAACTTTGAAAATATTCAAGAACACTATAGTATTCTAATTAAGGGCATAAAAAAGATGCGAAACCAAACCACGGGCTTAAAACAATACATTAGATGTTGGTGGAAAACCGAAATGGAGTCAATATGATTCACCTTCAGTGAAGGATGTTGGAACATGAAACAACAAAACATGTGGTAGTCTTTTCATACCATATTCAAGATAGAACACAACAATCGCATGATATCCCAATGGTAGGGTTCCGGTGAAATCCAAACCGGGTACCAAAAGAAAAACGAAACACCAAGGCGATGAAAGAGAAGTGGTCTAAGGAACATACCTCGCTAAATCTTTGGATAAACATGATGAAATCAGAATAAAGATTGACGAATGAGGGAGATCCGAGGAAGGGGGTCGAATGCCACAGAAACTCAATCGAGGGCTCGTGCACGCCTACTGCATGTCACCGTCAATAAGAGGTTGTGACCTTGATAAGATCCATCCATAGGGTGATGTAGGGAGGCCAGGTCATGGAGACCCATCACGAAAAAGGGAGGAGGTCACGAGGGTGGTGGTGTGATGCTGGAAATAGGGGGAAATGTTAGAAATGTGCCTGATTGGAAATAGGGGGGAGAGGATAGGTGTGCATGGAAGGATAGAGAAAAAAAGGGTCAGCATGATTGGAATAAAGGGGGAAGAGGAGATGTTCATGATTGGGAATAGGGGGAGAGGAGAGATGCACGTAATGATAGAAAAAATGGTGCATCATGATTGAAATTTGGGGGGGATAGGAGACATGTGCGTGAGGTGATAATAAATAGGGTTGCGTGATGGGTATGAGAGAAAAAAGGTAGGTTAAATCCCTCAAAAAAATATTAATGAAAGTTTAATAAAATTAATAATACTAATATAAATTTAATAAGAATAATAAAATTAATAATGATAATAATTAGAATAATAACATTTAATATTAATTTAAAATTCATTAATAATTATGTACATAAATAATTTTATAGAAAAAAATATTATTAACCTTATTTAATAATAAAATTATGACATATATCATAATTATTTATTATAATTACATTTTAAACATTATAATTATTTAATTTTAATAAAACATTATTTCTTTCGAGCGATAGACACTTGTACAACACCTGAGCTGATCGCATGGTTAACGCCCACCGGGCGGTGACTGCGCACAAGTTTGAATCCCACTAATAACATAAAGGACTCAAAAAAAATTAAACAACGACCCCAACCCATCTCTATCTAAAAGATGTGGTATCGAGAGAAGAATAATATAATAGCCTTATATGGTCTGGGTGTGACAATCAAAACATATAGAACCAACTAATTTTACACTAAAAAAATTTTTTTTTATAAAATTCCAATATAACAACGAATATATCATATTGATAAAGATCGAATGAAATAATAATATTAACAATATATTATATGAATAAATATAATTAAAAATAAAAAAATTCTGAAGTTTAAATGAACTAATTATAATAAGATATAAATATAATTATTTATGTAACATTTATTCATGTATATCAATAATTAGGTAAGAATCAAATTACCTCTTCAATATTTATAAATCATTAAAAATAGAAAATATAATTTCAAAACATACAAATAAATAGGGATTTTATAGTATGATATTCTTAAAATGGTGGAAGTAAATGAGAAGGTGTTAAAATGCGGTTAATGTGTGAAAAAACATGCTTTATATAGAATGAATGTGGTCAAAAACCATAGACAATTTTTTGAGGAAGCAAGTTGATTACCAAAATATGAGGAATATGTTAATGGAATTCAGTCTACGGAAGAAGAGTGATAGAAAAATCATGTTGAAGATCCTTTTTTACAAAAATAATCATTCAAAAAATTGAGGGTAAAATGAAAAAACCTTCATTTTACTTTTTCAATATGTTTTAAAAATATAATATTACACAACTCACATTAAATACTTTAGTTAACTTCTTATTTTTTTTACTCAATGAAAAATGGATAGGTTATAATGTCAGATATATATTAAGGGACAACAATCATCAAAATGAAATGTGTGATATGATTTTTTATATAAAAAGACAATATGCAAATTTGGGTATTAGTTTTGGTTAACAAATTCTGCAAAACTCATCTCTGAATGGTCTTAATTTCAGCTATTCTCATAGTCAATAAAGAAACTACATTAAGCATTGGAAATGTTATAAAATAAAATAAAACCATTATATATATTCTAATAATAATACTAGATCCATCATACATATTACCATGTTATTATAACTAAAAACCCCTTTTTGTTTTAATCCACCTATATGTAAGAATTATATGAGGTTGATGTATATGTATGTCTCTCTAGCGGATTCAATTTATGATTCCATGGCAGGGTTACGAATCAAGGTTTCCTAATTATAATAAATTATACTATTTTACTAAATGTCTCTTATCAAATGATGACCATGACCACATAAATATTATGGTTCCCATTTTTTTCTTCTTCTAGATGTAGATCCAATTACTACACCTCTTCATCAAAAGTTATCTTATATAATAATCTATCAATGATCCAACTTAATAAAAAAATTGTAACGCATATAAAAATTCTAGAAACAAATACACTAATTATTACATAGGTCACCACTACATGAAAATACAATGAGTTTGAGATCAATTTTATGTCGATCAATAAAATAAATATAGAATACTCTTTATGAGAGTATAGGATTGGTCAGTCATAGTGAACCAATTTAAAAAAAGAATAGGCTTCATAGT
The DNA here is from genome assembly GCA_963277665.1 of Viscum album. NCBI lineage: Eukaryota > Viridiplantae > Streptophyta > Magnoliopsida > Santalales > Viscaceae > Viscum > Viscum album. The sequence continues at coordinate 1,387,099,166 of OY728122.1, forward strand.
CTTTTCATAATCATAACATCTCATGAAAACATAAAATCATTGTATATAAACGAAAATAGTCATTTTACAAAATGAATTGTATCATCAAAAGATAAATAGGGTTATCAAAACATCACAGATAAAAGAATAACCTTTGAGGATAAATAAATGATCATAAATGTTTTCAAAAATAATTTTAAAAATTGAATTGAAAATTAATATAAAAAATTATTATTATAGGGGAATGTTTTTCTTATAAATTATAATAAATATTTAAAAATAATATACACTATAAAATACAAAATTTATATAAAAAAATATGGTCCTAGATAAAACATATTATTTTAAAAAGATCGAAATCAATTTTATATCGTTGAAAATAATTTATTGAAAATCCCATATAATTAATGGGTTGAAAAATATCTATTATAAAACTAGAGGAAAAAATAAAGGTCACTTTATTGAAAATTTATTTGGGTGTGAAAATAAGAAAAAAATATACCAAAAAATAATATTTCTATGTTGGAAACCTCATCATCGAATGAGATGATATTTTTTCTTAAAAAAGATTCCATTTAATGAGAAAAATGTTAAATATTAAATTATATTTTATCTAAAATCATAATATTAACCACCTAAAAAGGATGAAAATTTAAATAATTTTTTAAAAATAATTAATTTCCAATAATGGAATAATGACTGTCAAGGAAAAACATTTTAACCGATGCAATGGAAGTTTTATTTAACCAAATCACATAAAAATTATATAACCTAGTTAGAAAGGGAAATTTATAAATTTAATATTTGTTATTAATTTAAATAACAATAAAAAATATAATTTAGAACATTATAGAATTCTCTAGTATAATGTACTCAATATGTATTATCTAATTTCACGAAGAAGAATAATATCTTAAAGATTGATAATTGAGTTTCCCAAAACAAATATGAAAATGGTAGTGTAATTATAAGAGGGTTACAATAGAATTAATTATAATTTATCAGGAATCAATTTATATTAATTATAAATTATTCAAATACAGTATTTTATTATTTTAAATTAAGGAAATAATGATTCATATTACCCATCATGCCTCATAAATTTCAAAATGAGATAATGAAACACATATATAGAATTTTATGTTTCTTGTCTAGGATATAAAAATATATATAATGAAAATGGATAACATAATTACATATATTTCAAAATTAATATAAAAATAATTCCCTTTATTATTATTCCACAACCATATATTAAAAAATGGAAACATATTATATGGTAATTTAATTATCGGGTCTGAACACATTATATTACTTATTTATTATAAACTTTATGAATACAAGACTCATTATATCTAAGGGGTATTCAGGTTAATAATCCTTATATTATTTAATATATAACAATAATTATATATTTATGGTTACATTACAAACTAAATTCATTAGGTGAAATACAAAAAATTGTCTTAGGAAAAATGAAATTGTGATCAACTAGTATTCAAATTGTTTTAATATTTAATGGTGGTATAATAATAAATATTTTAAAAAATAAAAAATTATAAATTAATAAACTATATCTTTAAAATAAGAAATTACAATTATATTTCATCCCATAATAATTTATTACATAATCATTATAAAAATGTTTATATAGATAGTAAAACTATCCCAAATTGTAATGAATTATTATATGGTCATACGAAAGGGACGTTATTAGAATAATTATTGAAAGAAATATTCAAAATAATATATAAATAATTAATGTAATTCATTCTCATTAATTATGTTCTTTGATCCATCCATGATTTGTTTAGGTAAAATAAAATTAATTGTTTGTGAATATGGAACAATGAAATTTTTCAAGATTAATGATCTTGTTTAAAAAATTTGTTTTAAATATAGTAGGAGATAATTTATCATTATAGAGTTAAAATATAAAATAAAAAACATTATTATACATAATATAAATTATTTGTAAAATTTTTGAGAGGATATGAGAAAAAATGGACAATCTCTCTACATGGAGTGGGTAGTCTGCATGAACACATGATTGATGTTATTTTCATTTCTTAATGTATTGAATGAATTAAGTAGTGACATTAAATTTAATAAATTTTTTAATTTTTTAATAGATAAACATATTTCATAATATAAATAATGATAGATATGATTTATAAAGGATTTGTGAAAAAGTGAAAACTAAGATGAAGAAATAATCACTTTGGAAACTTGTGTTTTCTCTTGGAGAGTAGATTGTTAATTAAATACATAATAAAACTAAATATGACTATAATTTAAAAGATTTGATATATTTTTCTTTTATGTTAAAATAATCTATTTTCAAAATATTATTTTTTAATAGATGATAGTATAAGTGATTTCCGGGTTAACCTTTAATAACTGAAGAGAGTTTTTGTAAATAACCATTACATTAGCAATTATATAATTTTACGCTTCAATGTTCAATGGATCCAAATTCCAAATATTGCAGTGCATGTTAATGTTGGACAATATTCCCTTCATCCACTCATTTTTATGAAATCCTATTGTGTATTTAATGTTTCTCAATTAACATTTTATCATTTATTGGGATTTATATAAACCATATTAATTAATTTTAACCATAGTAATTCATTATATTAAAAAAAAATTGAACATGTACCTAATTTTTACAATTTCAATTCAAATTCCTAAACAATTTTACAGAATAATTTTTATTATTAGTTTAAAGTGACAATTTTATAATAAATAATAATATAATGTAATAACCATATTTAGAAAAAAATTTATTTAAAATAACAAATTTTTCATATGATATGGTTATCATATCTACTAATATTTATGATATATACTTTTTTATGAAAAAATTAATATAGGTATTTTTAAAATAAATTTAATCAAATTCTCACTATCAAAACACATAATGAGATGAAAATATCAAAAATTTATTTTTAATAATTTTACTATTTAAATTATACTTAATAATTCTTCATATGGTATAAAAAATAAAATAATATTTTAAAATAAATATTTTTATTCCCTAATAACACGTAATATTAATAATTTTTTATACACATCTAAAATACAAATACATGATGATTAAAACATAAAAATTACTATAAAAACAAATTTTTACATAATTTAAATCATTTAAAAAATTAATACTAAATTCATCCTCAAAATTTTAATGCTCACTTATCAGTGGAAAATTTGATAAGGACATCCTAATGTTAGTTGGAATATATAGTTTGAAAAAAAACATAACCTCAGTAAGATGGGTATGCAATTGAACATCAATATTTCCTCCATAAAAGACATATATCAATTTGAAATTTTCTTTTCCATATCAGCTAATAATAGCTCATGATTATGTATCATTTCACTTATAATAATTTTATAGAAGATATCGTTGTAAAATTTTGATTTTATTGATACCATAAGATGGTATAAATGTGATTTTAATATTTTAGTTAGTAAGGTTTTTCCTTCTATATAGAGGGAACCAGTCCATTTTGAATGTCACATATAGTTTTACAAACATAAGGATAATGATATTTCAACCAGGGACATTCATATATGATTCAACAAGGCCTATATTAAAGATTCCACTAAAACATATCTGTAATATCATTATCATCTTATAGTGGTTTGAGATTTTGTAAGACATCATATGTATATTTAAATGCTTATAAATTAATCATATTATGAAATATATGAATCATGAATAGAGGGTCTACGAACTATAAATATCAAGATCCACTCAGATGAATTTACCATAAATGGAATCATTATAATCTAATTATCAGATGGTGGAAATTGTGTTTTTATTTTTTATTCCTTGGATTAGGCTATTGACATTGACAATTATTATTTTTACCACACATAAGTAATTATTTATTAATTGAACCTAATAGAGGAATATTAATATTTCTTTCTTTTTAATGGAAAAAATCATTTTACTATAATAATATGATGTATGATGACACATTTTCAACATGTATTATATCTTCCATTCCAATATATGAAATCTTCATTTTCATTCTTCCATCATTTTTAGACTATAATAAATTTATCATAAATTCATTGATTCTTCATGTTAAACACTTTATCATTAATGTGACTCCATTATTTTCTTTTATATTTGGTTTTGGGATTTTATTATATTCAAATTAGTAATAAAAATTCATGATATATGTATTAGAATAATTACAATTATTATAACATGTTCATCAATTCTATTGGGTTATTTCTCAATATAATCTACGAATTCTCCCATAAACCTATGGTTAATTCTTATTTTTAAAACTTTTAAAAACATTTGTTTTCAAATGAGTGATTAATCCTTAAAAATGGATGTCAATAATTATAAAAGTAACTCATTATCAAAATTTTATATTATGAAAAATTATTGTGTTGAAGAATAAATAATTTACATCATCTTATATAAATCTAGAATTATTTTATGTAGGTTTATCTAATATTTCTCATCAATTTTACTTAAATTACAAAGAAAATAAATTCCACATAGTGGATTAAAAATAGAATATAATCAAAAAAATAATATCCTAGGGTAGTGTCTATCAATTTATGATGTATTAGGACCAGTCATCATGCATCACTATCACAATCGATTCAATACCCAATCAACAATTTTCAGGGTAATCAACTCAATGACCCTACGAGTTTTAGATATATAATCATTCTAGTATCTATATTGGAAATATTTGAATGAAAACTACTTTTTCGATGAATTATTATATTTTTTTGATACCAACCTATATGTAGACTTGTAAACATAGTTTTATCTAGGGTTATCTAACCTTAATAATAAACGTAACTCAAATAATATACAAAAATAAAAAATAAATATAAAAAATCTAATGACTACTTATATTCAATCGATATCTCCCAAGACCCATGATATTGTGTATTATGTTAAATAAAATATTATTTAAAAACTATAATTGATATAAATATTGATAAAACTATATTTATTTTACAACATATTCATTGGAGGGGCATTATAGCTTATTAAAATTGAATAAACCAAATCAATTAATTGTTTAGTGTTATTGAGTGTTTTCTATATTAGTAAAAAAAGTTCATGCATGTGATGATTTTTAACACATATTAAAGACACTAGATCCAAGTTAATAAATCATGTATGTTTTTCATCTTCATAAACAATAGAATGAAAAAGTATGATTGGTGAGTTCTTGAACACTCTATATGGGAAGGAAAATAATTTTTTTATACTGTTATATTAGAATAATATTAAAATAAATCACAATTTCTGGAATGAATTATTAAATAAAGTCGGAATAAAAATATATTTCCAGAAGATAGGATAAATGTTGATAACATGAAAAACAATCATATATAAAAAATAATAATTGTACTAAATACAGAGAGAGTAAATATTTAGCATGGATAATAATCATTTCCGTATATCATGGAATTGTAACATTTTTTTTAAATTGTAGAAAATATCAATACTGGAATAAACATACACATGAGAAATTATAAAATATTGAATAAATAAAACATCCACAGTCCTTGTTGAGAATGAAATAAATTCCCATTATTCATTTTGTATGAAAAAAATTCTACAACTAATTTTTTCAAAATTGCACATTCTTAATATTTTGAATAAACGAATTACTACAAATCATGTTTTGAATATCATAAATTCACCCAATTCGTTTTTTTGACTAAATATACTCATTCTTCATATTGTGAACTAAAAAAAATTCACACAACAAATTGTGAAAAAAAACATGCTACCTATTTTGAAAATATAATATTTTAAATAATTACATCCTTGTATACTGAGATATAAATAATTATCAAATTCATTATAGAGAAATATATGAAAGCCACCATTGATCACCTATTCATATATGTTACACATGAAAAATAAAATTTATCATATCTTAAATAACACATGTATAATGGAATAGGTTTCACAAAATGTTCAATAAAATCACTAATAATTAATTTAATATACCATTGGATATCAGAAAAGCAACATTTTATAAAATTATTCACATCCTTATACGCATTAGATGGTGATTGAACCTCACTTCATTAAATATAATCCCTAGAGGGTAAATCTAATTTTAACTAAATATTTAATCACAAAACCATTTAGAAAATTGTAATATAAATAAAATCAATAATAATTATCTTAATTGAATGAGAATTACGTATACAAATATACTATTAAGAGTTCTAATAAAATATTCCTTGAAATACAAAATGATTATAAAAATGTGTGTATTTGAAGGTAAAACATTTGATTTCATGGGATGGAAAACCTTCTAAATATTTTAAAATGATAGTACTGAATACCAAAATCACAAAAGTGGTTGATAAACATACATTTTAAAAGAAGATATGGGTAATATAGAGTTCACATAATTAGACACATAATTTCATTTATATATAATTTTTTATTTTTATAGAATAATTAACAAGGAAATTGAGGGAAAATATTTATAGGACAATACATTTTTATATTAAAAAGATTCACTTTTAGGAGACAAAAAATCATCAATAATTTTTTTTCATAATAATATCTTATTTTTAGTTATATAATATATTAAAAATACTAACAAATAGTAAAAATAAAAACTAATCAATTCTAAATGATTGATTTTCAATAAGTAACATTTGAACTCAGTTAAATGAAATATGTGTTAACAAAATTCATTGTTAATGGTATCATTCGTGAATAAAAAATAAATATTGGAAGGTGTTATTCGGATGAAATAAAAATCCCAATCAAAATAGTTAAATTACCATATACTTATTTAAATTTTTTGAATCTAACCTACATAAATGAAATATATTCATGAAGAACAGTCATAACAGAATTAATGAAAATTTAGTTTCCCAAAACACATACTGTAATTATAATGTATGAATAAGGTGGTTACAATTATAGTCAATGTTACAAATCACCAATTGAGAGATATTATTTATACTTGTAGTCAATAAGGTAGTGAAACAAACCATATAGATGAAATTATAATGTGTAATGTCAAGTATGTCTCATAGATATGAAAATGATAATATGAAAATGATACCTTGAAATTTCAATTACTAGATCATTATCCAACCTCTAGTATAATGAACATAACAATCATATATCTGTCATCCATAAATTATTATAAATATACTTCTATTTTATTAATTTTTTTATTAAAATATTTTATAAATATATTAATTTGTTATAGTTTCTATTCATTATGTTCTATTAAATTTTAAGTTTCTTGTTACTTATAAACATCACAAATATGGGAATTATTCTCATAAAAATAATTAAATTTTATAATTAATATATCATTAATGGTAGAATAATAATTATTATTATTTGGATTCCATTTGTCTCACTGTCATTTTGTGAAACAAATGAATAGAAATTGTGAGAATAGAAATCATGATCAACTATTTTTTTATAAGTGGTTGACTTAATGGGGACATAATAATAAATATTAGAAATATTAAATGAAAATTAAAATATTTATTAAAAAAATATGAATTTGTTAAATTATATTACCCTTTTATTAAATCTCATAATAATTTATCTCATAATCATAGTAATGTACATTACATATTCAGTGAAACCATACAAAATGATAACCTATTATAATGTTTTTATAACAAAAATGATATTAGATAATGATTATTGGAAATATTTATAATAACAAAAAGAAACAATTATAAAAAATTTATAGGAAATCCATTATTCAAACCATTCATTATTGGTTGAGATAAAAAATTAAATCTCATGTTCATTAAGGTGGTACTCCACATGTGTGCATAAATAATGATCCCAATTTTTAAAAATTGGATGAAAACAATTATATGCGAAGTAATTATTTTGGAGTTAACTCTGTTACATATAAGATATTTCAATTCATTAAATAATTATTTTTACTATAAATTAGTTTTTGTGATGGAAAATGGACAACATATCATTTTTGAGTCGATAGTTTGCACATACACACTAATAGTTTTTTCTCTATTAATGGAACGAAGTTAAAAATTTATTTCCAATTATTAAAATGAATGTTTAGTATATTAATTATAATTGTTATGATAATATAAAATATTTATAGATTATTTATAGATTCATAGAGAAAAATAAACCTTTAATTGAATGTAATACTGATGTTGGAAGCATGATTTATCGATTAAGGACCCAATATAAATTAATGTGTTAAAAAAAGAAAATTAGAGGTAATGGATATGAAAAGGTATAGGGTTATCTAAAGATATTAGTTGTAGAGTTGAGAAAATAAATTTTAATGATATGTAACTCATGATGTGGGGTAATTGTTACATTTCTAGAAATGAAAAGTAGACAGTTTTGGGAATACCCATCACATTTTTATTAATGTAATGTAACTATTCAATGTGTAGTGGCTACAAAAATGAAAATAATATAATGGGTAGTTTTTGTGGATTACATTTCCTAATCCACTGGTTTTGGAGACAACATAGAGTGTTTTATGTATTTTCTTTTAAAATTTAGTTTTTTCTGAAATTTAATTATAAGTATGTAATTAAATGTTATTATTATAGAATAATATTAATATATATTTTTAATATTGTATTTTTAGGTAATTTGAACCAATATATTTTAAATGTTTTTTCATTTTACAAAATAATTGTTATAAATCATTTATATGGTTTTTTAAAATAAATACAATTATGCGTAATTTTTTTAAAAAAATGCAATTTTAGGTTAACCTATTTATATGCATGAATAAATAATAGATGATAGTGATTTTTATGACATTAAATGGTTAGTAAAAAATTACATAAATTTTAATTGTATTTTCACTAATTTAAAAACATATATTTACCAATAATACACTTCATTAGAGGACGAAATGTAAAATGCGAACATATTAAAGTAAAATTGTAATTTAGTTATAATTATAATTTTAATAGTATATATAATTAAAAATAATAATTTTAATGTAAAAAGTTCTCTCATTAAATAATTAGTTAACTACTTATGTCCATTTTTAACATTCTATTATACATTAAAATATTGAGAAAATCATAAAACAATTGTTCTAGAAAAAATAAAATTTTGAAGCAAAATAATGATTTTCATAGAAAAATATTCATTTTTATTCATAATATAAATTTTTATGGAATTATTAATTAATTTTTATCAAATTTAATCTATTTAGTTTATAAATATTTTATTTGGATGACTACCCAAAATTTAATGGAATTTTTATCTAAAAGAGATATCATTGTTTCAATATTACATCTTATAATATGTGTAGGTAATATTATAAAGCATTTAGGTCTTTCATCTCATATTATTCTAACAGATATTTATATTTAATGGAATTTCAAAAAATATTGTGTCAAAATTACTCTCTAATTCTATCAATTATACTATATTTATTCACTGTTTAATATATTGTAAAAATTATTACCATTTATAAGAATATTGAAGCCAAACATTATCCATCGTTGTAAAATACATAGTATTTTCTTCATTGAAATTTAAAATATATGAAATGTTATCACCTCATTATATTAATTATCTCCGTGATCCCCCATCATCGTGGTCTTCCTTATAATATCCAGCACTGATTTCATAAAATTTAATTTTCCAATTCTCTAGAATTAAATTGGAAAATAGTTGTTGAAAATTTAGCTAAATGATTCATGATAAATACATTTAATACATCTCTTTTCATTCTCCTTCTAATTGATTATAAATTAAAAATATGATATATGGATCTTTGTACATGTATCTTGGTAAAACATCATGGAAAATAAATTGATCCTATCATTGATGTAGTCGAGTAACCATTTAGAATTTTGTATAATATCACCCTTCAGAAATCTAAAAAATGTAAAAAAACTATGAATTATGGATATTGGTTATTTCAATGTTTTTCATGGAGAAAAATATATTTTTTAGAGTTATTAAATTAAACATATGATTATGTATTAGTACATCCTATAAGAATAAAATATAAATAACATAATGATAGTATAGCAATGTTATATTTAAATGAATATTGGGATTCCTATTTCACAAATGTTGTCTCCCAAATAGTGATGTAATTCAATATTTAATGGAAATCCCCAATTGGTAGTTTCAACTCATTCTAATCTTTAATGTTCGTCATTCATCATCCATGACCCCTTGAATAACATTACTCATCAGTGTAGTATACACCTCTACACATGAGTGAGTTAAGGTAAATTTCCATTAACTATTGATGTATCAATTGCACCACAATCACACATTCATTAAACTGCATTTATATTTTCACAATAGAAGTATATACAGTTTTGAAAATTATAATAACCATTATATTAATGAAAATAACCATACATATCATTCATAGTTCCCAATTAACACTTAGAAAATATATAGTCACCATGATTTTTTGAGTATTTTTTTATAAATACCATTATATAGGTTATCTACGTTTCTGGAATGCCATTATACATGTACAAGATGATATTTACAAAAGTCGCTATATTTATGAGTTACCCGAGTGCATGTATTTAATTTCCATTATGAAAAATCACAATCAGGTACTCAATAGCATGTAGTATCACATGGATCGAAGGTCCTTTATATAACACACATAAATGATAAAAAATATCAGATTAAAGTGTATGGATTTTATCAAACCTATAGATACAATAAAATAATTCAATGATTCTACTTAACTCAAAGATATCCCATTGTCCAAAATTCTACATGCATCAGCACTCTGTCATATAAAAGATCACTCTCTTACAATCTATTTCACACAAATTTGTTTAAAAATATCCACATTAGTTTCTATATAATACAAAAAATTTTATTACACCCCCTTGTCTAGAGAAATCTTATTCATGGACCTCATCATAATTTATCTAAAACGTTTATAAACCTCATTATTTCACTTTTTTGGGTAGAAATTCCATAGTTCATTGTGTGAATACTTCAACTTATGTGTATAGAAAACATAACTTATTGACAAAATCATGCGCTTTAATTTGAGAAGTAATATAAATGATCATTATATCACTCCACATTTGACCAATGGTATATGATACATTTTATTCATCCAAATAATTTAATAGAATAATATAATCCTTTGCCTCTATTTTCAATTTGTTCAATAAAAATAATGATTGGGTTTTCCATGTTTGGAATATAATTATTATGAAAAAAATCAATTTTATCAACAAAAAAACAGTAAAATTATTATGTGACCCTAAAAATTAAATTTTGGAGGTCAATAAATCCTTTAATTCTAATAATTTTTATTCTAGTGAATGAAATAATAGTATAGTTTATCTTACAATATTTAAGGTCTGGGATCTATTTGGATAATCCAATTTCATTTTTTTGATGATTGAGGTTCTAAGAGGAGTCTTGGAATATATATGGAGTATTTTGGTTTTTAATTTATATAAATAGGAAGAATTACATATCATGTAATAATTGCATGCCATGAATTCCAAGTACACAATGTGTAAGTTTTATGTGTTAAATAAATTAAATGGTGGCATGTTTTTTGAGGGAATTGAACCTTTAGGATGAAAATACATGAAATTGGATTACATGTCATGTGAAAAAATGATGATGTATATTTTAAATGTTATCACAAGGTCAGTTTTTCCTAATCATATGGCTGCAATGCCTCTCCCGATTCCTGGTGACCAAGAAACTCGTGATTCATTGTTTTGGTGTATCCATTACAAATTATGGTCCTCTAGATTCACATCATTGATCCATAGCAACACATCCTCAATAAGAGGTACTTTATACCTATGTTTGTGGATTTTATTTGATTTGATACATCATTTTCCTCATTTCCATGTGTGGAACTAGATATCCACGTTATGAAAGACATTTTTCGGTCATTTTTTTGGCGGTTGTGGCTCGACATCCTCAGGTCGATGCAGTTCCAATGGGAGAGGCGATCGAGATCAACAACATTGGTCCATTCTTGTGCCCAGAATATTAACAACCCTTTTTGAGGAGTGGCATCATTTATTCTCTATTTATGTGAAATCATAATCTTTCTTAATTTATCCCATAATCGAAGAATAAAATTAAACTTATAATTAAATGGACGACATTAATGAATTGGAATTGTTTGCATGGAGATATTTTTATTTTTTACCATCAGATTGAGATTCATCTTTATATGTAGATGTTTTGGTATCTATGATATTCTTGTTATTCAATGTTTTGGGATGTGAAACTAGTAAACAATGTAAAGGTGGAATTAATTGGATAAAATATTAGGGAGGAATTTTTAATTTATCTTGTTGTTCTTGTAACATGATGATAATCAATTGATGAAAGTGTGCGTATTTAATTCAATTGTTTAATGAGATGAAAGAAAGTTACTTCGTATTGATAAAATAATTATATCCTTGTTAAATTATTATTTTAATTAATTTTTTACATCTTGTGATATTTGTTTTTATAACTTTTCTATAGTTGGAAACATTAAATAAGGCATCCGTTAATTCAATATTGATTCAGAAGTAGTATAGTGATAAAATATAATTCCTTTTTTATGTCTTGAGTCGCCATCATGTTTGTAAAGGACATGTTCCATGTGCATAGAGCTATGAGGGATCGTTGGGTGTGATGGAAAAATTCAATATTTTAGGTCCAAGAACAAGGTTGTTATCTCTGATACATGATTATTTACTATAATGTGGCCATGGAGGGCTATTTTAGTTTATGGGGAAGGAAGGCCTAGATGTGATATGATTTTAGGAGGCTGATCTAGGAGGTCTATTGTGGTATGTGGTGTAGGGGGGATTTTTTTGCATTAATTGACACTTGTGATGTTGATATGATATAGGATATGTTTTTTGGTGTTGAAGAGGATATGAGGGATACCCAATGGGGAAAAATTTGGGATTCAAAATTTCTATTTAGTATGGGTAGTTTTTTTGAATCTTTTTTCTGAGCTATGGCCATATTGTTTTTTTCTGGTTTCCATTACCCCATGCCTAAGGAAGATGGATTTTTTTGGTTTTATACATTTTTTGTTATGTTAGTATGTTTTCCTACAGTATCTGGTAATATAGAATGTATAAATATTAATAATTGATTAATTATTTATCCCATGGTGTTAGATCAATCTATGATGCAATAATGAGGTTACAATAATGAGAAGTCATTGAATCAATTTTCTTATTTATAGAGAGCATTGAAATTTTCTTTAATTCTAAAGTAATATAATGTGGGAATTGAAAATTCATTATTAATGGTTAGTGAATTAATTAACATAGATTAGAACTTATTAAAATCAACTAAACAATATAATGTAGTTCATTAAATGGTTCTCTATATATAGGATATCTAGTCATATAATTTGTAGCAGGGAGACTGAGAGACGTTAGTTGTAGTTGATTCTAGGACAATTTTATTCCCATATTGTGGTTTAGAGATATATTATATTGGGTAAATTTTTTGTTTTTATACACAAATCCTCCCCATTATTTAGTAAAACATATACCACAAATATACAGAGCCTTAGGGGGCTGTTTTTCCAAGCATCCATATGAGAGAATAGATTGATGACTACCACCATTGAACATTATCTCTTTTCATAGTAGTTACATGTGCTAGTATGCATGAATTGTAGTTTTCCCCATATTTTTTTGGAGAGGGTTGTAATGGACTGTGGTTATTTTTTATGACATATATTCTGTAAAATGATTCTTGAATATAACTATAGGTATAATGCGTGTATTTTGATATACCATTTGTTTCATTACTCGTTGTTTGGATTGTGATGGCTTGAGGTATAATACCTGATGTATTATATGTGTAATATGGGTTTTTATGGCTCCTGGAATGTACCTGGTAAGTTTTTTATAAATTGATGGTGTACTGTGTTTCATGAGGTGATTGTTGTGGTGCTTCTCCAACGTGTATGTGGTCTAACATTATTTGAGAGAGATGCCCAGGACATGTGATGTTATGGTATATTGGAAAAATATTAGGGATGTGGTAGTGGGGTACCGTTGATATTCATTTTTTTAATATATTTTCATTTATGTAAAACTTGGTAAGAGTGTACAAGGTGAGGTGGGAACTTAATATACAAATTTAAGTGAAGTGTTTGATTCACTTTTTGTTCACTATTCTTTAGCATGCATTCTTTATATTTTGGATGATTGGATCTAGGAGGATCCTATTGATTATACTGTTATACTCACCATACTTTTTTGTAAACTATTTTTTAGTTCATTTGGAACATGTGAATGATTAGTTTGGTGTTTAATACTTTCTTCGGATTTGGAAAGAGCTGTTTTGGCACTATGGTTTCATTCATCCTTACATTATATTGGTACATGTATTTTTTCTCTTCAATTATATTAGTTATTGAATATATTTACATATGTTCATTATGGTTTTATTTTATACAAAATTCTATGAAGTAGTTGGTTGGTGTCCCTATTATCTCTCTCTTTAGCTGGTGTTCTATTATAGAGTAATCCCCCCCCAACTCTGTACTTAATATACCATTTGAGCATGTCAACAACAAGGGGTCTACTTCTAGAAGATCTTAGGTGTCACTTTCTCCATTCCCCTACTTCCAACATAGGATGGGTATACTTATTGAGGATGGGGTGGGGATAGAGTGGTAACAGATGACTAGTCAATAAATAACATGGATTTTGGAGTTAGGTGCATGTGAGGATGCATGGGATGGTAGAGAATTTTCACCATCTATGAATAAAAAGCAATATTAACATTGGATATTGTATTAGATATAGGCATTTATGGCCCCAATGATCTTTTTCACAAACCATTAATCTTTAAGTGGACATAAAATATAGTGATATTGGTTATAGAAAAGAGGGCATGGAATGACTCATACACCATTATTCGCTGCACATGTTTTGAAGTGGTGGACCATGGGATAGTATAACATAAAATGAAGAAAAAATATGGTATTCTGTATTCAAGTTTTATGAGATCTGACTATTTATACTTTTACAAGCATGGATCCAATTTGGTGTCCTCTTATAGTTCATGTAGAAGATGTTCAAGAATATTTTTCTCGTATGTCACAACAGAGTATAGGTTGAAGATGATGAAACATAGAGGAATTATTTAGAGATTTAACATGAATGTCTATAGAGATACGAGGGCTCTATTTTAGAGGTATTCAGAGAATGCTAGTTGGATGAAGTTGAGATAACCTTTAGTTTGATCCATTTGTGGATGGAGCATTGGGTATCATTTTTTATCATGATGGTACATGGGTAAGTGAGGTGGTAGATGTTTTAGTTGTTTTATATCACAATGAGTTATAAGTCTCATTCAATGTATTTTATGAGTATTTCAGAGTCATGTTTCTTTCTTATACCACAATTATTTCATGCCACCAATAGCTTTGTTCCCTTCACCTGGGGGAGATCCCTTGTGCTAGTGTTCAGGTTCCATTTTATGAATATTCTATATAATGATCATACTTGTTGATAGATGAGAAGTCCAGGGAAAGGCATATTGAGAAGTATTCACATCCATAGATGTAGTTCTAGGTCACCTCATTTATTCTCAATATGTATCGTGAGGTTCTGTAAATATCATAGACCATCGAGAGGAAATTAACCAAAACAAGATAATCATGATATGGGAGTCATCAGGATTCCTCGCCAATTAGTGATGTGGTCTAGGGTTTCCCCAATTAGGATAGATTAGTTTCCGATCATCAAGGTGTAGATATTAGCCTGTAATGTCTTGTTCCATTAGGGGAATAATGTTACACCATGGGATTTCATTTTACGTTTTGACTTTAATGTAATTCAATAGATTGTGCTACACGCAACACCGAGTTCGACTTCACCACAACAGACCAATCTATCTCTTCAAAAAGTGGTTATGAATTATATTGAATACATTTTTGATTGTATGTACTGCATATAATTTTAACATACTTATTATATTTTTCATACACATAATATAAGAACATTATCAATTTTTCAGATAAAATAAGTATTTTTCAAAAAAATGAAATTTTGTCACCTTTTAATGGAAAAATCCTTTGTAAATCTAATATTTGAAAATTTTATGTAATCAATTTAATGAAATTAAATTATTCTTTAGAATTGGTACGTAAAAATTTAGTTTTGGATAAATATTTTGTACTTTTTTGCTAAATTTCATATTTTGATGAATAGTGAAAAATAATAAATTTTAATTGAAAAAAAACGGTTTTAATAGAAATAATTTAATGTGTTAAATAATTCATTTGGTTGGTTTTAAATATTATTTAGATTATATTTATATCATTTAATATAATGTGGGTCATTGATTGTAATTTTACATTTAAATTGGACATTGATTGTTTTTTACTTCTTTAAAACCTACTGTTTAGTTTTGACAACGGGAAATGATATTAAATTAATTAATAAAACTCTTATGTATTAAATTTTGTAAAATATGAATGTTTTTTTAATTTTTAATTACAAAATTAGTTTAGGTTTTATTTTTGGTTTTTTTCTATGTACTTTATATTTTTTATTAATAGTTTGAAATACTGTATAGTACATAAAAAAGTGACATTTTTATTTAAATAATTAATATTAATTTAAATTTATTTTAAATTAAAAATATATAACTAATACTTATATTTTTCTAATTTAATTCAATGGAGTCATTTTATAAAAATATTAGATATATAAAATTTAATTGAACGTTTTAACGTCTTTTACCCACCATCTCGGCATATTAGAAAATTTACAAAAAATGTAATTTTACCATTTATTTGAATTGAATTTTAAAAAAACTGAGAGACATAGATGAAATAATTAAATAAAATATGTCTAAATAGGATGAAATTAAATTTTGTTGAATTATTACTTTTGAATTATATTTAAAACAGTTAAAAGTAAATAGGGTAATTAAATGCAAAAATAAAATTATAATAATATAAAATTACCCCATCACATGTTCTAACTCAAATGGATATGTTTGGATCATCCAAAATAAACCATTGGGAAAAAATGTGATCCTTTTATATTCACTTGGGTCTTATTAAGAAATTTGTTACATTTTAATAAAAGAACAGTGAAAGGTGGTAAATTAACATTTTAATAACTAAATCATTCTTAATATAGGGTTATACATAAGATAAATGCGATAATAAATATTCATTAGAAATATAGATATATTTAATACACCAGAGTATTTTATTTATAACATTTATACATTAAAAAATTAATTTAATTTAGGAGATAATGATGATGCAGTAATTACCTTATTAATGAAAGATTAAAATAATTGATAGTATAGATAATAAGATAAATGAAAATTTAAAGGTATAATGACCTAAACAATTTTTATAGGTGAATATTAAATTTTAGGTCTGATTAAATTTATTTTTTAGAAGTAATTATGTTTTTATGACTTTATAAAATTTCAAATGCTAAATAGTGTCAAAATGACATAAACGAGTATTTAAAACGAATACTATTTTATTAAATGATATAATATTCCTAAAAACTATGATTAGGTTAAATGACATATGTATTATAGATATGTTATTAATATACCAATTGAAGTTCTATTGGAATTTTATATAATCATTATTTACCATGTTATATAAAAATACCAGAAGATATTGTGAAAGTTAAATTATTTAACCAAGAGTTAAATCTAAAAGATAAGGTTAATATGGTGACCTAAACATGTATAAAACCAATTGGTTGAAAGGATTTAGACCCATTCCCACCGTATCCTCTAAATAAATCCATTTTTTTCATTAGAAATCGATAATTATTTTATAATAAAAATATATTTCAAGCTCTTCCTAATGTGCCCCACACCTCTCTTATAAAAGGGTATTATCACTTCTCTCAAATTCACACCGCCGAAGTCACCTGTCACAACCATACCCTACTAAACTATCATCCCAACTACCTTTAAATCAACCTATAGTCCTTACTTTGATCATAAATCCAACCTAAAGAGCCCTTTGGTCAAATCAAATGGAACAACCCGAAGAAGAGGTAATTATTGCATCACCTTTTTCAAAGTTTATTTTATATTTCAATTCCACTTTATTTGTTTTTTCCATACCAAAAAAATAAATTCCATACATTATAAATAATTTTATGTTATTATTAATATGGTACAACCATGTTATTTATCCTATACAACCTAGGAATGAAAAATTCACCATACATACGTATGTATGGCTTACCGTCTCCACGTCCTGGTGTAGTTTGTAATTCCACACTTCATTATTTTGATGGGTATAATAATGACTATAATTGATGAAAATAATAAATATTATTTGTTAATTATTATTTATATATAATATACCATCCAATTACATATAATTACAATAGCAGAATAATGATATCATCACAAGGGCGCACGTACAGCTTACTGTCTCTACGACACGATGAGAATCATTTACTCTTTCACCATTCAACGATGACTACAAAAATAAAAATTATTAATAATAATTTAATATAGACCATAATTATTATAATGTATATATATATACAGACATATATCTAATTCACTTACTTTCGTTCAATATGATATGAAAATGGAAACTACGTTAATGCGTACGTACAGACTACTGTCTCCAATAACCGGGTTTTAATTTCATATATCTATATATTATACATATTTATATAATGAATATATATGAAAAAAATTATGTTTTATATTATGGAATTATGTATATCATGATCAATGTGATATGACTCAGAATAACAAGTTAAAACAGGTACGAAAAAGAATTTGATAATTACCCAAAATGTTACATTAACATGGAAATTATTACAAAATAGGTAGTATAAAGTAACAACTGAATCATATAAGTTATAATAAAATTTAATAGGGTTCTAGTATAATTTAATATCATACTATTGTCATTATAAATGAAGACAATCATACCCTCGACTAAAGGAAATTAAAAAAGTAAGGGTTAATTCCTCAATCTCATTATTATATGAGATTTTTTATGTGTATGTTTTTAGTATGTCATATATATAATCAATGTACATGTTTCAAAAAAAAGTTTTCTAAAGGATTATTTTAATGGGAATATTTAACCAAAACATAAATTTAAATGGATTAAATATTTATTCTTCTAAATCATTCTCATTAATGTCCATGTGTTCAAAATGGTTTTAAGAATTTAATTATATGGAAATGAATGTCTAAAAATGTTAATTCCTTTAAAAAAAATTAAATTGGTGTGGTACACTTTGATTAAAAAATGTATTTTAAATGTATTCCTTTCTAATCTGTGTGACTTTAAAATGATTTCTTGAAAAAGTGATATTTCAATAAATGGGTATTACTGATAATTTTCAACATAGTCTACATCATTTACTAGATATTATTCATGATTGAGTTTTTTGTTTATAAAAAAATGTTTTATACTGTATTGAATGTCTTATGATGTTTTTAACTATGGATATGTTGTTTTTATACCATTCATGGATTATTGTTAAAGTATTTATATTACGTATTCTAGTTTTAATATGAATTTTTATGTTATGTTTCCCCATTTTCATATGAGAATACATTGGACTTAGTATGTGATGAGAGGGGCCCGCAATAGCCCCTCGATGCATCAATAGGTATCATGAGGAAAATTATTGTGTTGTCAAAAGGCCGTGAAAAATATTTTGTGTAGTCATGGAACGAGGCCTTGACTATGATTTAATGATATCAGACATTATGCATTACCTCATTATGAAATTTGTTATTACATTTTATTGTTAGACAAGTAGAATATCCATGTTCATGTTTATATGTTATTATTTGATTTATTTTTGCCATATCATGTTAAATTTAATGTTTAAAAGGATGTTTTTTAAACATATTGACTTAAAAATTTATAGCTTCTTCTTAATTATTTACCCTTAATGAGCATCTAAGATCACCCCTTTCTTAGGTTTTGTTTTCCTAAGATTACGAGAAGAGTATTAAGATTGACATGATGGGTGAAGATAATTGAATAATGGTGTTCTCAATGAATTATTTATGTTCTGTTTTATGTTTGAATGTGTAATGATACATTAATGTATGTAATCTATTTTCCAAGACTTCTAAACTAATAGGTCCTTCAAGAAATCATTCCTTGAAATCATGCCAATGTATCAAAATAATGCACCGGTTCTAGACATCCAGCGTCGGGGCATTACAGTTGGTATCAGAGAAATATATAAAAAACCATGGAAATAGATTTAGATAATATCTGATTTGGAAACATTACCCTAATATTGAATTTGAGGATTAGTATAGAAGAACATCCAAAATTTTTGGTAATGTAGATATTATGTGGATTTTCCAAGAAATAAAACCTTTTCTGGATACTTCAAGTGGATATGGATCAGGCATAGATTTACCAAGGAGTGAAAACACTAACCTGATGTTTCAGACATGAACCGAGTCATCTTTGTACACGACAACGAGTCTTAATGTGCACTTGGTCGGTACTCCTGAGGGATATGATTAGGATAATTCAAATTTTCTTTACAAGACTTTATGATGTATTTATGTGTAAATATGACATCAAAGAAACCATTTTTGTTATTATTATACTAGATGTGTGGATATCATAGATAAATGTTGACAATTTTCCTGGTTTTTTTATTATTAATTAGGATATAATCTATACTATTGTATCTCATCATTTAGAAATGGAGTCCAGTAGAAGTAATGAGAACTCCAACAATACGCATGATCCAAAGAGTAACAATGATCATAACCTTTAGGGTCTTAAGAAATCATTAGAAGGGAAATAGTCTCCCGCGTAATCTTATCCTGTGAATAAATTTTATCATGTGTTAAAATATAATTAATGAATTCTATGAGTCCTATCGATTTGAAGGGTTGAAATAGAAGAAGTTGATGGAAATGAAAACGATGGATAAAGGGAATAAGGGAATGAATGATTTTCCTACATATGATAAATGTCTAAAGAATCACCTTGGTAAATTCTTGAAGGGAATGAGAGTTTGTTATATGTGTGAAAAAAACGAAAACATGTATGTGATTATAAGGGTAGGTAAATGGTTTCAAATGTACAATGTGTCATCTTCAATGAGTGTGGACATTAAGTGAATTGATGCCCAAGTCATCAAAGTATTCCCTGAATCCTGTTATTTGACAATAATTAAGTTATGATACTATCGCAGATGAAGAGGAATGATTATTTTTTTTATTTAGTTATTAAATAATTCTGTCATTTGAGTATTTAATTAAATAAGTACATGTTATATGAAAAATATATTTTATAAGGACTATACAGCAGTACTATTTCATTAAAGATATTATATTATCTGGTACCAAGAAAACTGACTCAATAGAAGGTCAATTTTTTTGAAAAATATATAGTTGAGAGAATGAGAAACATTTAAATAGTCCTGAGTCCATGGTAATAATTTCTGGAATAAGGGATAATTGATTTGGATAAGGTATATGGGATATTATTGAATAAAATAGAACTAATTAATGGTTTGTTTATTCAATTATGGTTGAAGATTACAACATTTTTTGATTTAAGGAGTATATCCAGTATTCTATGTGGAGTAAAGAAGAAAGATTGTATTCATTAATGTTTTTTGGTAATTCATGTTTTTACCATTTTTTATCTGAATATATGATGATGTTATTCAAATTATGTTATGTGATAAAATAAATCTTAATTGTGTTATGTTGACCTTCAATATAAGTTTTTGGACTATGTGTTTGGATATATGTATTTTGGAAAAGACTACAGGATGGAATGGGATATGTTTGAAATTGGGTACTATTTTTTAAGGTTAGAAAATTTCATAGGATTATTTATGGATTGTTATAAAAATTACAACCAAGAGGTCAGGCGACATCGCATCTTGTCCGGAAAGGCCACAATACTTGAACCCGCAATTGAAGGGCGAAAATGGTGAATCAATAACCACTAGCCTAAGTGATGTCATGGATTGTATAATGTAATATTATTAATGGTAAATCATAAAAATTATAAATTAATTTCTTTTAGAATCCTATACAATTTATTTAAATATAATATTTTCTAGTTTTATTATATTTTGTTGTGAAAGATGAGTTTTTGGTATAAATTAGTTGAAGTATTGAACTCTTCTGGTCAAGTATTATTTTTTTAAACATTAGAGAAAATATTTTAAAACAAAAAATTTGTTATCCTGATATATTATGTTTTGTTGAAATGATGGTATTTTAAATCATCATAGATTTATGGATTTGAGGCCCTAGATTTTACATATTTTACTCATTTGATTGGTATACATGACCTCTTTGGGCTATGTAATGGGCTAAATGCCCACTAGGCATACGGGCTATGTAATGGGTCTCCCTATACCCAGTTAAAGAGGACTTTTCTTTGCTTTAATAATAAAAATGAGGCTTCGACAACAACCTTTAGAAAAATTGTTATACATGACCTCATCCACTCCTTATAAATATTCACTTTTTTCTCCAATTATGTGTCTATAATTACCAAAAAGTTTCACCTATTCAAGATAATAATTTGGTGGGGACTTTTCCATTTCTCTTTCACTCTTATTAAGACTATATTTTATTAACCCAAATTCCGATATGGGTTTTCTGAAAACGTATTCCATTTTTTAGACATTTTATTTTCAAAGAACAAATTCATATTTTGAAGATTCATGTTTTTGGAGTAGGGGATAATATAACACCCTAGTATTTCATAGTATGTTATCTCTTTAATGTTATTCAGTAGCTTGTGCTACACGCACCACTGAGTTCGAGTGCACCACGACTTTCCAATGTAGCCGTTCCAAAAGGGGTTATGAATATTATTAATTGAATTATGAATTTTAAATTCTACATATAATATTAAGATCCATATTAGGTTTTTCTTAGACATTATATAAGAACAAATTATATTTTTTAGATAAAAGATGTATTTTAGAAAAAATGAAATATTACAAGCTTTTAATGGAAGATACATTTTAAGTCCAATACATTGAACGCTTATATATAAAATTTCAATAATTGAATTATTCTTTAGAATCGGTTCATAGAAATTAATTTTGATAAATTTTAGTACTTTTTCTAATTACATTCATATTTTGATTAATAGTGAATAATAATATATTTTAAATGAAAAAGTCTTTTTTTATTGAAATAATTTTATGTTTTAAATAAAGAAATTTATTGGTATAAAAATATAATTGGATTATATTTTAATCATTTAATATAAAGTGGGTCATTGTACGTAATATCACAATTAAATTGGTCATTATCACATGTCAATCTTTCGATCATTTTTACTTCTTAAAAACCGGAATTATCGTTCTGAAAATAGGAATTATGTTTAAATAAATTATTGAAACCTCTATTATTTAAATTCAGTAAAATATTAATATTTTTTAATTTGGAATATCATAATTAGCTTATGTAGATTTTTTTTATTTTTCTGAAAACATTCAATTTTTGATGAATACTGTAAAATACTGCATAGTACACAAAAATATACATTTTTAATTAAATAAATATTTTTTATTTCAATTTATTTACAAGTAAATATAGAAACATAATACCTATATTAATAAAATTTAATTTATTAGTGTATTTTTATAATAAGATTCAATATATAATATTTTATTGAAGTTTTTAACATCTTTTACTGACCATCGAGGCACATTTGCAAATTTATATAAAATTTAATTTTACCGCTTCTGTGAATTGAATATCAAAAATCTAAGAGACACAGTTGAAATTATTAGTTAAAATTTTGATCTATGGGATGAAAATATTTTTAGGTAATAGTAACAATTTAAATGTATTTACCATAGTTAAAACAAAATAGGGTAATTAGTGGTGAAAATAAAATTCTAATAATATAAAATGACCCCAAGACGTGTCCAAATTCTATTGGATATGTGTTTCTCAGAAAAAATAAACCATAGGACAAAAATATGAATGTTTTTTATTCTCATGGATTAAATTAGGACATTTATAACATTTTATTTAAAGAATATGTAAAAGTGATAAATTCAAATAATAATAACTAAAGAATTTGTAATATATTGTTATACAAAAGTTAAATTAGACTGTAAATAATAAATACAAATATAGAAATATTTCCTACATCATAATAATTTATATATTATTTTAATAAATTAAATAATTAAATTTATTTATGACACAACATGGATGCAGTAATTACTTTATTATTCATGATTATAATAATTGATATTTTAAATATTTAAATAAATGTTAAATGAATCTTTTGAATATCTCAACTAATTTTATAGTTTAATATTACATTTTAGGGATTATTAAATGTATTTTTTATAAGTAATTACGTTTTTATGACTATATGAAAAAAATTTACTAAATAGTGTCAAAACTGAATAAAATGAGTTTTTAATACAATTACTATTTTATTAAATGATATAACATTTCTAAAAAATCTATTATTCGACCAAAGGACTTATATACTGATATTTCTTTCATTAATATTCCACTTTAGGTTATATTGTCCTTTTATAGTATGTTTATTGACTATTTAATATTAAAATACAAGAAGACATGGTAAAAGTTAAATTATTTATCTAAGAGTTAAATCTAAAAGATAAGGTTAATATGGTAACCAAAACATGCCTAAAACTTATTGGTTGATAATATTTAGACCAATACCCACCTTCGCCTCTAAATAAATCCATTTTTATCCATTAGAAACAGAAATTGATTTTAAGGTCAAATAATATTTCAAGCTCTTCTTAAAGATCCCCTCACTTATCTTATAAAAGGGTACATCCCATTCTATCAAATTCACACCACCAAAGAAATTTGGCAACGGAAAACCCTCTAAAATATCCTCCAAAATACACTCACATAATCCTAGAGTATTCAAGTTGATCAGAAATCAAACCTATGTTGCTGTTTTATTCAAATCAAATGGAATAACCCCAAGAAAAGGTAATTTTTTCATCAACTCATTCAATTTTCATTTTATCTTCTGCTTCAATATTCATTGTTTTTTCCAAAAAAATTATAAATCCCAAACAATATACCCAATGTTTTGGTATTATAAATATGGTACAACCATATTCATTATTCTATCAATCCTAGGAATGACAAGTCACCATATGTGTGTACATATGCCTTACTGTCTCCACATCGTGGAGTAGTTTGTTATTCAACACATCATTATTTTGATGGGTATAATAATGATTATAATGGATATAAATAAAAATATAAACGTTTTTAATATATTATACCATCAAATTACATAAAATTTCACCATCAATAGAATGATATCATAGCTCGTGTGTATGTACGGCATACCGTCTCCACGACGTGATTTGATTCATTTCCACATTCAACATTCAACGATAATTATAAAAATATATATTATTAGTAAGTACATAATATATGTCATATTAATTATAATTTATATATATGTGTGTATGTGTGTGTGTGTTTACATATATCTCATTCACTTACTTTCGTTCAATACGCTATGAAAATGGAAACAACATTCTTATATATGTACAGACTACCGTCTCCAGGAACAGCGTTTCAGTTTCATATATCTATCTATTATACATATTTATATTTGGAATATATATGATAGATAAATTATTTTTTATATTCTACAAGTATTTAAATCATGATCTATGTGATACGATCAATAATAACATGTTGAATCATCTATGATAAAGAAAGCGATTATTACACAAAATGTTACTTCAAAAGGAGAATTATTATTACATGGGTAGTATAAAGTAAAAAATGAATCATATATTATATAATAAATATTAATAATGTTCTGATATAATTTAATAACATACTATGGTCATTATACATGAGGTTAAACGTACCCTCGGCCAAAGGAAATTACAAGGTATTACTTAATTCCCCAATCTCATTATTATGCGAGAATGTTTATGTGTTAGTTTTTACTGTGAAAAAATTAATATCCATGTCCATGTTTCATAAATGTGTTTTCAAAATGATATATTTAATTTACTCTTTAACTAGAACATCATATAAAATGGATTAAATATTTATTCTTCTAAATCATTCTCATTAATGTCCATGTTTTCAAAATAGTTTTAAGGATTTATTTATATGGACAGAAAAGTGCTAAAATGTTAATTCATTTAAAAACATTAAAATTGGTATGGGATACTTTGATTACAAAATATATTTTAAATTTATTCCTTACTAAATATTTTTACTTTTAATTGATTTCACAAAAAGGAATATTTCTCTTAAATCATTTTACTGATCATTTTTTACTATGTCAACATCCTTTAATGGATATTATTCATGGTTGATGTATATTTATTATATAGACACTTGATGCATCGGTTGGTCTCATGAGAAAAATTAATGTCTTGGAAAAAAATTATTTTTAGTCTTAGCATTACGCCTTGACAATGTTGTTATGATGTCTAGCTTTATGCATTCCCTAGTTAGGAAATTTGTAATTACATGTGATTATTTGACTAATTGAATATCCATGTTATTGTTTATGTGGTATTGTTTAATTTATTTTCTCTACATTATGTTCATGTTAATTAATGTTTAAAATTATTTTGTTCTTATTTAAAAAATTACATTAAATATCCCTCTAATTTATTTTATTTTACTGAGCATCCAACCACACCCCTTTCTAATGTTTTATTTTCCCAGGATTCCAAGAAGTTTATTGTGATTGATATAATGGGTTAATCAAGGGGGATCATAGAGTTCTAAAAGGATTATTTATGTTGTTTTTTATTTTTTAATGTTTAATTTAACGTTAATGTATGTAATCCATTTTCCATGACTATAAAACGTGTCGGTCCATCGAAAATTGATTCATTGTAATCATTCCAATGTATTAAAATAATGAAACAACTCTAGACTTTTGGGGTTGGGGAATTACAAACAAGATCAAAGGTCTATACAAATGTATGAGACACATGTGTTTATTTGGAAGGCTTCTGTCATTAGCAGAAATAGTAATGAAAATTTTTGAGTAGTTAGTGTGAACTAGTTGTTAGACTTCATATTCCACCAGTAATGTTGTTCCATTTGAGACAATAGTATTTGGTTTCTCTAGTTTTGGTTTGGAGGAGAGTTTATATGGAAGTTACATGATAGCCATGGGATTATCCATATCCCCATATTGAAAGAGAGTATCCACAGATGTGGACATCATCATATTCATAGATCCCATGGAGAAAGTTGTGATTAGCATCATGGTTTATCATTTATATCACCAACCAAGAAAAACCTCATTCGATGTTACATTTTCTTTATTTCTACATCAGTTAATTCCTTTTATGATATAGGAGAAACCCAATACTTTATATAAAATTCCCTTTCTCATGATTTGTGGCATGATCTAGATAGTTTTCTACATCCATTGGAATCTACTATGCTAGTTGGAGATCAAGCTGACTAGATTGATGTGTGCATACACTATGAAGTACTGATAGGGAAGCACCTCTCTAGGGGAGATTTTTTAAGTGTAAAAATACAACCATATGACATATTCAACTACATGGATTGTTTGTATTTTGTTAAGGATACAATGGATTTAGTCTGGAGGTATGTAGTGTTGTAAAATTATGATAGGGAACCAGAAGCTTTTGTTGGTGCACGAGACCCTCATATGGGTGTGATGTGTTTTTCATCCTTGTTATCGTTTATGAATGCATTGAGAATGATTTCGTAATATGTTCAATAGGATACTTTTCCAAGGTTCATAGATGTTTAACATGATGTCATTCCATAAGAGGTTTTAGTGTTACCCCATCAACAAGAAACCAATTTAGGGATAAAACAATAGCTAGTCATGACAAATATCCTTATTTAATTATTTAGTATATCACCTTATTAGTTTTGAGGGTGGCATATACAACTTGATGTTCAGTTGTGGTGTGATTTTGTTTTTACAAGTGCATCACCATGGGGTAATCCATTTTTTCCTAATGATGGTTGATGGTTTATTGTAGTTGTGTATCAATTATCATTGCTTGAACAAAGTGGTGTGGAGAAAACCTATCCTCTTCCATAAATTGATGATTTATTCAATCCACTAAAGAGTTAAAGTTCTTATGAGATCATCAATTTGGATGTTAGGATATCATCATATGCATATGAAAGATGATGAAATGAAATATAATATTTTCCATTTTGGTTAGTTGAATTATGATATTGTTGTAATGAAAAACTGTAAGGAATTGAAACACTATCTGAGGCTTGATTCCCATCCTTATAGGTTACAAATAGACACCTGATCATTTTTTATTCAGGTCCAGCCATATGTTCGTTAAAAATATTTCCCCACCACATCGTCCTCTAAATTTGGAAACATTCCCCTAAAATTCCATATCAAAGATCCACCTCAAGGAGTCTATCCTTGAGAATGGGTTTCAACACATCTTTCATATATGACCCATTGACATTCTCAGATTCACTATGGTGTAGAACCTAGGGTGTTGGATTCTACATGGACATTCTCTAATTCCTTCTCCAATATTCTTGTGTACCTTTATTTATGTCTCCATTATCTTACACATCTAGAGGGACCCCCTAATAGAAATATTTCTTGACATATTGATCATATACAATTCTAGGACAATTCCATAGATGAGTTTGCTGGATATTTTCAAGTAGGTCTCTTGTTTTGAACATGATCATTGGCCAAACCTCATTAGTTTTCCCCATAATAAGTAACAAAACATGAATTCTATGTTTTGAACATGGAAAGTAGTTATCATACATCGTCATGCCACTATATTTATATTTCAAATAACCAACATCATGATTCAAAATTTTCTATATCTGAATTTTATATTGGAACTCTAATGTGATTGTTGTTTCACCATCATGCATCTGTTCACATTGAAAATGAATGTTTGTATCTCTATGAGATTCTCATCTCATAATTATCTTTTTCATTATTTTATACTTCTATTTGTGATTCGGAAATCATAAAATCGATAATTGTTTCACTCAATGAGCTTGACTAACATGGTATTATGGGTTTTGGTATGCTTTGTACCGACATATAGGTGATTCAAAATAGATCAGGTCCATACTTTGTCTTTAAATTAAGATCTTATTCATGGTACACTTAGGAATATGTTGTTTGGAATTCCCCCTTCCCCCTTAGTCCATGTTCGCGTTGAGTTTATCACTTTACCACACAGACTATGTCCATCAGAGATACTCACATTCAATCACGAACTACATATGGATTTTATCTCATTATTATGGGACACGTAGAGATGGAAACAAATTAAATCATTTGGGATGGCCACATATTCAACTTTTTAACCCCTTCCCCTAACAGTGGTGTGGTTTTGGGCCTCCCGAGTCCTCATTCATATAGTGTATTCGATAACAAAACACTTCTCACATCCACTTCAATCCTCTTCAAAAATGATAAAAACTCTATATTGTTAAACTAAGGGTTGTTGATCCATGCTACAATACCTCAAACAGTCTACATCTTGTCCATTCATTATGAAAATAAATTATTTATATCCCCTATAATACATAAATTATGACCATAAACTATATGCTTGTATGTTAAAAATTCTATGACCTTAAACTAAGAACAATAAAATTGAAGCTATACGACAGTAATGTACATAGTGCCACCATTATATCATAGCCTAAAAGGTTTTTTCTTCTAGAACGAGACTAATACCATTCCATATTTCATAACAATATATGGATTAATTCAAAACATTATGGTATATTTAGCGATGTTGTGACAATTTTTCTTCTGGCCCAGCCACTAGAATATTATCCCCTGCCATCCCATTGAACTATGTTCTTCTTATGGTTCGTAAACATCCTGTGATCCTTTCATATATATTTACAATGGGTCATACCTTCCATATAATTTATAAATACCCTAGGACTGAGAATCTTTAACCAGTCCAGGTCAGACGGCATTGAATTGTTCACCATATTCAGAGAAACACGAAATTAGTCTATTTTTTAGGATCCATGGAATACGATCATAAAAAAATTACACACCTGAGTCTCAGTCCCACTATCTTCTACATTCCACCCACAATTTGAGTCTTCCTTGGATTGGGTTTTCCATCATCCGTTAAATCTATATGGACCCCATAATGGTTATCGTATCATGACACAGTTTCTCACCTCTTGTATTTGGAAACTACCCTAATGGATCTTTGGAAGAATATAGCAGACCATGTGTTCTGATCCTAGTCACTTGTTGATCCAGCATTTTCTCACCCCATTATTTCCTAGTGTGCTTCTTATCCCTCTATTTTTTATACATTCCACATGCCACCCTTACTCACAAGTTACAATTTCATCTAATAATTGAAAGACATGACATACGTTTTCCCATCTTCATGTATCATGGTGGGATTCAATAAATTGTTTTACCTTCAATTTGACCTCTGAAAAATCAGGTAAAACCCAGGTAAAACTCAGTGTTTCCTACATCGAGCATATATTTCATGGGATTATGAGTTTTTATATAGTGGGTACCAATGTGGTGGAGCCACATGATGGTCCCCAATATGAACATTATGATCATAAACTTGGAGCATTATTGAGATATTTGGTGTAGTAATGAGTCTTTGTGTGCCTCATTCATTTCAGTTTTGGTCTCTCACCACATCAAATATTCTTCATCCTAATATATTCTTTTATTTTCATATAGTGCACATGAATCATTTGGATCATTCGTGTTGGGTTCATATCTTTCTTACCATGAAAACATTATAGTAATAAACATATTATTGTTGTATGTATGACCTCAAAAAGTTAAAAAGGGTCAATACATTATGAACACAAACTATTTGAAACTCTATAGTCAAATTACATTAATCTACATGACAAATCATAGTCACATGACGTTAAAATACTCTCTACATTGTCCTTATAATATGACATTAAACTGCATGTTCACCATCCCCCCTTGCATAACATGATACCATGAAGAATCAAGGTCCACTCTTAAGATATATTCTACGAGGATGTAAGTTATCTACCACATTATTCACATCATTAGATATCTCTCAACATTCAAGATGACAATCCCTTGGAAGATAGGTTTGATATCCAATTAGACTTGTATGGTCACAGTAGTGTGCATTAAATCATGGTCACGTATCCCTGAGAGTATTGGAAGTCATTCAAAAATTACATCATTCCAATACCATGATTCATGTATTTTTTATTCAATTCCACATCAACATTCACCAAAGGGAGGACCCCAAGCATCCTGTTTTCATGCCTCTTTGGCTCAAGTACCAACATGGGCCAACATTCCTGTATAATTTGGATGATAAAACAAGACACTTCATATATTTTAAAATTTGTTGGTGATCAAAACTCATTATTTTTCCCCATTTTAGGCCAAGAAATAAGGATACTTTTTTCGAACACTATCAATAGTTATCATATGTCACCATGCCAATCCCATTTTGAACTTAATTTTTTGGGTCTCGTGATTCACAATTCTCACTCCAAATAGTTCAGATAGATTCATATGCCCCTAGAGTTACCTGTTCATGAAACAGAGCACATCGAGAATGCAAAAATGGAGGCTCTGATAACCCTTTTTTCCAACTACAGCCGCTCTTATCTCTAATTATCTTGGTAGTAGATCACTAATAGTATAACCTAAGAGTTTGATGATTATTTAACACTCTCATACAAAATATTATTATGATTCGATGATTATAGATAAGAAAAATGTGTATATGTATGTGGTTCAAAGAAGTGAACAAATGGTATGTTTCTTCATAGTGATGGATATCTTATTCAACCACCTAGATATTTTGTATGATATTAGAATTCTCGTGGAACCATACAACTTCTAGTTGTGCGTTGAATTATAATATATTCTCATCTTGATAATCATGAATCATCACCTGAAAATTGTGATTATATACAATTATGGAATAGAGACAACACAACCTTATGTACAGTAACACCATTCATCTCTACCATTTTTCCTCTAATGACTAAATAAAATATTGGATGCGTTTTCATGCCATGAATTAATTCATGTTTCTCTTATAGGATACATTGAGATCAGAATAATACCTCTACTTTAGGACAGTTGGTTCATATTTAGGTAAAACAACCATAATTTCAGTGGCAGGGTCACTACTGGAAAACCAGGTATTTGCGACGGGCTATTTGCGACGGGATCCCGTCGCAAATAGCCATTTGCGACGGGGTCCCGTCGCAAATAGCCCGTTGCGGAAAACGCCGTCGCAACTAAACTTATTTGCGACGGGACCGTCGCTAAAGCCCTTTTTTGCGACGGGCATTCTCCCCGTCGCAAATAGTATTCCGTTTTTTGTAAAAAACTTTTTAAACAGTTATTGCGACGGGCCCGTCGCAAATACCTTTTGCGACGGTTCCCGTCGCAAATTGTTTTTGCGACGGGCCCGTCGCAATAACATTTTTTTTTAAAAAATAAAAAAAATAATAATACTAGTATTTGCGACGGGAACCGGGACCCGTCGCAATTACTATGAATAGTATTTGCGACGGGACCCGTCGCAAATACTCTTTTTAAAAAAAAATAAAAAAATATTAATAATACTAGTATTTGCGACGGGCATAGTATCCCGTCGCAAATACTATAAAAAAAATAAAAAAAAATTATTAATAAATTATTTTAATTAATATAATAATAGAATTATAATTTACAAATGAAAATAATAAATTATTTTAATTAATATAATAATAGTAGAATTATAATTCAAAAATAAAAATAATAGAATACTAATAAATAATTTAATTAATATAATAATATTATAATTATAATTCATAAATAAAAAAATATTAATAAGTTATTTTAATTAATATAAAAATAATAGAATTATTTTACATTCAAATATTAAAATAATTCAAGTATTACCAAAAAATAATTAAATTATAATATTATAAAATTTTAATATATATATAAAATTTTAATATATATATAAAATTTAATATTATAAAATATAAATATTATTATTATTCGTGAGTATTCGTGATTATTCGTGATTATTCGTGAGTATTCGTGATTATACGTGAGTATTCGTGAGTATTCGTGAGTATTCGTGAGTATTCCTGAGTATTCCTGATTATTCCTAATTATTCCTAATTATTTGCAATTATTCCTAATTATTTGCAATTATTGGTAATTATTGGCAATTATTGGTCATTATTGGCAATTATTACTAATTATTCCTAATTAATCCTAATTATTCCTAATTAATCCTACTTATTCCTAATTAATCCTACTTATTCCTAATTATTACTAATTATTACTAATTATTCCTAATTATTGCTAATTATTACTAATTATTGCTAATTATTTCTAATTATTGCTAATTATTTCTAATTATTGCTAATTATTTCTAATTATTGCTAATTATTTCAAATTATTGCTAATTATTGCTAATTATTGCTAATTATTGGTAATTATTTCTAATTATTTCTAATTATTTCTAATTATTCGTAATTATTACTAATTATTAGTAATTAATACTAATTATTGGTAATTATTGCTAATTATTGGTAATTATTGCTAATTATTGGTAATTATTGCTAATTATTGGTAATTAATACTAATTATTGGTAATTATTACTAATTATTGTTAATTATTACTAATTATTGGTAATTATTACTAATTATTGGTAATTATTACTAATTATTGGTAATTATTACTAATTATTCGTAATTAATACTAATTATTCCTAATTAATACTAATTATTCCTAATTAATACTAATTATTCCTAATTATTGTTAATTAGTCCTAATTATTACTAATTATTGTTAATTATTCCTAATTATTACTAATTATTGTTAATTATTCCTAATTATTACTAATTATTGGTAATTAATACTAATTATTGGTAATTATTACTAATTATTCCTAATTAATACTAATTATTGGTAATTATTACTAATTATTCCTAATTAATACTAATTATTACTAATTATTGTTAATTATTCCTAATTAATACTAATTATTACTAATTATTGTTAATTATTCCTAATTATTACTAATTATTGTTAATTATTCCTAGTTATTACTAATTATTGTTAATTATTCCTAATTAATACTAATTATTGGTAATTATTACTAATTATTGGTAATTATTACTAATTATTGGTAATTATTACTAATTATTCCTAATTAATACTAATTATTCCTAATTATTGTTAATTAGTCCTAATTATTACTAATTATTGTTAATTATTCCTAATTATTACTAATTATTGTTAATTATTCCTAATTATTACTAATTATTGGTAATTAATACTAATTATTGGTAATTAATACTAATTATTGGTAATTATTACTAATTATTCCTAATTAATACTAATTATTCGTAATTATTCCTACTTATTGTTAATTATTCCTAATTATTACTAATTATTGTTAATTATTCCTAATTATTACTAATTATTGGTAATTAATACTAATTATTGGTAATTAATACTAATTATTGGTAATTAATACTAATTATTGGTAATTAATACTAATTATTGGTAATTAATACTAATTATTCCTAATTAATACTAATTATTTGTAATTAATACGAATTATTTGTAATTAAAACTAATTATTGGTAATTATTACTAATTATTGGTAATTAATACTAATTATTGGTAATTAATACTAATTATTCCTAATTAATACTAATTATTCCTAATTATTCCTAATTATTACTAATTATTCCTAATTATTACTAATTATTCCTAATTATTACTAATTATTCCTAATTATTACTAATTATTCCTAATTATTCCTAATTATTACTAATTATTCCTAATTATTGTTAATTATTCCTAATTATTACTAATTATTGTTAATTATTCCTAATTATTACGAATTATTGGTAATTAATACTAATTATTACGAATTATTGGTAATTAATACTAATTATTGGTAATTAATACTACTTATTGGTAATTAAGACTAATTATTTGTAATTAATACTAATTATTTGTAATTAATACTAATTATTCCTAATTAATACTAATTATTTGTAATTAATACTAATTATTCCTAATTATTCCTAATTATTGGTAATTATTACTAATTATTCCTAATTAATACTAATTATTCCTAATTATTCTTAATTATTACTAATTATTCCTAATTATTCCTAATTATTACTAATTATTGTTAATTATTCGTAATTATTGTTAATTATTCCTAATTATTAGTAATTATTGTTAATTATTCCTAATTATTACGAATTATTGGTAATTAATACTAATTATTGGTAATTAATACTAATTAATGGTAATTAATACTAATTATAGGTAATTAATACTAATTATTGTTAATTATTGGTAATTATTACTAATTATTCTTAATTATTGATAATTATTAGTAATAAAATGAATAATTATCAATAATTAGAAATAATTACCAATAATTACAAATAATAACATTATTAATATATTTTATTATTAATATTAAAATAATATAATTTTCTAATTTATATACAGTTCTTTTTTCATCTGTGCGTTTTCTATCTCCACATACAAATAATACATGTGAAGACAGCAAACACACAGATGAAAAAAGAACTGTATATATATAAAAAATTATATTATTTTAATATTAATAATAAAATAAACTAATAATGTAATAATGTTCTTATTCCTAATTATTGGTATTTATTACTAGTTATTAATATTTATTCTTAATTATTAAAAATTATTACTAATTATTCCTAATTACCATATAAACAATACTAATAATTTAAATTTATTAAGTAATAAAACAATGTAAACAAAATTAAATTACAACTAATTAATAATAATAAAAACTAATAAAAAATTAAAAATAAATAAAAAATTAAAATGAAGATAAATACCTTGAAAATTGATCTGTTCTGATCGTTCTTCAAAACTTTAATATCAGCTCCGGAGAAAAAACTTAAACTGGAGAAAAACTAAACTCTAGAAATATGATTCTGAGAGAGAGAGAAGATAAAGAATGAGAATGAAATGAAAAAAACGGATGGGGGTATTTATAGGTTAGATTAGTTGCGACGGGTCCATTTGCGACGGGATTCCCGTCGCAAATAGTATTATTTGCGACGGGTCCCGTCGCAAATACCTTCGCCAACATTTATTACGGTCAACCGGTAAATAGTTATTTGCGACGGGTCCCGTCGCAAATAACCCTCTGCCGACATAGTATTTGCGACGGGGGAATATTCCCGTCGCAAATACCATTTACCGCCGCCGGCTATTTGCGACGGGAATATTTCCCCGTCGCAAATACGTTTCCCGCGATTTGGCGCGCATCGCGGGAAAACTATTTGCGACGGGGAAAGCAATCCCGTCGCAAATGCCTCATTATTTGCGACGGGGATGTACCCCCGTCGCAAATACTTTTTTAACATGACTATTTGCGACGGGATTT
Organism: Viscum album; assembly: GCA_963277665.1. Taxonomy (NCBI): domain Eukaryota; kingdom Viridiplantae; phylum Streptophyta; class Magnoliopsida; order Santalales; family Viscaceae; genus Viscum; species Viscum album. The sequence goes on from OY728122.1 coordinate 1,387,135,575, forward strand.
AATCCCGTCGCAAATAACCCGTCGCAATTGCTCATTTTTCCCGTAGTGGGTTGTCCTTCGGTATCCTTGTAGAGGGGATGAACTCTATAACATGAGGACGACCATATTCACTCATTTATTCCTCAATATTATCCCCCACTAATAGATTCAAATATTATATTAGTGGCATTATACATGGATGAAGCCTAATTACCACATTTAACCATGGCTAGATCAGCTTGAATGCCTATAATATGATGGATAATATCAATCATGGTAAGAGATCTCGCATATGTACCAAAATATTAATTGTATTGGATGTGTAGTATTATGATCAGTGGATTGAATAAGATTCCCTAGTCATCTGAATCATGAGATGATAGATAAGCTTCTGCATATTTAGCAAATTATGAGAGATGAGCATTATCAGATCAGGGTCCCTTCTATAATTTTTAATTCAATAATTGGAACTAAATCCCAAAAAAAAATTTCAATATATTGGGATTAAAATGTTTTCACATTCACCCCCATTGTCTTGTCCACCAATGGCCACCACAACCATGATGGCTTCATTTCATGGATTTTCTTCGGATGCATGCCCATGGGCATGACCCTCCACATCCATTGGAAATCTCACAGCATCTAATGTGGTAGATCATCGATCCACACTGATGTGATCCTATAAATGATGAGTTCTAATTGTGGGATTAGAGTTTTAAAAAAAAAGTGGGAAGGAGAAGATGAATGTTATGACAACATTGAGATGTTGGGAAAGCGTCTCGTCAGAACATAGAATCTATCTTGTCTCTTTTGGACTTCATGGATAATCCCTTGTCTACAAAGCACCCCCACAACTACGGTCATCATCCTCATACTCTATTTATTCTTCTTCCTCCTCCTATTCCTCCACTTCATATGCATCTTTTTTTTTCTTCTTCTACTTATTTTCATTATACTTCTTCACTTATTTTCTAGATCATTATCATTAACAAGAATCAATTCCCTAAATGATGAATGGATTAATACAACCTCCTATGTAATGAATATGCACCCATGGATGTTAGGTAATAAATCATTCAGTGAAATTCCACTATGCCCACCACCTAGATATTCCAAAATTCTAGAAATTCATTCCCTAGAGGTGTCATTCATTACAAATAAAAATTGATTGATAATGATTATTGAAATGTCATCCCTACAAACCAATTGATTGGTAAAATGGAATGGTTGTCGGTTGTAGGTGATACCTTATTTTCATCCCATGATCTTTATTAGCTAGTCCATGAGGCCACCTCTAGGACATCAATCTTCATAAAGATGAAGTATGACCACGCCAGATGATGTTCCCACCATTGTAGATCTAGTTTTTTCCACCTTTTTCCTAAAACACCTCCCATATGGACACCTATATGTATCATCACTACTCAGATCCTACAATCTTAGGCCGACATCGACGTATGTTGGTGGGAGTGTGATGATTTCTCAAAAACTGTTAGTTATTAGAATGAAATAAAAATAATGAATGATATAGGGGTTTCTCTCTTCATGAGCCATAATATAAATCTTCTTGAATAATAACTAAAAGAATCCAAACAAATATGGAATACATGATTGTGTAAATGGATCAAAAAATATATTTACATCAATCTAGACCACTAGTACACAACCCTAGATTCTCTTCATATATTCTCTCTGCACTAGTGAACCTCACAAGTCATCCACCATATGGTGGACCATAGTTTGGATGGGGATTACGTTGAAATTTTCATAATTTTAGATCTGGATCATGACCCCTTCATTATTTAGAATCAGCAGTCGGGCCTCGACGATGATTAAATGGGATGGATTTAATTTTTTTCCTAGATGGAAGATGGACTTTGGAAATTAATACCAAGTAAGATGAGTTATAATATAGACATGTAGGTACTGGAATAGTCCATATATTCATATAGGTGGTCCTCCCCATCAGGTCCACCCTGGAATATTGTAAATACCTATGAAGACAGACACACCCATACTGACCCTATTGTGATTTTCCATGATCCTAGGAATCATCGACGTTCAAGAGTGAACCCCAACAATTATGAATCTCTCTAGAAACATCCACTCACTCCAGAAGGTTGTGATAAAGGAAGTGTATATTTCTTGTTGATCAAATCTATCATCCATGATGACACCTCACATTAGATATTTTCCTTTATCTATGACCATACAATATGATCCTTCCATTCCCCACTATGACTTTTTGGGAAACTACGTCCTCATCCTGGAATAATTGCCTTCTTATCCCTCTTGATGAACATGTATAACCATACTATGTATGTTATTTTTATAGGATATAATATATCCCCATATTTTCTTTTACATCATCTTATATATTCCATATCTTGATTAAGGTTCATGATCTACCCCTATATATTCTATTTTAACAGGTACTCATCTTTCTAGAGTCCCTTTATAGGGATTCCCTAGATACAATGAATTTCCAAGAGACTAATTCCAACCTACCCATAGAGGAGGTGGAAATATCTGTGTTAGGGTACCACCGGAAGAAAAGCTTTAGAATAGGTTCTTATTGATTGAGGATATGGAATTTTGATGTCCATATAGATTTAAATAGCCTGATATGGCATATATCTTCTATGATCACCTCACATGTGTGTCATACCTATTACAAACAAACTCATTCCCTTGGTAAATTACCTCTAGACCTATAGTACCATTCCTTATACAATCCTATAGTTTCAAATCATATACAGTATCAAATAGTTCATTCATAGTGGGCAGGTGATTCCTCATGCACTGGTTTTTCTCTTATGATCATCTTGGTTCTCAGATTCCATACAGAGATGAACATCTTCTATGTTTCCCAAGAAGGGTGTCCATGAATAGTTTTTTTGTACCAATGGATTCCATCTTCACGTGTGACCCACAAATGCAGGGAGTTTGTCTGAAATATCAGGATGTCCAATTAATTTGGTATACTGATGATCCATAAGGGTAGATATTTTGTTAGGAGGTAATACTTTTGAACCAATGTCATTATTCCAAATATCATTTAATTATCCAACACAAATCTCCTGACATGATGTATTTGGGGAGTCCCAGTAATCTCTTTCCTTCGTGAAGAAATTGAAGTTGTGCTCTTAGGAACAATTTTTTAACTAAACATGTCGATTGTGTTTCAAAAAAACTATGTTTGTGGTTCGAATGATTGAGGATTAACACTCAAATATGTGTCCTTTTTTAATACAGGTCATTAGTTCATAAAATTATGACTATGTAGGATGCACAAAAAAATCTAGTGCTTGAGTGTAAGTAAATTACCATGATTCGGTATTCAACTAAAGTATGCAAACTTAGGCCCAAGGGAGTGAAACTAACAATCAAATAAATATTCAATGTACTATGAATACCCCCCACCATCATGTATTTATTGTCACAAACCTAGAAATTCCCATGCGCACAAGGTCCATTTTTTTCAAGTCTTCATACTTTTCACAAACCACCTCAAATTCATCATTCTATACATAATTTCCCAATTATCCTGACATTTTGTTAATATTTTAGCTCACATTCCAACATGTAAAATTTTTAATGAAAAAATATGATTTAGGATGCGAATGGGCACCTTTAAACAAACTGAACCGAATATTTGACTCACTAGAATGTTATCAGTAGGCCATTAGATTTGAAACCATGATTCAATGGTTTCTCAAAAGATGGAAATCCATGCATAAAAATATCATTCACCCAATAAAATGTAAAAATTTATGTTTCCTCCATGGGAACCCAAAAAGGTCCATTTATGGTTTTTGGAATTGGAGAGGTCTACACATAAATGACCAACTCATGCATTTTTTTTCTTACACACACAATATGACATCAAAATCACATATCCATATCATGATTCATCCTAACCATTGATATGTATTATTCATTTATATTGATGGGTGGCCCCTTTCATTAGGTTAATGATTCGGAAGTCGACCCATATATCTCGAACTAGAAAGACTGCATCTTCCGCTATAGTCTAAAATCCATGGAATTCTCAGGGAAGATGATATTAAGTGAAAGCCCCCTATGTGCCCCTTCCAAATGAGAATATAAGGGCTTGACACTCACACATTTCCTTTTTTCCTAAGCCAACAGCACACGACAAACCCATCATATGCACAAAACATTCTCTTTTATATCACTTCTTCTTCTCATATAGCTTATTTCTGTGTGAAAGCCTCAAATATTATGTGCATCTCATCCAACAGGGTATATATTTTTCCTCTTAACCAATGAAAATCCCACAACATTTATAAACCTACACTACGCTTCCCATTAGGCATCTGGGTTGTGATTTCCTGGTCCCTCATACAGTGTCCCAGGTTGTGTTTCCCAAAATACTAATTCATTTCATATGTATAATCATTAATATGCATTTTCAACATATCATTACTAATCTGGTACTCTCTAGAAACATATCCTCCCCACACTTCCATTAGGAATTTTACGTGCCTTACCTACCCCAAATACAGGTGGGTATCTGTTATGTATAAATATAGGCTGATGATTTGGCCCAACCCATCCAAGCGGCATGAAAGTAAAATTTATAGAAACAAATTCCTCAACAAATGAAATTTAATTGTGGTTTTCCACCATGTGAAGTATCTGGGAGGATTAGAGAGGGAATGTTCACCAGGAACCTTTTACTTCACAACTTTTCAATATTTAGTCCCCATACCATTGGGATTTTTCTCTGTGTGCTCCTCGATTAGTCTCTGTGTATGACCCAACACACTATTGATATGGTTCTCTATGTACTACTGACCGGGACTGAGATCCTCCAATAATATAATTATACCCTCTTCATATAGAAAAACATCCTACTTGGTCTACTACCTTGCATAAGCCACTGAGCATCTCCCTCTGACGCCTCAGTCGTGATGTGACCGTCTATCCTATTACATCATCTTGTCTCTCAAACTACAAATGAATCACATGGGATTAGTGGTTATTATTGACTGTGATACCTTCCTTCACTTGAAAATCTTTCATAGATTAAGCCCATGTACCAAACTGGTCTGCTAACCATGCATAAGACCATTCCATACTGGACTACATGTGTTTTGATCCATGTCTTTGACAAAGTGTATGTATGACATCAATTTGAGGTTCAATCACTAAAAAAGTTGAACCTTGGTTCCCTCCTCCTAGTGGTGAACCTCTCCAATCCTAGTACATGCTCCATCACATCACCCATACACTGGTGATATCATACCCCCTTATAGTGGTCATATCTCTTTAGGGAATCAAGTGGGATGCCATTATATTGAAATCCCCGATCATTCCCTTTCCATCTTGGTAATCTTAGTTAATAATTCCCAAGCACAAGCCCCATTACGGATGTTCCTTGTCCGTGGTTATAATCCCCAATTCCTTATGCATAACTACATGGACATTGATTCCCACCCAAATGGGAAACATATGAAGTCACCCCAGGTTCAATCCCAACACTTCATCTATCTCAACAATTCTGTCTCACTCATCAAATTTGTCTATAATTCATCCGGATTTTACCTATTCCACCATGTACCTGTAAACTCATTCCTTCCATCTGGTTTATCATAGTTATTTAGACACATTCACCTTCAATGTTGTATAAATCAGCCTTCATGGGGTGAAAAATTCCCTTTATGGGAAGCACCACATTCATATCAGTACTCATATGACATTATGATCTATCTATTCATTAGTAATTATAGGTGGTCTCTTACATATGTACCTATCTACTCATCATTCACAATTATTCTGGTCATTCCTTTGTATCTCCGCAAGATGTTAAACTCATAATCCTATTCCCATGCTAGACAATAAACTCATAAAATATCACATATTTAATATTAGATCCCTAAAATAAAAAATGGAAAGAAATTAAACTATAATAATACACTCCATGTTAAATATGGAATAACTCTAGTTTAGGAACCCTTAAGAATCCTCTTATGTGGAAGAATATCGTTGACCAATATACGAGAATCTTGACAAGCCACTGATGGAAAACGTGACTACTCTCTTGAAAAAGGATGATACCCAAACATGACCACATGGAATTCCTATATAGATTAAGATTTTTTAATCTTCATTCATGAAGATATTGCACTTTGAATGTGTTTCATGAAAAATAACATAATCAATAATGGAGACACAGACGTGGAGATGAATTTTGAAGAGGAATCCACATAAGGAGGAATTGACATCTAATCATCCTATTTAGATCAAGGAGAATGCATCTCTTAAAAGATGATAAATGACTACCACCAATGGAATTTGAGAATATTGGGTACAATTCAACATGAAAAAACAAATAACCACACTCAGATGACACCCCTTAGCAAAAATTGTTGAAAACTATCTCAGTGGGAGGATCGATGGATGACTACCACCTTTGACCTCGTTCTCAACACTTGGTAGTTTCTTATCCTTGTATGCATGAAGAATGGTTTTCCCATATATGTTTGTATCATTATATAAGGGATTATGGTAAATTTGACAAAAATTTATTGTAGATATAGTTTCTTATGGAATTATATAGTTATAACATGTGTATGCTATGATGGATTGGGCTTGTTACTTGGTTTAGGGGTTGTGAGGTCTTGACGTATAATACATGATGTATGATATATTTTATATGGGTTGTGGGGGCTCTCAAATACTACAAGATTATATTATGTTATTTGGACATGTTGGCATGATGGATGAGGTGTATATTTTGGTTCTTCGCATAGGTGTTTGTTGGGTAGCCTATTTGGAGAGAGATGATCATGATGTTCGACTTTGGGCAAGCGATGTAAAAAATGGGGAATCTGTACTAGGGTACCCTAGATATTAATTATTATATTACATAATCTTGTATGTGATACTTGGTTAGTGTAGCCATGGTGAGGTTGGAATCATAGTATACCTACTTAGGGGAAGGATAGTTTCACATGTTCATCATTGTTCTATCACATGTTTTCTTTATCATTTTCACAACAGTTTATTGGGAATATACTACAATGTATATTATTTTGCCCACCCAATATAGATATAAAATATTTTTCATGTCATTTGGAGAAGGATGGAGATCTGACTTGTTATTATTAGCTTTGAGATTAGTATGAATTGTTTGGGATTTGAGGTCATGATCATCCCTACATTATGTTGGTTCTTATTGTTTTCCCTAAAGTTTTCGAGGTTGTTACATGTCATTACACATGTGCACTTTGGTTTTCCTTTATATTTTAGTCTGAGCCATTGTTGGTTGGTGACTATATTATATATATATTTATCATGTTTTCTTTTAGAGGGTAATACATCCCATCAGTGTGTTTACAATACCGCCAGTGCAAGTCACCAACAAGGGGTGTACTAGAGGTGAGACTCGAGTGTCATAACCTCTCTTTTCCCATTGATTTCCCATGAGGGGTTCACTCTATGGGAAGGCGGTGTTGAAACCAAAATTCATCAATTCGTTTTACACGATTAATTATATCCATATATTATTTTCATTTTTATTTTCCAAAAAACACCAAAAAAATGATCTCATCAATTCCAATACCTGTTATATCATTTTAACATCACATAAAAAATTTGTAAATATAAAACAAATCAAAAATATTTAGAAAAATATAAAATTAAGAATCAATTGATAATAATAGAAGTATTTTTCTTCCAATACATCAATATATTCATTAACGTACTACTGTGGATTATAAACCATTGAAATTTCATAAAAAATATCCCTTAATTATATATCTCTTAACAGAAAATAGTTTGTCATTTTGTGTATGAAAAGTTTTTGGGAAATCAATTCAATGATATTATAGTTTTTATCGTATATACATGAAAAAATACTATAAAATATTTAGATCATAAATGTAACAAGTTGAAAAAAATTCATATATATGCTTCCATTTAAATTATGTCCAACATTTTTATAAGGCTAGATAAAAATATATTTAATAAATGATATCTTTTCCTCCACAAATTTTTCCATTTTTTCATGAAATTTTCGACTTCAATACATCACTATCGAACTTAGAATCCAGATCAATAATTGTTTGTAACATAAATATTTAATTAAAATAATGAAACATATCATGATCCTATACCCTAGTGGCCTAGATCCAAAGATTACATTATTACATTAGCATAAGATATAATTCATTTCATCCCAATATATATAATATTATAGTATCCTAGGTCAAATATGTTTATACATGAATATATTATTTTGTTTTAAAAAACAAATCACAACATACTAAATATAAATATTATGTATCCTTAATCTCATTCAATGATACAATCTTTAAATATTTGGGAAATAAAAAAAGTAGTGAGATCAAAGGCTCTTATATGGGATTTTTACAACAGATGATATCATGAGTAAATAAATCATAATTAATAATTAATATTAAATAACTAAAATCACATTCCATTTATTTAATGACTTGATAATAATGAATAATTTAATCGAGTAAATAATTATGAAAACATGTCTTCCTAATAATCACATAGAATGGGGATTTTACATATATATAAAAATTTCACCAATAATAACAAGAAAAATAATAACTAATATAATAATGAGGGAATTCATAATGTTAGAAATAATAATAAAATTATGAAGTCCTCATTACTGGGCACAAAATTGATATGAGAAATGTATCATCTTAATACAAAAACCAGATTTCCTCAGGAGACTTAACAATTCATTATAGGGGTACGTAAATTCTATCCCCACCCATCACATAATTTGTAAACATGATTTATTCATATAAATAAACAATATATCCTAATTAATAATCCTTAATAAATAAATATATTTTATGTGGGAATAGAAAATTTAAGGTTAATACTTTCTCTAATAAAATGCATCATAAAATATCATGATAATGAATGAGAAATGTATCATTACACGATATAAAATTTTGATAATAGATGGTTTTTTGTTATTAATGAATAAAAATACTATTAAAATATCACTAAAAACATTTATTGGGAAAATAAACTTTTCATTTTGAAATCTGCATAAAAGAACTAAATATTCTATCAACATCTATATTTTTATTTAGAAATACATAAATAACAAATTGAACAAAATATTCAAGGAAATTAGTTGTTGTCACCGTGAAAAAATTATGTTCATGTTTATTATGTGAATACAATGACTCCTTTATAATTTTTAGTAAAAAGTCAAATTATGCATTTTTAGTAAAACAATAAGAAGGATCATAGTAATCCTATTTATAAAAAATCACACAATGGTAAAAAGTTCCATAAAAATATTATTAAAATATTAATAATATTATCTAAAACATCTAATAAAAAATATTTGTAGAGAACCAACCCCATAGAGCTAGGAGATAGTTTCTATTAACAATTAAAATAGAATTATCACATGTTATCTAATACCAATAGACCAATTGGTTTAGTAGACATGGTAAAATATATTCATTAATGAGTTTTGTGTTATAAATTAATACATTACATAAAATATATTTTTTTCTTCTAAATATTTTTATTGAATATATCATTATTCCATAGATAATATCCTTACATAAATTCTTCATTATACTTATTGGGTTCGTGGGTAAAGGAAACATAATAAAGATGATCTCAAATGACCAATAAGGGTAATTTATATAAGAATAAAGAATTAATCAGAATGAATAAATCAATATGGAGGGGTAAATTAAAGAATACACATTCCATGTAATCAATAAACAGAAAAATAAGTCAATAAATATTTGGGCATGGTAAATGAAAATGAATTTTATTTAGTTTACAAGATAAGGAAAAAGAAATAAGGGAAGGTAAAAAACTAAGACTCGTTGTATTTAATCAATTAACTAAATAATGAAATATATCCATAGCTATGTCAAAAAAAATATAATTTTTGAATAATAACTGAAACTAAATGAAGGTAATGCTTTCTTATTGAACATCATGTGTAAGTAACATGTGTACCTATACTATCAGGATCATTAACAAGACAAATTTAAATAATGCATAGAAACCTGTTTAATTTTTTCAACATATTTTCTTCATGAGAACATATTGATGTGTTAGGGAACTATATATTGTATGCGATACCTCCATAATTACTAGTATAAAGAATTCCATAATTTGAATAATAAAAATAAATAATATTCCTTTTCAAATATCTGTTTGGAATATTGAATAAAAAATTATCAGTATTTCCCCAAATATAAAAATAACTGTTAAATTAGACACCCTTTTGGAAAATGGTATGCAGTTCATAAAATAGTAATATATATGATAAATAAAATGGATAAATAAGTGAAAATTAAATTTTTAATGATCATATTACATTGCATATTTAAAGGGGACTATCAAATGAATCATGGAATTAAATGTGATTCATATCTTCGGTCAAACGAATCATAAACCATACAGAGGAAGAATAAAGATGTTTCCAAAAATATATATTCCAATTAGGTTAAGTGAAACAGTTTTTACAGTTGATAAATTGAAATTGAAATATCTTTTACAAAAATACATGTAGAAAATATCCTTTTTGAAAAATCATTAGAAAAAATTTTCATTGAAAATAAATTCCTCAATCAATTTCATTAAAAGTGTTATTTTTAACATCCAATAGAATATTCAATGAAAAGAGGGTGACTAAATCCATCATTGTTTTAAAAGGTTAAATGAATATTCCTTTTTCAATGTAAAAAGGTATTAAAAATACCTTATTGAGAAATAAACAAGACGATTTCATTAATAACATGGGTAAAAAACAAGAAGGGTAATAATATCCTCACTGAATCTTCAAAAAAATATTATAATCATTTTAAAAAAATTAAAGTTTTAAATGAATTAATGTTCTACAAATTATGAGATAAATATTGTTGGCTTTTCTTGAAATCATTTTCAAAAACATTTAGAGTAATAATTTTGGAAAAATACAACTAATACCAAAAAGGTTAATGAATATAAATTGGATAATAAAATATATGGGTTTAATGATCAAATAATTTCTTATGATGGAATTTCATATATATAAAAATCCCGAATGAATGAGATTATAAAATAAACCCTTGAAAATATTTGTAATGTTGATTTGTGAATCAATTAATGCGTTCCTTCTATGTATCAACCTTAAATTCACATATATAAGAATAGTTATATAAATAAAAAGTCAAAGTTATTATAAATATAATCATATAATATTAAAGACCACAAGAATTTAATATCACACAAATAAAAGAAATGGGGTTACGAAATTCTTTTCCCCTATTAATATTTAAATCAAATCCCCTATGATGAAATAGATCAAATTTTGTATCAAAATATATTTAATAGTTTATGGATAATGATATTATCTTACATGGTTGAAGGATATACACCATATATACGGAAATAGGTGAAAGAAATTCAGTTATTTATTCATGATATGGTTAACAATCACAAAAAGACGTGAGATTTCAAAAATAATCATTAAAAAATAGTATTGAGGAGAATAATATTAAAACATTAAAAACAGTCCACTTCTACATTGAAACATTTGAATCATAATATCTATATGGTAATAAATTTAAATGAAACATGTAATATCATGATTATTATGTTTTTCATGATATAATATTTTAAATGGAAGTATATTTATAATATCATATAAACATGGTTTATAACAACAAATAAGACTCAATGTAATTTCAATTGAGATGAAATCCCTCACCTTACGTCTGAAGTGTCTCATGTGTCTTTGAATTACTGAAAAACAAACTAATATTTATCATTTAGTTGCGTTAAAATGCTTTCAATCTTACCATATCGTTAACCTCAATTATTAAAATGTATTATACAACTACATAAATACTTAATTTTACATCATATGTTTTGAATAAATTCAGTTTATGTGTCAAAAAAACAATGGTATGACATTTATGGTAAAATTGATCATTGCATAAAAATCACCAGAAACTTATTCATCAAACTGTTATCATATTTATACATCAATTTTACATTTAAAACAAATAACCAAAATGGGTTCTGAAAATGATTCAATGGTACAATCTTGGAGAAGGTTGCCTTACGTACGCATGAGTAACAATCTCATTTTTCAATGATCATTATAAAAATATGGTAAGAATATTTATTACATTTAAATAATGATAAAAATATCATAAATACCATTCTATTGATTATATTTATCCTTATATATATTAGTAGTTTTATGAAAAAAATGAATAATATCATTTTGATGATGTGGTAGTCCACAAGTCCACAATTGATGTTATCACTTTTAAATTGTCTGAGAGGGTGATGAAAAATGATATATATTATTTTTATTTGAAGGAGTTTTTCTCTATAATATCTATATATTTTTTCTATATTTTTTATGTCGAATAAATTACATTCTTTAAAAATTCCATGTATCGTATGAATGAATCACATAACTTTTTGGGGGAGGTCATTCACACATAAACAAATGATGTTTCCATTTTTACACAAAATGTAAAGTATAATTATATGTGTCATAAAATAATTAAAATATAATTATTTCACAATATATATTATATATATAATAAATAAATATTGTTTCCATCATAATGGCCAACTATGAATGTTGGTAAAAAAATATACAGTCGTCATTTCTTGTGGCGGTACTTTTCCGTACACAAAAATAATATTTTTTCCCAATTAGATGCATGTATGAGTGAGTGTATGTAGAACACTAAATGTAACAACATTATATTATATTTTGGATAATTATTCAGTTATAAAATAATTACATAATAATATTTTAAGGATAATTAAATTTATATAAAAATAAAATGCTTGTGAAAGATTGTTATGTCTTATTCAGGTAACTCTTTTGGGTTTGAACCCAACACATACATGAAATTATTTATACCAAAGGGGATACTTCTAGGATGAGGGGATGTATTTTTAGGAGATATTTGGTGGGAGTTTTTTCAATCCAATGACAAATTATATCTTTGGAGAAGTGGTAGGATTAGTGGCCTTTTTAATGTAGTTGTGGAGTGGTACTCAATTAATATTTTTAAAAAGGAATTCCATGAAAGTTTGTCATGTTTCAATTGGATCCAATAATTTTCAAATTTCTAGATATTAGTGAAAAATAACGATATATGGTCATAAAACAGCACTTGGAAATGTGTGTAGGTCGTTTTGGAAATTATGCTTATGGTTCATTCTCTTATTATGCTTCATTTAATATTAATTGTTGTAATTAATTTCAATTACATTCCCTAATATATTTAGTCAAAAACTAAGATGTTCTAATAATAAACTATATGTTATTTTCATTCCAAATATATTATACATTTTTCTAAATTATTTTCTAAAAAAATTTGACAAATAATTTAAAATTCATCACATAGGCGAGACAAAAATGTGGGTTTTAAAATTAGAAACAATAAACGGATTGAAATGTTTTTACATTCCATTTAAATTTGAAAATGTCCATAATTAAAGAAATTTGTTTAATTGATACATTTATGATCTAATTAAACTTTGAATCCAAATAAGAATATAATTTTTCCTTACAAATAAATTAGATTAAATAGGAATTTTGAACAAATAATCTGTATTTTTAAACATGCGTTAAATAGATGATATGTTTCTAAATAAGATAAAAATTTCACCGGGACTTAATTATTATGTTTATATTTATTATATTAATCTTATTTTTACATGTTAAATCAAATAAGGTATTAATATTCAAATTTAAGATTGATTCTCTATTAAAAGGTGATAAAATTTCCTTTATAAAAATTTATGCTTTTTTGTCTAACATTGGGTTTGTTCTTAGATTATGTTTATCCCACATGATTGATGAATATATAAAATAATTTATTCAATATATAACAAATATAATTCAATAAAACAATTCACTGTTTGTATAAAAATTTTATTTTTAAGAAAAAACTCATTTGGCATCATAAAAATAATAATATTTCTTTTTATATCCAATTAGTTCTTATAATAATTTATAATTAATTTGTGACCAATGAATTCATTTAATATATTTTTAATACATTATATATCATAATATAGTTAATAATATTAATAAAATATATGATAATCTATGGGTTATAACATATTATATTAAATAATTGTATTTAAATAATTCATTGTTATTTGGTGAAATGTTGTCTTTCATGTTACACATGTTATCGAGGAATGAATCTCATTCACATAACAAAAACTATAATGGAAATTAATAATTGATATTTCTTACATAGAAATCATAAATTTTGAGAATGTTTCATAAAAGTTTCTCTATAATAGAGAAAATGGGAAGTACATGTTCACATGGACTACCATGTAACCTGGTCTCTAAGTTGGAGAACTTTAGTGGAACATGAAAATAAATACATGGAAGGAAAAGGGAAAAAATTTGTATGGAGTGATTGAAGTTATCTATAAAAGACAAGTGAATGATGAATTTAATGTTTAGGTCCACATATAACTAAATATATGATGATTTAAGATACCATTATTTCAACAGAAATTATGGTATTGGGAAAAAATTTTGTTTCCAAATAATTTTCGTAATATTGGGTAATTATTTTACTAATCAATATTATAGGGAAATATTCTTACATGATAGGTTTCACATTACTAAAAATTGATAATAATGGTTATTTAGTAAAATTTATTCATAAAATTTATTATATAAAAACATTTAAAAATTATCCTGGACATTGCGTAGGATAATGGTTTACCTGAAACCCTATTCATCTTTTGGTCCTAGGATCAAAAGCCAATAACTGGATAGAAATGATAGGTTATCAATCAGCATAGATGTCATTATTTTATAAACCCATATTAATATAATTTCTCTAATAAATATAATCTATATCCTCAAAATTAATATTATAACTAAATATAATTTTAATAATGTTTTGTAATACAACCTGAATAAAAAATAGCCCCTCGATTTTATTTCAACATAGGTACTTCCTTTTTATATTTTTTATCCTCGATATCATTTCTAGGATTTGAAAATCCTAAAATCATATCTTCATTCAAAAACCAAATAGTTTTAACATATGTTATTAATTTTCATTATCTTCATAAACAGATCAAAATCCATTGTTAAGAAAATATATATAATCCTAAGAATATACACTGGGAGTATCAAACTATGTGTGTATTAAGGAATGTTTTTATGTTCCTAAAAACACTATGTTAGGCCCTAAACACCTTTTAAGAGTTCATAATTTTTGGAATATTTATCCCAAAACCATTTCTTCTTGTAGTATCTAGACGTTGAGGAATTTTTAGAAATACCCTCAAAATATCTATGATTCCAAAATAGTTAATTTTATAATATAATTATCCTTAAAATCTAATTTAAGGTTACATTCTAATGTATATTTTTTTATAAATATTGTGCCTAATGATTCTACAAAACTTTATTGGATACATACTGTAACAACAAGACCATAGAGATACCAAAATCAGTGTCTTTGATCTATTACATTTTCTTGATTACATAGGAAAGAATCCCGAAGGATCGATCATTTTAGAAGTCTTGGTAAAACCAATATATAAATGAGTCCTATATATTAATTGAATACACTAATTAAATGATATTTTGATTCTTCTAAATATAAAATTAAATAATAACATCATTCCATCTAGCATATACTTTAAAAAATTATCATTTTACATCTTGAGTTCCTTGAGAAAGAAAACATAATGGAGAGCTAAAATTATCAGTATGTGTAATGTATTTTTGAATAGAAAATGAATCAATATTAATAATTCATTATGGAAGTGGAAAAAAATAACAAACATTCCAATTAATCAATAGGATTAAAAATAAGTGATTAATAAAATTGTCAAGGTAACTGGAGACACATTCCATCCAAATAACTATAAATGAAAAAAAAATATGGAATGGTATAAAATTGAAACACGTTCAATTTAATCTATGAACTTAAAATGAAATGTATCCATAGATATTTCAGCACAAAATATCATGGGAGAATAATAATTTAGGCAAAATAAAGGAAATGTATCCTTAATAGATGCCACATCTAAGGAACATGAAATCTTATAGCCTCAAGACCATTCACAATAATGTTTAAAACTACATATAGAAACCCATTAAATTTCCACAACTTATTAAATGCTTTTACCATTAAATTAGTCATGGATCTATATAAATTATGGGATCCACCTATACTTAGTAGTCCATTGATTTAATCACATCAAATGACCTAAATAAATATTATGCTTTATTAAATATTTTTATTGAATAAAGAATAATGAGTTATAAATATTAACATAAATAATAAATTAACTATCAAAATAAAAACCATATTTCAAATGTTATATGGTTTTGTAAATAGTAATATCCCTGATAAATAATATTTATGGTATGAATAAAATATATACAATGTGGAGTAAAATTAATGGTTTTTATAATAATTATTAGAAATAAAAAGATATTTAAAAACAATCCCTATTCAAATATCCATTGTTTAAAAAAATTATTTGAAACCCCATTTATTTGAAAATATCATTTTAAAAAGTATATATAAATAGGATCCTTTTCAATATGTTAAGGAAATGTCAAAATAATAATAATTGTTAAATATGTACTTAATGTATGAGGTATAAATAAAATTCCTTTCTCATCGTAAAAAATGATAGAAAATTTCCTTGTTTGAAAGCAACAAAAATATTAATTTTTAAAAATTGGTATTATACAAGAAAGATAAATATTTATTTAGTATATTATATTAAATAAATTGTTAATTTTTTTTACAAAATGGGTGTCTTATTAAGTAAATATGTTCTCTCACTAAAGACATAAATATAGTCGGGGTTTTTGTAAACACATTTTCTAAAACATTTTGATTAATAAAAATTAGAAATTTTTTAATAATTATTGAAAAGGGTAATTAATAACCAAATGAGGATAAAATTAAAAGGTTTAATGTCAAACTTATTTCAACTTATGGAAATTAAAGTGTAAAAAATAAGTAAAAAATGAGATTTTAAATTTAACAGTTCAAAAGAATTATATCATTGATGTGAGAATTCATCAATTTGTAGATTAGGTGTATTAGTTGTCAAACCACATATTGAATAGGATGTACATCAATAGATAGTGTAGGTAATTATTCCCCTAATGATTGAATATTAGTGACAATAAATATGTTTTACAACTTAATGAAATGAAATTTGGTTATGAAATTCATTTCCACTTCGTAATATTCATCTCAAATCCCATTAAATCATATAGTTCAAATTCAAACTCAATATATCATGAAGAATGAATGGATCATGGAATTATATGAAAATGTTGTGGTATATAAAAAATATATAAGATATTTGGTGAAAAAAATACGTGATCATTTCAAAATGAGGTTGTGAATCTCAAAAGGAATATAGATTGAAAATATAATCACTCAAAAAATTCTTTAGGAGAATAATATTTAAACATTCCAATGTGTCCTATAGAATTTTGATATATTTGATTCATAATATCCATGATATAATATAATTAAATGAAACCTCTATTATCATTGGAATAATTATTTATATTATATGAGAACTAAAATGTTAGTATATTCACCATATTAAATAAACTAGGTGCATAACAACAATTAGGTCTTAATGGAATATTAATTAAGACAAAATCCCATAGCTTATGTCTGAGTTGTCTCCACTACCATTAAATACATGAATAAAAAATTATAATAATTATTTAATTTCATGATACCACATTTCATTTTTATCATTACATATATTTCACTTGTTACAATGTTTTATAAAACTCCTTAAATAATTAATATGACATCAGGTGTTTT
The DNA here is from genome assembly GCA_963277665.1 of Viscum album. Taxonomy (NCBI): domain Eukaryota; kingdom Viridiplantae; phylum Streptophyta; class Magnoliopsida; order Santalales; family Viscaceae; genus Viscum; species Viscum album. Next base: position 1,387,153,412 of record OY728122.1, read on the forward strand.
GACAAAAATCGGTTTATGTGTCAAAAACAACTTTGGTATGTAAACTATGATCTATTTTTTCATTCGATAAACATATATTGAATGATAATAAAAAAATAATTAATCATATTTATTCAGAATTTTACTCATAAAACCAACAATTATATATGGGTATGAAAAATGAGTCAATTTTACAATCAAGGAGACGGTATTCCATACATATACATGAGTAACATTGTCATTTTTCAATCTACATCAAAAAATAAGGTCAGTATAATAACACTATTCAAAAATGATAATTATATCATCAGTAAAATATTATTTAGTAAAATATACTTATATATGTAATTCATGTGATGTAAGAAGGAATAACATCATGTCTAGGAGGTGGTATTCCACACGTCTATGAACTACAATATCTTTTTTATAGTGTGTGAAAGGATATGATGAAAATTGTAGATATTAGATTGATAGAAATTTAATTATGTAATGAATAATATATATATATATATATACATATTATATGTCACATATATTTAATTATATCCATTCCTTATACATTCCTTCTTTTGTGTGAATGAAACACATCAGATTGAGGGGGCAGTAGTCAACACTTCCAAAAACGATGTTATCATTTTTATAAAAAACTATCTCTATAATGATATTTTTTGAAAAATAATTAAAAAATAACAAATAAAAAATAAATATAATAAAAATAACTAATATATATATATTCTATCATTATGGAAATCACTGAATGTTGGTAAATGAAAAATTACTAGACTTTGTTTCGTGATGGTGTAGTTTTCCATATAAAAAAATAGTATCTTTGATACCCATTAAATGTATGTGTGGGTGAGTGTAGTTATAAAACCTATCATAACAACCTAATAGTATATATATTATACATGAGTTTTTATTAAATCTAGAAATAATAATATTTTAAGGACTTGTGAATTGAAATAAAACAAATAATATTGAGGGTGTTTGTTATCTCTTATTTTGTTAACAACTTCTAGTTTGACAAAAAGGCTTCCATAGATTGATTTTTCTATATCAAGAGGTGAAGGAAATGAGCGAATGGATTTTCTGTATACATTTTGGCTGATATTTTACTATAAAATGTAGGTTAATAGGTGATAGGATGTGGGATGAGAGGAGGCCATTCTATAGTGGATGATGAGTAGCACTATAGTTATATTTTGAAAATGGAATTTTGTGCATTTTATTTAAGATTAAATTAGGTCAAATAATGGTATGAATTAGAATAAATAGGGAATATGGTCGATATATGGCCACCCAATATATCATAGAAAATATCATTGGTCATTTTTTTCATTTAGATTTGGCTTTATTCTCTTAATAAGCTTAATTTAATGTTAATTGTCTTAATTAATTGTAATTAATTATAATAACTTTTTTGGTCAAAAACAATGTTGGTATTTTAATACATTATACATTTTTATGATTCCATATTTGGAATCCTTTTTTACATATTCTTATCATGTATGTGGAATAAATTAATTCCAAATTCATCCTACGGGTGGGATGACAATGAACGTTTTTAAAGTTAAATGTTGAAATGTTTGTTAAGATTTCACATTCATTTTAAAAGTAAAATTCACCCCAATGAAATAAATTGGTTTAACTGGTCAAATTATGATATTATTAATCCTTATGAGTAAATAATGGTATAATTTAACCATATATCTATATTATATAAAAATGCAGTTCCGTAATAAAATTAATTTTTTTTAACAATTCATTAAAAATGTGATATGTTTCCAAAATATATAAAAATTCACCATAAGTTAATTATTTGTTTCTATTTAAAATATATAGTTTATTTGGACTAATTAAATCAAATAATGATCCAAAATTCATATTTAAAATTGTCTGTCCATTAAATGCTGGTAAAATTTCTTTTATTAATATACTGGTGTGGTTGTGAGAAATTGTGTTTATTCATCTATTATTAAAATTAATCCTAAATAATTAATTAGAAGAAAAAAATATTTTTTTTAATATATAACATATATATTTAATTAAATTCATTAACTTATTGTTATTCATTATGTTAATTAAAAAAACTCCTTGGACAAAAACAAAAATTTTAATATCTAATTTACTATAAAATTACTTCTTATTTTTATATCTCAATAACTAGTATCCAATTTTTTTTTTTTAATAAATCATTTTTTTACTAAGGCAGTAATTATGATTCATAACAACTAACATAACAGATGTGTTATATCATATTTTATTATATAATAATATTTAAATAATACATTATTATTTGGTGAAACTCAGTCATTCAGGTAATATAACAAATCATGTATAGTCACTAATGCTGGTAACACAAGTTATATAGGAATGAAACTATTGTGTATGATGTTTGAAAACACTATTTTTCATGAATTAAAAGCTATATCATGTATTGAATTTATTTAAAACAATAAAAATATATTAGAGTCCTGAATTTGTATATTAACGTACACTCATGGGGATTCATTTCATTCACTATATTAAAAACAGATGTAATTTTGAATTTCCCATTGTTTTAATATGGATATATAAGAAACAATTATGGACTAAGAAGATAAAAAATCAGTTTTTTTAAATAGGATTTTTGTATATAGTGTAAATGAAGTTTGGAAAATGAATGGAAAACATATAATATCCATAAAAAACAATTGGTGAAGAAAATAGTTTGGTTTACTATATTATGATAAAATAATACTTGCAAGTAATACTTAATCACAATCATTAGTAAATTAGGATGAGTTAATGAATTAAACCCTTACCATATTCGTATCTTTTGAATCATAACACCCATGAATCAAATAACCTAAAATGAAACATTAAATATCAATAATATATTGATATTAATGATATAACATATCAATGGCATAGTAGATACACCTAATAAAAATATATTGGGGGATAATACCATATATGTCATCATAAAGTGGAAATTGACAAGAAATGTCTTACAATGATAATACAATTGAGTGAGAATTAATCAATGAACTTATTAAATGTTTAAATTTTATCACTAGAAAAGTTGAAATACAAAATAAAATAACTAAAACCATTATAATCATAATCAAATAACATAATGGACAATGATGATGTTATATTACATAATGAAAAGAAATTGTGTTATGAAACCACTTACTACATAGTATAATTGAGGGAAATTTAAATATATAAAACTATTTTGATGGAAACATAATATAAAAATAAAAATGATGTAGTAATGGTATAAAATATAAAAGGATAATTTATACAACAAATAAAATAAATTGGTTTCATTAAAAATTATTTGTCGATTACGAGAAATTGAGGCAAAATCATATAAAATTTATTTGAGTCATCAAATACATATTTTCTTTTCTAAATACTATACCTATGAAAATTATTTATATTTTAAATAACCATTTTCATTTTTATTTTTGTTTTTAATTTATTTATTACCATGTTATTTTTATTTACGTACAAAATTAAAGTCATATATAAAGGTTTGACGATATTTTGTTGATATGTGAATGATGAATTCAATATGATGACTATGGTAGAATAGGTAATTTCGGAATTTTTTACATAAAAATAATAATTATCTAATTATAATTTATAAGGGCAAATTATTCTATCAAAAATATTAATGAATTATGTTAATGAATAATGATCTACATAACAATCATGGTGATGGTAGTTTGATTGTAGTAATGGGTGAAATTTATATTTTTTGATGATCAAGACATAAATAAGGTATATATTGGTTTAACATTTAGTAATTATAATTATAAAATAATTATTATATTATTTATTTTAATATACTTTTATAATAAATCCAAATTATATTGAAATGAAAACAAATCACATCCCATCACGGAGGTGGTAATCCACATGCATGCATGAGCGATGTTATCATCATTCAATGAATAGAATGCTATGAAAATAAATGATATATGAACATAAAAAATGATAAATGTGGAATTTATAAAAAATATATATATTAAATAAGTAATTAAAAAATATATTCAATGAAACATCCAAAAACAAATTTAGTTGTTTGGACCCACTCGTTTGAGTATCCAATGATTGGATATGTTAGTTTGTTTTTTCTATAGTTTTTCTAGAGTTTTTTGATGGTATCATGGAATGTGAATAGTTTTTTCATGATTTAATCATTTTTATGAAATTTTTGAAACATACATAGAATGTGATCATGTAGTTTTTTTATTGTTAAACATTGTGTCTGGATTATGTGTGTAGCTCTTCCATGGTCTGTTCTAGGGGCACATGTATATTCAAAAAAGTTATTGTAATTATGCGACCTAACTATGGAATTCGTCTAATATTAAATAAAGCATCAAAGATATAAATTTTAAACCGGATCCATATTGTTCCCTCAACCTCTTCCACTGAAACCTACACATGATTGTTTGGATTTTTTGAGCAATCTATATCGATTTTGGCTCTATTAACCACATTTCTTAGTGTATCGATGTACTAATAGGTGTTGGGATCAGATTTTGGTGATTTAATTTATTCATTATAATAAATATATATTATTCTCTATATTCCTTATTCCTAGATCTCATTATGTACTTTTGATTCAAATGATGTGGTTTGAATGATGCGGGATTGTGGGTCGAATATCTCGTCTCTCTTATTTTATGATTTTTCTTCTCTGAACAGGATATCACCATAGAAGGTAACACATATCATATTCATTGTATTTGGATTCCAGATAATCCATATAAATGTTTCCACTATTTTTTTTATTTTAATTAATTTTTCCTTGTGATATCTAATTTACATTCTTCTTGACATCAATCATAAGACCATTGAAATTTGTCAACAATATTCCTTTTCAAATATTCTTCGACCATAAGATATTTGAATTGGAAATGATTTTCTTTAAATGCGTATTTTATTAATTTCCCTCAAAAATTAATGATTTCATTAAATTTCTATTAATTTTTAAATTGTTTTCAATGAAATGATAATGGATTGTTTTTTGAAATTGTTTTATTCGGACCAGATTTTGAGTTATAAACAAAATGTCATTGATTTTAATAATGTTAGTTAAAAACATTATGGCCTTTCTATAATTTCAAATGCATGTATTTAGGTATTGAAAAATATTGCACGTTGAATGATTTTACCATTGTTTTTAAATGGCATGTCTTGGGTATATTGATTAAATGATTCATAAACCATGAAATAGGGCATAATAACATGTTTTGAAAAGTATTCAGGACATTTATAATGGAATACCTCGATTGAATGATTTATGGTTGAATTGAAATATATCATTTCTAATGTCCTTTATGGAATTATTATTATTATCGGTGAAAGGAAATGGGTATGATTATACTTTTGATTGTTGAATTTTATAAATTCCGTTGAATTCAAATTGATGATTCATGAAGACCTAGTTGGAAATATATAACGATAATCTCTAGTAATAATTATTTAACACATACTTCATGATTCATGTACTTCTAATTTTTGTGTGTTGGAAGTAGTTTAATTTTCTCTAACAGAGTTTATGGTGTGATAGTGAGATGTTAATTGAGGTCCAAGTCCCATAATTGTTACATATATGGATCCCCTATGTGATCCTCAAACCATTAGTATCGTACCCAAAACGATTCCATAGTCATGGAAACATGTATATTTAGTTGGGATGAACTCGATATATTATTCACTAGCCGACTCACACCTTTAGATTTGATCCATAGTGAATATAAAATTATCATGATACAGACATGAAACTAGAAATGATGGTGTGCGTTGAATTGAATTTATTGAGACATGTTAGACTACATATATGACAAAAAATAGATATGTTGTAATTTTATTATATATTATATTGTGGAATTAATATTGTATTATGTTGTAATGATGTCATCCATATACTTGACACTCGATACAGGACATCATTCAATATCTCTTTTTGGAACAAGAGTTTAGATACACAAATAATTTATTATAATTATGCACTAGAACACTACTGTATTGAATCATTCTTATATTCCCGAATTAGGATCATAATATAAACATTTCTTGATTATTTGTGCCTTCTTATTGATTTTTTAAACAATTTTCAACAAATATAATTTGTTTTTAAATGGTTAAATGACTTGTTTTACATGTATATTTTGATTAATTATTTTTAAATGTTTAAAACTCCATTTTTAAATTAATCCTCAAGCTCTCTTATTTTCACTCCTCTATTAGCATATTTTAAATTCGTTATCAGTATTTTGATAGACTTATTTTTGTAAGCCTACTAGGCTCTTTATAAAAAACTCTTCTTATTCCTTTTAGTGTTTTTAGCATTATTGATCTTATAGAAGTTGTGTGAACTCTGGCCTTCCACTGTTATTTTGAGTCTTGGTGACCAGGGGATGGAGATTTGGGATATGGTGAGTGGTCGTGGACTACAAAAAGAAGGGTTTTTGTAGTTTTGGTTTATTTCTATTTTTGTATACTCTATATTTATATGTTAAGATTATTCTAATGGATGAATCTAATATTTTTTAGGTAGTGTATTTTTATTATTTTAATATTTTTAGGGGGAATTCATTCAAACCATTTATTTATGGATGCCTATATTCTTTTCGTCGGCCTATGGAGACCAGTAAATCTTTTTTGGGTTATTGTATAATTATCATAGAAGGCAGTATAGAATGTTTTCTTGGATGGTTTTTCACAAATGGTATCATTAAAAGGTATTTCCATTAATGATTGAAATTCTCCATAAAAGACATTATGTTATCCGGGGTTATTCATGGTAGAATGGAGATTTATTATTTAAGAAGACTAAAGTGGTATTTTGTGAGAGTGTTCTTTGTCACTATCTCATCATGATGAGAATTATGTTGACATGTAATTTGATACTAGAGTCTCTCTTTTGAGTTATTTTATTCTTGATTAAAAATTAGGACTAGATTCCATATGATATTATCATTGATTTTGATAGTCTATTATAAGGATTGGGTTGGAATTGAAAAATCACTAGAGTTCAAAATTCCTTAACTATTTGGTAAATTATAAGGTATTATGGTGGATGATATGGAAGTCAATTAAGAATATATTTTTAAATTCTTATATTGTTAATGACCCATTCTACAAATCCAAGCAATGTTTTTCTCTAACCCATCATTGACACATTGTATGTTATCATCCTAGTGACTACACATGTGTGACATTAGTTATAGGATGTATGGATATTTCATTATTTCATGATCTATTTTGTTCATTTCATATGTAATCCATTAATTAGGGTTTTAACTCCATTTTGAATACCAAATTGTGTCTTAATTAATGTTGTGTTGAGTTATTAGAAAAAACTCAATACCAAAATGTTATTTTTATGTAATCATTTGTTGGAAAACTAATTATCAATGTCTACTATTTTATGTGATAAAATAATGTTTTTTTTTCTGAAATTTTGGTCGGTAATGGATTGAAAATTAAATGGATATGATTATTAGAAATGGGGGATATTGATTTTCAAAGAAGAATTTTTTTTAAAAGTTACGATAAATAGTTTTTGGAATATTTATTAATTTATATAAATATTTATCATTTTAAAAGGAGTGTTTAACGTTTTTTAATTGGTGAATTAAAATGTGGTTTTAAATAAATATATATTTGATAAAAAAAATGCATTCTTTTTGGATGGTATTTTAATTTCTTGTATGTATATATTATGACATATTTAATATTCATGTGTTTTTTATTACAAAATGTATTCTAGAAATTCATTTTATAGATATAAAATGTTGCTTCAATGATCTCGTACTCGGGGTAGTTGTTTATGTTTCCCATAAGTGTTTTCTTACATTTTTAACTCTACCTAGAATCTATAACATGTGATTGATACATAGACATACCAACCATTGAATCCCATCCTTGAATTCATGATTTTTCATCCACTTAATTATAAAATTTGTCTAGGTTCTATTTAGGTAATAAAGTTACTTAAAGATATTGATGATAATTGTTTATCTCAAGTCTCCTATTAGACTGAATGTTATATCTATAAACTTCATATTTGAGAGACCCACCCAAGATTGGGGGTATGTTTTGATTCCCTGGGGTATTCCTGAACTAATGTCTTGAAAATTATTTATGGCATTATTCATTTGATGCTAGTATCATGACTAAGAAAAAAAGGATAAATTTACTATGTAGATGGATTTTGGAATAGTTGAAGAAATTTTTTAGGGTATTTAATGAATTTACCACTTATGGTATGTTTCATAATGGGTACTTTTAGTGATGACTTCATTATGGACATATATTTTAAAAAAGGACATCACCTACACCTCGTATCTATCATTCATGGGGCTGATCAAATCCCTTATTTGGATAATATCAATTAGAATTTCTCATGTGTAGTGGAGCTATAAAAATAAAATGAATTGATAAGTTTCTCATTCTTTTTAGTTGAAGTAAAATATCCTAGTTAAATGAAGCATACACTTTTGCTTTCTGGTGTGGAGAATATGGTCTTTCTAAGTGGTAGTCTTCAAATACATTATGATTTCATAAATGGAGTAGAACATTTGTTCATCTTAAGGGGATTTGAAATTTTGGTGATTGGAAATGGAATATATGATTGAAAAAATCATATATTAACTGCAGGGTACTAGATACTTCATGATAATAGGGTTCAATACGTATGACTTGGATTTAATATTTTCATATAGAGGATGGGTTGCAGGTTTTTAGCTACTAATGTCTAGATGTAGTTTATGATGATCCAGATTTCTGATTTTAATGTGGGAGTAGAAATTTTGGATTTTATCCATATTGTGGATTTTTGGTTTCATAGCCCTTTAGTTATGGGATATTTGTGATGGTTCCTTCTTTGAATCAGATTAATTCATTTTTGAATTGATTACATGATAATGTTTTTGATTTTGTGAGATCATCGTGGTTGTTCCTTTCAGATGCGAACTCAAGAATTATTATCCTTATTTGTGATCAAATTTATGTCCTTGATATTAATTGTTCCACTGCTGATAGTGAGAAACATGATGATGGAATACATTGAGATATTGGCCTTGATTTTTATCCCTTAATGTCCTGTTTTTTTATGACTTGGTGGTATGATCGTACATAGTTTTGTTGGACGTTCTCACTTTTAAGAGTGTTGTTCTTAATTTTGTGATGACCTATGCAGTTGATCTCATTTTATTTGTACTTGGACGGACCATGGTAATATTCATAGGTGACTAGGACGATGTGTATTTTTGATATACCATGCACCCGATGGTGCTATGTTATGATATGATGAGAGTGTTGGTGTTTGATATGATGATATCATCATGGAATGAGGATGAATTTTGAAAATTCTATATTCCTATATTAAATACACACTCGGTAAAAATGAATTTCATTTAATGAAATTTCTTAATGGAATTTGATCTTATATGTTTCTCCATAGTGTATTGTTGATGTATCTTATTTGTTTCAATGGTTTATTTTTTTCTCATGTTATAAATTTTTTTTAACATCAACTGATATGAGACATATTCATGGTAACACATAGTTATCTATTTCGGAGACACTAGTTGATCTCGGCATGATGATCTTTGAATAATGTTTGTGTTGTTATCAATTGGGCGAGTATATCTTCTGCAACACATACTGACCACATCATAATTTTAATGAGGGGTTTCTTAATCTATAATAATGTTCTATCATTTCGACTAGATTCTATATAGGGATAGAAATTCCAATTCTGAGTAGAATCTAAAATATTTATACTAATATTTATGTATTTTAACCTATTGATTTCAATATCCAATGATAAGATATCAATATGGGGTTTTTCAAATATTACTTCTAATTATTAAATATTTTAAGACTTGTGAATAGATTGTGCATGGTTAGGAAATGTGTGAATCTTGTACATAATGGGGATTCATGGTTTAAGAAATGATAAAATATGTTTTCTTCATATGTTTCAATATATTTTAGGGAACTATTTGGAGTGTATAGTTAGGAAACAATTTGTAAAAATTATAAGACCTAACCCAAGAAACTATGTGAATGGAAATTAAATCCCCCAAAATACTAATTAATATTCTAAACTCATTAATTTCATGATGATGTAATTTCATAGAACCTTTCATAGAATCATCATGTTAACGTTAGATCTTCCCATTCTTGTACCATTTTTTATTTTCAATTTTTATGATCTTACATAACGTGTTTGTTCTCCTTCTTTCCCTTATGGTTTCATGTTTGGGTGACCAAGGGAGGTTTGATTGGTACATGAGTGGTTATCATAGACCAATAGAAGATGGTTTATTGATGATTTGTTTAATATTTATCATTTTATCACCTCCTTGTACAAGTTATTATTATACTCATACATGTATCTATAGAGATTTCCACATTATTCATTGATTATTATAATATTTTTTGGGAAAATTATTCCCAATTATTATTTATTGATGAAATTATGATAATCATTGGCCCATTTAGATCTTTAATTCCCATAAGTTTATTGATTAATTTGATCAAATAACAATTTAGATGGTATTATGGGATTTTTCTTAAAATAAAATCATGGAAAATTAATTACAGTGATTAGAGATAATCATTTTAACGTTAAACAGAAAATATGATTTTGTTTCCAATTATTCAGAAGATGTGATATTTTTACGTAAAATTAACATTTTCACATATTTATATAATGTAGACACATATGTTATTTTATAATAATTAATAAATAATATTTTCTTGGGGAGGATGCATAAATAATAAAAAACAGTCATTTAAGAATGATTCCTCTTTGTCAGAGAACCCCAATATGTTTATACAAAACTCTATCATATAAGGTTTTTATAACAAAAAAAATCAACTAGGAAATTTGATGTGATGTATATATTATATTTATTGTGGAATTTTTGAGCTCAATGGTTATTTTGAGGTTTGAAATAAGTAGGATGAGTGATTCAATTTGCTTATTGAGGGGAGGGGAACATTTGGAATGTCTTAAAATTATAAATTAATTCAAATTAATTTTCATATTAAAAATGATTTAAAATGATAATATAATTAGATAGGATGATTATAAGTCTTAAAAATATCATCAAATAATATTTTCATATGGTTTAATTATTAATTACCCATATATTTTCCTTTAAACACAACTCAACACTTTTTGAAAATTTCTACGATAACGTGGCATTTCCTATTTAGTGTCCATGAAAGATACAATAGGTTTATATTCGATAACAAATGAAGAATATATGATATATTCAAATATATAAAAATCCTTTATTGTAATAATAGGTTTTGGTATGTTATAACCCATTTAATAAATTTTTATTTAATTAAAATTAATATTTTTACAATTTTTTATAGTATAATATTAATTTGACATCAAATACATCAATTTAAAGTTGGAAGTACAATATAATAATTTACCAAAATTTTAATATTATATAGTTATCTATCAATATCTAGGAATAATATAAATCACTCATATTATATTACTTTTTTTATTTTCAAAATCACTTATTTTGGTTTTCAAATACTTAATTAAAAAGTGTATTATCATTTCATAATTTTTAAGGTTTTTATATAATCACAAAAAAAAATACACAATTCAAATAATGTCGCTATAACAAAAATAATTATTATTATCAATTCAAAACCTCCTTTTTACATATGTTTTCATATAAAAGATATTTATAATTAATAAAGAGGCCTTTTTCACTACATGAAATATTATACAGGTCGCTTTATTTGTCAAGTGACATTGAATATATAAATATGATGTATAAGGTAAGTGGATATTAAATACCATTATAATATAATCTTTCGTTTAAGAAATGTTGGCCTTTTTATTTAGATTTACTCTAGGTTGACCTGATATACCCATTTACCGTGATGCCATATTTTTAAATTTTTAACTATTAATTATGGAAGAATTGATATTCTTAATAAATACCTCAAAATTCGATGATTACAAATATGATATAAATATTTATAAATTATTTATCTATAAGTGGAATAAATTTATTTTTAATGTATCACAAAATGTTGAAATAAAAAAATATTTCTAACATAATTCCATTATAAGAGTAGAGGTAATTTTTTACCTAGATGTAATATAATTCAGATAAAAAATTAATTATTTGTATTAATTTTTTATTACGGAGGATCATTTTAATATAGAATAATTTTTTAAATATTATGATGCTTTTTCAAAAAAATTCTTTTTTACAAAAAATGATATTTTTCATTATTCTCCAAAAAATAAATAATTTTAAGAAAATAATGAAAATTAGCATATGATAATACTAAAACTATAATTTAAAAAATTCAGATATTTTAGTTCAATATAAATTTTAAATTTATTTGAAATTAATTATATTATTTTCTCAAAAAATCAAATTAATTTTTTATGGAAAATATTTATATAATGGAGTTATAGATATTACATCATATTGTCTACATATTTATAAATGAAAGTTGATTATATAATATATTTTTAAATTTTTATGAAAAATATATTAATATTAAAAGCATAGTTCTAAATTGATTTTTTTAACCTTCACTTTAAATGTTTTAATAGTATACTGTAGTTGTTTTTAACATTTTGTTGTGCATAAAATAAGTTCTCTAAGAAATGTATTTTATTTTAAAATAACTATATCTAAAATATCTTCGGGTTAATTTATATCACCCTTAAATATATTTCACCTTATAATTCTATTTTGTTCATGGAAGGACAAAATATTTTTAATAACAAACAATGTACATAGGACTACTGAATCTTCTTATGAAAAAATTACAAATCCTAATGGTTTCATTAAATAAATGTTATTATTGTTCTTAGTTAAAGAAATAATTATTGGGATGTCAAAATATATGAATCAATGATAATATTAACATCAAGTGGATAGTATTGATTAATATAATTTTTTTAATAATATTGTAAATTAATAAAAAACATTAAATCATTGATTTGTGAACAAACCATTGATTCCATTGAAATGGAGTTGATATGATATCATTTTTATTTCAAGATCACTCTCCAAGATTAGGACAATTCAATCAAAATCTATAATATTAACACAACTAATTATTCTTTTTATCACCCTGATAATTTATGATCTATTTCATTTTGAATAAATATAATGGAATTGATATCTTCTAATACACACAACCATGCGTTTCAGAGAAGTCTAACATAATACACTGTTATAACCAAAAATTTAAATTTTAATGTATAAATAGAATCAAATGAAATATTTAAAGTATATGTGTCACGACCCATCCCCCAGGGATCGTGCCGTGACATCCCCAAGTGTTCCTTCCATTGGCCAAGGGCTGTCTAAATGCACTGAAAGGTGTATCTATAATACGGGAAGACATTGCATTTAAAACTATAGAAACTCACAGAGTAGTATGCAACAAGTGGAAACCACATAGAATAGAACACAACAAAATCAACGGAGAAGTAAACTACTTTAGTAAAGAGTTCTCAAAATAAAAGGGTTCCTGAATACAAGACCAACTTGAAAAAGTACCCGTACAACTTAAAAGGTACAAAACAACTGAAAAGTGAAAGGAAGCTATTGGATCGTCCACCCTGGATCCTACCATAAGGGTAGAAACAACTCAGGATCTGTAGTTCCTGCGTCACGTCATGTCAAAAATGTCCATATCCAAGCACTGCCTAGTCCTAGCTCCCTCAGCCTCGATCAAAGTTATAACTCATCTACACCAGACACAACTAGGTACGTGTGAAGCTCGTGGAGGGGTGAGTATGACGATGCTCTGTAGGGATGATGGGACCCTCGTAGGAATCCAAGAGATCTACAAAGGATGAACCAAAAAGCAAGAAGAAAAAGTACACAACAGAAGTCATATCACACCAGGTATCACATTAGGTCAAGGATAGAAGGGTCATCACATCATCGAACTCCCCGGTTGCTGGATAATTACTACTCGATCGAGTATAGTGGGACTATCGGGTCACACAGAGCCACTTTCAACTAACCATGAACTACTGTGGTACCTATCCCAGATGGGTACCATGGGCATGCTGGGTCACACAGAGCTGCTTCCCCCCATGGGAATGTCGGGTCACAAAGAGCCACTTACCACCATGTTTGAACTTAGTTACTCCTCTGGTCGAGTATCGTTAGACTTCCGGGTCCCATAGAGCTCCTCCCCACCATGGGCCGACTGTGTCACACAGATTTACTTCGCACTGGGACAATCGTCCAGCAGTATTTAGTTCTCATCCGACTACAGGGTTCCATTCGTAGTCTACTTGGGTGAACCCCTCCCCAAGACACTCACTACATCATGATATCTATATAAGTAACCAAAAAGAATTCCAAAAGATTTTTCTCCTCAAGAAAGTACCAAAGCCACAAACGACTCATCAATCAAATGCATGGTTTGTGAGTTACGGTCAATTTAGTGCCAAGGGCTAGGTTGGATTCATATTTAGATGTTAGGGCATATTTTGTGTAACAATTCAGTATTGGGTCTGGGTCTGGTCCACCTATATCGGACCAACACGACCCGGTTCCGCAAGGGCCGACCCAGTTCGACCCGGGACGACCCTGCTTGACACGGGTCCAACCAGAATCATGTCAATCCAGGCCACATGGCCTAGCCCAACAGAACTGGGTCGCAGGTCAGGCCACTGGGCTGTGGGTCGCCCCGCTAGGCGGCAGGTCGTTCCCTTAGACTGACCAGGAGATGCCACCCGCCTGGCAGAGCGGGACGCTAGGGACACTCGGATGCTATGCATTTGATTAGAGTTGATGTGGCATGGGGCCATGTCAGCAGGTAAAACCCTAAGGGGTTGACCCAACGCGGTACCATGTGGCACAACAGGTCCTCCACGCTACAGCCAATGGGCCACGATTCTTCCGTGTTCTGGCTAAAGGGATGGGGATTCCTTCGCGCTGCAGCCAATGGTCCATGAGTCACTTCACATCGCGGCCAATGGGCCGCAAGTATCTTCAATCGAGTGCACCGCTGGCGCTCACCCCATCTAACGGTCGCCAGTTGTTCCAGGGGTCCATTCCTCCTACTACGACCATCGTAGGGTGTGGCCTTACTGATGTGTGGGTGTGCCGCTAGGGGAGCACCCCTAATTCACTCTGTTTCCACCAGAGGTGGTGGCCAGTCTTCTACCGTACACATGGATGTTGCTATCGTGTGCCACTGTTTTGTCAGTGCATGTGGTAGGGTGTCTGTCAGGCCTCTGGTCCTACACTGGGGCCTGCATTACAATGTCGTCGGTGTTTTTGGTTTCCTGGAATCTCGCTCTTTGCTGGGGTTGGCCCTGCTTCAGGTTGTCACCATCTTCTTGAAAAGTCAACCCCAAATAACACATGAATGGTGGGGCTCAGGCCACGATCATGTCGGCTCACACACTCCGTGGTAGAGATAAACCCAAAGGAGTTTTTGGGAAAAAAATTAAGTAAATATCATACCTCAGTTTCAATTCCAGACCACAACGATAAAGCACACCATCCCATATTTAAAAATAAAATAAAACAATGGTTCAACTTGTTTGTGAGTTTATCCATTCATATTTATTTAGAAAGAGAAGAGGGAAAAACCAAAATCACTACAACCCCCTACCTTGAAACGTTTGAGAGAACTTGCGGTTGTGGGAGTCTCTTTGTTTGTCATCCCCGCAACAAACCCCCCTCACCATCGCTTGAACGTCATTCTCCAGTTTGGGGATTTAGTGTCGCACATCAACTCCGGCTGGGGTTGGCTCCATCCTCTAAGGGTTCATCGTCATGACACACCAACAAAACTCCACTTCTTGGCTAAGCTTGTCCGATACACCACCCTCAAGATCTATAATTATTAGAGAGTGTGAGAGTAAGTAAGGACACGAGGAGTTATTGGGGCACATTAATATGATGCTTTTTAATTTACCCCAACGTTGTCGTTACATTGACTGGAGGGTCAATCCATTTATTGGCTTGACATTTCATCGGTCCCACCTTACCGCTTTTCTGTTGGAGGAATTTAATAAAATAAAATTATAATGTTATTTTATTTATTCTATTAAACGTTCAGAAAACTAACTTCCTCTCCGGACCTACTTCAGTCGAATAAAAGCCTCCCTTATGTGAATACATGCACTACGGATTCAACGGTGCTCTCAGATTTTTAATCTGATCAATGTTTCAAAAGATAGAAAATGTTACTCACATGTTTACTGAACGTACCCAAAAAAATCAGAAATTAATTTCGGGCACATTAGGCCACAGAATCACACGCTTTCAATTTTCACGGACTCGTAAAATTATATATAATTTAAATAAATTACATGGAAAAAACTGGGTCATTACATTCTCCCCACCATAGGGATTTACGTTCCCGAAATCCACAACATAGACTAAGGAAGAAAATTGGGGTACTCAGCACAAATACGAGCCTGCCGCTCCCATATACTCTCCTGGAGGTTCCCGTGCTGCCTGCGAACGCGCATAAGGGGTATAGACCTCCCATGGATGACCTTCTCTTATCGATCCTCAATCTCTACTAGAACCTCTGTAAACCTCTCCCCACCGTCCAAGTCCAGCTCTCCATGGTCGATGATGTGATATGTGTTGTACACGTATCCCCTCAGCTGGGAAACATGGAAGCCGTCAGGCACCCATTTCAACAATGGTTGTAGTTCCAAGTGGTACGCCACCTCGCCAATCCTCCGACGTATCAGAAAAGTTCTGATAAAACACAGTGATAACTTATCACCTCATCCAAATATTCGTAGTCTCCATCAAGGGGATACTAATAAGAATATGTGGTCCCCCTCCTGGAACTCCAACGGTGTCCACCTCCTATCATCATAAGACTTATTTCTACTTTTCTCAGTCTTCATCCACTCCTTGATTATCCCCACCTTCTCAGTGGTATCCCGTACCAACTCTGGACCAATATGTGCGGACTCCCCAGGGTCTGTCCAACATAGAGGTGATCTGCAAGGTTGAATATACAAGGCCTCGAATGACTCCATACCGATACTGGATTGGAAACTGTTATTGTATTCAAACTCTACCAAAGGAAAATGATCCTCCCAACTGTGGCTAAAATTTAGGACACATTCACGAAGCATGTCCTCCAACGTCTGTATGGTTTTCGTTTCCTGACCATCTGTCTGAGGATGGAAGGCAGTGCTCAAATGTAGCTGAGTCCCAAACCCCTCCTAAAAACCCTTCCATAACCGAGATGTGAAGCATGCATCACGATCAGAGACGATCATCGATGGAACCCAATGGAGTCTCACAATCTCTTGTATGTAGAGGTGTCCCACGCCCTCTACTGATCCCTGATCTCCGATAAGTAGGAATTTGACTGACGTGGCGAGTCGTTCAATGATCACCCTGATGGAATCATGTCCCATGTATGTACGCGGATGCCCAATCACAATGTCTAGGGAGATCCCATCCCACTTCTTATCTGGCACCTCTAGTGGCCGTGTTAATCTTGCAGGGACCTGATGCTCGGCCTTCATTTGCTGACAAGTGAGCCATCGTGAAACAAACTCTACTATAGCCTTCTTCATCTCTGGCCATCAGTGATGACGTTGGAGATCCTAGTACATCATCACCACACAAGGATGTACTACCATAGGGTACATATGGAGGTCACTCATAAACTCCTCTCGTAGTGAGACATGTACTATGGTACATCCTCTGAAGAGAATGACATGCTCCCCACCTTCAGAAAATCCATCATGATACTATCCTGAGGATATATAAGCATGTCGAGCATCACAATAAATGTCCCCAAGCTGTGCCACCCTGACTTCCTGAAGGATTGGTGTAGTGACATTCATGGACTTGAGGTAGGCCGCTCCATCTCAATCCATGAAGGATATCTATAATGCGGCTAGCAATTTTGTCACCTCACTAAGAAACTGTAGACCAGACATCATGTTAATTGCATCTGCTACCACCTTCCCCTTCACAAGAGTATAGACTATCTGAAAGGCATAGTCAAGTAGTATCTCTAGCCGATGTTGTTCTCTCGGGTTCAGGTCCATCTGAGAAAAGTTATACCTGAGACTCTTTTGATCATAGAAGAACATAAAACATTCTTCCATCAAGTAATGTTGCTCTATCTTCAGGGAAAAAGGCCACTGCTGCTAACTCCAGGTCATGGGTAGTGTAGTTCTGCTTAGGTTGTCTCAAATATCTTGAGACACAGGTGATCACTACCCACTCCATCATAAGGACACACCCGTGTCTGGTCCCTGATTTGTCGCAGTAGACTACGTACCCAATTCCCTTTTTGGGTTGCGTCAATATGGGAGTACTCATCAGTCTCTATCTCAGCTCCTGAAATCTCCGTGGGCATCTCTCCATCCATTCGAAGGGATACCCTTATTCTTCAACACTGATAAGGGTGCTGAAACTTTGGAAAATTCATGGTCGAATATCCGGTAATATCCAACCGACCACAAAAATCCTCGTACCTCGGTCACACTCCAGGGTGGTTCCCAAGAAAGTACAAACTCTATCTTCACTGAATCATCTAAAACTCCAGCTTACGAGATAACATGTCCTCGAAAGTGGACCTCTATTATCTAGAATTGTAAATTCAAGAGCATAACATAAAACTTGTTCTCTTTGAGTGTATCCATAACTATTCCTATATGATAGGAATGCTCCACCCCCATAGCGTAGTATATCAGGATGTCGTTGATGAAGACCACCACAAAGCGATCAAGGTATGGCTGGAAAATCCTGTTCATGAGTCTCACTAACATTATATGGGAATTGGTCATGCCGAATGGCATAAAAATTACTCATAGTGGCCATACCGACATCTGAAGGCCGTCATCTGTAAATCCTCATCTCATACCCTCAGCTTATGATAGCCTGATCTGAGGCCTATCTTTGAAAACTAATGGGCTCCCATTAACTTCTCGAAAAGATCATCATTTCCTAGAAGATGATACTTATTTTTCACGGTCACCTGATTCAGGTGCCGATAGTCCACACAGAGTCTCAAACTCCCATCATCATTCTTGGAAAACCAAATCGGTGCTACCCATGGAGAAACACTATGTCTTATGAACCCCTTTCCCTGCAAGTCTTCCAAAGTTACCCATAACTCACGAAGCTCCGTGGGAGCCATCCGATATGTTGGTGTAGATATCAGTGCCATCCTGAGGAACATGTCGATGTAAAATACTACCTCTCTAGGTGGAGGTAGTCTTGGGACATCATCAGGGAAAACATCGGCATACCTGTCCACCACTACAGGATAGCTCGGACTCTCCACATCAAATTTCCCAAGTGTAATGATAGCCAACTGATGGGTGATCGGTTGAACCATACTCTGGGTAAGTTCTTCCTATGATTCCAATCCCCCCTTCTCGCTAGTGAAGGAATCCTGGTCCCATCCTTGCATACACACCGCAATTTGCGCCTAATATAGTCAATCTTTTCAAGTACTTTTGATAACCAGTCTGTAATCAGGATGATGTACTAAGTCCTCGACATGGCTACTAAGAGATCCCAGCCGAAGCTCTTGCCTCCAAGAGTAATCTCACACTACAGGCACCAGTGGGTAATAATCAAATCCGCTCTAGTAGGAGTCTCTTGCCATAAGGATCGAGTCAACTACTCCGTCAGAATCACCAAACTCTAAACGAGGGTCATGGAAATAAAAGAGTGACCAGAACCTATGATTATAAGAACACTATCTAGGGTGGAGTAGACATAGATTGTACCTCTAATCATCTATGAAGTTCCATGATCATAGACTTTAGCTGCATGGAGCTACGCTTGCCCCTGTACTCCTACTCCCAATCGTCAGGTAGACCTCCTTGAGGTGGTGGCAGTAGCACCTTGAATCCCCTCCCATAGCTTGATGCAAGACCAACACCACTACCACATTTTCCACCCTGCAGACCTCCTCGCTCAAACCCCTACCTCTGCCTTGGCGGTCCATCGACCGTCTGTTGTTCGTCCATACGGCGGGTCGGGCAGTCACATGTCATGTGCACCTGTCTGCCATCAGTAAAGCACTGTGTGGATACCTGGTGACTCCCTCTGGATAGGGATCCTCGTACTGAAGACAAATAGTCCTAGAGTCTCCCCCTGAATGACCTAGATAGCTTGGACCCATGTGGCGGATGCCTGTAGAAGACTCTACTACCTGGGGTCTATTGTCGGCTTTCTCTATCGGAGCCTTCTCTGACTAGAAGATCTCTGCAGGAAGGGCCTGCTCTAGTACTCCCACCTGGGTGGGGATACCTAGGGTCACCACTAAATCCCTGATCTCCCTCTTGATCCCCTGCTCGAAGTCCGAAGCCCTAAAGGAATGGTCCCATAGCATATTCGTACAATAGAAGAAATGTTCTATGAACCACGCCGAGAACACATCCACTGTCATGATGCCCTGCTAAAGCGGATGCAGCTCCAGAATGCAGACAGAGCGCAACGTCGCGGGGAAATATTCTCCAGAAAATGTCTCTCAAAGTCAACCCAAGTGAGGGTCACATCATAGTGAACCTAGATGGTCAAAATCCACCATCTTCCAGCTGATCCATGATGAATTCTCACCACCAAGATCACTATCTATTCGAGTGGATTACTCACTAAGGGGAAGACCCACATCACGACCTCTAGCAATTCGTCAGTGAATCGAGGGTCTATCTCACCCCTTAACAATGGAGGTCTCTATCGATAAAATTGTTGTAGGTTTCTGAGCCGACGAATGTCATCTACCTGAAAGATTGGTACAATGGGATGACCATCAAGGTGTTTCTAGCACTGGGGCACCACCCGGTGCGGCCATCTTGAACACTGGTCCCTGGACAGATGCCTTGTTGCTGAGAGGGTAGTCTGCATGCATCTGGATCCTAGCTGGTTGTCCACTTGGGGGGATCCTAGGATAAATCAAGACGTACCACAGTTAAGAAATTATACCAGATGAGATGAATCTTATTCTAAATTAGAAAATGAAAACGCAACCATTATTTTTGTGCATTGAGCTGAAAAGCAGGACTCATGGTTCTAGTGTACGGATACATCAGTCCCCACACAAACCCTGGACTCCCCATACCTAAAGGTCAGAGTCGCAACACTCAACACTGTTGTTTTAAAACAAAAACATAGTCTCCCGGTCTCTGAGGAAGAACTGACCACCTCTAATACCTCATTGTCATGACGAGTCCCCCGGGGGCCCATGTTGTGACTACCCCAAGCCTTCCTTCCATAGGCTAGGAGCTGGTGAATATAACTAAAAGGAATATCCCTAAAACGGGAAAGAATTACCTTTAAAACTGTATAAACTCAAAGAGTAGAACACAACAAGAGGAAACTACACATACTAGAACACAAAAAAAGCAACTGTGACATATATTTCTGTAGTAAATAGTGCTGAAAATGAAGGGGGATGGAATACTAGCTCAACTAAAAGGTAACTCTTGGATCTTCTACCACAGATACTACCTCAAGGTTAGGAACAACTCACAATATGTAGTCCCTACGTACTGTCACATCAAAAAGGTCCAGCTCCAAGCACTGCTCAGTCCTAGCTCCCTCAGCCTCGATCAACAGTATACATCATCTGCACAAAACAAAACAAGGTGTGGGCGAATCTCATGAAGGGGTGAGTATAACAATGCTCAGTTGGGACCCCAAGACCTTCGTAGGACTCTTAATGTTCTACAGTTGATAAACCACAAAGAATGAAGAAAAAATACACAACACAAGTCAACTCAAACTAGGTATTTCTTTATGTCACGGATAAATGTGTCATGACATCATAAAACTACTCGTCTCCTGGAGAACTCCATCTTGATCGAGACAGTGGGCCTTCCAGGTCACAAAGAGCTTCTTCCCACAAACCATGAAATATTGTGGTACCCATCCCCGATGGATACCATGGGCATGATGGGTCACATAGAGCTCCTTCCCACTATTAGCATGCTGGATCAGACAAAGACACTTCCCACCATGGACGAATTGTGGTACTCCTCATGTTGAGTACCATGGGAATGTATGTTCAAATAGTGTCCCCCAAACCGTGGACCTGTTGGGTCACATAGAGCCACTTCCCTCAAGGCCAATCGTTAAGCAGTCTTTAGGTCTCATCCAATTGAAGGGTTCCATAAGTAATCTTATTGGGAGAACAACTACTCAGTCCAGTCACTGTATCTTGATTTCAATATAAGTAACCACAATGTATTACAAAAGATCCTTCTCCTCAAGATATTCCTATAGTAGCAAACGACTCCTCAATTTGATGTACAATTTATGACTTACGGGTGTTTTAGTATCGAGGGCCCGGTTGGATTCATATTCGATCCATCCAGTATGTGCTACAAAATTCTCCAAAACTCAGGTGGATCATAGAAAAAAAGAAATACCCTTCCTAATCATCCCAACACCATTGACAGTTTGTCAAATAGACGTCTGATATAGCAGTTAGGGCATGTTTTGTGTAAAAAGTCGGTACTGGGTTTGTGTCCATTCCGCCTCTATCGGACCGGCCCAAACCGATTCATAATGGCCCGACCTGGTTCGACATTGGTCAACTTGTCCTGACTCAGGTCTTACATAACTCATGTTACGTCATCCCACTAGGCCTGGGCCGACCATGTTGGGTCGCGAGTTAGGTCGCTGGGACACGGTTCGGCTCGCTTGGTGGCGAGTCGATCCACTGGACTGACCCAGTTCTTCCAGCCTCCTAGCGACGCCGACCGCCTGGGACACCAAAATGCGATGCATCCTGGTAATGCTAAAGTGTCACGGGGCCACGTCAGTGGGACAAACCCTCGATTTTTGACCCAATGTGGGACTACGTGGCACCGCGGTTCCTCCAAGCCATAGTCGATGGGTCGCGACCGACGGGTGGGGTTCTCCTCCATAACGCGGCTGACGGGATGCGGGTTCCTCTGCGCTGCGGCCGCCGTGCTGTGGGTCCCTCCGCACCACGGCTGATGGGCTGCAGTTTCCTCCTCACCTTAGTTGACTAGCCACTAGTTTCCTTCGCCGGTCATACCGCTGCAGCGCGCCCCATCCACTAGACACATGATGTATCAGCGACCCATTTCTCTTGCCACGACCATTATAGGTCATGGCCCTGCTGCCATGTGGGTGCGCTGCTCAGGGAGACGACCAGTCTTCTCCAGAACACATGGTTGGTGACACTATGTGCCAATGCAGTGCCGCTTTGTACCGCTTCCATCACCAGTTCCAGCAGTAGGGGTTCTTCGGGCTACATTTCATGCACAAGGGGCCCTCTTTCCTGCACCGCGGCCGTTTTAAGTTTCCTAGGATCACAATCTTCACTGGGGTAGGCCCTGGATCAGGATGTCACCAACTTCAAGAAATGGGGATTTCAAATAACACATGAACAGTGGGGCTCAGGCCTTGTTCGTGTCATCCCTCACCCTCTGTGTTAGGGATATTCCTGGGCGGGTATCGGGGAAAATTTTAATTAAATTTCATGCCTCAGATTCAATTCCCGACCCAAACGATAAAGCACACCCCCCCCCCCCGCATGACAAAACTTAAAACAACAGTTCAACTTTTTTGTGAGTTGATCGGTTCTTATCTTTTGAGAAATAGAAGAGTGGGAAACCAAAATCAACACAACGCCCTACATGGAATCATTGGAGAGAGCTCGTAGTTGTGGTAGTCTCATTGTTCGTCGTCCCCATAACAAGCCACCATGCTGCTTCTCGAATGTGAAGCTCATGTTCGGGGTTTCGGTGTCCCACGTCACCTTTTGTTGGGGTTGGCTCCATCCTATAAGGTCTTGGTGTCACAACACTCCAAAAAAAAATTCTTCCTCGTGAAGCATGTATGATACCCCTCCCCCATGCTCTATATTTATATTTGAGTGGGAGAGTAAGTAACAATGCAGGAAGTAATTGGGGCTCATTAATAGGAAGCATACTAATTTCCCCCAACATTGTTGTTACATGTATTGGAGGATCAATCCATTTATTGACTTGACACATCGCAGATCCCACCTTACCACTTGTCCATTAAAGGAATAGAATAAAGTAAAATAATAATGATACTTTTTTTATTCTATAAAAAGTTCCCAAAACTATCTTTTTCTGTGGACCTACTGTAGTTGAAAGGAAGCCTCCCTTAAGTGAATCTCGGCACATCGGATTCAACTCTGACCTCTAATTTTTAATTTGAGCAACGATTCAGAAGTTATAAAACACTTCTCACGTGTTTATTAAGTATACCTGAACAAAATTTTAGTAATTCATTCCGGGAACACCGGGCCTCGGATTGAAGTATCGTCAACTTTAGTGGACTCGTAAAATTCTTTATAATTTAAAAAAAATACATGGAAGAAAAATCTAGGTCTTTACGATATCAGTTACTCAAGTATAAAATAAATTAAATATAATAAATTAATGAGAAATAATATAATTATCAAATTAGTGAAAAACAATTTCTGTAAAATAATGTATTTTTTTAAAAGGAGGTTTCATTCCACATTAAAAAAATTCATTAAAATTATGGGGTATTAAAATAATAATATAATGGTGAACAATGATATAAAGTGGATCAAATTATTATTTCATAGACATATATATACCATATCCTCCCGAAAATAGTATATAAATTACTTGAAAATAATTTTCAATTATAATGAAATTATCATTGGGGGCCCTTTTGGGAAATTTTCATTTCATTTCCAAGAAGGTCCTCTTTCCCTTCATATAAAACGGAACTTACATCCCTCACTTATTCACACCACTCAAGCCCATTGGATCAAAAATACCCAAAACAAATATCTCTCAAACAAAAATGAACATATTAGATATGATTCTTTCTTATGAATAGAATAATAATAATTTCCTTAAGAAGATATCCTAAGGAGGTTCATCTAAAATAATAAACTCATCTAAATGATGCACATACAATTTTTTTTTATTTTTTCAACATTAAATTATGTATTGAATCATACACTATAATAGAAAAAGTATCTTCAATTTGCAATTATTTTACTATCATTATGTTGTAATAATTATCCACCTATTCATACATCAAATGAGAAATAAAATCATTGATCGGGTATTTGAAAGACTGCCACAGCACAAACAGATGTAATTATTTTTCGTTCACCACCTCTCATATATGGATAAAATGATCAATTATATATATTTATATTATATCTAATTATTACTATGGATTTATAGTATCACATTTACTTTTTTAATTTTCATTCCATTGGTTATATGCTAACATCGATCATGTGTATGACAGAATGCCACCACATGAAGTGATGTCATTAAATTTTCACAATAGTTTTACAATAAAAGTAAGATAGAAAAGGATTAACCAATTAATGAGATAAATAAATGATATTGAATATGTTAAATTAATTAATCTCCCAATTCCTTACCCTTTCACCTATTAGGTGGATGATATTGTCACTCATACATATGTACGACCTACAGTCTCCACAAAGTGATGGAATTTATATTTCATGGCCCAAATTCAAAAATATATATGAAAATAAGAAAATGAGTATATATTATATTAATAAATTATACATCATTTCATATATGATTGTTTTAGGATAAATTTACAATAATTGGAACATTCATCACAAAATATGTAATATAAAACATGGTAATTAATACATTATATAATGAATAAAATGAAATATTATTAACAAAATGGTTGTAAATGTTTCCAAGAAGATTATATATGAAGGTATAAATATTTATAATATTCTATTATAAATTTGTAACATTATGAATAAAATAATGTAGATTACTAGAACACCTTCATCCAAGGGGAGTAATGAGGTAATTGATTTTATCTAATGTTCTATTCCATGTAGATATATTTTTTTATATGAACCTATTCATATTTATGACTTGTATATGTTGAAATATTGTTGTATTTGACTTGTATATATATTTATTGATGATTATTAATCTCTAATTTCATCTTTATTCTTTATGGGGTTACAATTTAAATGTTAACAATGATGTAATAATTATTTTACAATCACCCTTTATTTTGTGATTGTCTAATTTTACTTTAAACAGTCAAATTAAAGATATTTTTATTCATTACAATTTAAATTTATACAAAATAAAATATAATTTATTGTTCATATTCTTATTAAAAATTACATTTGCCATTTTTAAATTTTAATTTTTCAGTTAATGTTACCTGAATAAAAAGAGAAATTATTATTAATTAATATTCATTAATTGAAATTAAAATTTGTTGATTATGAAAATTGACAAATAATTAAATCTAACATTTGATATTTGATGAATGTGTAGAAAATAAAATTATCGTAGGGGTTTAAATATATATTGCCAGATGATTTTTCTACTATTCACATGAGACAAACTTGTTGGCCATATTTAGAGTGTTTTAACCCATATATTTAAACAATACTGCGAACAGTCTTGGAATTAGAGGTATCATGATCAATGAGATCATTACTTTAAACAATAAGGAATTTCTGTAATAAATAAATATTTCATTATTATTATTCATGATATTTTATTATATATATTAAATATGAAAGTATTTCTTTATTAGTTAATCCAAAAAAAATCATGTTTTGTTATTTATTTATCTTGGAAATTTTATTATGCCATATCTATTAATGATTTTTAAATTATTTATTAAATTGAATTCCTATTCAGTTATTGACCATTCCATATGAATTATTCCTTATTGATTAATGATATCTTCCATTGTATGTAACCCTTAAAAGCATATAATCTCACCTTTATACTGTTTCCTTTCTCCAGTATCTGATGAAAAAAATCATTAATGGTTTTCAAGGATTCTGATCATTTTATTTTGAGAAGAATTTTGTTTTATACACTCTATAAAATGGTATAATTTTTTATTTTGTTATTTAAGATTAATAATCAATTTTCAATGTTGAGATGTGATCACCTGTGTCTATTTAAAATGTAATAATGTATAAATCGACCCTTGGTTATGAGATTCTGAGTTTTTATAGTTTGTGTTATAGAAGATTTAGTATATGAAATGGGAATGCGATTAGGTAAAATGATGACCATGGAACATAAAAACTATGATAAACTACCAGGATATTAGTAGATAAACATCCTAATGTTTTGTAAGGGAAGATATTATGTAGTTATCCTTTTAATACATCCATGTATGAATACCAAAAATTTTAATGGGATTGGAATATTGGTACCTAGGGGACATAAATTTAAAATGCGTAATTGGTCTTTGAGTCAATCATCATGTGGTGCATGAAAATAGGCTTTAATGTGTCTCTAGTTTGACACTCCTTGGGTATATCCTTTTAATAATTCACATTATCATTATAACAAAATCATAAGGGATTTAATGTAATGATATGCCCAATGAATCTTTGTTAATTATCCTAATATTAAAAATGAATAATATTATAATTTATGTGTTACCAAATATTTGTAATTATACATTTTAATTTTAAATTCATAATTTAGTTAGATAATCTAGTATATTAAATTATTTATAAATATTTCTTGGAAGGAATAACTGTATCAAAATGCATGTCGAATATTTATCTATCTCTTTTGAGAAAGCCTCTACATCTTGTATTTGAAATTACATGATCATTGAAATGATAATGTAGATTAATCAGGTTATTATAAAAAACCATTCACTACTAGAGAAACATGTTTTCCATATCCTTATTATTGTATTTTTGATCACTTTATATAAAAAAATACCAAATCATTTATTGAGTCTAATAATCTATTGATTTGTGATCAATTGAATTTTTCACATGAAGAGATATTTCTCACCATAGGCTCCTATAAAAATTAAATAGATATATAATGTATTTTTTCATAGGTAATATTCTTATCATTGGAGGTTTTTAATCAAGAATAATAAGTTGGAAGAAAAAATGGAATGCAAATATGAGGGATTCCTCGATAAGACATTCATCGACAATTTTTTCCCTCATGAAAAATGATATAAATGATGACAAGGTACATTATCAAAAAATAAATATGAATAAGAATGTATTAAAGTGTTTGTGGATTCATTTGTTATGATATTGAGTTATACTATAAATTTTATACCAACAAAATAATGCATGAATTAAAATTTCATTAAAGTATTATGATATGTATCTAAAGAGAATAGGTCACACAATATTTTTCATCACACATTAATGTAGTTTAATGTATAATAATAATGACTACATAGATATATATATATATATTTTATGTGGTCAATGGAAATCATGAAAATTGACATTCAATTTAGAACCAGGAAAAATGGAATGTCAAAAATATGAAAAAATATAATGAACCAATGTCAATCTAGTTAGAACATTATAAGAATCCTACGATTCAAATTATTGAATGGAATGAACGTTTTTTTATAAGTGAAGAGTTAATGGTAATCTAGATAAATGATTTAATGGGAAGAAATAAAGAAATGACATATAGTGGTTCAACTATAATGAAAGGGGTCATATTAAAAATAATGTACCAAAAATCTTTCCCCCATAACAATTAAGAGGCTACCAGAATAATTCCATGATTATGTTGTCAATACAGGATTGAAGGATGTTACCTGTGGTATGGATTCCTGTACATTAATAATGGCCTCAAATTTATTAAATTTATTAAATTATTTGTTCGAATTGGATATAATGACCCATATGCATCTCAAAATCACCATTATGTTACCTATAATTACATTTTCATATCATATATATTTTAATATAAATAACTAAATAATTAAGAATATACCTTTTTATATTCAGTATATTTTGATATAAATTTATTCACTTCATTAGTGTCTCCTATTTACATTTATAAGGTAGTAATGTGATAACTACATACCACACTATATTTCATAGTTCCCTCACATAACAATTAAATTACCTTTTAATATATATACCTCCCAGGATGTGTCATTATACATCATAATGAAAATATTATTTACAATTTACAACATACAAAAAAGAAAAAAAACTTCATGAAAAACATATGGATAAATAGTATAATTCATTTCTATAGAAATAACCAAATCTATGTTTCCTCTGAATAGAAGTCAACTACATTTATAATAGACCTCTGTTAATAAATACTCTTCAATACCCAATAATTATTTTCTTCAAATCAAACATAAATTGTTCCTATTAAATAGTATACCAAAATATATTTGATATTCAAAAAAAATTTATAAAATACTAGATAATAAAAATTAATTCCAATAGTAAATATTTGATTCCATTCCCACAAAATTTAATATTAACATCATGATATAACATAGTGGTACCCAAATGAACCACTCAACAAAAATAGTGGTAACACTTCAATATAAAATCACTCAAGGAAATATAAAATGTAGCTATCACTAATAAAATATGAGTGTGTTCATATACATGAGACCAAAGATCAATTATTTAAAAAAACTATAATTATACCCTCATATAATTATATGTCATATTTGAAAAATCAATATATTATAAAACATTAATGTTAGAAAACATTATAAAATTATCTTCCTCTATTCCTTTTAAACATCACAGTAATAGGGGATTCATTAATCTCTATTAATTCTTGAATTTATTCACATAGTATGATATAAATTTTAAAATGATTAAATGAGTAAAAAATTCTATTCCATTCTTATATATTAAAAATAAAAATAAAATCAATTACTACAACTATTATATCAACCATACATTAAGATATTATTTATACAATATCTTACTTGAACATTAATATTTTTAAAATAATGACATTTCTGTAACATTGAAATGTATAAAATACATTTTATAATTTTCATAATTCAAATAAAATCATGATCATGGGAACTATAATTCATCATATATGATCAGAAACTATGAGACCCATATACTAATATGAGACTAGTATATATGGTAATAAGAAAATATCTAATTTAGGATCGAAATAGAATGTGTAGATGATGAATTACAAGAGGGGGTGAATTATAGATTTAAAGAATTAACTTTTAACATTAAAAAAATAAATGTTTAACAAAATTTAAACAAGGTAAATTCACAAACCCTATTTGGATTTTATTTATTCAGTAAACTTGCTTATGGTCCATAAATGTGAATCTGGAAAACAAATGTAATAAGTGTTTTGTTAGATATATATTCCTGCATAAAGAGTATAGAACCTTATTTATTAGTGTAAGTAGATATACATGAAATTATAAGAAATCTATTCTTTATTTCATTAAAAATATATAGAGGAAATAAAACATGAGACAAAAGAAACGTAGACATTTAGGAAATATTTTAACCAAAAGAGTATGGTATCCAACAACCTTGGATAAATGTCCCCAGATTTATACATTAATGAAAGCATGTGTTACCTCAACTAGGGTAAGACCTCTATATAAATAATGGAGTATGTCTTGAAATCCCCACAGGCCCCCAAACAATAATGCAGTCGTAACCTCTATCATCATATCCATGGAAGCCCTCGATTGTACTTATCAACAATCAAAATCACACAAAGCATGATGAAAACGATATTCATGGTTGAACAAAATGTTCATTACACGCACAAGGTAAAAGTGTCATTATAAATCTAGAAATCGCATCAAAGAATTTAATTTTTAGGATTATTAGTCAATTGATGGATAATGAGATTGTTCTTATGAGAACATTCTTATAGGAATAACTTCAATGGTCATCTCCTTCCTCCAATGGTCATGTTTTCCTTGAATTTCATAGGGACCTATAAAGGTGTCACTAAAACAATAGTAAGTTAGAATAAAATAGTACGACATCATTTCATAATGAAATAATGTAAAAGGACAATTAAGTACCTTAGAAAAATGAAAAAAATCTGGAATATAGGGAAAACAATTCAGAATCAAAACATATAAACAATAATATCCATGAAACAAAAGGATATTTGGATTCTGTTTTATAATGAATTAGAAATATGAATATTCATGAATTTGGATTCTTAATTCTGGGGAATTTAGAGCCTGTATTATTGGGATTTAAGGTTCTGAATTTTGTGGATTTCTAAATCTAAATTTTGTGGAATTCAGTTTCTAAATTTAAGAGAATTCATAGTATAAATTTCATGAATTTTGAGTCAGAATTTCAAAAAATTCAGATTCTAAATTTCATAGAATTTGGAATCTGAATTTTAAAGAATTAGGAGTCTGAATTATAGATAATTTTGAGTCAAAAAATCAGAGAATTCGAAGTCTGAATATCAGAGTGTTCAAAGTCTGAATTTCAAATGAATTCCTATTCTGAATATAGCAAGGCTTGGGGGTTAAAAATATATATTATATTGAGGTTTTTAATAAGGATCTTAATTTTTTCATTTATAAAAAATATTATACTTGGTTTTGTAAATACAATGAATAAGATAAGGGAAACCACATTATGGGTAAAACTTTTCTTTGATTATGAAAATAATACATAAGAAAATAAATCTTATAAAAAGATAAATTTCCTTACGAAAATGTGTTTGTGATTTTCAAAACATAGATAAATGTTAAGGTCATATGTAAAACTTACTTAGCCAACATTCAATACACCTGGAATCATAAAACCTTATATTATTCAATTGATTCTTCTAAAATTAAAACTATACATAATGTGAGACATTTCTTATATAGATTATATAATTTTCATGATTCCTAAATCTTTTCATAATTAACTCCCTTATGAACAATATCATTCAAATGTTATATTATCCTAAAAATATGTGGAATCTTCAAAAAAAAATATTAAATTATATCAATACATTAAAATTTCAAAAACATGATTTTTTATCTGAATATGGTTTATTATAATATTCCTAGATAAATATAAAAAATTATAAATGAACATGTACTGTAAATTTAAGCTCTATAATCTTGAAATAGAAATTAAAATTTATTTCATCTTTTTAGTTATATATCAGTTTATACATTGAAACCTCAAAATATTTATCATGGTCATAATAACAACTATATTGGATAGAATATCTTCCTTTATTATCATCAAAAATGTGTTAATATTTTTTTCAATATATAATTCATTATGTCTATAATTATAGTAAGGTCAAGCATTAACCAAAAAGTAATAACCAAATGTCTCAAATTCGGAAACCATATGATTTCATTTTGGTATGAGTTACCTAATACATGGTTCAAATAAGGTGGTGTCCTTTCCTTATATCAATATTACAAAACCACATATATCATATAAATAATTTGAAATAAGAATCAATTATTATTAAGGAATAATTATTTTTACAAAAATATATTTATTGATATGATAGTTAACATATAATTTTACGATATTACTAGATTTAATAGAATATAACACTATATAAGATATGTAAATCATAATTATTTTATGATTAATTTCAATTTAATAAAATTTCAGGTGATCAGTTGTTTTTTCAACACATGTAACATGGAGAATGAAGTGGCATGGGACACCAAAAAATAAATATAATTAAACACAATAATAGTTAATGTGTATTTGTGGGATTTAGGAATATTAATTGTTAAGAAATAACTAGGATTATTTTTCATTTATAAATTTCATAAATTATGTCCCTAGAAATCTAGTCATATTGAAAATAAATGAATTTATTGTCTAAATATGGATTTTTGGTAAAAAAATATTGCATCCATGCATTGTGTATTTGTCTTAAAAATATTAAACCAATTTCTATTGATAAAATATTCCATGTAAATATTGGTTAGTGTACACAAAAAAATATATATTTTTTTTGTTTTCTTGTGCACTGATAAATTTTTCTTTTTATGCCTAAAAACATTATTATCAAAATTATTTTGATTCCAAATTATACATCAATAATATAATTAATTTATACCAAATATATTATATTAATTTATGTTAATAGATATAATTTAGGAAATAATAATTTCAAAATAATCATAAGATAACTTTTTTGGAATTTTATTAAAATATTGAATTTTTATTTTATAGATAAAAATACTATTTTTTAAATATTCAAATTTTAATGGAATTATTATGATTTAAAAATTATATAATAAATTTTAATATATTTGTATCTAATAGATATATCATTATGGACACAAATAATATTTTTTAAAATTAATATTTACAATTTTATTTCCCAAAAATGACTTATGTAAATGCATATTTTCTTTTTTATAATATAAAACTATATTTGGGTGTTTGTATTTAACGGTATTATATGAGGGATATATTATACTATGGGTTTACCCGAATTAATAAAATCCAAACATATATTTTTAAATAAATAAAAAAATTCATGTACACTATATTTTTCATTGATTTAAATATTAAATAATTATTATGCATAAATTGGGTGTATATCTAAAAACTGTGTTTTAGTATTAATATATTTTTATATAGAAATACTTTCTCCCACCAATTTAAATTGAATTTGATATGACAGATTATAAATTGGGTATCATAATTTCATCATTTACTTATAATTCATCTTTGGTTTTTCATCACATAATAAGATTATCATGGTAAAAAAGATAAGCAATCATGGATAAAGATAAATCGGTCAGTATTATTTTAACCAGGTTATCAGGAATAAATTTTCTCCATAAATATTATAAATCTAATTTCATGTGTTTATATTTTTTGTATAATATCTTTTTTCGAATATTATCATCATTGGTTCCACTGTATATTATTTTGATATATGTTATAATTAAATATTTAATGTAAATTCATGTGTGTCCTTTCCCTAACATATAAAAGGGGCATTATTTTTTAAATTATTCATGAAGTGTGAAAAATCTTTCTCAACCATCAACTACCATTATTCTTTTAATTTATCATTATATTTATTTAATTGTATATTCAATTGTTATTTAAAATCCTATGAAGTATTACGGTGTATTCTATATCTAGTTTCTTCGAAATTATTTAATTTTCTTACTTGACTCTATCATATATTATTTATTCGTCATCATAATATCAATATTTTGGATCCAAAAAACATCATTACTATAATATCATCAATAAAATGAGATACTTTTATTATTAGGGGAATAAATTTCTTTATCTACATTCCATCCATTGAATATGATAATTTTTATCATGTATATGTACGGACTACCACATCCATGAAGTTATGTGATTAATTTATCATTTCCAAAATACATTGAATATAATAATGACATTATTAATAAATTTAAATTTTATTTAGTCTATTAATATCATTCTATAATGATTACATACTATTTACCTTTAATTAATTCTATGAATAAAAATTTAGAAAAATCAATTGTCTATACGTATGGACTACTGTCACCAAAAATTTATATAATCATATATCATCACCATTTTAATGAATAGTTATAAAACTGTATTAAATTATTAAATATTATAATTATTAAAATATTTACATTATGGTGATGATGGGACCATAATAAATATATAATCACAATTAATTCATAAACGAATCATGTAAGAAAAATGAAACATTTTTCACACGAAATATTGATTTTAATAATGAATTGTTATAAATATGTTTATAAGATACCATATTTTAATAATATATGGTATTAAAAATATAAATATGGTTCTAGAATATATTAATAATTAATATATATTTATCGTATACTAGGTTTTTTCATTATAATGAAATACATGACCTGATATTAGGGATTTATGCATTAATCACATTTTAATTTTGATTGATGTAATGCCTCAAATCAAGATGCTTCTAAAATGTGCCTCAAACCCATATGGTCAAATGGACTCAAGATAATATCAACAAAAACCATATAATTATGACTATTAGTGATGACATAGGGTGATTGTTTGAGGACATTATTCCCACTTACCACTATAGAACACAAAAGAATCAATAATTTATATGTAGTAGAAGCTGTGTATTAACCAAAAAAAGTAAATAGAGGATGAAAAATATATAAGGATTTATAAAAACAACCACCAATGATAAATAATTATATGTTTCATATGTATCAAATATAATAAAATAAATGTATACACTGTAGATACACAATACATGTATCAAATGTACAAAATGGGCCCAAAACTGTCAAACTAGATTCACAAACCACAACTCAGTCATATGCTCTTACTAAAAGGAAAAAAGAAAAAACATGTTGAAGGGGGGTTTCCATTATCAATTAATGTAATCATAGAGTATTTTTGGGTAATTAATGGTAGCCCAGCAAGGTGTAATACACAATCCTAGTAAGAAACCACCCATGGTTAGGTGATAATTAGTCAGTGAATATATATAACAGAATGTTTGTGGGATGTAATGAAATATGTAAATTTAGTACTCAGTAGTAAACATCAAATAACATATGTTATAATTTTGTAAAAAATTTATCTACCCAATTAAAATTGAAAAAGTTTTGTATCTAATTTAACATTCTAGAGTGTCTCGGGTAACATACTCTTTTAACTAAGTAGTTCATTAACACATATTGTCTCAGAACCTGGAATAATGCCCAGTGTTCCAAATAATAACATGTTATATAGGATTCCTAAATAGACCATCTATATTTAGTATGTTTAGAGTGAATTCGAGCTTGTCTGTTGTCTTGGCAGAGACATCAAAAGAATTCCTTTCACAGTTTTTTATTTCATGAACCTAATCATGTCCTTGGAATTACTATTTTCGAATCTATGTATCACACCATGTATAATATAAATCAACACCCTACCAGAACATCCATATAAATCCTCCCAAAAACCCATGTATTTCCCTATGCGTGTTATTACATCCTAGCAATTCAATTTTGTCCTTGGTTGTCCACTAAGGTAGCCTAGGTATCACCCATGGCATAAAGATCAAATTCACTACAACCCATAAATGGATTTTTCATATGAATCCATCCATCAATTTGAATATTATAGTTATGCCTCAAGGATTTCATCCTTGTTATTATTCATTCTAATCAATATATCACAAAGGCATAATAACTGTTCATTCCAATTGAGCCTGTTTATGAAATTCTGTAAAGACCCGTAAAATTCAAGGGAAATTTTTTTCTTAATTTTCTTTAGAATTTTACAAGAGCGCGGTTTCAGACGGCACCTGATTCCGAGGCCCGGAGTGCCCGGAATTATTTTCCGAAGTTTGGATCGGGTACGTTCAGTGAACGAACGAGCGGGAATTCCTAACTTTTGATCCGGTGCTCGGAATTGAAATCCGAGGGCACCGATGAAATCGCAGCGCCGGTATTTGCTTAGAAACGCCTCTTCCGGAGTTGCGTTTGCTCAAGACGTGGTTTTTAAATTTTGCGGCTTTAAGTCAGAATAAAATAAAGTTGTGCGACAACTTTATTTTATTTCACTTAAACTGCTTGGAAGCCACTTAAAGTCATTTAAAAGCGGCTTGAACTGAGTTGAACTGGATAGGATGCTATCCATAAATATCCTACCCCTTGGTAGGATATTTGTGCGGTGGGACCCGCACGAGCCCCGCCGTTTCTTTCGCTAAGTAACGCACCCGCGAAAACCCGTCAAGGTAACTGAAAAGTCAACCGACGCGTTTTCTTTAATTCTTAACAGACCATTTAATTGGGCGGTTTATTTCGTAAATAAAATGGACTGTTTCTTCGTGAATTAAATGGGTCGTTTCTTTCGAATTGATGGATTGTTTCTTAACCGGTTTCGTGTTGGCATGTTTATAAAATAAGACCAACCTAAAAATCCTTGGAAAGGATTTGAGAGAATCTTCGTTCCTCCACCCTCTCCGCGAAGAACGCGAAGAACGCGAAGAACGCGAAGAACACCGGAACCGGAATCCGACGACGCACGATCTGTGACGTCAACAGCTTTTCCGCGACCTTCTTCTTCTTCGGTGCCTCTTCTTCCGCGGCGAACCTGCGATCGGCGGTTAAAGGTGAGAATCGAAACTTCTAAATTCTCCCTTCTTAATTTCAATAACAACGGATTTAATTAATTAAATCCGTTTGTTCTTGATCCGGAGATTGGCGACGCGACGCCGGATACCGCGACGACGCGACGATCTCC
This sequence comes from Viscum album, assembly GCA_963277665.1. Classification (NCBI taxonomy): domain Eukaryota; kingdom Viridiplantae; phylum Streptophyta; class Magnoliopsida; order Santalales; family Viscaceae; genus Viscum; species Viscum album. Next base: position 1,387,190,411 of record OY728122.1, read on the forward strand.
TTCTTCCGCGACGAGCGATTCCGCGACGACCTCTCGTCCGACGACGACTTCGAGGTAGGGGTTGTCGAATTTCTTTTGGATTCCTCATTTTATTCTTGATCGTGCTTTTAGCAAGATTAACGTGTGACATGATTTTCTTTAAGTTGCGTTATTATTTTTAACGCGAGGGGGGCCGGACCGCACGAACACGGCCGAACCCCCCTCCAACGTTCTTGTTTAATTCTTGCGATGGAAGCAAAGTGGCGTGGTGCCGTCGCACCACGCGGTTTACCGTGCGTTTAATTTACGCGGCGCCGTCGCGCCACGCCGAGGAAAAATCTTCAAGAACGCGCCGCCGTCGCGCCGCGTTGAAAAGAATCGAAGCACGGCGAAGGGGCGCGGTGCCGACGCACCGCGCCGGATGACGAACGCCGCGGCCGGTTCCGGGCCGCGGCGGAAGGGAAGACCGGCGGCCGGGCCGCCGGCGTCGGAAGCCGAAGAGGGGACCGGATTTTCCGGTCCCGTTGGAGAAGACCGGCCGGCCAGCTGGCCGGCCGGATGCCATAAAAACCGGGGAATTTAATTCCCCGGCCGGTATATTAAAACCCCCCTCTTTTAAAGAGGGGGCGGTTCATTTAAAGGGAGGGGGCCGGCTGCCCCCTCGGTTCCGATCCAACAGGCCCCCACGAGGGGGGGGGGGGCGCTTGTTTAAAAAAAAAACGGCGCGGCCAGTTGCCGCGCCGCCCTCCAGCAAAGCGGGGGCCTTGCCCCCCGCGTGACCACCCACCTCGCGGCACCCCGCCGCCAGCGCGGCCCGCCGCCGCCGCCAGCGCGGCCCGCCGCCGCCGCCACCGCGGTCCGCCGCGCCGCCACCGCGCGCCGCCGCGCGCCGCCGCGCGCCGCCGCCGGCCGCCGCACCGCCGCCGCCCGCCGCCGCCGGCCACAGCGCCACCCGGGGGGGGGGGGGGGGGGGGTCGGGCCGGGTCGGCCCGGACCCGGACCCCCCGTTTCGAACCTGATTTGGTTTTTGGCTCATAACTTGAGCCTCGGACCTCCGAATGACGAACCGTCTGCGGCAACGCGATCCTTGGATCGAGACGGTCGTTTCGATATATTGCACTCAAGGTTTCGGGTTACTTTGAGTTCGGCCGGGTTGGTTCGTTCACGAAACCAACCGGGCCTTCGGAGCGGAAACGCTCATATCTTGAGCCACGAACGTCCGATTGACGCGCCGTCAGTCGCGTTGTGTTCCTCTTAGTGAATCGGATCTTTTGGCATACTCCGCCCGAGGTTTGGACGCAGTTGGAGTACGGTCGGGTTGGTTTTGCCTTAAAAACCAACCGGGCCCCGGAGACGAAAATGCCAGTAACTCACAGACCGGACGTCTGATTGACGCGCCGTCTGTTTCGTTGACTTCCTCTTGATGAGACGGAACTTTTGATATACTCCGCCTGAGTTTTGGATACAGTCGGAGTATGGCCGGGTTGGATTGTACCCGAAATCCAACCGGGCCCCTAGAACGGGAAAGCTGATATCTTTCAGACAGGACGTCCGCTTGACGAGCCGACAGCGGCGTTGGTGGTTACGTTGAGTAACGGTCCCTTTGAGTATACCCTATGGGAGTTCGGGGTGCAGTTGAGATACGGCCGGGATTGGTTTCGCTCACGAAACCAACCGGGCCCCTGGGACGAAAAGGCTAATAACTCACAGACCGGGCGTCCGATCGACGCGCCGTCTGTTGCGTTGAGACCCCTGTGACGAGACGGACCTTTGAGACACTTCTTCGCGGGACCTTGTGATACTTGGAGTATCGACCAGTAGCTCGTGGAGCGGACCCGTGGTACTTGACAGTGGTGGTGTGCTTGGATGCAGCAGCAGACCCTTGGCGGTGGAGAGCTTGGTTGTAGCGGCGGACCTGCGATACTCTACGGAGTGTGTGCGCTTGGTTGTAGCGACAGACCCGCGACGGTGGAGACGAGCGTGCAGAGTACGGAGACCGTGTAGCCGGATGAGACCTGACGACTGCTTGACCGACTCGACTTGGAGTGAGTCGACTAGCCCAGTGGACGGAGCGCCCGGTATTTGGCGGCAGACCCACGGCGGACGGAGCGCCTGGTAGTTGGCAGCAGACCCGCGGTACTCGACAGGAGGAGTACCTCAGCAGGCTATCTGGGTAGCGCCCGGTATTTGGCAGCAGACCCTCAGCGGACGGAGCGCCTGGTAGTTGGCAGCAGACCCGCAGTACTCGACAGGAGGAGTACTTCAGCAGTCCTAGGTTAGTGAGCGGCAGCCTCGGAGTCGTGACAGGACCACTGTACACTCTAGAGACGGAGCTCTTCAGCAGTTACGGTTTCGATAATGAAAATCCTGGTTTGAGCTGAGACTTTTGACCTTGTGTTTACTTCATGATTGAGATGGGTCACTTGCTAACTTTGGTATATGTATGGGCATATACCCGGGTAGTGGTTATCCGTCGATTTCACAATCCTTGTGTTTCCTCATGATTGAGATGGGTTACTTGATAACTTAGGTATATGTATGGGCATATACCTAAGTAGGGTTTATCTGTTGAGATCTTCTTGTGTTTAACCTTGTTGGTTTTAGTGAGACCTTGAGGGTCTCGGGGTCCCTACTGAGTATCGTTATACTCACCCCTGCACGGGCTATGCCCGCACCTCGTTGTGTTGGTTGCAGACGACGGCCAGTACTGGCAGAGGCCGAGTGTTCGAGGACTGGACGGTACCTGGAGGTGGACTATACGACGAGGCGGTACCCAGAGGCAGACCACTGGGCGGGTCATACTTGGAGCAGACGGCGGGAACCGAGGAGCAGAAGAGCTATCTGTACCCACCCTTCAGGTGGGATTTCCAGTGGACATCTCAGCGTAGCAGCTTTACTTTTCAGTCGCTGTTTTCCCTTTCGAGTTGTACTTTACAGTTGGGCTTGTATTTCCGACCCCTTTTACTTTTCGGCTCTTCTTTTTGTACTTAGTGTTTTACTTCCGCTTGTACTCTGTGGTGCTTGTTTTCTTTATAAAGGCAATGCCTTCCCAGTTATCGGGATTTTACGCCTTTGGTTCTAGTCGCCAACCCCTGGCCTATGGAAGGCGGGCTTGGGGTAGTCACGGCACGGGCCCCGAGGAAGGGTCGTGACAAATTGGTATCAAAGGAGTTCGGTTCTACCGCAGAACTTATAACTCTGATCTTTCATTCTGTGAAGCAATAGTGTTAAGGGTACCGAGTGTGGTTTTCAGTCCAGGGAGTCCAGTGTTGGTGCGGGCGGCCGACGTATCCATACACCAGGACCCTGACAACTGATTTCCGACTTTGTGCACGAAAACACTGATTGCGTGTGTGTTTACAAAAGTTTTTCCCCTTAAAACAGCTCAAACCAGGTCAGCTCACCAGGTATGATCGTTTGATCGTGTTACGTTGTTTCTTTCAGGATGGCCCCACGACGACAGCCAGCTAGGGTTCCGAGAATCGAGCGTGACGACGGCCCACCGAGCGACGAGGCCTCGGTGCATGGCCCTTTGTCAGCAGTGGCACCGGCGGTAGCTCTACCCGCCGAGCCCCCGATGCTTCCAGCAGCAGCCGCTGACGATGCACGTCGCCTCAGCGCACTGCATGAGTTTCAGCGCCAGCGACCGCCCAGGTTTCGCGGGGAGACGGATCCCCAGGCAGCAGAGGACTGGCTAGAGGCAGTGGTACGAGTGTTTAGGCTAGTGAGGACACCAGCAGACCTCATGGTGATCCTCGCTGCGAGCCTACTACACGCAGCAGCAGGTAGGTGGTGGAGCCACTTGTTTCAGTTTTGCGATGAGATGAACTTCGCATGGGAAGACTTCGAGACCTTCTTCAGGGTGGAGTTTGTGCCAGTATCTCTACACCCCGAGCGTGTACAGGAGATTCTGCCTTTGCCGCGTGTTTTTCGATCAGAAGCCGAGTCATCTGTGGGCAGTAGACAGATGATGCAGAGGTCCAGGAGGACCAGACCAGCAGTTGGGCGAACTCGGGTTTTAGGACCGGTGGTGCAGGGCACCCAGAGTGGGAACAGAGCTAGCCGTGCAAGGAGCAGGTTGTGTTACTCATGCCACGAAAAGGGACATCTGGCACGTGACTGTCCGACTCCCGATCCGCAGGCTTTGGGAGAGCCACCGAGATAGAGGCAGCGACAAATGCTTGAGCAACAGTAAAGCAGGTGGACAGGAGCGGAACTAGTGGATACGTCTCTTGTACTTCTAGTTCCATGTTGATGTTGCTTTTGTGTAGCGTCTTGTATTATGAGCTGCAATAATAAAAGACGCATCCTTTGTGATGTTTTCTTTCCTGTCCTCTTTTGTGATGTTACTAAGAGGTTCCAGTTGACTGTTGACTTGACCCTCACTTGTGAGACATCTACTGGAGGAGACCAGTTACCACACACTGATGCCGACAGTGTGACTCAACCCTTGGAGGCGAGAGTAACGATTGGATCTCTTAGTAGTAGCGTCGAGGCCTTACGACGTCATCCTTGGTATGGATTAGTATCATCCATGTTAGGATTGACTGTTTTAGGCAAAGAATGTGGTTCATCCAGGGGATGAGACCAGGTTTCTCTTATCGGCAAAGAAGAAATCTCGCAGCTCTTGTGGGACCAGAGATGGTCCGGGCCACGTCAGAGGAGGTACATGTCATCCAGGAGCGGATGAGGACAACTCAGAGCCGGCAGAAGTCATACGCTGACAGGAGACGGAGGCCACTAGAGTTCGAGGATGGTGACCACGTCTTCTTGCGGGTCTCACCTCGACGTGGTATTCGGAATTTGGCCGAGGCGACAAGTTATCTCCGCGCTTCATCGGAACCTTCCAAGTCCTCAGCAGGGTTGGCGAGGTGGCTTATCGCCTGGCTCTACCACCTCAGTTGCACCGGGTGCACGACGTCTTACACGTGTCTCAGATGAGGAGATACGTGCACGACCCGACGCACATCCTTGACGATTGGGCGACTTTTACGGAGGTCCCGGTGGAGATAGAGGATCGACAGGAGCGGGACCTACATGGGCGATCGAATCCTCTTGTGCGCAACAGATGGCGGCACGAGAATCTCCAGGAGAGCACATGGGAGCGGGAGGCTCAGATGCGTGCTCAGTACCCTCTTTTGTTTCCCTAGTTTTTGATGTAGCTTTACGGGGACGTAAAGCCCTGAGGTGGGAGTAATGTAAAGACCCATAAAATTCAAGGGAAATTTTTTTCTTAATTTTCTTTAGAATTTTACAAGAGCGCGGTTTCAGACGGCACCTGATTCCGAGGCCCGGAGTGCCCGGAATTATTTTCCGAAGTTTGGCTCGGGTACGTTCAGTGAACGAACGAGCGGGAATTCCTAACTTTTGATTCGGTGCTCGGAATTGAAATCTGAGGGCACCGATGAAATCGCAGCGCCGGTATTTGCTTAGAAACGCCTCTTCCGGAGTTGCGTTTGCTCAAGACGTGGTTTTTATATTTTGCGGCTTTAAGTCAGAATAAAATAAAGTTGTGCGACAACTTTATTTTATTTCACTTAAACTGCTTGGAAGCCACTTAAAGTCACTTAAAAGCGGCTTGAACTGAGTTGAACTGGATAGGATGCTATCCAGAAATATCCTACCCCTTGGTAGGATATTTGTGCGGTGGGACCCGCACGAGCCCCGCCGTTTCTTTCGCTAAGTAACGCACCCGCGAAAACCCGTCAAGGTAACTGAAAAGTCAACCGACGCGTTTTCTTTAATTCTTAACACACCATTTAATTGGGCGGTTTATTTCGTAAATTAAATGGACTGTTCCTTCGTGAATTAAATGGGTCGTTTCTTTCGAATTGATGGATCGTTTCTTAACCGTTTTCGTGTTGGCATGTTTATAAAATAAGACCAACCTAAAAATCCTTGGAAAGGATTTGAGAGAATCTTCGTTCCTCCACCCTCTCCGCGAAGAACGCGAAGAACGCGAAGAACGCGAAGAACGCGAAGAACACCGGAACCGGAATCCGACGACGCACGATCCGCGACGTCAACAGCTTTTCCGCGACCTTCTTCTTCTTCGGTGCCTCTTCTTCCGCGGCGAACCTGCGATCGGCGGTTAAAGGTGAGAATCGAAACTTCTAAATTCTCCCTTCTTAATTTCAATAACAACGGATTTAATTAATTAAATCCGTTTGTTCTTGATCCGGAGATTGGCGACGCGACGCCGGATACCGCGACGACGCGACGATCTCCTTCTTCCGCGACGAGCGATTCCGCGACGACCTCTCGTCCGACGACGACTTCGAGGTAGGGGTTGTCGAATTTCTTTTGGATTCCTCATTTTATTCTTGATCGTGCTTTTAGCAAGATTAACGTGTGACATGATTTTCTTTAAGTTGCGTTATTATTTTTAACACGAGGGGGGCCGGACCGCACGAACACGGCCGAACCCCCCTCCAACGTTCTTGTTTAATTCTTGCGATGGAAGCAAAGTGGCGTGGTGCCGTCGCACCACGCGGTTTACCGTGCGTTTAATTTACGCGGCGCCGTCGCGCCACGCCGAAGAAAAATCTTCAAGAACGCGACGCCGTCGCGCCGCGTTGAAAAGAATCGAGGCACGGTGAAGGGGCGCGGTGCCGACGCACCGCGCCAGATGACGAACGCCGCGGCCGGTTCCGGGCCGCGGCGGGACGAGAAGACCGCGGCCGGTTCCGGGCCGCGGCGGGACGAGGAGACCGCGGCCGGTTCCGGGCCGCGGCGGAAGGGAAGACCGGCGGCCGGGCCGCCGGCGTCGGAAGCCGAAGAGGGGACCGGATTTTCCGGTCCCGTTGGAGAAGACCGGCCGGCCAGCTGGCCGGCCGGATGCAATAAAAACCGGGGAATTTAATTCCCCGTCCGGTATATTAAAACCCCCCTCTTTTAAAGAGGGGGCGGTTCATTTAAAGGGAGGGGGCCGGCTGCCCCCTCGGTTCCGATCCAGCAGGCCCCCACGAGGGGGGGGGGGCGCTTGTTTAAAAAAAAACGGCGCGGCCAGTTGCCGCGCCGCCCTCCAGCAAAGCGGGGGCCTTGCCCCCCGCGTGACCACCCACCTCGCGGCACCCCGCCGCCAGCGCGGCCCGCCGCCGCCGCCACCGCGGTCCGCCGCGCCGCCACCGCGCGCCGCCGCGCGCCGCCACCGGCCGCCGCACCGCCGCCGCCCGCCGCCGCCGGCCGCCGCCGCCGGCCACAGCGCCACCCGGGGGGGGGGGTCGGGCCTGGTAGGCCCGGACCCGGACCCCCCGTTTCGAACCTGATTTGGTTTTTGGCTCATAACATGAGCCTCGGACCTCCGAATGACGAACCGTCTGCGGCAACGCGATCCTTGGATCGAGACGGTCGTTTCGATATATCGCACTCAAGGTTTCGGGTTACTTTGAGTTCGGCCGGGTTGGTTCGTTCACGAAACCAACCGGGCCTTCGGAGCGGAAACGCTCATATCTTGAGCCACGAACGTCCGATTGACGCGCCGTCAGTCGCGTTGTGCTCCTCTTAGTGAATCGGATCTTTTGGAATACTCCGCCCGAGGTTTGGACGCAGGTGGAGTACGGTCGGGTTGGTTTTTCTTTAAAAACCAACCGGGCCCCGGAGACGAAAATGCCAGTAACTCACAGACCGGGCGTCTGATTGACGCGCCGTCTGTTTCGTTGACTTCCTCTTGATGAGACAGAACTTTTGATATACTCCGCCCGAGTTTTGGATACAGTCGGAGTATGGCCGGGTTGGATTGTACCCGAAATCCAACCGGGCCCCTAGAACGGGAAAGCTAATATCTTTCAGACAGGACGTCCGCTTGACGAGCCGACAGCGGCGTTGGTGGTTACGTTGAGTAACGGTCCCTTTGAGTATACCCTATGGGAGTTCGGGGTGCAGTTGAGATACGGCCGGGATTGGTTTCGCTCACGAAACCAACCGGGCCCCTGGGACGAAAAGGCTAATAACTCACAGACCGGGCGTCCGATCGACGCGCCGTCTGTTGCGTTGAGACCCCTGTGACGAGACGGACCTTTGAGACACTTCTTCGCGGGACCTTGTGATACTTGGAGTATCGACCAGTAGCTCGTGGAGCGGACCCGTGGTACTTGACAGTGGTGGTGTGCTTGGATGCAGCAGCAGACCCTTGGCGGTGGAGAGCTTGGTTGTAGCGGCGGACCCGCGATACTCTACGGAGTGTGTGTGCTTGGTTGTAGCGACAGACCCGCGACGGTGGAGACGAGCGTGCAGAGTACGGAGACCGTGTAGCCGGCTGAGACCTGACGACTTCTTGACCGACTCGACTTGGAGTGAGTCGACTAGCCCAGTGGACGGAGCGCCCGGTATTTGGCGGCAGACCCACGGCGGACGGAGCGCCTGGTAGTTGGCAGCAGACCCGCGGTACTCGACAGGAGGAGTACCTCAGCAGGCTATCTGGGTAGCGCCCGGTATTTGGCAGCAGACCCTCAGCGGACGGAGCGCCTGGTAGTTGGCAGCAGACCCGCAGTACTCGACAGGAGGAGTACTTCAGCAGTCCTAGGTTAGTGAGCGGCAGCCTCGGAGTCGTGACAGGACCACTGTACACTCTAGAGACGGAGCTCTTCAGCAGTTACGGTTTCGATAATGAAAATCCTGGTTTGAGCTGAGACTTTTGACCTTGTGTTTACTTCATGATTGAGATGGGTCACTTGCTAACTTTGGTATATGTATGGGCATATACCCGGGTAGTGGTTATCCGTCGATTTCACAATCCTTGTGTTTCCTCATGATTGAGATGGGTTACTTGATAACTTAGGTATATGTATGGGCATATACCTAAGTAGGGTTTATCTGTTGAGATCTTCTTGTGTTTAACCTTGTTGGTTTTAGTGAGACCTTGAGGGTCTCGGGGTCCCTACTGAGTATCGTTATACTCACCCCTGCACGGGCTATGCCCGCACCTCGTTGTGTTGGTTGCAGACGACGGCCAGTACTGGCAGAGGCCGAGTGTTCGAGGACTGGACGGTACCTGGAGGTGGACTATACGACGAGGCGGTACCCAGAGGCAGACCACTGGGCGGGTCATACTTGGAGCAGACGGCGGGACCCGAGGAGCAGAAGAGCTATCTGTACCCACCCTTCAGGTGGGATTTCCAGTGGACATCTCAGCGTAGCAGCTTTACTTTTCAGTCGCTGTTTTCCCTTTCGAGTTGTACTTTACAGTTGGGCTTGTATTTCCGGCCCCTTTTACTTTTCGGCTCTTCTTTTTGTACTTAGTGTTTTACTTCCGCTTGTACTCTGTGGTGCTTGTTTTCTTTATAAAGGCAATGCCTTCCCAGTTATCGGGATTTTACGCCTTTGGTGCTAGTCGCCAACCCCTGGCCTATGGAAGGCGGGCTTGGGGTAGTCACGGCACGGGCCCCGAGGACGGGTCGTGACAAATTCATCATCAAATCCATGTGTTATCCAAGTCATAGGAACATTTAAAACATTACATTTAACATGAAAATTTGAAAACCAAGATCATATAAAAAAACACACATCAATAGGTGATTTCATTCATTATCCTTGATTAAAAGGCTTGGATCACAATTACTCACATGGTGAAAATCATTATCACAAGAATCTCATTCTTAACAAACAATCACATGCAATATAAATCATTTATCTAGTATATGAAAATCAACTAAAAGATCAATTCAAGCATAAAAAATAATTGAAAAAACCATTGCCAAGGTTTACAGTCAAAAAAATTATCTTACCATTAATAAATATTATTTACAATCTATATCTACATTATTCCCACATTACAATTTGATTTACAAATATCAATTCAATACCCAACACTCAAAAACAGGGGTAAACAATTAACCCTACGTTATCAAAGTCAATTTCTAGCCCTAGTGGTCCATTCATATATACAACAAACTAAAAGGTGTTTTCAATTAAAATAACGGCTCATAACATATAAAAAACATAAAAAAGCCTATTTTATTAAACATTTCATTTATATAAATTTAAGGATTCAATTTCATTTCAATGAAACACCCAAAAATCGATTGCGTAGAGTGAAACCATATATAACTATCTAAACATCAAGGTAAATATATAATACTAACTATCCTTGGTCTATATTAGATATGTCATCAATTATTAGCATATAATATAGCACATCTCAGTAGAAAAACAATGAACATACAAAGATCCTAATAATTTGCAAATTTTCTAGAACATTAATAAAACAAATTATATCCGTACGAGTAGAGAACAACTAAAAATGAATTGATTTGATACTATTTCATAGAAAATGATTCAAATGACAATAAATTTGGAGATTGAGTGGAGCACTTACCTCAAATCCATGCATATGATTCAAAATAGAAGTTCTCCATTTATGGATGATGTTAATATAATGAAATGAGAAAGTATATGTTTTGTAAATGATTTTAATTAATTTTAAAATTTTAAAATTTCCCAAAATTAATTATTTTCATGATTTAGGTTCAAATTTTTCTATTTTCAATGGGAACATGCAAGGATTACCAAAAATTATTGACTAACCATGTGAAATCATGCAATTCTCCACAGTCAAAATTATAGATGTAGTTGTACTACCATGTGCCCCTATTCGTACTATTTTTTAAAATTTTCATATAATTCATATTATCCACCCATACCTTTAATTTTGTGTTAAACCATATGGCCTACCCCGTATGGTTTACCCTAACCATGTTCCAATCTATTACCAACTAAAAAGATTTGTTTTGGCCTACGATTAATCCCAATCAAACCATGATACCTTCATTTCCTCACTGGGAATTAACATTAGGTAATAGATGAGAATTTAAACCATGATTTGGATTAAATAAATGGATCATTACCTCCAAGTAGAACTGGGTTCTTAAAAACACCCCCATGAAATTTATCCCCCAATTTCATTGTCAATGATGGTCAAGCATGTCTCGGAATAAATGAATACACTGTGATCGTACATCACCCTCCGTCTCCTTGAACTTATTATGTAATAAGTCATATTACCAAAATCCTTCTAATACAGGAATATAATATCCACAAATAATCTCTTTTCTATTATCCAAAATATGTATATAATTATCCTCATACAATGCATCTACATATAACTCAACCATCTCGAGCTGAATGGCCTGAGACATGTCTGATTAATTGCATCAAAACTAGGAATCGTGGAAGTCGTTGTGAATGGATTAGTATATCTAGGGTAACATGAAATCATTGGCTATCGACCTGACTCTCTCTATAATCTTTATTGACCTTATATATATCAATGAAAACTTACCACATCTCTTGATTATTCTATTTACTAGCCTTAGTGATACACACAAGAAAAACCAATCCCCAACATCAAATTGTATATGTCATCTACAATGATAGTCATATGGTTTCAAATGAGGCTACATAGTATACATAATCATTTAAATCAACTGCACCTTCCCTATAGTCACCCCAACAAGATTAGGTCCTGACATAGCTTTATCTCCTTCCAATAAATAACACTATGGTGATAGGTATGGCCAACCATTCAAATCCTCATAAAGATACATCTCAATAGAATCCAGGATTCATCTTTTGTATGTGAACTCATTCTACGGTATATAACATTCTAACGAATCCCTAAATCATGTAAACATTATAACACACATGTCCATAAGCACCTAAATTGTGCACTCTCACTAGCCATCTTTTTGGGGGTGGTTTGATGTGGTTAAAAGTGCCTATGTACCAACGTCCCTCTGTATCCTTTTCCTAAAACACGATGTAAACAATGAATCCTTGTCTAAAATGAAATTTTGGAGGAAACTGTGAATTCATACTATCCCATAAATATACAAACTCCAATGATCATCAACAATGATGGTTTTATTGTTTGGAAATAAAGGTACAAACATTGTGATCCTATTAACAAAAAAACTATACAAAATCATTACCTCTAGGTGACCTACATAAACCATTAAAAAATTCCACCGAAACAACAACATACATCCACTCAGGGATGGGTATCATCTAAAAACTTCTAGCTAGATTATGGTGTTATTCCATCACCATCTCACAGGTAGAAAACATCTTGAAACAACCAGCTACATATATTTCCACACTCATTCACTAGTATTGGTGATGTAAATCCTGATACATTTTGGTGAAGCCTAGGTGATCTAACCATGAATAAGCATGAAAATTCGTCATCATATCCTTGAACATGTCTAATGATATCCACATGTGTCCATGTTAAAATATAATTTGATGCTCACTTAAGGTCGTACTCGGAAGGGGGTCCTCACCTTCCACAATCCCCCATAGGACCCACTAAATTTTCAGAGATTCATCATCTTTAATATATCTAAAATGTTGAGGTAACAACAATGGATTATGGAAATTTCTTCCCCTAACTATCTTTCAGGTATATATGAATCATAGAAAACATAGACATGAGATACCACTCTATACTTACCCACTTCAATTACACAATATGAGTTGTCTGATTCCGTGCATCGACCACTACATTGATTTTACCCGGTGTGAAGGCATGCTCGATGTCAAGAGTCTTTTGGTAATCAACCCACCATCTATTTCCCATATTCAGATCATGTTGTGTAAAAATATACATCTGGATATTTGGTATATTTACACATGAAAATACCCACCCATTATGTAATGTATCCACCTGCGCAATACATGAAAAAATGAAGCTAACACAAGACCATGCATTTGGTAATTCACCTCATGTGATCTCAAATACCAAGACTCTTAGGCCACCACTCTATCCCCTTATATAAGAATTAGTCAAAGCCTAATACTTGATGTGACATAGTAAACTATGTAACTACTGTTTAGATGTGGAAAAATAAATATCGTCACTAAAATCAATCTCCCTTTCAACACAAGAAAGGTCATCTTTCCAAAATCTTAACATACAAACATCAAACTGATATTATTCAAGATCGTTAATATTTGTATTAATTATTAGAATTTCTATAAGAAATTATTATAAAAACTAGCTAGCCATATGAAAGTCACACTTCAATTACATTCTTGTTATGATCACAATAATCTACACCTCTCACATTCATTTGTATTATTGAAAATCATACCTCCAACATAATGTGACCCAATAAGTCAATCTGATCCTTCATGAAGTGGAACATTATGATATTTTTATATACCTTATTCTCTGTCATTTTATATGATTAAATCTCAATATATTTGGCATGCTCATGTTGATTTTCAGAATACACGATCATATAATCCATAATAACCTCAAAAAATGAATCATGATAAAGATGGAACACTCTATAAGGCCTAGCCTTAAACCTTACTTAATATTGAATTAAATGAATAATTCACCTTGAGTATATTTTCATGGTTTAGAGTTTTAGAGAATTATGACATAACTATTACATCTCAAAATATTACAAAGTAGACACTTCTACTAATTTTCCATAAAATAAAAACTCTTAAAAAGAAACATGTTTATTTCCATGTATTAGATAGCATGACATTCCCTTGATCCCATCCTTGACCCTATTCCACATTAAGTCATGTGAATAACATTTCAAAAAACATGGGGTGAGCATAAAAAGCTTAGTAAGGGACACATAAAGAATGAAAACTGTTAGTTTTTCAAAACACCAAGTAAACCATGTATACATTATCAAAGTAATAATTTTCACCATTATTAAGTAGTAAAAAACTCTTCAAAGAATAAAAGATCATTACTTACCCTTTTTTAAATAAAATATCACCATAAAACCCATATAATTAACACATAACATAAAGAGGTAACTTGGGACATAAACATACTTAAATTTAATAACCGTACGGTCGACTTCCATACATATGTAATAGAATAGCCATACGGCTGAATTCCATACCCAATGCATTGGAGTTTATAACGTAACCACACGTCCTGGTATTCACGGCACCACCTGTCATATGGTTTATCACGTAACCACCCGTCAAATTTCTATGTACCATTATAAAATCATAACAATTATAAAGGAAATAAAAAATTTCCACATTTCTATCAAAATATATCACTTAAATATATTGACATAAAAAATCCATTATAAAAACCATTTTTAGTACCAAAATACATAAAAGAGTATATGGTATTTATTTCATTTTTTTACAAAATTACAGCTTGTAAAGGAAGCCGAAGACCAAATAATACTCGCGGCGACAAAAAAGGGCATTGTCACCACATACGTTAAAAGAAACATAACTTTTTGTCATTTAGTAAAACGATTAGTATAAAAAGATTCCTTTTAAATAAAATTAGAAGTCAAAGGGGTATATACATCATGTAAAATAAAGTTGTGTATAAAACAAAATATGCCTCAATGAAAGGAGATTGAGACGATGTCCCTTACAAATACGGTATCCTTGGATTAAAGATAAATCAATGACATAATTATGTGTGATAGACGAATTCACTAAATATAAGTGGATATTAATTATAAAACAATCATAGTTCATTCACACATATTCATAGAATGACATATTCAAGGAGTACAAGTTTATCCCAAGAATCAAAATTGTGTTAAGAAGTTCCCTTGCAAAAATTCGACAGCCTAACGACGTCACTTCAAAACTCAGAAAAAGAGTTGATGAGAGAGACAATGGTATCTCATCACTTGGACATAAAATATACATCAATAAGGATATATAAGAACATATCCTAACATAATAGTATGTTAATTAAAAGACATAACAAATGTAGTCTTTAAAAAAAAGAGGGTGAAAGGTTCCCTTACCGACTTTGGTAACTTTTGAAACGTACACCCCATTGAAGAAGGGTAATACAATGAATATGTAAAAACCCTTAAATGAAATTATATTACACAATGTGTATAATAATGGGAAGTACGTACACCACTCAAATGAAATGGTTGCAAATGAAGCATAAATCTCACATGAATAAAAGGGAGATGAAAAATCCCTTACGAAAACTCGACATCCTAACGGCGCCACATAAAACTTCAAAAAAATGTATTGATAAGATCAAATAGGGTCTCTAATAGTATTAAATTAAAATTTACAATAAGAGTAATATAAAATAACATCCCCCATCATAACAATGATGATCTTAAAAGAAGTGACATAAAGGAGAGTACTTAAAAAGAAAGATAGAGGTTAGATCACTTATGAAAATTCGACAGCCTAACAGCGCCACTCAAAACATCCAAACTGGATTGGTGAGAGAAAATAGGGTCTCTCATCATATTAACATAAAACGTACAGTATGATTAATATAAAAGAACATCCCAATCATAATAAAGATGAGATTAAAAGGAATGACATAAAAGAGTGTACTTAAAAAGAAATAGAGGAGTAGGATCCCTTACCTCAAGTCCGGCTTGTCTTGTTCGTTTCGTTATATTCCTGAATAATAAACTTTGGTCAATTTATAATTTCTTAAGGACCTCTTTTAAAGATTATTATTCAGTTCATATCACATGTTATAATTTTATAATAATTGGTTAATAATGTGAGTTCATATCAGACATTTTTGTCGATCTTTGGTACATGAGTCAAAAATGAACTTGTTTGAAAATGATTGTCCATGAAGTTATATGTAAATAATCTCCAAAATAGTATTAATGATTTAAATATCATATATATACCTTACATATTCATTTTATACTACTCCATAACATTTGGAGAAAAAAAGAAATGAAATGCACCGTTCAGGGAGACGGTAGGCTCTACGTACGCATGAACGCTACTTTCATTTCTTTGTCATATTAATGTAATTAAAAATAGTTCAGATATATATATATTATAATTACAGTATAATATATATGTTATATATGTCACATATGTTAATTATGTTCATTATTTATAAATTCCATGTATTGCATGAACGAGTCACATCACTTGAGGGGGCGGTAGTCCACACTTCCTCGTATGAAATTATCGCATTTGCACAACGTGAAAAACATAAAGGCATGTTTTAAATATAAAATTCAGAAGCATATAGAAAATATAAATACCATATATATCATATATAAAATATAGTGACATCATAATGGCCACCATGAAAGGTGTTAAGAGAAGATTGCACAATCATCGTTTCGTGAGGCAGAAATTCGCCATCCACAAAAACAATATGTTCTTTAACCATTAGATGAAGGTGTGTGTAAGTGTAGCTCAAATCCGTAACATAACAAAATACTGTTATATTGAAGATAATTTTGTTTTTACAAAATAAAGGAATAAAAATAGTTTAGAGGGTTTGAGAAGAAAAATAAAACATAAGAACCCAAGAGAGGACACTACCTTTAAATCGGGTAACACTCTTTGATTTGATCTCAAAGGCTTCCTTGGAAAGGATTCTTCCAAAAGTGAGGCTTCAATGATGAAAATAGGGATGTGGAGAGATGAAATGGGCATGGTTTGGCCGAGCCAAAGGCTTGAGAGGTTTGTGTAAGGTGGTAGAGGTGGAGGCCTTTTATAAGAGAAGAGGAGGGGGACTCGTGGAAAGTCAAAAAAAAGTTACATTATTTTCAAAGGAGTATCGGATTTTAAAGGTCCCACATTGATATATTTCGAGGATAAGGTGATAAGGGTTCGAAATCCACCCATCCATTAGGTTTTTGAAATATGTAGATCTTAGATTTTACATTATCTTTTCATTTTATTTAAATCGTTAAATAATGAGGTAATCGCAGCATCATCATGATGTCATAAATAAGTTAATTTATATAATGTCTAACAATTATAAAAAAACTAATATGATGTAGGAAATATTTTTAGATTTCCAATTACTATTTATAGTCAAAAATATAACTTGTATAACCCCATGTAAAAATTGTTTTAGTAAAACAACTCATGTTTGTGACATTTTTATTTTAACTTTAAATAAAATGTTATTTATGCCATTTTCCTACCAAAGTGGCTTTATGGGGTCCCCAAGTTGACCCATAGATTTTCTTGGTCTGAAATGACACATAAAATATGGGTAGGACATGTTTCTCGGTCATTTCATATTATTAAAACATTATTTTTACCTTAAACTACACTAATTACCTCTAATAGTGATTAAAAACGTAAAAGTTACTATTCACCAAAAAATTATTTTAATCCTATGGAACCACATTTTACATCTTAATGACAACCATGTACGTCGGATTTTTGAAATTCAAATCACATAAGTGGTAAAGTTTCATTTAAACAAAAAATCAGTTTTTGAACTACCAGTTAGTGCTTTCACTATTCATCAAAAATTGAGGTTTTTCAGAAAAATACCAAAAATTCACCCTAAGCTATATTTGATATTACAAATTCAAAAATGATGTCTATTTTACAAAATTCACAACATATAAGTTACATTAATTAATTTAATAATTAATTCCCACTGTCAGAGAAAATAGCGTGTTTTTATGAAACAAAATTATCAAAATATTGACACTAGTTTAAGTCCAATTTCAAGATGAAATTAATTCCAACGACAACTATTGTATTAAATGGTAAAAATATATTCTAATTTCAATTTAAAACTAAGTCAGAAGATAATCTAATCATATAAATAAATTAGATTAAAAAGTGGTTTTGAATTAAAATACAACATTTGTCACTATTCATTAAAAAATGAACTTTATCGGAAAAATACCAAAAATTTACAAAAATTAAATTTTTATGTCCCGATTATAAAGAAGAATTTTATTTTGTCAAATATAAGACATAATATTGTCAAAAAGTGTATTTAGAAGAGGTTCTCCACCAAAAGGTTGTTAATCGTCCTTTTAACGAATATTATATTGTTTACGCTTAAAATTGGATTCATTGGAATTTTTAATCCTCTAACCTTTATTGTAAAAAGTAAAAAAAATTTGACAAAAATACATAATAATTTTTTAGTTAATTCCGTTCTTTCCCGCCATTACAATATCTAGGCGTTAACTACCATTTAAAATAATATTATTTTATTATTAGAGTGAAATGTAAGATTTCAAAGAAACCCGTTGTCGTGTATTGGGTACGCCATCGAGCATAGCGTTCCCTTTAAAGTAATATTAATTTTTTTCACAAATATGGATAAATATAAAAATGTCATATTCTTTATTTACCTGGGGTGTTACATCCTTCCCCCCTTTGTGAATTTGTGTCCTCACAATTTTAAAATTGGGCTCGGAAACATCATTGAAATTCCCACATCGGAACAAGAGTTGGTAAAACAATCACTTTAAAAGAAAGAAAGATAATTACAGAGGTCACCTGAGCTAACCCATACTAGGATTCCATGTAGGAAAACATGGATATTGAAGAAAAATAAAAGGGTCATATTCTGAGGGAGAGTGATAGAAAAAATGTTTAGGAGAAAGTTAACCACAAGAAAATCACAAACTTGTGGTTGGTTAAACGGTATTCGATTCCCTAATAAGAATATTTAACGAGCAACATTTTTTTAAGTTACTTTTCATTGAGGAATATATTTTTGATCTTAAGGAATCATACTTACTTGTCATGTTGACATTCATATTTTACTATATTTCTTACACAAACTCATTCTTTCCCCAAATGATGAATATTTAGGAAAACATGTTCACATTAAGAGTACTATAATCAACTTTTAGAGAATCACCTAATCCACAAAAGAGAACTATATACTTCCCATGTCTTTATACTTTAACAAAAACCAAAACCAAAAAGGTTAGTACAAGATCAGATAATCTGGAAAAGGACAACCCTTTATAAAAATAAAATCTTTTCTTAATCTCCAAAATTTTTCCAACAAAACCAAAAGTTCATTGAAGACCATTCGATAAACAATTTTTCCACAAAATTCTTCAATGTAAACCAAACTTAGATTGAAACCCAAATATTTGAAGGATTTAATCACATAGTCCTCCAATGTACAAAATAACACTTATCTCCAAATAACATCAGTTTCTCTTAAAGTCTCATATTGAAAAGTAATTAAACTAATCACATATCCTCCATGATAGGTTAATAATTTCCATAGATATCCCAAAATCAACTTACTCTTAATTCATAAAATCATGTAACTAAAAATAATTAGTCAAACTAACCAGGGACTTCACGTAGTCAAGTGGTTGGCAATAAATACCAGTCTCACTTTGGTTGTGGGTTCGATTCCCGCAGCTTTGTCCGACGCGACGGGTTGTTACACGGTCTGCATGTTGTCCATTTTATAAAACTCCTAAAATAACCCTACCAAGTTTTAATCTCAATAGTTTCCTTATACCTCTCATTTTCATCCAAATTCATTACGATCTCATCATTTTAATTATTGAAGTCTTATTTCACCACCATAAGATAAAATAAAATGATTCCCAAAATGAATAACAACATAACTTTATCATGGAGTCCACTCGGTTTCATCGTCATCTTGTTCACGTAGGTAGACGTCCCATGCATTTCAACAATGATTTAGAGATCCTTCAAAATAATTTTCTTCCTCCATCCAAATATACCTTGTAAAACATGGGTCATATGGGTGTTCATAGGAGAACAGTTTTTGAAAATAATCATGTATGACATATAAATCAAAAACATCTGATAAAACATGATTTATATAAAATAGTCAGACAGAATTTGAGTTGAAACATTCTATTATTCTTCCTTTTAAAATACCATAAGTATGTGCTGAGAGACTATATTTTAAAAGCAAATATCAGTAGGTTGTGCAAGGGACTCCTTCCTCAGAACCATTTTTAATATCATAATATGCTTCAAATTCTTGTGATAAGTTAAAATATTTGAAAATACCTTGATAATATTTTCCTTTCTTGAAAAGATGAGAATATTGAGAAAATAGTATTTGTCTAAATACAACCCATGATCCACGATGATAACGAGGTATAGTGTAGGTGTTTGATATCTCAATCAACTACTTGAAAGTGAGTTGTATTCTAGAAAAAGTTTCACAATCATCTGAACATGACTTTGCAATAATTATTGCAATCATGTCATCACGAAGAGATAAAAATGTCATTTGAGATCCTTCTCCTTCCATTCGTAACTGACTTTACTTGTCCTGAAAAAAAGTTATAAAATAAGGATTTAACTGAAATAATAGATATAGGTACTAACCATGTGTCTATCAAAAACTCTTAAACCATAAAGTTGTCTAAACCGACCTCTGATACCAAGTATAAGGCCCCAGCCTTAAACCTTACTTGATATTTAATTAAATGAATAATTCACATTGAGGATCTTTTAATGGTTTAGAGTTTTAGAGAATTCGGAAATAACTATTACATCTCAAAATATTACAAAGTAGAAACATCTACTATGTTTCCATAAAATAAAAACTCTTAAAAAGAAACATGTTTAGTTCCATGTTTTAGATAGAATGACATTCCCTTGATCCCATTGTAAAGACCCGTAAAATTCAAGGGAAATTTTTTCTTAATTTTCTTTAGAATTTTACAAGAGCGCGGTTTCAGACGGCACCTGATTCCGAGGCCCGGAGTGCCCGGAATTATTTTCCGAAGTTTGGCTCGGGTACGTTCAGTGAACGAACGAGCGGAAATTCCTAACTTTTGATCGGGTGCTCGGAATTGAAATCCGAGGACACCGATGAACTCGCAGCGCCGATATTCGCTTAATGAGACCTTTTAGGAAGTTGCGTTTGTTGCGGGTTGAAAGTTAAGTTTTGGGGTTTTTAGTTTGAGTTAAATAAAATTGTGAAGAACAATTTTATTATAACTAGTTAAAACCTATCAAAGGAGGTTGGAAGTGGGACCCACACCCACTTAACCTCCCTTGGGAGGATTAAGTGTGGTGGGGCCCACACGAACCCCTAATCTTTTCAAATTCTCTCAACATACTTAACCCCTAATTAATTGACTTAAGTTTCTTAATTAATTTTGGGAGTTAAGCCTTTTTGAATTTCAACTTTTGAAATTCTTGTGTGTTTTGTAATAATAAAATAAGATGTTATCTTATTTTATTATGGGTTGTTTGTTTGTCTCCTTGAGAGCTTTTGGAGAGATTCTTCCTCATCTTCAAGCTCTGACGAAGAACGAAGAACGCCCAAACTTCGACGAAGAACGACGCCTCTCTTCTTCGTCCTCGGTGTCAACAAGAGGGAACGCCGCACCCTCCTCGGAACTTCTTTGTCGGCATATGAAGATTCGCCAACGACGTATCTCTTCGGGCATAACTCTTCGTCAACGGATTTGACGAACGACGACCGCGACGCCCGACCTCCGCGACGTCGTCTTCCGCGGAACGTTCTCAATCTTCGAACCTTATATCAAGGTAGGGGTTGTTGGTTAATTCTTTAATTATTCCATTTCTTGCTCGTGGATCGCATTTCTACGTGAGGCATTGAAATAATTTATTTAAGTGTTATAGTTAACGCGAGGGGGGGCCGGACCGCACGAACACGGCCGAACCCCCCCCCCCCCCTCCATCGTTCTTGTTTATTCTTGCGTAAGGAAGCAAGTGGCGTGGTGCCGTCGCACCACGCGGATGATCGTGCAAATATTTTACGCGGCGCCGTCGTGCTACGTCGAGGAAGAATCTTCAAGAACGCGACGCTGTCGCGCCGTGTTGAAAAGAATCATGGCACGGCGAAAGGGGCGCGGTGCCGTCGC
Organism: Viscum album; assembly: GCA_963277665.1. Taxonomy (NCBI): domain Eukaryota; kingdom Viridiplantae; phylum Streptophyta; class Magnoliopsida; order Santalales; family Viscaceae; genus Viscum; species Viscum album. The sequence goes on from OY728122.1 coordinate 1,387,211,953, forward strand.
ACCGCGCCGGACGACGAACACCGCGGCCGGTTCCGGGCCGCAGCGGGACGAGGAGACCGCGGCCGGATCCGGGCCGCGGCGGGATGTGAAGACCGGCGGCCGGGCCGCCGGCGTCGGAAGTCGAAGGCGGGACCGGAATTTCCGGTCCCGTTGGTAAAAACCGGCCGGCCAGCTGGCCGGCCGGATGACATAAAACCGGGGGATTAAATCCCCCGGCCGGTTCAACAAAACCCCCCTCTTAATGAGGGGGGTGGTTCCTTGAAGGAGGGGGGCAGCCGGCCCCCCGGTTGCGCTCCAGCAGGCCCCCCACGTGAGGGGGGGGGGGCCGTTTGTTACTTAGGCGCAGCACAAAGGCCGCGCCACCTTGAAGAAGCGGGGGCTGAGCCCCCCGCGTGCGGCTCCTCGTGCGGCGCCCGCGCCAGCCGCCGCGGCCCTCCGCCGCGCCGCCCCGGGGGGGGGGGGGGGGGGGGTCGGGCCGGGTCGGCCCGGACCCGGACCCCCCCGTTTCGAACCAGACTTGGTTTTTGGCCCATAACATGAGCCTCGGACCTCCGAATGACGAACCGTCTGCGGCAACACGATCCTTGGATCGAGACGGTCGTTTCGATATATCGCACTAAAGGTTTCGGTTAACTTTGAGGTCGGCCGGGTTGGTTCATTCACGAAACCAACCGGGCCTTCGGAGCGGAAACGCTCATATCTTGAGCTACGAACGTCCAATTGACGCGCCGTCAGTCGCGTTGTGTTCCTCTTAGTGAGACGGATCTTTTGGCATACTCCGCCCGAGGTTTGGACGCAGGTGGAGTACGGTCGGGTTGGTTTTTCCTTAAAAACCAACCGGGCCCCGGAGACGAAAATGCCAATAACTCCCAGACCGGGCGTCCGTTCGACGCGCCGTCTGTTGCGTTGAGTTACTGTTGACGATACGGAAGTTTTGGATACATCAACTTCGGTCTTCGTGACAGTTGATGTATCAGCCTCTCGGCTCGTGGAGCGGACCCTCCGAACGAGCTTGCTATGTGCGGGAACCCTAGTGCTGGCTGCGACTGTTCTACTGCTACGACTGCTACTGTGACTGCGACGACGACAGTACAGAGATCCTGTGTGGATTCGACGACGACAGTACAGAGATCCTGTGTGGATTCGACGACGACGACTACAACACTCAGCGATCCTACGTGGATCAGTGCTACAGGTCCTGTGTGGGCCCGATCCTGTGTGGGTCCTTGCGCTCAGCGGTTCTGTGTGAGCCAGCGCCTACAGGTTCTGTGTGAGCCTGATCCTGTGTGGGTCTTCTGCGGGGGTTAGTTACCTATCGATCCTTCGTGGGTCCGACGACTTAGATGGATCAGTGATCATCTTTATCGTCCTTTAAGAAGTATACCTGTGTGAGCTGAATCCTATTGCTTTCCTGTGAGGATTGTGTCGTGCAATCCTGCGTGGATTATGTTTTGCTTTCCTATGTGGAATACATATACTTTCCTGCGTGGACTGAGTTGTACTTGGGCTCGGAGGTTGGAGCGTATTTTAATTGATGACTTAGGTATATGTATGGGCATATACCTAAGCAGTGTCGGTTGTTACTTCGTGTTTGTACTTTTCTTCGTGGTTTATCCTTTGTGGATTTGAGAGACCTTCAGGGGTCTCGGGGTCCCTACTGAGTAGCTTATACTCACCCCTGCACGGGCTTCGCCCGCACTACGTTGTGTTGGTTGCAGACGACGGACATCGTTGACTTAGCTGAGGCTTGTAGAGCTGGACGGTACCCGGAGGTGGGCCACTGGGCGGGACGTGCACGGAGCGGACGGCGGGACCCGTGGAGCAGAAGAGCTATCTGTACCTACCCTTCAGGTGGGATTTCCGGTGGACAGCTCGGAGTAGCGGCTTTTACTTTACAGTTGCTGTTTTTCCCTTTTCGAGTTGTACTTTACTTTCAGTTTGGGTTTGTATTCTGGCCCATTTACCTTTCCGCACTTTCAGTCGTACTCTGCTTTCTTAGTGTTTACTTTCCTCTTGTTTACTCTGTGGTGTGTGTACATATCAAAGGCAATGCCTTCCCTTTTTACCGGGATTTACGCCTTGGTGCTAGTCGCCAGCCCCTGGCCTGTGGAAGGCGGGCTTGGGGTAGTCACGGCACGGACCCCGAGGGCGGGTGTTGACAAATTGGTATCAGAGGAGTTCGGTTCTACCGTGAACTCTGATCTTTTCTATTTGAAGCAATAATGTTTAGCGTATTGAGTGTGGTTATCAGTCCAGGGAGTCCAGTGTTGGTGCGGCGGCCGACGTATCCGTACACCAGGACCCTGACTTCTGATTTCCGACTTAATGCACGAAAACATTGATTGCGTGTGTGTTTCAAAGTTTTCTTTCTGATTACTTATATCAGCTCACCAGGTATACTGTTCTAACCGTGGCGCACCTGTTTTCTTTTCAGGATGGCCCCACGACGGCAGCCAGCTAGGGTTCCGAGAGTCGAGCGAGACGACAGCCCACTGAGCGACGAGGCCTCGGTGCAGGGCCCTTTGCCAGTAGTGGCACCGGCGGTAGCTTTACCCGCCGAGCCCCCGATGCTTCCAGCAGCAGCCGCTGACGATGCACGTCGCCTCAGTGCACTGCATGAGTTTCAGCGCCAGCGACCACCCAGGTTTCGCGGGAAGACGGATCCCCAGGCAGCAGAGGACTGGCTAGAGGCAGTGGTTCGAGTGTTTAGGCTAGTGAGGACACCAGCAGACCTCATGGTGATCCTCGCTGCGAGCCTACTACACGCAGCAGCAGGACGATGGTGGAGCCTGATGCTCCAGGTGCACGATGAGGCATCCCTACTTTGGACGGACTTTGAGAGCCTCTTCCGCTCGGAGTTCGTCCCAGCCACCCTTCGTGCGGTGCGTATCCAGGAGCTTCTACAGCTGCGGCAGGGCAGCATGACGGTCGCACAGTACTCGGCGAGATTTACCGATCTCTCGCGCTACTCGACCGACATGGTACGGGACCCATTCTTCCGGGCCCGGACCTTCGAGCAGGGTTTGAGACACGAGATCAGGGCATCGCTGATCTCCCTCAGCATACCGACTCAAACAGGAGTACTGGAGCGGGCCCTTCTGATCGAGAGCTTCCATGCTGAGTCTACACCAGCACAGAGACCCACCGCAGGGCGGCACGTGGCAGAGTCATCTGCAGCAGGCAGTCGACGGATGACTCAGGGGTCCAGACAGACCAGACCTTCGGGCCGACGACCTCAGGGCACTGGCTCAGCAGTGCGGGGCACACAGTGCGGAGCCAGTCTTACGAGAGGCAGACAGTGCTACTCGTGCGGCGGGCAGGGCCACATGGCTCGTGACTGCCCGACCCGCCGTGCCGAGGAGCAGCAGACGGTTGAGGGACCACCGAGGCAGAGGCAGAGGGTCGACCGTGGCGGTCCGCAGGGAGGAGGCGGACGAGGCAGAGGAGCTGGACGAGCAGCTGGTGGTGGCCGATGTTTTGAGGCTCTACCACCACCCCCACCAGGAGGTCCACCCCGACCACAGGGAGCTGGCGGGCAGCGACAGGCTCAGCTCCAGGCAGCAGAGGCCTATGACCACGGCGCACCCGAGATGATTCGAGGTACTATCTGTGTCTATTCCACCCTTGCTGCAGTTCTCATAGACACAGGAGCGAGTCATTCTTTCATAGCCGCTGCCCTTGTTCGGAGCTCGGAGATTCCGACAGAGTTGTTGGCTCGATCCTTACGGCTAGAGACTCCTACGGGAGCAGACTCGACGATTACGCACTGGTGCCGGCAGTGTGAGCTTACTCTAGGAGGCGAGAGCTTCGGCTGGGATCTTCTTGTAGCAGCGTCGAGGCCTTACAACGTCATCTTGGGCATGGATTGGCTATCTACGGTCCATGCACAGATTGACTGTTTTAGGCGCAAGGTGCGATGTGTACGCACCGACGGGAGCAGGTTCACCTTCACCGGCGAGAAGGGAGCCGTAGCAGCACAGGATGGACTTCCGCGGAGGAGAGGACAACCCATCACTCATCAGTTGGCTATCCTTATCCTTGGAGCAGTTGACGTGCGGAGTCCTGGTTTTCCTGCAGTGGTGGATCAGTTTGCGGACGTTTTTCCCGACGATGTTCCAGGGCTACCTCCTCGCAGAGAGGTAGACTTTTATATTGACTTGTACCCCGGGACAGCCCCGATATCCACTCCATCATATCGGATGGCCCCCGCCGAGCTTCGAGAGCTACGGGTACAGTTGGAGGACTTGCAGGGCAAGGGGTTCATCCGACCCAGTGTTTCACCCTGGGCTTCCCCGATATTGTTCGCCAAGAAGGCGGATGGGAGCTTGCGACTTGTGTTGACTATCGTCGCCTGAACCAGGTGACAGTGAGGAACAAGTATCCGCTACCGAGGATTGATGACCTCTTTGATCAGCTCAAGGGAGCACGGTGGTTCTCAAAGATAGACCTCAGGTCAGGCTATCATCAGCTCAGAGTCAGAGACGAGGATGTGCAGAAGACGACCTTCAGATGTCGGTATGGCCACTATGAGTTCTTGGTTATGCCTTTCGGTGTAACCAATGCTCCAGCAGTGTTCATGGCTCTCATGAACAGGATCTTTCAGCCATACCTCGATCGGTTTGTCGTGGTCTTCATCGACGACATTCTGATTTACTCTACGACAGAGGAGGAGCACGCCTATCACTTGAGAGTTGTTCTTGACACACTCCGAGAGCACCAGATTTATGGTAAGCTCTCGAAGTGCCTGTTCTGGATACGTGAGGTCCACTTTTTGGGACACGTTATCTCTGAGGTGGGAGTTGCTGTGGATCCCGTGAAGATTGAGGCTGTGTTAGCTTGGGAGCCACCCAGGAGCGTGACTGAGGTTCGGAGTTTCTTGGGACTAGCTGGATACTATCGGAGATTTGTGCCGAACTTCTCCAGAGTTGCGGCATCACTCAAAGCATTGAAGAAGAAGGGGAAACCCTTCGTGTGGTCAGACAGATGTCAGCAGAGCTTCCAGGAGCTGAGACAGAGATTGACTAGCGCACCTATCTTGAGGTTGCCTGAGGAGGGAGTAGGGTACGTAGTCTACTGCGATGCATCAGGGACCGGACTCGGAAGTGTTCTGATGCAGGAGCGGGCAGTGATCGCCTATGGATCACGACAGTTGAGGCCGCATGAGCAGAACTACGCTACCCATGACCTGGAGTTAGCAGCAGTGGTCTTCGCTCTGAAGACATGGCGACACTATCTGATGGGCGAGCGCTTTACAGTCTTTTCCGATCATCAGAGTCTCAGGTATATCTTCTCACAGAAGGACCTGAACCTGAGACAGCGTCGATGGCTCGAGTTCCGCCAGGACTATGACTTTGAGATAGTCTATACTCCTGGGAAGGGAAACGTAGTAGCCGATGCCCTCAGCAGGAGGACGGGCATTCAGCTACTTGAGGAAGCGACAGAGCAGCTAGCCTCTTTGCAGATATCCTTCGTGGATAGAGATGGAGCAGCCTTTCTTCAGTCTCTCACAGTCACTCCTCCACTACTGCAGCGAGTCAGGGAGGCACATCATGGGGACGCTGACTGTGAGACACGGCGTGCACAGATATCCTCGGGACAGGCACCTGATGGTTTCTCCCTTGGAGTAGAGCACGACATCCTTTTCAGAGTACGTACCATGGTACCAGTAGCTTTGCGAGAGGAAGTGCTGAGAGAGTTTCACACTTCTCCTTTGGCGGTACATCCTGGAGTGGCGAAGATGTACCAGGACCTCAGACGACAGCACTGGTGGCCGGGCATGAAGAAGGTTGTAGCAGAGTTCGTTTCTCGATGCCTCACCTGTCAGCAGGTGAAGGCAGAGCATCAGGTACCAGCAGGCTTGGTACAACCCTTGGAGGTTCCGGAGTGGAAGTGGGACGGTATATCTATGGACTTCGTGACTGGACTTCCACGCACTTCCAGAGGTCACGACTCCATCTGGGTGATTGTTGACCGACTCACCAAGTCGGCACACTTCTTACCCATCAGAGAGCAGGGCTCAATGGAGAGCTTGGGACGTCTCTACGTTCAGGAGATTGTGCGGCTCCACGGCGTTCCATCATCTATCATTTCCGATCGAGATGCCCGCTTTACTTCCCGTCTTTGGAAGGGGTTACAGGAGGCGTTCGGTACACAGCTACGTCTTAGCACAGCTTTTCACCCTCAGACGGATGGTCAGACGGAGAGGACCATTCAGACACTCGAGGACATGCTCCGCGCATGTGTCCTCGACTTTGGTCGTAGCTGGGAAGACCACCTACCCTTGGTGGAGTTCGCGTACAACAACAGATACCACTCCACCATCGGGATGGCACCGTTCAAGGCGTTGTACGGCCGACCATGTAGATCTCCTTTGTGCTGGACAGACCCTGGGGAGTCAGCACTGGTGGGACCGGAGATGGTCCAGGCCACGACAGAGAAGGTCCAGGTCATCCAGGAGCGGATGAGGACAGTTCAGAGCCGGCAGAAGTCATATGCTGACAGGAGGCGGAGGCCACTAGAGTTCGAGGATGGCGACCACGTCTTCTTGCGAGTCTCACCTCGACGTGGTATTCAGAGATTTGGCCGAGGCGGCAAGTTATCTCCGCGCTTCATCGGACCCTTCCAGATTCTCAGCAGGATTGGCGAGGTGGCTTATCGCCTGGCTCTACCACCTCAGTTGCACCGGGTGCACGACGTCTTCCACGTATCTCAGCTGAGGAGATACGTGCACGACCCGACGCACATCATTGATCATGGGGAACTTGACGTTGACGATGGGGAGACTTTTACGGAGGTCCCGGTGGAGATAGAGGATCGACAGGAGCGGGTCTTGCGTTGGCGATCAATTCCTCTTGTGCGCATCATATGGCAGCACGGGAATCTCCAGGAGAGCACATGGGAGCGGGATGCTCAAATGCATGCTCAGTACCCTCATTTGTTTCCCTAGTTTTGATGTATCTTTACGGGGACGTAAAGCCCTGAGGTGGGAGTAATGTAAAGACCCGTAAAATTCAAGGGAAATTTTTTCTTAATTTTCTTTAGAATTTTACAAGAGCGCGGTTTCAGACGGCACCTGATTCCGAGGCCCGGAGTGCCCGGAATTATTTTCCGAAGTTTGGCTCGGGTACGTTCAGTGAACGAACGAGCGGAAATTCCTAACTTTTGATCGGGTGCTCGGAATTGAAATCCGAGGACACCGATGAACTCGCAGCGCCGATATTCGCTTAATGAGACCTTTTCGGAAGTTGCGTTTGTTGCGGGCTGAAAGTTAAGTTTTGGGGTTTTTAGTTTGAGTTAAATAAAATTGTGAAGAACAATTTTATTATAACTAGTTAAAACCTATCAAAGGAGGTTGGAAGTGGGACCCACACCCACTTAACCTCCCTTGGGAGGATTAAGTGTGGTGGGGCCCACACGAACCCCTAATCTTTTCAAATTCTCTCAACATACTTAACCCCTAATTAATTGACTTAAGTTTCTTAATTAATTTTGGGAGTTAAGCCTTTTTGAATTTCAACTATTGAAATTCTTGTGTGTTTTGTAATAATAAAATAAGATGTTATCTTATTTTATTATGGGTTGTTTGTTTGTCTCCTTGAGAGCCTTTGGAGAGCTTCTTCTTCATCTTCAAGCTCTGACGAAGAACGAAGAACGCCCAAACTTCGGCGAAGAACGACGCCTCTCTTCTTCGTCCTCGGTGTCAACAAGAGGGAACGCCGCACCCTCCTCGGACCTTCTTCGTCGGCATACGAAGATTCGCCAACGACGTATCTCTTCGGGCATAACTCTTCGTCAACGGATTTGACGAACGACGACCGCGACGCCCGACCTCCGCGACGTCGTCTTCCGCGGAACGTTCTCAATCTTCGAACCTTATATCAAGGTAGGGGTTGTTGTTTAATTCTTTAATTATTCCATTTCTTGCTCGTGGATCGCATGTCTACGTGAGGCTTTGAAATAATTTATTTAAGTGTTATAGTTAACGCGAGGGGGGCCGGACCGCACGAACACGGCCGAACCCCCCCTCCATCGTTCTTGTTTATTCATGCGTAAGGAAGCAAGTGGCGTGGTGCCATCGCACCACGCGGATGATCGTGCAAATATTTTACGCGGCGCCGTCGCGCTACGTCAAGGAAGAATCTTCAAGAACACGACGCCGTCGCGCCGCGTTGAAAAGAATCATGGAACGGCGAAAGGGACGCGGTGCTGTCGCACCGCGCCGGACGACGAACACCGCGGCCGGTTCCGGGCCGCGGCGGGACGAGGAGACCGCGGCCGGATCCGGGCCACGGCGGGATGTGAAGACCGGCGGCCGGGCCGCCGGCGTCGGAAGTCGAAGGCGGGACCGGAATTTCTGGTCCCGTTGGTAAAAACCGGCCGGCCAGCTGGCCGGCCGGATGACATAAAACCGGGGGATTAAATCCCCCGGCCGGTTCAACAAAACCCCCTCTTAATGAGGGGGGTGGTTCCTTGAAGGAGGGGGGCAGCCGGCCCCCCGGTTGCGGTCCAGCAGGCCCCCCACGTGAGGGGGGGGGGGGGGGCGTTTGTTACTTAGGCGCAGCACAATGGCTGCGCCACCTTGAAGAAGCGGGGGCTGAGCCCCCCGCGTGCGTCTCCTCGTGCGGCGCCCGCGCCAGCCGCCGCGGCCCGCCGCCGCGCCGCCCCGGGGGGGGGGGGGGGGGGGTCGGTCCGGGTCGGCCCGGACCCGGACCCCCCCGTTTCGAACCAGACTTGGTTTTTGGCCCATGACATGAGCCTCGGACCTCCGAATGATGAACCGTCTGCGGCAACGCGATCCTTGGATCGAGGCGGTCGTTTCGATATATCGCACTCAAGGTTTCGGTAAACTTTGAGTTCGGCCGGGTTGGTTCATTCACGAAACCAACCGGGCCTTCGGAGCGGAAACGCTCATATCTTGAGCTACGAACGTCCAATTGACGCGCCGTCAGTCGCGTTGTGTTCCTCTTAGTGAGACGGATCTTTTGGCATACTCTTCCCGAGGTTTGGACGCAGGTGGAGTACGGTCGGGTTGGTTTTTCCTTAAAAACCAACCGGGCCCCGGAGACGAAAATGCCAATAACTCCCAGACCGGGCGTCCGTTCGACGCGCCGTCTGTTGCGTTGAGTTCCTGTTGACGATACGGAACTTTTGGATACATCAACTTCGGTCTTCGTGACAGTTGATGTATCAGCCTCTCGGCTCGTGGAGCGGACCCTCCGAACGAGCTTGCTATGTGCGGGAACCCTAGTGCTGGCTGCGACTGTTCTACTGCTACGACTGCTACTGTGACTGCGACGACGACAGTACAGAGATCCTGTGTGGATTCGACGACGACAGTACAGAGATCCTGTGTGGATTCGACGACGACGACTACAACACTCAACGATCCTATGTGGATCAGTGCTACAGGTCCTGTGTGGGCCCGATCCTGTGTGGGTCCTTGCGCTCAGCGGTTCTGTGTGAGCCAGCGCCTACAGGTTCTGTGTGAGCCCGATCCTGTGTGGGTCTTCTGCGGGGGTTAGTTACCTATCGATCCTTCGTGGGTCCGACGACTTAGATGGATCAGTGATCATCTTTATCGTCCTTGAAGAAGTATACCTGTGTGAGCTGAATCCTATTGCTTTCCTGTGAGGATTGTGTCGTGCAATCCTGCGTGGATTATGTTTCGCTTTCCTATGTGGAATACGTATACTTTCCTGCGTGGACTGAGTTGTACTTGGGCTCGGAGGTTGGAGCGTATTTTAATTGATGACTTAGGTATATGTAAGGGCATATACCTAAGCAGTGTCGGTTGTTACTTCGTGTTTGTACTTTTCTTCGTGGTTTATCCTTTGTGGATTTGAGAGACCTTCAGGGGTCTCGGGGTCCCTACTGAGTAGCTTATACTCACCCCTGCACGGGCTTCGCCCGCACTACGTTGTGTTGGTTGCAGACGACGGACAGCGTTGACTTAGCTGAGGCTTGTAGAGCGGGACGGTACCCGGAGGTGGACCACTGGGCGGGACGTGCACGGAGCGGACGGCGGGACCCGTGGAGCAGAGGAGCTATCTGTACCCACCCTTCAGGTGGGATTTCCGGTGGACAGCTCGGAGTAGCGGCTTTTACTTTACAGTTGCTGTTTTTCCCTTTTCGAGTTGTACTTTACTTTCAGTTTGGGTTTGTATTTTGGCCCATTTACCTTTCCGCACTTTCAATCGTACTCTGCTTTCTTAGTGTTTACTTTCCGCTTGTTTACTCTGTGGTGTGTGTACATATCAAAGACAATGCCTTCCCTTTTTACCGGGATTTACGCCTTGGTGCTAGTCGCCAGCCCCTGGCCTGTGGAAGGCGGGCTTGGGGTAGTCACGGCACGGACCCCGAGGGCGGGTCGTGACACCCATCCTTGACCCTATTCGACATTAAGTCCTATGAAAAACATTTCAAAAAACATGGGGTGAGCATAAAAAGCTCAGCAATGGAAACACAAAGAATTAAAACTGTTTGTTTTTCAACACACCATGTAAACCATGTATAATTTATCAAAGTAATAATTTTCACCTTTATGATCTATTAAAAAACTCTTCAATGAATAAAATATCATTAATTAAACTTTTGTAAATAAAAGATTACCATGAAACCCATATAATGAACACATAACATAAAGAGGAAACTTGGGGCATAAACATACATAAATGGAATAACCATACGGTCGACTTCCACGCATACTTAATGGAATATCCATACGACCAAATTCCATACCCAATGAATTGGAGGTTATAACGTAACCACCTGTCCTGGTATTCACAGAACCACTCGCCATATGGTTTATCATGTAACCACCCATCAAATGTCCAAGTACCATTATAAAATCATAACAATTATAAATGATATAAAACATTTAAACATTTCAATCACAATATATCACTTAAACATATTGACATAAAAATTTCATTATAAAAACCATTTTCAATACCAAAATACATAAAAGAGTATATGGTATTTATTTCATTTTTCTAAAAAAATTATGGCTTGTAGAGGAATCCAAAGACCAAATAATACTCGTGGCGGTGGAAATTTTCATTGTCACTGCGTACGTTAAAAGAAACATTCCTTTTTGTTGTTTATTAAAACACTTGGTATAAAAAGATTCCTTTTGAAAAAAATTAGAAGTCAAAGGGGTTTATACACCGTGTAAAAGTAAGTTGTGTATAAAACAAAATATTCTTCCATGAAAGGAGATTTAGACGAAGTCCCTTACAAATACAGTATCCTTGGATTAAGGATAGATCAATGACATAATTATTATTGACAAAAGAATTCAAAAAATATAAGTGAATAGTAAGTGTAAAAGAATCAGAATTCATTCACACATATTCATAGAACGACATATTCAAGGAGTACAAGTTTATCCCAATGAATCAAAATTGGGTTAAGAAGTTCCCTTGCAAAAATTCGACAGCCTAACAGCATCACTTCAAAATTCAGAAAAACGTTGATGAGAGAGACAATGGTATCTCATCACTTGAACATTAAATTTACATCAATAAGGATATAGAAGAACATATCCCAACATAATATTATGTGAATTAAAAGACATAACAAAAGAAGTCTTTTAAAAAAAAGTGGGTGAAAGGTTCCCTTACCGACTTGGGTAACATTCGAAACATACACCCCATTGAAGAAGAGTCATACAATGAATATGTAAATACCCATAAATTAAATTATATTTCAAAAAGAGTATAATAATGGGATGTAGATACACCACTAAATGGAAATGGTGTAAAATTAAGCATAAATCTCACGAGACTAAAACTGAGATGAAAAATCCCTTACGAAAACTCAGAAGCCTAACGACGCCACTTAAAACATCAAGGAAATGGATTGATGAGATCAAATAGGGTCTCTAACCATATTAAAAAAAATTTACAGCAAGAGTAATATGAAATAACATACCCCATCATAACAAAGAGGAGCTTAAAAGAAGTGACATAAAGGAGAGTACTTAAAAATAAAGAGAGAGGTTAGATCTCTTAAGAAAATTCGGCAGCCTAACGGTGCCACTCAAAACATCCAAAATGGATTTGTCAGATAAAATAGGGTCTCTAATCCTATGAACATAAAAAGTACAGTAGGATTAATATAAAATAACATCCCAATCATAAAAATTATGAGCTTAAAAGGAATGACATAAAAGAGTGTACTTAAATAGAAAGAGAGGGGTATGATCCCTTACCTCAAGTCTTACTTGTCTTGTTCGTTTCATTATATTCCTAAATAATAAAATTTGGTCAATTTATAATTGATTAAGTACCTATTTTAAATATTATTATTCAGTTCATATCACATGTTATAATGTTATAATAATTGGTTAATAATGTGAGTTCATATCAGACGTTTTTGTCGATGTTTGGTACATGAGTCAAAAATGAACTTGTTTCAAAATGATTGTCCATGTAGTTATAATTAAATCATCTCCAGAATAGTATTAAGGATTTAAATATCATATATATCCAGTAAATATTCATTTTATACTACTCCATAACATTTGGAGATAAAAAGAAATGAAATGCACCGTTCATGGAGACAGTAGGCCGTACGTACACATCAACGCTACTTTCATTTCATTGTAATATTAATGTAATTAAAAATAATAGAGAGATATATATATTATAATTACAGTATAATATATATGTTATATAGGTCATATTTTTTCATTAATTTAATTCTTAATACATCCCATGTATTACATGAACGAGTCACATCACTTGAGGGGGCGGTAGTCCACACTTCCTAGTATGAAATTAACGCATTTGCACAACATGAAAAGCATTAAGGCATGTTTTAAATATAAAATTCATAATCATAAATAAAACATAAATACCATATATATAATATATAAAATATAGTGACATCACAATGGCCACCATTAAAGGTGTTATGAGAATATTGAACAATCATCGTTTTGTGAGGCAGAAATTCGCCATCCAGAGATACAGTATGTTCTTTAAACATTATACGAAGGTGTGTGTAAGTGTAGATAGAATAATTCACATAACAACATCCTAGTATATTTAAGATACTTGTGTTGTTACAAAATAAAGAAATAAAAAGAGTTTAGAGGGTTGGAGAATCAAAATAAATCATAACAACACAAGAGAGGACACTACCTTTAAATCGGGTAACCCTCTTTGATTTGAGATCAAAGTCTTCCTTGGAAAGGATACTTCCCAAAGTGAGGATTCAATGATGAAGATAGGGATGTGGAGAGATGAAATGGGTCGGGTTTGGCCGAGACAAAGGCTTGAGAGTTGTGTGTAAGGTGGTAGAGGTGGGGCCTTTTATAAGAGGAGAGGAGGGGTACTCTTGGAAAGCCAAAAAAATGTTACATTATTTTCAAATGAGTTTCGGATTTGAAAGGTCCCACATTGATATATTTAAAAGATAAGGTGATAAGGGTTCTAAATCCACCCATCCAGTAGGTTTTTGACATATTTAGTTCTTATATTTTACATTATCATTTCATTTTATTTAAATTGTTAAATAATGAGGTAATCGCTGCATCATCATGATGTCATAAATAAGTTAATATATAAAATGTCTAAAAATTATAAAAAAACTACTATGATGTAGGAAATAATTTTAGCATTCAAATTACTATTTATAATAAAATATATGACTTGTATATCCCCATGTAAAAATTTCTTTAGTAAAAAAACTCATTTTTGTGACATTTTTATTCTAACTTTAAATAAAATGTTATTTATGTCATTTTCCTACCAAAGTTGCATCATGGGGTCCCCAAGCTGACCCATGGATTTTCTATGTCGGACATGACACATCCAATGACGGTAGGATGTGTGTCTATGTCATTTCATATTATTAAAACATTATTTTTACCTTAAACTACAATAATTACCTCTAATCGCGATTAAAAACTTAAAAGTTACTATTTACCAAAAAATTATTTTCATCCCATTGAACCACATTTTACATCTTAATTAAAACCATGTATGTAGTATTTTTTAAATTCAAATCACAGAAGTGGTAATGTTTCATTTAAATGAAAAAACAGTTTTTAAACTACCACTTAGTGGTTTCACTATTCATCAAAAATTGAAGTTTTTCAGAAAAATACAAAAAATTCACCCTAATTAATATTTGATATTCCGAATTCAAAAACGATGTCTATTTTATAAAATTCACAACATATAAGTTAAATTAATTAATTTAATAATTAATTCCCGCTATCAGAGCAAATAGCGTGTTTTTATGAAATACTAAGTATCAAAAGATTGACACCAGTTTAAGTCCAATTTTAAGATGAAATTAATTCCTACGACCACTATTGGATTAAATGGTAAAAATAAATTCTAATTTCACTTTAAAACTAATTCAAAAGATAATCTAATCGTATAAATAAATTAGATTAAAAAGATGTTTTGAATTAAAATACAACAGTTTTCACTATTCATTAAAAATTAACTTTATCAGAAAAATACCAAAAATTTACACAAAGTAAATTTTGATATCCCGATTCTAAAGAAGAATTTTATTTTGTCAAATATAACACATAAAATTGTCAAAAAGTGGATTTAAAAGAGGTTCTCCATCAAAAGGCGGTTAATTGACCTTTTAAAGAATATTAGAATGTTTATGTTTAAAATTGGATTCATTCGCAATTTCAATCCTCTATCCTTTATTGTAAAATGTAAAAAATATTTGACAAACATACATAATAATTTTTTAGTTACTTCCATTATTTCCCGCCATTATAATGGCTAGGCGTTCACTACCATTTAAAATAATATTATTTTATTATTAGAGTGCAACATAAGATTTCAAAGGAACTCATTGTCGCGTATTGGGTACGCCATCGAGCATAGTATTCCCATTAAAGTAATATTAATATTTTTTTTCACAAATAGGGATAAATATAAAAATGACATATTCTTTATTTACCTGGGGTGTTACATCCTTCGCCCCTTTTGGGAATTGCATCCTCGCAATTTTATAATTGGGCTTAGAAACATCTTTGAAAGTCCCACACTGGAACAAGAGTAGGTAAAATAATCACTTTAAAAGAAAGAAAGAGAATTACAGAGGTCACCCGAGCTAACCCATACTAGGTTTCCATGTAGAAAATCATGGATATGGAAGAAAAAAAGGGCCATATTCTAAGGGAGAGTGATAGAAAACATGTTTGGGAGAAAGTTAACCACAAGAAAATCAAAAACATGTGGTGGGTTAAACATTATTAGATTCCCCAATAGGAATAGTTAACGGACAACAATTTTTTTATGTTACTTTTCATTGAGGAATATATTTTTGATCTTAAGGAAACATACTAACTTGTCATGTTGACTTTCAACTTTTACTAGATTTCTTACAAAAACTCATACTTTCCCCAAATGATGAGTATTTAGGAAGACTTGTTCACATTAAGAGTATTATAAACAACTTCTAGAGAATCACCTAATCCAAAAAAGAGAACTATATACATCCCATGTCTTTAGACATTATCCAAAACCAAAACCAAAAAGGTTAGTACGAGATCAGATAATCCGAAAAAGGATAACCCTTTATAAAAAGAAAATCTATTCTTAATCTCTGAAATTTGTCCAACAAACCCCAATGTTCAACGAAGACCATTCGATAAACAATTTTTCGATAAAATTCTTCAAAGTAAACCAAACTAAGATTGAAACCCAAATATTTGAAGGATTTAATCACATAGTCCTCCAATGTACAAAATAACACTTATCTCCAAATAACATCAGTTGCTCTTAAAGTCTCATATTGAAATGTAATTAAACTAATCACATATCCTCCATGATAGGTTAATAATTTCCATAGATAACCCAAAATCAACTAACTCTTAATTCATAAAATCATTTAACTAAAAATAAATAGTCAAACTAACCAGTGACTTCACGTAGTCAAGTGGTAGGTGATAAATACTAGTCGCACATTGGTTGTGGGTTCGATTCTCGTATCTTTGTCCGACGCGATGGGTTGTCACACGGTATGCGTGTTGTCCTTTTTATAAAACTCCAAAAATAACCCTAACATGTTTTAACCTCAATAGTTTCCTTATACCTCTCATTTTCATCCAAATTCATTAGGATCTCAACATTTTAATTCTTGAAGTCATATTTCACCACCATAATATAAAATAAAACGATTCCCAAAATGAATAACAGCATACCTTGATCATGGAGTCCACTCAGTTTCATCGTCATCTTGTTCATGTAGGTAGATGTCCCATGCATTAAAACAATGATTTAGAGATCCTTCAAAATAATTTTCTTCATCCATCCAAATAAACATTGTACAACATGGGTCATATTGGTGTTCACAGAAAAATAGTTTTGGAAAATAATCATGTATGACATATAATTCAAAAACATCTGATAAAACATGATTTCTATAAAATAGTCGGACAGAATTTGAGTTGAAAATTTCTATTATTGGTCCTTTTAAAATAAAATAATTATGTGCTGAGAGACCATATTTTAAAAGAAAATATAAGTAGGTTTCTCAAGGGTCTCCTTCCTCAGAAGCTTTTTTAAAATCATAATATGCTTCAAACTCTTGTGATAAGGTAAAATATTTGATAATACCTTTATAATATTTTCCTTTCTTGAAAATATGAGAATATTGTGAAAATAGTATTTTTCTAAATACAACCCATGATCCACGATGAAAACGAGGTATAGTGGAGGTGTTTGATATCTCAAACAACTACTTGAAAGTGAGTTGTATTCTAGAAAAAGTTTCACAATCATCCAAACATGACTTTGCAAAAATTATTGCAAGCATGTCTAAAAATTATATAATGTCTAAAAATTATAAAAAAACTACTATGAAGTAGGAAATATTTTTATCATTCCAATGAATCTTTATAGTCAAATATATGACTTGTATAACCCCATGTAAAAATTGTTTTAGTAAAACAACTCATGTTTGTGACATTTTTATTTTAACTTTAAATAAAAAGTTATTTATGTCATTTTCCTACTAATGTGGCTCCATGGGGTCCCCAAGTTGACCCATGGATTTTCTTGGTCGGCCATGACACATCCAATAATGGTAGGACATGTGTCTAGGTCATTTAATATTATTAAAACATTATTATTACCTTAAACTACACTAATTACCTCTAATCACAATTAAAAACTTAAAAGTTACTATTCACAAAATTTTTTTTTTAATCCCATTGAACCACATTTTACATCTTAATGACAACCATGTATGTCGTATTTTTGAAATTCAAATCACATATGTGGTTAAGTTTCATTTAAACGAAAAATCAGTTTTTAAACTACCACTTAGTGGTTTCACTATTCATCAAAAATTGAAGTTTTTCAGCAAAATACAAAAAATTCACCCTAAGATATATTTGATATTCCGAATTCAAAAACGTTGTTTATTTTAAAAAATTCACAACATATAAGTTAAATTAATTAATTTAGTAATTAATTCCCGCTGTCAGAGTAAATAGCGTGTTTTTATGAAAAAATAAGTATCAAAAGATTGACATTAGTTTAAGTCCAATTTCAAGATGAAATTAATTTCAATGACCACTATTGAAATAAATGGTAAAAATATATTCTAATTTCACTTTAAAATTAATTCAAAAGATAACTTCATCATATAAATAAATTATATTAAAAAGAGGTTTTGAGTTAAAATACATCATTCTTGACTATTCATTAAAAAATGATCTTTATCGGAAAAATACAAAAAATTTACACCAAGTAAATTTAGATGTCCCGATTCTAAAGAAGAATTTTATTTTGCCAAATATAACACATAAAATTGTCAAAATTTGGATTTAAAATAGGTTCTCCATCAAATGGTGGTTAATCGAACTTTTAAAAAATATTAGAATGTTTACGCTTAAAATTGGATTAATTCTCATTTTTAATCCTCTAAACATTCTTGTAAAAAGTAAAATATATTTGACAAACATACATAATAATTTTCTAATTAGTTCCATTCTTTCCCACCATTACAATGGCTAGGCGTTAACTACCATTTAAAATAATATTATTCTATTATTAGAGTGCAACGTATGATTTCAAAGGAACTCGTTGTCGCGTATTGGGTACGCCATCGAGAATAGCGCTCCCTTTAAAGTAATTTTAATATTTTATTCACAAATAGGGATAAATATTAAAATTTCATATTCTTTATTTACCTGGGGTGTTACATCCTTCCCCCCTTTTGGGAATTGCGTCCTCACAATTTTAAAATTGGACTCAGAAACATCATTGAAAGTCCCACATCGGAACAAGAGTCGGTAAAACAATCACATTAAAAGAAATAAAGAGAGGTACAGAGGTCACCCGAGATAACGCATACTAGGATTCCATATAGGAAAACACAGATATGAAAAAAAAATAAAAGGGTCATATTCTGAGGGAGAGTGATAGAAAACATGTTTAGTAGAAAGTTAACCACAAGAAAATCACAAACTTGTGGTGGGTTAAACGATATTCGATTCTCCAACATGAATAGTTAATGGACAACCTTTTTTAAGTTAATTTTCATTGAGGAATTTATTTTTGATCTTAAGGAAACATACTTACTTGTCATGCTGACTTTCAATTTTTACTAGATTTCTTACTCAAACTCATACTTTCCCCAAATGATGAGTATTTAGGAATACATGTTCACATTAAGAGTACAATAATCAACTTCTAGAGAATCAACTAGTCCACAAAAGAAAACTATATACGCCCCATGTCTTTAGACTTTAACCAAAACCAAAACCAAAACCAAAAAGTTTAGTACAAGATCATATAGTCCGGAAAAGGATAACCCTATATAAAAATAAAATCTATTCTTAATCTCCAAAATTTTTCGAACAAAACCCAAAGTTCAACGAAGACCATTTGATAAACAATTTTTCCATAAAATTCTTCAAAGTAAACCAAAATAATATTGAAACCCAAATATTTGAAGGATTTAATCACATAGTCCTCCAAGGTACAAAATAACACTTATCTCCAAATAAAAATAGTTTCTCATAAAGTCTCATATTGAAAAGTAATTAAACTAATCACATATCCACCATGATAGGTTAATAATTTCCATAGATAACCCAAAATCTACTTACTCTTAATTCATAAAATCATTTAACTAAAAAGAATTAGTCAAACTAACCAGGGACTTCACGTAGTCAAGTGGTAGGCGATAAATACTAGTCGCACTTTGGTGGTGGGTTCGATTCCTGCAGCTTTGTCTGACGCGATGGTTTGTCACACGGTCTGCATGCTGTCCTTTTTATAAAATTCCAAAAATAGCCCTAACATGATTTAACCTCAATAGTTTCCTTATACCTCTCATTTTTATCCAAATTCAATACAATATCATCATTTTAATTCTTGAAGTCTTATTTCACCACCATAAGATAAAATAAAACGATTCCCAAAATGAATAACCACATACCTTGATCATGGAGTCCACTCGGTTTCATCGCCATCTTGTTCACATAGGTAGACATCCCATGCATTACAATAATGATTTAGATATCCTTCAAAATCATTTTCTTCCTCCATTGAAATACACCAAATACAACATGGGTCATATGGGTGTTCACAGAAAAATAGTTTTGGAAAACAATCATGTATGACATATAATTCAAAAACATCTAATAAAACATGATTTCTATAAAATAGTCGGACAAAATTTTAGTTGAAACATTCTATTATTGGTCCTTTTAAAATACTATAAGTATGTGCTGAAAGACTATATTTTAAAAGAAAATATAATAATGATGTGCAAGGGTCTCCTTCCTCAGCACCATTTTTAAAATCATAATATGCATCAAATTCTTGTGATAAGGTAAAATATTTGAAAATACCTTGATAATATTTTCCTTTCTTGAAAATATGAGAATATTGTGAAAATAGTATTTGTCTAAATACAACCCCTGATCGACGATGATAACGAGGTATAGTGGAGGTGTTTGATATCTCAAACAACAGCTTCCAAGTGAGTTGTATGCTAGAAAAAGTTTCACAATCATCCGAACATGACTTTGAAATAATTATTGGAAGCATGTCATCAGGAAGATATAGGAATGTCATTTTAGATCCTTCTCCTTCCATCCGTAACTGACTTTAATTGTCCTGAAAAAAGTTATAAAATAAGGATTTAACTAAAATAATAGATATAGGGACTAACCTTTGTCTAAAAAAACTCATAATCCCTAAAGTTGTCTAAACCGACCACTGATACCAACTATAAAGCCCCAGCCTTAAACCTTACATAATAGTGAATTAAAGGAATAATTCACAAAGAGGATATTTTCATGGTTTAGAGTTTTAGATAATTATGACATAACTATCACATCTCAAATGATTACAAAGTAAACACTTCTACTAAGTTTCCATAAAATAAAAACACTTAAAAAGAAACATATTTAGTTCCATCTTTTAGATAGAATGACTCTCCCTTGATCCCATCCTTGACCCTGTTCTACATTAAGTCCTGTGAAAAACATTTCAAAAAACATTGGGTGAGCATAAAAAGCTCAGTAAGGGATACACAAAGAATGAAAGCTGTTAGTTTTTCAAAACACCAAGTAAACCATGTATACTTTATCAAAGTAATAATTTTCACCTTTATGAAGTAGTAAAAAACTCTTCAATTAATAAAAGTTCATTACTTACCCTTTTTTAAATAAAAGATTACCATAAAACCCATATAATGAACACATAACATAAAGAGGTAACTTGGGACATAAACATAATTAAATGGAATAACCATACGGTCGACATGCAGACATACTAAATGGAATAGCCATACAACAAAATTCCATACCCAATGCATTGGAGGTTATAACGTAACCACCCATCCTGGTATTCACGGCACCACCCGTCATATGGTTTATCACGTAACCACCCGTCAAATGTCCATGTACCATTATAAAATCATAATATTATAAAGGAAATAAAACATTTCCACATTTCAATCAAAATAAATCACATAAATATATTGACATATAAAAATACATTATAAAAACCATTTTCAATACAAAAATACATAAAAGATTATATGGTATTTATTTCATTTTTTTAAAATTAATTACATCTTGTAGAGGAAGCCAAAGACCAAATAATACTCGTGGCGGCGGAAAATGTCATTGTCACCGCGTACGTTAAAATAATCATTCCTTTTTGTCTTTTAGAAAAATTCTTCGTATAAAAAGATTGCTTTTGAATAAAATTAGAAGTCGAAGGGGTTTATACACCGTGTAAAAGAAAATTGTGTATAAAACAAAATATGCCTCAAGGAAAGGGGATTGAGACGTAGTCCCTTACAAATACGGTATCCTTGGATTAAGGATAAATCAATGACATAATTATGTGTGGATAACAAATTCACAAAATATAAGTGGATATTAAGAGTAAAACAATAAAATTTAATTCACACATATTCATAGAACGACATATTCAAGGAGTACAAGTTTATCCTAAAGAATAAAAATTGGTATAAGATGTTCCCTTGCATAAATTCGACAGCCTAACGACGTCACTTCAAAATTCAGAAAAATATTTGATGAGAGAGACAATGGTATCACATCACTTGGACATAAAATTTACATCAATAAGGATATAGAATAACATATCCCATAATAATAGTATGTGAATTAAAAGACATAACAAAATAAGTCTTTTAAAAAAAAGAGGGTTAAATGTTCCCTTACTGACTTGGGTAAATTTCGAAAAGTACACCCCAATGAAGAAGGGTCATACAATGAATATGTAATGAGTATAATAATGGTAAGTACATACACAAATCAATGGAAATTTTGGAAAATGAAACATAAATCTCACGGGACTAAAAGTGAGATGAAAAATCCCTTACGAAAACATGGTAGCCTAACGACGCCACTTAAAACTCCAAAAAAATGGATTGAGGAGATCAATTAGGGTATCTAATAATATTACAATAAAATTTACATAAAGAGGAATATAAAATAACACCCCCCATAATAACAAAGAGGAGCTTAAAATAAGTGACAAAAAGGAGAGTACATAAAAAAAGAGAGAGGTTAGATCTCTTACGAAAATTCGGCAGCCTAACGGCACCACTAAAAACATCCAAAATGGATTTGTGAGATAAAATAGGGTCTCTCATCATATGAAAATAAAACATAAATTATGATTAATATAAAATAACATCCCAATCATAATAAAGATTAGATTTAAAGGAATTACATAAAAGAGTGTACTTAAAAAGAAAGAGAGGGGTATGATCCCTTACCTCAAGTCCGACTTGTCTTGTTCGTTTCTTTATATTCCTGAATAATAAACATTGGTCAATTTATAATTTCTTAATGACCTCTTTTAAAGATTATTATTCAGTTAATATCACATGTTATAATGTTATAATAATTGGTTATCAATGTGAGTTCATATCAGACGTTTTTGTCGATGTTTGGTACATGAGTCAAAAATGAACTTGTTTGAAAATGATTGTCCATGTAGTTATTAGTAAATAATCTCCAGAATAGTGTTAATGATTTAAATATCATATATATCCATTACATATTCATTTTATACTACTCCATAACATTTGGAGATAAAAAGAAATGAAATGCACCGTTCATGGAGACGGTAGGCCGTACGTACGCATGAACGCTACTTTCATTTCTTTGTCATATTAATGTAATTAAAAATAATTGAGAGATATATATATTATAATTCCAGTATAATATATATGTTATATAGGTCACATATTTTCATTAATTTGATTCTTTATACATTCCATGTATTGCATGAACGAGTCACATCACTTGAGGGGGCGGTAGTCCACACTTCCTCGTATTAAATTATCACATTTTCACAACATGAAAAGCATAATGGCATGTTTAAAATAAAAAATTCAGAAACATATAGAAAACATAAATACCATATATATAATATATAAAATATAGTTACATCATAATGGCAACCATGAAAGGTGTTAAGAGAAGATTGAACAATCATCGTTTCGTGAGGCAGAAATTCACCATCCACAGAAACAGTATGTTCTTTAACCGTAAGACGAAGGTGTGTGTAATTTTTGCACGAATCCTTCACATAAAAACATCCTATAATATTTTAGATATGGGTGTTGTTACAAAATAAAGGAATAAAAAGTGTTTAGAGGGTTGGGGAAGCAAAATAAAACATAAGAACACAAGAGAGGACACTACCTTTAAATCAGGTAACTCTCTTTGATTTGAGCTCCAACGATTCCTTGGAAATGATTCTGCCCAATGTGAGGCTTCAATTATGAAGAGAGGGATGTGGGGAGAAGAAATGGGCAGGGGTTGGCCGAGCCAATGTCTTGATATGTGTGTGTAAGGTGGTAGATGTGGGGGCCCTTTATAAGAGGAGAGGAGGGGCACTCTTGGAAAGTAAAAAAAAAGTTAGATTATTTTCAAATGGGTTTCGTATTTTAAATGTCCCACATTGGTATATTTATAGGATAAGGTGATAAGGGTTCGAAATCCACCCATCCAATAGGTTTATGACCTGTGTAGGTCTTAGATTTTACATTATCTTTTCTTTTTATTTAAATTTTTAAATAATCAGGTAATTGTTGCATCATCATCATGTCATAAATAAGTTAATTTATTTAATGTCTAAAATTTTAAAAAAAACTAATATGATGTAGGAAATATTTTTATCTTTCCAAAGACTATTTATAGTCAAATCTCTGACTTGTATAACCCCATGTAAAAATTATTTTAGCAAAACAACTCATGTTTGTGACATTTTTATCTTAACTTTAAATAAAAAGTTATTTATGTCATTTTCCTACCAATGTGGCTCCATGGGGACGCCAAGTTGACCCATGGATTTTCGAGGTCTGGAATGACACATCCAATAAGGGTAGGACATGTTTCTAGGTCATTTAATGTTCTTAAAACATTATTTTTACCATAAACTACAATAATTACCTCTAATCGCGATTAAAAACTTACAAGTTACTATTCACCAAAAAATTATTTTAATCCAATTGAACCACATTTTACATCTTAATGAAAACCATGTATGTCGGATTTTTGAAATTCAAATCACAGAAATGGTAAATTTTCATTTAATCGAAAAATCATTTTTTAAACTAGCACTTTGTGGTTTCACTATTCATCAAAAATTGAAGTTTTTCAGAAAAATACCAAAAATTCACCCTAAGTTATATTTGTTATTCCGAATTCAAAAATGATGTCTATTTTAAAAAATTCACAAAATATAAGTTACATTAATTAATTTAGTAATTAATTCCCGCTGTCAGAGCAAATAACGTGTTTTTATGAAAAAAGAAGTATCAAAAGATTGACACTAGTTTAAGTCCAATTTCAAGATGAAATTAATTCCAACGACCACTATTGGATTAAATGGTAAAAATATATTCTATTTTCACTTTAAAATTAATTCAAAACATAATCTAATAATATAAATAAATTAGATTAAAAAGAGGTTTTGAATTAAAATACAACATTTTTCACTATTCATTTAAAAATGAACTTTATCGGAAAAATACCAAAAATTTACACCAAGTAAATTTAGATGTCCCGATTCAAAAGAAGAATTTTATTTTGTCAAATATAACACATAAAATTGTCAAAAAGTGGATTTAAAAGAGGTTCTCAATCAAAAGGCTGTTAATCGACCTTTTAAAGAATATTAGAATGTTTACGCTTAAAATTGGATTAATTCGCATTTTTAATCCTCTAACCTTTATTGTAAAAAGTAAAAAATATTTGACAAACATATATAATCATTTTTTAGTTAGTTCCGTTCCTTCCCGCCATTACAATGGCTAGGCGTTAACTACCATTTAAAATAATATTATTTTATTATTAGAGTGCAACGTATGATTTCAAAGGAACTCGTTGCCGCGTATTGGGTATGCCATTGAGGATAGAGTTCCCTTTAAAGTAATATCAATATTTTTTCACAAATAGGGATAAATATAAAAATGTAATATTATTTATTTACCTAGGGTGTTACATCCTTCCCCCCTTTTGAGAATTGCGTCCTCGCAATTTTAATATTGGGTTCAGAAACATCATTGAAAGTACCACATCGGAACAAGAGTCGGTAAAACAATGACTTTAAAAGAATGAAAGAGAGGTACAGAGGTCACCCGAGTTAACCCATACTAGGATTCCATGTAGGAAAACACGGATATGGAAGAAAAAGAAAAGGGTCATATTCTGAGGGAGAGTGATAGAAATCATGTTTAGGAGAATGTTAACAACTAGAAAATCACAAACGTGTGGTGGGTTAAACGATATTCGACTCCCCAATAGTAATAGTTAACGGACAAAATTTTTTTAAGTTAATTTTCATTGAGGAATTTATTTTTGATCTTAAGGAAACATACTTACTTGTCATGTTGACTTTCAACTTTTACTAGATTTCTTACACAAACTCATACTTTCCCGAAATGATGAGTATTTATGAAGACTTGTTCACATTAAGAGTACTATAATCTACTTCTAGAGAATCACCTAATCCACAAAAGATAACTATATACTTCCCATGTCTTTAGACTTTAACCAAAACTAAATCCAAAAAGGTTAGTACAAGATCAAATAATCCTGAAATGGATAACCCTTTATAAAAAGAAAAACTATTCTTAATCTCCAAAATTTGTCCAACAAAACCCAAAGTTCAACGAAGACCATTCGATAAACAAATTTTACTTAAAAATTATTCGAAGTAAACCAAAATAAGATTGAAAAACAAATATTTGAAGGATTTAATCACATATTCCTCCAAGGTATAAAATAAAACTTATCCCCAAATAACATCTGTTGCTCTTAAAGTCTCATATTGAAAATTAATTACACTAATCACATATCCTCCATGATAAGTTAATAATTTCTATAGATAACCCCAAATCATCTTACTCTTAATTCATAAAATCATTTAACTAAAAAGAGTTAGTCAAACTAACAAGGGACATCACGTAGTCAAGTGGTAGGCGATAAATACCAGTTGCACTTTGGTTGTGGGTTCGATTCCCGGAGCTTTGTCCGACGTGACGGGTTGTCACACAGTTAGCGTGCTGTCCTTTTTATAAAACTCCAAAATAACCCTAACAAGTTTTAACCTCAATAGTTTCCTTATACCTCTCATTTTCATCCAAATTCAATACGATCTCAACATTTTAATTCTTGAAGTCGTATTTCACCACCATAAGATAAAATAAAACGATTCCTAAAATGAATAACATCATACCTTGATCATGGAGTCCACTCGGTTTCATCGTCATCTTGTTCATGTAGGTAGACGTCCAATGCATTACAACAATGATTTAGAGATCATTCAAAATAATTTTCTTCCTCCATCCAAATACACCTTGTACATCATGGGTCATATGGGTGTTCACAGAAAAACCGTTTTGGGGAATAATCATGTATGACATATAATTCAAAAACATCTGATAAAACATGATTTCTATAAAATAGTCGAAAAGAATTTGAGTTGAAACTTTCTATTATTGGCCCTTTTAAAATACCATAAGTATGTGCTGAAAGACTATATTTTAAAATAAAATATAAGTATGTTGTGTAAGGGTCTCCTTCCTCAGCACCATTTTTAAAATCATAATATGCTTAAAATTCTTGTGATAAGGTAAAATATTTGAAAATACCTTGATAATATTTTCCTTTCTTGAAAATATGAGAATATTGAGAAAATAGTATTTTTCTAAATACAACCCATGATCCACGATGATAATGAGGTATAATGGAGGTGTTTGATATCTCAAACAACTGCTTGCAAGTGAGTTGTATGATAGAAAAAGTTTCACAATCATATGAAAATGACTTTGAACTAATTATTGGAAGCATGTCATCAGGAAGAGATAGGAATGTCGATTGAGATCCTTCTCCTTCCATTTTTAACTGAATTTACTTGTCCTAAAAAAAAGTTATAAAATATTGATTTAACTGAAATAATAGATATAGGGACAAACCATGTGTCTAACAAAAACACATAATCCCGAAAGTTGTCTAAACCGACCACTGATAAAAACTATAAGGCCCAATCCTTAAACCATACTTAATATTGAATTAAATGAATAAGTCACATTAAGGATCTTTTCATGGTTTAGATTTTTAGAGAATTAAGAAATAACTATTACATCTCAAAATATTACAAAGTAGACACTTTTACTATGTTTCCATAAAATAAAAACTCTAAAAAAGAAACATTTTTAGTTCCATATTTTAGATAGAATGAATTTCCCTTGATCCCATCCTTGACCCTATTCCACATTAAGTCCTGTGAAAAACATTTCAAAAAACATGGCATGAGCATAAAAACCTCAGTAAGGGATACACAAAGAATGAAAACTGTTAGTTTTTCAAAACACCAAGTAAACCATGTATACTTTATCAAAGTAATAATTTTCACATTTATGAAGTAGTAAAAAACTCTTCAATGAATAAAAGTTCATTACTTACCCTTTTGTAAATTAAATATTACCATAAAACCCATATAATGAACACATAACATAAAGAGATAACATGGGACATAAACATACATAAATGGAATAACCATACGTTCAACTTCCACACATAATTAATGGAATAGCCATACGACCGAATTCCATACCCAATGCACTAGAGGTTATAATGTAACCACCTGTACTAGTATTCACGGCACCACTCGTCATATATTTTATCACGTAGCCACCTGTAAAATGTCCATGTACCATTATAAAATCATAACAATTATTAATTAAATAAAACATTTCCACATTTCAATCACAATATATCACTTAAATATATTGACATATAAAAATCCATTATAAAAAACATTTTCAATACCAAAACAAATAAAAGAGTATATGGTATTTATTTCATTTTTTTTAAAAAAATTACGGCTTGTAGAGGAAGCCAAAGACCAGATAATACTTGTGGCGGCGGAAAATGTCAGTGTCATCGCGTACGTTAAAAAAACATTCCGTTTCGTCGTTTATTAAAACACTTCATATAAAAAGATTCCTTTTGAATAAAATTAGAAGTCAAAGGGGTTTATACACCGTGTAAAAGAAAGTTGTGTATAAAACAAAATATGCCTCAATGAAAGGAGATTGAGATGAAATCCTTTACAAATACGGTATCCGTGGATTAAGGATAAATCAATGACATAATTATGTGTGACAAACGAATTCACAAAATATAAGTGGATATTAAGTGTAAAACTATCAGAGATCATTCCCACATAATCATATAACGACATATTCAAGGAGTACAAGTTTATACCAACAAATCAAAATAGGGTTAAGATGTTCCCTTGCAAAAATTTGACAGCAAAACGGCATCACTTCAAAATTCAGAAAAATATTTGATGTGAGAGGCAATGGTATCTCATCACTTGGACATAAAATTTACATCAATGAGGATATATAATAACATATCCCAAAATAATAGTATGTGAATTAAAAGAAATAACAAATGTAGTCTTTTAAAAAAAAGATGGTGAAAGGTTCCCTTACCGACTTGGGTAACCTTCGAAATGTACACCCCATTGAAGAAGGGTCATACAATGAATATGTAAATACCCATAAATGAAATCATATTACACAAAGAGTATAATAATGGGTATTACATACACCACTCAATGGAAATGGTGGCAAATGAAACATAAATCTCACGGGACTAAAAGTGAGATGAAAAATCCCTTACGAAAACTCGGCAGCCTAACGACGCCACTTAAAACTTAAAAAAAGGATTGATGAGATAAATTAGGGTATCTAATCATATTAAAATAAAATTTACAGCAATAGGAATATAAAATATCATCCCTCGTCATAACAAATTGGAGCTTAAAAGAAGTGACATAAAGGAGAGTACTTAAAAAGAAGGTGAGAGGTTAAATCTCTTACGAAAAGTTGGCAGCCTAACGGCGCCACTCAAAACATCCAAAATGGATTGGTTAGAGAAAATAGGGTCTCTAATCATATGAACATAAAAATTGCAGTAGGATTAATATAAAATAACATCCCAGTAATAATAAAGATAAGCTTAAAATAAATGACATAAAAGAGTGTACTTAAAAAGAAAGAGAGGGGTAGGATCCCTTACATCAAGTCCGACTTGTCTTGTTCATTTCTTTATATTCCTGAATAATAAACTTTGGAAAATTTATAATTGCATAAGGACCTCTTTTAAATATTATTTTTCAGTTCATATCACATGTTATAATGATAAAATAATTGGTTAATAATGTGAATTCATATCAGACGTTCTTGTCGATGTTTGGTACATGAGTCAAAAATGAACTTGTTTGAAAATGATTGTCCATGTAGTTATGAGTAAATCATCTCCAAAATAGTATTAATGATTTAAATATCATATATATCCAGTACATATTCATTTTATACTACTCCATAACATTTGGAGATAAAAAGAAATGAAATGCACCGTTCATGGAGACGGTAGGCCTTACGTACGCATGAACGCTACTTTGATTTCTTTGTCATATTAATGTAATTAAAAATAATTGATAGATATATATATTATAATTCCAATATAATATATGTGTTATATAGGTCCCATATGTTCATTAATTTCATTCTATATACATTCCATGTATTGTATGAATGATTCACATCACTTGAGGGGGGGGGGGTAGTCCACACTTCCTCGTATGAAATTATCGCATTTGCACAACATGAAAATCATAAAGGAATGTTTTAAATATAAAATTCAGAAGCATATATAAAACATAAATACCATAAGATATTTTAATTGGAAATGATTTTCTTTAAATGCATATTTTATTAATTTCCCTCAAAAATTAATGATTTCATTAAATTTCTATTAATTTTTAAATTGTTTTCAATGAAATGTTAATGGATTTTTTTTTTGAAATTGTTGTATTCAGACCAGATTTTGAGTTATAAACAAAAGGTCATTGATTTTAATAATGTTAGTTAAAAACAATATGGCCTTTCTATAATTTCAAATGCATGTATTTATGTATTGAAAAATATTGCACGTTGAATGATTTTACCATTGTATTTAAATGGCATGTCTTGGGTATATTGATTAAATGATTCATTAACCATGAAATAGGGCATAATCACATGTTTTGAAATGTATTCAGGACATTGATAATGGAATACCTCGATTGAATGATTTATGGTTGAATTGAAATATATCATTTCTAATGTCATTTATGGAATTATTATTATTATCGGTGAAAGGAAATGGGTATGATTACACTTTTGAATGTTGAATTTTATAAATTCCGATGAATTCAAATTGATGATTCATGAAGACCTAGTTGGAATTATATAACGATAATCTCTAGTAATAGTTATTTAACACATAATTCATGATTCATGTACTTCTAATTTTTGTGTGTTGGGAGTGGTTTAATTTTCTCTAACAGAGTTTATGGTGTGATAGTGAGATGTTAATTGAGGTCCAAGTCCCATAATTGTTACAGATTTGGATCCCCTATGTGACCCTCAAACCATTAGTATCGTACCCAAAATGATTCCCTATACATGGAAACATGTATATTTAGTTGGGATGAACTCGATATATTATTCACTAGCTGACTCACACCTTTAGAGTTGATCCATAGTGAATATAAAATTATCATGATACGGACATGAAACTAGAAATGATGGTGTGCGTTGAATTGAATTTATTGAGACATGTTAGACTACATATATGACAAAAAATAGATATGTTGTAATTTGATTATATATTCAATTGTGGAATTAATATTGTATTATATTGTTCTGATGTCATCCATATACTTGACACTCGATACATGACATCATTCAATATCTCTTTTTGGAATAAGGGTTTAGATACACAAATAATTTATTATAATTATGCACTAGAACACTACTGTATTGAATCATTCTTATATTCCCGAATTAGGATCATATTATAAACATTTCTTGATTATTTGTGCTTTCTTATTAATTTTTTAAACAATTTTCAACAAATATAATTTGTTTTTAAATGGTTAAATGACTTATTTTACATGTAGATTTTGATTAATTATTTTTAAATGTTTAAAACTCCATTTTTAAATTAATCCTCAAGCTCTCTTATTTTTACACCTATATTAGCATATTTTAAATTCGTTATCAGTATTTCGATAGACTTATTTTTGTAAGCCTACTAGCCTCTTTAGCACAAACTCTTCTTATTACTTTTAGTGTTTTTAGCATTATTGATCTTATAGAAGTTATGTGTACTCTGGCCTTCTACTATTATTTTGAGTTTTGGTGACCAGGGGATGGAGATTTGGGATATGGTGAGTGGTCATGGACTACAAAAAGAAGGGTTTTGTAGTTTTGGTTTATTGCTATTTTTGTATACTCTATATGTATATGTTACGATTATTCTAATGGATGTATCTAATATTTTTTAGGTAGTGTATTTTTATTATATTAATATTTTTAGGGGGAATTCATTCAAACCATTTATTTATGGATGCCTATATTCTTTTCGTCGGCCTATGGAGACCAGTAAATCTTTTTTGTGTTATTGTATAATTATCTTAGAAGGCAGTATAGAATGTTTTCTTGGATGGTTTTTCCCAAATGGTATCATTAAAAGGTATTTCCATTAATGATTGAAATTCTCCATAAAAGACATTATGTTATCTAGGGTTATTCATGGTAGAATGGAGATTTATTATTTAAGAGGACTAAAGTGGTATTTCGTGAGAGTGTTATTTATCACTATCTCATCATGATGAGAATTATGTTAACATGAAATTTTATACTATAGTCTCTCTTTTGAGTTATTTTATTATTGATTAAAAATTAAGACTATATTATATATGATATTATCATTGATTTTGATAGTCTATTATAAGGATTGGGATTGAATTGAAAAATCACTAGAGTTCAAAATTCCTTAACTATTTGGTAAATTATAAGGTATTATGGTGGATGATATGGAAGTCAATTAAGAATATATTTTTAAATTCTTATATGGTTAATGACCCATTATACAAATCCAAGCACTGTTTTTCACTAACCCATCATTGACACATTGTATGTTATCATCCTAGTGACTACACATGTGTGACATTAGTTATAAGACGTATGGATATTGCATTATTTCATGATCTATTTTGTTCATTTCATATGTAATCCCTTAATTAGGGTTTTAACTCCATTTTGAATACCAAGTTGTTTCTTAATGAATGTTGTGTTGAGTTATTAGAAAAAACTCAATACCAAAATGTTATTTTTATGTAATTATTTGTTGGAAAACTAATTATCAATGTATATTATTTTATGTGATAAAATAATGTTTTTTTTTTCTGAAATTTCGGTCGGTAATGGATTGAAAATAAAATGGATATGATTATTAGAAATGGGGGATATTGATTTTCAAAGAATAATTTTTTTTAAAAGATACGATAAATAGTTTTTGGAACATTTATTAATTTATATAAATATTTATCATTTTAAAAGGAGTGTTTAACATTTTTTAATTGGTGAAATAAAATGTGGTTTTAAATAAATATTTATTTGATAAATTGTTTTCATTCTTTTTGGATGGTATTTTAATTTCTTGTATGTATATATTATGACATAGTTAATATTCATGTGTTTTTTATTAAGAAATGTATTCTAGAAATTCATTTTATAGATATAAAATGATGCTTCAATGATCTCATACTCGGGGTAGTTGTTTATGTTTCCCATAAGTGTTTTCTTACATTTTTAACTCTGCCTAGAATATATAACATGTGATTGATACATAGACATACCAACCATTGAAACCCATCCTTGAATTCATGATTTTTCATCCACTTAATTATAAATGTTGTCTAGGTTCTATTTAGGTAATAAAGTTACTTAAAGATATTGATGATAATTTTTTATCTCAAGTCTCCTATTAGACTGAATGTTATATCTATAAACTCTATATTTGAGAGACCCACCCAAGATTGGTGGTATTTTTTGTTTCCCTGGGGTATTCCTGAACTAATGTCTTGAAAATTATTTATGTCATTCTTCATTTGATGCTACTATCATGAGTAAGAAAAAAAGGATAAATTTACTATGTAGATAGATTTTGGAATAGTTGAAGAAATTTTTATAGGGTATTTAATGAATTTACCACTTATGGAATGTTTCATAATGGGTACTTTTAGTGATGACTTCAGTATGAACATATATTTTAAAAAAGGACATCACCTACACCTCGTATTTATAATTCATGGGGCTGATCAGATCCCTTATTTGGATAATATCAATTAGAATTTCTCATGTGTAGTGGAGCTATAAAAATAAAATGAATTGATAAGTTCCTCATTCTTTTTAGAGGAAGTAAAATATCCTAGTTAAATGAAGCAGACACTTTTGCATTCTGGTGTGGAGAATATGGTCTTTCTAAGTGGTAGTCTTCAAATACATTATGATTTCATAAATGGAGTAGAACATTTGTTCATCTTAAGGGGCTTTGAAATTTTGGTGATTGGAAATGGAATATATGATTGAAAACATCATATATTAAATGCAGGGTACTAGATACTTCATGATAATAGGGTTCAATACGTATTACTTGGATTGAATATTTTCATATAGAGGATGGGTTGCAGGTTTTTAGCTACTAATTTCTAGATGTAGTTTATGATGATCCAGATTTCTGATTTTAATGTGGGAGTAGAAATTTTGGATTTTATCAATATTGTGGATTTTTGGTTTCATAGCCCTTTAGTTATGGGATATTTGTGATGGTGCCTTATTTGAATCAGATTAATTCATTTTTGGATTGATTACATGATAATGTTTTTGATTTTGCGAGATCATCGTGGTTGTTCCTTTCAGATGTGAACTCAATAATTATTATCCTTATTTGTGATCAAATTTATATCCTTGATATTAATTGTTCCACTGCTGATAGTGAGAAACATGATGATGGAATACATTGAGATATTTTCCTTGATTTTTATCCCTTAATGTCCTATTTTTTTTGACTTGGTGGTACGATCGTACGTAGTTTTATTGGACGTTATCACTTTTAAGAGTGTTGTTATTAATTTTGTGATGACCGATGCGGTTGATCTCATTTTATTTGTACTTGGGTGGACCATGGGAATATACATAGGTAACTAGGATGATGTTTATTTTTGATATACCATGCACCTGATGGTGCTATGTTATGATATGATGAGAGTTTTGGTGTTTGATATGATGATATCATCATGGTATGAGGATCAATTTCGAAAATTCTATATTCATATATTAAATATACACTCGGTAAAAATGAATTTCATTTAATGACATTTCTTTATGGAATTTGATCTTAGATGTTTCTCCATAGCGTATTGTTGATGTTTCTTTTTTGTTTCAATGGTTTATTTTTTTCTCAAGTAATAAATTTTTTTTAACATCAACTGATATGAGACATATTCATGGTAACACATATTTATCTATTTCGGAGACACTAGTTGATCTCGGCAAGATGATATTTGAATAATGTTTGTGTTGTTAACTATTGGGTGAGTATATCTTCTGCAACACATACTGACCACATCATAATTTTAATGAGGGGTTTCTTAATCTATAATAATGTTCTATCATTTATACTAGATTCTATATAGGGATAGAAATTCCAATTATGAGTAGAATCTAAAATATTTTTACTAATATTTATGTATTTTAACCCATAGATTTCAATATCCAATGATAAGATATCAATATGGGGTTTTTCAAATATTTCTTCTAATTATTTAATTTTTTAAGACTTGTGAATAGATTGTGCATGGTTAGGAACTGTGTGAATCTTGTACAGAATGGGGATTCATTGTTTAAGAAATGATAAAATATGTTTTCTTCATTTGTGTCAATATATTTTAGGGAAATATTTGGAGTGTATGGTTAGGAAACAATTTGTAAAAATTATAAGACCTAACCCAAGAAACTACGTGAATGGAAATTAAATCCCCCAAAATACTAATTAATATTCTAAACTCATTAATTTCATTATGATGTAATTTCATAGAACCATTCATATAATCATCATGTTAACGTTAGATCTTCCCATTCTTGTACCATTTTTTATTTTCAATTTTTATGATCTTACATAATGTGTCCGTTCTCTTTAGTTACCTTATGGTTTCATGTTTGGGTGACCAAGGGAGGTTTGATTGGTACATGAGTGGTTATCATAGACCAATAGAAGACAGTTTATTGATGAGTTGTTTAATTTTTATCTTTTTATCACCTCCTTTTACAATTTATGATTATACTCATACATGTATCTAAAGAGATTTCCACATTATTCATTGATTATTATAATATTTTTTTGGGAAAATTATTCCCAATTTTTATTTATTGATGAAATTATGATATTCATTGGCCCATTTAGATCATGAATTCCCAGATGTTTATTGATTAATTTTATCGAATAACAATTTAGATGGTATTCTGGGATTTTTCATAAAAGGAAATCATGGAAAATTAATTACAGTGGTTAGAGATAATCATTTTGACGTTAAACAGAAAATATGATTTTGTTTCCAATTATTCGGAAGATGTGATATTTTTACGTAAAATTAACATTTTCACATATTTATATACTATAGACACATATGTTATTTTATAATAATTAAAAAAAAAATTTCTTGAAGAGGATGCATAAATAATAAAAAACAGTCATTTAAGAATGATTCCTCTTTGTCAGACAACCCCAATATGTTTATACAAAACTCTATCATATAAGGTTTTTATAACAAAACAAATCAACTAGGAAATTTTATGTGATGTATATAATATCTTTTTTGTGGAATTTTTGAGCTCAATGGTTATTTTGAGGTTTGAAATAAGTAGGATGAGTGATTCAATTTTCTTATTGAGGGGAGGGGAACATTTGGAATGTCTTAAAATTTTAAATTAATAAAAATTAATTTTCATATTAAAAATGTTTTAAAATGATAATATAATTAGATAGGATGATTATAAGTCTTAAAAACATCATCAAATAATATTTTCATATGGTTTAATTATTAATTACCCATATATTTTCCTTTAAACACAACTCAACACTTTTTGAAAATTTCTACGATAACGTGGAATTTCCTATTTAGTGGACATGAAAGATACAATAAGTTTATATTCGATAACAAATGAAGAATATATGATATATTCAAATATATAATAATCCTTTATTGTAATAATAGGTTTTGGTATGTTATCACCCATTTAATAAATTTTTATTTAATTAAAATTAATATTTTTACAATTTTTTATAGTATAATATTAATTTGACATCAAATACATCAATTTAAAGTTGGAAGTACAATATAATAATTTACCAAAATTTTAATATTATATAGTTATCTATAAATATCTAGGAACTGTATAAATCACTCATATTATATTACTTTTTTTATTTTCAAAATCACTTATTTTGGTTTTCAAATACTTAATTAAAATGTGTATTATCATTTCATAATTTTTAAGGTTTTTATATAATCACAAAAAAGAATAAAATTCCACAATTCAAATAATGTCGCTATAACAAAAATAATTATTATTATCAATTCAAAACCTCCTTTTTACATATGTGTTCATATAAAAGATATTTATAATTAATAAAGAGGCATTTTTTCATTACATGAAATATTATACAGGTCACTTTATTTGTCAAGTGACATATAATATATAAATATTATGTATAAGGTAAGTGGATATTAAATACCATTATAATATAATCTTTCGTTTAAGAAATGTTGGCCTTTTTATTTAGATTTACTCTAGGTTGACCTAATATACCCATTTACCGTGATGCCATATTTTTAAATTTTTAACTATTACTTGTGGAAAAATTCATATTCTTAATAAATACTTCAAAAGTCGATGATTACAAATATGATATAAATATTTATAAATTATTTATCTATAAGTGGAATAAATTTATTTTTAATGTATCACACAATGCTGAAATAAAAAAATATTTCTAACATAATTCCATTATAAGAGTAGAGGTAATTTTTTACCTAGATTGAATATAATTCAGATAAACAATTAATTATTTGTATTAATTTTTTATTATGGAGGATCATTTTAATATAGAATAATTTTTTAAATATTATGATGCTTTTTCAAAAAAAAATCTAGTTTACAAAAAATGATATTTTTCATTATTCTCCAAAAAATAAATAATTTCAAGAAAATAAAGAAAATTAGCATATGATAATACTAAAACTATAATTTGAAAAATTCAGATATTTTAGTCCAATATAAATTTTAAAGTTATTTGAAATTAATTATATTATTTTCTCAAAAAATCAAATTAATTTTTTATGGAAAATATTTATATAATGGAGTTATAGATATTAAATCATATTGTCTACATATTTATAAATAAAAGTTGATTATATAATATATTTTTAAATTATTATGAATAATATATTAATATTAAAAACATAGTTCTTAATTGATTTTTTTAACCTTCACTTTAAATTTTTTAATAGTATAATGTAGTTGTTTTTAACATTTTTTTGTGCATAAAATAAGTTCTCTAAGAAATGTATTTTATTTTAAAATAACTATATCTAAAATATCTGCGGGTTAATTTATATCACCCTTAAATATATTTCACCTTATAATTCTATTTTGTTCATTGAAGGACAAAATATTTTTAATAACAAACAATGTACATAGGACTACTGAATCTTCTTATGAAAAAATTACAATTCCTAATGGTTTCATTAAATATATGTTATTCGTGTTCTTAGTTAAAGAACTAATTATTTAGATGTCAAAATATATGAATCAATGATAATATTAACATCAAGTGGATAGTATTGATTAATAGAATTTTTCTAATAATATTGTAAATTAATAAAAAACAATAAATCATTGATTTGTGAACAAACCATTGATTCCATTGAAATGGAGTTGATATCATATCATTTTTATTTCAAGATCACTCTCCAAGATTATGACAATTCAATCAAAATCTATAATATTAACACAACTAATTATTCTTTTTATCACCCTGATAATTTATGATCTATTTCATTTTGAATAAATATAATGGAATTGATATATTCTAATACACACAACCATGCGTTTCAGAGAACTCTAACATAATACACTATTATAACCAAGAATTTAAATTTTAATGTATAAATAGAAACAAACGAAATATTTAATGTATATGTGTCACGACCCATCCCCCAGGGATCGTGCCGTGACATCCCCAAGCGTTCCTTCCATTGGCCAAGGGCTGTCGAAATGCACTGAAAGGTGTATCTATAATACGGGAAGACATTGTATTTAAACCTATAGAAACTCACAGAGTAGTATGCAACAATTGGAAACCACATAGAATAGAACACAAAAAAATCAACGGAGAAGTAAACTACTTTAGTAAAGAGTTCTCAAAATAAAAGGTTTCCTGAATACAAGCCCAACTGGAAAGAGTACCCGTACAACTTAAAAGGTACAAAACAACTAAAAAGTGAAAGGAAGCTATTGGATCGTCCACCCTGGATCCTACCATAAGGGTAGAACCAACTCAGGATCTGTAGTTCCTGCGTCACGTCATGCCAAAAATGTCCATCTCCAAGCACTACCTAGTCCTAGCTCCCTCAGCCTCGATCAATGTTATAACTCATCTGCACCAGACACAACAAGGTACAGGTGATGCTCGTGGAGGGGTGAGTATGACGATGCTCTATAGGGATGATGGGACCCTCGTAGGAATCCAAGAGATCTACAAAGGATGAACCAAAAATCAAGAAGAAAATGTACACAACAGAAGTCATATCACACCGGTATCACATTAGGTCAAGGGTAGAAGGGTCATCACATCATCGAACTCCCCGGTTGCTGGATAATTACTCCTCGATCGAGTATAGTGGGAATATCGGGTCACACAGAGCCACTTTCAACTAACCATGAACTACTGTGGTACCCATCCCAGATGGGTACCATGGGCAAGCTGGGTCACACAGAGCTGCTTCCCCCCATGGGAATGTCGGGTCACAAAGAGCCACTTCCCACCATGGTTGAACTTAGTTACTCCTCTGATCGAGTATCGTTAGACTTCCAGGTCCCATAGAGCTGATCCCCACCATGGGCCGACTGCGTCACACAGATTTACTTTGCACTGGGACAATAGTCTAGCAGTATTTAGTTCCCATCCGACTACAGGGTTCCATTCGTAGTCTACTAGGGTGAACCGCTCCCAAATACACTCACTACATCATGATATCTATATAAGTAACCAAAAAGAATTCCAAAAGATTTTTCTCCTCATGAAAGTACCAAATCCACAAACGACTCATCAATCAGATGCATGGTTTGTGAGTTACGGTCAATTTAGATCCATGGGCTAGGTTGGATTCATATTTAGATGTTAGGGCATATTTTGGGTAACAAGTCAGTATTGGGTCTGGGTCTGGTCCACCTATATCAGACCAACACGACCCGGTTCCGTAAGGGCCGATCCAGTTCGACCCGGGATGACCCTGCTTGACACGGGTCCAACCCGAATCATGTCAATCCTGGCCACATGGCCTAGCCCAACAGAACTGGGTCACGGGTCAGACCACTGGGCCGTGGGTCGCCCCGCTAGGCGGCAGGTCGTTCCATTAGACTGACCCGGAGATGCCACCCGCCTGGCAGAACGGGACGCTAGGGACACTCGGATTCTATGCATTTGATTAGAGTTGATGTGGCATGGGGCCATGTCAGTAGGTAAAACCCTAAGGGGTTGACCCAACGCGGTGCCACGTGGCACAACAGGTCCTCCACGCTACAACCAATGGGCCACGATTCTTCCGTGTTGTGGCTAAAGGGATGGGGTTTCCTCCGCGCTGCAGCCAATGGTCCATGAGTCCCTTCGCATCATGGCCAATGGGCCGCAAGTATCTTCAATCGGGTGCACCGCTGGTGCTCACCCCATCTAACGGTCGCCAGTTGTTGCAAGGGTTCATTCCTCCTACTACGACCATCGTAGGGCGTGGCCTTACTGATGTGTGGGTGTGCCGCTAGGGGAGCACCCCTAATCCACTCTATTGCCACCAGAGGTGGTGTCCCGTCTTCTACCGGACACATGGATGTTGCTATTGTGTGCCACTTTTTTGTCAGTGCCTGTGGTAGGGTGTCTGTCAGGCCTCTGGTCCTACGCTGGGGCCCGCATTACTTCGCCATCAGTGTTTTTGGTTTCCTGGAATCTCCCTCTTTGCTGGGGTTGGCCCTGCTTCAGGTTGTCACCATCTTCTTGAAAAGGCAACCACAAATAACACATGAACGGTGGGGCTCAGGCCACTATCATGCCGGCTCGCACACTCCGTGGTAGGGATAAACCCAAAAGAGTTTTTGGGGAAAAAATTAACTAAATATCGTACCTCAGTTTCAATTCTAGACCCCAACGATAAAGAACACCCTCCCATATTTAAAAATAAAATAAAACAATGGTTCAACTTGTTTGTGAGTTGATCCATTCATATTTATTTAGAATGAGAAGAGGGGAAAACCAAAATCACTGCAACTCCCTACCTTGAAACGTTTAAGAGCACTTGCGGTTGTGGGAGTCTCCTTGTTTGTCATCCCCGCAACAAACCCCCCTCACCACCGCTCGAACGTCATTCTCCGGTTTGGGGATTCAGTGTCGCACATCAACTCCGGCTGGGGTTGGCTCCATCCTCTAAGGGTTCATCGTCATGACGCACCAAAAAAACTCCACTTCTTGGGTAAGCTTGTCTGATACACCACCCTCAAGATCTATAATTATTAGAGAGGGTGAGAGTAAGTAAGGACGCTAGGAGTTATTGGGGAACATTAATATGATACTTTTTAATTTACCCCAACGTTGTCGTTACATTGACGGGAGGGTCAATCCATTTATTGGCTTGACATTTCTTCTGTCCCACCTTACCGCTTTTCCGTTGGAGGAATTTAATAAAATAAAATTATAATGTTATATTATTTATTCTATTAAACGTCCAAAAAACTAACTTCATCTCCCGACCTACTGCAGTCGAATAAAAGCCTCCCTTATGTGAATACATGCACTGCGGATTCCACGGTGCTCTCAGATTTTTAATCTAATCAATGTTTCAAAAGATAGAAAATGTTACTCACACGTTTACTGAACGTACCCAAAAAAATCATAAATTAATTTCGGGCACATTAGGCCACAGAATCACACTCTTTCAATTTTCACGGACTCGTAAAATTATATATAATTTAAATAAATTACATGGAAAAAACTGTGTCATTACATTCTCCCCACCATAGGGATTTACGTTCCCGAAATCCTCAACATAGACTATGGAAGAAAATTGGGGTACTCAGCACGAATACGAACCTCCCGCTCCCATAAACTCTCCTGGAGGTTCCCGTGCTGCCTACGAACACGCACAAGGGGTATAGACCTCCCTTGGATGACCTGCTCTTATCGATCCTCAATCTCTACTAGAACCTCTGTAAACCTCTCCCCATCGTCCAAGTCCAGCTCTCCATGGTCGATGACGTGAGATGGGTCATACACGTTTCCCCTCAGCTGGGAAACATGGAAGCCGTCAAGCACCCTTTTAATCAATGGTGGTAGTTACAAGGGGTATGCCACCTCGCCAATCCTCCGACGTATCAGAAAAGGTCTGATAAAACTCAGTGATAACTTATCACCACAGCCAAATATTCGTTGTCTCCATCAAGGAGAGACTCATAAGAATATGTGGTCCCCCTCCTGGAACTCCAACGGGGTCCACCTCCTATCATCATAAGACTTATTTCTACTTTTATCAGTCTTCATCCACTCCTTGATTATCCACACCTTCTCAGTGTTATCCCGTACCAACTCTGGACCAATATGTGCGGACTCCCCAAGGTCTGTCCAACATAGAGGTGATCTGCAAGGTTGACTATACAAGGCCTTGAATGACTCCATACCGATACTGGATTGGAAATTGTTATTGTATTCAAACTCTACCAAATGAAAATGATCCTCCCAACTGTGGATAAAATGTAGGACACATTCACGAAGAATGTCCTCCAACGTATGTATGGTTTTCTTTTCCTGACCATCTGTCTGAGGATGGAAGGAAGTGCTCAAATGTAGCTGAGTCCCAAACCCCTCCTAAAAACCCTTCCATAATCGGGATGTGAAACATGCATCACGATCAGAGATGATCATCGATGGAACCCAATGGAGTCGCACAATCTCTTGTATGTAGAGGTGTCCCATGCCCTCTACTGATCCCTGCTCTCTGATAGGTAGTAATTGGACCGACGTGGTGAGTCGGTCAATGATCACCTAGATGGAATCCTGTCCCCTGGATGTACACGGATGCCCTATCACAAAGTCTAGGGAGATCCCATCCCACTTCCTATCTGGCACCTCTAGTGGCCGTGTTAAGCTTGTTAGGACCTGATGCTCGGCCTTCAATTACTGACAAGTGAGCCATCGTGAAACAAGCTCTACTATAGCCTTCTTCATCTCTGGTCATCAGTGATGACGTCGGAGATCCTAGTACATCCTCGCCACACAAGGATGTACTACAAGAGGGGACATATGGAGGTCACTAATAACCTCCTCTCATAGTGAGACATGTACTATGGTACATCCTCTGAAGAGAATGACGTGCTCCCCACCTTCAGAAAATCCATCATGATACTATCCTGAGGATATCTAAGCATGTCAAGCATCACAATCAATGTCCCCAAGCTGCGCCACCCTGAATTCCTGAAGGATTGGTGGAGTGACATTCATGGACTTGAGGTAGGCCGCTCCATCTCTATCCATGAAGGATATCTATAATGTGGCTAGCTATTTCGTCACCTCACTAAGCAACTGTAGACCAGACATCATGTTAATTGCATCTGCTACCACGTTCCCCTTCACAAGAGTATAGACTATCTGAAAGGAATAGTCATTTAGTATCTCTAGCCGATGTTGTTGTCTCGGGTTCAGGTCCATCTGAGATAAGTTATACCTGAGACTCTTTTGATCATAGAAGAACATAAAACATTCTTCCATCAAGTAATGTTTCTCTATCTTCAGGGAAAAGACCACTGCTGCTAACTCCAGGTCATGGGTAGTGTAGTTCTACTCAGGTTGTCTCAAATATCGTGAGACATAGGTGATCACTACCCACTCCATCATAAGGAAACACCCATGTCTGGTCCCTGATTTGTCGCAGTAGACTACGTACCCAATTCCCTTTTTGGGTAGCCTCAATATGGGAGTACTCATCAGTCTCTATCTCAGATCCTGAAAACCCCGCGGGCATCTCTCCATCCATTTGAAGGGATAACCTTCTTCGTCAACACTGATAAGGGTGCTGAAACTTTGGAAAATTCATGGTCGAATATCCGGTAATATCCAACCGACCAAAAAAAATCCTCGTACCTCTGTCACACTCCAGGGCGGTTCCCAAGAAAGTACAAAATCTATCTTCACTGAACCTTCTAAAACTCCAGCCTACGAGATAACATGTCCTCGATAGTGGACCTCTATTATCTAGAATTGTAAATTCAAGATCATAACATAAAACTAGTTCTCTTTGAGTGTATCCATAACTATTCCTATATGATAGGAATTCTCCACCCCCATAGCGTAGTATATCAAGATGTTGTTGATGAAGACCACCACAAAGCGATCGAGGTATGGCTGGAAAATCCTGTTCATGAGTCTCACTAACACTATATGGGAATTGGTCATGCCGAATGGCATAAAAAATAACTCATAGTGGCCATACTGACATCTGAAGGTCGTCATCTGTAAATCCTCATCTCATACCCTCAGCTTATGATAGCCTGATCTGAGGCATATCTTTGAAAACTAATGGGCTCACATTATCTTCTCGAAAAGATCATCATTTCCTAGAAGATGATAATTATTTTTCACGGTCACCTGATTCAGGTGCCGATAGTCCACACAGAGTCTCAAACTCCCATCATCATTCTTAGAAAACCAAATCGGTGCTACCCATGGAGAAACACTATGTCTTATGAACCCCTTTCCCTGCAAGTCTTCCAAAGTTACCCATAACTCACGAAGCTCCGTGGGAGCCATCCGATATGTTGGTGTAGATATCAGTGCCATCC
Source organism: Viscum album (assembly GCA_963277665.1). Taxonomy (NCBI): domain Eukaryota; kingdom Viridiplantae; phylum Streptophyta; class Magnoliopsida; order Santalales; family Viscaceae; genus Viscum; species Viscum album. Next base: position 1,387,256,008 of record OY728122.1, read on the forward strand.
TGAGGAACATGTCGATGTAAAATACTACCTCTCTAGGTGGAGGTAGTCCTGGGACATCATCAGGGAAAACATCGGCATAACTGTCCACAACTACAGGATAGCTCGGACTCTCCACATCAACTTCCCCAAGTGTAATGCTAGCCAACAGATGGGTGATCGGTTGAACCGTATTCTGGGTAAGTTCTTACTATGCTTAAAATCCCCCCTTCTCGCCAGTGAAGGAATCCTGGTCCCATCCTTGCAAACACATCGCAATTTGCGCCTAATATAGTCAATCTTTTCAGGGACTGTTGATAACCAATCCGTAACCAGGATGATTTCCTAAGTCCTCGACATGGCTACTAAGAGATCCCAGTTGAAGCTCTTGCCTCCAAGAGTAAGGTCACACTACCGGCACTAGTGGGTAATAATCAAATCCGCTCCAGTAGGAGTCTCTAGCCATAAGGATCGAGCCAACTACTCCGTCAAAATCACAAAACTCTAAACGAGTGTCATGGAAATAAAAGAGTGACCAGAACCTGTGATTATAAGAACACTAGCTAGGGTGGGGTAGACATAGATTGTACCTCTAATCATCTCTGGAGTTCCATGATCATAGACTTTAGCTGCATGGAGTTGCGCTTTCCCCTGTCCTCCTACTCCCAATCGTCAGGTAGACCTCCTTGAGGTGGTGGCAGTAGCACCTTGAATCCCCTCCCATAGCTTGATGCATGACCAACAACACTACCACATTTACCACCCTGCAGACCTCCTCGCTCAAACCTCTACCTCTACCTTGGCGGTCCATCGACTGTCTTTTGTTCGTCCATACGGCGGGTCGGGCAGTTACATGCCATGTGGCCCTATCTGCCATCAGTAAAGCACTATGTGGATACCTGGTGACTCCCTCTGGATAGGGAGCCTCGTACTGACAACAAATAGTCCTAGGGTCTCCCCCTAAATGACCTAGATATCTTGGACCCATGTGGCAGATGCCTGCAGAAGACTCTACTACCTGGGGTCTACTGTCGGCTTTCTCTATCGGAGCCTTCTCTGACTAGATGATCTCTGCAGGAAGGGCCCGCTCTAGTACTCCCACCTGGGTTGGGATACATAGGATCACCACTAAAGCCCTGATCTCCCTCTTGACCCCCTGCTCGAAGGCCCAAGCCCTAAAGGAATGGTCCCATAGCATATTCGTACAGTAGAAGAAATGTTCTATGAACCTCGCCGAGAACACATCCACTGTCATGATGCCCTGCTAAAGCGGAAGCAGCTCCAGAATGCAGATAGAGCGCAACGTCACAGGGAAATATTCTCCAGAAAATGTCTCTCAAAGTCAACCCAAGTGAGGGTCACATCATAGTGAACCTAGATGGTCAAAATCCACCATCTTCCAGCTGATCCATGATGAATTCTCACCACCAATATCACTATCTATTCGAGTGGATTCTTCACTAAGGGGAAGACCCACGTCACGAACTCTAGCAATTAGTCAGTGAATTGAGGGTCTATCTCACCCCTTAATAATGGAGGTCTCTGTCGATAAAATTAGTGTAGGTTTCTGAGCTTACGAATGTCATCTACCTGAACGAATGGTAGAATGTAATGACCATCAAGGTGTTGCTAGCACTGGGGCACCACCCGGTGCGGCCATCTTGAACACTGGTCCCTGGACAGATGCCTTGTTGCTGAGAGGGTAGTCTGCATGCATCTGGATCCTAGCTGGTTTTCCTCCTGGGGGGATCCTGGGATAAATCAAGACGTACCACAGTTAATAAATTATAACAGATGAAATGAATCTTATTCTAAATTAGAAAATGAAAACGCAACCATTATTTTTGTGCATTGAGCTGACAAGAAGGACCCATGGTTTTAGTGTACGGATACTTCAGTCGCCACACAAACCCTGGACTCCCCAAACCTAAAGGTCAGAGTCGCAACACTCAACACTGTTGTTTTAAAACAAAAACATAGTCTCCCTGTCTCTGAGGAAGAACTGACCACCTCTAGTACCTATTTGTCATGACGGGTCCCCTGGGGGCCCATGTTATGACTACCCCAAGCCCGCCTTCCATAGGCTAGGAGCTGGCGAATATCACTGAAAGGAATATCCCTAAAACGGGAAAGAATTACCTTTAAAACTATATAAACTCATAGAGTAGAACAAAACAAGAGGAAACTACACATACTAGAACACAACAAAAGAAACTGTGACATAAATTTCTATAGTAAATAGTGATGAAAATAAAGGGGGATGGAATAATAGCTCAACTAAAAGGTACCTCTTAGATCTTCTACCACAGATACTACCTCAAGGTTAGGAACAACTCACAATATGTAGTCCCTACGTCCTGTAACATCAAAAAGGTCCAGCTCCAACCACTGCTCAGTCCTAGCTCCCTCAACCACGATCAACAGTATACATTGTCTGCACCAAACAAAACAAGGTGTGGGCGAAGCCCATGAAGGGGTGAGTATAACGGTGCTCAGTTGGGACCCCAAGACCTTCGTAGGACTCTTAATGTTCTACAGTGGATAAACCACAAAGCATGAAGAAAAAGTACACAACACAAGTCCTCTCAAACTAGGTAATTCTTTAGGTCACGGATAAAAGTGTCATGACATCATAAAACTACTCGTCTACTGGAGAACTCCATCTTGATCGAGACAGTGGGCCTTCCAGGTCACAAAGAGCTTCTTCCCACAAACCATGAAATATTGTGGTACCCATCCCCGATGGATACCATGGGCATGATGGGTCACATAGAGCTCCTTCCCACTGTTAGCATACTGTATCAGACAAAGCCACTTCCCACCATGGATGAATTGTGGTACTCCTCATGTTGAGTACCATGGGAATGTAGGTTCAAATAGTTTCCCCCAAACCGTGGACCTGTTGGGTCACATAGAGCCACTTCCCTCTAGGACAATCGTTAAGAAGTCTTTAGGTCTCATCCAATTGAAGGGTTCCATAATTAATCTTATTGGGAGAACAACTACTCAATACAGTCATTGCATCTTGATTTCCATATAAGCAAACACAATTTATTACAAAATATCCTTCTCCTCAAGAGATTCCTATAGTAGCAAACGACTCCTCAATCAGATGTACAATTTATGACTTACGGGTGTTTTAGTGCCGAGGGCCCGGTTGGATTTGTATTTGATCCATCCCGTATGTGCTACAAAATTTTCCAAAACTTAGGTGGATCATAGAAAAAAAGAAATACCCTTCCTAATGATCCCAACACCATTGACAATTTGTCAAATAGACGTCCAATATAGAAGTTAGGGTATGTTTTGTGTAAAAAGTCGGTATTAGGTCTGTGTCCATTCCGCCTCTATCAGACCGGCCCAAACCGATTCATAATGGGCCGATCTGGTTCAACATGGGTCAATTTGTCCTGACTCAGGTCTTACGTAACTCATGTTATGTCATCCCACTGGGCCTGGCCCGACCAGGTTGGGTCGTGAGTTAGGTCGCTGGGACACGGGTCGGCCTGCTTGGCGGCTAGTCGATCCACTGGACTGACCCAGTTGTTCCAGCCTCCTAGCGACGCCGGCCGCCTGGGACACCCAAATGCGATGCATCCTGGTAATTCTAAAGTGTCACGGGGCCTCGTCAGTGGGAAAAAACCTCGATTTTTGACCCAATGTGGTGCTACGTGGCACCGCGGGTCCTCCACGCCATAGTCGACGGGCCGCGACCGACGGGTGGTGTTCTCCTCCACAACGCGGCTGACGGGCTGCGAGTTCCTCTGTGCTGCAGCCGCCGGGCTGTGGGTCCCTCTGCACCACGGCTGATGGGCTGAAATTTCCTCCTCACCTCAGTTGACTAGCCACTAGTTTCCTACGCCGGGCATACCGCTGCAGCGCGCCCCATCCACTAGCCACATGATGTATCGGCGGCCCATTTCTCCTGCCACGACCATCGTAGGTCATGGCCCTGCTGCCATGTGGGTGCGCCACTCAGGGAGACAACCATTCTTCCCCAGAACACGTGGTTGGTGACACAGTGTGCCAATGCAGCGCCGCTTTGTGTCGCTTCCATCACCAGTTCCAGCAGTAGGGGTTCTTCGGGATACATTTCATGCACAAGGGGCCCTCTTTCCCGCACCGCAGCCATTTTAAGTTTCCTGGGATCACAATCTTCGCTGGGGTAGGCCCTGGATCAGGATGTCACCAACTTCAAGAAATGGGGATTTCAAATAACACATGAACAGTGGGGCTCAGGCCTTGTTCGTGTCATCCATCACCCTCTATGTTAGGGATATTCCTGGGTGGGTATCGGGGAAAATTTTAATTAAATTTCATGCCTCAGATTCAATTCCCGACCAAAACGATAAAGCACACCCCCTCCCCCCCCCCCCGCATAACAAAATTAAAACAACAATTCAACTTGTTTGTGAGTTGATCTGTTTTTATCTTTTTAGAGAGAGAAGAGGGGGAAACCAAAATCAACACAACACCCTACCTGGAATCATTGGAGAGAGCTCATAGTTGAGGGAGTCTCATTGTTCATCGTCCCCACAACAAGCCACCTTGCGGTTTCTCGAATGTGAAGCTCCTGTTCGGGGTTTCAGTGTCCCACATCACCTTTTGTTGTGGTTGGCTCCGTCCTATAAGGTCTTGGTGTCACAACACTCCAACAAATATTTTCTTCCTCGCGATGCATGTATGATACCCCTCCCCCATGCTCAATATTTATATTTGAGTGGGACAGTAAGTAACAATGCAAGAAGTAATTGGGGCTCATTAATAGGAAGCATACTAATTTCCCCCAACATTGTTGTTACATGTATTGGAGGATCAATCCATTTATTGACTTGACACATCGCAGATCCCACCTTACCACTTGTCCATTAATGGAATAGAATACAGTAAAATAATAATGATATGTTTTTTTCTATAAAAAGATCCCAAAACTATCTTTTTCTGTGGACCTACTATAGTTGAAAGGAAGCCTCCCTTAAGTGAATCTCGGCACATCGGATTCAACGCTGACCTCTAATTTTTAATTTGAGAAACGATTCAAAAGTTATAAAACACATCTCACGTGTGTATTAAGCATACCTGAAAAAAAATTTAGTAATTCATTCCGGGAACACCGGGCCCCGGATTGATGTGTCGTCATCTTTAGTGGACTCGTAAAATTCCATATAATTTAAAAACAATTACATGGAAGAAAAATCTAGGACTTTACAATATCATTTACTCAAGTATATAATAAATTAAATATAATCAATTGATGAGAAATAATATAATTATCAAATTAGTGAAAAATAATTTCTGTAAAATAATGTATTTTTTTAAAAAGAGGTATCATTCCACATTAAAAAAATTCATTAAAATTATGGGGTATTAAAATAATAATATAATGGTGAACAATGATATAAAGTGGATCAAATTATTATTTCATAGACATATATAGACCATATCCACCCGACCTTAGTATATAACTTCCTTGACAATAATTTTCAATTATAATGAAATTATCATTGGGGATTCATTTGGGAAATTTTCATTTCATTTCCAAGAAGGTCCTATTTCCCTTCATATAAAACAGAACTTACATCCCTTACTTATTCACACCACTCAAGCCCATTGGATCAAAAATACCCAAAACAAATATCTCTCAAATAGAGATGAACATATTAGATATGATTCTTTCTTATGAATAGAATAATAATAATTTCCTTAAGACGATATCCTAAGGAGGTTCATCTAAAATAATAAACTCATCTAAATGATGCACATACAATTTTTATTTTTTATTTTTTCAACATTAAATTATGTATTGAATCATACACTATAATAAAAAAATTATCTCCAATTTACAATTATTTTACTGTCATTATTTTGTAATAATTATCCACCTATTCATACAACAAATGAGAAATAAAATCATTGATCGGGTGTTTGAAAGACTTCCACAGCACAAACAGATGTAATTATTTTTCTTTCACCACCTCTCATATATGGATAAAATGATCAATTATATATATTTATATTATATGTAATTATTACTATGGATTTATAGTATCACATTTACTTTTTTAATTTTCATTCCATTGGTTATATGATAACATCGATCATGTGTATGACAGAATGCCACCACATGAAGTGATGTCATTCAATTTTCACAATTGTTTTACAAGAAAAGTAAGATATAAAAGGATTAACCAATTAATGAGATAAATAAATGATATTGAATATGTTAAATTAATTAATCTCCCAATTCCTTACCCTTTCACCTATTAGGTGGATGATATTGTCACTCATACATATGTATGACCTACAGTCTCCACAAAGTGATGTAATTTCTATTTCATGGCCCAAATTCAAAAATAAATATGAAAATAAAGAAATGAGTATATATTATATTAATAAATTATACATATTTTCTTATATGATTGTTTTAGGATAAATTTACAATAATTGGAACAATCATCACAAAATTTGTAATATAAAACATGGTAATTAATACATTATATAATGAATAAAATGAAATATTATTAACAAAATGGTTTTAAATGTTTCCAAGAAGTTTATATATGAAGGTATAAATATTTATAATATTCTATTATAAATTTGTAACATTATGAATAAAATAATATAGATTTCTAGAACACATTCATCCAAGGGGAGTAATGAGGTAAATGATTTTATCTAATGTTCTATTCCATGTAGATATTTTTTTTATATGAACCTATTCATATTTATGAATTGTATACGTTGAAAGATTGTTGTATTTGACTTGAATATATATTTATTGATGATTATTAATGTCTAATTTCGTCTTTATTCTTTATGGGGTTACAATTTAAATGTTAACAATGATGTAATAATTATTTTACAATCACCCTTTATTTTGTGATTGTCTAATTTTACATTAAACAGTCATATTAAAGTTATTTTTATTCATTACCATTTAAATTTATACAAAATAAAATATAATTTATCATTTATATTCTTATTAAAAATAACATATGCCATTTTTTAATTTTAATTTTTCAGTTAATGTTACCTGAATAAAAAGAGAAATTATTATTCATTAATATTCATTAATTGAAATTAAAATTTATTGATTATGAAAATTGACAAATAATTAAATCTAACATTTGATATTTGATGAATGTGTAGAAAATAAAATTATTGTATGGGTTAAAATATATATTTCCAGATGATTTTTCAACTATTCACATGAGACAAACTTGTTGGCCATATTTAGAGTGTTTTAACCCATATATTTAAACAATACTATGAACAGTCTTGGAATTAGAGGTATCATGATCCATGAGATCATTACTTTAAACAATAAGGAATTTCTGTAATAAATAAATATTTAATTATTATTATTCATGATATTTTATTATATATATTAAATATGAAAGTATTTCTTTATTAGTTAATCCAAAAAATTTCATGTGTTGTTATTTATTTATCTTGAAAATTTTATTATGCCATATCTATTAATGATTTTTAAATTATTTTTTAAATTGAATCCCTATTCAGTTATTGACCATTCCATATGAATTATTCCTTATTGATTAATGATAGATTCCATTGTATGTAACCCTTAAAAGTATATAATCTCACCTTTATACTGTTTCCTTTCTCCAGTATCTGATGAAAAAAATCATTAATGGTTTTCAAGGATTCTGATCATTTTATTTTGAGGTGAATTTTGTTTTATACACTCTATAAAATGGTATAATTTTTTATTTTGTTATTTAAGATTAATAATCAATTTTCAATGATGAGATGTGATCACCTGTGTCTATTTAAAATGTAATAATGTAGAAATCGACCCTTGGTTATGAGATTATGATTTTTTATAGTTTGTGTTATGAAATTTTTAGTATATGAAATGGGAACGCGATTAAGTAAAATGATGACCATGGAACATAAAAACTATTATAAACTACCAGGATATTAGTAGATGAACATCCTAATGTTTTGGAAGGGAAGATATTATGTAGTTATCCTTTTAATACATCCATGTATGAATACAAAAATTTTAATGGGATTGGAATATTGGTACCTAGGGGACATAAATTTAAAATGCGTAATTGGTCTTTGAGTCAATCATCATGTGGTGCACGAAAATAGGCTTTACTGTGTCTCTAGTTTGACACTCCTTGGGTATATCCTTTTAATAATTCACATTATCATTATAACAAAATACTAAGGGATTTAATGTAATGATATGCCCAATGAATCCTTGTTCATTATCCTAATATTAAAAATGAATAATATTATAATTTACGTGTTACCAAATATTTATAATTATACATTTTAATTTTAAATTCAAAATTTATTTAGATAATCTAGTATATTAAATTATTTATAAATATTTCATGGAAGGAATAACTGTATCAAAATGCATGTCGAATATTTACCTATCTCTTTTGACAAAGCCACTACATCTTGTATTTGAAATTATATGATCATTGAAATGATAAGGCAGATTAATCAGGTTATTATAAAAAACCATTCACTACTAGAGAAACATGTTTTCCACATCCTTATTGTCGTATTTTTGATCACTTTATCTAAAAAAATACCACATCATTTATTGAGTCTAATAATCCATTGATTGGTGATCAATTGAATTTTTCACATGAAGAGATATTTCCCACCATTGGCTCCTAAAAAAATTAAATAGATATATAATGTATTTTTTCATAGGTAATATTCTTATCATTGGAGGTTTTTAATCGAGAATAATAAGTTGGAAGAAAAAATGGAATGCAAATATGAGGGATTCCCCGATAAGACATTCATCGGCAATTTTTCCCCTCATGAAAAATGATATAAATGATGACAAGGTACATTATCAAAAAATAAATATGAATAAGAATGTGTTAAAGTGTTTTTGGATTCATTTGTTATGATATTGCGTTATACTATAAATTTTATACCAACAAAATAATGCATGAATTAAAATTTCATTAAATTATTAAGATATGTATTTAAAGGGAATAGGTCACACAATATTTTTCATCACACATTAATGTAGTTTAATGTATAATAATAATGACTACATATATATATATATATTATGTGGTCAATGGAAATCATGAAAATTGACATTCATTTTTAGAACCAGGAAAAATGGAATGTCAAAAATATGAAAAAAAATATAATGAACCAATGTCAATCTAGTTAGAACATTAGAAGAATCCTACCATTCAAATTATTGAATGGAATGAACGTTTTTTATAAGTGAAGAGTTAATGGTAATCCAGATAAATGATTGAATGGGAAGAAATAAATAAATGACATATAGTGGTTCAACTATAATGAAAGGGGTCATATTAAAAATAATGTACCAAAAATATTTCCCCCATAACAATTAAGAGGCTACCAGAATAATTCCAAGATTATGTTGTCAATAAAGGTTTGAAGGATGTTACCAGTGGTATGGATTCTTGTACTTTAATAATGGCCTCAAATTTATTAAATTTATTAAATTCTTTGTTCGACATGGATATAATGACCCATATGCATCTCAAAATCACCATTATATTACCTATAATTACATTTACATATCATATATATTTTAATATAAATAAATAAATAATTAAGAATATACCTTTTTATATTCAGTATATTTTGATATAAATTTATTCACTTCATTAGTGTCTCCTATTTACATTTATAAGGTAGTAATGTGACAATTACATACAACACTATATTTCATAGTTCCCTCACATAAGAATTAAATTACCTTTAATTATATATACCTCCTAGGATGTATCATTATAAATCATAATGAAAATATTATTTACAATTTACAACATACAAAAAAGAAAAAAAAACTTCATGAAAAACATATGGATAAATCGTATAATTCATTTCTATAAAAATAACCAAATCTATGTTTCCTCTTACCAGAAGTCAACTACATTTTTAATAGACCTTTGATAATAAATACTCTTCAATAATCAATAATCATTATCTTAAAATCAAACATAATTTGTTCCTATTAAATATTATACCAAAATATATTTGATATTCAAAAAAAATTTATAAAATAATAGATAATAAAAAATAATTCCAATAGTAAATATTTGATTCCATTCCCAAAAAATTTAATATTAACATCATGATATAACATAGTGGTACCCAAATGAACCACTCAATAAAAATAGTGGTAACACTTCAATATAAAATAACTCAAGGAAATATAAAATGTTGCTATCACTAATAAAATATGAGTGTGTTCATATACATGAGACCAAAGATCAATTATTTCAAAAAATTATAATTATACCCTCATATAATTATATGTCATATTTTACAAATCAATATATTATAAAACATTAATGTTAGAAAACATTATAAAATTATCTTCCTCTATTCCTTTTAAACATCACAGTAATAGGGGATTCATTAATCTCTATTAATTCTTGAATTTATTCACATAGTATGATATAAATTTTAAAATAATGAAATGAGTAAAAAATTCTATTCCATTATTATATATTAAAAATAAAAATAAAATCAATTACTACAACCATTATATCAACCATATATTAAGATATTATTTATACAATATCTTACTTGAACATTAATATTTTTAAAATAATGAAATTTCTGTAACATTGAAATGTATAAAATACATTTTATAATTTTCATAATTCAAATCAAATCATGATCATGGGAACTATAATTCATCATATATGATCAGAAACTATGAGACCCATATACTAATATGAGACTAGTATATATGGTAATAAGAACATATCTAATTTACGATCGAAATAGAATGTGTAGATGATGAATTACAAGAGGGGGTGAGTTATAGATTTAAAGAATTAACTTTTAACATTAAAAAAATCATTGTTTAACAAAATTTAAACAAGGTAAATTCACAAACCCTATTTGGATTTTATTTATTCAGTAAACATGCTTATGGTCCATAAATGTGAATCTGGAAAAGAAACGTAAGAAGAGTATTGTTAGATAAATATTCCAGCATAAAGAGTATAGAACCTTATTTATTAGTGTAAGTAGATATACATGAAATTATAAGAAATCTATTCTTTATTTCATTAAAAATATATAGAGGAAATATAACATGAAACAAAAGAAACGTAGACATTTAGGAAATATTTTAACCAAAATAGTATGGTATCCAACAACCTTGGATAAATGTCCCCTGATTTATACATTAATGAAAGCATGTGTTACCCCAGCTAGGGTAAGACCTCTATATAAATAATGGAGTATGTCTTGAAATCCCCATAGGCCCCCAAACATTAATGCAGTCGTAACCTCTATCATCCTATCCATGGAAGCCCTTGATTGTACTTATCAACAATCAAAATCACACAAAGCATGATGAAAATGATATTCATGGTTGAACAAAATGTTCATGACATGCACAAGGTAAAAGTGTCATTATAAATCTAGAAATCACATCAATGAATTTAATTTTTAGGATCATTAGTCAATTGATGGATAATGAGCTTGTTCATATGAGAACATTTTTATAGGAATAACTTAAATGGTCATCTCCTTCCTCAAATGGTCATATTTTCCTTGAATTTCATAGGGACCTATACAGGTGTAACTAAAACAATATTAAGTTAGAATAAAATAGTAAGACATCATTTCATAATGAAATAATGTAAAAGGACAATTAAGTAGCATAGAAAAATGAGAAAAATCTGGAATATAGGGAAAACTATTCAGAATCAAAACATATAAACAATAATATCCAAGAAACAAAAGGATATTTGGATTCTGTTTTATAATGAATTAGAAATATGAATATTGATGAATTTGGATTCTTAATTCTGGGGAATTTAGAGCCTGTATTATTGGGATTTAAGGTTCTGAATTTTGTGGATTTCTAAATCTAAATTTTGTGGAATTCAGTTTCTAAATTTAAGAGAATTCATAGTATAAATTTCATGAATTTTGAGTCAGGATTTCAAACAATTCAGATTCTAAATTTCATTGAATTTGGAATCTGAATTTTAAATAATTAAGAGTCTGAATTATAGATAATTTGGAGTATAAAAATCAGAGAATTTGAAGTCTGAATATCAGAGTGTTCAGGGTCTGAATTCCAAATGAATTCCTATTATGAATATAGTAAGGCTTGGGGGTTAAAAATATATATTATTTTGAGGTTTTTAATAAGGATCTTATTTTTTTTATTTATAAAAAATATTATACTTGGTTTTTTAAATACAATGAATAAGATAAGGGAAACCACATTATGGGTAAAACATTTCTTTGATTATGAAAATAATCCATAAGAAAATAAATCTTATAAAAAGATAAATTTCCTTAAGAAAATGTGTTTGTGATTTTCAAAACATAGATAAATGTAAAGGTCATAAGTAAAACAAACTTAGTCAACAATCAATACACGTGGAATCATAAAACCTTATATTATTCAATTGATTCTTCTAAAATTAAAACTAGACTTAATGTGAGACATTTCTTATATAGATTATATAATTTTCATGATTCCTAAATCTTTTCATAATTAACTCCCTTATGAACAATATCATTCAAATGTTATATTATCCTTAAAATATGTGGAATCGTCAAAAAAAAATATTAAATTATATCAATAAATTAAAATTTCAAAAACTTGATTTTTTATCTGAATATGGTTTATTATAATATTCCTAGATAAATATAATAAATTATAAATGAACATGTACTGTAAATTTATACTCTATAATCTTGAAATAGAAATTATAATTTATTTCATCTTTTTAGTTATATATCAGTTTATACATTGAAACCTCAAAATATTTATCATGGTCATAATAAAAACTATATTGGATAGAATATCTTCCATTATTATCATCAATAATGTGTTAATATTTTTTTTCAATATATAATTCATTATGTCTATAATTATAGTAAGGTCAAGCATTAGGCAAAAAGTAATACCCAAATGTCTCAAATTCGGAAACAATATGATTTCATTTTGGTATGAGTTACATAATACATGGTTCAAATAAGGTGGTGTCCTTTCCTCATATCAATATTACAAAAACACATATATCATATAAATTATTTGAAATAAGAATCAATTTTTATTAAGGCATATTTATTTTTACAAAAATATATTTATTGATATGATAGTTAACATATAATTTTACGATATTACTAGATTTAATAGAATATAACACTATATAAGATATGTAAATCATAATTATTTTGTGATTAATTTCAATTTAATAAAATTTTAGGTGATCAGCTGTTTTTTCAACACATGTAACAAGGAGAATGAAGTGGCATGGGACACCAAAAAATAAATATAATTAAACACAATAATAGTTAATGTGTAATTGTGGGATTTAGGAATATTAATTGGGAAGAAATAACTAGGATTATTTTTCATTTATAAAATTCATAAATTATGTCACCAGAAATCTAGTCATATTGAAAATAAATGAATTTATTGTCTAAATATGGATTTTTGGTAAAAAAATATTGCATCCATGAATTGTGTCTTTTTCTTAAAAATATTAAACCAATTTCTATTGATAAAATATTCCATGTAAATATTGGTTAGTGTACACAAAAAAAATATATATTTTTTGTTTTCTTATGCGATGATAAATTTTTCTTTTTATGCCAAAAAACATTATTATCAAAATTATTTTGATTCCAAATTATACATCAATAATATAATTAATTTATACCAAATATATTATATTTATTTATGTTAATAGATATAATTTAGGAAATATTAATTTCATAATAATCATAAGATAACTTTTTTGTAATTTTATTAAAATATTGAATTTTTATTTTATAGATAAAAATACTATTTTTTGAATATTCAAATTTTAATGGAATTATTATGATTTAAAAATTATAAAATAAATTTTAATATATTTTTATCTAATAGATATACCATTATGGACATAAATAATATTTTTTAAAATTAATATTTACAATTTTATTTCCCAAAAATGACTTATGTAAATGCATATTTTCTTTTATATAATATAAAAACTATATTTTGGTGTTTGTATTTAACCGTATTATATGAGGGATATATTATACTATGGGTTTACCCAAATTAATAAAATCCAACCATATAATTTTTAATAAATAAAAAAATTCATGTACACTATATTTTTCATTGATTTAAATATTAAATAATTATTACGCATAAATTGGGTGTATATCTAAAAACTGTGTTTTAGTATTAATCTATTGTTATATAGAAATACTTTCTCCTACCAATTTAAATTGAATTTTATATGATGGATTATAAATTGGGTATCATAATTTCATCATTTACTTATAATTCATCTTTGGTTTTTCATAACATAATAAGATTATCATGGTAAAAAAGTTAAGCAATCATGGATAAAGATAAATCGGTCCGAATTATTTTAACCAGGTTATCAGGAATAAATTGTCTCCATAAATAGTATAAATCTAATTTCATGGGTTTATATTTTTTTGTATAACATCTTTTTTCGAATATTATCATCATTGGTTCCACTGTATATTATTTTGATATATGTTATAATTAAATATTTAATGAAAATTCATGTGTGTCCTTTCCCTAAAATATAAAAGGGGCATCATTTTTTCAATTATTCACGAAGTGTGAAAAATCTTTCTCAACCATCAACTACCATTATTATTTTAATTTATCATTATATTTATTAAATTGTATATTCAATTCTTATTTAAAATCCTATGAAGTATTACGGTGTGAATCAGTATGACGTCTGCGGCCATTCCGTGGAGTTCCAGGGGCCTTTTGACAAACGGGTGGGGCCTATGACTCCTATGCATGGCCCATCTGCACATGAAGAGTACAAATTAGATGCAGTCTTGGTGGACTCCACTCAGGAAAATGATGCTGAAACACAGGTAAAGGATGATGCTTTTATCATGAACCCTGACATGGATGCTTGCAAATCTTCGGATGCAGGCTTGTAGATTATTGAGGAACTCAACAAGCAGTGGAGCACAATGAATATTGCGGGAAAATGGTCTAACACAGAGAATGATGGGTCTCCCAATAAATGTTCATATCGAGACGCTGTTAAAGGAAAATCAGTTGCTATTGAAGGCTTTTCGCCCTCAATGACAAAGTCTCGGCCAAGGAATGACTACTCACATTTGAAGCCCACTATGGTGACTAGATCCATATCCAGTGGGAGAAAGGCTAGAGGTAATTCTTTCAGTCCCTTGGATGATGAGTCTGATTGGGATTATGATGAGTATAATCCTCTTAAATTTGATTGCTGATGTCATTGACAGTTTATGTTTTAGAATGAGGGCAGTTTTTTGTCTTGTCTGACCCCATTCCCTTGCCGTTCCTTGTTTTTTGCTTTTCATGAATAAAGAGGCTTCCCTCACCTTTAAAAAAAATTATTCGTCATCATAATATCAATATTTTGGATCCAAAAAACATTATTACTATAATATCATCAACAAAATGAGATACTTTTATTATTAGGGGAATACATTTCATTATCTCCATTCCATCAATTGAATTTGATAATTTTTGTCATGTATATGTACGGACTACCACATCCATGAAGTTATGTGATTAATTTATCATTTCCAAAATACATTGAATATAATAATGATATTATTAATAAATTTAAATTTTATTTAGTCTATTAATATCATTCTATAATGATTAAATACTATTTACCTTTAATTAATTCTATGAATAAAAATTTAGAAAAATCAATTGACTATACATATGGACTACTGTCACCAAAAATATATATAATCAAATATCATCACCATTTTAATGAATAGTTATAAAACTGTATTAAATTATTAAATATTATAATTATTAAAATATTTACATTATGGTGATTATGGGACCATAATAAATATATAATCACAATTAATTCATAAACGAATCATGTAAGAAAAATAAAACATTTGTCACCCGGAATAGTTTTTTTAATAATGAATTGTTATAAATATGTTTATAAGATACCATATTTTAATAATATATGGTATTAAAAATATAAATATGGTTCTAGAATATATTAATAATTAATATATATTTATCGTATACTAGGTTTTTTCATTATAATGAAATACATGACCTGATATTAGGGATTTATGCATTAATCACATTTTAATTTTGATTGATGTAATGCCTCAAATCAAGATGCTTCTAAAATGTGCCTCAAACCCATATGGTCAAATGGCCTCAAGATAATATCAACAAAAACCATAGAATTATGACTATTAGTGATGACATAGGGTGATTGTTTGAGGACATTATTCCCACTTACCACTATAGAACACAAAAGAATCAATAATTTATATGTAGTAGAAGCTGTGTATTAACCAAAAAAAGTAAATAGAGGATGAAAAATATATAAGGATTTATAAAAACAACCACCAATGATAAATGATGATATGTTTCATATGTATCAAATATAATAAAATAAATGTATACACTGTAGATACACAATACATGTATCAAATCTACAAAATGGGCCCAAAACTGTCAAACTAGATTCATAAACCACAACTCAGTCCTATGCTCTTAATAAAAGGAAAAAAGAAAGAACATTTTGAAGGGAGGTTTCCATTATCAATTAATGTAATCATAGAGTATTTTTGGGTAATGAATGGTAGCCCAGCAAGGTGTAATACACAATCCCAGTAAGAAACCACCCATGGTTAGGTGATAATTAGTCAGTGAATATATATAACAGAATGTTTGTGGGATGTAATGAAATGTTTAAATTTAGTACTCAGTAGTAAACATCAAATAACATATGTTATAATTTTGTAACAAATTTATCTACCTAATTAAAATTGAAAATGGTTTGTATCTAATTTAACATTCTAGAGTGTCTCGGGTAACATACTCTTTTAACTAAGTAGTTCATTAACACATATTGTCTCAGAACCTGGAATAATGCCCAGTGTTCCAAATAATAACATGTTATAGAGGATTCCTAAATAGACCATCTATATTTAGTATGTTTAGAGTGAATTGAAGCTTGTCTGTTGTCTTGGCAGAGACATCAAAAGAATTCCTTTCACAGTTTTTTATTTCATGAACCTAATCATGTCCTTGGAATTACTATTTTCGAATCTATGTATCACACCATGTATAATATAAATCAACACCCTACCAGACCATCCATATAAATCCTCACAAAAACCCATTTATTTCCCTATGCGTGTTATTACATCCTAGCAATTCGATTTTGTCCTTGGTTGTCCCCTAAGGTAGCCTAGGTATCACCTATGGCATAAAGATCAAATTCACTAAAAGCCCATAAATGGAATTATCATATGAATCCATCCATCAATTTGAATATTATAGTTATTCCTCAAGGATTTCATCCTTGTCATTATTCATTCTAATCAATATATCACTAAGGCATAATAATTGTTCATTCCAATTGAGTCTGTTTATGAAATTCATCATCAAATCCATGTGTTATCCAAGTCATAGCAACATTTAAAACATCACAATTAACATGAAAAATTGAAAACCAAGATCATATAAAAAACACACATCAATAGGTGATTTCAGTCATTATCCTTGATTAAAAGTCTTTGATCACAATTACTCACAGGGTGAAAATCTTTATCACAAGAATCTCATGCTTAACAAACAATCACATGCAATATAAATCATTTATCTAGTATATGAAAATCAACTAAAAGACCAATTGAAGCATAAAAAATAATTGAAAAAACCATGTCCAAGGTTTACAGTCAAAAAAATTATCTTACCATTAATAAATATTATTTACAATCTATATCTACATTATTCTGACATTACAATTTGATTTAAAAATATCAATTCAATACCCAACACTCAAAAATAGGGGTAAACAATTTACCCTACGTTATCAAAGTCAATTTCTAGCCCTAGTGGTCTATTCATATATCCAACAATCTAAAAGGTGTTTTCAATTAAATTAATTTCTCATAAAATATAAAAAACATAAAAAAGCCAATTTTACTAAACATTTCATTTATATAAATTTAAGGATTCAATTTCATTTCAATGAAACACCCAAAAATCGATTGCGCAGAGTGAAAACATATATAACTACCTAAACATCATGGGAAATATATAATACTAAATACCCTTGGTCTATATTAGATATATCATCAATTATTAGCATCTAATATAGCACATCTTAGTAGAAAAACAATGAACATACAAAGATTCTAATAATTGGAAAATTTTCTAGAACATTAATAAAACAAATTATATCCGTACGAGTATAGAACAACTAAAAATGAATTGATTTCATACTATTTCATAGAAAATGATACAAAAGTCAATAAATTTGGAGATTGAGTGGAGCACTTACCTCAAATCCATGCATAAGAATCAAAATAGAAGTTCTCCAATTATGGATGATGTTAATATAATGAAATGAGATAGTTTTTGTTTTGTAAATGATTTTAATTAATTATAAAATTTTAAAATTTCCCAAAATTAAGGATTTTCATGATTTAGGTTCAAATTTATCTATTTTCAATGGGAACATGCAAGGTTTATAAAAAATTATTGACTAACCATGTGAAATCATGCAATTCTCCGCAGTCAAAATTATAGATGTAGTTGTACTACCATGTGCCCCTATTCATACTATTTTTTAAAATGTTCATATAATTCATATTATCCACCCCTACCTTTAATTTTGTGTTAAACCATGTGGCCTACCCCGTATGGTTTACCCTAACCATGTTCCAATCTATTACCAACTAAAAAGATTTGTTTTGGCCTATGATTAATCCCAATCAAACCATGATACCATCATTTACTCACTGGGAATTAACATTAGGCTATAGATGAG
Source organism: Viscum album (assembly GCA_963277665.1). Lineage (NCBI taxonomy): Eukaryota > Viridiplantae > Streptophyta > Magnoliopsida > Santalales > Viscaceae > Viscum > Viscum album. Next base: position 1,387,274,802 of record OY728122.1, read on the forward strand.
AATTTAAACCATGATTTGGATTAAATAAATGGATCATTACCTCCAAGTAGAACTGGGTTCTTAAAAACACCCCCATGAAATTTATCACCCAATTTCATTGTCAATGATGGTCAAGCATGTCTCGGAATAAATGCATACACTGTGATTGTACATCACCCTCCGTCTCCTTGAACTTATTATGTAATCCGCCTTATTACCAAAATCCTTCTAATACTGGAATATAATATCCACAAATAATCTCTTTTATATTATCCAAAATAAGTATATAATTATCCTCATACAATGCATCTACCTATAACTTAACCATCTCCAGCTGAATGGCCTGAGACATGTCTGTATAATTGCATCAAAACTAGGAATCATGGAAGTTGTTGTGAATGGATTAGTATATATAGGGTAACATGAAATGATTGGCTATCGACCTGACTCTGTCTATAATCTTGATTGAACTAATATATATCAATGAAAACTTACCACATCTCTTTATTATTCTATTTACTAGCCTTAGTGATACACACAAGAAAAACCAATCCCCAACATCAAATTGTAGATGTCATCTACAATGATAGTCATATGGTTTCTGAGGAGGCTACATAGTATACATAATCATCTAAATCAACCGCACCTTCTCTATAGTCACCCCAACAAGATTAGGTCCCGACATAGCTTTATCTCCTTCCAATAACTAACACTATGGTGATAGGTATGTCCAACCATTCAAATCCTCATAATGAAACATCTCAATAGAATCCAGGATTCATCTTTTGTATGTGAACTCAATCTACGGTATATTACATTCTAATGAATCCCTAAATCATGTAAAAATTATAAGACACATGTCCATAAGCACATAAATTGTGCACTCTCACTAGCTATCTTTTTAGGGGTGGTTTGATGTGGTTAAAAGTGCCTATGTACCAACGTCCCTCTGTATCCTTTTCCTAAAACACGATGTAAACAATGAATCCTTGTCTAAAATAAAATTTTGGAGGAAACTGTGAATTCATACTATCCCATAAATATTCAAACTCCAATGATCATAAAAAATGATGGTTTTATTGTTTGGAAATAAAGGTGCAAACATTGTGATCCTATTAACAAAAAAATTATACAAAATCATTACCTCTAGGTGACCTACATAAACCATTAAAAAATTCCACCGCAACAACAACATATATCCACTCAGGTATGGGTATCATCTAAAAACTTCTAGCTGCATTATGGTGTTATGACATCACCATTTCACAGGTAGAAATCATCTTGAAACAACCAGCTACATATATTTCCACACTCATCCACTAGTATTAGTGATGTAAATCCTGATACATTTTGGTGAAGCCTAGGTGATCTACCCATGAATAAGCATGAAAATTCGTCATCATATCCTTGAACATGTCTAATGATATCCACATGTGTCCATGTTAATAAATAATTTGATCCTCACTTAATGTCGTACTACGAAGGGGGTCCTCACCTTCCACAATCCCCCATAGGACCCATTAAATTTTCAGAGATTCATCATCTTTAATCTATCTAAAATGATGAGGTAACAACAATGGATTACAGAAATTTCTTCCCCTAACTATCTTTCAGTTATATATGAATCATAGAAAACATATACATGAGATACCACTCTATACATACCCACTTCAATGACACAATATGAGTTTTCTGATTCAGTGCATCGACCACTACATTGATTTTACCCGGTGTGAAGGCATGCTCGATGTCAAGAGGCTTTTGGTACTCAACCCACCATCTATTTCCCATATTCAGATCATGTTGTGTAAAAATATGAATCTGTATTTTTGGTATATTTACACATGAAAATACCCACCCATTATGCAATGTATCCACCTGCGCAATACATGAAAAAATGAAGCTAACACAAGACCGTGCATTTGGTAATTCACCTCATGTGATCTCAAATACCAAGACTCTTAGGCCACCACTCTATCCCCTTATATAAGAACTAGTCAAAGCCTAATACTTGATGTGACAAAGTAAACTATGTAACTAATGTTTAGATGTGGAAAAATAAATATCGTCACTAAAATCAATATCCCTTTCAACACAAGAAAGGTCATCTCGCTGAAATCGTAACATACAAACATCAAACTGATATTATTCAAGATCGTTAATATCTCTATTAATTATTAGAATTTCTATAAGAAATTATTATAAAAACTATCTAGCCCTATGAAAGTCACACCTCAATTACATTCTTTTTATGATCACAATAATCTACACCTCTCACATTCATTTGTATTATTGAAAATCATTCCTCCAACATAATGTGACCCAATAAGTCAATCTGATCCTTCATGAAGTGGAACATTATGTTATTTTTATATACCTTATTCTATGTCATTTTATCTGATTCAATCTCAATATATTTTGTATTCCCATGTTTATTTTGAGAATACACGATCATATAATCCACAAAAACCTCAAAAAATGAATCCTGATAAAGATGGAACACTCTATAAGGCCTAGCCTTAAACCTTACTTAATGTTGAATTAAATGAATAATTCACCTTGAGGATCTTTTCATGGTTTAGAGTTTTAGAGAATTAGGACATAACTATTACATCTCAAAAGATTACAAAGTAGACAGTTCTACTAATTTTCCATAAATTAAAAACTATTAAAAAGAAACATGTTTAGTTCCATGTATTAGATAGCATGTCTTTCCCTTGATCCCATCCTTGACCCTATTCCACATTATGTCCTGTGAATAACATTTCAATAAACATGGGGTGAGCATAAAAAGCTCATTAAGGGACACACAAAGAATGAAAACTGTTAGTTTTTCAGAACACCAAGTAAACCATGTATACATTATCAAAGTAATTATTTTCACCATTATGAAGTAGTAAAAAACTCTTCAAAGAATAAAAGATCATTACTTACCCTTTTGTAAATAATATATTACCATAAAACCCATATAATTAACACATAAGATAAAGAGGTAACTTGGGACATAAACATACTTAAATGGAATAACCATATGGTCGACTTCCACACATACTTAATAGAATATCCATACGGCCGAATTCCATACCCAATGCATTGGAGTTTATAATGTAACCACTCGTCCTGGTATTCACGGCACCACCCGTCACATGGTTTATCACGTAACCACCCATCAAATTTCCAAGTACCATTATAAAATCATAATAATTATAAAGTAAATAAAAAATTTCCACATTTCTATCACAATATATCACTTAAATATATTGACATAAAAAACTCCATTATAAAAACCATTATCAATACAAAAATACATAAAAGAGTATATGGTATTTATTTCATTTTTTTTACAAAATTACGGCTTGTAAAGGAAGCCGAAGACCAAATAATACTCGCGGCGACAGAAAAGGTCATTGTCACCACATATGTTAAAAGAAACATACCTTTTTGTCGTTTAGTAAAACGATTTGTATAAAAAGATTCCTTTTGAATAAAATTAGAAGTCAAAGGGGTATATACATCCTGTAAAAGAAAGTTGTGTATAAAACACAATATGCCTCAATGAAATTAGATTGAGACGATGTCCCTTACAAATACGGTATCCTTGGATTAAGGATAAATCAATGACACAATTATGTGTGACAGAAGAATTCACTAAATATAATTGGATATTAATTGTAAAACAATCAGAGTTCATTCACACATATTCATAGAATGACATATTCAAGGAGTACAAGTTTATCCCAAGAATCAAAATTGGGTTAAGAAGTTCCCTTGCAAAAATTCGACAGCCTAACGACGTCACTTCAAAATTCAGAAAAAGAGTTGATGAGAGAGACAATGGTATCTCCTCACATGGACATAAAATTTACATTGGTAAGTATATATAAGAACATATCCCAACATAATAGTATGTTAATTAAAAGACATAACAAAAGTAGTCTTTAAAAAAAGAGGGTGAAAGGTTCCATTACCGACTTTGGTAACTTTCGAAACGTACACCTCATTGAAGAAGGGTAATACAATGAATATGTAAAAACCATTAAATGAAATTATATTACACAAAGTGTATAATAATGGGAAGTACGTACACCACTCAAAGGAAATGGTTTCAAATGAATCATAAATCTCACATGACTAAAAGTGAGATGAAAAATCCCTTACGAAAACTCGGCATCCTAATGGTGCCACATAAAAATTCAAAAAAATGTATTGATGAGATCAAATAGGGTCTCTAATAATATTAAAATAAAATTTACAACAAGAGTAATATAAAATAACATCCCCCATCATAACAATTATGATCTTAAAAGAAGTGACATAAAGGAGAGTACTTAAAAAGAAAGATAGAGGTTAGATCACTTACGAAAATTCGACAGCCTAACAGCGCCACTCAAAACATCCAAACTGGATTGGTGAGAGAAAATAGGGTCTCTCATCATATTAACATAAAACATACCGTATGATTAATATAAAATAACATCCCAATCATAATAAAGATGATATTAAAAGGAATGACATAAAAGAGTGTACTTAAAAAGAAATAGAGGAGTAGGATCACTTACCTCAAGTCCGACTTGTCTTGTTCGTTTCGTTATATTCCTAAATAATAAACATTGGTCAATTTATAATTTCATAAGGACCTCTTTTAATGATTATTATTCAGTTCATATCACATGTTATAATTTTATAATAATTGGTTAATAATGTGAGTTCATATCAGATGTTTTTGTCGATCTTTGGTACATGAGTCAAAAATGAACTTGTTTGAAAATGATTGTCCATGAAGTTATATGTAAATAATCTCCAGAATAGTATTAATGATTTAAATATCATATATATAGAGTAAATATTCATTTTATACTACTCCATAACATTTGGAGAAAAAAAGAAATGAAATGCACCGTTCATGGTGACGGTAGGCTGTACGTACGCATGAACGCTACTTTCATTTCTTTGTCATATTAATGTAATTAAAAATAGTTGAGATATATATATATATTATAATTACAGTATAATATATATGTTATATATGTCACAAATGTTAATTAAGTTCATTATTTATACATTCCATGTATTGCATGAACGAGTCACATCACTTGAGGGGGCGGTAGTCCACACTTCCTCGTATGAAAATATCGCATTTGCACAACATGAAAAGCATAAAGGCATGTTTTAAATATAAAATTCAGAAGCATATAGAAAATATAAATACCATATATATCATATATAAAATATAGTGACATCATAATGGCCACCATGAAAGGTGTTAAGAGAAGATTGCACAATCATCGTTTCATGAGGCAGAAATTCACCATCCACAGAAACAGTATGTTCTTTTACCATTAGATGAAGGTGTGTGTAAGTGTAGTTCAAATACGTAACATAACAACATACTAGTATATTGAAGATACTGTTTTTTTTTCAAAAGAAAGGAATACAAATAGTTTAGAGGGTTGGAGAAGAAAAATAAAACATAAGAACCCAAGAGAGGACACTACCTTTAAATCGGGTAACTCTCTTTGATTTGAGCTCTAAGGCTTCCTTGGAAAGGATTATTCCGAAAGTGAGGCTTAAATGATGAAAAGAGGGATGTGGAGAGATGAAATGGGCATGGGTTGGCGGAGCCAATGGCTTGAGAGGTTTCTGTAAGGTGGTAGAGGTGGGGGCCTTTTATAAGAGAAGAGGAGGGGGACTCGTGGAAAGTCAAAAAAAAGATACATTATTTTCAAATGAGTATCGGATTTTAAAGGTCCCACATTGATATATTTCGAGGATAAGGTGATAAGGGTTCTAAATCCACCCATACATTAGGTTTTTGAAATACGTAGATCTTAGATTTTACATTATCTTTTCATTTTATTTAAATCGTTAAATAATGAGGTAATCACTGCATCAACAAGATGTCATAAATAAGTTAATTTTTATAATGTCTAACAATTATAAAAAAAACTAATATGATGTAGGAAATCTTTTTAGATTTACAATTACTATTTATAGTCAAAAATATAACTTGTATAACCCATGTAAAAATTGTTTTAGTAAAAAAACTCATGTTTGTGACATTTTTATTTTAACTTTAAATAAAATGTTATTTATGCCATTTTCCTACCAAAGTGGCTCCATGGGGTCCCCAAGTTGACCCATGGATTTTCTTGGTCTGAAATGACAAATTAAATATGGGTAGGACATGTTTCTAGGTCATTTCATATTATTAAAACATTATTTTTAACTTAAACTACACTAATTACCTCTAATCGCGATTAAAAACGTAAAAGTTACTATTCACCAAAATATTATTTTAATCCTATGGAACCAAATTTTACTTCTTAATGACAACCATGTATGTCGGATTTTTGAAATTCAAATCACAGAAGTGGTAAAGTTTCATTTAAACAAAAAATCAGTTTTTAAACTACCACTTAGTGCTTTCACTATTCATCAAAAATTGAGGTTTTTCAGAAAAATACAAACAATTCACCCAAGCTATATTTGATATTCCAAATTCAAAATTGATTTATATTTTACAAAATTCACAACATATAAGTTACATTAATTTATTTAATAATTAATTCACGGTGTCAGAGAAAATATCGTGTTTTTATGAAACAAAAGTATCAAAAGATTGACAATAGTTTTAGTCCAATTTCAAGATGAAATTAATTCAATGACAACTATTGTATTAAATGGTAAAAATATATTCTAATTTCACTTTAAAACTAATTCAGAAGATAATCTAATCATATAAATAAATTAGATTAAAAAGAGGTTTTGAATTAAAATACAACATTTGTCACTATTCATTAAAAAATGAACTTTATCGAAAAATTACCAAAAATTTACAAAAATTAAATTTTGATATCCCTATTATAAAGAAGAATTTTATTTTGTCAAATATAAGACATAAAATAGTCAAAAAGTGTATTTAAAAGAGGTTCTCCCTCAAAAGGTTGTTAATCGTCCTTTTAACGAATATTAGATTGTTTACGCTTAAAATTGGATTCATTGGCATTTTTAATCCTCTAACCTTTATTGTAAAAAGTAAAAAAAATTTGACAAACATACATAATCATTTTTTAGTTAGTTCTGTTCTTTCCCTCCATTACAACTTCTAGGCGTTAACTACCATTTAAAATAATATTATTTTATTATTAGAGTGCAATGTAATATTTAAAAGAAACTCATTGTCGTGTATTGGGTACGCCATCGAGCATAGCATTCCCATTAAAGTAATATTAATTTTTTTAACAAATATGGATAAATATAAAAATGTCATATTCTTTATTTACCTGGGGTGTTACATCCTTCCCCCCTTTGGGAATTTGTGTCCTCACAATTTTAAAATTGGGCTCGGAAACATCATTGAAATTCCCACATCGGAACAAGAGTTGGTAAAACAATCACTTTAAAATAAAGAAAGAGAATTAAAGAGGTCACCTGAGCTAACCCATACTAGGATGCCATGTAGGAAAACATGGATATTGAAGAAAAATAAAAGGGTCATATTATGAGGGAGAGTGATAGAAAACATGTTTAGGAGAAAGTTAACCACAAGAAAATCACAAACTTGCGGTTGGTTAAACGGTATTCGATTCCCTAATAAGAATAGTTAACGAGCAACATTTTTTTAAGTTACTTTTCATTGAGGAATTTATTTTTGATCTTACGTAATAATACTTACTTGTCATGTTGACATTCAAATTTTACTATATTTCTTACACAAACTCAAACTTTCCCCAAATGATGAGTATTTAGGAAGACTTGTTCACATTAAGAGTACTATAATCAACTACTAGAGAATCACCTAATCCACAAAAGAGAACTATATACTTCCCATGTCTTTATACATTAACCAAAACCAAAACCAAAAAGGTTAGTACAAGATCAGATAATCTGGAAAAGGAAAACCCTTTATAAAAATAAAATCTATTCTTAATCTCCAAAATTTGTCCAACAAAACCAAAAGTTCATTGAAGACCATTCGATAAACAATATTTCCACAAAATTCTTCAATGTAAACCAAACTTAGATTGAAACCCAAATATTTGAAGGATTTAATCACATAGTCCTCTAATGTACAAAATAACACTTATCTCCAAATAACATGAGTTGCCCTTAAAGTCTCATATTGAAAAGTAATTAAACTAATTACATATCCTCCATGATAGGTTAATAATTTCCATAGATATCCAAAAATCAACTTACTCTTAATTCATAAAATCATTTAACTAAAAATAATTAGTCAAACTAACCAGGGACTTCGCGTAGTAAAGTGGTAGGAAATAAATACCAGTCTCACTTTGGTTGTGGGTTCGATTCCCGCGGCTTTGTCCGACGCGACGGGTTGTCACACGGTCTGTGTGTTGTCATTTTTATAAAACTCCTCAAATAACCCTACCAAGTATTAACCTCAATAGTTTCCTTATACCTCTCATTTTCATCAAAATTCATTACTATCTCAACATTTTAATTCTTGAAGTCTTATTTCACCAACATAAGATAAAATAAAATGATTCCCAAAATGAATAACAGCATAACTTGATCATGGAGTCCACTCGGTTTCATCATCATCTTGTTCACGTAGGTAGACGTCCCATGCATTAAAACTATTATTTAGAGATCCTTCAAAATAATTTTCTTCCTCCATCCAAATACACCTTGTAAAACATGGGTTATATGGGTGTTCACAGAAGAACAGTTTTTGAAAATAATCATGTATGACATATAAATTAAAACATCTGATAAAACATGATTTATATAAAATAGTCAGAAAGAATTTGAGTTGAAACATTCTATTATTCATCCTTTCAAAATACCATAAGTATGTGCTGAGAGACTATATTTTAAAAGCAAATATAAGTCGGTTGTGAAAGGGTCTCCTTCCTCAGAACCATTTTTAATATCATAATATGCTTCAAATTCTTGTGATAAGGTAACATATTTGAAAATACCTTGATAATATTTTCCTTTCTTGAAAAGATGAGAATATTGTGAAAATAGTATTTGTCTAAATACAACCCATGATCCACGATGATAACGAGGTATAGTGTAGGTGTTTGATATCTCAAACAACTGCTTGAAAATGAGTTATATGCTAGAAAATGTTTCACAATCATCTGAACATGACTTTGCAGTAATTATTGCAAGCATGTCATCACGAAGAGATAGGAATGTCATTTGAGATCCTTCTCCTTCCATTTGTAACTGACTTTCCTTGTCCTGAAAAAAAGTTATAAAATAAGGATTTAACTGAAATAATAGATATAGGGACTAACCATGTGTCTAACAAAAACTCTTAATCCATAAAGTTGTCTAAACCAACCTCTGATACCAACTATAGGGCCCCAGCCTTAAACCTTACTTAATATTTAATTAAATGAATAATTCACGTTGGGGATATTTTCATGGTTTAGAGTTTTAGAGAATTAGGACATAAGTATTACATATCAAAATATTACAAAGTAGAAACTTCTACTAAGTTTCCATAAAATAAAAACTCTTAAAAAGAAACATGTTTAGTTCCATGTTTTAGATATAATGACATTCCCTTGATCCCATCCTTGACCCTATTCGACATTAAGTCCTATGAAAAAAATTTCAAAAAACATGGGGTGAGCATAAAAAGCTCAGTAATGGAAACACAAAGAATTAAAATGGTTTGTTTTTCAACACACCATGTAAACCATGTATACTTTATCAAAGTAATAATTTTCACCTTTATGAAGTAGTAAAAAACTATTCAATGAATAAAAGATCATTACTTACACTTTTGTAAATAAAAGATTACAATGAAACCCATATAATGAACACATAACATAAAGAGGAAACTGGGGACATAAACATACTTAAATGGAATAACCATACGGTTGACTTCCACACATACTTAATGGAATAGCCATACGACCGAATTCCATACCCAATGCATTGGAGGTTATAACGTAACCATCTGTCCTGGTATTCACGACACCACTCGCCATAGGGTTTATCGTGTAACCACCCATCAAATGTCCATGTACCATTATAAAATCATAACAATTATAATTGATATAAAACATTTAACCATTTCAATCACAATATATCACTTAAATATATTGACATAAAAATTTCATTATAAAAACCATTTTCAATACCAAAATACAAAAAAGAGTTTATGGTATTTATTTCATTTTTCTAAAAAAAATTATGGCTTGTAGAGGAAGCCAAAGACCAAATAATACTCGTGGCGGTGGAAATTGTCATTGTCATAGTGTACGTTAAAAGAAACATTCCTTTTTGTCGTTTATTAAAACGCTTAGTATAAAAAGATTCCTTTTGAATAAAATTAGAAGTCAAAGGGGTTTATACACCATGTAAAAGAAAGTTATGTATAAAACAAAATATTCCTCCATGAAAGGAGATTGAGACGAAGTCCCTTACAAATACGGTATCCTTGGATTAAGGATAGATCAATGACATAATTATGATTGAAAAAAGAATTCACAAAATATAAGTGTATAGTAAGTGTAAAATAATCAGAATTCATTCACACATATTCATAGAACGACATATTAAAGGAGTACAAGTTTATCCAAATGAATCAAAATTGGGTTAAGAAGTTCCCTTGCAAAAATTCGACAGCCTAACGACGTCACTTCAAAATTCAGAAAAACGTTGATGAGAGAGACAATGGTATCTCATCACTTGAACATAAAATTTACATCAATAAGGATATAGAAGAACATATCCCAACATAATATTATGTGAATTAAAAGAAATAACAAAATAAGTCATTTAAAAAAAAGAGGGTGAAAGGTTCCCTTACCGACTTGGGTAACTTTCGAAACGTACACCCCATTGAAGAAGGGTCATACAATGAATATGTAAATACCCATAAATGAAATTATATTTCAAAAAGAGTATAATAATGGGATTTAGATACACCACTAAATGGAAATGGTGTAAAATTAAGCATAAATCTCACGAGACTAAAACTGAGATGAAAAATCCCTTAGGAAAACTCGGGAGCCTAACGGCGCCACTTAAAACATCAAGGAAATGGATTGATGAGATCAAATAGGGTCTCTAATCATATTAAAAAAATTTACAGCAACAGTAATATGAAAGAAAATCCCCCATCATAACAAATAGGAGCTTAAATGACGTGACATAAAGGAGATTACTTAAAAAGAAAGAGAGAGGTTAGATCTCTTACGAAAATTCGGCAGCCTAACGGTGCCACTCAAAACATCCAAAATGGATTTGTCAGATAAAATAGGGTCTCTAATCCTATGAACATAAAAAGTACATTAGGATTAATATAAAATAACATCCCAATCATAAGAAAGATTATCTTAAAAGGAATGACATAAAAGAGTGTAATTAAAAAGAAAGAGAGGGGTAGGATCCCTTACCTCAAGTCTTACTTGTCTTGTTCGTTTCATTATATTCCTGAATAATAAACTTTGGTAAATTTATAATTGATTAAGTACCTATTTTAAATATTATTATTCATTTCATATCACATGTTATAAAGTTATAATAATTGGTTAATAATGTGAGTTCATATCAGACTTTTTTGTCGATGTTTGGTACATGAGTCAAAAATGAACTTGTTTGAAAATGATTGTCCATGTAGTTATAATTAAATCATCTCCAGAATAGTATTAATGATTTAAATATCATATATATCCAGTACATATTCATTTTATACTACTCCATAACATTTGGAGATAAAAAGAAATGAAATGCACCGTTCATGGAGACAGTAGGTCGTACGTACACATGAACGCTACTTTCATTTCATTGTCATATTAATGTAATTAAAAATAATTGAGAGATATATATATTATAATTCCAGTATAATATATATGTTATATAGGTCATATTTTTTCATTAATTTATTTCTTAATACATTCCATGTATTGCATGAATGAGTCACATCACTTGAGGGGGCGGTAGTCCACACTTCCTAGTATGAAATTAACGCATTTGCACAACATTAAAAGCATAAAGGCATGTTTTAAATATAAAATTCATAATCATATAGAAAACATAAATACCATATATATAATATATAAAATATAGTGGCATCACAATGGCCACCATTAAAGGTGTTAAGAGAATATTGAACAAACATCGTTTCGTGAGGCAGAAATTCGCCATCCAGAGATACAGTATGTTCTTTATCCATTATACGAAGGTGTGTGTAAGTGTAGCTAGAATAATTCACATAACAACATCCTAGTATATTGAAGATACTTCTGTTGTTACAAAAGAAATAAATAAAAAGAGTTTAGAGGGTTGTAGAATCAAAATAATACATAATAACACAAGAGAGGACACTACCTTTAAATCGGGTAACTCTCTTTGATTTGAGATCAAAGTCTTCCTTGGAAAGGATTATTCCAAAAGTGAGGCTTCAATGATGAAGAGAGGGATTTGGAGAGATGAAATGGGCTAGGGTTGGCATAGATAAAGGCTTGAGAGGTGTGTGTAAGGTGGTAGAGGTGGGGCCTTTTATAAGAGGAGAGGAGGGGTACTCTTGGAAAGCCAAATAATGTTACATTATTTTCAAATGAGTTTCGGATTTGAAAGTTCCCACATTGATATATTTCAAAGATAAGGTGATAAGGGTTCTAAATCCACCCATCCAGTATGTTTTTGACTTGTTTAGTTCTTATATTTTACATTTTATTTTCATTTTATTTAAATCGTTAAATAATGAGGTAATCGCTGCATCATCATGATGTCATAAATAAGTTTATATATAAAATGTCTAAAAATTATAAAAAAACTACTATGATGTAGGAAATAATTTTAGCATTCAAATTACTATTTATAATAAAATATATGACTTGTATAACCCTATGTAAAAATTTCTTTAGTAAAAAAACTCATTTTTGTGACATTTTTATTCTAACATTAAACAAAAATTTATTTATGTCATTTTCCTACCAAAGTGGCTCCATGGGGTCCACAATCTGACCCATGGATTTTCTATGTCGTCCATGACACATACAATAAGGGTAGGACGTGTGTCTAGTTAATTTCATATTATTAAAACATTATTTTTACCTTAAACTACAATAATTACCTCTAATCGCGATAAAAAACTTAAAAGTTACTATTTACCAAAAAAATTATTTTCATCCCATTTAACCACATTTTACATCTGAATGACATCCATGTATGTAGGATTTTTGAAATTCAAATCACATAAGTGGTAATGTTTCATTTAAATGAAAAAACAGTTTTTAAACTACCACTTAGTGGTTTCACTATTCATCAAAAATCGATGTTTTTCAGAAAAATACAAAAAATTCACCCTAAGTTATATTTGATATTCCGAATTCAAAAACGAAGTCTATTTTACAAAATTCACAACATATAAGTTATATTAATTAATTTAATAATTAATTCCCGCTGTCAGAGCAAATAGCGTGTTTTTATGAAACAATAAGTATCAAAAGATTGACACTAGTTTAAGTCCAATTTTAAGATAAAATTAATTCCTACGACCACTGTTGGATTAAATTGTAAAAATAAATTCTAATTTCACTTTAAAACTAATTCAAAAGATAATATAATCATATAAATAAATTAGATTAAAAAGAGGTTTTGAATTAAAATACAACAGTTTTCACTATTCATTAAAAATTAACTTTATCAGAAAAATACCAAAAATTTACACAAAGTAAATTTTGATGTCCCGATTCTAATGAAGAATTTTATTTTGTCAAATATAACACATAAAATTGTCAAAAAGTGGATTTAAAAGAGGTTTTCCATCAAAAGGCGGTTAATTGACATTTTAAAGAATATTAAAATGGTTTTGTTTAAAATTGGATTCATTCACATTTTTAATCCTCTAACCTTTATTGTAAAAAGTAAAAAATATTTGACAAACATACATAATCATTTTTTAGTTAGTTCCATTCTTTCCCGCCTTTATAATGGCTAGGCGTTCACTACCATTTAAAATAATATTATTTTATTATTAGAGTGCAACATAAGATTTCAAAGGAACTCGTTGTCGCGTATTGGGTACGCCATCGAGCATAGAATTCCCTTTAAAGTAATATTAATATTTTTTTCACAAATAGGGACAAATATAAAAATGAAATATTCTTTATTTACCTGGGGTGTTACATCCTTCGCCCCTTTTGGGAATTGCTTCCTCACAATTTTAAAATTGGGCTTAGAAACATCTTTGAAAGTCCCACACTGGAACAAGAGTCGGTAAAGCAATCACTTTAAAAGAATGAAAGAGAATTACAAAGGTCACCCGAGCTAACCCATACTAGGATTCCATGTAGAAAAACATGGATATGGAAGAAAAAAAGGGTCATATTCTAAGGGAGAGTGATAGAAAACATGTTTAGGGGAAATTTAACCACAAGAAAATCAAAAACATGTGGTGGGTTAAACAGTATTAGATTCCCCAATAGGAATAGTTAACGGACAACATTTTATTTATGTTACTTTTCATTGAGGAATATATTTTTGATCTTAAGGAAACATACTAACTTGTCATGTTGAATTTCAACTTTTACTTGATATCTTACACAAACTCATACTTTCCCCAAATGATGAGTATTTAGGAAGACTTGTTCACATTAAGAGTATTATAAACAACTTCTAGAGAATCACCTAATCCACAAAAGAGAACTATATAATTCCCATGTCTTTAGACTTTAACCAAAACCAAAACCAAAAAGGTTAGTATAGGATCAGATAATCCGAAAAAGGATAACCCTTTATAAAAAGAAAATCTATTCTTAATCTCCGAAATTTGTCCAACAAAACCCAATGTTCAACGAAGACCATTCGATAAACAATTTTTCGATAAAATTATTCAAAGTAAACCAAACTAAGATTGAAACCCAAATATTTGAAGGATTTAATCACATAGTCCTCCAAGGTACAAAATAACACTTATCTCTAAATAACATCAGTTCCTCTTAAAGTCTCATATTGAAATGTAATTAAACTAATCACATATCCCCCATGATAGGTTAATAATTTCCATAGATAACCCAAAATCAACTAACTCTTAATTCATAAAATCATTTAACTAAAAATAAATAGTCAAACTAACTAGGGACTTCACGTAGTCAAGTGGTAGGTGATAAATACTAGTCGCACATTGGTTGTGGGTTCTATTCTCTCATCTTTATCCAACGCGATGGGTTGTCACACGGTATGCGTGTTGTCCTTTTTATAAAACTCCAAAAATAACCGTAACATGTTTTAACCTCAATAGATTCCTTATACCTCTCATTTTCATCCAAATTCATTATGATCTCGACATTTTAATTCTTGAATTCTTATTTCACCACCATAAGATAAAATAAAACAATTCCCAAAATGAATAACAGCATACCTTGATCATGGAGTCCACTCGGTTTCATCGTCATCTTGTTCATGTAGGTAGATGTTTGATGCATTAAAACAATGATATAGAGATCCTTGAAAATCATTTTCTTCCTCCATCCAAATAAATCTTGTACAACATGGGTCATATTGGTGTTCACAGAAAAATAGTTTTGGAAAATAATCATGTATGACATATAATTCAAAAACATCTGATAAAACAAGATTTCTATAAAATAGTTGGACAGAATTTGAGTTGAAAATTGTTATTATTGGTCCTTTTAAAATAAAAAAATTATGTGCTGAGAGACTATATTTTAAAAGAAAATATAATTAGGTTTCTCAAGGGTCTCCTTCCTCAGCATCTTTTTTAAAATCATAATATGCTTCAAATTCTTGTGATAAGGTAAAATATTTGATAATACCTTTATAATATTTTCCTTTCGTGAAAATATGAGAATATTGTGAAAATAGTATTTGTCTAAATACAACCCATGATCCACGATGAAAACGAGGTGTAGTGGAGGTGTTTGATATCTCAAACAACTACTTGCAATTGATTAGTATTCTAGAAAAAGTTTCACAATCATCCAAACATTACTTTGCAAAAATTATTGCAAGCATGTATAAAAATTATATAATGTCTAAAAATTATAAAAAAACTACTATGATGTAGGAAATATTTTTAGCATTACAATGACTATTTATAGTCAAATATATTACTTGTATAACCCCATGTAAAAATTGTTTTAGTAAAACAACTCATGTTTGTGACATTTTTATTTTAACTTTAAATAAAAAGTTATTTATGTCATTTTCCTACTAATGTGGCTCCATGGGGTCCCCATGTTGACCCATGTATTTTCTTGGTCGGCGATGACACATCCAATAAGGGTAGGACATGTTTCTAGGTCATTTCATATTATTAAAACATTATTATTACCTTAAACTACACTAATTACCTCTAATCGCGATTAAAAACATAAAAGTTACTATTCACCAAAAAATTATTTTAATCCCATTGAACCACATTTTACATCTTAATGAAAACCATGTATGTCGTATTTTTGAAATTCAAATCACATATGTGGTTAAGTTTCATTTAAACGAAAAATCAGTTTTTAAACTATCACTTAGTGGTTTCACTATTCATCAAAAATTGAAGTTTTTCAGAAATATACCAAAAATTCACCCTAAGCTCTATTTGATATTCCGAATTCAAAAACGTTGTTTATTTTAAAAAATTCACAACATATAAGTTAAATTAATTAATTTAGTAATTAATTCCCGCTGTCAGAGTAAATAGCGTGTTTTTATGAAAAAATAAGTATCAAAAGATTTACACTAGTTTAAGTCCAATTTCAAGATGAATTTAATTTCAATGACCACTATTGGAATAAATGGTAAAAATATATTCTAATTTCACTTTAAAATTAATTCAATAGATAACTTAATCATATAAATAAATTATATTAAAAAGAGGTTTTGAGTTAAAATACATCATTCTTGACTATTCATTAAAAAATGATCTTTATCGGAAAAATACAAAAAATTTACACCAAGTAAATTTAGATGTCCTGATTCTAAAGAAGAATTTTATTTTGTCAAATATAACACATAAAATTTTCAAAATTTGGATTTAAAAGAGGTTCTCCATAAAATGGTGGTTAATCGACCTTTTAAAAAATATTAGAATGTTTACGCTTAAAATTGGATTAATTCTCATTTTTAATCCTCTAAACATTCTTGTAAAAAGTAAAAAATATTTGACAAACATACATAATAATTTTCTAGTTTGTTCCATTCTTTCCCACCATTACAATGGCTAGGCATTAACTGCCATTTAAAATAATATTATTTTATTATTAGAGTGCAACGTATGATTTCAAAGGAACTCGTTGTCGCCTATTGGGTACGCCATCGAGCATAGCGTTCCCTTTAATGTAATTTTAATATTTTATTCACAAATAGGGATAAATATAAAGATTTCATATTCTTTATTTACCTGGGGTGTTACATCCTTCCCCCCTTTCGGGAATTGCGTCCTCACAATTTTAAAATTGGGCTCAGAAACATCATTGAAAGTCCCACATCAGAACAAGAGTCGGTAAAACAATCACATTAAAAGAAATAAAGAGAGGTACAGAGGTCACCCGAGCTAACCCATACTAGGATTCCATATAGGAAAACAAAGATATGGAAGAAAAATAAAAGGGTCATATTCTGAGGGAGATTGATAGAAAACATGTTTAAGAGAAAGTTAACCACAAGAAAATCACAAACTTGTGGTGGGTTAAACGATATTCGATTCTCCAACATGAATAGTTAACGGACAGCATTTTTTTAAGTTAATTTTCATTGAGGAATTTATTTTTGATCTTAAGGAAACATACTTGTCATGTTGACTTTCAATTTTTACTAGATTTCTTACTCAAACTCATACTTTCCCCAAATGATGAGTATTTAGGAATACATGTTCACATTAAGAGTACAATAATCAACTTCTAGAGAATCACCTAGTCCACAAAAGAAGACTATATACGTCCCATGCCTTTAGACTTTAACCAAAACCAAAACCAAAAAGGTTAGTACAAGATCAGATAATCCGGAAAAGGATAACCCTTTATAAAAAGAAAATATATTCTTAATCTGCAAATTTTTTTGAACAAAACCCAAAGTTCAACGAAGACCATTCGATAAACAATTTTTCCATAAAATTCGTCAAAGTAAACCAAAATAATATTGAAACCCAAATATTTGATGAATTTAATCACATAGTCCTCCAAGGTACAAAATAACACTTATCTCCAAATAACAATAGTTGCGCATAAAGTCTCATATTGAAAAGTAATTAAACTAATCACATATCCTCCATGATAGGTTAAAAATTTCCATTGATAACCCAAAATCTACTTACTCTTCATTCATAAAATCTTTTAACTAAAAATAATTAGTCAAACTAACCAGGGTATTCACATATTCAAGTGGTAGGCGATAAATACTAGTCGCACTTTGGTTGTGGGTTCGATTCCCGTAGCTTTGTCCGACGCCACGGTTTGTCACACGGTCTGCATGCTGTCCTTTTTATAAAACTCCAAAAATAACCCTAACATGATTTAACCTCAATAGTTTCTTTATACCTATCATTTTTATCCAAATTCAATACAATCTCAACATTTTAATTCTTGAAGTCTTATTTCACCACCATAAGATAAATTAAAACGATTCCCAAAATGAATAACAACATACCTTGATCATGGAGTCCACTCGGTTTCATCGCCATCTTGTTCACATAGGTAGACATCCCATGCATTACAATAATGATTTAGATATCCTTCAAAATCATTTTCTTCCTCCATCGAAATACACAAAATACAACATGGGTCATATGGGTGTTCACAGAAAAATAGTTTTGGAAAATAATCATGTATGACATATAATTCAAAAACATCTAATAAAACATGATTTCTATAAAATAGTTTGACAGAATTTTAGTTGAAACTTTTTATTATTGGTCGTTTTAAAATACCATAAGTATGTGCTGAAAGACTATATTTTAAAAGAAAATATAATTATGTTGCGCAAGGGTATCCTTCCTTAGCACCATTTTTCAAATCATAATATGCATCAAATTCTTGTGATAAGGTAAAATATTTGAAAATAACTTGATAATATTTTCCTTTCATGAAAATATGAGAATATTGTGAAAATAGTATTTGTCAAAATAAAACCCCTGATCCACGATGATAACGAGGTATAGTGGAGGTGTTTGATATCTCAAACAACTGCTTGCAAGTGAGTTGTATGCTAGAAAAAGTTTCACAATCATCCGAACATGACTTTGAAATAATTATTGGAAGCATGTCATCAGGAAGATATAGGAATGTCATTTGAGATCCTTCTCCTTCCATCCGTAACTGACTTTAATTTTCCTGAAAAAAGTTATAAAATAAGGATTTAACTAAAATAATAGATATAGGGACTAACCTTTTTCTAAAAAAACTCATAATCCTTAAAATTGTCTAAACCGACCTCTGATACCAACTATAAGGCCCCAGCCTTAAACCTTACTTAATAGTGAATTAAAGGAATAATTCACATAGAGGATCTTTTCATGGTTTAGAGTTTTAGATAATTATGACATAACTATTACATCTCAAAAGATTACAAAGTAAAGACTTCTACTAAGTTTCCATAAAATAAAAACACTTAAAAAGAAACATATTTAGTTCCATCTTTTAGATAGAATGACTCTCCCTTGATCCCATCCTTGACCCTGTTCCACATTAAGTCCTGTGAAAAACATTTCAAAAAACATTGGGTGAGCATAAAAAGCTCAGTAAGGGATACACAAAGAATGAAAACTGTTAGTTTTTCAAAACACCAAGTAAACCATGTATATATTATCAAAGTAATAATTTTCACCTTTATGAAGTAGTAAAAAACTCTTCAATTAATAAAAGTTCATTACTTACCATTTTTTAAATAAAATATTACCATAAAACCCATATAATGAACACATAACATAAAGAGGTAACTTGGGACATAAACATACTTAAATGGAATAACCATACGGTCGACATCCATACATACTTAATGGAATAGCCATACAGCCAAATTCCATACCCAATGCATTGGAGGTTATAACGTAACCACCCATCCTGGTATTCACGGCACCACCCGTCATATGGTTTATCACGTAACCACCCGTCAAATGTCCATGTACCATTATAAAATCATAATATTATAATGGAAATAAAAAATGTCCACATTTCAATCAAAATATATCACATAAATATATTGACATATAAAAATACATTATAAAAACCATTTTCAATACCAAAATAAATAAAATATTATATGGTATTTATTTCATTTTTTTAAAAAAATTACATCTTGTAGAGGAGGCCAAAGACCAAATAATACTCGTGGCGGCGGAAAATGTCATTGTCACCGCGTATGTTAAAATAATCTTTCCTTTTTGTCGTTTAGAAAAATTCTTCGTATAAAAAGATTCCTTTTGAATAAAATTAGAAGTCGAAGGTGTTTATACACCGTGTAAAAGAATGTTGGGTATAAAACAAAATATGCCTCAATGAAAGGGGATTGAGACGTAGTCCCTTACAAATACGGTATCCTTGGATTAAGGATAAATCAATGACATAATTATGTGTGGCAAAAAAATTCACAAAATATAAGTGGATATTAAGTGTAAAACAATAAGATTTCATTCACACATATTCATAGAACGACATATTCAAGGAGTACATGTTTATCCCAAAAAATCAAAATTGGTATAAGATGTTCCCTTGCAAAAATTCGACAGCCTAACGACGTCACTTCAACATTCAGAAACATATTTGATGAGAGATACAATGGTATAAAATCACTTGGACATAAAATTTACATCAATAAGGATATAGAAAAACATATCCCAAAATAATAGTATGTGAATTAAAAGACATAACAAAAGAAGTCTTTTAAAAAAAAGAGTGTTAAATGTTCCCTTACCGACTTGGGTAAATTTCGAAACGTAAACCCCATTGAAGAAGGGTCATACAATGAATATGTAATGAGTATAATAATTGGATGTAAATACACCACTCAAAGGAAATGATGGAAAATGAATCATAAATCTCACGGGACTAAAAGTGAGATGAAAAATCCCTTACGAAAACTCGGTAGCCTAACGACGCCACTTAAAACTCCAAAAAAATGGATTGAGGAGATCAATTAGGGTATCTAATAATATTACAATAAAATTTACATCAAGAGGAATATAAAATAACACCCCCCATAATAACAAAGAGGTGCTTAAAATAAGTGACAAAAAGGAGAGTACTTAAAAAAGAGAGAGGTTAGATCTCTTACGAAAATTCGGCTGCCTAACGGCACCACTCAAAACATCCAAAATGGATTTGTGAGAGAAAATAGGGTCTCTCATAATATGAACATAAAACATACATTATGATTAATATAAAATAACATCCCAGTCATAATAAATATTATCTTTAAAGGAATTACATAAAAGAGTGTACTTAAAAAGAAAGAGAGGGGTAGGATCCCTTACCTCAAGTCCGACTTGTCTTGTTCGTTTCTTTATATTCCTGAATAATAAACTTTGGTCAATTTATAATTTCTTAAGGAACTCTTTTAAAGATTATTATTCAGTTCATATTAGATGTTATAATGTTATAATAATTGTTTAACAATGTGAGTTCATATCAGACGTTTTTGTCGATGTTTGGTACATGAGTCAAAAATGACCTTGTTTGAAAATGATTATCCATGTAGTTATTAGTAAATAATCTACATAATAGTATTAATGGTTTAAATATCATATATATCCAGTAAATATTCATTTTATACTACTCCATAACATTTGGAGATAAAAAGAAATGAAATGCACTGTTCATGGAGACGGTAGGCCGTACGTACGCATGAACGCTACTTTCATTTCTTTGTCATATTAATGTAATTAAAAATAATTGAGAGATATATATATTATAATTCCAGTATAATATATATGTTATATAGGTAAAATATTTTCATTAATTAGATTCTTTATACATTCCATGTATTGCATGAACGAGTCACATCACTTGAGGGGGCGGTAGTCCACACTTCCTCGTATTAAATTATCGCATTTGCACAACATGAAAAGCATAAAGGCATGTTTTAAATATAAAATTCAGAAACATATAGAAAACAAAAATACCATATATATAATATATAAAATATAGTGACATCATAATGGCCACCATGAAAGGTGTTAAGAGAAGATTGAACAATCATCGTTTCGTGAGGCAGAAATTCACCATCCAAAGAAACAGTATGTTCTTTAACTGTAATACGAAGGTGTGTGTAATTGTTGCTAAAATACATCACATAAAAACATCCTATAATATTTTAGATACTGGTTTTGTTACAAAATAAAGGAATAAAAAGAGTTTAAAGGGTTGGGGAAGCAAATTAAAACATAAGAACACAAGAGAGGACACTACCTTTAAATCAGGTAACTCTCTTTGATTTGAGCTCCAACGATTCCTTGGAAATGATTCTGCCCAATGTGAGGCTTCAATGATGAAGAGAGGGATGTGGGGAGATGAAATGGGCAGGGTTTGGGCGAGACAAAGTCTTGAGATGTGTGTGTAAGGTGGTAGAGGTGGGGGCCTTTTATAAGAGGATAGGAGGGGTACTCTTGGAAAGTAAAAAAAAGTTAGATTATTTTCAAATGGGTTTCGTATTTTAAATGTCCCACATTGATATATTTATAGGATAAGGTGATAATGGTTCGAAATCCACCGATACAATAGGTTTATGACCTGTTTAGGTCTTAGATTTTACATTATCTTTTCTTTTTATTTAAATCGTTAAATAATCAGGTAATTGTTGCATCATCATGATGTCATAAATAAGTTAATTTATTTAATGTCTAAAAATTATAAAAAAAACTACTATGATGTAGGAAATGTTTTTATCTTTCCAAATACTATTTATAGTCAAATATCTGACTTGTATAACCCCTTGTAAAAATTGTTTTAGTAAAACAACTCATGTTTGTGACATTTTTATTTTAACTTTAAATAAAAAGTTATTTATGTCATTTTCCTAACAATGTGGCTCCATGGGGACCCCAAGTTGACCCATGGATTTTCGTGGTCAGCCATGACACATCAAATAAGGGTAGGACATGTTTCTAGGTCATTTCATATTTTTAAAACATTATTTTTACCATAAACTACACTAATTACATCTAATCGCGATTAAAAACTTAAAAGTTACTATTCACCAAAAAATTATTTTAATCCAATTGAACCACATTTTACATCGTAATGAAAACCATGTATTTAGGATTTTTGAAATTCAAATCACAGAAATGGTAATGTTTCATTTAAACGAAAAATCATTTTTTAAACTAGCACTTAGTGGTTTCACTATTCATCAAAAATTGAAGTTTTCAGAAAAATACCAAAAATTAACCCTAAGCTACATTTGTTATTCCGAATTAAAAACGATGTCTATTTTAAAAAATTCACAAAATATAAGTTACATTAATTAATTTAGTAATTAATTCCCGCTGTCAGAGCAAATAACGAGTTTTTATGAAAAATAATTATCAAAAGATTGACACTAGTTTAAGTCAAATTTCAAGATGAAATTAATTTCAACGACCACTATTGGATTAAATGGTAAAAATATATTCTCGTTTCACTTTAAAATTAATTCAAAACATAATCTAATAATATAAATAAATTAGATTAAAAAGTGGTTTTGAATTAAAATACAACATTTTTCACTATTCATTTAAAAATGAACTTTATCGGAAAAATACCAAAAATTTACACCAAGTAAATTTAGATGTCCCGTTTCAAAAGAAGAATTTTATTTTGTCAAATATAACACATAAAATTTTCAAAAAGTGTTTTTAAAAGAGGTTCTCCATTAAAAGGATGTTAATTGACCTTTTAAAGAATAATAGAATGTCTACACTTAAAATTGGATTAATTCGCATTTTTAATCCTCTAACCTTTATTGTAAAAAGTAAAAAATATTTGACAACATACATAATAATTTTTTAGTTAGTTCCGTTCTTTCCCTCCATTACAATGGCTAGGCGTTAACTGCCATTTAAAATAATATTATTTTATTATTAGAGTGCAACATATGATTTCAAAGGAACTCGTTGTCGCGTATTGGGTATGCCATCTAGCATAGAGTTCCCATTAAAGTAATATCAATATATTTTTCACAAATAGGGATAAATATAAAAATGTAATATTCTTTATTTACCTGGGGTGTTACATCCTTCCCCCCTTTTGAGAATTGCATCCTCGCAATTTTAAAATTGGGCTCAGAAACATCATTGAATGTCCCACATCGGAACAAGAGTCGGTAAAACAATGACTTTAAAAGAAAGAAAGAGAGGTACAGAGGTCACCCGAGTTAACCCGTACTAGGATTCCATGTAGGAAAACATGGATATAGAAGAAAAAGAAAAGGGTCATGTTCTGAGGGAGAGTGATAGAAATCATGTTTAGGAGAAAGTTAACAACAAGAAAATCACAAACTTGTGGTGGGTTAAACGGTATTCGATTCTCCCACAGGAATAGTTAACAGACAACATTTGTTTAAGTTACTTTTCATTGAGGAATTTATTTTTGATCTTAAGGAAACATACTTACTTGTCATGTTGACTTTCAAATTTTACTAGATTTCTTACACAAACTCATACTTTCCCGAAATGATGAGTATTTAGGAAGACTTGTTCACATTAAGAGTACTATAATCAACTTCTAGAGAATCACCTAATCCACAAAAGAGAACTATATACTTCCCATGAATTTAGACTTTAACCAAAACTAAATCAAAAAAGGATAGTACAGGATCAAATAATCCGGAAATGGATAACCCTTTATAAAAAGAAAAACTATTCTTAATCTCCAAAATTTGTCCAACAAAACCCAAAGTTCAATGAAGACCATTCGATAGAAAAATTTTACTTAAAAATTATTCGAAGTAAACCAAACTAAGATTGAAACACAAATATTTAAAGGATTTAATCACATATTCCTCCAAGGTACAAAATAAAACTTATCTCCAAATAACATCAGTTTCTCTTAAAGTCAAATATTGAAAAGTAATTAAACTAATCACATATCCTCCATGATAGGTTAATAATTTCCATAGATAACCCCAAATCATCTTACTATTAATTCATAAAATCATTTAACTAAAAATATTTATTCAAACTAACAAGGGACTTCACGTAGTCAAGTGGTAGGCGATAAATACCTATCACACTTTGGTTGTGGGTTCGATTCCCGGAGCTTTGTCCGACGTGACGGGTTGTCACACAGTCTGCGTGCTGTCCTTTTTATAAAACTCCAAAATAACCCTAACATGTTTTAACCTCAATAGTTTCCTTATACCTCTCATTTTCATCCAAATTCAATACGATCTCAACATTTTAATTCTTAAAGAATTATTTCACAACCATAAGATAAAATAAAACGATTCCTAAAATGAATAATAGCATACCTTGATCATGGAGTCCACTCGGTTTCATCGTCATCTTGTTCATGTAGGTAGACGTCCAATGCATTACAACAATGATTTAGAGATCCTTCAAAATCATTTTCTTCCTCTATCCAAATACACCTTGTACATCATGGGTCATATGGGTGTTCACAGAAAAACCGTTTTGGGAAATAATCATGTATGAAATATAATTCAAAAACATCTGTTAAAACATGATTTCTATAAAATAGTCATAAAGAATTTAAGTTGAAACTTTCTATTATTGGACCTTTTAAAATACCATAAGTATGTTCTGAAAGACTATATTTTAAAATAAAATATAAGTATGCTACGCAAGGGTCTCCTTCCTCAGCACCATTTTTAAAATCATAATATGCTTAAAATTCTTGTGATAAGGTAAAATATTTGAAAATACCTTGATAATATGTTCCTTTCTTGAAAATATGAGAATATTGAGAAAATAGTATTTGTCTAAATACAACCCATGATCCACAATGATAACGAGGTGTAGTGGAGGTGTTTGATATCTCAAACAACTGCTTGCAAGTGAGTTGTATGATAGAAAACGTTTCACAATCATCTGAACATGACTTTGAAATAATTATTGGAAACATGTCAACAGGAAGAGATAGGAATTTCGTTTGAGATCCTTCTCCTTCCATTCGTAACTGAATTTACTTGTCCTGAAAAATAGTTATAAAATAAAGATTTAACTGAAATAATAGATATAGGGACTAACCATGTGTCTAACAAAAACACATAATCCCAAAAGTTGTCTAAACCGACCACTGATTCCAACTATAAGGCCCAATCCTTAAACCTTACTTAATATTGAATTAAATGAATAATTCACATTTAGGATCTTTTCATGGTTTAGAGTTTTAGAGAATTAGGACATAACTATTACATCTCAAAATATTACAAAGTAGACACTTTTACTATGTTTCCATAAAATAAAAACTCTAAAAAAGAAACATTTTTAGTTCCATATTTTAGATAGAATTAATTTCCATTGATCCCATCCTTGACCCTATTCCACATAATGTCCTGTGAAAAACATTTCAAAAAACATGGCGTGAGTATAAAAAGCTCAGTAAGGGATACACAAAGAATGAAAACTGTTAGTTTTTCAAAACACCAAGTAAACCATGTATACTTTATCAAAGTAATAATTTTCACATTTATGAAGTAGTAAAAAACTCTTCAATGAATAAATGTTCATTACTTACCCTTTTGTAAATAAAATATTAAAATAAAACCCATATAATGAACACATAACATAAAGAGGTAACTTGGGACATAAACATACTTAAATGGAATAACCATACGTTTGACTTCCACACATACTTAATGGAATATCCATACGGTCGAATTCTATACCCAATGCACTGGAGGTTATAATGTAACCACCCGTACTGGTATTCATGGCACCACCCGTCATATAATTTATCACGTAGCCACCCATCAAATTTCCATGTACCATTATAAAATCATAACAATTATTAATTAAATAAAACATTTTCACATTTCAATCACAACAAATCACTTAAATATATTGACATATAAAAATCCATTATAAGAACCATTTTCAATACCAAAAAAAATAAAAGAGTATATGGTATTTATTTCATTTTTTAAAAAAAATTACGGCTTGTAGAGGAAGCCAAAGACCAGATAATACTTGCGGCGGTGGAAAATGTCAGTGTCACCACGTACATTAAAAAAACATTCCTTTTTGTCATTTAATAAAACACTTCATATAAAAATATTCCTTTTAAATAAAATTAGAAGTCAGAGGGGTTTATACACCGTGTAAAAGAAATTTTTGTATAAAACAAAATATGCCTCAATGAAAGAAGATTGAGACGAAATCCTTTACAAATACGGTATCCTTGGATTAAGGATAAATCAATGACATAATTATGTGTGACAAACGAATTCACAAAATATAAGTTGATATTAATTGTAAAACTATCAGATATCATTCCCATATAATCATAGAACGACATATTCAAGGAGTACAAGTTTATAACAACAAATCAAAATACGGTTAATTTGTTCCCTTGCAAAAATTTGACAGCCAAACGACATCACTTCAAAATTCAGAAAAATATTTGATGAGAGAGGCAATGGTATCTCATCACATGGACATAAAATTTACATCAATGAGGATATATAATAACATATAACAAAATAATAGTATGTGAATTAAAAGAAATAACAAATGAAGTCTTTAAAAAAAAGAGGGTGAAAGGTTCCCTTACCGACTTGGGTAACTTTCGAAATGTACAACCCATTGAAGAAGGGTCATACAATGAATATGTAAATACCCATAAAAGAAATTATATTACACAAAGAGTATAATAATGGGAATTACATACACCACTCAATTAAAATGGTGGCAAATGAAGCATAAATCTCACGGGACTAAAAGTGAGATGAAAAATCCCTTACGAAAACTCGGCAGCCTAACGACGCCACTTAAAACATAAAAAAAGGATTGATGAGATAAATTAGGGTCTCTAATCATATTAAAATAAAATTTATAGCAATAGGAATATAAAATAACATCCCCCGTCATAACAAAGAGGAGAATAAAATAAGTGACATAAAGGAGAGTACTTAAAAAGAAAGTGAGAGGTTAAATCTCTTACGAAATGTCGGCAGCCTAACAGCGCCACTCAAAACATCCAAAATGGATTGGTGAGAGAAAATAGGGTCTCTAATCATATGAACATAAAAAGAACAGTAGGATTAATATAAAATAACATCCCAATAATAATAAATATAAGCTTAAAATAAATGACATAAAAGAGTGTACTTAAAAAGAAAGAGAGGGGTAGGATCCCTTACATCAAGTCCGACTTTTCTTGTTCATTTCTTTATATTCCTGAATAATAAACATTGGAAAATTTATAATTTCAAAAGGACATATTTTAAAGATTATTATTCAGTTAATTTCACATGTTATAATGTTAAAATAATTGGTTAATAATGTGAATTCATATCAGACGTTCTTGTCGATGTTTGGTACATGAGTCAAAAATGAACTTGTTTGAAAATGATTTCCCATGTAGTTATAAGTAAATCATCTCCATAATAGTATTAATGATTTAAATATAATATATATCCAGTACATATTCATTTTATACTACTCCATAACATTTGGAGATAAAAAGAAATGAAATGCACCGTTCATGGAGACGGTAGGCCGTACGTACGCATGAACGCTACTTTCATTTCATTGTCATATTATTGTAATTAAAAATAATTCAGAGATATATATATTATAAATACAGTATAATATATATGTTATATAGGTCACATATGTTCATTAATTTCATTCTTTATACATTCCATGTATTGCATGAACGAGTCACATCACTTCAGGGGGGGTAGTCTACACATCCTCGTATGAAATTATCGCATTTTCACATCATGAAAAGCATAAAGGAATGTTTTAAATATAAAATTCAGAAGCATATATAAAACATAATTACCATATATATCATATATAAAATATATTTACATCATAATGGCCACCATGAAAGGTGCTAAGAGAAGATTGAACAATCATCATTTCGTGAGGCAGAAATTCGCCATCCACAGAAACAGTATGTTTTTTAACCCTTAGACGAAGGTGTGTGTAAGTGTAGCTCGAATCCATCACATAAAAACATCCTATTATATTTTATATACTGGTTTTGTTACAAATTAAAGGAATAAAAAGAGTTTAGAGGGTTTGAGAAGCAAAATAAAACATAATAACACAAGAGAGGACACTACTTTTAAATCGGATAACTCTCTTTGATTTGAGCTCAAAGGATTCCTTGGAAAGGATTCTGCACAATGTGAGGCTTAAATGTTGAATAGACGGATGTGGAGAGATAAAATGGTCAGATTTTGGCCGATCCAAAGGCTTGTGAGTTGAGTGTAAGGTGGTAGAGGTGGGGGCCTTTTATAAGAGGAGAGGAGGGGCACTCTTGGAGAGTCAAGAACTAGTTAGATTATTTTCAAATTTGTTTCAGATTATAAAAGGTCCCACAATGATTTATTTCAATGATAAGGTGATAAGGGTTCTAAATCCACCCATCCAATACAGTTTTTACATGATTAGATCTTAGATTTTACATTATCTTTTCATTTTATTTAAATCGTTAAATAATGAGGTAATCGCTGCATCATCATGATGTCATAAATAAGTTAATTTATTTAATGTTTAAAAATTATAAATAAAATACTATGATGTAGGAAAACGTTTTATATTTCTAAATACTATTTATAGTAAAATCATTGACTTCTATAACCCCATGTAAAAATTGTTTTAGTAAAACAACTCATGTTTGTGACATTTTTATGTTAACTTTAAATAAAATGTTATTTTTGTCATTTTCCTACTAATGTGGCTCCATGGGGTCCCCAAGTTGACCCATGTATTGTCTTGGTCGGCCATGAAACATATAATATGGGTAGGACATGTTTCTAGGTCATTTCATATTCTTAAAAAATTATTTTTACCTTAAACTATACTAATTACCTCTAATCGCGATTAAAAACATAAAAGTTACTATTCAAACAAAAAATTATTTTAATCCCATTGAACCAAACTTTAAAAATTAATGAAAACCATGTATTTCAGATTTTTGAAATTCAAATCACAGAAGTGGTAAAGTTTCATTTAAACGAAAAATCTGTTTTTAAACTACCACTTAGTGGTTTCACTATTCATCAAAAAATGAAGTTTTTTCAGAAAAATACCAAAAATTCACCCTAAGATATATTTGATATTCTGAATTAAAAAACTATGTCTATTTTAAAAAATTCACAACATATATGTTACATTAATTAATATAGTAATCAATTCCCGCTGTTAGAGAAAATAGAGTGTTTTTATGAAAAAATAAGTATCAAAAGATTGACACTAGTTTAAATCCAATTTCAAGATGAAATTAATTCTAATGACCACTATTGGATTAAATGGTAAAAATATATTCTAATTTCACTATAAAATTAATTCAAAACATAATCTAATCATATAAATAAATTAGATTAAAAAGTGGTTTTGAATTAAAATACATCATGATTCACTATTCATTAAAAAATGAACTTTATCGGAATAATACCAAAAATTTACACCAAGTAAATTTATATGTCCCCATTCAAAATAAAAATTTTATTTTTTCAAATATAAAACATAAAATTGTCAAAAAGTGGATTTAAAATAGGTTCTCCATCAAAAGGCGGTTAATCGTCCTTTTAAAGAATATTAGAATGTTTGCGCTTAAAATTGGATTAATTCGCATTTTTAATCCTCTAACCTTTATTGTAAAAAGTAAAAAATATTTGACAAACATACATAATAATTTTTTAGTTAGTTCCATTCTTTCCCGCCATTATAATGGCTAGTCGTCAACTACCATTTAAAATAATATTATTTTATTATTAGAGTGCAATGTATGATTTCAAAGGAACTCGTTGTCGCGTATTGGGTACGCCATCGAGCATATCATTCCCTTTAAAGTAACATTAATATTTTTTTCACAAATAGGGATAAATATAAAAATGTCATATTCTTTATTTACCTGGGGTGTTACATTCTTCCCTCCTTTTGGGAATTGCGTCCTCGCAATTTTAAAATTGGGCTCAGAAACATCATTGAAAGTCCCACATCGGAACAAGAGTCAGTAAAACAATGACTTTAAAAGAAAGAAAGAGAGGTACCGAGGTCACCCGAGCTAACCCATACTAGGATTCCATGTATGAAAACAAGGATATGGAAGAAAAAGAAAAGGGTCATATTCTGAGGTAGAGTGATAGAAAACATGTTTAGGAGAAAGTTAACCACAAGAAAATCACAAACTTGTGGTGGGTTAAACGGTATTCGATTCCCCAACAGGAATAGTTAACGGACAACATTTTTTTAAGTTACTTTTCATTGAGGAATTTATTTTTTATCTTAAGGAAACATACTTACTTGTCATGTTGACTTTCAACTTTTACTAGATTTCTTACACAAACTCATACTTTCCCCAAATGATGAGTATTTAGGAAGACTAGTTCACATTAAGCGTTCTATAATCAACTTCTAGAGAATCACCTAATCCAAAAAAGTGAACTATATACTTCCCATGTCTTTATACTTTAACCAAAACCAAATCCAAAAAGTTTAGTACAAGATCAGATAATCCGGAAAAGGATAACCCTTTATAAAATGAATATCTATTCTTAATCTCCAAAAGTTGACCAACAAAACCCAAAGTTCAACGAAGACCATTTGATAAAAAAAATTCCTTAAAATTAATCAATGTAAACCGAACTAATATTGAAAACTAAATATTGGAAGGATTTAATCACATAGTCCTCCAAGGTAAAAAATAACACTTATCTCCAAATAACATTAGTTGCTCTTAAAGTCTCATATTGAAATGTAATTAAACTAATCACATATCCTCCATGATAGGTTAATAATTTCCATAGATAACCCCAAATCAACTCACTCTGAATTCATAAAATCATTTAACTAAAAAGAATTAGTCAAACTAACAAGGGACTTCACGTAGTCAAGTGGTAGGCGATAAATACCAGTCACACTTTGGTTGTGGGTTCGATTCTCGTAGCTTTGTCTGACGCGATGGGTTGTCACACGGTCTATGTGCTGTCCTTTTTATAAAACTCAAAAAAATAACCCTAACATGTTTTAACCTCAATAGTTTCCTTATACCTCTCATTTTCATCCAAATTCAATAATATATCATCATTTTAAATCTTGAAGTCTTATTTCACCACCATAAGATAAAATAAAACAATTTCCAAAAAGAATAACAGCATACCTTGATCATGGAGTCCACTCGGCTTCATCTTCATCTTGTTCATGTAGATAGACGTCCAATGCATTACAAAAATGATTTAGAGATACCTAAAAATCATTTTAT
Source organism: Viscum album (assembly GCA_963277665.1). Lineage (NCBI taxonomy): Eukaryota > Viridiplantae > Streptophyta > Magnoliopsida > Santalales > Viscaceae > Viscum > Viscum album. The sequence goes on from OY728122.1 coordinate 1,387,307,099, forward strand.
TCTTCCATCTAAATACACCTTGTACAACATGGGTCATATGGGAGTTCAGAGAAAAACAGTTTTGGAAAATAATCATGTATGACATATAATTCAAAAACATCTGATAAAACATGGTTTCTATAAATTAGTCGGACAGAATTTGAGTTGAAACATTATATTATTGGTCCTTTTAAAATACCATATGTATGTGCTGAAAGACTATATTTTAAAAGAAAATATAAGTATGTTGCGTAAGGGTCTCCTTCCTCAGCACCATTTTTAAAATCATAATATGCTTCAAATTCTTGTGATATGGTAAAATATTTTAAAATACCTTGATAATATTTTCCTTTCTTGAAAATATGAGAATATTGAGAGAATAGTATTTGTCTAAATACAACCCATGATCCACGATGATAACGAGGTATAGTGGAGGTGTTTAATATCTCAAACAACTGCTTGCAAGTGAGTTGTATGATAGAAAAAGATTCACAATCATCCAAACATGACTTTTCAATAATTATTAGAAGCATGTCATCAGGAAGAGATAGGAATGTCGTTTGAGATCCTTCTCCTTACATTCATAACTGACTTTACTTTTCTTGAAAAAAAGATATAAAATAAGGATTTAACTGAAATAACAGATATAGGGACTAACCATGTGTCTAACAAAAACTCATAATCCCTAAAGTTGTCTAAACCGACCTCTGATAACAACTATAAGGCCCCAGCCTTAAACCTTAATTAATTTTGAATTAAATTAATAATTCACATTGAGGATCTTTTCATGGTATATAGTTTTATAGAATTAGGAAATAACTATTACATCTCAAATGATTACAAAGTAGACACTTCTACTAAGATTCCATAAAATAAAAACTCTTAAAAAGAAACAGGTTTAGTTCCATCTTTTAGATAGAATGACTTTCCCTTGATCCCATCCTTGACCCTGTTCCACATTAAGTCCTGTGAAAAACATTTCAAAAAACATGGCGTGATCATAAAAAGCTCAGTAAGGGATACACAAAGAATGAAAACTGTTAGTTTTTCAAAACACCAAGTAAACCATGTATACATTAACAAAGTAATAATTTTCACCTTTATAAAGTAGTAAAAAACTCTTCAATGAATAAAAGTTCATTACATACCCTTTTGTAAATAAAATATTACCATAAAACCCATATAATGAACACATAACATAAAGAGGTAACTTGGGACATAAACATACTTAAATGGAATAACCATACGGTCGTCTTTCAAACATACTTAATGGAATAGCCACACTGCCGAATTCCATACCCAATGAATTAGAGGTTATAACGTAACCACCCATACAGTTACTCACAGCACCACCTGTCATATGGTTTATCACGTAACCACCCATCAAATGTCCAAGTACCATTATAAAATCATAACAATTATAAAGGAAATAAAACATTTCCACATTTCAATCACAATATATCACTTAAATAATTGACATATAAAAATACATTATAAAAACCATTTTAAATTCCAAAATACATAAAAGAGTATATGGTATTTATATCATTTTTGAAAAAAAATTACGGCTTGTAGAGGAAGCCAAAGACCAAATAATACTCACGGCGGAGGAAAATGTAATTGTCACAGTGTACGTTAAAAGAACCATTCCTTTTTATCGTTTAGTAATATGCTTCGTATAAAAAAATTCATTTTGAATAATATTAGAAGTCATAGTATATTATGTGTAAAACAATCAGAGTTCATTCACACATATTCATATAACGACATATTCAAGGAGTACAACTTTATATCAAAGAATCAAAATTGGGTTAAGATGTTCCCTTGCAAAAATTTGGCAGCCTAACGGTGTCACTTCAAAATTCAGAAAATGATTTGATGAGAGAGACAATGGTTTCTCATAACTTGGAAATAAAATTTACATCAATAAGGATATAGAAGAACATATCCCAAAATAATATTATGTGAATTAAAAGACATAACAAATGATGTCTTTTAAAAAAAAGAGGGTGAAAGGTTCCCGTACCGACTTGGGCAACTTTCGAAACGTACACCCCATTGAAGAAGGGTCATACAATGAATATGTAAATAGCCCTAAATGAAATTATATTACACAAATAGTATAATAATGGGAATTAAATACACCACTCAAAGGAAATGGTGGCAAATGAAGCATAAATCTCACGTGACTAAAAGTGAGATGAAAAATCCCTTACGAAAACTCGGCAGCCTAACAGCGCCACTTAAAACTTAAAAAATGGATTGATGAGATCAATTAGGGACTCTAATCATATTAAAATAAAATTTACAGCAATAGGAATATAAAAGAACATCCCCCATCATAAAAAAGAGGAGCTTAAAAGAAGTGACATAAAGGAGAGTACTTAAAAAGAAAGAGAGAGGTTAGATCTCTTACAAAAATTCGGCAGCATAACGGCGCCACTCAAAACATCCAAAATGGATTGGTGGGAGAAAATAGGGTCTCTCATCATATGAACATAAAATGTACAGTATTATTAATATAAAAGAACATCCCAATCATAATAAATATAAGCATAAAAGGAATGACATAAAAGAGTGTACTAAAAAAGAAAGAGAGGGGTAGAATCCCTTACCTGAAGTCCGACTTGACATTTTTGTTTCATTATATTCCTGAATAATAAAATTTGGTAAAATTATAATTTCTTAATAACCTCTTTTAAAGATTATTAATCAGTTCATATCACATGTTATACTGTTATAATAATTGGTTAATAATGTGATTTCATATCAGACGTTTTTGTCGATGTTTGGTACATTAGTCAAAAATTAACTTGTGTGAAAATGATTGTCCATGTAGTTATAAGTAAATCATATAATGAATAGTATTAATGATTTATATATCATATATATCCAGTACATATTCATTTTATACTACTCTATAACTTTTTGAGATAAAAATAAATGAAATGCACCGTTCATGGAGACGGTAGGCAGTACCTACACATGAACGCTGATTTCATTTCTTTGTCATAATAATGTAATTAAAAATAATTGAGAGATATATATATTATAATTCCAGTAAAATATATATTATATATAGGTCACATATGTTCATTAATTTAATTCTTTGTACATTCCATGTATTCCATGAACGAGTCACATCACTGAAGGGGGGGGGGTAATCCACACTTCCTCGTATGAAATTTTTGCATTTGCACAACATGAAAAGAATTAAGTCATGTTTTATTATTAAAATTCAGAAGAATATATAAAACATAAATACCATATATATCATATATAAAATATAGTGACATCATAATCGCCACCATGAAATGTGTTAAGAGAATATTGAACAATCATCGTTTGGTGTGGCAGAAATTCGCCATCCACAGAAACTGTATGTTCTTTAACCATTAGACGAAGGTGTGTGTAAGTGTAGCTTGAATACTTCACATAACAACATACTAATATATTGTAGATACTGGTTTTGTTACAAAATAATGGAATACAAAGAGTTTAAAGGGTTGGAGAATCAAAATAAAACATAATAACACAAGGGAGGACACTACCATTAAATCGGGTAACTCTTTTTGATTTGAGCTCAAAGGAGTCCTTGGAAAGGATTATGCCCAATGTGAGGCTTCAATGATGAATAAAGGGAAGTTTAGAGATGAAATGGGCAGATTTTGGCCGATCCTAAGGCTTGAGAGTTGAGTTTAAGGTGGTATAGGTGGGGGCCTTTTATAAGAGGAGAGGAGGGGCACTCTTGGAAAGTCAAAAAAAAAGTTAGTTTATTTTCAAATGAGTTTCGGATTTTAAAGGTCCAAAATTGATATATTTAGAGGCTAAGGTGATAGGGTTCGAAATCCACCCATCCAATAGGTTTTTACCACGTGTAGGTCTTATATTTTACATTATCTTTTCATTTTATTTAAATCGTTAAATAATGATGTAATCGCTGCATCATCATGATGTCATAAATAAGTTAAATTATTTAATGTCTAAAAATTATAAATCAAATACTATGATGTCTTAAATATTTTTATCTTTCCAAATACTATTTATAGTCAAATATCTGACTTGTATAACCCCATGTAAAATTTTTTTTAGTAAAACAACTCATGTTTATGACATTTTTATTTTAACTTTAAATAAAAATTTATTTATGTCATTTTCCTACCAATGTGGCTCCATGGGGTCCCCAAGTGGACCCATTAATTTTCATGGTGGGCCATGACACATAAAATAAGGGTATGACATGTTTCTAGGTCATTTCATATTGTTAAAACATTATTTTTACCTTAAACTACACTAATTACCTCTAATCGCGATTAAAAACATAAAAGTTAATATTCACCAAAAAATTATTTTAATCCAATTGAACCACATTTTACAAATTAATGAAAACCATGTATGTCAGATTTTTTAAATTCAAATCACATATGTGGTAAATTTTCATTTAAACGAAAAATCATTTTTCAATCTACCACTTAGTTGTTTCACTATTCATCAAAAATTGATGTTTTTTCAGAAAAATACCAAAAATTCACCCTAAGATGTATTTGATATTCCAAATTCAAAAATTATTCCTATTTTAAAAAATTCACAACATATAAGTTAAATTAATTAATTTAATAATTAATTTCCGATGTCAGAGCAAATAGCGTGTTTTTATGAAACAATAAGTATCAAATGATTGACATTAGTTTAAGTCCAATTTCAAGATGAAATTAATTTCAACGACCACTATTGGATTAAATGGTGAAAATATATTCTAATTTCACTTTAAAACTAATTCAAAAGATAATCTAATCATATAAATAAATTGGATTAAAAAGTGGTTTTGAAAAAAATACAACATTTTTTCACAATTCATTAAAAAATGAACTTTATCGGAAAAATACCAAAACTTTACACAAAGTAAATTTTGACGTCCCGATTCTAACGAAGAATTTTATTTTGTCAAATATAACACATAAAATTGTAAAAAAGTGGATTTAAAAGTGGTTCACTATCAAAAGGTGGTTAATCGGCCTTTTAAAGAATATTAGAATGTTTACGCTTATAATTGGATTCATTCCCACTTTTAATTCTCTAACATTTATTGAAAAAAGTAAAAAATATTTTACAATCATACATATTAATTTTTTAGTTTGTTCTGTTCTTTCCTGCCATTACAATGTCTATGCGTTAACTACCATTTAAAATAATATTATTTTTACTATTAGAGTGCAATGTACGATTTTAAAGGAACTCATTGTCGCGTATTGGGTACGCCATCGAGCATAGAGTTCCCTTTAAAGTAATATTAATATTTCTTTTCACAAATAGGGATAAATATAAAAATGTCATATTCTTTATTTATCTGGGGTGTTACACACTCGGTTCATCATTTCCATGAAGACTACTGTAATGTTCATGAGGGAGAGAGACATAAAACAATACTCATATACACCAAACATGCTATAAATATTTGTGTGAGGTATGACCGATGGTCTAAAATGAACTTTATTCTAGCAAGAACTCAAAATAATCATTGAGAAGACTTGATCTCCTTAGAGCTGGTCGAAGTGATCATATATTTCTAGTAATGGGTTCCAGTTCTTAACTATAAACTAGTTCAACATTGGATAATATACCCACAGTCTAAGAGTTTTGTCTACCATTTTTGGAAAATTGAAAGGTAAACCCCACAATGAAGTATTGGTTATATAAACCTCTTTTACTCTAAATAATTTAAATTCCTCTTGTGCTAATCCATCTTAGTATTAGTCTTCCTATAAGGAAGAATGTATATTGGTTCATCTCCGGGAACTATATCATTAGAGAACACTTCTTCCCTCACTATTGGAAATCATGAAAGGTCATCATGGAATATGTCACTAAAAAGGTAGCCACTAGAGTGAAATATTTATGATATGTTCCATAATCAGGTAGATACAAACTCGCAGTATGGTACGTCATCCCACAAATCCCATGATGCATGTTTCAATCTCTGATTTGCTAGTCATTCCATTTGCCCATGTGAATAACCTCCCCAAAATATGATTATGTTAATGTCATTCTATTGAAATAGGAATAAACTATAACATGAAATAGAACTGACTACACTCTTATAATAATTATGTTAAAATGAATCATCTCAATGAAAAACTGTTCCCATATGAAGTAACATGCCCCAATATAAAGGCAGATCTCCCAACACTAGAATGTACTCTACTTTCAAATCCCAAACTGAGTGTCATGTTTCCAAATGTCATTAGAGGTCTGAACACGTAGGCCAAGGACCTTGAAAAGTAGTAGAATTATAAAGAAATTATAACCCCAAGTATTTGTATGTAAAGATTCTAAAAATGATGTAACTAGAATATTACCAATGATCGTTGAAGGTAAGATATCATTAAATTCAATGGTGAGATATACTGTATTAATGGGTCCTAAACTAAAGCCATATTACACTGTATTTTCTACCCTGAGTAGATATACTCTATTGTTTCTATGAAACTGGGGTATGACTACACTGATCATGACCACCACCTCAGCCTGATCAGCTAGTTAAACTCCAAATCCCTACTAGATGAGAAACTACTGACACTACTCTAAAATGTGGAGTTGGTGCAGACAATATATCCCTGGCATAGAGTATAAATGTTCTACAGAAGCATAGTATATGTCCAATATTTCAAAAATATAAATAATATACTGGGTCCCAATTACATTTGGTCCTTGTATGTCCCATATGACGATAGAGTTAGAACTTACCCTATATACCTGAGTGTGTTCTTTGGCTACTAGTATCACCACCTAGATGCTCCAGAAGTAAAATCTGAGTATCTGTATATGTAGTTCCAAATATGGATCCCCAACCACCTGGGATTCAACCACCATCCTTTCTATTTATATTATCAATGATAAGTGATTGATTCGCTATTCTATAAATAAAATTCAGCCAAAAAACATTCCCAAATTATTTGATAAGACAATTAAGACCATCCTCGAATCTCTTATCATTTGATTATATTTTCCAAATAGAATTTGTTTGAAACACTGGAGCTCAGTAAAATAGGATGATTAATCCATACCCTAGGACACACCCTGTTCTAGGTAAAATAAATCAAGTTATATATCATCCATAAATTTCTTGAAATATAATAAATCATAGATGTCAATATTAATATCCTTCTAGTTCATGTCCTGATGATGTTATGTCCTATTTATCAAATCTTGTCATCTCATGGTGGAATCAGAAAACATATACATTTAGACAATTTACCTCCTACTATGAGTTTTCTCTAAAATCATTAATATAGAAATAGTTTACTCCAGCTATGTCTCTATATCCTATGATCCACCATTCCAAAAAATATGGAAGATGTTGCTGCTGGAACAAACATGTTAACATTACCAAAGTCCTGGAAGGTCATGGTGCCACATTAATGGTTTGTAGGAACCGCATAAAACTGACATGGATCTATGGAACATCACCTGCATCTAGTTTAACTATTAGTTTAATATATGGAACAACAATAAGATTGAAAAATAGGTTATGGACAAAAACTATACAAATCACCTCCCTCAGGGTGTATGGATGGGGGATGTTGCAGGTACATGCCTCTTCCAATGCCAATAACATGCATTATATCATGAAAATTATCATGGTATGTGGATCAAAAACATAGAAATTGATATAGTATGGTTATAAGCCATCCAATATTATAACTCACCCTACTACCAACTCTATGAGTTTGGTTAGGGGGATATATAGATCATATATATGAAAGAGACAATAAAATTATTCCACTATTGAGGATGGGTACGTTCACGTTATATACTACATGAAACCTAGTTTCCATTCCATTTTCATTTGAACTAACATATTCAAATTCATTTCCATTTGAATTAATACTCATTTAATAGTAATTTCACAATTAATTTATCATTTATATCACATTCACTTTATATATGATGACCAAAACATTTCTCCAAATATTGATCCATTAGGGCCCATAAACCACATGAACCAAAGTATTGCACCCACTTATTTCATGCCATAACACAAATCAGTATACATATAACAATATCACGTGTAACTATAATGAAACATTTCACAAAATCACTGAAAAACTAATAAATACTAAATCAGATGAAAAAATATTGGACATGTGATTTCTAGAAAGTGACTAAAATGATTTGTGAAATGAAATACCCTCATCTCATTGAGATTAAACAAAATAGAACCCCTAATGATATCAATAATAACTACATATTTCAATTGTTTCACCAAATAACGTAAGAAAATCAACTATTAAATTCCAAAACCAAAAATATAGAAATGACATTCGTGGAAATTTTCCTTTTTCCTATATGTGGGTTTGTTATTCTAAAGAAAACCTCAGTTTCAAATAACAATTCATTTTTATCCATTTCAATTATCAAAGAAATATACAGAAAAATCATTAAAAAAACCCTCTGATATCGCAAGGTAATGTCCATGATATAGATTCCATTGAATGGCTCCCCAAGCTTATAGGGTCACATGGCCTTAATCACATCATCATAAATTCAAATGAGTGTCAACATGCAGCGAGGTCGTAGGGTGAGTCTACAAGGTCACCATTCCCACATACCAAATATTGAAACCTCATAATAATGAATATATTTGTAGTGTAAGTAGTGTAATAACCACACAAGAATTGAACGATAGAAGAATGATATTTATGAAATTCGAGACACCACAGCATCTACAAAATGATGAAACATTTCATATTTATACAATAATGTATCCAAATCATGTCTACATGGAAAATATAAAATACGTTTAAACAAATTACTGAAAGAAAAAAACTGCACATCTAGCATAACAAGCCTTAGCTCGGTCCCATTCTCCTACTCCTAAGAAATCATTATGAACCTTTTGTAATAAATATTCAATTATTAATTCCTGAAATCATATTGTTTTTTGGGTAACAAAATCTATCCTTAGTAGGGTGTGAGACATTATCATAGTAGGGAAACCACCCAAGAATAAGTTCTAATTAGTTAGTGAATAGATATAAGAGATAATGTATTGGTAGTAGAGAAATATGAAATGGAAGTACTAAAAATTAATCATCCTATAATCCTGATTATAATTTTATTACGAGTTCATCTATTATGTTTCATTTTAAAATGGAATGTCAATAATTTAATAATAATTCATGTTCCACTTATAAAATGATAATTTAGCTAATGTTTTCATTTAATAATAATGAATGGGATCATCAAATAAATCATTGCATGCTGTGTATGAACATTTTACAAAGGATTCCTAAATATGACATCAATAATTTTTTTTGTTAAGATAGAATCCAATATTTTTCATTTACATTGAAGAAATTTCATAAAATTTATTTCACTCTTTACTTATTCATGAACCTAATATCATCATTGGAATTAATAAATTGGAATCCAAGTATCATTATAGGTATAATATAAACCAAAATCAGACATTCTCATCCATGACGATACTATTAAGAACCCACATATCACTCTATGTGTTTATAATAACCCTTCCATTTGATTATTTCATTGGAAGTCCATTATGGGATCGTAAATATCACCAATGGAAAATATGTAAAATTCCCATTAATTCTGCCAATGGAATTTTCATATGAATCTATGTATCACTCAATGTATTGTGATAATAAATCATTGAGTCCATCCATGGAATTATTTAATTGAATAAATGTATCAATTTTTCATTATCAATGTTAACGATAATTGAGTATGTCCTTGGAATTTTTCAATGAAATAATGAGTCTCCCAATTCATACCAATTTTTATTAAAATTCACTTACAATGCCAAGGTCAAACCCAACATCATCCGATTAAATGTCATCTTAATAATAGATTCAATTCACTAGCCATGAATAGAAATCAAGGATATTAATTATTAACATTGGAAAATTAAATATAAATAGAATCAAATGCTTCAAAAACTATCAGATGAATAGACTTTGTTTCACTCAAATGGGATAATAAACTATAAGGAAAATTCATTCTTAAACTTACAATGACAAAATAAGGGACAAGGGTCATCATAAAAGCCATTCATTAGCTTAAAACAATCTCAATTAAAATTGATATATCCATTAAATGAACTATTTTTTATAAAGATATCAATTTAATACCAACCATCCCATGATATAGGGTAAACAAGAACACCCAAATGTACCTGAGTAAAAAACCACCAATGGTGGCCTATTCATTTAACCGACACACCAAAAGGGGAGGTTCCATTTAATTAAATTTTTTCAACCTATAAAAACATAAACAATCCTATTTAACTAAAAAGAATAGGCATTCAAATTTAAAGGTCAAATTGAATTTCAACGAAATTCCTAGAAATTATGCATATAGCATGATGAGATATATTAAAAAATCAACCTCATGTGAATGGAATGGGACAACCTACTTTAGGTACATAGTCGATAGCCTATCCAATATCGGATATAGATTCATCTTAGATGAAAAGAATACCAATGAATTGTATATGAACCTAATAATGCTGAAAATAATCATGCACCGAAATAGACCACTTGATATCCAGAAGAACATATAACAGCAAAAAAATAATCGAGTTCATACAGTTTTGGGTCCAACGAGATGAATGGACCTCGATGTAAAGAACATACATAGAAGTTATCTCAATTCAACTCATGTGACTCAAAATGGATTTTTTCAATCTATGCATGTTATTCATTGAGTGAATTGTCAAAAATTAGGTAACAATAATTATTTTAATTAAATTTTAATTTTTAATGTTTTTCTAAAATTAAGGGTTTGTATGGTTTTAGTGAACAGTTTGACAACATGGAACTAACTATAAACGGTTATCTCTATATAAGGGGAACTAACACAATTTAACCGCACAATTTGAATGACCATGTGAAACGTATGAAATCATCCACTGTCATAATTGTAGAGTAAGATGAACATTTGGGCGGCCAAAGTCTACCATTTTTTCGGATTCTTTGTGGCCATTTACTGCTGTTTATCCCAAATATTCATGGTTTACTCTACCTCTATTCCATGTGTCTTTCACAAAAATGGTTTGGTTCCAAGCAATGAAAGAGTTACAAAGAAAATTATAAATCCATTCCTTGTATGTTAATTCAAATTAGTCATATTTATTCATTTAAACCATGTTTTCAGAAAATAAAATGATATATACCCCAATGGAAAACTAGGTTTATACAATTGATTGTGGAAGAATTTCTAGTAACTGAAATATTATGATACCTTTTTTATTAAACTCCTCCCCATTTCCAATACTATATTCATTAAAATAATTTTGATGCTTTATTATTATATTCCACTCTTTGGTATTTAAAATGGTTCAATATTTTTTGATAATAAATCCTTATATGTTATCTTTTGGTCACAAATCATTCTCCTCAATATCAAAAACCCCATAAATTGTTTTCATGATTGTTATTATTAATCAATAATTGATGATAAATTACAATATTGGGTTTTTTTATGGTCTATAAAATTATATAAAAGTAAAAATCATTTCATATTATGAGTGGGAAAATTTTTTATGAATTCTGTGAAATGAATCATGGTTTTACAAAATTATGATATGAAAAACATTTCTCACCATAATGACAACTCAATAATTTAATTATTTCATATAATTTTTTATAGTTCAATTCAAAGAAAAATATTTCTATAAAAACATTTATTTTTCTAGGATTTTAAATATATTATATCTAAATTAAAAATTTATTTTCATCCTGCTATATTCTAGTAAATTGTTTCTGCCATTTTTTATCAATGATAAAATCTTTTGATGTCACATATTCTTTTATGGGGATATGATATTTATAATTTAATGAACCCTAATTATTTTCAACATGTTATTATATAATGAAGTAATTTTTTATTTCCAACATATAACATACATATGGATTGATTTTAATTATATATACATTACCACCAGAATATATAAACATCCAATAAATTTGGAAATGTCGATAGATTTATGAAATTTCAAATTGTTATTTTTATTAAGATAATCATAATAAAAGAAGTAGTTATGAATCTCCTAATAGAATAAGGAGTTAATAATCATCTAATAGGTGATAGATATAACATCTTATTTTTTCCTTCTATTACAAATATTGTGTTTTTCTTGTTTTGTTAATTGTAAGATAAATTTTTTATTCTGAAAATATTATTATGAGTATGCTTATAAATGAGCCAAAGCATTTCAATGACTTCTTCATATTCATATAATAGTTTTTCTTGGGTCATAATTTATTTGTTATGATCGTTTTCTCATATTATCTAGGCACATTAAAATGAAAATAGTTTACACCATGAATCTAGTTTATGATATATTGAATATTACTATTGAAATATGATTACTATTTACGTGGTCTTAATGAATTATGTTTATCTTATTATTTTATATAATTGAAAATTGATATCTACTATGTTTATCCTTTTTAAGTATCATGTCTCACTATTTATTATGTTTTTCTCATAGGATATGATGAATGGTTTGAGGTAGAGTATATCTAGGAATTGTTCAATGTTATATGAGCATTGTGGAGGATGTTAAAGATATATTATCTAATATTTTGTTCATTTATCTACTCTCTAATGAAATTAAACATTTACTATTCAATGGAATATAATGTGAATAAATATAATGAATTATCACCCATAATGATGTAATATATATATATATATATATATTATTCTTCAGTTCATTCAGTTGATATTATAGAAGGGGGTAGTATTTTTAGAAATAGTGGACAACTTTTCATGGTGAAACCCCAGGGAATATGTACACGAATCAGATATCATCCAAAATAATTTTTAAATAATTTATTATATTTTTTTCAGAAAATATAATAATGGTCTAGGATCTGGTGAATGATTTAGATTAGGAAATAAAAATAACTTGGTATATAAATTTATAATGTTTGGGGAATGATTATTAACTCAACCCTCAGTTTTGGACATTGAGTACACATAAGACTGTACCTCTAGCTAGATAATCTCAAGGGATATGATTTTTTCAATATCGTTTTTTTGGTTAATCATTGTAAAAAATTTATAAATATAATTTACGTAGATGATCAAGTACTATACTATCAAATAATAGATTTAACATAATGTGTTATGATTCAGATATCATATGAACAATTTTTCCTGATTATATGATTTATCTTTATTATTATTGTTCTCATCTGCATATTTTATGTTTTTTTCGCTATTGATGATACTAGTATGAATCATTATTTCTTGGAATGTGCGGGAAATACACTGATTTACCCATTGTGATTTTTTCTGGGTATATAGAATGAAAACAATATTCTTTTGATTCATACACAACATTATCAACCTTTGTATCAATATATACTTCCAGGTGTTCAATTAAGGGAAGAATATAATGATATTTTTATCCTTGGTGAAACATCCATCTTTATCTACTGGGTCCATTGATCATGTAATTCCATTATTGTGGATGAGTACAGAGTCTATTTTAGAGGTTAGATGTAATAACATTCATGGGTGTTTGAATTGAGTTCTTATAAATTTTATTAATATTTAAACCACACACATCATTATATATTTGGTTTGTTAATTTTATAAAATAAAAAACAATTGGAAAAATAAATTCATGGATAAGAGGATAGAAACCTGATGATTTATAGTGGTTTTGAGAACATATATCCCCTTATCCACCCCACTAACACTTCATCCCATATGCTTTGTTATTTTTTGTCCCATCACATTCTCCGAGGACTTCCCAACCGTGTGAAAGTAACTAATACTTATTATAATTTCCAGAGATATTTTAATTGGGTTCTCTCTTTTATATGAATACCCACAGCTTTATCATATGTAATTACAGTGACAGAAAATGTAAGTAGAGATAAATAATTTCTTTTTATAAAATAATGAAACACCTAGTTTCAATAAGTATCAAATTGAAGATAATGATACCTATCGAGATGAAAACAATATTCTATAAGAAGATCTTGAAGATACTCAATTACTGTATAAAAAAATTAAACATAAAAAATATATAGAAGAAACACATATATTATTTTATACTTCATTATGGATCACATTTTATTTCATTCCCTTGTGCATTACTATCTATTCATAAGGTTGTAAACTCATTAATTTATATCTTATCCTTGAATACGAACATAATGAAACATTATAATCATAAATACTGACATGATAATACATTTTAAATTAGAATCCATGGAATCTTAGTGGTTAATATCCTTTTTCTAATTATTAAATGGTCTTCTAAGAAAGAGATTTAATGTATATATTTTAATATATCTTTCTCCAAATATATATTCCTTTATTTGGTAGAATCATATTTTAATTCATGTAAAATCATAAGTTAAATAATATTGAGGTCAAACTAATGGTTTGGAGTGTACTCATAATAAAATATATGATAACATGATATTCACTAGATAAATGGCTAGAATTAATATTAAAGATTGATAATTTAGTGTTCCAATTAATAAGATAAAATTATATATTTTGTTGACTTCTATATTTCATTTTATAAATAATCTATATTTTTATATTTTTATATGATAAATCCATTTTATAATAAAATAACTTACTATCATAAAAGAAATCAAATATATATATATATATATAACTTTGCATTATCTATGAAAATTCATCTGAGAAGATCATATTCCTTACCAAAATGACTTCACCAAATTTCTATATGGGATTTCTATATGATATTGAAATCAAAATGTGATTATCATTCTAATTTATATGATACAATACTTATATATTTAGATATTTTTTCACACTACGATTCCATAACATAATATCACTAAGAACATGCATGAGATTCTATAAAAATTACAAAATTTTATTCATCAAATAATTCATTATGTATATGATACAAATACAATAAAAAAAGAGAAAATCCATTTAATTGACATCTAATTTATATAATAAACAAATTGAACAAATTTTTCATTAAAGGATAAAATATATTGACCCATTATTTGAGTAGATAAATTATTTTATAATTAATTAATCAAACATATTATAATCATTAAAAATATATTAACATAAATTTATGAAACACATATGATATTCATTTTAGAAATGAATTGAGATGTTATATATCAAATATATATATAAATAATTGAGATATGTTAGAACAATATGATGTAAGGAATTTTTTTACAAATAATCTCCCCCATTTTCATAACCATGAATCAAATAATAAAGTAATCAAGATGTGAAAAAATATTATGAAATAATTTAAAATTAATAATTGGTAAATGATATATTCCATTGACCCAAAAATGAATCTGGGATTTACTTCACCCCTCATCTAGTTTTTTCATTTAATATATATTTTTAATCCATATTTACGCGTACATATCATCTTTTATGTGATTCTAAAATAAAAAATGTATTTAGAACATAGTAATTATTTCTCCTTGTCAATTATATATATTTAAAATATGGTAAAAATGAAAATGAATATAATATTTCCTGAATATATTGTAAAACTAAATCAGGAAAAAATGAATATATAAATATGATTCAAATAAAAAAAATCATATAAAAATGATAACAAAAATAATATACCAACTAAATATAATAGTCAGTAATTAAAAATGGATGATCGTTTAATGATTTTTTATTATTTTGGATAACCAATTAAATAGTTGTTAAACATTATAACAAATAATAAATCGGTCACATGGAATAAAGAGAGGTATAGTAGGTGGATTTTTGAAGGAATGATATTTCCTTATAAAGAAGTCATACATAGGTAATGGGGTCTCTTAAAATATCCATTTATTATGAAATTTATGATAAGTTTTTTTAAATTATCTATCATTTTATGTGGGAAACATACAAAACTAGTTATAAATTTAGAAATAATAGGAAGTGCATTAGATGTAACCACACTGACAATGTCATTACCTTTGGGTATTATTTATATCCATTTTATTTCAAAAATTGTTCACCTTCTATCGAATATTATTGTAATGTCATGTTTCTCATGACTAGAAGATGAAGGAGGAAAAAATTATCTTCTCAAATTAAAAATTTAGTGGTCCTGGATCAACCACTATTTCCTAATATAGGTATAATGAATCTCTCATATATTGGAATATTTATTTATGTGTTCATAATTACATGAACATTCCGTTAATTATGATTTATAATATCTATTTTAAATTGATTATTACTAAAATACTTCTCCTATGAGGCCAATCAAATTCCATATAAATCTGAATCACCATTCATTTATCATTATAGAAATATTTCCAACCTCTATTATTAATACCCATTCTGATTATTATATCCATCATGCTGATCAAATTAAACTCAATTTATTTTTCATTGAAAACTTTCATTACTAATCTTAATTGCTTTGAGTAGCTTATAATAGCACAATATTATCTATTGTTTTTTCAATGATTGATGAAGTACTATTGAAATTGGGAAAAGAGGATTTGTAGAGTGAGGAGATAAGATATATATCATTTGAAATGTGTTTAGAAGGTGACCTAAAATTCATGTTTTTGTAAATCTATGGGTTGTACAATTTGACATGAAATGTAATAATTAAACTTCAAGGATATATGTCACAAAAAGTTATTATTGAACCTAAATTAAACTCTCTAACTATATGAATAAATAAAATAAATAAAATTTACAATATATTGTCTATAAATTGAAATGTTATGAAAAAAATAAAATATATTTCACTAAAATAAAAAATATATTATTCATATTTGATAAAATGATATTTTTTTGTATGTGTATTTTTTCAAAATATCTTCTAATTTAATTGTGATACAAAAAAATCTAATGAGATATAACTATTTTTCTTAATTTCTTAATAAATAAATCATTATATCCAGGTTATTTATAATACAATGGTTTAACATATCCATTGAAATTTTTTATAGATCTTGTGATATCAAATTTTTGGAAATAAATTAAAATTGTGTACAATATCTATCCGTTTTTATTTTATAACTATCACATATGAATTACAATTTCCAGATTAAATTTACTTATCTTTGGTTATTGATAATGAAATATATTGTTTTTTAATACTAGACAACAAATATATAGAATTTTTAGAATATTTTATGTCCCTTGGACACTATTTATTTCTATTATAGTCCCACAAATTTTAGAATATTAATATGATGTAAAATTAAATTTTTTTTTGGAATGGGTAATATAAGATAAAAAATGTCATTAAAATACCATAATTTATTTTAGCATCCTTGAAGTTAGATTATATCATTTTTAATGAAATATTGAAAAAATAAATACATAGGACACAATTATTGGGCCACTAAAAATAATATTAATAATGATGTCAAATATTACCATTAAAAATATTCAACTGATTTTCCAGCATCCTCAAAGTAATGTTTATTATTGGAACTAATTATATATGAATAAGACTTATCATTTTAAATTAGAAAAAGTTTTATTTAGTATAGCAAATTTCAAATATATTTTTGATAATATGGAAAATGGATGATGTATTTTATCTCATCCCACATGTTTTTTAAAAAAATGTATTAGTTTTCAAAAGCCATTGCACAATTATTGATTTCATGACCCAAAAATAAAATCATATACATATATTTTAACCAAAAAGTTACCAATGGATATTTCTTTTACTAATAGATTGGGTTATTTAAATCCCATAAATAAATCATTAGACATAATAATCAGACATAATCATTCATACCATGGAATGTGTTCTTAATTATGTTTAAAATGATATTTAGAATGCCTAACAATATAATATTTTAAATCGGTGTCTTCAAAAAGATATGGAAGTTAAAAATATAAATCATATACAAATAATATAGAATAAAACATAAGTTTTAAGTCATTATAATAAATTCTCCATTTTATATGATATTTTTTTACTAAAATTATTCTTATGGATTTTGACATAGCTATATCAGAAGTGGTGGCTTATAAATTTATTTCTTTTTATTTATTATAATTTTTTTGAATAATTAAAGCTTTATTTCTAGTTACCACACTTTGAACATACTTTTATAATATTCTCATTTACATAAAATAATATTATTGTTATATGCTATATTTAATAAATATCATATGATGTTACTTTTGAATTAGTTTAACTGTTCTTGCATTCTTAAATCGAACTCCGATCAGCTAGTTCATCATCTGTGTTTTTTCGATACAGTTGAGATAAAATGGTATTTAGATGAAAAAAACTTAATACATTATTTCTAGTCTATATAGGTTCTACTAGTTCACCTTTAATAATTAATGTAGTGTTTTCATTATGGTTATCTTTTTAGTATTGGAAACACATTTTCATGTTTATTTTCATCAACCCTTTAAAATTTGATTTTTTGGTAATCAAGTTAAAGATCATCAATATTTGTTATAAAAACGTTCTTCCATATTAATGTTATCCAAAGAATCTATAAATTAATAAAATAATGATTTTTATGATCATAACATCCACTTTTAGAAAACATAGAAATTAGAGTATTGATCAACAACCTTTGACTTCTTACTAAAAATATTTTTCAAATATGATGTAGAATTGTAAGTAAGTAATATCCATTCATCATCCTTCTAATACAAAATAAAATAATAATGGTTGGTGCTCTGGATATAAAATTTACAACTATACACACTAAAGTATCCAAACTGTTTTTTTCAATTTTTTCATAAATCATGATGTTATTTATTTATGATATGCCTTATATGAACATCTTAAAGACATAAAATGTTGTTTTTATAGCGTCTCTCAAAAAATTGGATAGAAAATTATATTAACATTACACTTTAATATAAATTACTTATTATATCCTATTATTGTATTCCAAAAAACAATTTCTTTTAGGAGACTTGGGGTAAGAAAGTTTATTTTTATTACCATGTATTCATTAAAATGTATTAAATTCATAATTTATAAATTCCCATATATAGTCACTACATAATTTCATATTTTTTAAATCATGTTTCTTTATATTTTATTTTAAAAACATATTAAAAAGATAAAATCATTCAATTTTATATGTAATGAAATAAAAAATTCAAGTATTGAAAAATCATAAATAGAACATAAACCATATATTTTCAATTAATGATTGGTATTGAATAAGTAATGAACATATCCATATGACAGGAATAAAAAATTCTAGGTTTATATAATTTAGGATGATGAAAATAAAAATTCAAATTCATATTAGATAGTTTTCTCATGCAGTAGACATGTGAATATTACTTTCCTTGACACAAAATCATCGATTAATTTGTTTCTTCGTTCAAATAATTTTCATTATATCTATAAAAATATTTTAAATATAATAAATATGTATTTTCTAATAATTATTAATTAAACATAGAATTTTTTATACAAAAACTATGTTGTAAATATTTGAAAAACCAATAGAATGACTATCATCACCAAATATTAAAATACCTACCCTACTGTTCTTTAAAAAATAAAGAGTGGAATTTTTTGATGTAGATTGATAGAAAATTTAAGATAGGTAAAATTCCAACAATCAATTAGTTTGTATTGTCCCCATACGTGACGTAGAATCCATCTATTTTAAATGGAGAGTGGGTGATTGGGAAATATCAACCCATATTCCATGAACATCCATTATTAATGATGCATTTTCCTTTATTGTTTTTTGGAATATTCTAGACAATAATAAATTAAAAATTATGTTTTTTAGTACCCAATCACTATTTTATATGTGAAATATATTGTAGTATTGGTAACCCAAGTATATTTGGATTTATAAAAAATCACACTAGAAGAAAGACTTTTTTTAGAGAAAATTATTTTCATTAATCCACAAACATGGTTATTTATTAGATAGAATCCATTTTCAGTATTTCCATTTATTCAACAATGATATAATTTTAAAATTGACTTATTTTTAAATTTAAATCATGATATAAAAACGTTGTCACTAAGATAGGGTTTTATCCAATGTTTCATATGCAATATTTTTCTTTTTTATGTTTTTTTGGAAAAGTATTTTATTTATAAAATAACATATTAGTAAATGAATTTTAATATTATTTGTGATATATATCTTTTTTTATAAAAATGTAATTTTTTATCATGTTAAATACAAAATTTATAATAATTTTCTATATTAAATTTTAATACTCTGATATTTCTTTAGGACCTCATATTAAATCATAAAAACCATATAATTGATGATTGTTTTTGTTTTTTCTTCATGATTCCATTTTTTATTTCCCACATGGTACAATAATCATTTAATTGTCCAGAAATCAATTATTTAATTTCATATTATATTAATTATTACAATAATAATAATATAATAGTACATCATCATATTGTACCATAAAGGACATGTTGTCCTTATGTTTTTAAAATTTTTTCTTTGTAATATAGGATATAATCATTACATGAGACCATTGGGAGACATCATGTTACATTAATTAATTTATTGTTATTCTTATTAAATAAAATTTTCTTAAGTAATAATTTATTGCAATCATGTTATCTTTAAGATAACGAAATCCAGTTATATATTTTAAACATTCATAATCTCATGGATTCTAACATGTTTTCATTTTACATCCTTCTTCAAAAACATATTACTATTTTTTTAATACCTCTTCCCTTTTATAATATTTTTATAATTATTTAAAATAAATTAATTTCATCATTTGAACCTAAATAGACTGATTTTTATTCTAATATAGATGATTTATATAATTTTATAAACTTTTCCTTTATTTAATCTTTTTAGGTAGAAAAAAAATCAATGCTATCATTTTTTATCCCAAAATTTTCTGATTAGTCGACTCAGTATCCATCCTATATTTTTATATCATTAGTGTACCTAATACATGTTTTATATTAATATAAATTAATGATTTAGGATGTATAACAGTTTTTGTGATTAAATTCCATATAGGTAGTAAATTGTTAAGTACTTTTATATTCAGATTGGGTGGATGAATTTTTACTCAGAAGAAAAATTATCTATGACCATTTTAATTCAATAATTTAACTGAGTACTTATTTCACCGTCGATAATTAATAATGTGTCAATGATTATCCTAGATTTACTATATATGAGATCTAATACATTTTTATTTCCATATTTTGAAAAAGTTATGGAGGAAAAAATATCAAAACCTATTTCAAATAATGAGGCTTTGATTACAAATCATGACCTAAAAATTATATCTTCAAATTAATAACATTAAATATTATATCATATTCTCTTATAGAAGTAGAATAAAACTTCAATTGTTATCCATAATGAATAGTACATAGCTTCATAGATTTTAGAGAACCCACTATAATATGTTTCTTATATAGACTATACTTCATGCCTTATGAAACCATTAATTATCTCCATTGAAGTAGTTATATATTAGAATGTACATTGAAATGTGGTTACGAATCATATAATACATTGGAAAAAATAATTTAAAATTCAACTTACTTCTACTGTGAACTTAATAGTAACAAACTCTCATACTAACTATTTATTATAGAAATAATGTACAATGTCTGATGAGGGTGGAGAAATACGTTCATGAAAATATTCATGACTGTAAATCAACATACTACAATATATGTAGGATTTGATTTATTCATAACCAAAAAAAATAGTGGAAATAAACTTAGAGACAAAAAATATAGTGAATTTAAATTTATATTTCTTCAGGGAAAAGATATCCCCTAGTCTCCTCCAAATACCCTTTACTCCACGAGTATTGTGATTTTTTCAATACTAAATAATTCTCTTGGGGTTGAATAACTCAATGAATAAATATATTATTTATTAAAACGAGCCATGATTTTTTAAATGTGCTCTCCCATTACGATTACTCTTTGTGTACTTTCAAAACACCCATAAAATTAGTGCATATAGAAAACAATTTCAATAACTTTATTTTGGAAAATAGTATAGTAAACAATTTCATACATCAAGTGATAGAAGATGAATTATTTTCTAGAGAATATTAGAATATTCTAATAGTATAACCGGACAGTTTATGATAAAAAAATATATTATTTTATTTATAGAAATTTTAGATCATCTTAATGTAGTTTAATTTATTGGGTTGTAAGTATCCAAAAACATTTTTTTCCAAGAATATTCCCCAGCATTCATAGATTATAAAAATATAAAATTTATATCTCATCTTTTCAATTTGAAAATAACTATAATAAATAATCCCAATGGTGGAGTTGATAATCATTTTGAAAATGATGATGAGAGAATATTTTAATGGAAATTGATCATATTACCAAAATATGTAATAACTTATATGGTAGAGATACTAAAAAACCATTAACATAACAATATATTCTTTGTAAGAATTATATTTTTTCAAATCAATGACACTTTTTTAGGAAAACAAAATTTTTGAGGTACATAAATGGATGTGAAGAATTATTAATTGGTAACACCAACGGTAAAGAGTATAATAATAATAATAATACATGTGATAAAATTATATTTATATAATAATAATTTAGCATTACAATTCACATATGATAATTATTCATTTAATTTCATAAGACAAAACAATATTGAACTTGAACACAATATTTCATAAGATAAATAATCTACAATTATAATTTTCTATTGAAAATTACATTTTATAAGATATGAAAGTATTGTTTTTATTGAATGAAATATTGTATAAATCATTGAATTCCATTCAATAATTAATTTAAGAATTTACTCTTAAAAATATAATATATTTCACTGAATTTTCATTGGAATTTTTCTTCTTATCAGGACCCCACTCTAAGATAATTTCATAATGTATAAAATGGATTACATGTATAGATAGATAATATTGTATTATATTATTCCACAATTAAGAAACCTCTAGCAAATAAATTTTTTCATGTAATGTATTGAATTTTATTTCCATCATAATTATTCTAGAAGATAGATAAACATGACATATATGACCCATTTTGTTTAATATAAAAATAAATTCTAATTTCCATAAATAGAGTAATTATCAACACACAAGATATATTATATTACGAAATTATAAATTTTTAAATAAATTATATTATAACTTATTATTTAAAAATCATATAATACATAGGAATATTTAGACCTAAAATTATGAATCATTTTTGATAAACCTATTATTAAATAAACTGTTATTGTTTTAATCATCAAAATATAAAAATGCCAATGATATTGTGGGACATCATTGAACATAATAAGACTATAAAAAATAAAAAATTAAAATTTCATTTATCCAATTCCTTAATATTGAGAAAAATATTGTCCTTTTATCATTTTTTAAGATATATCATATCATTGGTGGAAACCTATCAATCATATAATTAAATAATATGTAATATATTCCATTAAATGGGAATAGTTCATGGTGGTGTATTAAATGAGTATTTTAGTCACCCCAATAAATCAAAAATGTATAGGGAATTACAATATCTAATTCATAAGTATTATGAATCAATTATTTCTTGTGAATAAAAATTCCAAAGGAGTTTTTAGGAAGGATTTAGGTTTTTTCAATGACTATAAAAGGGAAACGTATATTTTCATTAGTGGAATCAGAAAATATCTCTAGAAATTATATTATATAAGGTACTATGGGATCTATGATTAAATAATTTGATGTTTACATGAGTTAAAAATTGAAATGGGAGACCTATATTGTTCACATGGTTTTTTATATTAAAATAGAACGACCAAATTAGAAGGAAATTAAAATAATACAACTCATTGAGGAAATAAAATTGGTAGTTATAAGTTCCATATTCATGGAAGGATGGTTGGGGTAAATTTCATTATGATCACACTTAAAATTTTTAATTATGTATAAGAAATATATTATGAAAAATAATGAAAAAAGTGATGAGAAAATAAAAGTCAATGAATTTAATGGTGGGAAAGCTCAACTTAATCACATTTCTATATGAAAATTTTATAACATAATAGAGTAATTAAATTATTATTACATATATATAAATACAAGGGTTATTGATGAAAATATTACATCATCAACCATTTAAATAATGACACATAATGAAACCACATGTGACGACAAATGTTGAACCGGGTCATCAAAATGAATTTGTGAAGGGGTAATTTATTATCGAATAATGAATTTCAATTCTAAAATTTTATTAAAAAAATAAATACTATTTTATGCTTGAAAAAAAATTAGTAGATTATCTCAGCATAGGAATTATTATATGATATATAATTAATAGAAAAACATAATGGCGTGATGATGACATATCAGGTTTATAACTCTTCTATGAAATATTTTTCTAGAAATAAACACAATATAAATCCTGTGATTCTACCAAAATATTAATTTTATTTTATTTAACGCATGTGTTAAATATATCTATATAGGGACAATAGATAATATTGAGTTATAGAAGTAATGTTAGAAATTCCAAATCAAACTGCGATCCTCTTTAACTATTATTATAAATATAAACTTCTAAAGAATGATTTATATTTTCTATGGGACTTAATACATAGTCATGATGTATTTTTATCTAAAATGGTTGGAGAAAAACTAAAAATTGAAGATATAACAAATATTTTTGAATATATTTATATATATCTATAATAATTACCTATCCTTATCACAAATTGTGATTTTTAGTTTTCAAATTGAACTCATTTATGTTCCATATAATTTTTTAATACCCAATATATAAATCACCTAATTTAGTCGCAAGAAGTGATGATTAAAATTAGAGAAGTGTATTGATAATGGTTTTTAAAACCCTCATTCAACTATATATAGAGAAAAAATTAATTTTGTTAAGAAGAATGTGGGATTAATGCCACTCTATATTAATTATCCTGAACATAACCATATCACTATCATTAAAATATTTCTAATACCATATGTTGTTGAATAATTTGACAAACATTATGAACCAAATTAATTTTCAAATACATACCCTTCCCCTATATAACACAAATAGATTATCATTAATGAGTATAGAATAATGTAAAACATCAATATAAGTTATTGTAATTATAATTTTTTTCATGAAAAAATGATTTACCAATGCCCCTATATCTTTTGGGATTTAAGGAATATTCATTACAGATTACCTCAATTATTTTCTGGTAGTATTTATAGATTATATTACAATATAATCTATTATAATAATTGATAATGAAGATGGTTTTATGTGTTTTATGATGAAACTGATAAAGGAAAACAAGTATATGAAATTTTTAATGGTTGTTTTCTGGATAAAGGAATTTACATTCATGAGATATATAATATCATGAAAGGGTATATCGGTGGACCCTTAATATAATAATTTTCTTTGAAAAATGTCTTAGACCAATCATAGTGAACATGATACATAATGTTCATGGGTTACATAGATACTAATGATGCATTTCGAGGGATTTATCATGACTATAATAAAATTACTATGTTAACTCAAAATAGATCTGTGTTTCATTAAAGAGAATAATGTGAGAAATATTTCATATAATTAATGTTAATTTTTAATAGTGCACTAGTGCTTAGAATACATTCTAGGGGAGGAAGTTTTGACAATTTTAATGATTCATTGAATAAAGTGATCCAAACTATCTTCAATTAAAATTATATGGTCATATCTCATTCATCACACTTATTGAGAATTTATTATCAGAATATCAAACTCAGTATTTGGATATTGAAATAGTTTTCATTACATTGAAAATATAGTGGTGGTAAATTTATTATGAATGGTGTGATATATATTTTGATAATATAATAATTAAATAATTATTTCCACATAAAGAGTTAAATATATTATAATGGATTTTGATGGATTTGAATTAATATTATTAATCCATAATAAGTCACCAACCATAGAATGAAAATAGGGTATGCGATTATCTTAGTAGGAATGGATTTTTTAAATTTTTCATGATTAAGAATGAGGATGATCCAATACTAATGTATTGTTGGTATTTCCATTTTTAAATCATGATGAAAGGGGATATATATTATCCTCCTAAATGTAATTTTTCAACCATCCATCCATGTGTGTATTAAGAAGGAACAAAAGGAATATCTCAAATTATATACGAAGGTTGAAAATTTCCCTGAGAAAATTCATTATTTTGGTTGACGATAGGTAACTAGAATAATGATTGATTCCAATAAATACAAGAATTATAGAACAATTTATTATTATAATATCATATTTTACCATTCTCAATCCTCCCTATAAGTACAGATATATATATTTATCTAAAAAGGTATAAAAATTGAAAAACATGACAATGGATATTGAAGAGTACATATATTAATTCTTTTTTTACTTTTCATGTTGAGGATAAGAGACAGATGAATACGGAGGTGTCATAACTATTACTTATACTAAAATAGAAATTACAATACATCAATATGAATTTTATCAAAAAAACCTGAAAAAACATAAAGGCTACAATGAAATTTGGTTTCTAATCAATTACATTAAAAAATTAATAAATTTAAGTCAAATTATAATAGAACTTGACAAACTTGCACGAAAATGTATATTAATAAGTAGAGATGTTTAATGGATTAATTTAATCTATTATATCATATTTTGGGCAGGAGGATTACAATGAGGATCTGTATAATTAATCCATAGGATTTTTATTTGGATTATAATATTTGTATTTCTTAACATACATTAGAAGCTTATCAATTTTAAAGGACAATTAAAACCCAGGAATATGTGTTGGTAGTATGTTCAATTTATTTCAATGATAGTTGGGATAAACACCTATAATTTTTCATCAAACATTGAAATAATATCCTTCACTAAATCCTTTTGATTCCTCCTTATTAATATCTCAATGAATGTAATGTAATAAATATAATTAACTAGGGTGATTCTAGAGAAAGAAATATGTTAAAATAAGGGTTTTTAGTGGAAATGGATGATATATATTGATCTGTTCCAGAACACATTGTGTGAGATGTGTGTCAATTGAAAAGATTATAGGTTATTCATCATTGAGATCTATTTTTTTAAATTGGAGAAAAAAACACGATAATATGTCCTTGAAAAAATGTAATTTTATTTGGGAAATGGTATTAAAGCACCAATGATATATTGGTCCCCTAAAAATTCATTATTGTATTGGTGTAGTATCAAACCAATTATGATTTAAAATAAATATATATGGAAGGAATATTTATTCCATGTGTATCACCCAAGTTAATACATGTATAGTCCTTCATAAGTAAGGATGTTAGTGGTCCCACCACTAGTAAAAATACCTTATATAATAAATAAGCAATCGAGACTGTTGATCATAGAGTTAAATTATTTTAAAATTATACTACCAAAATGGGTACATTTTTTGTGAGACAATGATTTTGAGGAAACTATATGGGAACATGAAGATGTGATGTTACAAAAAAATTATTTATTCATTATATCATAGTTAAAATATATATTAGGAGAAATTATTATAATTTTGTTGAGTTTAATACCTCATTATTTATGATATATATGTCTTGTTAAAAAACTAAACAGTTCTATAGAATTCTTAACATATAACATTGATATTTTTTATACTACAATATTATATAAGTATATAAGTAAATAATGGGGAGTTATTACATATTTATAGGCTTGAAATGTATGCAATTGTAAAATAAATTATAAAATATTATTTTAATTCAATTAATAAATGCATTAATTATGAATTGGATATAATATAAAATATATGAACATTATGGTTAAAATTAGTGTTTTACTAAAACAAATTTATATCCATACTTTCTCATTATCATATGAAATTAAATTAATAAATTTAGATCAATGATTTTAATTAATTTTTTATGTAATAAATTTTTAAAATAATTAATGATTAATTTATGAGTGATTTTTAGCTAAGGAAAATAATTTCTTGTGGTTTGTAAATAAATTTAATTCAAATTTTTTTCATTTAATTTTAAAATATTATAATATAATTTTTCATGTTTTTTAAATTTCATTTACTCATGGAATTTTTTTTAAAATAATATTGTTATAATTTTCTTTGTGTTTATTTTTTTGGAATATTCTAAATGAATTTATTTTGTTCAAATTGTCAGAAATAATGATTTTTGAAATACTATAAATTTTAAAAAATTTATATAATGCAACCGATAGATAATATATTTTATAACTATTATAATGTAAATTCATATATATACGGTTTTATATACTATAGTGAAAACTAGTATACTGAATTTGGTAACCCATGTTTGACATTTATTAACATATGATATATTTTATTCAAATTAAAAACATTTTTGTTTATTTTTTAAATTTTATGTAGGGAATTTTCCATTAGGTTTTTACTTGATAATATTCAATATTACTAATTTTTTTATTAAAATAGATATAAAATGTAGGGAAGTCATCATTTTTTCATGATTTTAATTTAAAATCATAATAATTATTAAATAATTTATTTCTTACACAACTATTATTCATTTGTTTCAATGATAATATTGAAACTAAATGATGCCAAAAATAGATTTTCAAAATTATAAAATTGATTAAAAATATTTAATTACCATGCCACTTTTTTTAGAAGTCACTTTATATTTTTATTCTATAAATATGATATAATGGAAAATTTAGTTTATCACAGTTATTGTTAAATTTTGATTAATGTGATAAAATAAGGATTTAAGACCTCTAATGTTTCTAACACATGTTTAATGGTAATTTTTAATTTTATTATGATCATATTAAATCTTATATAAGAATTTCCATAATAAATTATTATGAAATATATTATGAGTAAATAAATACAATAATTCCATGTGTTTCATTTTCCTTAAATATGAAAGGGAACCTCCTCTTCTCCATTATTCAAAATGTTTGACCATAACATCACATCCAATCTCTTATCTAATATATTCATAGTTTCATTCCAATGTCTAAGTGAATTTTTTATTTTCCTTAGATAATCCTATGATTTCTAGATGTGTAAGTCAATGAATGTTTTTGAAGGATATGGTAATTGTTTTACCCAACAAATTTAATGTTTGTCTCCTCTTCTAATTCATATAAATAAATTTCATCCTTATTAAAATTATGAATCTAGTATCCTAAATATATTAATATGTTGTTATGATTATGGAAAAGCCCTATTTTGTTCTCATTCCCAACCAAATCAAAATGATAACATCCCTTATTACCATGAGTGAACTAACACCTTCACAAAACAACATGATTATTTTTCAATTATACATTTCAAGGATTACAATGAGGATAGACATAGTGATTATATATGGAAAATATGATATTGTAATTATTCATTAATTTTTAATTATTAGTTACCATTCCTTTCTTCATTCCATTGAAAAGTGGAAACATCCTCAATGTGGCAGGATAAACTAAAATCCCAATAAAATAATTTTCATAAATTTCATCTCTGTTTTTATATATAGTCATGAAATATTATATAATGATTTTATATGATAAATATGATATTATTAATATTTTTATGATGATGTACCAATTATTAAGGTATACTGACATGAAATTATAAATTGAATAATGAATGAAAATTGAAATATTTATGACATGGAATAGTTGTTTTAATCAATATGTACTAATAAAAGGGTAGAATCATGTTATATTTAAATATGTGATGGGTTGACTCTTTTTTATATTGTTCTATACTATAAATCTACTAAATCTATATTTATTTTACCAGATTTTGGGACCTGTAGGAAAAATTTGACACTTGAGTTCATTGATTTATGTTACAATCAAATATAGTTGGTCTGATTTATACATAAATTTATAATGAGGAGAATTATATGTCCCCTATCAAAAAAATAACATATATTTCCCTATTTTTGGTTTTTTATTTTATTTTCATGATTTAGCGCACTTTATCTCAATTTAGTTCACAAAACAGTTCATTACAAGTTTTTTATGAAAATTTTTCATTATTATTTCTCATTTTAAGTGAAATTCCCCAAATTTCCATGTGACATTACATTGTGAAAATCCAGTGCTTATTGTGTTCTTGTATATTGCAGTTGTTTATTTTGGGAGTTTCCCAAATATCCAGTTTCACCATGTTTTTTCACCGAAATAGTGGCACTGTAACAGTGGCACAACAATATAGTGGAACTATAATGGTGGCACACAAAAAATGTAGAACATAATGATGGTTGTACAATAACAGTGGATCAAATAAATGGTGGTACCATAACTGTAGTATTGTGATGGTGTCACACCGAAATCGTGTCTCACCATTTAAAAAAATTCCAATATCTTCAATTTTTTCAATTTCACCTCTATTATTTTTTATTTGATTTAAACGTAGTTTAATTCCTTGTTAGGGTGTTTTATGGGAGTATCAAATGATATTTTGTATATGTTTAATATCCTAACACTCTTGGGACTTTGAGATATTCAAATTGTGTGAATATGACCACGATCTGACGATAATGACTTTTGAAAACATTCATCATTTAATATAGTATTTGTCTCATCAATGCAAGGAATATTATCTTACATGTGTGTATATATTACTTCTTGGAGAATATAATGCCTTCCTCTCTTGATGAGTCATGTGTAAGTACTAGTTCCCCCTCTTGCTTAGTTTTCTTTGAGTTTCCTACTACACACTGAATCCCCTGTTTTTTCACAAAGAGAGATTTGGTCTCTTGTTATTTCATATTGGGATTCTCATGCCTCTATTTATTTTTGTATGATGTTTAGTGGGTGTACTAAGGATTCCTTATGAAGAATTGGTGAATACATTTTTACAAACAAGTAATAAAAAACAATAGCGATGTTATGATTAAAATAAAATGGTTAGGAAATTGAAGATTATTGATGGTGATTATTTGTTTTGTATGTTATCCTTAATTATTATATGGTTTGGCGTGGCTGTATGGATTTTGAAAATCATGGCCGTTTTTTGTCTTTACTTGCACACTGGTGATAGTATATTTTTGTTTTGATGTTTTGATAAATCGATAAACAGGAAATCATTTTATACATGTATATTTGGTTAAATAAATGGATTCCCCATGATCTAAATTTTTTTTTGATCACCCCTATTTATAAATTTTTATTTAATGTATAGTGTTTACAAAATATGAATACATCATGTTTGATAGATGTGGTTGTGTGCTATGTTTGTTTCGGTTTTTTCACTTTGCGTTGGTTGTCTGTTGCGGCTATTGTGAGCACAGTTATGGGTAAATGGGGTATAAAGGAGTTTCTTCTATGAGAAGGGTGTGTTATGTCTGTGTAGAGGGTATATGGTTCCATGGTGGTTGTTGTGGGATTTTTTATGCGATGGTATAGTAACTGTTATGTAATCTTAGGATTAGTGATTGATTGAATGTGGAAATGGAAACCAAGTAGGCAGTGAGACTTCCATTGGTTTATGTTGTGATAGTAGAACATGTTGTGCAGTGGTACTATTTATTAACAGTGGTTGGAAGTGGGGTTCTACGACTGGGGTGTGTTGTGACTTCAAGTTAATATATTTTCATGGTGTGTTATTTTTTTGAAGCGGGGTTGCTGGTTGTTATTATGATAGGATGATAGAGTAGGATATCATTTAAGAATAAAAATTCATAGTGGTTGAAAGGGTGTAAAGGAATAAGGGTGTGTGCATTTGGACTAAAAGTTAGTTGAGCATTGTGTTTTTTATGAATCGGTATAAAAATGTATTTCCTTACCTTCGTCCCTACTTCCTTGTTTTCATTGGCTGTGTTTAGGGGCTTTTAGAATTCTCAAAAAGGGTGCAGATGCCGTGCTTGTATGTTTCTCGAGTAGTGTTGGAATAAAGTAATGTGAACACCATAATTAATTGATTGAATGTTGTTAAATGAAAATATCATAATGCTTGTGTTCTATTGTATATATTGTTTTGGTTGTGTATGTAACTGTAGTAGCAAGTGTGGTTTGTGTTGAAAAAATGGTGGTTTGAAAACTGTAGGTTGGCTTGAGTGTTCATATACCTATATCTATAAATTTTAGTTTCTTCTGATTTTTATATGCACCCCACCCTTGTTGAGAACCATATACCGAAACCCCTCTCTCATAGTGGATGGTTTCTTTCAAAACATCTTAGGGGGAGGTTGAATGGATGGTTACTGACTCTCATACTCACACCCTCTTACGAGATCTTACCACTCGAGATTATCCAGACATGTTGTAATGGATTGAGGATTACCAATGTCCAAGTTCCGTTGGAAAGGTTGTTTTTGTGGAAAAGAGGCCTAGCTGTTCATGGTCCATGTTTGTATACCCAATAGTCATATAAATGATTCCCATCAGTCATCAGTTGAGATTCATGGTTATTGTATCCCAGGTTTATGTGATAGGGTTGTGTGGTGTGGTTGTGGCCCTAGTATATGCGGGAAACATTTCTATGTTGTTGCGGACCATGTGTCTGTGGGAATTATTTATGTGTGGTTCGAGTCTCAGTTGTGTGTATAGAGGGTTGGGGATGGGGTAATAGTTTTTGGAATAGTGTTAGTGTCAAAATATATGCCGTTAGGAATAAAAATTTAACTAGTGGGAAAGTGGTGAGGGGTACCCAAATGTCATTTTCCATTTACTACTACGTTACATTACTTGTTTAATTTAGTGAATGTTACTTCGTGAGGCTAGTCTGGTTAGTACTTTTTTGTAGGATCTTTGAGGTTCTATTATTCTCTCACATGGGCATTATTATGTTTCCCCCTAATAATGAATGGATGTATTTTGTTTTCCTATTATATATACTTGTATACTCACCCTACATTTGTGGAACTGTTTTTATGAATCCATGATGACATTCAAAACCATGCTGGACATTACTATCTTGCGATTCAGGATTGTTTTTGTACCACTACATTGCTTCATTATTTTGGTACTTTCATTAGATCATTGGTTATTCCTTTTCCACAATTTATGTTTAAATCATTCATGCGTTGAATTTCGGTTCCCTTTATATAAATGATAGGTGTTGTTTTACAATTTAGTGTATTTTCTCCCAATAATGTATCCATAAAATCTTAAATTTGTTAAATTTTTTGTGAAATTCTATGCCTTGGTTCCTGTCACCCCTTTAGGGCCTATTGAAGGGGGAAATAATGGGGTCATTATCTCTCCATCATCATGAAGAAGGAAGGGTGTGGCACTTTTTTTTCCTTCCCTCATTGTGAAGAGGGTATGTTGTGATATAATGGTGTCCAGGTGATGGTTGATAGATAAGATGGAGTTAAGAGTTTGGAATAGTGAGGATTGTATGGGATGGTAGGGCAATGACATTAGGAAATCATGGTGCGTGAAATATTCCATGGATGACCGGCCATGAAATAGAATTTTAGGGCCCATGTAATCAGATGAAATGACATAAGACCGATTGAAATACCATATGAGTCTAGAGTGATTGTAGTGTAGAGAAATTAGTAAAGGTTCATGAATTATAATTACATGAATTCATTTGTGTCTTTGGAAATTTGTAAATTTATGTTAAAAAATCGAGTCAAAATAAATATTAGAAGATGATTTAATAATACCAGGGCTTAGAGGTTCCTTGTTTACCTTTTAATCTAGGGAACAGGAATCACTCCCACTTGTGGAATGAGCTGTTGAGCGCCAACAGGCGGAATTGGTTGATTAGTGGCGGGCCGATAGAGAGGTGGAATATGAATTGTGGCAGAATACCCTTCATGGTTTCCATCGGCACACCCTTTGGAAGTATGAAGAAAAAATTTCTGACATATATATGGATGGTTAGATTGCGGGGCTGAAAATATCCATTACCTATATCCATGATCGGAGGTAGTAGTAGGTTCCCCTAGCAGTTAGCCAGATGTGTGGATATTCCTTATAGTGGTGGATGTTTTACCTCAGGGAGATTAAGGTGATTGATGTCTCATGGGATTACTTTGAGAAGCAATTTCGGGTAGAGTATATTTCCCAGATGACGAAGGATGAGAAAATGCAGGAGCATCTATTCCTCAAGCATGGGATTATGTTGGTGATGGAACTAAGGATTATGTTCAAGGATCTCTTACGAGTATTTCCAGATCACATTCTGGATGAGGAGTCGTGGGTGAGATGGTTAGAGGAGCCACTACGACCTTCTATTCACTAGGTCTTCACTCCCATTACACTAACGACACACATAGATGTTCATAAAATGGACAAAGTAGTGGATATGATGCACTCATTGGGAGGTGTACCATGGTAGGGGAGCCATCTGAGTTCATCAAAGGGGAGGGTAGTCAACAGTTGGTATCCAACATTAGGGCCTTCTAGGTTTCAGCCAATGGGAAGTAGGACTTAGAATTTCCATTTTCGATCTCCTAGTCCCCACCATTTCTACATATCCCCATGATCGAGGATATTCTCTTGTAGAGTACTTGTATGTTTTCTATGAAAGTTAAAATTTAATGATTATTTTAGTGGGTGTGGGTAGGTTCAGCACCCACCTTAGTAGTAGCACATGTCGCTCATTCCCTTCCGACAGTAGGGGTAGAGGGATCCTACTCCACAGGGGATAGATGGTGCTAAAAGATTCTGACATTATGGTGCTCCCCACAGACCTCAATTAGGGTGTGGTCTGAGTGGCGGTAAATACCAGAGGGGTAGAGGGGTTATGTGGGGGCTATTGCACTCCACCGAGGTAGCAGTACCTGCGGGGCAAGTTGTTCTTTGAGGTAAGGTCAATATTTTTAGTACTCGTGTGTCTGATTTGTTTGATTTATAATCTTTTAATGCATTTTATTCAACCAGTCTTGCTCAATCCTTATTACAAGATGTAGATATAATTTCCATTCCCCTTGTTTTGATCACAACACTTCGAGGTTATACGAGTCTGTTTGATTTTTCTCATGGTTGTAGACAGATGTTGGGACTACACTATTCAAGTGGGGATCTTCTTCTTCTAAAATTTGTAGGCATACGATGACATCCCTGGTGTTGATTGGTTGTTCTCTGTGCATTCCATTGTCAACTATTTCTATAGGAGAGTTCTGTTTTCATATAGGGATGGCTAGAGTGTAGCTTTTGTAAGTGATCACAGTCATCAGGAGGGAAACTGATGTGTGAGGCATATTTTTTATGTTTTATCCACACTACTAGATTGGTCGAGTATTACTATGATGGCGGTGGTTCTGGAGTATTCATGGAGCTCCTGGATGTTTTCCCCAAAGTGGTTTTGACTCTACACCCTCGACATAATGTTGAGTTTGGAATAGATATGAGACCCGATGCTCGTCAAATCCCAATGGATTTTTATCAGATGCCTTCTTTGGAGTAGTGGTAGTTTTGGATTTAGGTTAAATGCCTAAAGGAAAAAAGTTTTATCTAGCCCAGTATTTCACCATGGGGTTCTCTAGTCTATTTTGTGATGACGGGAGGTGGGGCCCTGAGGCTATGCATACACTACCACAAACTAAATCAGCTATCTATAATGAATTGTTACCCTCTCTCGAGAGTAGATGATCTTTCCAACCAGTTAAGAGGAGCATGTTGGTTATCCAAGATCGATATACAGCTTGTATATCACCAGTTAAAGCTGAATGAGAGTGACATACCAAAGACTGCATTTAGGTGCCGGTATGGGAAATTTGAGTCTGTGGTCATGTCGTTCTATGTCATGAACAGACCAGCCGTGTTCATGGGGCTCATGAAATAATTTCTTCGTGAATTACAAGAATTGTTTTTCATATTTTTTATTGAAGACATCATGATATTCTAAAGGTTATAGGAGTATCACACCGAACATATGAAGATATACATAGAGATCCACCGACACCACCAGATCTAAAGGATATTTACCAAGTGAATGTTCTGGAGGAAAGAGGTGAACATACATGGACATATGGTGTCTCAGCATGGGATAACATTTGATCCGTAAAAGGTCGAGGAGGTTTATTATTGGGAGGCACCCAATAATGTGTCATAGGTTCATAGCTTCTTAGGGCAGGTGGGATATTACTGGAGTATCATACATAATGTCTCTTCAGTTGCGCCTCCATTGATAGCTTTAAACAAAAAAAGACCAGACCATTGTGTGCAGTGAGTATTGTCAGGAAAATATCATCTAATTGAAGGGGAAGCATTCCAGTGATCCATTTCATAGGTTTCCAGTTGAATGAGATATTTTCAAAGTGTTATATGTCACTTTCTGTCTAGGTGTAAGGTGTTTTCTAAAGCAACAACAAGGAGTAATCAATTATGGGTCTAGGATGTAACGTCCCCATGAACCTAACTATTCCACCCATGATATAGATCATGTTTTGGATGTATTCACAGAGAATTTTCAGCGACATCACCTCATAAGGGATGACATTGTGTCCTCATGGACCATAAAGACATGAGGTGTATCTTCTTCCAGTAAGACCAGAACATGTTGAGAAAAGGGGGGATAGATTTTCTCAATGGATACGACATCGAGGTCTCTTATACTATGGGAAAAGAGATTTTGTTGTTCATTTCCTTGTGTAGGATGTCGCAAAAGGAGGTTGTTGAATAGATGGATCTTTTCATAGGATAACCCTTGAATAATGAATGATGAGTTTATTTTTGGGTAGTAGTGGATCAGTTGACGAAATCTAGTCACTTCTTAGTGTTCAACGAGTCAAGGTAAGTGGATGCCTTAGCCCCGAGGTATGTGGATGTGGTGGTGCAGTTGCATGGAGTCCCATGATCCATTGTATCTAATCAGGGTACATGATTTTCATCATGAATTTGGAGGGTATTGTAGCATGACTCTATCACCCAATTATGCCTCATCCCATGTTTCTACCCTTAGATGGATGGATAGAGTGATAATACCATCCAGACAATGGAAGACATGTTACGGGCATCTGTTCTGGACATTAGTGGGTCCTGGGTGTGACATTTTACATTATAGATTTTTTTACAATAATATCTATCAGACATACATTGTTATGGATCTGTTCAATGCTCTATACAGGAGGCTATGTCTTTAACCACTGTGTTGGATGGATGTTGGGAAGGAGACAATTAATGGTTCAAACATAGTGCAGAGTAAGATAGAGAAGCTGCAACTATTCTTTTGGAGGATGATGGAAACACAAGACTGACAGAAGTCATATTCCTATCATAGGAGGAGGCCTTTAGAGGTCATTATTGGGGACCATGATTTCATGAATGTTTCCCCTCGGCATGGGTAGAATATGTTTGGAATAGGGGGAAATATTTCTCTCCGGTTCATTAGAACTTTCTAGGTGTTGGGAAGCATTGGAAAGGTGTCTTATTGTCTCGCATTTCCACCATAGTTGTAAAGGATCCATGACTTCTTCAGGTCTCATAGCTCTGTAGATATAAAAATGGTGACCCCCACATCCTTGATTCGAGATAGTGAGTTATTGAGGTTGACCCGACGTTAATGGAGAGACCAAGAAGAATTAAGGATTATGAGAATAAGATGCATCATGGATGGCCCATTCCTTTTGTTTGTCTGTTATGATGGCCTCATAGAATGTTCATGGGAGAAAGGGGGTAGGGGTCCAAACTCATGCCTAGTACATGGTGATGATCTATTGGTTGTTTCAATGTTTTAATTTAGTGCTTTGTTCTAGATGTGATGCCTCACCTCATTTGGAGTGAGACGAGTTATTTCGCTATTATCTTATTTTTTTTTGAAAATTCATGACACTTGGGAAGGGAGGACCTGATCCCTATTCATGAATTATTAATGCGGATGTCATTGAACCTATGATGCTGAGTCTTTGCTACACAAACCGGATAGTATACTTACATGGTGGAAGGAGATTCCTAATCCATGTGTCTTGATAGTGTAACCATGGGTGTTTGGTTGGTTGTCTAGGGTAGTGGGTAATTAGTGTATCTATATTTTTTAGGAGACAAATGTTATGGATTAGTTCATGGATGTCAAGGTTTTCACTCTTGTTTTTGAACAAAAAAATGTAATTTTTTTATTACATTTATCTAATGGGGTGGTCGTTCAGATCTCTATTTTTCTGAGATTCATTTCAAATTCATGGGGACCAGAATAGTTTGAGAGGTATTTGATGTAATGACATAGATTTCCCGTGGCCATTCCTTTGTAAAAATCTAGTGCCTGTGGTGTTCTTGGGGGGTTGTAGTGGTTTGTTTTAGGATATTTCCAAAAATGAATTTTCAAAAAATGGTTTGACTAAAAATATTTCACTTTAACACCGAAACACCAACACAGTCACACCGTAATGCTGGCAGACCAAAACAATGGCACTAGAAAACTGTGGATCCATAACATTGGAACACCCAAGTAGTCACATTATAATGGTGGCACACTGAATAGTGGAACACCAATATGGAATCATTTTAATGGTGTCATCATGGAAATGTTAGAAAAAATGGGGAACCTTAACAGTGGCCCTCCAAATGGTGTCTCACCCTTTACCGAATTTCCATTTCCCCATGTTTTTCAAATTTAACCCTCTTATGTTTTATTTGATGTGAACTGAGTTTAAAGCCATGTTTAGGCCTTTTAAGGGATTTTCGAATTATATGAAGTAAATATTTAATATCCTAATACTCTAGGTACATTAATATATTCAATCCATGTGATCATAACCACGATCCCATTTCAATGACATATGAAATTGTTCTTCCTCTTATATAGGATCTGGCTCTTCCATTTCAGGTATCATCCCTTCCTAGTGTGTTTCTATTCTATCTTGGGTCAACTAATTATTTATTATATATATTATTCATGCGCCTATTTAAGATCCCCGCATGCTCAGTTTTCATGGAGTTTCCAACTACTCACACGATCCCCTATTTTAGAACAAATAACGTTTTTGTTGCTTGTTTTTTCATTTATGGATTATTCTGCTAGTCAATAATGGTTTATAATGTGAGGTGCATGTTGTAATTATTCCTTGTGAATAATGTGTGAATAATTTTATTAAAATAGTAATAATTAATGGTATGGATGTGAGTAATGAAAGATAATTGGTAGGGAATTAAAGACAATAGATGTTGATCAATTGTTTTATCTTCTATCCTTGTTTCATTTATGGTTTTTTGAGGAAATATGGATTTGGAAAATCATGATAGTTGGTGGTCATTAATTTAACAATGGTATGTTCTACTATTATTGTGATACTTTGATAAATGGGTTTTAATATGAAATATTCTAAATTGCGTATATTTGATTAAATAAATGGACGCCCCATGGTCATACATGTTGTGTGATCATCCCTATTGATAAATTTGTATTTAAGGAATAGTGTTTACCAAATCTGAATATATAATTTTTTATAGTTGTGGTTCTGTGATGTGTTCTGTTGAGTTTTGGGACATTGTGTGGGTTGTGTGGTGCTGCTGTTGGGAGCATAAATTTGGGTATAGGGGAGGATAGAGGATTTCGTTCAATGAGAAGTGTGTTGTATGTTTTTGATGTGGGGATGTAGTTTAATATGGTTTTTTCGGATTTTTTATTGGGGGATACATGGGGTGTGATAGAATATCTTATTGATATATTGATTAATTGAGGAATAGATAAACATATAGGCAGGGGGACTACTATTTTTTCATTATGTGGACATAGACGTTGTTGTGCAGTGGGAATGCTTCTGGATAATGGTTGGGAAGTAGGGCTCAAGACTTGGTTGTGTTAGGAAATCATGATTATTGGTATGTTGGGTGTGGTGTTATTGTTTAGAGGGGTTTTCAGTTCTAGTTGGGAGATGATTATTGAGCAGAATAACATTGAAGAATGGCAGTTGGTTGTAGTTTAATGGGTTTATAGGATGAAGCTTGTGTACAATGGAACTACAAGATGTATTATCTCTACTGTTTTTATGAATTAGTGTTAAAATGGATTTCCTTTCCTTGGTCCCTACTTCCTTATTTTTCTATGAATTGTTTAGTGGATTTTTTCATTCTGAAAATGGTTGAAGATTTTTTACTTCTTATTTTACAGGGTAGTGCTGAAATAAATTAATGCTAACCACTTAAATAATATATTGAATGTGGTTAAATGAAAAATATTTATGATTTTGTTTTATTGTGTATATTTTTGTGGTAGGGTATATGGGGGTAGTAGAAATGTTGGTTTGTGTGGGAAGGTTGTTTATTTGTAACCCATAGTTTGGAATGAGTGTTTAGATACATGTATGTATAACTTGAATTTCATTGTGATTTTTGTGTTCACCCCACCCTTATTTAGTCACATGTGTTAAACAACAATATTTCATAGAGGATGGTGTATTTACAAAAATCCTTGTGGGAGGTTTGATGGATGGTTACTAAAATTCCTCCTCTCACCATCTTTCATGTGCTTACTGCTCGAGCGTATCCAGGCAGGCTATAATGGTTTGTATTTTTCCATTGTCCAAGATCCTTCAGATATGTTTTTTTGGTTCAGGGTCCCATGTGTTATTCAGATAGGTTTGTCTTCCCATGTTTCTTCGAGATTAATATGATGTTTCTTCTAGAAATATGCATGGTTGTTATATCCAATGTTTCTACGGCTGGGACATGTGGTGTGGTTGTGGCCCAGGTGTTTGCAGGTTGCAATTATGAGTGGTTGTGGCCCAGGTGCCTATATGAAGAATTTCTATGTGGTTTGAGGCCCATGTGTGTGTAGTCTACTTATGGAAATGGGTCTTTATTTTCGATGACTGGTAACATCAAGACATTATCCATTAGGAATAAAATGTAAACCATTGTGAAATTGTTATGGGGTACCCAAATTACAATGTTCTTATACTACTATTATACCTGACATATGTTATTTTTTGAGATTGTTTTTTTTAGGTTGGGCTGGTAAGTAAACCTTGGTAGGTGCTTTGAGGTTCTATTGTTCTCTCACAAGGGTATTAGTATGTTTCCCCCCTCTTGTGCAAGGATGGCTTTAGTTTTCCTACTGGGTATACATGTATACATGCTATAAATTTGTGGAACTATTTTTAGGCTTCTAGTAGGACATTGAGGACCGTGATATACCTTACTAGCTCGGGTGTTGGAATAGTTGATGTACGACTTCTTAGATTCGTTCTTTTGGTTCATTCTTTTCTTCTTTGTTGTTACTTTTTGTGTAGATTACAATATATCATCCATGGTTTGGAGTATTCATTTTTTATAAAAATATTTGGTGTTTCTCGGGATTTATGGTCTTATCTAACGATACTGTTTCATCAAAGATGGTAATGAATTTTATTTTTTGTGAGATTTCTAACTTTTGGAGCTATTCGCCACTCTGGGGAATATTGGAGGCGGGACTCAGGGTTCATTATCTCTCAGTCAACATGAAGAAGAATTGGTGTGGAACATTGTTTTACATTCCATCATCTTGAATAATGTGGGTAATTTCATGGATGGAAATAATTCTCATTCTAATCCTTGTTTTATAAGATTTTGTCAATACAGTTTTCAAAAAGTTTTAATTATTCTTTTAATTCGGTTTTACAATTATATGAATTTTTATAAAAGTATTTAAAACAAATCTAAATTTGATATTTATAAATGATTAATATTTAAAAAAATTCTCAAAAATAATCTTTACATAGGTTATGGGATCACCATCCATAGGAAAGGATCTCCATCATGACGATTTGAGCATCATTCTCAATGTTCTTCCCTTTCACGATTGGGTATATGTTTATCTTCTTTCATGTGATGATGTATGGGTTTTTTCTCATATGGTCACTCCGGTGTTGTTTAGCGTTGTATTTTTGATTTATTTTAATGGTTTATTCCACAAAATTATAGATTGAGCATCATCTAGACTTGATCTTACATTTCACTGCATGGCTTCAGGGGTATTTTGATTTACACATTAACAGTTTTAGTTTCTCACTGTCACATTCTTTTTTGGCTAGTTGAACTCAAATTTAGAATGATTTTATTATATTTTACCTATATAATTTTTTTCATGGTCTGGTTATTATTTGTGTTGATATTTATGGAATCACAACCCAGACCATACCATGACTCAAGCTGCAACTACTGAATGCTAACCTCCATAGGCCATGGAGCAGTGAAAAGAACTGAAGGCACAATGAATTCAAGGAGGTTATTTCATAAGGACCTAGAAACACTAACATAGCCATCACAATGAAAAAGTTCATAGGGAATGGAAAACAAGATACAAAACATCATTATATAAACCCAAAACATTCATCATCCTCTAATTATTAAAAGTACATAGATGTAAACTGAAAGGGAAATGGGATAAATACCCACCCAAGAAGAAAAGTTCCATAACCTGAAAAAAATGAAAAATAAAATAGCTGAGATATCCCAATTCCAAGATCCCAGCCTATGGACACTATACACAATCCATGAACCCCATATACCTAAGCCCCATTGAAGTCAAGTTAAACTTATCTATTGTCTACATATGGCATGATATATGTTGGAAAGATCAATGGAGGAGTGAGTAAAAACATATATTGTATGACACCACAAAATGTTTAAGGGAGCATAATGAGATACAACTAAAGAAGAATAAATTAGATAGAAAAAGGTACATCAAAAAGTAAAACTAAACACAACATTTTATTGAAAGAAAACTCATATAAACACAAGGATATCAACATAGTGAGATGTGGAAAATATCATCGAGTCATCATTAAATATATTTGGAGTGTAGACTTGTCCATCTACGAGAATCTAAAAAAGGAAGGAACATATCATAACCTATGTTTCTTAAACATTTCCATAAGGGTATTAATCAAAACACTATTAGTGTCAAATTAAATAGGATATATATATTCTCTCAAAAATAATCCCAAACTATATAGTTTGGTGATCTCTATCTCATATCTTATCCCACAAAAAGTGTTTCCAACCATTGGAAATGTATCCATAGATGATGAAAAACATCATACATGATTTCCCTAAAAATGAAATTCAAAGGGGGTCAATCACAAAACCA
Organism: Viscum album; assembly: GCA_963277665.1. Taxonomy (NCBI): domain Eukaryota; kingdom Viridiplantae; phylum Streptophyta; class Magnoliopsida; order Santalales; family Viscaceae; genus Viscum; species Viscum album. Next base: position 1,387,350,007 of record OY728122.1, read on the forward strand.
TGATACTATCAAATTTTTGTGGCATTAACCCTCCCCCGCAAATTTACGTCACGTCAAAAGGATGTGTCTCGGTAGGGAAAGAATATATATTTTTTGCGAGTACAATATTAGGTCAAATCACATTTCATCACTGAGCTGTATAATAGGTATGTGAGAATAGGAACTAGAGGACATGTTCCCAAGAATATTAGGGGGATTCCACTCTTTTAGTATTCATTGTGGACCCCCACCCATATGCATCAGGGGGATTCCACTATATTCATCGAATGTCTATTCCCTGGTGCATCATGAGTCTCAACACCCAAGAGTAAATGGGAACCCACATCCTAGTCCCAGTGGAGGTTAATATGTTGGAGGATACTACCCAATAAGTATCTATAGAGGACCTTCACCCCAGTGCATTAGGGGGGTTCAACTCTGGTAATCAAGAACTTGTGCCCTACTCAGAATGGGGATTCCACTCAAAAGTAATTGTAGAGAAACTGAACCCATCCTGACTGGAGGTTCTACTCTGATATCATCATGAACCCATACTGTATCTGCTGGGAGGATTCCACTCAAAAGGAATCAAAAAATTATATTGACCATCCTTGTTAGATGGTACCTATAAAAAACATCATTGGATGCTACATTTCATCCCAACTAGTGGGTAACCATGGAAATATATGATAACCCTTCTTGATTACAGTCGTCGTCAGATGTCGCCTTAAAATGTATCATGACAAGAACATGTCGCATCGTATATTGATATCCACTATGAAGGGAAAAAAATATTTGCACATCATGGAGAAACACTCAGGATAGGAATCTTGCATGATAATATATGATTCCAAAAGAAGGAGACACTATATATGTAATATTTATTAAGTGGTACATAGGGCATATGGGGTCAAAACAATGTGTGATGTCGACACTTTTCCTGGACATGTGCCTATCGATTATCGGTGTACTAGACTATGAACATGAACCCGTAGGTTTTCCAGTGTACTCCAAATGTACGTAGAATATATATCCAAAAAGTTTAAGAGTCAATGATGATTATCTCATGTCCGAAGGGAAATAACATAACTACATAAACAAGACACCTCAATTGGCCCTAGAAAACCAAACCGATCAAACCCTATGAAATCCGTGCGGATAATCCCACAGGATCAACTATTCATTTTCACAAATCAGACACTCGGTTAAGAAGCCACATCTCTTAGTGTTATACATGATTAATGCTACATGGGGACCATTACTTGATAAAATAACACATTAGATGGATCACACTATTGCCATTCTAATGGAAAAAGTAATGAGATCATCTATTGAATCATCCCAAATGGACACCTAATGAAAATTTCACATTTCATCACAAGAACCCAAAAAAGGCTTAATTTGGCCTCCACCACAATTTTAGTTTATGTGATCAAAATCGGTGATGAAACATCCAACTCAATTTCTTGTTCGCAATGACGCTAAAGGAACATTGATTGTACATCACAAGTTGAAATTAGGGAATTTCCATTTTTAAATAATAATATTAATATATTAATATTATTGGGGTGTATAGTGGACCTAATACATGATCTTGAAATATAAAATTTCCAAAATGGTCTCAAAATGTCTATCTCAATGTTATGGTCATTCTTAAGTAGATGTAGTGTCCAACGGACACTCCATTTTGGAGTTATGTTGGGGGGGGGGGGGTTGAATCATCCTCGACCTAACCCCAACCGTATCAGCACATCCTGAGATGCTGCATTGGCTGAACCACCTCTATACCAGCTGCCTCACCATGCTAAAACCAATCATGTCCCATGCTTCAATGCATTCTAATTCTCCGCACCTCCATCCCATGGTTCAGCCAACACCTGACGCCTCACTGGATATGCATCCTCATCAGAGCCACATTGTCGCCTCCTTCTTCTTTCCATACCACCTTCAATATAAGTCAAAACGAAGAAGAAAATAAATATATAGGCTCATTGGGTTGACATATACACATATATTGGATTCAACCATAAATTCATCGTTGTTTCAACATGGTGAAATGAATGTGGTATGTTCCACCCACATCTGCGCCTCCTCGGGTGCTCGAAACTCGAAACCATCATAGGTCTAGAATATCAGGATCACTACCTTCACAGATATATGATTTCCAAACATTTGGATATCATTTAAATGTTTTTAAATATCAAATGATTATCAATGTGAATAACTAGTGAAAAAACACGATGAATGGGCAATAGAGATATAAAACAGACGATGGTCGTGTTAATATGGCCAACAATGATGACAATCATAGATTCAAAAAAATTTAAAAATCAATTTTAGAATCAAAAAAATTAATCGAGGATGTAGAATATTAATGAATAATCCTCCAATTATTTTGGATCCATAGTTGTGTTTATCATGCTCAGATCGACATCATTGTAGTATTCCACCAAGATTCTGACATCGATTCTCGAAGGAGGAATGGAAAGATTATCCATCAGTTGTTTTAGTAATGGGAAAAACAGTGGATATTTTATTAATGATATATTTATTTTAATTACCTAAGTCATCATCAAATTTTCTTTGGATCCGAACATCCCACAACATCAAACATTATGTCACGCTTAGTTAAAATATGAAATTATGAACCTAACAGTAGTCATGGATTTCCAAAATGAGTCTCCATTCAAAATTTATTCAACGTAGTTTCCTAATAAAATATTTTTATTTAATTATTTTATATTTTATTACTTCCTTGATATCATTTTCTACTGATGGCATGTGCCAAAAAATGTTGTAAACGCCACATTTGGGACTCTACTGGGGTCTCGGATTTGTAATCTGTGTTTCTATTTAAGTGATATCATTTTTGTATCATGTGAATATCATAAAATATACTAAATATTATTATAATGTTTATTCCAAAAACCATGATTCATTTATTTTCAGGTCATCACAATGTTTGGTTGTGGAAATATATGTATAAATATTCCAATGTTGTACGAGGAAACATTTGGGTTTCTACATCATTCCATCCTTCAAGATTTTCAACCCCATATAGAAAAAACACTGGTAACAAATAAGGATACTAATATCATAATTTTCTCTCCCACTAAAATGAAAACTCCTTCACATTTTGCTGCTTCCACAATATGTGAAACAAGTGGACGGTCTGTCCTCATAAGGTCCGGTCATTTCAATTATGTGTGTAGGATCATTCATGTATCTCCCAAGTTGTTAAACATGGAAAATTTCATTCACCAACTCTAGCTCTGGGGGTTTGGAAATGAATTATAAAACCTATCAAACATAGTGAATTATCTTGAATGAACTAATAATCATAGGGGTTTTATTGACATTGCATATTAAAACCAACACCCAAGCCCTCATCATAACCTATAACTCCTAATAGTGCATTGGGTTTTCCCATCAGTCTTGGGGATGAATGATTGTACTCATCCATTATGAAATCCCCAACTCTTTAGGAAGGACACTCCAAAATCATGATGTGAAACCCCACATCATAATCAGAGATAATAATCTAGGTTACCCTATGAAGGTATAATATCTCCCATATGTACAACTACACCCCAAAATCCACAGATCACTACTCCCTAATAGAATCCAAGTGTTCTAACTTCATGATTCAGTCGTTTATTGGGATCGTGGACCTTCCCTATATGTGAAATCCCATTGATGAAGTCCATGGATACGTCTTCCTATTTCCACAACAGAATTTCAGGAGACAACAACAATCCCACTAGAACTCGGTGCTCAGACATCACCAACTAACATGTGAGACATCATTATATGAAATCAACAATGCATCATCTCATGTAGTACCACAAAAACATTCAAATAGGAATATATTTGATCCCCATATTAGGATGTATAATGAATAGAGAAGTGTGGATCCCCCGCATCACCTCCCACCGCATCAGAACCGAAACTACCTGTTGTCCCTACATCAAGATCACATGATTCCCTTCATTAGAATATCCATAATGTGCATCACATATGGATATATTTTCCTTGAAAGATTCAAAATTTAATTTCTCATAGCCGAGACTCTCTCACATGCTCGAGAAGTGGTGGAGTCATTACTATAAAGTGAATAAAATTCTACCATATTTTCCAACCAAGGATAGCTGTAGGGAAGATACCTTTTATGAAACATCCCTAAAAATGTGAGAATGGGTCCTCGTACAAAGGGAATATGAAATAAAATTTCAATTTCCTAAGGTGTAGTCTATCTCGAAGTCATTGTACATCAATAATTTCATCTTCAATCATCACATTAGGTTTAGGTCTCTCTAATTGATTACGTACCTAAGACTCTGGTGGTCTTTACAACCCACAATGAATTATCCATAAAGGTTGTGTCTCCACATCCTCAGGGTGAAGAAAAATGATGAAAACATCACAACATGATTAGAGTATTTTCTTTTCATGGGGTCACCATCACCCATACCAATACATGATAATTTTCTTATCAAGGTTGATGTTGAGCATGAAAAGGTTGAAACCAACATCGAAGGTGAGTAAACTCATCCAACCATAAGAATCAAGAATAAAATAGTATGTGGCATAACCCACAAGTCTTTTCCTCTATTTTTATATGAGTAAACCTAAAGAAGAAACACATCCACACATGCTAATAAGATACCAAGGAATAGGATCTCATGTAGAAACACTTTATTGGGAATGCAAGGACCTTCTTCGATACTCTAAAATACAACTCCTTCCATGAACGTACAAGTTAGTGTGACTCATCCACAAAGAAATATACTATATTTTTTATGAGTAATTGACTCACCCTCAAGGTTACTCTTATAACAAAAAATGCATATCTTTGGTGGAATAAACCATTTTATACATGAATTCAAAGCTACATTGAACAACAACGTCTTTGGGTTACACCAATTCCCCATGTAACCAATGTAAAACCTCAATTTTGATTATTGGATAATTGAGTACCTCAAAAAATGTAAAATAAGCTCTACCATAGAATCTATAAGAAACACACACATCACCTTGTATCATCTTTCACATTGTGGTATTATATACATCTTTATAATGTAGCTACCCACACCCCCATCTGTAGGATCCCTGCACTTAGGGTGGGATGAAAATTTGTGGTGGCTGAAGGATCTTGTAGCATCATCCACCAAACATGGTTATTCCTTCAACTATTCCAGTGTTTCCTACCTGGGGATCACCATATCTTCTCCTAAGATATCCCTGATTTCATGGCAGCCCCATCTATGGTAGTCCATCTACCGTCATCCAAGAATGATCAACACTTCCTGTCAGGCAGTCTCATGCCATGTGGCCTATCCCATCACAAGAATTACACATTTCCTAACTAGGCTTCCATATTTCTCTATTCTATAATAGACCATGTTCATGAGTCTATTCCTGGGGAAGCCTCCAATGTTGTGGCCCAAGAAACTGGTGTTTTTTAGATGCGACAAACAGATAAGCTCTATAGCGTCAACTACCAAATCTATCTATCAAGAATCCCATTGAGAGAAATATATTTATCACTAGTTTATCCTCCAACAACCCAACATAGTTAGTTAAGGACAAGGGTACTAATCTCAAATGAATCTCACAATAAAAACCCTACCTTAACTTATATTCTCAAATTTAGTCATTGTAGATCATGTTGGGAGAGTACAGAGTCAGGTATGTGTACCAAGCCATGTACTCTCCATCCATCGCCCCTACTTACGGAAATTCTAGAATAAAATGAATCCACATGAAACGTAATCAAGAGGGGTAATTATCCACATGGAATAGCTACTAGAAAAAATCTTAGGATAGTAACGACTCATCGTGAATCTGAATAACATGACTCAACCAACGCCCATATTCTCTTTAGAAATGGCTCTATACCATAGCCACCATTTGATTCATCATTGTTAGAATTTTCCTAATGAGGTGGACCACCTAATCAAGTTAGTCCTTTACTGTATAAGGATATGGATCACTATGATCCTTTAGTAGGCTCTGATGCTGGAACTCACAGAGTGTACATTGCCTATTCACATGATCATCCTGATCTACTAGGACAAACTTCTTCTCAACATGTTAGGGTGATGCTACCAACCCACCAGGAAGAAGGGGATCACATGATGGTCTCTAAAATTTGGCCTCATTTATCAAAGGGACATCATCATGAATGAATGTTATTATCCTTACTATATTTCATCGTGGAGGAATCAAGAAACATAACAAGTATTTTCACGGTAAATGGGGAATTAAATATTTAAACAATAATGTGGACTTGAATCCAGAAAGGAAATCATTAAAATAATCATATATGATGCATTTCCCATTGATCCTTGTAACAAATGTATTAGCGCATCGATTCGACAAGCATGTAATCATGGTCTTATGAAATGGCTACGTCGACCGCTGCACCATCACTAGACTCTCGGGCCTGAGAGAAACACTTTTAGAACATGAAAACATTTCACTAAATCCTATCCAATTCATTGTAAGGAACATCTGAAGAACATCATATTGAATGAAAAACTTATAATACATATTTTTATGATGCATCCCCAACCATGGAATTAGTCAAAACTACCCAATGGCTGCCTTCATTATCCTAGGGGAGGAGAAAAACAATTATGTAAAAAAACTCAAGGAGGAATCTTCCTAAGAACATGTACACACATGCATCCAGTTCAATGAAAAATTGATGGAAGAAATAGAAAAAAGATACAAAACTACTACATATAAACCACCAACATGAATGGACCTATAATCAGTATAATTAATGATATGTAATGTAAATTGAAAAGGGTAAAAACACATGCCAAACTAGAAAACTATAACAACATGACAAAACCTGAAATGTAAAATATCTTAGAGAGCCCCACATTGGGATCTCATGCAAAAACACTATACATAGTCCATGCACCCCATATTTCTATGATCCTCCAATGTAATTACCAACTTATCAATCATCTTATTAGGTTATGATATGTTCGAGAAAGGCCCTCATAGGGGTGAGTAAAAAAATAATCATTAGGACTACGCAATAATTAAAAGGGAGAGCAGTATGAGATTCAACTGAAAAGGAATGTAATACATTGAACATGGTATATTAAATTGTATAGCTCAACCAAACTAGATAGTTAAAGGTAAGTCATCAAAAAAAGGAGCATGAAATGATTATAAGAAAAAAAATCTACTCAATTATTACCTACATATAGTAGGAGTTTATAATAATCCATCAATGAGAATATAGGCATAGAAATGAATGTGGAATACCCTATATGTCTTTACCTCTCCTGGATGGAGGGTAACCAAAACCTGTTGAGTGGATACTGAAATATGATATATATATATATATATATATAATCAGTCAATGACTCTCAAACAAGAGAGTATGATGATATAAATATCCGATAAGAGTCTAAGAAAAGGGACGTTAATAGTTCTTGATGTATCCATCATTGATTCCTGACATCATACACATCCTCCCAAAACACAGAACTCCAGGGGGCACAATCACCACACATTGACAGAATCTTCATTGGGTGGAAATAAATCACACTTATTTTTTTATGCCATCTCACAAGGAGGAATCTTGGTGGGTAAATAGTTACTCAATCTCATGAGTCAAAAGGTATGTCAAATCACATCTCATCACTGATCCATATATCTAGTTGGATGGTAGAATCTCGAAGTAGATGTCATGTTCCCTAGTACATCAGGGGGATTCCACTATAGTATTTGTAGTGAACCTGTATCTTTATACGCCAGGGGGATTCCACTACAGTCATCAGGGAACCCCTCCCCTGTTCGTTATGGGGGATAACACCTGGGAGTTGACGGGGACACATTGCCAAGCCCCACATAAAGGTAATACACTGGAGGGAATTGACTTGTATGTAGTTACAGTGGATCCATGTCCTAGTATATCTGTGGGATTCCATGGTGGTCATTGAGGACCCATCCCCTACCCAGTAGTTGGAATCCACTCATATGTAACTGTATAGGACCAGTACCCATGATGATAGGGGGTTCCACTTTCATATCATCGATGAGCCAAGCCTCATCTAGAAGGAGGCTTCCACATATAAGGAATTGAGGTGCTACAAAATCTATCCTTGATAGACATTACCTCTCGAAAATAATCAATGAATGATACTACCAATCCTAGCTAGAGGGTAAGTTCGTAAATCCCTGCTAAACATGTCTGATCAAAGACAAAGTCATCATCAACCATCACCTAAAATGTATTCAGACACCAAAAATCTTGTATCATTTTAAAAAAGGAATTATGGAGGGAAACATTGAATTTTATGATTAACAAGACATAGGATATGATACTCGAATGCAAAATTAAGATTCCAAAAGAAAGAGATACGAGAGATAAAAGATTTATAAACTGGTACAGGTCAACTTTGGGCCCCAAATGACATGTGACCATGACCTATCACCAGGCCTTTTAAACCTTCATTCATGAGTACGAAAATGTCAATAACTACCCCTAGTTGTACTAGTTTTCTCTCATATTACATGGATTATCTAGCAATGATGAAGAGGGAACATTGCTCATCATTTTTCCATGAAGGGAAAATTTAATTATACTGATATGTCTACTTGAATGTCACATGATAACCATACGAATCACATCAATGAATTCCTTGTAGAAAAGAACATATGATAAACTCTTCATTTTCATGAATTAAACATATGTTGATGAATTTTCATCTCATCGCATCATACATGAATATTGTTACATGTGTTTAAGAACTCAGATCTTACATTTAGGAATGTATCATGATTTCATGTGTTATTGAGAAATAGGTGAGAATTTGGAATTTTTCAAACTACATGTCGTGTACTTCTAAGTACACTCCATGTACCCACATACCACATAAAACAGCATCTTGGGCGTGTAATGTCCAAGACATGGTCGTGCGAGGTGACATGGAAGACATCTAATGTCGAGGGATACTTGAGGAAAATTCAAGGTGTGTTCATTAACAGTACATGTCATGTAACTATTTTTTATTTGACTAATCAGAATGCGGTCACGTCTAACCCTCATATTATTCTTCTTTTGGACATTCCTCATGAAGGAGAATATAGAATCATTGATTATTTTCCAAGCCCCTGATCCATCATCCATTCTCCAAATCAAACACCATCAGTTGCATTTAAATCACATCGGTGAGTTTATGGATTTTATAGAGCATATCCTCTTGTAATTTTCTCTCTCTCATGTTATTCATGGTTGAACATTTTTGATGTTTTTATAGATATACATTGTTCTATGCCAAATAAAGTGTTGAAATTTGAGATTTTTCATCGTACAACATCAATTTAGGTGTTTTATATCCATTCGTTCATTTTCATTGAGTTCGTATTCCCCTTTTCTGATTACCCTTGTTTTGGGTATTTCATGTCAAGGAAATTAATCTCTATTTTACATGCCTTAGATAAGTCATTAGTTTAAGGGTTTTTTGTTGTGGTATTATGTGAAATAGTGTGGTTAAGGAATACCCCATGGGTTTTTACCTGTTTTAATGTTTAAGTGTGTTTGGTCTAGGTTTCTTATGAGGTAGATCTTGTTTCTATACCTTTCCTGATAATATAGAGTAAATTGTCTTTTTCTTGTTAAATGCTTGTTATATGAATTGTAATTATTTAGACATGAAGTAGTTGAGATTACATTGGGATTCTTGATATCATATATTCATGATTAAATTGGGCAGGGCTATAAGAAATTGGATTAGTTACACCACAGTGGTAATTGAATTTGAGGGATTTATCAGAGTGTCTGTTATATTTCATGCTACAAGACCACATGGGAGACTGACAGTGAGTTCTCCCTCATAGTGTCTATATTTTACGTTAGAGATTCTTAGATTGACTATAGTTATTGCAGAAGGAATATAGGTGGAATTGACGGTGTGTGCTTCCTTAGAGAGTCTATTCCTTTATTGCATTACATGGAAAAAGGGGTTACACTGTGTGAGATACCCATAGGGTTAATGTAAATATATAATATTTGTGATGAATCATCCAAGAAAAATAATAATCATGTATTTGGTAATGTTAGATAGTATTTAAAATACCTACTTATTATACATACATGATTAAATGTTGAACATGAAATTATTATTAATATAAATGGAAACTATATGATTGGTCACTTTTTTGCACTCCAAGTTTCTTTGAAAAATTTCCATTATTACTTTCTATATATTATCATTGATAGTTATGGAGATATATAAGGATGGGTTCCTACTAGGATTCACCTTGCACCATGTTTTACCATGCTTCTAGACCCAAATGGATTATATTGTTGAAAGTATATGTATGGGAATGCTCCCTTCATCAAAAGGTACTTGATTGTTGTGGAGTCGGAGAGAAAGGGACTATAATAGGGCTTGTGATGTTGTTGGGGTTATATTTTTTCCATTGAACATGGTTTAGTATTATATTTTCATCATTGTGAATTGTTCAGATCTATTCCTAGACATATGCGACATGCATCATTTATATATGTGTGCAACAATTGTTTATGTACTTTCAGTCTTCTGATGTTTACTTGTTGTATGGTATTAATTTTTATGTTATTGATTATTGATTGTTATTTTTTTTACAAACTCTATGAATGAGGGGACATATTCCCTAATTTTTCATCCAAGGCCCTCTCTACTTGTCGGAAAACATTGGCGTTTGGGAAAATGTGCTTGAGGCCATGTTACCAACTAGGGATAGTTCACCTTTTTGCAGCACCCAGAACCTAGACGTTACGAAGTGGTATTATAGGGATAGTGATTTTCTTCATTGTCTTACTGTTTGGATCCCATTGATATGGATATGAAGGAATATATAGTTCTAAATAAGTTGTTCCCATGAGTAGGTAACATGTGTACAATGAAATGTCAGTATCTCAATTATTGGAATTTCTATGGTTTTTCAATTATTATAGTAGATTTGATACCACCATTGGGTGATTCCCAAGATTTTTGAGGTTATGATTTATATCATTGAGGTTCTATTAAATTTTCAACCAGATGACATGAGAGTATGCCATCTCATGCATAATATAGTCTCTTTCTAGAGATCACATCTCATGCATTTTTTCATTCCATTTAGGATTCATTACTGATGGCATACTATTGTATTAGATGTTGTGCTAGATATGCATGTTGATTTGACAGATTTCATGATTGAATAAATTCAAATTTTATAGGGTATTGGAAAATTTAATGATCCATTTTAATCGGCATGAAACATCGATGCCTGATGTGTTATGGTCCCTCATGAATCGTAATTTGGTGGATCATGTAATAATTACACTATTATAATTTATGATATACATGAATATGATTCCAAGCATTTATTAGTAGGGAGTATAGTCCCCAAAGGATTTAAATATTGTAGTTTAATGCTACTTTTAGTGTTTTTTTGGTACCAGAGTTGTTTTTTAGGATTACTATTTGGAATAACAAAAAATAAACAACATGTGATGATGAATACATGCCATGTATCCTTCTGTCCGAGAAGAAACTGTTTTCCTTAATTATACATTGTGTACATTCTCTACACATCATGTATCCATATACTGTGTGAACATCCATGTGGGAAGAGGCATGTGTTGGAAATATTTTCTTGAACATTCCGTGCACTAGGCATACATGCCATGTTTTGGTGATCTGTGTATCTAGTCGTGAGAAAAATGACACAAATATGTGAAATCCTTCAAGTACATGTCATTCCTATCATATAAATGAAGTTTAGTTTTTTTCTAAGAGAACGGTGTAGTTCAATCCACCTATAAGTACTTGGGTAGGTGGGAACATTTAATTTCATGCCATGTCTCAAGGGGAAAACGTCAGGAGTATGGTGTGTTACATGACAAGGGTTGGTAGAAGTACATGTTCATGTAATGTCTTAAGGGAACTCACTGCGGAGAGTGAATACATTTTATTTGAAAATATTTTGTCTAAAAATAACTTGAATGATTATCCTTCGATATTAAATTTTGAACTTATATGTTTATATTTCATTAATCTTGTGCTGAGGTGTGTTCTTGAACTTGAAGAATCATTCCAATTTGTCATCATCTAGTTGTACGCTAGGTTCAAGGTGATGATCAGAAGCCAGAAATGGTAGACCAAGGACTTCTAGTAGATCCTCATGATGTGCCCTTAATGGCACCTGCAATCATTCCAAATACATATTCTGATGCATATTTCCATGAATTATTCTAGAGTATGATGCGGACAATCCTGGGAGAACTAAATCCTACCATGTCTATGGCAGAGTTGACACGAGTTTTTCAGTAGAAACATACTCCCACATTTTAAGGGGATGGAGGAACTAAGTCTGCCTAGTCATGGATAGAATTCATGTTATCAATCTTTGACCATTTGTAGGAACCACTTAGTAGGAGGGTGAATCTCGCGACATAAATGCTTCAAGATTCCACCACCAAATAGTGGGATGTGATATCGTAGGCAGGTCACCAGTGAGTTATGGATTAGGATGTGTTCCAGTGAACCTTATATGACTATTTATACCCAGATACATTGTGTGATGACTGATCTTGAGAGTTCATGGTTATGGAGATAGGTAATCTCTTAGTGATGGATTATTCATCTCGATTCATAGAGCCACAACGCTTCACAACCATTCTAGGGGTTGATGAGTTATTTCTAGCAAGAAATATTGAGGATGGTCATATGTATGACATATGATCTCAGGTGAAAATCTTAAGTTGAAATCCATATCATTAATTTCAACTAGTCGGTTATCATTGAGCTGAGCATAATGGATTCTGGAGCAGTGGGTCAGGGCGGTTCAACAATGAGAGTTGGTACCCTTCCGACAGATTGCATGAAGTGACTTAGGGAGCCTATAAATGGGGATATGAGTAGGATGTATTTATAATTAGGTATCCAGGTGGTGTGATACTAGTGTGGGAAGGGATGACATAAGAATAATCTATGCCTAAGAGACCCAGTTGACTGATGATCTAGAGGAAATATAGGACATCTTCATCATATCAACAATTCTTGCCTTTTAGTAGCTAGTGAGGGTGGATTTGTTTTGACTCCTCGTATCAAAGAAGGAACACTAGTTCCCCAGCATACTGGGGGTTAGAGTACTTCATGATATTCAAGAAGAGTTGGTGGTCTTGGACGTAGTGGTCAGACATAGGTTTTTTGACAACAATTGGGTGGATCAGTTCAGGGATCTCAGATAGGTTCACAGGGTCGTGGCATTGGTCAGGCTTTTGCACCGGAGTAGATCCAGTAGGTTCAATAACCTTGACCATCTAAAGTTAGAGGAAAAATTATGGTCTCCTTGGTTTTAAATACTTCTATTTTTGATACAAGGTCTTACCATATATTTATATCCATTCCTTTTGTGGAGAGCCTTGGGATCTGTATCTTTACATCTGTTAATATCAGGATGCTTGAATCTCTATTGGGTGTTAGAATGAATTGTGTAACATAGTGCAAGGAGTTCCCTCTTGAGATTGGAGTGTTTAATATTTTACGGGGCCTTTATTTCTTATAGATGATGTGTTGTGACGTCATTAACATAGTGGACTAGTTAGTTCCCTTCTAGGATGTTGTTGATTCCAATCGTTATAAGGTTATATTCTCATCGGCTGAGGGCAGATTGATTATACATAAGGTATGATGGGTTATCAAGATGATAAGAGCTTATCCAGAGCAACACAGGTTGAGAGGTGTTACATATATGATTTCCAGTATATATATGAATGACTTGGGGACTTCAAAAATGCAATTTCCTCCATTGGTCGATCATTTCTGGGATTCCTTTCCCGACGACCTTTCATGTTTTCCTTCTGAGCAAGAGGTATAAATTTCTATTGATCTTTTTCCTGGGGTAGTAAAAGTGTCTATTCCACCATATATGATGGAAACACTAGTGTTACTAGACCTCAATAAGGAGTTAGATGAGCTACAAGCAAAGGGATTCATCTGACCCAGTACATCTCCTTCAGGTTCGCTTGTCATGATTGTGAATAGGAGGATGGTACCCTCCTGATTTGTGTGGATTTTCAGAAGCCGAACCAGTTGAATATCAAAAACCGGTTTCCATTATTGGGAATTGACGATATATTTCATTAGTTTCTAGGTTCCAGAGTGTTCTTGAATATAGACTTGAGATCTGGTTATCATTAGTTGAGTATTAGACCATCAGATATACTTCTTACACCATTTCAGAGCATGTATGTTATATATGATAATGTGGATATTCTGTTTAGTCTCACAGAGGTGCATGTAGTTTTTATGGAATCAATGATCCGAGTGTTCCATCCATACATGGACTTCTTCGTGGTTGTTTTCATGGAAGATGTATTTGGGTACTCTAAAACTCAAAACGACCATGCCAACCATCTTGATATCATTTTGAGTACACAAAGAGAGCATTAGTTATATGCTAAGATCTCAAACTTCCACTTATAGATAGAGTAGATCATCTTTTTGGATCACATTATATCAAAGACTACACTATCAGTAGACCTAGAGAAAGTGAGAGTAGTTGATTCATAGGATAATCTAATGAAAATATTTGTGGTACAATGTTTTCTGGTATTGGTAGGTTACTACATACAAATTAAACATGGCTTTTCATGCATAGGAACACCACTAACAAGCTTTCATAAGATAGGTGCAATGTAATTGTAGATAGATTTCTGTGAGTAATTTTTTGAGGAGATAATAAGGAGCTTGAACTTTGTGCCGATACTATTTTTTCAAGAAACATTAAAAGAGATATATTGTTTACTATGATGTGTCAGGTATCATGATGGATGATGTAATTATATTGGGGAAGGAGTCGTTAAATACCATTCTCATCTTTTGGGTCCACATGAGAGAAATTAACTGACACACAATCTCGATTTGGATGTTGTTGTGAACGATTTACACTGCTGGAGATATTATCTTTTGAGAGAGGTTTTTCTGGTATTCCCATACCACAAAAATATAATGGTTATATTTACACAATGTGATCTCAATTTTAGAGAGGGAAGGTGGGTTGAGTAGATTTAGTATTTTAACAATGAGACTGCATATATGAAAGGTAAAAGCGACACAATGGTTGACTCATTGAGTATAAGGACCCATATACTTGAAGTACAAGAAGCCTAATGTTAGTGGAATCTTATGGCTCTGTTCATTGAAATGAAATTGGAGGAAAACGAAATACCTGATCCAATGATTCTTTCTTCAATAGTTATTACCTCCATACAACTTGATCGAGTGCGAATGAGGCAGCTATAATATTCTGAATGTTTTGTCCTACGAGATGGTGTATCAGGAGATGACCCTACTCATGGGTGGACCGTAGCAGAGGATGAGGTCTTGGGATTTCATGGACATGTAAGGGTGTCAGCTGACCTTTGTGAGGATATTATCCAAAACATTCATACATTATCTTGGGATGTTCATCCTGTTGTTACCATGATGTATCTACATTTACACCATCAATATTGGTTCCCAGGTATAATGAGTGATGTAGCTGGTTCTGTTATGAGATGTTCCACTTGTTTGCAAGTGAAGGCTAAGAATCAGTGACCGGTAGGGATTTTATGGCAGTTATCCTTTCCTAAGTTGATGTGGAATGATTCCTCGATGGATTTCGTGACTAGGATACCGAGATCGCCTCGAGAGAATGATGTGGTTAGTGTTGTAATCGATAGGATCATGAAGGATTTAATCTTCTTATTGATCAAGGAGATATTTAATTTTTATGAGAATGTAATGTTGTACATCAGAGAAATTTTATGTTTTCATGGTTTTTAGAAATCTATCATTTCTGATTGGAATGCCCACATTACTTCATGTTTATGGAAAGGGCTATAGAAGACTTTGCGTACAAAAGTACTTTTCAGTTCAGAATAACATCCATAGATGTATGGATAGTTAGACCACATGATTTAGGTTCTAGAGGATAGGTACTGAACATGCGTCCAATATTTTGGATGATCTGGTGAGAAGCACATACCTCTAAAGTATTTTTCAAACAAAAATAATTTTAAAGAAACTATTCAAATGTCACCTTAGGAGGCTTTGTACAGTAGGCCATGTTGATCACCCCTATCATGGATGGAGGACGGAGAGGCAGCTATACTGGGACATTGTCTGGTATAGGAGACCACAAATTATGTGGAGTTGATTTGGATGAAGATGTACACCGCATAGTCACCACAGAAGTCATATGGATAGATATGGAGACAACCTCTAGAGTTCGAGGTCAGATTCAGAATTTCTTATGTGTCACACCGAGGTTGGGTCACATGCGGAATAGAATATAGGGAAATATTTCAGTGTGATGTGTTTGATGGTTTAAGGATTTAGAGATAGTTAGGTTGGTTGCCTATTAGTTGCAGTTACCTCAGAGGTACCAGGATATGCATGACATATTCTATGTTTCTCATCTATGATGTTACTTTTCAGAACCATCTCAGGTTTTTAACCCATGGAGGCTGTGTTGGAAATAGAAGCATAGTTATAAGAACATCCTAATTTCATTTTTGATCAATGTGTTAAGGTTCTCCATGGTTGTTCAATTCTTTTGTTAAGAGTGTTGAGGCAGCACGTTTGAGTGAAAGACGAGACACGAGAGAGGGAGACTGATGTGCGATCATAGTGGCAGGAGATATTCGGGGATTATTCTTCACCACCTTATTAGTGAAATTTGGTGATGAATTTCATTAATGGGAGGGTTGTTTATAAGAACCCATATCTTCACTTTCGGTACAGATCATGATATCAAGTGTTATGGAGAAATATGGTAGATTTTGGAAATTTTTCAAGTACACCCAGTTTACCATGTTACCGCATACAACCACGTCTTGGGCGTGTATTGGCCAAGAACTGGCCGTGTGGGGTGATGGGGTATGCCACTAATGTTGGGGGAAGGTTGACGAAAATACACAGTGTGTTCATTAACAATACACATCATGTACATTTTATTCTATTTGGCTAATCAGACTAGGGTCACATTTGACACTCATATTCATCTACTTCTTGTCGTGCCACACGAAGGAGCCTATGGAATTGAAAAATCATCTCTGATCCATCAATATTTTCTCTATTCTCTGAATCAAAAACTGTATGCTCAATTGGAATCTGATTGGTGATTTCTTTGATCTTCTATTGCCTCTCCCTTGGTTTCTTCTCTTTCTCAAGTAACTCAATGTAAAATGATTTTGATGTTTTTTGGTTCTAAATAGTTCTTGGATGATTCAAGGGACAATGTTCAACATTTATCATCGTACAATGTCTTGGTAGGTGGTTATTTTTCATTTCATTGTTTATTTATGTTTATATGACATTGTTCTGATTACCTCTATTTCGTGAATTTCAGTTTAAGGAATGTAAAGCTCATTTTATCTCTCTTAGATTAATAGTTGGTTAATGGGTTTTTTGTTGTGGTATTTTGTTAAATTGATTGTTTAAGGAACACCCCATGGATGAGAATCGTTTTATTAACGTTTATGGTCTTTTAGTCTAGATTTCATAAGAGGAAAATATTGTTTTCATGCCTTGCTTGATATGATGGAACTGATTTCCTTTTTCATCTTTTTAAATGATTATGATATGCTTTGGGATTTTTTAGCCATGTAGTAGTAGAGAGTACATATGGATTATTGATATCATATATGAATGATTTAATATCATAGGGATGTGATAACGTGGTGTAGTTAGACAAATGGGGGAATTGACGTTAAGTGGTTCCACATAGTGTCTATTATATTTCATGCAATGAGACCATAGGGGGGGATTGATGGTGAGTTCTCTCTCAAAGTATATATAGATTATGTTATGAGACCACCGGGTGAATTGAAATTGAGTTCTTCCCAAGGGAGTATGACATTATTATGGAATGACTATAGGGGAATTGATGGTGAGTGCTTCCTCAGAGTGTCATTTCCTTTGTTGCATTACATGGAAAAAGGGGTTATAATGTGTGATCTACCTAGGGGGTTGATGTAAATATTTATTATTGGTGATGCATCTTCTAATCCAAAAATAAATTTTGGATTTAGTCCTATTAGTTAGTATTATAAGATACCTATTAGTGATACAAGCATTATTAATTTTTGGACATTAAATGCTAATGAAATTAAATTGAAACTATAAGATTGGTTACATTTGTGCACTTCTAGTATCCTTGCTGTATTTAGATTATTACATGCTATATATACACACTAACAATTAGGAACAAATATTATGGTGGTTTCCTACTGGGATTCATCTCACACCCTATTTGGGTTATTCTATTTGACACAAATAGATTATAGGGTTGTAGGTACAGATAATAGCCCATTCCCTTCATCATCAGGTACGAGATTACTGTGGAGATGGGGAGGCTTGGACCAAGATCAATCTTTTGATGCTACTATAGTTTACTTGTTTTCTTTTTCACTTGTTTTAGTATGTATTTACAGAATTTTGAGTTATTAGGTTGTTTTCCTAAACATATTTGAGAAGGATAATTTATATATTTTTCATTACGTTTTTTTATTTACATTCAATTTTTTGATATTTACTTTTCATACGGTATTACTGTTTCATCTACTAATTATTATTTGTTATAACACTATGATAACTCTACCAATGAGGGTATAGTTTCCAATCTATCACACCCAAGGCCCTCGCTACTAGTCACCAGCCTCTGGCATTAAGGGAAATGTATTTAAGGCTATGGGACCAACGAAGTATGGGGTACCTTTGGGTGGCACATGGAAGAGAGTCATTACAATGGGGTTCATGATTTATCCTGAAACACATCAAGAAGATCACACAATTTTGATTCTCAAGAAAACACACACCGAAAAATCATTTTATTCATTTAAAATGGATACCTAATGAAATGGTCAAATTTTACAACAATATACCAAACTAGGATTCAGGGTTCCCACACCCATATTTTCATTTATGTTCCTGAAAATTGGTTATGAAACATCATCATTGATGTCTATGTCCGGACGCTACTGAAATAACATCAATTGGACATCAGATTAAGAAATTTTATTTTAAATGTTATAATAATAATATTAATAGTAATATAATTATTATTATTTTGTCATTTCGTGGACCTGATCCATGAGCCTGAAATATAAAATTCTCAAACTAACCTAAAAAAGATCCCCCTCGATTTCACGGCCACGCATCCTAAAAATCTGCATCGAACAAACACTCTGTTTAATATTTATAGGGGTTTGAACCCACCTTGGCCAGACCTAACCCACATTGAACCCATCTGGACCAATACCTAAGCCTATCCTACCAACCCACCTCCTCACTGGCCTCCATTGCACACCACACATGGTCGCACCCCACACTGCTCGACCATCCCATGCTCTGCATCACCTCCTCCTTATTCACACCGTACAACCATCAATCCAAGTAGAAATGTAGAATATAATATAGATATTGAATTATTTTGCAGAGATCTGCACAGATCGATGATTTTCTCCAAGATTATTTTATGTTTCAGTGGGAAATAAGTAGTCAGGCTTTTCCACTAGCATTATCGCCTCCTCTGGTTCCAGAATCTTCAAACCATTAAAGGTCATGAATCCCCATTTCATGAAATTTATAGAGATACACCTCACTCGACACTTGGATTCCATTTCATAGTGTTTAAATGTTTATAAATGAATAATTTTTCCAATATGTGAAGAACATGATGAACCAGCAATCCCGCGATTGACTACTATATGGTTCTGTAAGTGTGTCCATCGTCGAGGAAAATCAATGTAGTTAAATTGATAATGAATCAATTTGGAAACCAAAAACCCAACTTGGTGATATAAAATCAAAAATATGAATCCTATAATGAATCTAGACCTATTTTTGCATTAACAGTGCTCTGATCTTCTTGGAGTTGTAGTGCTGCCACAATCTGTCATGATTCTGATGTTGATCTACTGAAGGAGGAATAGGGAGAGGTTTTGATGATTTTGGTATTATTGATCGAGCCCTTGGTCATTTTCTTAATATCATATTTATATAAATTACATATTTCACCCACCAACAATCATTGGATCCGAACATCCAAAACCTTCTTCACATTAGTTCTTGGTTAGGTAAAATGTCATATGACGAACCCAACAACGATCTCAGCTTTCCAATATGAGTCACCATTAAAATATTATTCCATGTATAATCCAAATAAAATATTTATTTTATTTATGGTTACATCTTAGATAACATTTTATATAGATGGTCACGGAAAAAATGTTTATCCCGTATATTGTAAATGACACATTTTAGACTCAAATGTTCGCTCAGATTTCATATCCAAGATTCGGTTTAAGTGATATCCCATCTACGTCATGAGTATAACATAATATATATTAAATATTTTTATTAAATTCATTTTGGGGACTCTAGGACTCAGAATCACATTCCATTTGAGCACCATGATCTGGAAATATTTGTAGAAATATTCCAAAGCCTTATAAGTCAAAAAAATGGGTCTATACTTATAGATTCAATTTTTTTTATATTTTTTATAACGTTTTATGGTTATTATTCTCTTGTATCTTGTTTATATTACATTATCTAAAAGTATAAAATAATATTTAATTGATTCTAGGATATATTTTTCTTAACTCGATTAGAGGTGCAAGATTACATCTCCACTAAATAGGGATGGGTTCTTTTGAGGAAACTATTTTTATAGATCTGGCATTTTATTATGATAAAATACATTTCTGATTATGTGGTATTATTGTATCTAATTTATTTTCATTGATTCTAATGGAGTCTAACAATTTTATGTTATTAATTTATGATGGTTTGGTATTTTTGTAGTTTTTTTGTAGTGGGTTTATTATGAGAGGGTTCCCATTATACCCCTCAATGTGATATTTTTTGAAAATAAAATTTTTTAATTAGATTATTGATTTTTTTTAATGAATAATAGAAGAAAAACAGATCCCACCATCAAAACATATCATTGATTTGATGTTAGCTTTACAATTTTATATTTTTATTAAAATAATTATTTTTCTATAATAATATGGATACATTCAAACATTTAATTTTTATTTCCAATTTAAAAGGATATTTTTCTCAATAAAATTTGTTGTAACATACAAAACCTTAATCGTTGACATTGAAATTGAAAGTGGGTTTTAATCTACCCTAGGTGACATTCATGAGACATCAATTATTGGAAATAAATTCAATGGTCTTCCTAAATAATTAGTGTCAATTTTCAAATTGAAGGTAAAATAACCAAACAATGAAAACCAAGATAACCAAACCACAATGTGATACATGAGTACATAATACAACTCAAACAAAACAAAACGAAACCAATAACCATATCAGATTAAATATGGAAACCAAAAAACAACATATGAGGAATACCATTTATAAGAAAACCCAAATACCCCAAATTCATCAAACATGAAATCTCCCAACATCTCCAAGATCAAAGATGACAAGTAACACCAACATTGTAACGGATAATCAATGAATGATTAAGATACCTTGACATTACCTATCTTTTTATGACTCATGGTAGTTACTACGAAGGGGGTGATTCTAAACATTGAAATATTTCTATAATGTCTTCGCAACTCAAAACCCTATGACAATAAATTATTAAATATATATATATAAATATTAAAAAAATTGAAATACATCATATCAATACCAAAATAGGTTTAAATGGAAAAAAACAATTCAAGATAATGAAAAATTTCTCATCTCATTTGGCATACCAATTACATGATTCAAAATGAACCCACAAATGAAATCCTTGGTGAAATTCCATACTCCTAAGTGGTATCTCATCAATTCATAATGTTTCACTATGTTTCCAATCTCCTTATTACACCCTGGAAAATTCCCCTTATCGAGGGTCAAATGTCTTATAACCAAATGGTACATGCCCCTTAATCATGGTCATGTGGAAATCAAGAACTCACACCAACAATGGATGATAGAAAATTAGGCCAAGACAATTCACCTAAATCATGTATTCATTAAATAATTTCAACCGGCATTTTACACTAATCAAAACCAATCTATAATATTAAAATCATCATTTTAGAATTATCAATTTTTGAAAATTTCAACAAAATCATTCAATTCTCATAACAACTAATAAAAATTGTCATAAAATTGTGGAATTTTTTTCTATATTTGGTAACGAATCACCAAAAAATACCCAGATCTAATAATGAAACATAAAAATTCAATCCATAGAACATCGATCTATCCACCGAAAAAATTATCAATAGTTAAGGGAAAGAGACAGATAATATATCTAACAACCACAAAGAGGTATACAGACATACTGGAGGTTCTTGATCACCAGGGGCATTGAAATTCCAAAAACATGCAACATGATTGATGAGAATTTACTCTCCAGAAATTGGAGATAAATTAATTCATAATTATGAAATATTAGAAAATTTAAATAAGTCCAGAGACATTAACAATGTTAGATCCTCAATTTTTTGATAAATAACTAAATGATTTATTGTTAGGGAGCATGGGTAGTTATATGTTTCACTAATTGTGCATGATATACATCATAATCAAACCCCATATAGTACTTTTATCCTTGGTAAGATTAAATATGCACCAACCACAAAATTTACAGTAACCCAAATGAATGAAGAGTCACATTTTGTATCTATAGAATTTGTTTTTTTGGTCCAAAATATGCACTAACAATCAACATCACTATTTCCCACTATTCATTCTTGCACTATTTCGTAAATGTGTAGCATGGTTTCTACTAATAACAAATAAACTGTGATCTAACATTAAGTCATAAAAAATGTTTCAAAACCAATCAGAGCCTCAAAAAATATAATGAAATCATTATATATCCATAAAATACATAAATAGCATTCATTGTAACTATATTTGGGGAACACAATTCTCTCAATGATTGGACTTTCTATTGCCAAAAAGTAGAAAAATAAAGATTTCATAGAAAAATTTCATCTACAAATCGAAAATTTCCTTTTCACGATCCAACATTTCATATTAAATTTTACTATTTTTCTGTAAAAACCACACAAATACTGATTCTTTTCCAATTGCATATATTATTTTTTGTAACCAAAATGTGTATCTTCATATGATCAATTGTATTATCCGGTTCATGTTTAATAAGATCCCATAAAATCAACTAGTAAGGATCATGTTGGTTCTTCTTAAATCAATATATAAGAAACACTTTATGTATTATATTAAACCTTGGTTGAATAGAACACAGATTTCCCACCCAACCAACTCATTCAATTAAATCAAAATGGATTGTGTATCAAGGAGATAACAATCTATTATTACCATAAATAGTGATTTCCAAGCCTTGGTTATTTTATATAAAACATGTCATCATTCACCTAAAATGAAAACAATCATCTATGATAACCTTCTTATAAATTTTGGCAAAATTGAGTCATATCCATTCTCATCCTAATTAACAGAATGATATATATTTTCTCCCCCACCATCGTACACCCAATCATTGATGTATCACTTGATTACACAAAAAAAGTGGAGAAGGGAATGGAATCAAACACAATGATTCTAAATTATCTTTATGTATCGAGGAATGGTAAATATTTTTGTACATGAGAACCACTAAATATATATACTCTTCCTAGGAACCATGAAATAAAATTACACACCCCCAATTTATATCATCTAATATTTTGATCAAACTCTCATATTTGATTATCCATTTTCGGATCTTATTACATACTCGTTGTCATTGATTGATAATGGATTTATATAAGAAATAAAAAAACAAAATTTTATCCAAGGTTCTCGAAAAAAAAAATCGAGGCATGAATTCCATACCACTTTACAACATACCAAATATTTATTTTGGATGGTTCAACCACCATAATATATTCATGAATAGAGATACAATGATCTATAATCTAGGGATGATTCAAAATTACACATATTTTATTATGATTACTTCTAATTAAAAATATACATGTCCTAATATCCCTGTATTTCTACTCTGACATTAATTAGTGAATTGGTATTGACGTCAACAATGCCAACTGTTCATTTTTCTTCCACATTTAATGGTGATATGTGGGGAATCTTAAAATAATATATATACTTCCCTTTTCATAAACACAATGAAAAAATATTATATCATCACTCTATACATCTTTTCAATGAATATATATATATATCCCATTTGGAATGGTGGTATGTATTATGATGTTGTTCCTGAAAACCCAACTGTAAAATAATATGATTTCAAATGCACAAAACTAAGGCACTCATCCAGCTTCCCTCCCTCAAAGGTCACCCCACCATATAATTTTCACTCCATATAAACATATTTAAGAACTAATATTTTTTCCCCTTTCAAATGATAAACCAATTAAAGAATTTGATAAATGGGAAGGGAATCACAACCTTAAACTTGTAACTACAATCCTGGTCCATGTTTGTTATGACTGACATTAGCCACCACTAATTTAATAATTCATTAGAATATTGTATATATGAGTTACTTATCAATGTATACAACAATAAATTACCATCACCCATTTTATACTTCATTTTTAATTCCAAAATGTGAGGGTATTGAATATATATTCTTTTCCTTATAATCATGTCACTTAATGAAACAACGTGTTTCTTGCACTCATAGTTCACAAACACTCCAAATTTATCACCAATAAATAATTACAGTAAGTCTTCAAATCATGGAATGTATATTTAAATTTTAGATCGTGTTTTGTGATGTTTTTCTAAAAAAAATCACAATATCATTGAACCATAAGCAATATCATTACCTACCATAATGGGAACACATCCCAATCCAAATTTATGTTAATTATAATAGAATACATATCCCTATCCAGGATCTATAAATGTAAGGATATGAGTCAATTTAATTACAACCATAATTCCTTGAAATTATTTTTGATATTCTTCGTTCCATTGGAATAAATCAACATTCAATTTTAATTCTCTAATAATTGATTCATATTGTGAAATGTCATGTTCAAAATTTCATTAGTGTCCATCCATGATAAGGAAACAATGTATCAAAAATAAATTCATCAATGGTATATGAGATATAATAACTTCTATCATTTCTTGATATATAAAAATGCATCCTTTTGAAATTACATGACCATGAATATTAACTTCTTATATACATAAATCACACACTAAACAATTTTTATACATTGGATCATCACGAAACATAGACAACCCAATAACATAGTGGGGCCAATGATCAACCTTTTTTCAAGAATAAATTAATATTTCATCCAATAACACATCCACATATGAGAACATATACCTTTTAATTATATAATTCAACAATTCCATAAAAATCGATGGTTCATTAATAAAACCTAATCAAATAGAAATGATCTCATAATGGGCCTATATTCTTCTAAAATATTTGATCAGAATATCCTTGTTCAGAATGATTAGCATGTGAAATCAAAAACTCACATCAATCTTAGAGAACAAATTTTATCCCTTCAATCGATTCAATATATCAATGGTTTGTTGAATATGATTATAATTATTTATCGTAACAAGGATTTTGAAATGATAATCTATACAAAGGAAAATAGTTACATCCTCCTAATTCACAAAAAGAACCTCTTATTTCCAATAATATGTACCTGGTTTGATTCCACCACTACATAAATACACATCCCACTGACGATTAAATTACTTTATAAATTGGGGATCCATATGATAATATTGAAGGAGAATTGGAGTGGTCCTTGGTTGGAGGTCAATCATAAACTCCACATGTATTTTTAGCTAGAAACAACATGGTATTTATAGGAATAAAATTATTGAATCAATTAAAAATGGTGGTATAATCTATAATTTTGATATCGTCAACTCATTCCAATGTAACAGTTGTCTACTTGTAAGGTATATTTTCATCAACCGATTTAATGTTTTTTTCTCATAAATCATCCACTTCCCTATTTCCTAAAAAAATATTTGTAAAAGAATCAAAAAAATATTTGATACTGACCTATCATGATGGATAATCGATATGGGACCCAAATTCAATCATCCAATCCATTCCAAGATTCATATTATATAATTCCATCACTATTGCAGGTGAATCAAATAACAACCCAGCCCCATAATTTATTATTAAAATCACTAAAAATTTAAATTATTTATACATTCACTGTCCCATTGGTGTTGGGATTTTCAGAATATAATTAATCATCTCAACATGTAAATAAAAAATATAAAAAACACAAGAAGAAAAATAATTAATGGGGTCATCGCATAAATAAATATTGCATATGGGAATAATTCAAAATAGTATTATCTCTCACAATCAATGGCCCAATATATCATCCATGATCACATGATCAGCTCCATAAAATTGTTACTCAATGCAATTTTGTATTTATTACCCTATTTATATTTCATTTTTTGAGGATCCATGGTGTTTCTCAAAAACCATCGATTTATTGGTACAATTGAAGATATTTTTATACTTCCATATTCCCATAAAATTATAATATTCATGATAAACATGATTTCTGTATCAAGCACATGACCTTGGAGAACTATAACAATAGGGATGATTCTATTATATCTTTTTACAATTTTGAAATTCTCTAGGATGTTCCTTAAAATATCGCTTCATATTCTCAAATGAACCACACCAAAAATATCTCATCATACTCCTTATTCAAGGAAAAAACATTACCAATACCTTTATATGAATCATATATATAAAACTCTACCCTAATAATTGTTTCCCCTAATCCACTTGATCCCAACACTAGAGTTAACACATGTTTCTATGTGAATAAACATGATTCCTCTGACCTAGTTTCCTGATCTATCTATTTTTTCCATCATCACTCGATTAACCATTTCTATATAACCTGGTATATAGTGTACAATAATCATTGAGATAATTCATGACATCTAACCCCATTCAAAATAGTGTGCCTCCTACGATGCACTTTTAGTTATTTATAGGGAAAAATTATCTAAATTTATAAACATAGTTTCACACTCTATTACAAATAGATTCTCCTCCTTCAAATAAAATAGGGATAATGCTCTAAAAAATCAAATGTGTGAGAAAAGAATTGTTTTATTAAACAATTTATCAAATTTATCCTAAGAATATCATGTTCTATTTTATCTCAAACATTAAAATACCACCACATTAATGCTATATCCTAAAAAATATAGGTTTAAAATAACAATTGTATATTATCTACTATTCCATGGAAATTGATGATTCATATAATCATATTCAGACACACTTATTATTTTTCAAATTATGAATAACCATTAATGAGGGTGGATTCTACTTATTTACTAAATCGAATGATCCACATTCCATTGTTTATACTTTCTATTATATCTATCCAGGACATGAGAAACCATTATAATTGTCTTGACCCTATGACGGTTCCTATGTGTCGTTGGTGAATCCACATTCATAGAATCCACTTATATTTTGTTCCTCTATCGCTTACATCTTTCCATTCACTATAACCATAAAATATACATTTAGTCTCACTATTTATCATCTAAATAATTATCACAATAAAATCACCGCATTTAACCGTAACATCATGTTGATTTCCAAAATCATATTTGTCTTTAATAATTAATTATAACCATAGTCATTTTACCCTATAATCCATTTCCAAAATACCATATTTTTAACCAAAAACTAAACAAAATAAAAAAGAATAACATTTTACCATTTCAATTAATCCTTAACTCATTAATTATTAATATACTCCTAGTGGGAAGTCATTAAATAAATGCATCTCATGAATACCACATCTTGTAAACCCTTGATGATTAGCTGTCAACTCACCAATAACATTGGAAAAACAATTAGGTAATAATAACATTATTATAAGTTGAATCTTTTAAAAAATAGATTATATATTCCTTTTTATTATATACAGTTAATTTTCCAACAATCATACTTTATTCCACCATACCAAAGTTAGGTGGAAATACCAAGATTGGTATGTAAGGATTTGATAGACTGGTATAATCTTTTACAACACTCCCCTAACCTATTTTCCTTAGAAGTGGTAATTTCTGTTAGTAAGGCTTTGGTGAGATCCCCCAAACACTATGTTCCAGAAATAAATTTCATGTGAAACAAAAAAAATTGGTTGAGAATTATTCCATTTGAATATAAATAATATGTATCAAGATAACCATTGAAATTAATGCTCTATATGATGTATGAGTATTATCATAAACAAATGAAACCAATAACCATATCATTGTACGTTAGGATACCAAAAGATAACATCCATGTATAAAAACAAAACAAAAATATACCCTAAAGACATCAATAAATAATCTCAACTCCTTATACAAGATACAATATGAAAATCCACACCCATGGTATCCTGAAGAATAACTAATGAACTAAAAAAATTATATTACTTGTTGACTAATTTATCACATATTTAAAAATTTAGTTGTTCCCATGCAGAGGGTTAGCCTAAAATTAGTAGTATATCCCCCAATGAATTCCTAAATCATTCCACTATTAAAAGAAAATATCATGAAAAATTATATAACATAGATTAAAATAATTTAAATTACATTAGTTCAATACCAAAACAGTCATATATGGAAAAGAATAAAAAAGGGTTTAAAATATTTCTAATATCATTTGGTTTATCCAATACATTATAATGAAAACACCCACAAATGTATTAGAAGGTGGATGTTCTACACACATTCTCATTCTCTCATCCATCCACCATGTATTAAATAGGTTTCCAATCTCATTGTTCCCGAATGACTGACCCAACTTATCGAGGTTTATATCTTTTATTCCCCAATGGACCACCCCACTTTTTTAGGTTCACGATGAAATTATGAAATCACACCAACTATGTTTTTGAAAAACATAGGCTGATCAAATTCACGTCGTCCAATCACATAAAAAATAAATTCTACCAATGTTTTCCATTAATACAAACAAATCCATAATTTTATAATCACTATTTTAACATTATAATTTTATAACATTTCCTAGAAAACCATCTAATTTCCACAATTTCCCAAAAACCATCCCTAAATAGGATTCCACCAAGGTTCATCCTGTCATTCAAAAATACCATTTATTTCAACCTAATTAATTATGTTATAATCATGAGAAATTGATATGGAATCCACCAACATCACAAATATTGAAGAATGTGAAAAAATGATCAAATGAATCTATTGATATGATAAAAAATCACTATTAATTTTCCGTATACAACCATTAAACATTAAAATTACTATCATTGAACATGGATCAAAAAATATAATATATGATCTAATGATATAGGAAAGATATGGAGATGATATATAGAAATAACATCCATGAACATAGCCTTGCTGGAAAATCTGTATCTACAACAACCATTAAATGCCTATAGATTTCTCTCAAACCTATGGGAATCACCTATCAATAATTTTGAGGAAAAATAAATCGGGATTATGAATGAATATACAATTCAAATGTAACTAGGGAAATAATACAAGTTAGACCCATTATTTTTGATCTAATATAGCTTAGTGTGTGGTTAAGTGTCACAGTTATCCAAACTGCGTGTTAACTTTAGAAGATATATTGTGCCAATAATCCACTAATATGGTTAGAAAATACTTATGTGAACTATGTGTATTGAAATTTCCTAAATGATAATGTCCTAATATAGTTTATCCAAAAGATCCTTATGATTTGGATAAATCATGCCCCAACTATGCACCTTCCAATTGTACCATGTTTTATCATGCATGATTTCCTATATGTGTTTAACTATTTCTACTAACCATACTAAAACCATGAACCTTGATTAAATCCCCCAACATGATTCAAAACCACATGAAATCTCCAAAAACATGACACAATCATTATATAAAAATAAAATAAATAAATAAAGGGGCATGTACATGAAACTAGGGTTTCAGTATTTCTATGGATATTTTAATGAAATTGTTTATATTGGATAACATCCCTCTATGTAAATTTTCTATAATAGGGATATTATCCAATGATACCATATGAGTTGATTCATTATGAACATTATGAATATTGTGAGGAAATTTATTTTAAAACCTCTTATTTTCCAGGGGATATGAAATGATGATATAATGATTTCAAATAATATTTCATACATTTTAATAGACTAAGATTATATTACTTATGAACCTAGAAATATATTTCCATCCAATAAATACTATAATGATCCGGAGTTAAAAAACTCAAAAGAGATTATGATTATAAAAATATCAAATTACATAATTGATTTAAGAATCTAGTTAGAGATATAACATTTAATAAACTCCTAGTATAGGGTTTATTCGACTATATTTATGTTTCTCCTCTGTGAATAATGGAATTACACATTTTTTATAATTCAATTACCATTGTACGAATCCAATGATATTATCATGATAAATAAAATTATTTATCAAAATCATTCCTTTGACAAGTTCAAATTATTATCAAGTATTATCATGGCTCGTGATTTTTTTGATCTTTCAGTCTAATGATTTAGTTTTTTTGAAATGTTAACACTTTATCCTGATTCTAATGACATTGATCTATGATATATTGTTTATAAACACTTTAGTTTATGACCATGTAATATTACCCTCATGATTATTTAACTGTTTCATATGATCATTGATTGATCACGTCATTCATTACCATATAATATTATCTAAAAATATCTTCCATTATATTAATTTATTCAATGTTATGAATAGTTTATTTTGGTATTTTATTTCACATAATGACACTATATGAGCTTATCACTGTTAGATATGTTAATTATTCGTCATTAAATGTTTTTATTGTTTTAATATCAATTTTTTTTAAAATATATGGTTTTAGGGAATCTTAAATAATAATATATTGTAAAATTTCAAATAATAAATTCAAGTAATATATATTTATATATGTTATGTTAGGGTCAACTAAAGAAAACATTTTCACACAATATTATAGAATAAAATTCTCTACAAATATTTTAGATATATTTTTAGATACCACAATTACTATGGATTTATACAAAATAGGGTAAAAAATAGGGTTCATTAATGTAATAGACCAATGTAGAATTATTCATCTATATTTTATAGTATCATATGAAAAATAACATGAAATTCCACAAGGTATTTACCTACAAATACGGGAATTATATCTCTATGTTTTAAAACAATTTCATTAAGAAATAATGTATCTAATAGATATGATATTGTTATAATAAACTTATGAATATTTTTATCACATTATCATCATATATCCCACTAAACATTAAAAATATATGTTCTTCAGTCATGTTATGTAAAGAAAACTTTCCAATAATAATATATAAAATCATTTTTAATACATAACAATAGGTATACTACAATAAGAACATAAACTATATATGTATTTGGTTCCAGGAAGACAAAAAAATATTTATTTTAAAAATCATATTCTTATGAAATTCTTTATGAATCATTATCCCATATTTTATATTAATTATGAAGAGATCAGTGGTAAAAATATATTTGAAAAGTATATAAATGTAGTAGGTAATTAAATCTAATATAGAAAAATGAATGATGAATTATATTATGCTAAATATAAACCTTATGTGATTCTATATTTATAGTATATCTAATTATAGTTGATTATATTCTTATTATATATTATCAT
The DNA here is from genome assembly GCA_963277665.1 of Viscum album. Taxonomy (NCBI): domain Eukaryota; kingdom Viridiplantae; phylum Streptophyta; class Magnoliopsida; order Santalales; family Viscaceae; genus Viscum; species Viscum album. The sequence continues at coordinate 1,387,381,717 of OY728122.1, forward strand.
TTTACACAAAATTAGACTTTAAGATTCTCATTCCTTTGATAGGTACCTCCTGGTTATGATCCAATCAATTTTTCATTACTCTCCTTTTTCTTTTTTAATTAGGAATAATATACAATTAAATAATTTAATCTAGACTATTGTTCTTTTTTGAAAATTTATTGTGTAACTTATAGATTTTATAGTATATTTCTCATCATATTAATTTAATTTCATCAATAGTTTTTGATAGACAAAACCTGATTCTAAATAACCATAAAATATTATAATGTTACAAAATTACCATTAAATTGAATTAATGAATATGAATGACTAAATATTTGAATAAAATAAGTATAATTATATTTTGAATTCATTTATTCTGATAAATAAGTTCTCAAATTTTATTAAAATTGTTATGTGTATAAAAAATACCTTATCCTAAAAAATGTGTTTCATTATTTTTTTGAGATAATAGTAAAAATAATATCATCCTCGTTATTGAATCATTATATAAAAAATTACATAATAATATAAAAAATAACAATGAGTAAACTATTGAGAAGATTCTGGACTGAATGATTTTCAATTAATATTGATAAACACATTCTTATATTGAGAACATTCTTTTCATTTCGTGAATTTAAAAGGATCGTTATTTTCTAAAATTATTGAAATGTGAAATTCATTAATATATATTAAAAATAATCTTATCATGGTCATTGAAACCAATTTATTTTGATATTTAGGTATGAAGTGATTTTATACTTATGAAAACATAAAAATCATCTTTTCCTCATATTTTGATATATTATTTTGAAAATATACTATAAAACATAACAAAATTTATATTTATATTTTTTTTAGTATTTTGAAATAATATTATCAAATTTTATAAGTTGCTCAATTTTATTATAGTTCTTTATGAATAGTATTGGTGGTGTGTCTTTTTCATGTCTATAAGGGTAAAATTGGTAAAACAATGTTGCAAAATTAGGATAATGTATAAAAATCAACTAAATATTGAAATTAATTCATTGGATAGATGAAATTTGACTATATAAGTCAAAACAAAAAAAAATTTCATTTTCTTGTTATTTTGTATTGATAATATAATTTATATTTTTTTATTAATGAAAATTCAAAGCAGTCCCTCTCTTGAAATTAATACCTCTAAAATTATTTCGTAAGGATAATGATATAATATTTTTAATTATAAATTTTAATTAGAAATAATATTTAATTTTTATTATCATTGTAAATCATTAATAATATGCATTGATTTAATTATTAACTAAAATAATTGCTCAATTGTTAGAGAGTATTTAAATAGTTAATATAAAATGAAAATAAATTATTTTTAAAAATTTAAATGCAATACAATATGGGTGAATAATTATGTCCAAAAAATAGTTTTAAAAAATACAACATGTTATATATGTTTGAAAGGGTTTCAAACAGATTTCATGACTATATTATGTAATTAAAATCATATTAAATGTATAGTATAAAAATATCATTAATGGGAATTTATGTTAAATAAGTTTTTATTAAATTACTGAAAAATAATAAAATTTTAAGAAAAAAATTACGAATATAAATATTACAAAATCTTTCCAATTATCCACTTGTGATATCTTTGTTAATATATATTTAAAATAATAACCCATAAATACCACAAAAATTTAATTCATCAGTTAATGATTAAATATGATATCAAAGAGGCAAAACTAAATGATAAAGTTGAAAATGACCAAAATACATACTCAATTTTATTTTTTAGGATATTTAAACCATGAAACTATTTGTATAATCTCTAGTCATTTGGAATATTTTTTATAAATAATTATGTAGTTATATTTTAATATTATGAAAACATCATGTGTGTGTTTTCCCACTAAATTAAAAGGATTCCCCATCTATCACTTCATTCCAAGAGATCATACCATATTTCATTTTAAAAACCCCCAATTTGCTTCTAAAATTCCCTACCCATCAATTATAGGTCATGTTATTCAAGAAATATAGATCATGGGTTCCTTAAAAATTTATCGAAGTGATGCTTATGAATTAAGAGTTATTCATATTTCTATACCTATTAAAATTATATATTCTTATACAACCTCTAAATATAAGATTTTCATCATAAATTAATCAATAAATTATACAAAATATAAATAAAATTTTCTATTATTATTGAAATAAATTTATCCAATATATTTTAAAACAACTTATAAGTGAATATATATATAGTGCATATGTGTCGGCTACCTCTTCCATTTAGTTATATAATTAATTATCATTTTCCTTCATTATTGGGTAGTTACTATGATGTGTTCAATGATTACATTTTATATTTATTATTTAATTTATACTTATTAATTGTTAATTATTTTTTACTATTCGTTCATTTTTTTCATCCAAAAGTGAAATCAATGTTTAAGCATGTATACGTCATACCATAATATAAATAGTGTAATTAGGTTTTCAATATCTCTCTATTATGTATAACTAAATGTATATACATAATTAATAAATCTTATATTTATATCATGATTACAATTATGAATCATTTTTAATTGTTATCAATGTACATGGACTGGTACTATCAACATGAAATCATGATGTGAAACATTAATGTTACAAACATGAAATGATAACTTTTAAAAGGGTATTAAACATTTATATATGGTTCATATGTGGTATTATATTTATGTTAATTAATCTAGTATATTATTTTAATAAATATCAAATTATTATAATTTTTTTAAATAACCTGAAATGAAACTCGAAATTTAGGTGAATGAATTGTATCACACATTTATTTTGATGAGAATGATTCCATATTCACCACATGTTTATTTTTGTTGTTCAAATACAACCAATGAATGAACCTTATTTTTTTATTAATTAACATAATGGGGATGAAAATATCCAACTAATGTTTTCTCTTTCAATGTGCATATGTTTAAAATGTTACCAAAATGGTAAGATATTTGTGCCTTAATCGAATTATAATATATATTTTTTGTTCTAGAATGTCTGTTAAAGTAATTTAGATTATAAATCACTAATAATTCCAATGAAATTTCCAATCCTTTAGTTATGTATTTATAATAAATTTTTTCAATTATTTTTCCACAATTTATGTACCCATTATTGAAGGATACAAGAAATTGTTTTCCTATTCAGCAAAAAATCCATTTTCATCAATGTATATGTATTGTAACTGTGTTTTATAAAATTTTATTACTATTATTGTAACATCCAAAGTAAGTAATGAATAAATGATATTTTTATCTATGTATATTAATGATTAAGATAGTGTTTTAGAGGCTTAAAATGAAAATAAATCCAATCTTAAGCATGGAATACACTAATATTCTTAAAAGATTGTTTTACTGCCTTATGATGGAAAATGCTTTTTAAATCTATATTTTGAAAATTTTATAAACTATGTTTGTCAAAATAAACTTATTCTTTATGATTGGGACATCAATATTTACTTTGTGTGAATTTTTGGTATTTTTCTGACAATGTTCATTTTTTAATGAATAGTGAAAAATACTGCATTTTACATCAAAACTGCTTTTTAATCTAATTTATTTATATGATTAGATTATCTTTTGAATTGTTATTAATGTGTAATATGAATACATTTTTACCATTTAATCCAATTGTTGTCATTGGAATCAATTTCACTTTGAAATTGGACTTAAACTAGAGTCAATCTTTTGATACTTATTGTTTCATAAAAACACGCTATTTGCTCTGACAGCGGGAATTAATTATTAAATTAATTAATGTGACTTATATGTTTTGAATTTTTTAAACTAGACGTCATTTTTGAATTTGGAATATCAAATATATATTAGGGTGAATTTTTGGTAATTTTCTGAAAAACTTCAATTTTTGATGAATAGTGAAACCACTAAGTGGTACTTATAAAAATTGATTTTCCGTTTAAATGAAAATTTGCCATCATTGTGTTTTTACTTTCAAAAATCCTACATACATGGTTGTCATCAAGAAGTAAAATTTGGTTCAATGAGATTATAATAATTTTTTGGTGAATAGTAACTTATTAACTTCTTAATCGCGATTATTGGTAATTAGTGTAGTTTAAGGTAAAAATAATGCTTTAATAAAATAAGATGAGCTTGAAACATGTCCTACCCTCATTGGTTGTGTGATGGACGACCAAGAAAAGCCATGGGTCAACTTGGGGACCCCATGGAGACACTTTGGTTGGGAAATGACATAAATTACTTTTTATTTAATGTAAAAGTAAAAACGACACAAACATAATATGTTTTACGAAAACAATTTTTACATGGGGTTATAAAGATCATATTTTTGATTATAAATAGTCATTGGAAAGATAAAAATATTTCCTACATCATAGTATTTTTTTTATAATTTTTATACATTAAATAAATTAAATTATTTATGACATAATAATGATGCAGCGATGACATCATTATTTGACGATTTAAATAAAATGGAAAGATAATGTAAAATCTATGAACTAAACATGTCCAAAACCAATTGGATGAGTGGATTTAGAACCCTTATCACCTTATACACGAATTATATCAATGTGGGACCTTTTAAAACCGAAATATTTTTTCAAATAAAGTAATATTCCTTTACTTTCCAAAAGTGCCCCTCCTCTCCTCTTATAAAAGGCCCCCACCTCTACCAAATTTCACACACTCCTCAAGCCTTTGGCTCGGACAAAACCTGCCCATTTACTCTCTCCACATCCCTCTCCTCATCCTAGAGGATTCACTTTGGGCAGAATCCTTTCAAAGGAATCCTTTAGGCTCAAATCAAAAGGAGTTACACTTTTAAAGGTAATTCATTCTCTCATGTTCAATTGTTTTTTTGCTTCTCCAACCCCCTAAAATCTTTTTATTTACTTCTTTTGTAACAACACCAGTATCTTCAATATACTAGGATGTTGTTATAAGATTTATTTGAGCTACACTCTCACACAACTACATGAAATGGTTAAAGAACATACGGTTTCCGTGGATGGCGAAATTCGGCCTCCCGAAACGATGATTGTTCAATACTCATTTAACACCTTCAAAGGTGGCCATTATGATGTCGCAATTTATATATATGATATATAATATGTTTATTCTTTCCTTAAGCTTCTGTTTTTTTTTCATTTTGGGCGTACCTTTATGGTTTCCATTATGGGTAAACATGATATCTTCATTTTAGGAAGTGCAGACTACTGCCCCCTGAAAGTGATTTGATTCGTTAATACCATATGTGGGATGTGTAAAAGATAAAGTTAATGATATTATATATTTTATTATACTGGGATTATAATATACTCTAATATCATTATGATTCCATTCCAGAAAATACGAAATAGAAATGGAAGTAGCGTTCATGCGTACGTACGGCTTACCGTCTCCATGAACGGTGCATTTCATTTCTTACCTCTGAATGTGATGTAATATTATAAATACTTGTATATGCTGAATATATATGATATATATGTTATCCAAATCATTAATATAATTCTGTATATAACGAACCTTTGACCAAATTAACAACATGTAAGTGTAAGAAGTCTATTTTTGACTTAAGAACCAAATACCGACAAAATGAACACTATTAACTCAAATGATTACATGATGTTCATAACATGGTATAAAACGAATAATGAACTTGAAAAAGGATCATAAGCAAGTAGATATTATCTCAAGTAGATTATTCAGGAGAATAAAGAACGGTCGGGTCAAGTCGGATACGAGGTATGGGACTTCGTCTCAATCTCCTTTCATTGAGGAATATTTTATTTTATACCCAACTTTATTTTATACGGTGTATAAACCCCTTTGACTTTTACGTTTATTCAAAAGGAATATTTTTTATACGAAGCGTTTACTAAATGACAAAAGGGAATGTTTTTGTCGTACGTATGCGGTGACAATGACTTCTCCGCCGTCGTGATCGTTATTTGAGTTTCGGCTTCCTCTACAAGGCATACCTTATTTTTAAAAGAAAAATAAATACCATGTTTTACTTTTATTTTATTTTGGTATTGAAAATGGTTTTCATAATGTTTTTAGATCAATGTGTTGTATTGATATCTCGTGATTGAAATGTGGAAATTTTATGTTTCCTTTATGCATGTTTTATGTGATATGATTATGTTATGGTTCTTGGGCATTATTATGATGATGGGTGGTTCCATGATAAACTAAGGGCGGGTGAGCCCGATATAGCTCTCCAATACATTGGGTAACATGAAGGAGTGAAATGTTAAGGTTTCTCCGAAGAGATTTAGGGAATATACTGTGATGGGTATTCCAATCGTAACCAAGAGGGTTACTCCCTACGTAAGAATGCTATGAATTCCTCAAGTTACCTTTATGTCTTATGATTTCTATGATTTATTCATGATTTTATGAGGTATGTTAAAGTGCCTATGTTTTATGGGTAAAGTATGATTTCATTCTTATGTATATATGAACTCATGTTTCCTTTCCATGTTTTTATAACCCATAATGATCTTTTTATGCCCATCCCATGTTTTTTTGAAATGTTTTTCACAGGTCAAGGGAATGGTACATGATATGATGATAATTTCAAGGAAGTGTCAAGAAATAATCCATGTTTTATTCTAAATGTGTTTCCATTGATGGGAATGAAGAATACTATCTTTATGTAACCACTTTGTTTATATGTGGAATGTAATGAATGTTTTATGATCTAATTCTCTAAAACTCTAAACCCGAAAAGATCCTCAATGTGTAATCTTGTAATAACTCAAGATTAAGTAATGTTTAAGGCTGGGGCCTTATAGTTGGTATCAAAGGAAGGTTTAGATAACTTTAAGAGTTAGAATTCTATTAAATGATTATCCAAAAAACAAATTTCTTTGATATAATATAGTGTTTGAAGATTACCATGTTGCTTCATCTAAGACATGTTTGTTCAGAATGGTTTTCCGCAGAGGAAACAAGGAAGCAGTGCTAGGAAGGTATACAGAAGGAAATAACCTTCTGAATCAGCATCCAGAAATGGTTGGAATTGGAACTGAACAGTTTTTTGCAGTAATGGCGCAGTTGACTCAAGCGATAAATGGTGATGGTATCCATGCACGAGATCAGCCAGATCAACCACAGAGGAACATGTCAGTAGTGGAACATTTCATGAGGCAACATCCACCATCATTCAGAGGATCATCTGACCCTGTGCTAGCTGAAGGGTGGATTAAAGCACTGGAGAAGATTTTTTATGTCATGGGGTGTTCAGAAAATCAAAAGGTTAGTCTTTCTATTTACCGTTTGGAGGGTGAAGCAGATCAGTGGTGGTCTATGGTTAAAAATATCAGGGACGCCGATGAGATTGATGCTCTTGACTGGGATGAATTCAAAGGTATGTTTCTTGAGAAGTATTTTCTTAAGGCTATTCGACTTAGGATGGAAAAGCAATTCTTGGAATTGAGGCAAGAAGAATACTCAGTGGCTGCCTATGAAGAAAGGTTCACTCGATTGGCAAGGTATGCACCAAATTTTATCTGAGACCTTGATAGTAAAATCAATCATTTTTACTCAGGATTAAAGCCAAAATATCGAAGGGCATTATCTTCTCGTGAAATTAAAAGTTATGAAAATCTTGTTCGATGTGCTGAGAAGGTGGAAATGGAGTTTGCCGATGACCAAGTGTTCTATAACAACCAGCAGAAGAAGAGACCGAGGTGGCAGGAGAAAGGTAAGAATTCTTCAAAAAAGTCTGATGGTAAGAGAACTAAGTTTCCAGTTTGTGATAAATGTGGCAAAAGGCATGCTGGGGAATGTCTTCTGAATTCTGGAAAGTGCTACCGATGTGGTAATATGGGACATAAGGCTCGTGATTTCCCTGAAAAGAATCAAGGTAAAGGTAAGAACAAGTTTGATTTAAAGTTAGTGAAATTTTATAAGTGCAATGAGATGGGTCACTATGCAAACGAGTGTCTGACAAAGAGATTGAGTGATGGGAAGCAGTTAGACTACAAGGAGAAAGGGGTGGTGAAATCCTTTTCAACTACTTCAGTAGATGTCGGGCCATCAAATGAAGTTGTATCAGGTACTTTGTTTGTTTTTTCAGATTATGCCAGTGTATTGTTTGATTCAGGGTCTACACATTCTTTCATATCTGAAACCTTTTCTAGTAAAATGGGAATACCATCTCAAGAAATGACTCCTGAACTTTTGGTAAAATCACCTGGGGGAAATGTTGAGGCAAAAAGAATTTATAAGAAACTTCATATCCTTATCTGTGGAAAGAACCTACTCGCAAACCTTATTGTTCTACCTCTAGTAGAGTTTGATGTTATCCTGTGTATGGATTGGCTCTATATTTACCATGCTAAGATTAATTGTAGAGCTAAATAAGTTTCTTTTTAGAAAGACATTCAGTTTGTTTACAATAATGAACCCTTACTTTTGATAACATATCAAGAGGTCGAGAAACTTGTAAAAGATGGAAATGAATGTTACCTTGCACACATCATTGAAAATAATGGAACTGTTCAGATTAATGATGTGCCAGTGGTAAATGAGTATCCTGATGTTTTTCCTGATGAGTTGCCTAGAATAATACCAGATCGGGAAGTTGAGTTTACTGTTGACTTAGTTCCTGATGCTAAGCCAATTTCAAAACCCCCGTATCGAATGGCACAAATTTAACTTTTAGAGTTGAAGGAGTAATTGCAAGATTTATTAGAGAAAGGTTTCATTAGACCTAGCACATCACCATGGGGTGCTCCTATTTTATTTGTTAAAAAGAAAGAAGGTTCTATGAGACTTTGCATTGATTATAGATCCTTGAATAAAATCACTATTAAGAACAAATATCCTTTGCCTCATATCGATGATTTGTTTGATCAGCTCTAGTGAGCCCAGTTTTTTTCAAAGATTGACCTGAGATCGGGGTACCATCAGCTGAAGGTAAAGGAGGCAAATATTCCAAAGACCGCATTCCGTACGAGATATGGCCATTATGAATTTGTAGTAATGCCTTTTGGGCTAACCAATTCACCTGCTGTATTCATGGACTTAATGAATAGAATTTTCCATGAGTTCTTGGATAAGTTTGTGGTGGTTTTCATTGAAGATATTTTGGTGTTTTCTAAAAGTAAAGAGGAGCATGAAATACATTTAAGGGTTATCTTTCAAACCTTAAAAGAAAAGAAATTGTATGGTAAATTCAGCAAGTGTGAGTTTTGGTTGCAAAAAATTTATTTCTTTGGTCACATTGTTTCTAAAGATAGAATAAATGTTGATCCTGCAAAAACAATAGTTGTGGAAGAATGGCCAAGACCCCCAAATGTAACCGAGATTCATAGCTTCCTGGGTTTGGCGGGCTATTACAGAAGGTTTGTTAGAAATTTTTCACGGTTATTTTTTCCAATGACTAAGCTAACTCGGAAGGGTGTTAAGTTTATCTGGACAAAATAATGTGATGATTGTTTTTAGGAATTGAAAAGAAGATTGGTGAATGCTCCAGTTTTGGCACTACCTTCAAGGAATAGTGAGTTTGTTATATACAGTGATGCTTCATTGAAAGGACTTGGTTGCGTCCTAATGCAGAATGATCAGGTAATTGCTTATTCTTCACGACAGTTGAAAACTCATGAGGTAAATTACCCTACACATGATTTGGAATTAGCTGTTGTTGTTTTTGCTTTAAAAATTTGGAGGCATCATTTGTATGGAGTAAAGTCTGAAATATATACCGATCACAAAAGTTTAAAGTATATATTCACTCAGAAATAGTTAAATATGAGACAGAGGATATGGCTAGAATTAATCAAGGATTATGATTGTAAAATTCATTAACATCCGGGAAAATCAAATAAAGTGGCTGATGCTTTGAGTCGAAAAAGTAAGGCTTCTTTAACACTGTTGCATTTGGAACGTGATCCTTTGGTTGTGGATTTGATGAACTTTGGCATAGAATTTGTTGGTGTAGGAAGTCCTTCTGTTTTGTTTCAGTTATCAGTGAGATCTTCTCTATCAGATAGAATCAGGAAAGCACAGAAGCAAGACAGTGAGTTGCAGAAAAAGGTAGAGCTGGTTCAGATAGGTATGTTGCCTGAATTCAACATTGATAATGATTGTGTTTTGAGATTTGGGAAGAGATTGTGTGTGCCTTGTGATTCACAATTGAATAGAGAGTTGTTATGTGAAGCTCATAGTTCTCCGTTTTCAGTTCATCCAGGCAGTACTAAGATGTATAGAGATCTGCGGGAGTATTACTGGTGGGATGGAATGAAAAGAGACATTGCTAATTTTACTGTGAAGTGTTTGACATGTCAATAGGTTAAAGCAGAGCAGCAGTTACCGAATGGGATCCTTTATCCTTTACCAGTGCCAGAGTGGAAATGGGAGAATATATCCATGGACTTTGTTGTTGGATTACCGAAGACATCTCGAGGTAATAATGCAATCTGGGTTATTGTTGATCACTTGACCAAATCTGCTCATTTCTTTGCTATACGAGATACTTTCTCTCTTGATCAACTTTCCCATTTGTATCTTAAAGAAATAGTCAGGTTACATGGAGTTCCTCTCTCCATTGTATCGGATCGTGATCCCAGGTTTACTTCTAACTTTTGCAAAGGCCTTCAGAAGTCGTTGGGTACTGAATTAAATTTTAGTACAGCTTTTCATCCTCAATCAGATGGGCAGTCAGAACAAACAATTCAGACATTGGAGGATATGATACGAGCTTGTTCTATGGATTATCAGGGATGTTGGGACCAACATATTTCTTTGGTTGAAGTTTCATATAATAACAGTTTTCATTCCAGTATACAGATGGTACCATTTCAGGCATTATATGGGAAGCGGTGTCGAACTCCAGCTTTTTGGGATGAAGTGGGTGAAAGGAAGTTGATGGGACCGGAATTGGTAGAAGAGATGGCAAAAAAAGTTCAGCTGATTCAGAAACACATGAGAACAGCTTAGAGCAGGCAGAAGAGTTATGCGGATAACCGGAGGAAGGATCTATCTTTCTAGGTAGGTGATCATGTTTTTCTCAAGGTTTCTCCTTGGAAAAGTGTGATGAGATTTGGTAAGAAAGGAAAGATGAGTCCATGGTTCATCGGACCATAAGAAATTCTGGAGAGAGTTGGATCAGTTGCATACCGAGTGGCTTTACCTCCATGTTTATCTCAGGTACACAATGTTTTTCATGTTTCAATGTTTAGAAAGTATATGCCAGATCCATCTCATGTTTTGAGTCCATAGGTAGTTCAGCTGGAAGAGAACCTATCTTATGAGGAACAACCGGTCCAGATTCTTGACCACAGGGAGCAAGTGTTATGGAATAAGGTGATTCACCAGGTAAAGGTTTTGTGGAAAACCCACATGTTTGAAAGGGCAACATGGGAATCTGAAAAAGCAATGAGGGATAAGTACCCCCATTTATTTGATAAGTAAATAAATTGCGGAGACACAATTTTCTAAAGAGGGTAAGGATGTAACATCCCAAGTAAGTAATGAATAATATATATTTTTATCTATGTCCATTAATGATTAAGATAGTTTTTTAGAGGCTTAAAATGAAAATAAATCCAATCTTAAGCATGGAATACACAAATATTCTTAAAAGATTGTTTTACTGCCTTATGATGGAAAACCCTTTTTAAATCTATCTTTTGACAATTTTATAAACTATGTTTGTCAAAATAAACTTATTATTTATGATTGGGACATCAAAATTTACTTTGTGTGAATTTTTGGTATTTTTCTGACAATGTTCATTTTTTAATGAATACTGAAAAATACTGCAGTTTACATCAAAACTGCTTTTTAATCTAATTTATTTATATGATTAGATTATCTTTTTAATTGGTCTTAATGTTTAATATGATTATATTTTTACCATTTAATCCAATGGTGGTCATTGGAATCAATTTCACTTTGAAATTGGACTTAAACTAGTGTCAATCTTTTGATACTTATTGTTTCATAAAAACACGCTATTTGCTCTGACAGCGGGAATTAATTATTAAAATAATTAATGTGACTTATATTTTTTGAATTTTGTAAAATATACTTCATTTTTGAATTTGGAATATCAAATATATCTTAGGGTGAATTTTTGGTAATTTTCTGAAAAACATCAATTTTTGATGAATAGTGAAACCACTAAGTGGTACTTATAAAAATTGATTTTCTGTTTAAATGAAATTTTGCCATCATTGTGTTTTGAATTTCAAAAATCCGACATACATGGTTGTCATTAAGAATTAAAATGTGGTTCAATGAGATTATAATAATTTTTTGGTGAATAGTAACTTATTAAGTTCATAATCGCGATTAGTGGTAATTAGTATAGTTTAAGGTAAAAATAATGCTTTAATAAAATAAGATGAGCTTGAAACATGTCCTACCCTCATTGGTTGTGTCATGGATGACCATGAAAAGCCATGGGTCAACTTGGGGACCCCATGGAGACACTTTGGTTGGGAAATGACAAAAATTACTTTTTATTTAATGTAAAAGTAAAAATGACACAAACATAATATGTTTTACAAAAACAATTTTTACATGGGGTTATAAGGATCAGATTTTTTATTATAAATAGTCATTGGAAAGCTAAAAATATTACCTAAATCATAGAATTTTTTTATAATTTTTAGACATTAAATAAATTAAATTATTTATGACATAATAATGATGAAGCGATGACATCATTATTTGATGATTTAAATAAAATGGAAAGATAATGTAATATCTATGAACTACACATGTCCAAAACCAATTGGATGACTGTATTTCAAACCCTTATCACCTCATACACGAATTATATAAATGTGGGACCTTTAAAAACCGAAACACATTTTCAAATAAAGTAATATTCCTTTACTTTCCAAAAGTGCCCCTCCTCTCCTCTTATAAAAGGCCCCCACCTATACCACATTTCACACACTCCTCAAGCCTTTGGTTCGGCCAACCCCTGACCATTTACTCTCTCCACATTCCTATCCTCATCCTAGAGGATTCCCTTTGGGCAGAATCCTTTCAAAGGAAGCCTTTAGGCTCAAATCAAAAGGAGTTACACTTTTAAAGATAATTCATTCTCTCATGTTCATTTGTTTTATTTTACTTCTCCAACCCTCTAAACAATTTTTATTTAATTCTTTTGTAACCAAACCAGTATCTTCAATATACTAGGATGTTGTTATAAGATTTATTTTAGCTAAAATCTCACACAACTACATCAAATGGTTATAGAACATACGGTTTCCGTGGATGGCGAAATTCTGCCTCCCGAAACCATGATTGTTCAATACTCATTTAACACCTTCAAAGATGGCCATTATGATGTAACTATTTTTATATATGATATATAAAATGTTTATTCTTTCCTTAAGATTCTATTTTTTCATTGTGGGCATACCTTTATGGTTTCCATTATGGGTAAACACGATATATTCATTTTAGGAAGTGCGGACTATCGCCCCCTAAAAGTGATTTGATTCGTTAATACCATATGTGGGATGTGTAAAGGATAAAGTTAATGATATTATATATGTTATTATACTGGGATTATAATATACTCTAATATCATTATGATTCCATTCCAGAAAATACGAAATAGAAATGGAAGTAGCATTCATGCGTACGTACGGCTTACCGTCTCCATGAACGGTGCATTTCATTTCTTACCTCTGAATGTGATGTAATATTATAAATACTTGTATATGCTGAATATATATGATATATATGTTATCCAAATAATTAATATCATTCTGGATATAACGAACCTTTGACCAAATTAACAACATGTAAGTGTAAGAAGTCTATTTTTGACTTAAGAACCAAATACCGACAAAATGAACACTATTAACTTAAATGATTACATGATGTTCATAACATGGTATAAAAGGAATAATTAACATGAAAAAGGTTCATATGCAAGTAGATATTAACTCAAGTATATTATTCAGGAGATTAAAGAACGGTCGGGTCAAGTCGGATACGAGGTATGGGACTTCGTCTCAATCTCCTTTCATTGAGGCATATTTTATTTTATACACAACTTTCTTTTATACGGTGTATAAAACCCTTTGACTTTTACATTTATTCAAAAGGAATATTTTTTATACTAAGCGTTTACTAAACGACAAAAGGGAATGTTTTTGTTGTATGTATGCGGCGACAGCAACTTCTCTGTCGTCGTGACCGTTATTTGAGTTTCGGCTTCCTCTACAAGCCATACCTTCTTTTTAAAAGAAAAATAAATACCATGTTTTACTTTTATTTTATTTTGGTATTGAAAATGATTTTCATAATGTTTTTATATCAATGTGTTTTATTGATATCTCATGATTGAAATGTGGAAATTTTATGTTTCCTTTATGCATGTTTTATGTGATATGATTATGTTATGGTTCTTGGGAATTATTATGAAGACGGGTGGTTCCGTGATAAACTAAGGGCGGGTGAGCCCAATATAGCTCTCCAATGCATTGGGTAACGCGAAGGAGTGAAATGTTAAGGTTTCTCCGAAGAGATTTAGGGAATATACTGTGATGGGTATTCCAAACATAACCAAGAGGGTTACTCCCTACGTAAGAATATTATGAATGCCTCAAGTTACCTTTATGTCTTATGATTTCTATGATTTATTCATTTTTTAATGAGATATGTTAAAGTTCCTATGTTTTATGGGTAATGTATGATTTCATTCTTATGTATATATGAACTCATGTTTCCTTTCCATGTTTTTATAACCCATACTGAGATTTTTATGCTCATCCCAAGTTTTTTTGAAATGTTTTTCATAGGTCAAGGGAAAGGTACATGATATGATGATAGTGTCAAGGAAGTGTCAAGAAATAATACATTTTTTATTCTAAATGTGTTTACATTGATGGTAATTAAGAATACTATCTTTATGTAACCACTTTTTTTATATGTGGAATGTAATGCAAGTTTTATGATCGAATTCTCTAAAACACTAAACCCGAAAAGATCCTCAATGTGTAATCTTGTAATAACTCAAGATTAAGTAAGGTTTAAGGCTGGGGCTTTATAATTATCCTTTAGTTTATAAATTTTATTTTAAATAGTTGTTTAATTTACAAAAATTTGATAAAGGGAACAATATTTTCATATTAAAAAAGAGGTAATTTTGACCATTTTATCAAAAATTTGGTAGGATTCCTTTTTATCACGCATAACAAGAAAAGAAATTCCCAATATAATAAATTAGAAATTGCTTCATAGATCTTGTAAATGATTAAAATATACTTTAATAAAACTAAATTTCATAATTATTTTAAAATGATATTTAAAATTTCAAATAGAAAATTCCTAAACAAATACTCTGGTAATAATTTAATAAAAAATTTCATCTTTGATAACTTCCTTGGATGTTACAAATTTTATTCTGGGTATTTGATCTGTGATAAAATATTTATTCATTCTGTTTATGTTTTATGATTTTGTGGATGAAATATCCACGAACCCCACTTTCATTTCGACATGAAAAATTATGATGAGTGTTTTTTTATCATGCGACATAAATATAAATGGACGTTGGATTATTTAACAGTTTGGATCAAAATAATATATATCAATACAACAAATTCAGAAAATATTAATGTGTTATGTGTTGAATGAGTACATATACATTTAACCCAATCCTACCACATTATTTAATTCATGGTTTTTACCCTTGAGATAAAATTTCTATGATTGTGATTATCATACAATATATTCCCATTTTTTTATGATGTAATTCCATGGATATATTCTCATGGAAAATTTTAATTTACCCCTTTTGGATTCATTACTAATAATATTTAATTTGTTATTAAATTACTCATGGATTTGATCGAATAATTACTAGATATTTTCATTAAATGATAATGCAATATTATTATATATTTTATGCTCATGTTATTTTTAATTGATCATTTATATCATCCTTATTTACCCTATTCGAGCATCTAATAGAACACTCTATTATGTATAATTTCATCTATAGGATGAATTTTTTTTGATTTATCAAATAATGGTTCTAGTTATGATGAACATTGTTAATGATTATTTAGATCTCTTATGAATAAGTTTATGTATCAAAGATTTGAAATACACTAATACTATATAATTTTGGAATGGATCTATTCTTTATGAAATGAATATTTATTAAATTATATTTAATATTTGTGTTTTATGTTTACGTGTAACAATAAGATATATCAGTTTAAGGATCAGATACATTTGGAAACTAGGATGAGAAACCATTATTGATAACCATTAGGATATTCCTATTTATAAGGGAAAATATTATGTTATGGTATATAATGTATTTTGTGGTTCTTGAAAAAATATTAATATCTACATAATAAATGTGTACATGGTTTTGGAACAACTACATATTGGGTTAATAAACCTCAAAGGAGTTGGTTGAGTGAATAACTAATATCTCTCTCCATCAGGGTGACTGTATCATTACTACACAAATAGGATGACACTCTCATGTGATATTCTTGGTTAAATTACAAATACAATTATGAAATATCATCAATTATTTTAATATAAGAATATCAAGGATGTACTCGTTAATACCCAGGGTGTCATTGATTTTAAAAAAGGATTTAGATTTAGTTATTGTTTTTGATTAAGGGTCTTCCCACAATTATTATCAAATCTTTCACCATGATTTTGTTTTTTTATAAGTAATGGGACCTAATAAAACCATGTTTTTGATGAATGTGAAGATAATTAAATATATTTCCTTATGTTAATCCAAATGTTATGGGGTTTTTTTATGGAATATATCATCTTTATGCATACAAAACCTTCTAAATACATGATTGTTATTATGAATTAAATTCAGAAAAGTAGGGACAATGTTTTATTGACTCATTATTGAAACATTCATATTTTTTAGTGGGTCTATTGATCCACTTATTGGTACGAAATATATTAGTACCATGGAATGTATATTTTCGATTCTCAAATTTTATATCATTTAAAATTCATTTTTTGTATCACACATTTTCTAGGTGAAGTAGATCAATGGTTAAAAGACATAAAAATACAAGGTATCCAAAAAAATATACTCTAAAGAGTGGGATGAATATATAAGATAATATCCCAATATTTTCATTACCCATATTCATGATGTGAAAATGGAGGATTTCATGAGATTTGGATGAAAGATGATGAATCTATTAATACATTTGAGAAAAAATTTACGATATTTGAAATTTATGATTTGATGTTATGAATTAATTACAATGTATGTTTTATTGATAATTTTGGATTTTAACAGCGAGTGTCAATAAGGAGATATCCATAAGGTACATCTATTTATATAGTGAAATAACTTGATCTACTAACAAGGAAGAAATAGAGTATAATGTTAACCATAAATATCATAGTTTTTATAAAAATGAAATATATAAATAAAATTAAATTATAATAGTTTAATCATGGAGGAAATAATGTGATAATTACATAATTTTCAATGTTCTGAAGGATACGAGGATTAAATTATCTTAAGGAGACAAGTATAATTATTACGTTTTGAAAACAAGTTGATCTGGACATCAAAAGATTATGGTAAGGGAATATGTTAGCTATTGATGCATAAAAATAACCATATAATAATCCTTCCAATCAAAAGTTTATAATATAAATGGATTGATGGAATTTTTCATTCACCCTATCATATATGAAAGATAAGGGTGAAAAGCCAATGTCAAAAACCACATATGATAATAGAAAAATTGAAATCTCACATGATCACTATTAATAATGTGAGATATATTTGGTTCACTTATAATCCATGATAGAATTGTTTATATATTAATATATTGTGGATCTATATATTGTTTTATATCATAAACAATTTCCAGGGTTATCACTATGCAACCCCAATGAGAAATTTTTTAATTATTATAAAATATTCAAAATAATAACTTGATGAAACCTCTGATATATGAATCCAATATGAATTATCTTTTTGGGAATGCATTTCAAGAAAATATTTTTATGATTCCTCTATTTGAGTTTGATTTTATCCTCTATATGGTTTGGATTTTCATTCTAAATGACCACATAAATTAATGATGATGGTAAGTCAAATTTATTATTCTGAACAATCATATGATCATTTTAATTAAAAATATTAATTTTGGTGGGAAATTGAATATGTTTAACGCTTATTAAGTAATATTAAAGATGGGTGTCAATATAAAATGGTTGGGGAGAAATTTAAAATCTAATATATCCATATGCATTATTTTTTTAATTATTTTTTGTATTTTGTAATGGTTGGAGCCTAAGCCTCATTTTATTATTAATGCAAAGAAAATATCTCTTTTATCTTAGTAGAGGGATACCCATTGCATAGCATGCTATCCCACTAGGCATATATCCAATTACATAGCATGTAGGCCCAAATTATTGGCCCAATGACCATTCTGTGAATAGTAACATGCCTACTATAGTACTCGCACAGTACTGCCACTACTACAGTTCCTTGCCACCACTATCGTACCTTCTGATCTATAGTACCACTACTGCTACAGTACATATATATTACTGCTATAGTACCTGCACCCAATGGGTTTTGAACCCCCATTATTCATTTTTATCCTCAAAATTAGGAAGTTGAGTTTTCAATTAAACTCATACATGATGCTACATATATTTCGAAGACAATATAAAAAACTGACCCGATTTATCAAAATGAATTAAAAAAAGAAAGACTATGAAAATATTATTATGGGTTTCATTCAACCATGTTAATAACACTGGGTTGAACATATTAATTATTATATGAATAATTATTAATCAATGTGAACTTAAATATTTTATTTATCAAATAACAAGATCAAAATCAATAAAAAGTATCTCTTTCCCCTTGTTAATGACTTGATTTATATACTACATAGAGACCAATAAATTAACATGGCTGACCTATTATCAGTATAAAATAAATTTAAAGTCAATAATGTGGATACAACTAAAAATAAATTCGTATGATGTATTGAAATTATGAATTAATTTTGATTCAGTTTTTCCTTCCTCTACCAATCACTATATCCATATAATTAATTAAAAGATTCTTCAGATAATGTGTTGAACACTTTTAGGTAATATTTATATATTATTATAATATATATTCATTGTCTAGGGAACTTTAGGAATGTCACTTGATGATTTATCCTAATAACAAAAATAATGAGAACATTCATTTGAAATTTACCACTTGTCATTTTTTGATATAAAATGACTAATTTTTGGATAATATAATTTCGGTTGATAGTATATTGATGGATTTATCAAAGATAGAATTTATTTCACATTGGAATAGGATAACAACATTAATTGACATATATCATTTAATTTATTTTGATTGATATTATCAAGGATTTTAGGATAATTTCTCATGTTTTCATAATTTACTCAGAAATCTAAATAAGATGTGAAGTAAATTATTTTGGATCAATAAATTTGAAGAATCATTAATGGAACTATAGATATGTATATTCAAAGACCATATTATTATATTAAATATTAATATCAATAGGTTTTTAATATAATGTGATACATAAATGAAGGTATTGGGAGGAATCCTCATGAAAAAGTATATAGTTACAGCTTCTGTGTCATGAAAATTGACGTTTTATAAGAAAAATTACCCAAGATATGATCATGACATATCAATGGATATTATTAATTAAATATTTGTAAGAATTATATTTATTGGTAATTATTTGATATATGTTATGGTGATAAAATTATTAGGTATAAAATCAAAAAAATATAAATATATAAGAAATAGATAAATGGTTGGAGTTGAATGATGTTTATGAGATCACAACAAATTACAACCTCGATAAAGGGAAAAATATAGGATACGTTGTGTGTCAAAAATATAATTCAATATTATTTATTTTGAGGATCATAGAAGTTCCAATATTTCATTATTTGGAATATATGGATCTAGAAATAATGATTTAAGGGTTGGAACAATGTCTTGTTCAATGGATTTTTCAACCACCTATCATATTTGTTACTAAAGTGGTGTATAAGAAAAATGAGGAACTGTTGAATATGGTATGAAATGATACGTCATTCAACCTTATGTTTTATTGAATGATTTTTTTCAAAATTCACGAATGTGTCCTGTAAATCCTAGACATGAAATAGTAGTTATTAGATGAATTCCATTGTTATTCATTTTATAGTAATCTTTGAAATAGGATGATATATAGCGTATTGAATGATTATTTATAGTCATAAAACCTAATGTGATATATTTAATAGTCTTCATTTCAATGCTTTATATTTCATTAGGTTATGGATGTGAGAGATAATTCTTAGGGGATCTTATAACAATATCCTATACTATAATGGAAATATGAAAAATAAATTTTCATATTTTCATAGGACTCCACAAAAAAATAATTGAAATAATTATTTTTTAACTTTATAATAACACTACATGAAGTTAATACAAATCCTTGATAATAAATAATTTTTCACTCTCCATCATCCTTCTAGAATATATGTTGAATAAATGGAAATGATACATAGATTATCACCTTCTATTACATCTAATTGTGATCACAAAATTATATTGAGGTATTGGATATGTACTCGGTAAAATATAGAATTTGATTTTTTTGAGTGCATCATATCATCTTCAAATATATGTTCGGACCCATTAAATATCTATTGGACATGTTTATTTCATGTTCTATGTATACTAATGTTTTTTTGAATCCACACCTTCCTCAATAAAAATTTTCATTAACCAATGGATATCACATGAACATTCAGATAGATCCTTATGAATCCCTATACTGAATGAAATTTAGAATTATAATGTTATGGGATGTTGTTACAAGGAGAAATCTTTTGTGACCATAGATATATGAGGAAATTGAAGGTAATTAAAATCCATTCATCATCACATCATGGAAACTCAATGTATTGAGAAAAGTTATGATGAAAATAATCATTGAAATCTAGAATTTGAGGTCTGTGAGAATGTATTATTATCATGTTATCAACCATTTAAGGTTATAAGATTCATAATGAAATTAATTTTTACCCCTATATACATTAATTTTTTCTATATTCTTGATTATAATGTGATGATATCTAATCACTCGGTGCATCTATCGAACAAATTTGAGGATCAAAAGGTTTTATTGTATCTCTCTAGAGAAAGAATACATGTGAACCATCTCATGTACTAATATCAAAGGTTATTACAATTGATGATGATATTTCCTATAAATAAAAATAAGAATAAATTTATGATCATACTGATAATGTGTTACATAATAGGACTAATGAAATCATGAAATTTAAATGGTGGAAGGAAAAATTCAAAAAAAAAATAATGGGATGATTATGATGTGGTGAAATAGATACATAATTTTTTTGTATCCACGTGACATAATTTTAAGGGAATAGTTCATTTAATGGGGGTATAATATAACATCCATTGATTTTATTATATATATATATATATCATCAAATATAATTTCGTCTATAAATTGTGGTATATGCTACCAAGATTTTAAATGAACCATATTATTGAATACTCTTGTAACCTATCAATTAAATAACATGGGTGAATATGAATTAATTTTTTCTGGAAAAAACATATTTATTAATGTCTTCAATAAATAAACTATATTAATAAATAAATAATATAAATTTTGTTAAGTCATTATATAATATAATAATTAGTTTTTCTTCAAGAATTGTTTTCAATGATTTTTATGGTAAAATAAGGAAATTAAATTATTGAAAAATATTGATGTTTATTTAATAAAATATTTTGTAAATCAATATATATGAAATATCATAGATATAGGTTTTTTGAATTTTCTAAAATGATTTTTTTTCAATGAAATTTCCAAAATATTATTTCTTATTGAATTTTGTCTAATTATTTTAAAAATATTCAATCTATAATTATGATTTAATATAATTTAAGAGAAAATTTGGTACATTAATATTATTAACAATCAAATCATGATGATTAAAACAAATTTTATATTGTATTCTTGTACAAAATCATTTGATATTTATGAAGTGATTTTTTTTGAAAATTGGTTTCTGTCATGTTGTGTGGATGAAATTTCAAATTAAATTTCTCCACTTAAATGAATCTAAAATTTTAAAACAAATTCCATATTTGGAATTATTTTTCCCAAATTTTTTAAAGAGGATACTTTTATTATTGACCTTTATGAATAGTAATCATGATTAATAATTATCACCACAATATGATCCAGGGTGTGTATGAGTGATGAAAAAACACACTGGGAAGAACATATGTTGGCATATGGGGACTTTCATTAGTCTGATGACACGTTATGGCATGTGGGTGGGTTATAGAATTGGGACCACATGTCTACGGGGAAACTAGTTGTACCTTGTGGGCCAGGACCCGACAGAAGTGTTAAAGGTGGGGAGTCTGTGCTGTCACTAAGGCCTAGTTGTTACATTTGGAAAAAATGGTACTACATAGCCTTAAGTGTGGGTCACAACCTAGGATGATATATTGGGCTCACAATGAGGATTGTTTTCTCTAAAGGAGGTGATTGTTAAACCACCATGTGATAGGGGTTAAAAGACAAAATGATTTGGCTCATATAAAAAAGGTGCACATTTCACTTTGGGACCCAACCTTATTAGAACTCAATAGTTAAGAATGCATTGCCTAGAGTAGTGATCAGGATGGGAGTCCTTCTGGGACATTTCCCAGGGGATGTGTGAGTGAGGGAAAAGAACACTGGAATGGAAATGTGTTTCCCTATGAGGATAGTTACTTGTCAGATGAACTGTTTGGGCACGAGGGTGTGCCCCAGGGTGGGGACCTCGTGTCTGCATGGAAACTAGTGGTAACTGGGTCTGGAGGATAGCGTAGACACCCCCACCATAACATGGTTGGTAGGTCCTAGCCCTCCAGGAACCACCAATTGCCTCGTATACCTGTGGTATCTACCCTGGTGCCACCCATGTGCCCGAACAGGTCATGTAACTAATGATTGTCACCACATGCCAACACATGCCTTTAACAATGTGTTTTTTCCTCACTCACATATACCTAGAGAATATTTCCAAATGTTCACCCATCCTAACCACTACTAGAGGCCAAGAATGCTATACTATGGAGTTCTAATTAGAATGGCTCCCTAAAATAATGTTGGACCTTGTTGATGTGAGTCATATCAATTAGTCATTTAACCCTTTATCATCTGGGAGTGTTATAATCACCCCCCTTTAAAACGCAGCATCCTCGTTGTGAGCCCTATATTTCATCCCAGGCGGTGCGCTTCCCTTAATGATGGGTAACACATTTGATAAAAAAATTTAACAACTGGGCCCCGATGATCGCACATACACTATTGACAATTGGTCACCACCCTGGGGCCCACCCACGTGGCCGAATGGGTCATCTGACTAATGAAAGTCCCCAAAGGCCAAAACATATCATTTCCTATGTGTTTTTCCTCATTCACACACAACCTGAGAAACATCCCAAAAGGTCACTATCATGATCAAAACACCAGGCCTTGCACGCTTAACAATGGAGTTCTATGAAGGATGGCTCCTAAAAATATAGGTTCACCTTGTTATACATGAGAAATATCATTTAGTAATTTAACCCTTTATCATTTGGGGGTGTTATAATCACCCCCTTTAGAGAAAAACATCCTCATTGTGATCCCTACATATCAATCGATGTTGTGAAACCACTTAATTTTGGGTACCACTGTTGATTCCAAATATACAAAACTATTCCATGATGACGACACAGACTCCCCGCCTTTAACATGGTCATGAGGTCCTACCTCACCATGTACCATAAGTTGCCCCGCAGTCACCTGATCTCCACCCTGGGGACCACCCACATGCCAGAACGATTCATCTAACTAATGATGATCCCCAAAAACCAACACATGTCCTTTCCAGTGTGTTTTGTCCTCACTAACACAAACCTTGGGAAACATCCCAGAAGGTCACCCATCCTAATTGATATTCCCGGCCATTAATGTTTAACTGTGGAGTTATAATTAGGCATGCCCCCGAAAAATGGTGCACCATATTGATATGATTCATATCATTTAGTAATCTAACACTTTATCATTCTAGGGTGTAACAATCCCCCCCCCCCCCCTCGTAGGGCACGACGTCCCAGTTGTAGGCATTATATCAATACCTAGTAAGTGTACCACACTGAATATTGGGTTCTTCCTCTAATACAATATTTTTCTATTGGGTCTCAGTTATAGCACATACACCACGCCATAACATGGTCTTTAGGTCCTGGCCCTCCAGCTACCACCAGTTTCCCCACAGACACATGGTCTCCACCCTGGGTCCCACTCACGTGCCTGAACAGGTCATCTGACAGATGACTGTCCCCATAGGACAACACATTTCCTTTCTCAAGTGTTTTATCCTCAGGTATAGACACCCTATAAAACTTCCCAGAATTTCACCCATCCTGATAACAACTCTAGGCTATAAATGGTTAAATATGTAGTTTTAATCAGGTATGTTCCTGAAATGAAATGTGTTCCATGTTGACAGGAGTCATATCATTTAGTCATTTAACCCTTTATCATTTGGGGGTTTTGCAATATGTGGCCTCATTAAGTTTATTTATTCATATAAATTCTATAAATATATGGTATTGATAATAAAATAATAAATTTAATTACATCAATATTCTATAATTTTATTTTGAGTATTTCACTACCATTACACACAATCCATCCATATAATGGGATGTGAATGTATCACTCATGAGTTTGTGTGGAATACAACCTCAATGCAGCAATACAAATCATTTTTCTTTACTATCATTCATGAATGTAAATTTGGATGAATTTGATTTTGATAAATGATATTTATAAAAAATATTCTTCTCAAAATTCGTTTTCATATTTAAAATTATTTTATTCCATCAGACAAAAAGTGAAAGAGGAATTCATGCATACATTTGAACTATCATCGCCATAAATTGTGTGTTTGAATTTTTTATCTCTTTATTTTGTAAAATAATATATATATTTATATATATTTATATATATATTATTAAAAATATATAATTTATATCCTAGATATAAATTTGAAGATGATCATAATATGGTCAATGTAAAAGGGCTGAAAATAATAAACTATAATTAACTTGAAAAAAAAATCTAACATATAGAAATTGTAAACATTAAATCATTAATGAAAATTAATATGTTAATATTATTAGATATAATAAATTGGTAGAATAGTATATTATGAAATTTTAATAAATTTGAATTTATTATTCATGATGTAAGATGGCCATCAAAACAATTAAAATTGGATGTACTATATTTTTCTATCACATTTATTTATATGTTATACATACCATATTCTTATATCTTTATTATTTTCTGGTGTATATACTACTTATATATGTCTCTTAGTAAATTTATCAGGGAAATAACTATGATATAAATATATATATATATATATATATAAATGTTTATTTCATTAATAGTTATTATGATTCAAATGCTTCTACTGTAGTAATTGATTTTTGTTTTATTATAATGATAATATTTATTCTTTAAGGTCTAATTATCAATGAAGTAAATTTTATGATACATTCCTGATATTTAAATTTAATCTCATTCCAATCGATATATTTTTAATGATAAATTTATTCCGTCAATTATCAACACATTGAGTGCTCATTAGATCAAAATAACTTTTTATGGAAAATTGGAATTTTTTATCACATAAATCAAAGATAGTTATTCATTCAACTACATGATTTCTAAAAAATCAAATTTTTTCCACTATTAATTAATTATTGATTTAATTTAGTTAATCAAAAATTTAAATTCTGAAAAAGGAGTAAAAGTAATATCTTTTTTTCTGCATGAGATTCCCCTTACATTTTAAAAAAATATGTGAAGGGAATCATTATTTTCATATACATGGGTTGAACCAAATATGCATCCATTATAGCTAAAAAATTCAATTGAAAATACTTTAATAGAATTTACGATTAATTTAAATTGATTTTTCCATAATATATAGAAATTATTATCCTTTCATATGTCATTTAAAAATAAAAAAATAATGTTCTCATGAAATTTTTTAGTTATCATCGAATGAGATTTTTCTTTATTGATAACATCATTTTGTGTTACAATGATTCAAATATGGATATGATCTAATGAAAATTTATTAATTCATTATATTGATCATTTTTTATAATGATGAAATGTAGTTGAAATCAGTTTTCATATTCATAGGTTAGTTTTTATGATGTTTTTAATTATCTAAAATTCTATATTATGAACATTGTATTAAATACCTTGTATGAAATGAAACACAAAGTGTGTAAAGGAATATAATATCCTAAAAAACAATAATATAAATTTTATTTAATAAAAGTAACAAATGATATATCTTTCAATTCATGAAATACTTAGTTACATTGCATCACATGAAACAATGAGTTTCTCTGATATCTTACGTTACATGAATAACTGAGTTTTACCAAACAGTAACAAATTAAGAAAAAATTATGTTTTTATACAATATTATATAACCTACAAGTAATTTTATTATTTATGAATAATACTAACTATCTTACGAATGTATGTTTTTGACACAAAAAATTAGGAATAATTCTATGATGGAAATCAATTATAAATGAATATAACAATGAATTAAATATAATGTGAATATTCTTATAGAATGCTATTTTTATGCTCACTATGTTTTTTATCCTTATGAATTAATTTAATTAAAAATAATTATTTTTATTAAATATATATATATATAATATTTAATAAAATATTTTTATTTTAGTCTAATTTATTTTATAAGCATGGGATAACAAAAAACATAGTTTTACACATCAAAATATATAATTTTTTAAGGCACGTTTTGCACCATTTAGGGAATAACCTATATTAAATCATCTATTTGGAAAATTTATAAATATTATAAGAAAAAATATATATCACATATTAATTATTAACATAAAAAATTAGTTTTTGTGAATATTTAGTATGTTTATGTGATGGCTCATTTTTTGATGAATTGTGAAAATACAATAATTTAATTCAAACCTAATTATTATTTATTTATTAATAAGGTTATAAATATATTAGACTATTTCAAAAGTATAATTTCATCAAAAGTTTATTAATTATTCCATCTTATATCATTATAATTAATTTCATGTTGAAATTCGATATAAAAATAAAGAAATTTTATTAATGTTTTTACGTTAAAATACTGTATTATCGTCCCATCTAGTAGATTAAATTTAAATTACTTTCTTCCACATCTATGATTTTATTTCATAAAATGGATTTTATAATTATAATATTCATAAATTAACATTTCTGATAATGAAAAAATATTTTTTCAGAAATCATATTTGTGAAACTAATAAAAATTAATTACAATGATAAAGGTGAAATTAATAATAACAAAGGACTAAAACAGACATTCACCAAGGTTCTAGGTTTGATTCCTAACTATAGAAATACCTTTGGTGCCTGAATAATCACTCATGGGCCCTCTACCCCCATGAGTAAATAGATTGAATGACCAGGTGATGTTAGACTTACGCTTCTAGATGGGATGCACTTAAAGGCGGTTTGTGGTTGGTGATGGGCCACCAAAACCTTATAACCCCTAGGCCAAAAAAGTGGGTGACTTTGTAGTTTCTATTAAGGATTTTTTAAAATAATTGTGTTTTATTTATCCTTACACTCAGCTAATTGATCTCTTCCACTTTGTAACAGTATATCCTTTTTACATTATTTGGTATGCTCTAAATAGAATAATTTATGTTGGATTATATTTCATGATCGGTGCTTATATATCACTTATAATTATTTCTTTTTGTGAGTATTTCACCCTAAAGAAACATTTTTTTCTTTAATTTGGATAATGACATGTCAATTCATTGACAGATTTGTGTCAAAGGCATTTTCTAGCCTCCCTATGGAACTTTTTATGCCATATGGCATAAACCATTTGTTCGTTGGATAAAAGATAATTCTGATGGATCTTCTAGAAGAAATTAGGGTTCTTGGGTTATTGTTCTACGTTTAGTGATAATCATAGATGGGGTTCTTAGCTACATTTATGGTTCATGTAGTTTTTCGTTAAAAATTGATGTAGAGATTCTTGGAATTATTGTTGTGGTGGAATAAGCTAAAGAACTGACGTTGGAATAATATTTTTCAAAAGAGTGACCCTACCACTACTTTTTTTATTATAAGGATGGGATTTTATCTTTTATCATCAATGATAACTAACTGGTGGAGAAAGTATAGGGATTATCATTTCTCTATGGATCATATCATCTGTCATATTTATTTAGAAGGAAAGTTGGTGGTAGATGGTCTTGTGAATAATGGTGTCAATGGTTCTGATTTTCTATGGTATGATCATGTTCCGGATGATATTATACCCTTTAATAATATGTATATAGGTTTATATCCCATTATAAGACTCATCTATGTTGTACTTTTTTGTTTAACAATGGATCCATTCTTTTTTGGGAAATGTCTCTACTTACATTTATATGGTCTAAAACATAAACATCATGGCCACATTTGACTAAAAGTATTTCCAAATGTCATTGGATGGTAATATTTCGACACTATCCTCCATTTTGAAAATTTGTTTTTCTATTATTGAATAAAATTTAAATGGTAAAACATGTTTGGAATTCCGTTTACTGAAATTTACCAGACTACCACCCATCTACTACAAAAGTGTAGTAAATAATTACACTCCTCACACCTATCAAACAACATTATCTCAACCAAGAACTTCCCAATTATATCCAACACATCCCTAAACTTATCCTATAATCCTACCCTTGGGAATTAATCCATAAATTGAATTCCTTTCATGAACTATAAATGGAGTAAACCAAATAAGAGGGAACAAACATCTTCACGTTTACTAGTTTCACTTTCATTCACCAGCTATCAAATATAAATATTCCATTAATTTTTAATAACACAAGTATACACAATGTAATTAGATGTTTTGTATATGGTTTAAACCTAAAATTATATACAATTACATATGATCGTGAACAACATTACAGTTTATGTCTATGGTGAACTAGAGCCCCATGAAACAATGATTGGTAATTTTATCATTTAAAACCTATCATGGATTGGAATTATGATGGATTATCAATTTATATATTTTATATATTATATTAATAAATTTATTATACGTATTTTATTCTATTATAATAGATACCAGTATGACTTACATTTTTTTAAACTATGTAAACATCAAATGTTGACGTGTGGACTACCTCTCCCTCAAAGCGATGTGACTCGTTCAAAATATAAATTGAACTTAAAATAGAATTTTTTTTATTAATATATGAAATATTTATGACATATATATGATATTTAAGTTGTTATATAAATATATAAAATTTAAATTTCATTCTTTTAATATTGAAATTTAATAAAATTAGTGTTCATGCATACCTACAGAGTACTGTCTTTATGGATAGTGTACTCCCTTTCATATATCCAAATATTATGGTTTATTATAAATAAATACTTACTGAATATATGTTTTGTTAACATAATGTTTTATATTATGGATATTGTTAAATATTCATAGGAATACCATATAACATGTTAAAATATACTCTCCAAACTAGGAAATTAACACCTGTAGAGAAAATAATGAATGATTGTTATCAAACAGGTAAAAATATTTAAATATAAAATAATATATGATATAATAAACAATAATATGGTTCAATAATAAGTTATTATCACTATAAAACCCATCATAATGGAGGTTAATGGTCATCCACAATAACGTAAACACAAGTTAATGGATTTCGCTACAATTTTCATTACCTAATTAATTATGTTTTCTTATTCACATATTTCGTTAATATGGTGTATATACTACCCTTTGAAATTTTATATCATGAATATATTAAGTCTAATGATGTTATAAATTTCATTTAATTATATTACATCTCAATGATTAATATTTAAATATTTAAATGTGGAATGGGACCCTTTTGAATGTTTAAGGATTATTCTTCACATTAATAATTTTAATGATTATTTTTTCAATCTCACTTAATTATGTTTTTGTTAAAATTCTCTTGAAACAATAAATTTATTGTTTTTCTACAAATTTCATATATAATGTGCATATACTACGACATTTTCATATTACATCAGGATTCATTCATTTTTCTTTATATTTTGTTTTTTAATTATATTTATTTCATTTAAGAGAATTTCTGTTACAAGGTACCAAGTGAAATAGAATTTCCAAACCCAATTCCTCTACATTGGGTTATAATAATACCCAAATTTCATATATATTATGTAACTATGTGTATAAGTACATTGACTACATATTTATTTATTTCCAATTCATAATGTGGATTTATATTTGATACAATTAATATACTAATTTATTAATTATTGCATAATGGTTATAATCTTTTCAATGGTTTATATTACAGAATCATTATGTTTATTATTTTTAAAACTAGATTTTCCATGAGATGAAATTACCTTTTCGTAGTATAATAAAAATATTCAATTTTTTATCCTCTGGATATTCATGGAATTTTTATATTAATAGTACCATTTTCCTATTCTTTGGTACTTAATATGTTTTAGATAATTTTTCTCGGAAAACCCAACATCATTTTTCTATTTAGACGAAGAACCTACTTTGTTTTAAAAAAGTAGCTTATCTAAAAATAATTTCAAAATATTTTTATCCTATTAAAAAACTAATTAAATTATATCCATATTTTCATTTAATGGAAATTTAAAACGATTCTTCTTATTTTATTAAAATATTCAATATTTATTACATTTTTATCTTGAAAAATGAATATTCTCTTACCTTGTACTGTAACACCATGAGATTTTGTGAAATATTTTCATCTTATTTTAATGAATTAAATATCATTTTTTTATTTCATATACCTTATCCGGATATTCTATTCACCTTAATTTGACTTGGATTTCTCTATAGGTAACACAAATATGGAATGCGTTATAAACAACACTGAGTATCTACGAAATATCATTTTATTGTTATAATTATTTAAATGATATAACAATAACACAATGTAAGACATATTCATATGTAGAGTAATAAATACTTTTAATATAATATTGATAATTTTCACACATAAATAAAACATACTGATATAAAAATATATTATTTTTGGTAAAGTCAGTATATGTTTAAAAATAATATCTACATAAAAAGCTAATTTTAATGACATTTCTGAGCTATAGTAATATTAATTATATACAATAATAAATATTTATTTTTATAAAATAAAATTACCTTTTGAATTTGGAATTTTAAAATTATCTTTGGTTGTTTATGGGATTTTTATGAGAAACATCATTTTTTGGTGAATAGTGATAATTAATGTAATTTAGTGAAAAATTGTTTTTTAATTTAAATAATGATTAGGGTAAAATTATATTTTACATTGGGTTTTAAAGTCAAAAGATACCAATTATGAATATATTAATATAATTTAGTTCATTGAAATTAATAAAAGATATTAGGGTAAGATTGTGTTTAAATAAGGACTAAACCTTAATTTAATGGACAAAAATGAACAGGAAAATGATTTAGAAGAAATTGGATGAAATTACATATAAAATATCACCTCTTGGTTCTATTTTTTTCCTTTTTGGGATATATTTGTATGTATTTTCTTGATAAAAAGCTAAAATAATTGAAATAACAATAAAGCACCATTCTGTAACTTCAAAATTTATTAAATGATGAGATATGTGGAAACCATCATTTATTAATTTTTAGAACTCTTCCAAAAATAAAAATGGTTTATTTATATTATTGTATGTTATGAATTATTTTTATACTTAATTTCTGTAACTGATGGGCCTTTCTAGACCATTGCATTGGTAAAATAAGGTCTTTGTAGTGTTCTTTGAGTTCAATGTGTCTTATCCCCAACACATTTCCAACTATATAGCTCTATGAGTAGTGATTATATTTTTGTTAATAGTGTTGTTAGGGAGATAGGTGTGAATAGATATATCAATGAGATAGATGTGAATAGTGATGTTAGTGAGATAGATATGAGCAGTGTTGTCGGTGATTTATCATCAACATTTTTCAAGTCATCTCTCTATGAGACATGTTCTACTATCAATAAGTCAGTTATTAGTGAGTCATGTTCAACTATTTGTGACTCTTTTATTAGTGAATCCTCTTCAACTGTCGGTGAGATGTCTTTCAACGAGTCATATTCAACTCTCAGTGATTCATTTTTTGGTGGGTCTTCATCAAATATTGTTGATTCATATTTTAGTATGTCCTCTTCATCTATTGGTGTTGGCGATTCTTATTCATCTATTTGTGTTGGTAGGTCATCATCATCTTTCGGTGTCGGCGATTAATCATTATATATTGGTTTTGGTGAGTCATCATCATCTATTAGTGATGGTGATTTATCATAATCTGTTAGGGTTTGTGAGTCATATTCAACTATTGTCAGGTGGTACCGTGGTTCCAGATCAACATTTGAACAATGTTTCCATCTTCCTACAGTTCCAAATCATTGAAATTTTCATTGACATAAAACTTGTATAAATCCTTATCATATGGTATTTATGGAAAATTCAAATCCCATAACTCATATTTTAATTTCCCTAAGGGTCTGTGTGCCTTTACATGCTCATACCATGTAGTCTAGATGAGATCCACCATTAAAACAATATAATCTATATATAAATAGTGGATCTGTTAACAATTTTAAAAGGCCAAGATACATTCTGAATTGTTCTTCAATCTATTATATATGGGAATGATGTTACTTGAACCTTTCATTCCTCATGAGAAACACAATTGTCTTGTGGACCACGGATAGGGTTTTCCCTAAAATTCTTCTAGCTACATGCCCACCCCCTATTTTGGGGAATGTAGATAGTGTCGAACCATCATCATCTGATTGTATTTTCTGTATCACTTATTGTGGGTTATTTGATTCCCTTAACCATACTTCTCAATACCATGTAATGGAACATTTTATATTTCATTAATATGAACATACCTTGGGTGTTGTTGGAGGATGTTTTTTCATGACAACCTCAGGGTGGATGAAGCCGTTGTAGGAAGGGTGATCATGATCCATTGTGTTGTCTTGTTCTCAGGAAAAAATTTAGAAATGTTTTTGAGGTGGAATATTTTATGAATCTCTATTCCTATACGTGAATTCATTGAGTTAGAATCTTTTATCAACTAGTTCACAATGAAATTGATATAATAAATATTAGAAATAGATTAAATAATTATAATTGATTTTTTGTTATTGCTTTATACAGTGATAATGGTTACCCGATTGTTTACTATATAGTGTGATATCTATGCAATCATTATTATCATGTTATTCTAGATATAAATTGGAAAAAATGTTAAAGACGAGATTAAAAGTTGATTATTTGGATAATAATATATAAGGAAATTTACTGAATATGGTTGTTGTGGTAATTTTCTTGATGATAATCAAATGGATACAGTTATGCATGTTTAATTTAATTAATTAATTTTATATTGATTAATAAACCAATTATTCGATAAAATATAATTCATTGTAGGGTTTCAAATTACCCGTATTCTTGTAAAGATGAGTTCCTTCTACTTTAGGGTCATGAGAGCTCTTCCATAGTAAAGCCCAAATTACATGCTTGCGGCCAAGTACCTAGTTTCATTGTGGTTTGTTTCTTGCTGATTGTGATGTGATGGGAGCTTGAATGAATGTTGTGATATGTGGGGGAAGTGAGGCCTAGTGGTCTTAGAGGAAGTTGACTCTTAGAGTGGTGAGATTCACATACTTATGCATGTTGGTGTTGTGGAGGACAGAGTATATGATGGAATAGGGTGATGTTGGTCATGCCTATTATGTGAATGTTTTTTCTGTTGAATCTGTTGTTTTTTAACTGCATTACATTTCCCACTGCATGATGTAGTAGGTATTTTATTAATCTCCATCAAAAAGATTCATATATGCGTAGGTCATTCCATGTATTTTTTGTTTTTAGCTTCTTGACTATCAATGAGACAACTCTCTTAATATTAGAGGAAAAGATTCTATGAGTAGCTCACCTACTAATTGTGTTGATCACCTTTTGTTTGGTTACTTAGAATGCATATCTAAAATTCCTGGGAATTATAGAAAAGTAATAATGCTATCAATAAATGATTGAATAAATTTTGTTAACCCCTGAGGTTGGAGCCTACAGGGATGCGATACTACGGATACAATTTTAAGAAACAGTGGACTAGTATTGGTTATGCTCGAAGGGTGTGGGACTTGGTTGGAATGGTAATTAAATGTTATTTGGTAAATGTTAATGGATTTTTTGTAGTTAAATAATTAATTAAAAAGGTGAAATTATAAAAAGGGATGAAGTAATAAAATGTATCTCTTTAGATGGTTTCCTGCTTATATGATTCCATGTCTTAGTAGGGGAAGTAGGTAGTCCAACTTATGTCATCTAAATTTGAGTATATGACAATGATATACCCACAGTGTGGTTGTAAGCTATAGTATATTTTCTACTATATGTGTTTCTATAAGATACTCAACCCTTTTTGGTAGGTAAACTAACACCCCATGGGTAATGAATCGTAGGGGTGGCCATTTCCCAAAAATCCAGTTTGGAGGATGGATGGATGACTACACCCTGTTCGGCCTCTCTCTTCCATTGATAGTATCTTATGCTGGTAGGAATGGTGGTTATCTTTCCCCATATATGTCTGTAGATGACATTAATGGTTTGTGGTTATTCACATAAATATATTTGGTATATATTATCCTTTGGACCACAATATATATTACATGTACAAGCTATGATGGCTTGAAGATCCTTACTCAATGTATGGGTTGTGATGTCTTTAGATATAATACCCATAGTATAATAAATGTTACATGAGTTTTGGTGACTCCCTGAAACTATATAGTTACATTTGTTACATGGTTGTGGGGGTTTTTTTTCACAAGGTTCATTTTTTGGTGTTTAACCGAGGTGTCTGTTGGAACACCTTTTTGGGGAGAGATGTATTAGATGTGCGACATTAGGGAAAAGCGGAAAACAAGAGGGGATGTTTATGTGGGGAACCCTGGATATTCATTATTCTTTTATATAATCTTGTATGTGATACTGGGAGACTATATCCATTGTGATGTTGGGATCATAGTATACCATTATAGGTGATGAATTAGATTCATTTATTGTTCACTATGTTATATAATGTTTTCATTACTTTCTCAGAAGAGTTTTTATGGAGTTATATTCATTTGTTGGTCACTATTATTTAGTTTCATTACATGAACATTATGATAGTAAAGAATGACTATCCTCTTCCACAAAATTATTATTTATTCAATCAAGTGAAGGGTGACTGTTGGTTCTCAAATATCAACTTTTGGTCATGATATAATCAGATGCATGTGGATGATGTGGATATCTGGAATAAAATCCTCTATTGTCTTCATAGGAAATATGAGTTCGTTGTGATGTCGTTTGTTGTGAAGAATCCTCCATATGTGTTAATAGGGTTTATGAACGATGTGTTCCATGAGTTCATGGATATGTTCATTATGTTCTTCATTGAAAACATCCTTATGTACTCCATGTTTTAGGACAAGCATGCAAAGCATATCCATGTCATTTTGGGAGTTCTTCGTCAACAACCGCTATTTGGTTATTAGAAGAATTAGTATAGGACTCAACATTGTGTTCTAATTTTATATCTTCATATACATAATTAAATTAAGTAAATTTAATAATTAAATATTAACATAATTATCTCCCATATATTTTGGTTTCATTATATTTATTGGGAATCCAGTCTTCATCTCCTTCTCTATCAAATGGAGTGAAAATCATCTTATGTGTGTTTTTATTGACTATCGAATCATGTGATGATCTATTTCATTTTTTCTCACAATTATTCATTTTTTATTATAATAGATTTAGTTTTTTCTTATGATATTTTACCAATAATTATGATTCATTAATTTTATAATCATATATAACTTCTAAAAATTTCTTCAATTAGAAAATGGTAATATCATTCAAGTGTTTTTGAGGATATCCACCTCCTCGAGGAAATGTTACTATTTATTCATTTAAAATTTATCTATAGAGTAATAATGAAAATTATAATTAATATTAATGATATTTTGGGAATAATAAATATTTTATAAAGGTTAGGAATTTATTAAACATCATTTTTGTAATAAAAAGAAAACCAGAAACCTGATTGTTTCATATGCATGGACTACCATCTCCATGAAGTGATGTAATTCATTTGTTATAAATATATTCTATGAATTTTTATATATTTCTATATAATTAATAAATACAACAATTATATTATCATTAGGATTTTGGATATTATTAAACCATTAAAATGTATCGTGAACTAGGGCTATAGTTTTATAATCTCCATGAAAAGTTGTCCTCTTCTCATCCAACTATTTTTTAATGATGTAATTTTCAATAGAATATTAATATGAAAACATAATGGAATGATAAATTATATTATACATATTAATATGGTTGTATTATATATATATCAACACTTGATTTTTGGAATTTATTTATTAATTTAACCTTTGCGATATTTTTTAATGCCCGTTACTATAAAAAATATTATATTATAATAAATCAGTATATTTTTATTGCATTATATATCAAAAAAAAATAATCATGCACTACCGACAACATACATTTTATCATTCTATACATATAAATCTGAGGATATATTTTGTTACACCCAATAGCGTATTTCCTTTATGGATTTCGTAACACGCATGACTTGGTTTTACCAAAAAATAATATATTATTATAATATTATTACTTATTATTATAAGATATTACATTGTAGTTAAATTAGCAGTTAGAAATAGTATTGATTAATTTATTTAAATATATATTTTAAAAAGAAAAAATATAAATTTATAGGATATCAATTAATGAAAAATGAATACGAAAATCGATTAAATATAAAGGAAATTGTTAATTTTTTATGGTCAAAAAGTTGTTTTTCAATAATAATTTTAATTAATTAAAATAATTGAGTAATATTATCATAAAATATATTTTATATATTCAATAAATTATTTATTTTATTCATCTAATATTTTGGATAGACATAAGATAAAGAAAAACATAATTTTATACATAAAAACCTATATTTTTATAATGATTTTCTAAAAAGTTCTAATTGTGAACCCATATTAAATAAAATTGTTCATATATATATATATATAATTTTAAAATAAACATTATCTTCAGTATAGAAACATAATAATTATTGTAGGATAATTTTTTAATTTATCAGTGAGGTTTTATTTTTTAAATAAACAGTTAAAAATATTGGATTTTAATTCCAATAAACTTTTTCATCTAATTTGTTTATAAGGATAAATTATATATTTAATTATTTATAAAGATTAAATTGATAATGTTTTATCTAATTAATCTAATTACGGTCATTGGAACTAATTTCACATTGAAATTGGATATAAAAACATAGAAAACACATGATCTTTTTTCACATTAAAAAGCCACAGTGTTGTCTCATCAATTAGATTAAATGAAAAATAATTTAATCCACTGCAGTGATATGAATACGAAATACTGGATTCAAAAATTTGAATAATAAAAATTTATATTGTTTAATAAGGTAATAACATTTTTTAGAAAAAAAATTTGTGAAATTAAATAAAATATATTTCATCGGTTGGGGTAAAATTAAGTTTAACTAAGGATTAACTATAAATTTTAGAACAAAAACATCTTAAAAAATTGTCCAACCCCCATATGTGTTGAATTTATCTTCCATTGACCTAACAAAATTCAGTTTTCTAGGATTTTTATGTTTTTTGTAGGCATATACGTGGTTACAACTAACTTGTTTTCAAAACGGCCAAGTGTTCCACTTCCCTTCCCTATAAAGTCCATCATTTATCCCTCTACCTCTCATCGCTAGAACCAGATAGGATTATCCAAGAGCTGAAAAATTAAATTCTCATCATCCATCCATTCCTATTTGAATCCTATCAGTGGCCATAAATTCTTCTGTGGAAGCCCTTTGGTACAAACCAAAAGAAGTTACCCTATTAAGAGGTAAGGCCTTCTATCAAGCTCCATTATATTATTTTCAATCTCCAACCACTCCACTCTATTTATCCCATGATTTTATTTGAGAAATATTATCCTAATTTACTAATATGTTATTATTTTGTGGGTTCTATCGATGCTTACACAATCATCCAATTAATGGGTAACAAACATATTGTTTATGTGTATGACCAACTTCTGCCACACAAAACTATGATTGTTCAATTTTCCATACCTCCTCTCATGGTGGAAATTATTATGGAAACACTATATATGTGTATTATATAAAATATTTATAGTTAATTTTGGATTCTTTTATTTCGTTTTTTAAAACATATATTTTTTCATTCCATTCGGTGTAAATATGATAATTTAATTTGACGACGCGTGGACTACCGCCCCCAAAAAGAAATGTGATTCATTGAAAAACTACATATAATGTATTACATATGGGTTTAGTGATTTTATATGCATATATAAATGTATTAATTTTTTCTTTATTTCATTAAATATGATAATAAAAATTGAAACACTTTTCATGCATACGTACGTCTTATCGTCTTCATGGACAATGTATTCTATTTTATTCATATATATTTTATAGGATATTCAAATAAAAATAAACTGGATATACATGATATTTATATTATGTTATAAATTTCGTAATAATGAAACATGTATAATTATGAATGATATCATAAATAAAGACACATTTGATGAACAAATAGAATATTATCGATTGGAACCCATGACATATAATCGTTAACAAAAGGGTAATATAAGGTTATAATAAAAAACTATAATTTATTAGATATATGAATAATATTCTGAAAAATATATGATAAATTTATATTTATCATAATGAGTACGAAGAGAGTTAGGACACAAGGTAATGGGATTTATTCTCACTTTTTATTTCCATGAGATACATTTTAAGCTCGCCACTCTTTCTTTATGTGTTATAGATGTAATTTCAATGATCGAATTCTATATAACTTATAAATATAATTTTGGGTATTAAAATACCCATTTATGATATTTTTATCCTGTTTTTAATGTTTCAAATGATCCAAATATTTGCAATAGGATTTTCATAATTATCAATCATTAAGAGTCATGTTTTGTTCTTCAGCTAAATTTTATTTCGAGGTGTATATAATTCGATTTTACATTTTATGTCCTGAATTTAATTATTTTCAAGCTATTGTATGTTTCATGTGATTTAATTTAATTATATGGATAGTATAATGCCATGTTACCATGGTATAAGTGTTTATCAATACACTATCTTCGTTTTTCATGATTTTTTATGTTTTTTATTCTTTTTATGAAACCTTATGATCCATATCCCAAATATAGTAATGAATTTTATTATCTTATGGTTATTAATTAATTATTCATATATTTGTACCATTTTTTCCAAATCTTGGTATATAATATAGTTTAGAATTTTTTTTAAGAAAGCCTAAAATTACCCTCTCTTCGTTGGAAAATCTATGTTCCTTCAAAACAATTTTTTCCAAAAATGTTATTCACAAATATTATAACATTATCCTTTAATCATTAAAAGTAATTTTTACAATTTTTTCCTTTTTCTAATCTCAACAAAGAAATATTTGTGACTCTTTTTGAATAAATAATTTTTATAACCACTTTATAATTAAATATGAATAGTGTTTTTACCTTGTACAACATATAAAAATTTTCAGTCCATCATTTCATTGAAGCTACAATTTAATTCTTAAAATGTTAGATTGAAAGAATATTATTAAAGAAACTTTTCATGGAAAATTTCTATTAATATTTTGTAAACCATATTTTAATATATTTTAATGATAATTGTATTAAAAATGTAATAATCATTACTTATAAGTTTTAAAATTATATTAAAAAACTGTCTTTAAAAAATATCACATTCCATTTATATATTTTCAATTAAAATGTTATTAAAAACATTTTCATGAGATATTTATATGTTTTCATAGTGTTTTAAAATAAAATTATTTTTAATTTTTTTATTCTTATTCTAAATTATTTCAATGAAAACGGTTTTCAAAAATATTTTATTAATTATTTATATGTATTCACGGTGTTTTATAAAAAAATAATTTTCAAATGCTTTAATTTATTAACAATTCTATTTCATCGAATAAATAATAATTTCATCAATAAAAAAATATTTTAATATATTTCAAATTTATATTTTATCGAAGGATAAATCTGTTGAGGTTACTTATTACCTTCTATTTGTTTCATTATATATTCAATTCATATTCATTCTATGAATGGATTATGCTTAATGTAATGGTATTTATGAAATATGTTTCCCTTTTTCAAGTCATATGTTTATGAAAATTGTTTCTCTTCCATTGGTTTTGTGTTTGGTTAAATGATTATGAAGCATGTTTCTTCCTTGGGTTATGATATTATAACATGGCTACAATGCCCA
Source organism: Viscum album (assembly GCA_963277665.1). NCBI lineage: Eukaryota > Viridiplantae > Streptophyta > Magnoliopsida > Santalales > Viscaceae > Viscum > Viscum album. Next base: position 1,387,422,369 of record OY728122.1, read on the forward strand.
TTTATTTTATGTGTTATGATATGGTTATTTTTGTTCCTACAGAAAATGTGTGGATTATTTCATTATGAGATTTTTGGGATATATATCACCATCTAATGTTTTGGGTATATATTAATATCTGATGAGATAGACTAATATGTCATTTGGAATTAGATTATACAAAAAATATGGATATGGGAGTGAACCATGACTACCAATATGATATAAGGAGTGAACTCATTCAATAAATATGGCCATGGGAGTGAACTTTGACTATCAAAAAGGTATAAGGAGTAAGATCATGCTATTATGATTGCTATGGGATTGAACCATGAATACGAAGATGGTATGGGGAGTGAACCACTACTATAATTATGTTCTTGGCTATGATTCCTTGAATACTATGGAAATCATATTATATGCTTATGTGTCTCCAATATTTCCATGTTAATTCCTACGATGTGCTTTCATGAATTTTTCCCACATTTCTATTATTATACATGAATTATGAATTGTCAATAATTTTTATGATATATAATATGTCAGGTACGATCATAAAGTCTTATGATCCAGTTCCAAACACATTTTTAATGAAATTATTACACATTTATTTTATTTAACCATACGGAGCATCTGTGTTCACCCCTTATTATGTTTCATTTCGACAAGTTATGAAGAAATATTTTAAATAGGATTACTAAAGATGTATATAATTATGGTAGTCGTCAAAGTTCTATCACCATGATAGAATAAATTTTTTCTTTAATTCAAAATACACTAAACTCATATGGTCCTCAAGAATTCATTATTTTAATGCACAAAATATTCAACTAATACAGTGTAATATCTGTGTTTTCCAAGCATAATTCTCTATAGACTCTATCAAATGATTGTTTAAGCCATCCATTTTTAACTAGGATGTGAATACATTAGTGATTTCACTTGTTGTATTACTATAAATATTGTTAGGGATGTCCCTATTGATATTTATAAGTATGAGTTTACTTTTTGGAAAATTTCATGGAATTTTATTAAATATATTGTTAGTTGTTTCTATGAAATACATCCATTTATAAATAATAGAAGTGGTTGTTGCTCTAGAATAGATATACCTCAGGGTAAAAACTCTGACAACATTTCTTGAGCATGACTCAGGGTAATATGATACTTTAATTTGGGCCTTACTACTGACATGGTTAGATATTCCTAGGGATATGATTTGGGAATACCTAAACACTTAACGAACCATGATGATTGATTAAAATATATGTTACTTATGTATAAACTTGGATAAACCTATGGTTTAATATATTAATGATGGTTTCATGTTTTAGACATCCCATTGTAATTCATTTCACGACTTTGTCATTTTATGCTATAATAAGTGACGAGCAAACAATGAGTTTGGAATTTTTCGATGATGGGAACTGGAAGGAACTAGATTACCATTAATCTAGTTAGATTACTTAATAATGAGAAGTCACGTATCATGATCACTAGAGTGAGATATGTTATGATCTTTCCTAAGAAGTTTCCATAGAACATGATTAACAATGTGTAACATAAAGAACTCTCAGACTCACCATGGAAGATAAATAATGAGTTTAATATGTATAGATTGTGTTACACCGAAAAACGTCATTCCTTGAAGGCTTTTGTAACACACATGACTAGTTTTTATCAAACAATAATATATTATTAACATATTATTACTTAATATTATAAGATATTATATTGAAGTTAAATTAGACGTTCGGAATAGTTTTGACTAATTTATTTAAATATATTGTTTAAATTGATATAAGATGAATTTAGATGTTATCCAATAATTAAAAATAAATATGAAAATTGATTGAATATAAAGGAAATTGTTAATATTTTTATGGTCATAATGATGTTTTTCCATAATAAATTAAATTCATTAGAATTAGTGATAAATATTAAATATATATATATATATTATTCAATAAAATATTTCTTTTATTTATAAAATATATTTGTTTCACATAAGATAAGAAAAAAAATAATTTTATGCATAAAAACCTATATTTTTATAAAGGTAATTTTTACACGTTTTAATGGAGAACCAATATTAAATCCATTTATTGGAACATATATATATATGATATTTCAAATAAAAATTATATATTGAATAGAGAAAAAAATTTATTTGTCGGATAATTTTTTAAAATTTAACTGTAAGGATTCTTTTTTTAATGAATAGTTAAAAATACAATATTTTAATTCATATCTACTTTTTCATATAATTTTTTATAAGAATAAATTATACATTTAAATTTTTTTAATGATTAAATAGATAATATGAAATACAAATAATCTAATTATGGTCATTTTGACCAATTTCACAATGAAATTGGATATAAAAATATTGAAAAAACTTGAACATGTTTACATTAAAATCCCACAATGTCGTATCATCAACAAGATTATCATTAAATTAATTTTATCCAATCTAGTGATATGAATTTGGAAAAATGGGTTAAATATTTTGAATAATAATAATTTATATTGTTTAATATGGTAAACTTATTTTTAGAAAGATAATTAGTGAAATTAAATGAATTATATTACATTGGTTAATGTCAAATTAAGCTTATATAAGGACTAAAAAATAAATTTATTAAACAAAATGACATAAAAAATTATCTCATAGCAATATATGTTCCATTTATCTTCAATTAAATTTACATTATTCTATGTTTTTGATATGGTATGTCTTTTTTAGGTAAAAACATGGGTACAACTAACTTGTTTTCAAATATGCCGTGTGTTCCATTTCCCTTCCCTGTAAATGCCCCCATATATCCCACTTCCTTGCATATCTATAACCACATAGGATTATCCAAGATCTTCTAAATACTATTCCCAAAATCCCTCCAATTCTATTTGAATCCTAACATTGAGATGAAATTATTCAATGGAATCCCTTTGCAATAAACCAAAAGGAGTGGCCACATTAAGAGGTAAGGCCTTCTCTCAAGGTCCTTTATTTTATTTTCATTATACACACACTCCACTCTTATTATCACATGATTTTATTACACCAAAAGCATCATAATTATACTAATATTTTAATATTCTAAGGGTTCTATATACACATACTCAAACCTCCATTTAATAGGTAACGAACTTATTGTTTTTGTGTATGGCAAACTTCCACCTCCCCAAACTATGATTGTTAAATTTTCCCTACCTCCTATCACGGTGTAAATTATTATTGAAAATATATATGTGTATTATATAATATAGTTATTTTTATTTTGTAAACTTTTTTCTTTTTAACAAAATATATTTTTTCCTTCCATTGGTTGTAAATATGATAATTTCATTTGATGACGTCGGGACTACTGCCCCCTTAAAGAATTGTGATTCATTCAAACACTAAATGGAATTTATTCAGGATGGGTTTATTTATATTAAATACATATATAAATATATTTAATATTCATTCGTTCATTCAATATGATAATAAAAAAAATTATCACATTTAATGCGTACGTACGGATTGTCGTCTTCAAGAACAGTGTATTCTATTTGTTATTTATATATTTTAAAGATTATTATAATAAAATTAAACTGGATATACCTGATATTTATATAATTTTTTAAATTCCATAATCATGAAATAATTATAATTACTAATGATATCAAAAATTCTGATACCTGTGCAGAACAAAGAGAATATTATCTGAAAAGAATCCTTAACATATTATTGATAACAAAATGGTAATATAAGCCTATAATCAAACCATATAATTTATTAGATATATGAATATGTTTCTAGAATATATGTATGATAAATTTATATTTATAATAAAGAGTATGACGAGAGTTAGGACACAATTTAAGGGGATTTCATCACACATTTTTTCTATGAGATACATTTTATGTTCACCACTCTTTCCTTATGTGTGGTATATGTAATTTACGTGATTGTCATCTATGTATCATATAAATAAATTTATTTGTATTCACATACCCATTTTTTGATCTTTATATGATGTGTATTATGTTTCAAATATTACCAAATTGATGAAATAGTTGTGTCATAATTATCCTTCTTTAGGACTCATGTTTTGTTTTCACCTAAATTTTTATTTAGAGGTGTATATAATTCAATTTTAAATTTTATATCATGAATTTAATTATTTTAATTATATTTTATGATTCTTTTAATTTAGTTTTATTAAATGGAGAATATAATCCAATGTTACCATGTTATAAGTGTTATTTTGAGACAATCTCTCTGCTTCTCAAGATTGTTTATGTTAATGATTCCATTGATGAAATCTTATGATCCATATCCCAAGAACACTAATGAATTATATTCTCATAATGTTATTAAATATTTATTCATATATTTGTAATATTTAATCTACACCATGAAATATTTAATAGTTAATAATTTGTTTTTATGAAATCTGGAAATTCCCCTCTCTTCGGTTGGAAATCGATGTTCCTTCAAAACCATATTTTCCAATGGGTTTTATTGCATATTGTAACATTCTAATTTAAAAATTAAGAGGAATCTTAACCCTTTTTCATTTTACCAATCTTGTAATCTAAATTTTCATGTGTCTTTTTGAATAAATAATTTTTCTAACCACATCACCATTTAATAAGAATAGTCCTTTTACCTTGTACAACATGTACGAATTTTCTAGACATCATTTCTATAAAGAAACCATTGAATTATTTAAGGGGTATTTTTAGACAAATTTTTTTTAAACCCTATTTTCATGGAAACTTAATTTTATAATTCATTATACCATATATTAATATTTTTAAATGATAATTTTTTTGAAAATGTTTTCAATACTTATTTATATGTTTTCCATGTATTTTCAATGAAATGGGTTTCAAAACATTTTCAATCTCCATTCATAAATTTTCAATTAATATTTTGTTCAAAACATTTTCATGATTTATTTATATTTTTTCGAAGTGTTTTAAAATAAAAATGTTTCTTAAAAAGTTTTTATGCATATTCTATAATATTTCAATGAAGAAGGATCTTAAAATAATATTATTTATTCTTTATTAGTTTCCATGGTGTTTAAAAAAATATTTTCAAATTGTTTTATGAAATAAAAATTGTTTCTAAAATAATGAATAAAATTTTCCTCAGGAATCATTTCTGTCATATAGATCAAAAATTATTTTACATCATAGGATAAATCTATTGTGGTTAATAATTCCCTTCTATGAAATGATTTAAATGTTCTATTCATATTAGTTATATGAATCGGGTATTCTTAAATTCATGGTATTTTTGAATCATGTTTCCATTTTTCGAGTAATATTTTTATGAAATATGTTTCTCTTCTATTGGTTATGGATTTGATGAAATGAATAAAAAACATGTCTCTTCCATATGTTATGATATGATAACATGGTTATAATACCCATTGTTTCATGAGTTATTTAATGGTTATTTATGATCATAAGGATAATGTGTGGATGATTTCATCATGAAATCGATGGGTCATATATCTCCATTTTTAATGTATTGGGTAAATATTAATATATCATGAGATAGACTAATATGCCATTGGGAAGAAAATTATACTAGGAAGATGGATATGAGAGTGAACCATTACTACTAATAGAATATGATGAGTGAACTCATGCTACTAATATAGAAATAAGAGTGAACCATGACTACCAATATGGTAGGAGGAGTAAACTCAAGCTATTATGATGGTTATGTGAGTGAACAATGTATACCATGATGGTATGGGGAGTGAACCCATACTACCTAGAATTTCTAAGCTACGATTACTTAGCAACTATGGAAATCATATTATATTCTTATGTGTCATTCATAGTTCCATGTTAATTTCTATGTTGTGGTCTCCTTACTTTTTCTCACATTTCCATTATTATCCATTTCTTATGAATGGTAAATCCTTATTTTTATCTCTTATAGTTAGGGTATGATCTTCAAATTGTTTGTTAAAGATCGATACACATTGTTAATTTAAATCATACTCATTTCCTTTATTTACCATTACAGTGGATCTGAGGTCACCCCTTCTTATGTTTGCTTTCCTTAGGTTATGAAGAAATGATTAAGATGAAATTAATAACTATGGATATTATTATGGTAAATGTCGAAGATCCATCCCCGAGAGAGAATATTTTGTTTCTTTTTTACCAAATACACTAAACTCTTATGGTCCTCCAGAATGTTTTATTGTAATGTACAAAATATTCAACTAATTTGGTTTAATATCCATGTATTTTAAGCCTACGTTTCTATAGATTATAGAAAATGATAGGTTTAATAATCATTTTTTAACTAGGATGCGATGAAATTAGTGATATCACTATGTATGTTTCTTTAGATATGTTTAGGGATGTCCATATGGATATTTATAAGTATGATTTAACATATATGAACATTTCTTGTAATTTTATTAAATATCATGTAAGTGGTTTCCAAGAAATACTTCCGTATCTAGATAATAAAAGTGTTTGTGGCTGTAGAATTTATGTACTTAGGGGTAACAACTCTGATAAGATGTCCCGCTCCTAACTTTGAGTAATTTTATATATGAATGTGGGACTTGCAACACACATGGCGAGAAATTCTCGGGGATATGCCTTGGGAATACACAAAAACATCGCAAACCATCATGATATATTAGAATATATGTTTCCTATGTTAACCTAGGATAAACATAGGGTTTCATTGTTTAAGGTAGGTTTCATGATTTAGACATCCCATAGTAATTATTACCATGACATTATTGTTTTATGCTTTGATAAGTGATTCTCAAACTATAAGTCTTGTATTTTATAATGGTGGGAACTAGAAGTAACTATATTAACATTGAACATGTTGGATTATTTAATGATTAAAAGTTAAGTGGCATGATCACATGATTTAGAGATGTTTAGATCTTTCCTAATCTGTTTTCAGGGATCATGATTAATAATGTGTAACTTAATCAACTCTCAGACTCACCATGGAAGTGAAAGAAGAAGTTTACTGAGAGATAAGTAATGAAAAACATGGAATAAAAAAGATTATATTTCATTTGGGTAATGAATATGGAAATAATTATCTATGGGATTTTCTTATAATAACAAGATGTTGTTTGGAAAGTAGAAATGGACAAAAAGAATGTGAATTTAGGGGAACCATGCAGATTTTAGTTAACAAAATGGATTGGAATATCGGCCTCCCTAATAAATAATTAATTGTTAATTGTTTCAATGGTATAATAATTGGTAATAATGTAAATAAATGTCCCATGAGTAATTATTTTGAATATTATCAACAAGGAGGTATCATTAATGTTTACAACGCAGATGATGAAGAGACTACTGTTGAAATGTGAAAGGAAATAGGTATTGTATAATATGATGAGGTATCATTGGTAATAGAATAAGGATATTTTATAGTAATAAATGAATTTATTTATTTGGATTCAAGATGTATGTTCGGTGAATAGTGTATTATATAAGTATTGTTCAGTTAATGGTTTTTACTATGGATTTACAAGAACTCGTTGAATGGTTATGAGGGAGTATAAATGTGATGTAATATATAGGTGAAGTCCATGGAAAACCCATTACTACTGTAAAGATAACCATTAAAATGTTACTTATGTATTGATAATTTTGTTTAGATAAAAAATCATGGGATATGAATAAGTAAATTGATTAGTAGACATCACCATAGAACTAATTCTGCTTTTTTATGTAGATTATTATATCATGGATGAATTATAAAACGTCATGTATTTATGGAATAAATATATTAATATAAGGAAAAGGTACAAACATGTTTTCTAGAAGAATTTATGGTAATCCAGGTTGTTAAATTGTCTCGATAGAATTTACCACGAGTTTATTAACATGTCTTGAAAGTGACAACCGAAAGTTATATTGTGAAATATGGGGGATATCTGAGAAGCTAATTTCGTCTCTATCTATTTTACTTTATGGATTTTAATATTTCATAAGGGTATTAAGGATAAACATTCATGAAAATTTTACATTAAACATCAGTGGAAGTATATATGCACTTAGTTTTTATTGAAAACAAGGGCTAAATGGTTACTTAGTGGTTATACTTATTTCAAGGTTGCCCATCATATTTGGGAAATTAAATTGGATTTGATTTAGGAAATGATTTATTTTTGTTGATAACTATTCAATTCTGTAAACTTCATAGGTCTTGATCCCATAACCGAAGGATGAAAGGGGCTTCATTCCTAATATTGGACTACGTGATGTCTTTGGTAAAAAAATTATGAATAAATATTTATGATGAAAAAATTGTGTTTCATTAATGTTTTGAGATTAATGAATTGTCCATATTTTTATTGTAATATGAATAGATAAAAATTTATTCTTTTTATTCTATTATTGTCCATAATTTCTTTTAAAAATTTATTTTAACACACAAAACATTCTATGTTAATTTCATGATATCCATTACACTATGTAATGGATAAATAAGAAAATTATCAATGAAAAAAAATTAAATTTTTTCAATAGAAAATTATAAACTATGTATATTTCCTTATATTCATAGTTAATAAATGAATTATTCAATGTTAACAAAACGATCAAAAGAAATTGTGTAGTTCTAATACCATTTTTTTGAACTAATGGCCTTTTAAATAAAAACAGATTTATGACTTTAAGGCCCTTAAATATTCTTTGAAAATTCAATTATTTTTTATTAATGACCTCAATCAGTCACTATAATTTTTTATTCCATTCCTTCTGATCCAATCATCACTTCGAACAAATGTTAACCAACGTTGAAGCCCAGTTGTATGTTACTTTGGGAAAATGTTATGGTTCAAACGTTCCATTTTAAGTGAAGATTTAGTATGAATTTCTATGTTGTGAGATTCTATGAATTAAAAATTTAGATATTAAACCATTTATAACCTAGATAAATTTATAGGGTGAAATTAATTTTAAGGAGGGTATACAGTAATATCACTATATGTTGTAAATTATTTTTTTCAAATTAATTTAAACATTGAGATAATTTTCATCTTGAATAACTCTTAAAATAGTATATTTAATATTAAATCAAAATTTTTGGCTTGCGGTATATGAAACACCATGTTAGTTTTGCACTATAGACAACATAAATTTTAAATTTCTCTACATAGAACATCATGTTTATCTTGCATTACACGCGGGAAAGAAATTCCTTGGTGGAATGTGTATCAAGCTTTAACGAGTAACATAAATAAATAATATATTATTTTAAAATTATTAATTTATATAACAACATGTAACCTAGTAGTTTAATTTCAAGATATAAATGGTAATAACTAATTTATGAAAATATATTGTTTTCAATAATAAAAGATGAATTCATAGTTTATAAATTAATTAAAAATGAATATGAAACCTGATTGAATATAAAGAAAAATATTAATACTTGTATGGTCACAAGGATATTATAACCTAATAAATAAAAGTAGTTCTATTATTGAGTGATAGAAATGTAATAGATTCTGTATATATTCATTCCAATTTTTTTGGCATTCATCCTATAAAATGGATACACATAAAAAAATAACAAAACTGATTTTATACTTAAAAGAAAATATTATTATAAATTTCGTTTTAATGTCATCTAATGGAGAACCATTTTTAAATATAAATGTTTGAACTTTTAAATATTTAATATGTTCAAATAGAAATTATTTTTTCTAAGAAACCTAAAAATCACATTAGGATAATATTTTTTTAAAGTATGGTTTCATTTTTCTATATAAATAGAAAAAAATACTAGATTTTAACTCAAAACATCTTTTTCATCAATTTTATTTATAATGTTAAATTATATTTAAAATTAGTTTAATATATTCTTTAGATAAATTTATTTCAATTTACATAATTTATATCAGTTGATCTAATTTAACATTGAAATTTTATTTAAAAACATTGCAAACATTTTATATTGTTTTCAATTTAAAAACATGCAATATCATCCAGTTAGCGATATTAATTTTAAATTAATATATTACACTACATTGATTTAAATTTTAAAAAATTTATTCCAATTTTTTAATAACTATAAGTTATATTATCTAATATTGTCAACATAGTTTTGTTATAAAAAAAGTTATTGAAACTAATTAAAATTAATTACATCGGTTATGGTAAAATTAAACTCAACTAATGACTAAACCTAGAATATAAGACCCAGAAAGTCCTAAAAACATTACCAGAAAACATTTATGGACATTATTCAGAAATTAACCTTATTTTTTCTAGTTTTATGTTTTTTATGAATTTTGATAACTAATAATATTGGTACACATAACAAGTTTTCAGAAATCCAATGTCTGTCCTTTCACTTCCCTATAAAAGGCCAAAAAATCCCCAAACACCCTTAGTAACAACTCTAAAACAACTTAAGATCATCTAATAAAATCCCAATAAACATAGTAGAAGCCCTCCATTCCTCCTTGAATCCTCCTTTGGGGCAGAAGACTTTCATGGAATCCTTTTGGCGCAAACCAAAATAAGTTACCTGATTAAGAGGTAAAGCCTTCTCTTAAGCTCCATTATTTTTTCCATTCACCACCAACTGAACACTATTTATTACATGAACTTATAAAAGCACCAGTATAAAAAATATAATTGTTTTTTTTATGATAAGTGCTTGACCAACAATTCTTGACACACCAGTATCAAACATCATATTTTTTTGTACGGTTAACTTCCACCTCCTAAAAAAATGACGGTACAATTTTCCATTATAACTTCTATTGTAGAAATTACAATGGAAACAATTATTATATATATTATACATTATATTTATTATTTCCATAATATTATGTCTTCCATTAACAAAAAAATATTCGTATTTTCCATTTTTGTGTAAATATGTTAATTTTATTTGAGGAAGTCTTGACTACCACACTATCAATGTTTTGTGATTCCTTCAAAAACTACATAGAATGTATTAAGGATGGTTTTAGTGATATTAAATTATATGTATAACATTATAATGATAATTTAATTACATTAAATACATATATTAATATTTTTACTTTTCGTTTTTTCTTTCAATACATCAATAAAAACAGAAACATCGTTTATGAAAGATTAATACATACCGTCCCCATAAAATGTGTATTCTATTTCATACATCAAAATTAAATAGATTATTTCAATAAAAATTTACATTATATAAATTATATTTATATCTTGTATTAAATTGTGGGAAAATTATATATGTAAATGGACCAATGATATAATAAATTAAGACAGATGCGAAGAAAAACAAAAATATTATTCGAAGTGAAACATTAACATAGAATGATTTGAAAGAGGGTAATATAAGGTTATAATAAAACAATATAATTATTATATATATGAATATTATTCTTCAAAACATTTATATTAAATTTTTATTTATTATACAAGTGTTTTGAATGAGTTTGAGAATTTTGAAGACACAATGTAAGGGTATTTCATGTCACCTTATTATTTTTATGTGATACATGTTATGTTTTCCACTATTTCCTTTTTTGTGGTTTATGTACTTACCATAATTGAATTATTTTTATATTATTCATAATTTTATGGTTACTATCAAATATATTTTATGATATTTATTGCAGGGGGACTATTTTTCAAAAGTAATAAAATACGTGAAATGATATATTCTTAATTGGAATTATATTATACTCATCGTTTATAATTGTCATGACCCCTTCCCACCAAAGATGCCCCTCTTGAGCTAGAAATGGTGAAAGGGAGAAAATGACCCCCAAGTCCCGCCTCTAGTAGGCCCCGGGGTGGCGACTAGCACCAAGGGTATGCGATTTGCACAAATGTGGGAGGCATTACCCTTTTATTATTTAAGATTGGGAAATAGGACAATTCAACAACCAAAAAGGAAAAGAATAAGTGTATAGAAATAAATCCAAACCAATCCCACATGCATGTTTAAAAAATTCCAAAACAAAGTACATGTACAAGAAAGATAAAAAGTACAATACCAAAAGAAAACAAGTGTACAACAATTGCAACAACTCCAACTGTCCGACTAGTAGGGTCCCGCACAGCCCTGGTAGTCCTCCTAGAAACCTGAAAGTTAACGTAGGGTGAGAAAACAAGTATACTCAGTAGGGAAACCTAATGCTCTTGTTCACAAGTGGGGAGACATCCAAATGTCCCGTGAGAACAACAGAAGAAAACTAGTAAGGAATTCAATCCACCTAACCTCACTAGACACACTCACCAAAAGAACAATCACAACATGTAGTAGTATATAAGAAGCAAGAGTATTGGGTACCCCACACCATTCCCCATTAGTTAGCTGCTCTTCCTAATGTGAATGTCCTGATGCTACCAGTCTCTCCTCACGCACACAAAACTAGGCCTCACAACCACGTATCCCACACCTGGGCCTCACAAACACGTATCCCGCCCGCACACACCTGGGCCACACAACCATGTATCCCTCCCACACACACCTGGGCCTCACATACACGTATCCCGCCTTCACACACCTGGGCATCACAACCACGTATCCTACCCGCAGACACCTGGGCCCCACAACCATGTATCCCACCCGCACACACCTGGGCCTCATCCCGATGATTCTTGGGAAACAGTAAAACCTTCCTGAAGAGTCTTGGGCTAAAGATGCCCCAATCGAAACCTACGCGAAGATTCTTAGGTGTAAGGTCGCCTCAAGCAATAACATCCTAGGGGAGAAGGAGTAGGAATGAGCTAGTAACTTTGGGAAAAACACCCTCTCCCATGAAATAGGAGTGTTTGGTAGTAAGTGATCAACATGGGTTGGGTGCGTCAAAACACAAAGATACATATATATATATATAAACCAAACACTCAGCCCAACCTATGGTTTCTAAACAGAGAAACTGAGAACGTGCCTCGACACTGCTACCACGAAGCATGGATTCAACAAACAACCCCAACCCCATTTAGGTTTTCACATTTCAGTAGAATTAGATTATTTAGTTCCTTAACTACTGGGAAACCATCCACAACCTACCACATCGATCGTTTGTAAAACATATCTCTTTCATCCACAATCAAGTTAGTAAAACACATGAAACACAACCATGTCCTTCTTATTAGCCAAACAGCCCCATGATTATTATTTCTGTTCCATTACCAAGCCCCACCATTAATTAAATTTTATTATTCATGACCCATAGTTCGTTCACATTCCATCCCATCCCTGCAGCCCCACTTCCAACCATCATAACCACAATCACACCGAACCCATACATCATTATCCCTTTAATTCCATTCATTACAGCCCCACTTCCCATCACTAACATAGCATTCACACCAACCCACAACAAAGACAACCGTAGTCCCGCTGCTCACCCAAACCACAACAACCCACAAAACACCCCATCACATGCCACGTATCCAAGCCAACACCCACATGTTCATTATTACATTTTGTTCAACCGGGGTGATCACATATGGGTTCCAGATTTTAAATCATCCAACATTACGTAATTAACCAAATTACACATTCCACAAGGTTCCATCCACAAAAACGGTCTAAAAATATAGGGAAACATTTAATTGTGCGGGCAAAGGCCCCCAATGACTATGATTTTTAGTAGGCATAATAATATTCAATTCATTACATATCAATAGGATAAACAAAGATAAACCTCAAAACTTCCCCATCCCCGTTCATTAACCAGTTATTATCATTATTTAATGGTTCAACTATTTCTCATGAAAAAAAAGGATACCCACCCCGCATGATGCTCAAATATGAGAGACTAAGGTATGATCCCTACCTCAACAGGTTCTGATCACAACGCTCCCCATGATCAACTTTAGAAGACGCCTGTCGGTGTCCGTCACTTCTGTCGGGTCCCGGAAAAACCCACCTTGGGTGGATGTCGGAAAGGAAAGGCCGAAGTAGAGACAACGGATCCAAGCTCGGAAGTTCCGCCTCGTCGTTATGATCCCATGGCCGCTGACGGATCGTAAATCGGTTCTCAGACGAATAAGTTATGGAAGAAAAGGAGCCTTCGAGTCTCTTGGGAGAGCTCTGCTTAGAGGAAAGGGGAGGAGATGAGTGAGTTGAAAAGGAGGAGGGGACCCCTCCTTTTATAGGTGAGAAAAGAAAAAGTACACGGCGTGTACTTTATGGTACACAGCGTGTACTCTGCTATTTTAAAAGGTCTTCACGAGGCTTCCAACACAGCTCTACGGCTGTTGACTTGTCAACAAACTATTTGAGGGTAAAGCATATGCGGGGAGGGACTACACAACATGTAGTTTAGACACATGGAGTGTACCAATTTATTTCACACGTCAAAGACACGACCTTCAACACGGCACACATCCATTGACTGGTAATGCGTACGTGGGGTGGGACTACACGGCGTGTAGTTTAGGACACACAACGTGTACCCATTTATTTCACATGGCAAGGAAACGACCTTCAACATGGGGTATACCTGGAGAGGGGGTACATGACGTGTACTCAGACTACATGACGTGTAGTTTCAAAATTCCGGAAAGTGTGGGAAAATTCCATTTTACACTCCACAACATTTTGGGACCTTTTTTTGACAAAGGAATGGGCCGGATAGGTCTGGTCTATTACATGAGATACCTATTAAAACATTCTCGTCCCCTTGAATTCAAAAACCATCCAGAGGAACCCAACAAGATACCTATTAGGGTTCTTTTTATAACAGGACCCCAACCAACAACCCTAATCATATGCGATATGAATTCCTTCTCCTATGTCGAGATATTATCCGCTTTAGGTGGCACTGATTCGCCTGCACGTGTTTAATCACATCCTCATTAATGGGCCTAGATTAATAATTGGGTCTCCCCACTTTCATACATTATGATTTTTCAACTCTCACTATCCCCAACACCACACAAACAACACACTGTACGAACATGTGGTTTGGGGAAATTCCTTCTCCTATGTCAAGATATTATCTAATTTATGCGGCACTAACTCTCCTTCATGGGTTCAATCGCATCCACATTAATGCATCCCGATTAAGGGTCAGGTTTTTCCGGTTTTCCCACTCATTCGAACATGCTACACACTTCCAGAGAACAAGGAAACAAAAGTTCTCACAACCGACAAGCCTAGCTCTCCATATATCAAAGGTACAGAGTACAACATCAACAAAAAGATCAGAAGAACAAGAAAAAACACATGTCAAAACAACTCTGGGTACTGAGCGTGCATCTGGGCCTCCTGCTCCCAAGTGCTCTCCTCAAAGTCTCCATGCCTCCACAACACACGAACCAACGGAATGGTTCGTCCACGGATCACATTCTCCTTACGATCCTCGATTCTGACTGGTGGTTCCTCGAAGGTCGCATCATCTCCCATATCTAGCTATCCCTAGTTGATAAAGTGAGAGTCGTCGTGTAAGTATCGACGTAGCTGGGAGATGTGGAAGACGTCATGAACCTTCTCCATCTGAGATGGTAGGGCCAGCTGATATGCCACCTTTCCAACTCGCCTCAGCACCTCAAAGGGTCCGATGAACCTAGGTGAGAGCTTGCTCCCTTTCCCAAACCTCTGCTGCCCCCGTCGAGGGGAAACCTTCAAGAACACTTGATCTCCCACGTCGAACTCCAAGGGCCTCCTCTGACGATTAGCATAAGACATCTGTCAGTCCTGAGCTACTTTCATCCTCTCATGTACAAGTAGTACCTTCTCCGTGGTGCTATGTACTACCTCAGGCCCAAGAACACCAGTCTCACTAACCTCTGCCCAGCAAATGGGTGAATGACATGGTCTTCCATACAAAGCCTCAAACGGTGCCATGCCAATATTAGAGTGGAATCTGTTGTTGTAGGAAAACTATACTAAAGTCAAATGTCGTACCCCTGATGCTCCGAAATCTACAACACATGATCGAAGTATGTCCTCCAACGTCTAGATATTCCGCTCTGTCTGCCCATCGGTCTAGGGGTGGAAAGCAGTGCTAAGGCGTATCTGGGTGCCAAAAGCATTCTGTAACCCCCTCCAGACTCGTGAGGTAAACCGAGTATCCCGATCTGAGACGATGGTCTTTGGAACTACATGAAAACTCACCACCTCGTCTACGTACCTCTGTTCTAAGGTACTCACCGGGCCCGAATCCTTAATTGATATGATGTGAGCTGATTTCGTCAGCCAATCCACCACTACCCAGATAACATCATAACCACTCTGAGCTCTGGGTAGTCCTGTGACGAAGTCCATTGAGATGTCATCCCACTTCCACTCGGAAAAATTTAAAGGATGCAATAACCCACTGGGAACACGGTGTTCAGCCTGCACTTGCTGACACACTAGGCATTTACCCAAAAACTTCGCCACTGCCCGTTTCACCACGGGCCACCAAAACTGTTCCCTAAGGCCTCGGTACATTTTTGAAACTCCTGGATTTACCGTCAAGGCTGAGCTATGGAACTCACGGAGAACTCCCTCATCCATTGTCTCTAGGACAAACAACCTTTCATGGAAAAGGATCCGATGTCGGTTGTCCTCTGACCATCCTTCTGGAGTGTTCCCCTAATCGACTCAATCCTGCATCACATTCGCCTCAGAGTCCCCCCACTAAGACTCTTCCACCTACTGCAACAAGGAGGACTGCACCATCATCTGAATCAAACAGCCTCTAACACCTTCTACCCTTGCATCCAAGTGCAAGGTGGCCAACTCTCCCATCACTTTCCAAGAAACAGTGGATTCTCGAACCACTTCCTTATGAGATTTCCTACTCAGGGAATCAGCCACAACTTTCCCTTACCTTCAGTGTAAGAGATCTCAAATTCATCGTCTTTGAGAAACTCGACCCATATACACTGCCGTAAGTTCACGTCACGCTGGGAGAAGATATAACGCAGGCTCTTGTGATCTGAGAAGACCAAAAAGCGCTCCCCAAAGAGTTAATGTTTCCACAACATCAGTGCGAACACTACTGCTGCAAGTTCTATATTATGGGTGGTGTTTTTATGCTCGTGAGGGAGTAACTTTCTAGACCCATAATAGATCACTCCCTTCTTCTACATCAGCACGCACACCAGATAAAGGCCAGAAGTATCACAAAACACCTCATACAACAACTCTTCCTTTGGAAACCTGAGTACGGGAGCACTGACCAACTTCTCTTTCAGGTAGTCGAATGCTTTATGGCACTGCTCGCTCCATAGGAAGACCATGTTCTTCCTTTTCAAATCTTTCAACGGAGAAGAAACTCAAGAGAAGTCTGAAAAGAACTTCCGATAGTAACCTTCTAACCCCAGGAAACTATGAACTTCTGCCATGCTCTTGGGTGATACAAAAGAAACAACTGCCTCCACCTTCGACGGGTCCATCGACACCCCATGCTTAGACACCACATTCCCATGGAAGTGTACTGCTTGTGTCAAGAACATACACTTTGACAATCTCCTATAAAGATGGTGGTGTCGAAGGAATTCTGAGACTTCCCTGAGATGCTCAATGTGCTCCTCCTCTGATGTTGAGTAGTCCAGGATGTCATCGATAAACACAACGATGAACCGGTCCGGAATCTCTCGGAATACAATGTTCATAAGTCCCATGAACACAGTCGGTGCATTAGTAACTCCAAACGGTATTACTACAATCTTGAAGAGCCCATACCTGCACCTGAAAGCCATCTTCAAGATGTCACTATCCATTACCCTTAGCTGATGATATCCGGATCATAGATCAGTCTTTGAAAACCAACCTGCTCTCCTCAGTTGGTCGAAGATATCATGTATCCATGGAAGGTGGTAGCGGTTCTTGAACGATACCTGGTTCGACCTTCGGTAGTCTATGGATAGCCTGAGACCACCACCTTCCTTCTTCATGATAAAAACTGGATCACCCCATGGAAATATGCTGGGTCGATCAAACCCCTTCTCCATCAGATCGTCAATCTGAATTCGCAACTCCCGCAACTCCCATGGTGCCATCCGATAAGGGGCCATCGATATCGGATGGACACCAGGCTGTAAGTGTATCCCGAACTCAACATCACGTCGAGTGGGGTGGGGGGGGGGGGGGGTAGAGTCACATCCTTGTTAGGAAAAACATCGAGGAACTACCCCAACAACCTTTGGGACATCCATAATCTCTATATCAGCTGGAACCACTAATAACCCGCCTAACAAGGAAAGGAGAGGCTCCATACGCCAGCTTCCCAACTGATAGCCCTCTCACCAACAAAAGCTAAACACTTCCCGTCCACGTCGGAGATCATAACACTTCTCCGGAAGCAGTCGATAAAGGCACTAACAGAAAACAACCAGTCGATGCCTAGGATGACATCATATGGTTGCATCTATAACAGAAGAAGCTCCTCACTAGATCAATGTGGTCCCAACGCCATCCCACATCCCCATCAAACACAAGATACGCTGGTCTGGACTCCAACGGATGTACTCAGCACCAGTGGTATGGAAATTATCTCTACGTCTAGTCCCAAATAATAGGCTAGACCAGGTGCAACAAAGCAGCGCAAAGCTCCCGAATCGAACAAAGCAGAAACAAGAGTGCTGAACAAACAAATCGTACCTCACACCACCTCTGGTCATGCCGGAGCTGTCAACTCTGCTACGTGCAAATGTCCACGCCCAGCTCCTCTGCCTCTCTGATGTCGTCCACCTCTCCAACCACGCCCGGGTCGAGGTCCCTGAGGAGCACCCTGAGGTTGGCCTCCTCCTGCAAAGTCTGTCCTCAGAGGAGCATGGTCCTCCTGCTGCTGGAAGGGTCTCATCGGTAAATGGTGCTACTGAGGTGGGTGATGAACATGCCCACCTCCACCGTACTGAGATTTGGTCGGGCTCCGACTCTAAATATGCCCAAAACCTCCACACTAAAAACAATTTGGTCCAGGGATCGTAAAAAAGGGACGAGGACTTGAAGATCTGAAATGGAACTGTTGGGGCCTGCTCCCCACTGTCTTGAACTTGGAATGTCCTGTCGCAGGAGACTTGCTGCTGACTACCTTCCCCTTCGACGAGCCAGGCTAGATCCCCTCTTGTGGTGCACTTCCCAGCGAGTGCATCCTCTCTACAACATCTGCCTTCTTCTATTCTTCCAAATACGTCGGAATGGTGAAGGGGGTAACAGCATACTGGAGCGAAGGACGAAGCACCTCCTCCAAAAGTCTCGCCTGAGACTCGTCATCCAGAAAGATATCTGGAGAAAATCACAGGGGATCCTTGATCTTTATCCCCAACTCTCGTACCGACATACTCCCCTACTGAATAGAGAGTAACTCCTGCTGCTTCTCCGCCTTCATCATGGATGAAATAAATTCCTCTCATAATTCCTTCTCAAAGTCATCCCATGGAACCTCTTCCTCTATCCTCTCTCCGAGGTAGAGTGTCCACCACTATCGCGCCTCACCTCAGCTGACTGACTGCTAGGGGAACCTAGTACTCCCTTAGTGCATGGATCAAGGTAAATGTGATCCCTAGCTCCTCACAACACCCCTCTGTCTCCGTATCCGAAGTACTACCCACGTTCTTCTTGAGGGTTTGATGGTGGAAAGAACAGAGATTCTTCTGTCGTTGGCTATTTTCCTCTTCTCAGTCAATCCTCTACTGATCAACCGCCTGAATCTACTGGGCCTCGGCCGTCTGAGCCACCCAGGGACGACGTCTAGGTGCCATAGTTGTACGGTAATCAAAGATCACCTAAGACAAAGTAGTAAGGAAATGTTTCAATGTTTTATTTTATCATTTTCATTTCAATTTCATTCCCAGAACACCCAAATTAAGTAAAACACAATCATGATGATGCATGTACCTTCCCAAGGGTCTCTATCCTGCAATCAATGCAGTATCACTTGGTCGTTTGGTAGGCTCAGTGTCCTTGCATCGGATCACGGGGGGCCCTAAAATCCCATGTCCTAGACGGTCTTCCCTGGCCTATGTCACACACCAAGATTAACTAATCAAATGTTGCCCTACCATCCCATGAAATCCTCAATGTGCCTAACTCTAGACTCCATCCTATCTCTGAACCATCACCTCTGATACCATTCTATCATGAACCCCTCCCACCAAATATGCCCCTCCTGAGCCGGCAATGGTGAAAGGGAGATAATGACCCCCCGAGTCCCACCTCAAGTAGGCCCCGGGGTGGCGACTAGCACCAAGTGTATGATTTTTTCACAAATATGGGAGGAATTACCC
Organism: Viscum album; assembly: GCA_963277665.1. NCBI lineage: Eukaryota > Viridiplantae > Streptophyta > Magnoliopsida > Santalales > Viscaceae > Viscum > Viscum album. The sequence continues at coordinate 1,387,442,547 of OY728122.1, forward strand.
ATTTATTATTTATTATTGGGAAATAGTACAATTCAACCACCAAAATGGAAAAGAACATGTGTATATAAATAAACCCAAACCAATCCCACATGCATGTTTAAACATTTCCAAAACAAAGTACATGTACAAAAAACACAAGAGTACAATACCAAAAGTAAACAATTGTACGTCAACTGCAACAACTCCAACTGTCCGACTAGTATGGTCCTGCAAGGCCCTAGTAGTCTTCCTGGAAACATGAATGTAAACGGTGGGTGGGCATACAATTATACTTAGTAGGGAAACCTAAATCTCTCGTGCACAAGTGGGGAGACATCCTATTGTCCCGTGAGAACAACAGAAGAATCCTATCAAATAATTCTATCCACCCAACATCACCAGCCACACTCACTCAAAGCACAATCACAATAGGTAGTAGTATATAAGAAGAAAGAGTTTTGTGTACCCCGCACCATTCCCCATTAGTTAGTTTCTCTTCCTAACGGTGAATGTCCTGATTCTACCACAGTCTCCTCGTTCACACACACCTAGGCCTCACAACCACGTATCCCGCCTACACACACCTGGGCCTCACAACCACATATCTCGCCCGCACACACCTGGGCCTCACAACCACGTATCCCGCCCGCACACACCTGGGCCTCACAACCACGTATCCCACCCCCACACACCTGGTCCTCATCTCGATGATTCTTGGGAATCACTAAAACCTTCCCGAAGAGTCTTGGGCTAAAGCCACCCCAATCGATACCTACCCGAAGAGTCTTATGTGTAAGGTCGCCTCAAGCCATCACAGCCTAGGGGAGAAGGAGCGGGAAGGAGCTAGTAACTATGGGGAAAACACCCTCTCCCATGAAATGGGAGTGTTCGACACTAAGTGCTCAACATGGGCGGGGTTCATCAAAACACAAAGATACAAATATATATATATAAACCAAACACTCATCCCAACCTATGGATTCCAAACAGAGTAACTGAGCACGTGCCTCGGCACTGCTACCACGAAGCATTCATAAAACAAACAACCCCAACCCCATTTAGGTTTTCACATTTCAGTAGAATTAGTTTATTTAGTTCCTTAACTACTTTGAATCCATCCACATCCAACCACATCGATAATTCGTAAAACATATCATGGCCATCCAAAATCATGTTAGGAAAACGCAAGAAACACAACCAAGTCCTACTTATTAGCCAAACGGCCCCATGATTATTATTTCCATTCCGTTACCAAGCCCCACCATTCATTAAATTTTATTATTCACGACCCATAGTTCATTCAAATTCCAACCCATCCCTGCATCCCCGCTGGAAACCACCATAACCACAATCACACTGATCCCATACATCATTATCCCTTTAATACCATTCATTACAGCCCCACTTCCCATCACTAACATAGAATTCACACCAACTCACAACCAATCCAACTGTAGTCCTGCTGCTCACCCAAACCACAACAACCCACAAAACACCCCAGTCACATGACACGTATCGAAGACAACACCCTCATGTTCATTATTCCATTTTCTTCAACCTGGGTGATCACACAAGGGTTCCTTATTTTAAATCAACCTACTTTACGTGATTAACCAAATTCCACATTCCACAAGGTTCTATCCACAAAAAACAGTCTAAAAAGATAGGGATACATTTAATTGCACAAGAAAAGGCCCCCACAACCGTGATTTTCAGTAGGCATAATCATATTCAATTCATAACATATCAATAGGATAAACAAAGATAAACCTAACAACTTACCCATACCCGTTCTTTAACCCTTTATTATCTTTTTTCAATGGTTCAACTTTTTCTCATGAAAACAAAAGGACAACCACCCCGCATGATGCACAAATTAGAGAGACGAATGTATGATCCCTACCTCAATAGGTTCTGATCACAACGCTCCCCTGGATCAACTTTAGAAGTCGTTTTTCGGCGTCCATCACTTCTGTTGGGTCCAGGAAAAACCCTCCATGGGTGGAATTCGGAAAGGAAAGGTCGAAGGAGAGACAATGTATCCAAGCTCGGAAGTTCCGCCTCATCGTTACGATCCCATGGTTGCTGACGGATCGTAAATCGGAGCTCGAACGAAGAAGTTATGGAAGAAAAAGAGCCTTCGAGTCTCTTGGGAGAGCTCTTTTCATAGGAAAGGGGAATAGAGGAGTGAGTTAAAAAGGAGGAGGGGACCCATCCTTTTATAGGTGCGAAAATCAAAAGTAAATGACATCTACATTATGGTACATGGCGTGTACTCGATTATTTTACACGGTCTTCACACGGCTTCCAACACGGCTCTGTGGCCGTTGACTGGTCAACACACGGTTTGAGGGTAACACATACGCGGGGAGGGACTAAATGGTGTGTAGTTTAGACACACAGAGTGTACCAATTTATTTCACATGGCAAAGACACAACCTTCAACACAGCGCACAGACGTTGACTGGTAATGCGTACGCAGGGAGGGACTACACGACGTGTAGTTTAGGACACACGGCGTGTACCCATTTATTTCACATGGCATGGACATGGCCTTCAACACGGGGTATACCCGGTGAGGGGGTACACGACATGTAATCACACTACATGGCGTGTAGTTTCAAAATTCTGGAATGTGTGGAAAAAGTCCATTTTACCCTCCAGAACATTTCATAACCTTATTTTTGACAAAGGAATGGGCCGGAGAGGTCCGGGCCATTACAATAATGGACCTAACTTCCCATTCAAGGTGTTTATACTATAATTTTAAACATTATATACCTAATTTCTAAATTTTAATAATATTTTATGTTTCATTAAATTTCATTTTATTACATGGTGTTTGTTATCCCATATTAACAAGTAATAATTTTTTATTGAGACAATCTCATTACTTTTCAAGAGTGTTTATTTTTATGCTTCATTTAATGAAATATTTTGGTCAAAAACTCATGAAAAATCATGACTTTTATTCAGATCTGATTGTAAATTATTTATTAATATAATCATAACAATTTTTACAATATTTGGTACATATGATAATTTGTAAATTTTTTAAGAAAGACCGACATTACCCACTCTTTGGTCATAAATCTATATTCCTTCAAAATAATGTTTCACAAAAAAGGGTTTCCATGAATATTATATAATTATTAATTAATAATTAAAAATAATTTTTCCCTTTTTATATTTCACCAATATATTCAATGGAATCTTCTTATTTATTCCTGAACAAGGAAATTTTCTATCCTTTTTACCATGAAAATGTAATATTCATATTATCTTAAAAGACATGTTCAGATTAACCCACTGTCATTTCATTAATGTATCCTTAAATTTTTTAAAAGTGAAATTTTTTTGAATCTATTTATTTAATGGAAAGGTTCGTGGAATTTATTCTTCAATACCTGTTTAATCCTTATTTCTATTTTTTAATGAAATTTTAATTTTATGATTTTCATAATATTTTCTAATTCTTTTCATATGTCTTTGCATAATAATGGTTTCAAAATATTTACAAAATTTCATTTTAGGTTTTCAATGTTTTATTAAAATGAAAAATGGTTGTAAAAAGGTTTGAATCTTATTTGTTTTAATGAAAAAGAGTTTCAAAATTACATCACATCTATTCTATAGGTTTTCATGATATTTTTTAAGAAAATTATTTTCTGACGGGTTTATGTTTTAAAAAATAATTTTAAATGTGACATGATACTCTTGTGAATTAATTTTTTTGAAAGATATTTTGAAATAATTTTCCATCTAAGATGAAAAATTGTTGTGTTACTCATTATATTCTAGTAAATGTTATATGTGTTGCATTCATATTCTATAAATGAGTGGGTTATGGTTAAAATCTGGGTCTTTATGAAACGCTTTTCTCTTTAATGGTTTATGTATTTATGAAATACATGTATCTTCCATAGTTTATTATTTTGATTAAATTACTATGATTAATATTTTATAGGTTATGGAATTATTACATATTTATAATACGAAATTTATTTTAGAGACAATGATATGAGTTTTTTTGGATCTTCATGAACATGTAAGTTTGATTTCATGATGAGATGCATGAGGCCTATATCTCCCTCCAATGCACTGGGAAAATATTTATATCTTTAGAGATTGATTAATATAGTCTTTAGAATGATCCTTGATTACTATGATGTTCATGGGTGTGAACCATGACTACTAAGTTGATATAAGGATTGAACTCATGCTACTAATATTGGTATGGGAGTGAACAATCAATAGAAATATGGTACGATGAGTGAAGTCGTGAAACATTGATGGCTAGGAATTTGATCCATCACTACTAATATTGTAATTGGAGTGAACCCATAATACCATGACAGTCATGGTAGTGATTCCTTGTATACTATGGATATCATATTATAAGGTTATGTGTAACTTCAATCACATTTTTTATTTCTATGATGGGATTTAATAAAATATGATCTGAATTCTATTATGACACGGGTATTATGAATTTTTTATCTTTATTATGATCTCTATTATGTGAGGAATGTTCTTAAAAACTTATGCTCATATTCTATACCATTTGGTTATGTTATGCTTGAATATTTACTTTATTTACACCTACCGAGCACCTAAGCTCACCATTTCTTATGATTCATTTCCCTAGGTTATGGAGATTGTTTTCAAGGATGAAGTACTGAATGTGGTGTTCAATATGGGTGATATCAAATATTTTCCCCTAGGATAGTATATTTTGATTCCATGTTTCCAAAAAACACTAAACTATTACTATTCATAGTAATTTATTATTGTAATGTATTGAATATTCATATAAAATTTTCTATTATCCATTTATGTTAATATTATGTATCAATAATCTATATATATTAAATATATAATTAATATAATGTTTATTCTTGGTGGTACAGAGTATTATGAAACATGAAGAAATGGGATTATGTTGCAATATAAATTATTTTTTAGACAATATATTCTGAAATTCTATTGATGGAATTTGAAGAGATCTAATAAATTATACCCCATAAATTTTATTAAAATTCCATTACTCTTGAAACGTTATGGTATTGTAATGATATTCCACTAATTGGTAATTATAATCAACTATGGATTGTTTTAGAAAAATGATCAACATTATTTACTTTTTGGTATATGAACATTATCATCCCCATCAACCCCCATAATCCATGTTTTATGTAATACATAAAAAATCTACTAAACACGTTAAAAATGATCCTTTAAATTTTCTATTTTAGTATATAAAAAGATTCAAATGGAATATTTTAATGAATAATTTGTTAATGATGGAATTTTGAAATTATTATATGGTTTTGAAGAGAATGTTTCCTTTTAACATATTCAATATAATCTGATAATTTCACAATAATGACTATTTTTTATATTAATGAATCCTTTAAATGTTTCCATAGTTATGATAAAATAATTTTTTTTATGGATTTGTAGATAAAATCATATTAAAAGAAATTTATATTTTTCTAATGATTAAAAAAAAATCGATTTTATTGATATTTTAAGGGGTTTTTAATCAATCTCATATTCAATTGAAGATTGTTATGATTATTGACTAATATTATCTTCTGATACCATTGACATTCATACTCAAAATGACTTATGAAGGGGGTGATTTGAGGATGATTTTATGAATACTTTTCCTTTTAGATTAGCTGTTTTTGTTATTATGAAACATGTTTCTTTTCAAGGGGTTATTATATGATGAAATTATAAAATTTTAATAAAAAAATTATTCCATTAAATGATATAGGATATTATGATATAATGAATATTTGATGATCTTGTGTAAAAGATATTTATATTTTTCTTTATGAGAATAGTGGGCCCAGAAATAAATTTTCTTCTATTTTATTGGGAAAATATGGATATCCCAAGATATAATAAAGAATGGAATACAGGTGAAACAAGTTAAGTAAGAGACTATTTCTTCTAAAAATGTTTTTAGATTGAACCACAACTTTAAAAATGATGTAATGTAATGTTAACAAAATGTAATATGTATATATTTTTAGTTATCTATGAAATAGAGAATTCATATTATATGATTATGTTTATGATAAAAACATATATATAGCCATATTATTTGTTCATCTCGATCATGATTTATTATTAATTATTTGAAAATCTTGTTACATGCATATTTTCCAATGGAAAACCTTTCTCCATGAATTTTTATTAATTATCCTTTAATTTCTTGTTATGATTATCATACTATATTTTCATGTCCTAATACCATTATATGTATCATTTTATAACTGGTGGTTTTTTTAATAATGTCTATTATGTTTTACCATACTTTTTTCATTTTATAACATCCATTATTACTTCATATTCCATTGATTAAAAATAAATTTGTTTAGTGTGTTATCTCCAGGAGGTGTATATGTGTGAAAAAAATAATGGGAGATGTTTACGATCAATCATTAAATAAGATGGCTAGTTATATAGTATCCATATACACTACTCAAATATATATCCATGATATGTTTTGTTGTGAGGTGTATTGAATTTTCATTTAATAAGATATAATATATGTGAATAAAATTAATGGTTTGATTGCAGATTCAGATGTTTCGGAATGTCAATATTGATTTTATGTAATTCTAAAAATTTAAGGTGTAAATATAATTTCAATATTCTAACTATGGGTAATATATATGGCCTAAAGATACATCTTATGAATGATTAAATATTATTATTAATCTATTATAAATATTATATTAGTATCATATCTAATTAATAAATAAAAATTAAAATGACTTTAAATATCTAATTCTATATAATTAATTTATATGTGAACAATAATTTAATTCATTTTCATTTTCATGAAAATAATTTTTCAATAAAAAATATACGACTTATATATATAATAAATTGTTAAAAAGGGATTCAAAAAATTATATATATTTAAACATAATATAGATGGTCGATTAAATTTTCAACTATGGAACAAAATGAATGGAAGGAATATTTAATTAAACAAATATGATTGGGCACTTGACCACCCAATATGACCCCAAAACAAATCCTAGACCACCCACAACCAACCGCAGAGATAAAATATATATTTATATGAAAATTTTAATTTTTGACCAATTGGGTTTTAATTAAATTCATATATATATATTGTAATATTTTTAAATGATTATAGGGTAATTTTTGTTATAAAATAAGGTGAACTCAATAGTTAGTGTTTCTAATGTAGAAATGTGTTTATTATTTAAGGAGTATTTTATGTCTCCTTTAATAACTCATTATGATAGTTAAATAATTGTTAGGGTATATGAAATGAAATGCCTGATTTATGGTTAGGGAAAAGTTACTGTAGAATGAGTGGACCTATTATTTTGGAATTACATAAATGAATGGGAAAGGGGGGTAATATGTTTTTTCCAATGAGAAAATTGGTGGAATGGATGTCACATATGAGTCCAGTAAGGGAACTAAAATGTCTTCGAAATGAATTTGAACAAAAATGACACATAGTTTTCACTAAAATACTAGAATGAAACTGATGGGGAATTTGTTTCATGTGTTAAACCCAACATATAGATTAATTAATTTTCAATTAAATTAATATAAATATATAATAATATATATGATTTTTGGTATTATTTTTTGTTATTGTGAGATTCAAAAGTCAATGAGGGAAGCAAGAAAAAAACCCCCCTTACAAAAAAATTATTGATATTTCATCTTACCTATATCATATGGCTATTATATAAATTCGTTTAACCTGGGAGTTTCATAACTTTTAATTTTCATATACATTAATTTAATTATAATTCTCATATTCATGTGAATAATGAGTGTATTTAAGTGTCCAATAATTTCTTGACTATATTGAACCTCACCTTATTTATGTTTGCACACAACAAAAAATCATAACTGATAGATCATATAGGATACCAGATGCTTCTCAATTTTTTTGAATTTTTAAGTTAATCATTCAATTTTTTGAAATGGAATGGTATATACTATCAATAATAGATAATATAATTATTTTGGAATTTATGATCTCAATTGATTGATACTTAATATTGACACTGTGGAAAATTAAAATTCAAATAAGAATATATTATCACATGTGATGTTTTATATTTATATATTTAATGAGAAATTGTCACATAAAATAATTATTTCATAATTTTATATCATTAAATGAAAGTGAATCAATAAATAAATGTGATATATTTGATAATTTTTTTTATAAAATATTAAAATTAATTATCTCATGTTTCAATTTAAAAAATGTTATTACATGGTATGAAATAATGGAATTGATGTAGAAGTATCATTATAAATTGATGAGTATTAATATTAATATTTTAAATATATAAATATGATAATTGAGATGGGGATTGGAAATGTAATTTAAAATATATCATCACATGCTAGAATTAATTATTTTTGTTTTATAATAATATAATGATTAGAATATTTAGAATGTGGAATTATGGTATATGATTATTATTATTATTATTTTTTGTATTCTTATTAAGTATGAAAATAAATTTTTTATAAATTATTTTTACAAATGGGTCGATGATATCTATGTTCCTTAAACCACCTTCCCACTTTGCCTATAAATTGGCATCTTGGGAACCCCATTTGGGAGTTCAAAACAGAGGCGAGGTGCTGCCTTTTTGGACTCCCAAGGAGGTATTTTCATGATCATTATATCTTCTGAAGGCTTTGGGAAGTTCTAATTCAACATATTCCTCTTCCTCCCCTCCCATTAATTTCAAAACCCCATGTGATAGGTCAGGGAGGAACGTGATGTAAATCCCAAGCATCATGTTTTTAATATTTGAATGATATTTTGAATTCCCGGTTGTTGTGGTTTTTTTCATCATCCTCTATTATTATTTTATTGTTTTATGTACCGATATGTCATGCTCAACTCATATGATCATGTTTGGGCATACCCATTCATGAGATATTTCACACACCGTTCACCACTTCATTTTCCTCATTTCAATTACGATGTTTGTGGGGTTCTTATTGGTCAATTAAACTCACATAAACACTGCCATGTTCATGAAAATTTATGTCATGGTATCACAATAAAATAATATACAATCCTGGAAATCACATCTAGTTCATTGGGTTTTTCCTTGGTGTGTTTCGGTTACGATGACGAACAAAAATCACCCAATCATCAGCGGTGTCTGGTGAATCAATGTGTGTTTTCGACAAAACCCTTATAGGTATCCTAGTATAAACTTAGTATCATTATGGTTCTAGGTGTTATAAATAAAGGATTAAATGATCATAGCCCTATATCATGATGCGATTAAGGAAGAACATCATGAGAGTACCCCGGGTGATCACACATAATTAATTCTGTTAATTTCTACATTGTTTTATCGCTTTCATTTTCTATTTTCATCTGAAATCATAAAATACCCATGTTTTATAAAATATATTTCCCCTTATAATTTCATAATCGAAACCCACTATTAAATTAATGATACTATTCTCCATATCCCTCTCTATTATTCTTTATCATATAATTCAATTATCTTTACAACCTTATTAATTTATTTTATCCATATTCAAAAAAACAAAAACACTTCACTAATTATTTGCATGACCCGGTCAAAATAAGAAAAACTGCTTTAATTTGACCATGAATTTGATAAGAAACTTCCCACACAAATCAAGGAATCGAGATAATGTCAATTAAGTAACACTAAATAACCCATTGTGGAACCTCCAGTGTTCATAAACCAATTAGAATGTGAACCCAATCTTATCCAATAATACATGTCTACAAATAATAGAACCTTAATAGAACTGACTACCTTGGATTTGGTGTACCAACCTGCATACATCCAATATCCTGAGGAAGCATCCAACTTGGAGGTGATATCATGACTCATCCACATTCTTTCTAAATTCCATGGTCTTCCCGGTAAGGACCCTTATAAACACCTTATCGAAATTCACATAGTGTGCTCCACCATGAAAACCCAAAATGTGTATGAGGACTTAATTAAGTTTAGGGCCTTTCCTTTCTCCCTTGATATTGTATAAAAAGATTGGATATAATATTTTCCTACCACAATTTGGGGATGTAATGACCTAAAAAGGCTATTTCTTGAGATGTTCTTCCCTGCCTCCCGAACTGCATCTATTAGGAATGAAATTTGTGGTATTTGGAAATCACAAGGAGAGACCCTTCATGAATACTTGGAGAGATTCAAACGACGCTAATAAATTTTCTCCCACCACCATATTAGAGAACAACTATTAATCAAATACTATTATGAGGTACTTATCCCCATGGATTGTGGAATGATTTATGCAGCAGCTGGTGGTGCTTGGGTTGAAAAAACTCATTCCGCCGCTCGTGAATTATGAGCCAACATGGCTCAAAATGCACAAAAATTTGGTACACGAGCTATTACACCAATATGATGAGTTCATATGGTAAGTCATTCACCTTCAGAACAAAAGGTATATAACAAGCATTATAAGATGCATACTCTTCTAAGGTAATTAGCTCATGCACGTGGTAACTCACAATCACCTCCCATTCCATTACACTGTGGTATTTGTTCTGACAAATCTTATTTTTCTGACCAGTGCCCACAAAATCTGGATTCACCCGAGTCTTGTTCTGCTGTGTTTACTGTGCGTGCATTCCAACAAGAACCTCCCTCCAAGCATGAACAATTAAGGCCAAATCCAAATCTAGGGTGACAAGTGCAACCCCAGTACATACAAGGATGAAAATCAAAATACCCCAAGAAGAATTGTTATCAACAAGGCCATGGTATGGAACCTTATTATCCTTCATCTTCTCAAAACAATCATCCTCATCCTACAAATATGAACCAAGCCTTGAGGATATGGTGAAATGAATGGAAAACCAGAATCTCCAGTTCCAACAGACCACCCAATCACCAATTCAAGACCTACAAACTCAAGTGGGGTAATTGGAGAACACCATCAGTGAGATTAAGATGCAAGGTTCAGGAAAACAACCATCCCATCCCATTTCCAATATGAAGGGTATGGGTAATATAGGTGCAGTTACACTTTATAGTGGTAAATAAGTTTCTCCTTCTACTGATTTTTATGCAAGAGGTATGTCCCCATCTTGAAAACACTCTTTCTCCACCCATAAAATATTTTAATGAAGAAAAAAATAAAAAGGGAAATCAAAATATCATTAAGGATTCCCATGAAAAATCCATTACACTTCCTTTCCCTCAAATACTCACTAAATCTATGAAAAAAATTGATAATGAGATAGAAAATGATGTAATGTATACAATTAAAAAAGTTCAAGTTAATATTCCATTTTTGGATGAAGTCAAGAAAATTCCCCATTATGAAAAATTTCGTAATGAACATTGTACCCATAGATGAAGACTGATGGGGAATGCGAAATTAAACATGGGGAGGAATGTGTCATCATTCATTCAAATAGAAATTCCAACCAAATTCAAGGATTTGGGCATATTCACAATATCATGTACCATAAGGAATATTTTCTTTTCTAATTCAATGCTAGATTTAGGTGCTTCCATTGATGTAATGCCTCACTCTGTGTACACTTCTCTACCAGTTGGGGATATTCAACCAATTAGGAATTTCATACAACTTTTCAACCAATGTAAAATGCATCCAACAAGAGTGATTGATGATGCCTTTATAAGAATGAATAATCTTGTCTTCCAAGATGATTTCTACATTATTGGCAGGGAAGATACCAGAACCCAAGGACATGCTCCTCTCACACATGGGAAGCCATTCCACAAATAAACAAAGGCAATCATCAACATTAATAATGGTACGATATCCATGGAATTAGGAGTATAAGAGGATACTTTTAAAATACTTGAGGCTATGAAACACCTCATTCAATACCACTCCACTCTTCATGTCTATTTGATGGAAGTGCTCTCAAATGATGCACACACACACAATTCCCTCTTCACCCCAAATTCTGATTCATTTTCCTTTTCTTCACCATTGGTTGATTTGAGTTTTTATTCTTGTTTTGAGTGTTTTTTGATTTATGAAAAGTGTAAATTTTGTTCTTTAATAAATTAGTGTGTTCATTATGAGGTTCCCATGACTGTCAACGATTCTAAAAATATAATTTCAATATATTATCTATCTTTATAGAAAAAAACATGAGTAGATAGAGGGTTTAATGGACCTCACTCCCCCTAAATCACCTCCCACAATCCATAAAAAACTGGTGTTGGAAATTAAACAACTTCCTTCTAATTTAATATATGCATATCTTGAGGGTATTGACCTATTTCCCATCATTATTTTGCATAACCTCTCTCCACAATATGAATTGAGACTGCTCAAATGAATAAGAGGGTGTAAAAAGGATGTAGGATGGACATTGGCTGATATTCTTGGTATTATCCCATATATTTGTATGCACCATATACATTTGGATGATGAGGCTAATCCAACAAGACAATCTCAACGCAGGTTGAATCTAACACTCCTTGAAGTGGTAAAATTGGAGGTTAGTAAATTACTTGTTGCGGGGATCATTTATCCTATATATCATAATAAATGGTTTCATCCAGTGAAAATTGTCCCTAAAAAACAAGAATACCAGTTGTTTCAAATGAAAGAAATTAATTGGTTCCAACACATGTGCAAAATAGTTTGTGACTCTGTATTGACTACTGTCGACTGAATCAAGGCACACAGAAGGACCACTTTCCTCTACCATTCATTGACCAAATGTTATAATGTTTGGCTGGTATGTCCCTTTATTTTTTCCTTGATGGATATTTGGGTTATTTCCAAATCCATATAGCCCATGATGATCAATAAAAGACAACATTAACATGTCCATTTGGCACATTTTCATACAGAAGGATGCCATTCGGTCTATGTAATGCTCCTTGTACCTTTGAGTGATGTTTTTTGAGTATTTTTTTGAGTACCTTGAGAGTTGTATGTAAGTATTTATGGATGATTTCATGGTATATGTTTCTTCATTGGATGATTTTTTGGAATACCTAGGTTCTATCCTTTACCACCGAATTGAAAAAGATCATGTTTTTAATTATGAGAAATGCCATTTCATGGTTGAGCAGGGGATAGTTCTTGGGCATGTCATTTCAAACAAGGTAATTCAAGTTGGTAAATATAAAATTGAATTAATATAAACCCTTCCAAATCCAAAATGTGTTTGTGAGTTTCAATAATTCTTTGGTCATCCTGGTTTTTACTGCTGATTCATTATAGACTTCATTAACATCGCACTTACATTGTCCTGGATATTACAAAAGGATTCTGATTTTTCATTTGATAAAAATTGTGAAGATGCGTTCAATTCACTATACATGAGTTTCACATCACCTCTCATCATCCATCCTCTATGCTGGGATCTCCCCATTGAACTTATGTGTGGTGCCTCTAACTTTGCAGTTGGGCAGTTTTATCAAAAAAGGTTGAGAAGGCTCCCCATGTCATTGTGTATGCCTCACGTACCCTTTAACCTACCAAGGAAAACTACAAAACAACATAAAAAGAACTTTTTTCTATTGTTTTTTCCTTGGAAAAATTATGTTCATATCTTATCAGGTCATAAATAACTGTCTTTTCTGATCATGCTGCCTTTCATTTCCTCATAAAGAAACCTGAAGCTAAGACCTTCCTCATTTGTTGGATGCTCCTCCTCCAAGAATTTGAACTTTTGATTAGTGATAAGAGAGGAGTGGAAAATGTGGTAGATGACCACATTAGTAAGATTTCCCCACTATTGTACCAACATGTTGACTCAGCCCTCCCCATTGGAAATTTCTCCCCTCATGAGAACCTTTGTGATGTTGTCGAACTTACCCCCAAGTATGCAGACATTGTGAATTCTCTAGCAACATCTAGGGTCCCCACTGATTTCAGCACAACCCAATCCTAGAGACTTAAACATTATTCATAGTGGTATATTTGGGATGACCCATATTTTTGGAGAATTTGTGGTGACCAAGTAGTTTTTCGGTGTGTCCCCGACCAGGAGTTCACCTCAGTTTTGACCTTCTATCACACTTTGGCTTGTGGGGACACTTTTTCTCTAAATGTACAGCTTAAAAGGATCATGACTTAGGAAATTACTGACTAAAACTATATAGGTAAGACTATATATTTTACAAGTCATGTAGTCATTTTCAATTCATAGGGAATATATCCAAGGGGAATGAAATGCCCCCGACAACCCATGTTATTCTGTGAAAATTTTGATGCATGGGGAATTGACTTCATGGGGACTTTTCGAAATTTAATTGAATTTTTATACATTTTATTGGCTATTGACTATGTATCTAAATGGGTGTATTCAAATTCCACTAAGACCTATTACTCTATTGTGGTTGTTGATTTTGTGAGGTCTTAGATTTTTAGAGGGTTTGGTTTATCGAGATTCATCATAAGTGATCACGGTTCACATTTTTGAAATCTCAACATGAAAACTTTTCGTTGGAAAGTATGGGATTGATCATAAAGTCTCCAATGAAAATCACCCCCAAACTAATGGACAAGCAGAAATCTCAAATTGATAAGTTAATCAAATTTTGGAAGAAATGGTACAACCCAGTAGGAATGATTGGAGTTTGAACTTGTATGATGCACATTGGTTGTACCATACAACTTTAAAACCCCCAATTGGAATGTCACCATACATGATTTTGTTTGTAAAGGTTTTTCACCTCCCGTTGGTGGAAGAATACCATTCATATTGGAAGTTAAACAGTGTAATATGATTCTTTCAGATGCAGGTGATCATAGGAAGTTGCTGATTCAAAAGTTGGAGGAAATTAGACATGATGCATATGAGAACTCTCGGATCTATAAAGTGAAAACAAAGGCTATCCATGATAGCATAATTCATCAGTGGAAGTTCCACATTGGTTAGAAGGTCTGCATGTACAATTCTAGGATAAAGATCCACTTAGATAAGCTTCGTTCCCGATGGCTCAGTTCTTATACTGTTACTAATTTTTACCCTTTTGGTGAAATTTATATTTTTCATGAGGAGAGTGGACAAAGTCTTGTAATCAATGGGAAGTGAAAAAAACACTTCTATGCGTATTTTCCATATAATTTGCTGTAGGAAATCCACCATCTAGACAAAACATACCATTAAAACACACCATGTTTTATCCTACCTTCTCACAATCTCAATCATTTCAGTGAGGACACGTCAGATTCTATTTGTGGGGGGGGGGGGGTGGATACATTCATGGGTTCATTAGGATTTCCATTTTCATTCTTCTTTCTTCTATTTCTCACCTTATTTATATTATTTTCATTTTCCCCCATAAAAATTCCAAAGATCAATGATATGGTGAAAATAAGGTGGAAAGTAAAAATACTACAAGGAAGGTGAAAAAGACTATCAGGGAGTGATTATTAGTGAATTGGTATTCTATCAATGATATAAATGGTTGTATATATGTGAAACCATTGAAATGATTGATTCCCCTTGTGTGAGTCGTTTTTAGAAATAATGTTTCATGAATATCTCGACACATTTTTTCACCAAACCACATAGTGTGAATTTTTCTTACTTACTAGAAGGTAAATATAAGGTAGGTTAATATTTTTCCACATAAAATTATATTTACATACATCCGTTCCTTATCTGATCTGTTTTATTACTATACTAGATTAACCTATGTGTGTGTACCTGATATCCGACTGTTGCACACCCTAAAAAATTTGTGTTGTCTCTTAGGCATGTCAAAAACCACTGCTCCTCAACATTTGATCTTGTTATAACTATTACAATTTTTGGCGTGAGGAGATCAAACAATGGTTGAGAGATGAGTGTGATATTTTCTTCAAATGCAATTTCTAAAAAAAAAAATATAATAAATGATGGGAGTGATGAAATGTGTATCATATGGGGATATCTAGGTTAGGAGATATTGGTTTGAATTCAAAGAATTCTTATGTGAGTGATTCCTGAAATATGATTGCAAAGCATATAGGGCAGGTTTGGTGGAAAAAATATTTTAAGTTGAATAATGTTAAAATAACCTATATTTATTGGATAGAAGTAAAATGAATATCATGTAATCCTATACACACACACACACACACATGTAGATTTAGTGGCATGGTTAAATTGTGGTTTCCTTGCTCAATTTGGTATAATTAATCTCATTGATTTTCATTGTGATATGATTTATGAGAAATCTTCTTCCATTTTCACCAGGATGAACTCTTTGCTCTGGTTTGTGCATTGATAACATTACATTAAATTATTAATTCATCATTTTGTTTTGATTTTGTTTTTTATATATGATTCTATTCTCAGGAGTGCAAATTTTTAGGTGTGGTGGTGTGATCGCACATCAATTCACTATTCAAATCTACCCTTACACTAATGTTTTAAACTGGTTTGGTAATGAATATTCCATATATAATGATAAATTTCACTTTATGTTTTAATCAATGAATTGATTTTTATCCCAATTAAAATGGGAAATGTCACTTATTATTATTATTTCAATGTAGGAGGTGATGATTTTGGGGGCCCTTGATGAAGTGGAAAAAATGGCCAAAATTGCATGAATCCATGAAGATCTGTCAACTGTTGTTCCTGTTTAGAATCATTGGTGAATCCAAATGTTCTCATATTTTTTCTTCAGGTCAAAAATTTATTGGGATACATTTCATATTAAGGATGAAACGCCTCATTCAGCTTCTACAATGCATATCTAAAGAGATAATTCAAGGAATCAAATCTATACAACTTCGGATGTGGTGTTTTGTATTTTATCAATATCTCGAGCTTTATGTTTCTAAATGGTTCCAAACATTCGGTGAAGACATTTAAAAGGTGGGGCTACAACATTTTTATTTTCTCTAAAGTGAGATAATGTTTTTCGGAGGCCAAAACAAGTGGTACAGGTGGGTTGAATAAATCTATGTGCCTTAAACCACCTTCCAACATTGCCTATAAATTGACATCTTGGGAACCTCATTTGGGAGTTCGAACCAGAGGCAAGGTTATGCCATTTTGGAGTCTGGAGGAGGTCTTTTTCAGCATCCTATATTCTTATTTTATTGTGTTATATACTAGTATATAGTGCTCCAATCATATGATCATGTTTAGGGGTACCCATTCATGTGATGTTCCACACACCCTTCACCAATACCTTTTCCCCCTTCCAATGCGGTGTTTGTGTTGTTCTTATTGGTCAATTGAACTCACATAAGAACTATCAATTTCATGAAAATTTATTTCATTGAATAACAATAAAATGTCATACAAACCTAGACATCTCATTGAGTACTTTGTGTGTTGCCTTGGTGAGTTTCAGTTATGATGTCTAACACAAATCACCCAATCATCGACGGTGCCCGATGAATCATTGTGTGTTTTCGGATGAACCCTAGGAGGTATCCTAGTATAAAATGACTATAATTTTTTTTGTAGGTGTTAAAAACTATAGATTAAAATATCATAACCCTATATCATGATTTGATGAAGGATGAACATCATTAGAGTACCCTTGGTTGATCAGACTTAATTAATTCTATTAATTTCTACTTTGTTTTATCGCTTTAATTTTATATTTTCATCTTAAATCATCAAACCCACATGTTTTATAAAATATAATTCCTTTATAATTTCATAATCAAATATCTCTTTTAAATTAATGATCTATGACTCTATTTAGAGATGACCTAGGTTTTCTGCTATACTGCAGAATTTCTAGTCAAAATTAAGCAACTAATTTGACGTGCTCCACAATGTGATCAAATATATCAATGAGATTGAATTTATTTAAAATAATATAATGTTAATATAATAGGGTGTTAAATTATATTATAATATTTAGCTTTTCATCATATACACTATCAAATATGATGTAACTCTATTAAAATCATGGAGTGATTCTCTCCCCCCCAGTATAAATAAATTATGTCCGCATAATTTAACAATATTCTTAATAATCAATGTTTTGATATTTGAGAATAACTTTATTGAAATCCCATATCATGATAATGGGTGAAAAAATACTCATTATTAGAGATAATGGTAATTATAATGCTCACATAGGGTAACTCATATATTGGTTTCTATGTGGGATGAAATTTTTCCAATGTGAGGATATATACATGGATTAAAGTATTAAATTATTATAGAGAATGGTATATGTAACTATAATTAGAAAGTGGTTGTTAAATGAAATGTTAAGGACCACGAACCTATAAATTAGTGATATTTTAGAATAATGTAGCTTCAAAAGAAATTATTTTATTTCATTAAATATCTTTTCAATATAAATTTCAATGTGTATATGAATTTCATTAAAATATAGACTAGAAATCAATGAAAATATATATAAATTTTAGCATTACATTTCATTGTCACTAATTTATCATTTGTCTATTCTGAAAAATCCCATTTCCATTTAGTTATGTACCTTAGTACATTGTTACACAAGTACTCCATGCGAGAAAATCAATATTTAAATTATTTTCCTTTATATTTTTCTCATCCATCCTATTATTATCTATATTTTATTTAAATAAAAAATACATAGAGAATTCATTATTTGTATTTATAGAACATGATACTATGTTTTTGTATGATGAGAATGTTTTGGTGAATGTTTTTTACAAAATACTAGCTTCATCCCATCAAAGAAAAAATATTTATTACTAATTGGATTACATGCATTTATATAGTTTTCATTCCATCAACAATGATACATTTCAAAACTATTCAATATTCTATGTTATATAATATCATTTTGAAGCATAATGAAAAATACAAAAACATGTGATAAAATTAACATAAAATGAATAATTTATACATAGCTAATCTCTTAATAATAAACTAGGTTACTTTAGGGATATATCTATTATTAAATTATATATAATTTAGTGTATATAAAATGCGAATTATTGTAAAAATATCCCATAAAACTGTCCAACCAAGTGCATATTAAGGTATGTTTTCATGCACAAGGTTATGATCATGTCATGCCCAATGCACCCTATTTTGAGTTATTACAATTAGTTATATCTTTTCCATAATCACGTCCACATGTAATATTTAGAAAGGAAATAATTTCTATTAAAAAATACATAATCTCTTCCTTAAAAGTTTATTTGTGTACTAATCTATACATATGATAATAGTATATGATATGTTAATGTTTCATAATATATGATTTATTAAATCTATTTCACAAGGATTAAACTAATGTTCTTCTGATGCCAATATTATTGACCCAAACCCTAGTCGCTCATTGATTGTTTCTTCATTATTACATTGGTATAATATATAATGAATCATATCGAAAAGATCCAAATAGTTTTTTAGTATTTTTTAAAAAGATAAATACATGATATTATTATGAAAACTGAAAAATGAATATACACCAAGTGTATTCATTGATAAATCACTTATTATTTATAGATTATCTCATCAATTAAATAAAAAAACATCCTCATATCTTGGTAAAAATAAAACAAAATAATGGGTTGATATTTGATGATTTTTAAAGGAATGTGTACAATAGAAGATATGAATAATTTTGGTATAATAAATATGAAAATTTAAATAACTAAAAAATATATTTAATCAATAAAATAAGAATAATGTAGAAGTAATAATTGATGTAAAAATACTTATATATAAAAAATAACATGATATTAAATCAGAATTATGTATATTTTAATTTCTTGAATACTATGATAGAATTAAAATAACGGAATTAAAATTTGTGGAATGTATAGTTTATAATATTCATAACATATTGTACAGAACTATAATTTCCATGTATTTTTTTTTAAATATATGGAAATGTTATGAGTATGAAAAAATTGACGGCGCGTGATTCCAAGGCCCGGTGTGCCTGAAATGAATTTCTGAACTTTTATTCGGATACGTTTAGTAAACGTAAAAGAGATTTTTTACTTACTTTTGAACCGGTGCTCAGAATTGAAATCTGAGGGCACCTTTGAACTTTCTATGCTGATATTCACATAAGGAGACCTTCACCTCGACCGCAGTAGGTCGAGGTTGGATGTTACCTTTTAACATATTCGTGAAAGAATAAAATAAAATAAAATTCTTTATCATTTTAATTTTATTTTCTTTTGAAACTCCCTTGTGGGTATTTCACAGGTGGGACCAGCTAAACTAAAAACATCCCTTGACAGGTTATGGAGGTGGTGACCACTGAGCCTAACCTCCCATGAGAGGTTATGGTGGTGGGGACAACCCACAGCTTAAACCCCCTTGAACTCCCCTCTTAATGGGGAGAAACCTCTTGATCTCCCCCACATAATTTGTTCCACCGCGTTATTTAATTATACCATCTCAAAGTAATTATTAATAAAATTTGGAATTTGTGAAAACAATTAAATTATGGGAACACAACTTAACTGGCTACATTGCTTTTTGGTGGAATTGGGATAAAGGAGCATTGGGATAAAGCTCTACAATGAAGAACACCAAAGAAGAACATTGACTCCGACTCTGACTTCATCCTCAGGACATTCTTTGACATGTAACGTCTTCAACCTCAACGATCTAATGATTGAGGAAACATCGACGTCACTGACCATGCCACACCGACAGAGTCTCCCTACGGCCTCACGCCATCAGGGCACCCCCCCCCCCCATGGCCGAGCCGCCTCGCAGCCTTGCGCCGCCAGCTGCCGAGCCGCCCCACAGCCAAACACCTGCAGCCCTCCACATCCCCATGCGGCCTGCCGGACTTCCCAACTGGTCGGGATAAACTGGACTGGCTACACTGCCCAGTGGTCTAGGTCGACCCAGGCTGGGTCTGTCCGACTAGCTCGGACCAGACCCGGACCCACTTCGACCCATTTACGCTCTTTTGCCCATAACATTGGAATGATACATCCGTTTGACGAACTATTCGCGGTGCTAGAAACCATGGAGCGAGAGAGTCCCTTTAGAATACCCCTATAGAGATTTGGTTAATGATGGGGTACTGTCATGTTGGATCGAGCATGAACCCAACCGGTCCATCAGGACTAAATGGCTAATAACTCACAGACCGTGCGTCTGATTGACGTACTGTCTATTGCTTTGAGACCCTTATGACATGGAAGTCCTTTTAGACACTTGTTAGTTGGACATAATGGTTGTTGGAGTATCAGCCAGTGGGTTGGGGAGAGAAATCTCTCGGAGACGAGAATTCCTGGTTTGGGAATCCAGCAGCTGGCTGTGACGAAAAGAGTGAATAGAGATCCTATGTTGGTCAGCACCTAAAGATCATGTGTTGGTCAAAATCTAGAGATCCTGTGTGGGTCAGCTCCTAGAAATCCTATATCAGTCAGCTCCTAGCGATCATGTGTGTGTCGGCTCCTAGAGATCATGTGTTGGTCAACTCATAGCGATCCAGTGTGGGTCAGATCCTTGTGATCCTGTGTGGGTCAACTCTTAGTGAACCTTTGTTGGTCAGATCCTAGGGTTCCTTTGTGGGATATCTCCTAGCGATCTTGTGTGAGTCCGCACCTAGAGATTTTTTGTAGGTTATCACCAGAGCAACTTAACAGAGTATGATGATTTTTTAGTTATAACTAATCATCTCTACTACCGTACCAATGTTATACCAGGTGTGAGATGAGTTTTTAACCGTGTGGTACTTCCCATTCTGATAATACCTTGGTGGTATTGTTATGTGTGGCGTACATGTGTGGTACTTGCCTTCGTGGATTCCCTTCCTTTGTGGAACAATGGAGCTTTGGGATTTGAATTGTACAATCTATTTTCCTCATGATTGAGTTGGGTTTACTTGATAACTTAGTTATATTTATGGGCATATATCAATGTCGGGTTGTTAGTGATCTGCGTGTTTTTTGGTTTATCTTTTGTGGATTTTTTGAGACATTGATGGCCTCAGGGTCACAACTGAGTATCGTTTTACTCACCCCTACATGGGCTACGCCCACATCTCATTCTATTGGATGCAGATGATAGACAGTACAGATCGAGGTTGAGAGTACCACGACTGGATGGTGCTCGGAGGTGGACCATAGAGTGTGTCAGTACACAGAGGAGATGGGTGCACGTGGAGTGTTGTGGAGGCGATCTATACATACCCTTAATGTAGGTACCCATAGGATGACCCAGTAGATGCCTTTATTTTTATTTAGTTGTGTTGTATCTCAGTTTTACTTGTAATATTATTGTTGGTCTTGTATTCTGCTCCATTTTTTACTTTCAACACACTTTTTGATATACAGTTGACTTACGTTCGTATCATCCTATGTTCTTGGTTGAACGTGTTTACAGGTTATAAAGGCAACATCATCCATGTTTTAGGGAATACACCCTTGGTGGTAGTCTCCTGCCCCTATACTCTGGAAGGAAAGCTTGGGGATACTCACGGCATGGGCCCTGGGGGACGGGTTGTGACAAATTTGTATCAAAGGGGTGTTTTTACTGTAGAACATAGGAAACTGATCTTTATTTTAAAGGAAATATTTTTAACTGTATTGAGTTTGGTTATCAGTTTATGGAATGTAGTGTTGGTTCAGTGGCCGATGTATCCATACACCAGGACCGTGACGTCTGATTTTTGACTCAGTGCACGAAAACACTGATTGCGTGTGTGTTTCCAAGAGTTTTTATTTGTGATCTGTTGATTTATCTCACTAAGTTTAAATTATTGAATGTGGCACAACTATTTCTTATTAGGATGCCTCCACAAATATATCCATCTTGGGTTTCGAGAGTAGTACACACTGACATCCCACCAAGCGATGAGGCCTCAGTGCAGGGCCCTCTTCTAGTAAAGGCACCAGCGAAGGCACCAGCAGTACCATTATCCGATGGGCCACCGATGCCACAAGATCCAACAGAAGAGAGTTCACGTTGATTGATCACCGTTCACGAGTTCCTGTGCCAGATGCCACCCAGGATCAGGGGAGAGATGGACCCATATGTGGCTGAGGATTGGTCGGAGGCTGTGGGGAGAGTCTTTCGACTGGTAGGGACACCATCTGGTCTCATGGTGATCCTTTCCATCAGCCTTCTACAAGAAGCAGCATGCAGATGGTGGAGCATGATTCTGCATGTTCAAGACAAGGTGAAAATTCTCTGGTAGAGTTCAATAGCATGTTTCTGGCAGAGTTTGTCCCAACAACTCTTCGTGATTTGCGTATAGAGGATCTTCTTCATATGTAGGAGGGAAACATGACTATGGCTCAGTACTCAGTGAGGATCACTGACCTTTCGCACTATTCCATAGATATGGTGCGGGAACCCTTCTTCAAGGCCTGGACCTTCAAGAAGGGACGAATGCAGGAGATCAGGGATTTGATGATTTCTCTTAGCATCCCGACGCATGCGGAGGTTTTAGAGAGAGCCCTCATTGTGGAGATTTTTCTTTCTAAGTAGTCACCAGTAGCAAGATCCACTACCGGATTTCATATAGCATAGTATTATGTAGATGGAAGCAAAAATATGTCACAGAAGTCCTAGAGGACCAGACCCACAGGTGGACGACCGCATGATTCGGAGTTGGTTGTGTGGGGCTCCTGAGGTAGAGCCATTCATGCCAAGACTGGAAAATGTTATGCATGCGGCAAGAAGGGTCACATGGATCATGTCTATCGGACCCGCCATATGGATGATCAGAAGATGGACGAAGGACTGCCCAGGCAGAGAAAAAGATTCAACTGAGTAGGTCCACAGAGAGAAGGCAGACGTTTAAGAGGTGCTGGTCGTGTAGGTGGTGGAGGGAGACGATTTGAGTTGCTACTTCCACCACAACCAGTAGGTCCACCCTGACCACATGGAGTAGGTGGACATGGGAGAGCCCAGCTCCAGGCAGCTGGGGCCTACGATCATAGCACTTCAGATATGAGACGATGTGCGATCTTTTTCAACTCCACCTTAGATGCAATACTTATAGACAATGGTACCAGTCAATATTTTACTACCACTTCCTCATTTAGAGCATGTAGATTCTGATGGAGCTGTTTTCTCGATCCTTACTGCTAGATACTCATACGGGAGCGGATTCGATGATTATGTACTGGTGCGAGCATTGTGAGCTTACTCTATTAGGCAAGAGCTTCAGCTTAGATATCCTAGTTGTGGCATCAAGTCATTACGACATCATCTTGGGTATGGAATAGTTATCTACAATTCATACTCAGATTCATTGTATTAGGCGCAATGTGTGGTGTGTCCGTAAGGATGGTACCTGGTTTACCTTTACTGTTGATAAGGGAGCCTTTGCAGTGCAAGATAGGCTTACCCGGAGGAGGGTGTATTCGATTACTCATTAGTTGGCTAGCCATACCCTCGGAGTAATTGATGTTGAGAGTCTGAGTTATCCTGTAGTGGTGGACCAGTATGGGGATGTCTTCCCTGATGATGTTTTGAGTCTACCTGCTCAAAATGCGGTGAAATTTTACATTGACTTACACCCTGGGATTGCATCTATATATACACCAGCGTATCAGATGGATGTCGTAGTGCTTCATGATCTGCGGGTACAACTAGAGGACTTGTAGGGGTAAGGATTCATTTAGCCCAGTGTTTAGCCATGGGTAGCCCCGATTCTATTAGCCATGAAGGCGGATGGGAGCTTACTGTTTTATGTCATGTATTTGTGCCTGAATCAGGTGAATGTGAAGAAAAAGTACCCACGTCTGAGAATGCCTATAATTTTCTAGTTGTACTGGACACACTCTGACAACACCAAAATTATGGTATGCTCTTGACGTTCCAGTTCTGGATCAAAGAGGTTAACCTTCTAGGACATGACATATCAGATTCTAGAGTTGTAGTTGATCTAGTAAATATTGTGGCGGTAATTACTTGGGAGCCACCCAAGAGTGTGACAGAGGTACGAAGTTTCCTGGGTTTGGATGGATACTAACGGGGTATTTGTGCGAGATTTCTCCATATTTGCAGAACCACTATCAGCATTGACGAAGAAGGGGAAACCCTTCATGTGGTCAGAGAGATGCCAGCAGTTTTTTGAGTAGCTAAGGCAGAGGCTGACTAGTTCCCCCATATTGAGGATTCCATAAGAGGGTGTAGGGTACGTAGTCTACTACGAACCATCCGGGACCGGAATCGGATGTGTCCTGATGCAGGAGCGAGTAGTGATCACATATGGTTCTTGACAGCTAATACAAAATTAGTAAGACTACGCTACCCATGACCTAGAGTTAGTAGTAGTGGTCCTCGCCATGAATATGTACAGACATTACATGATGGGAGAGCATTTCACAGCATACTCGGATCAGAAGAGTCTCTGGTATAACTTTTTTCAGAAGGAATTGAACCTAAGACAGTGATGTTGGCTTGAGTTCCTTCAGGACTATGATATTGAGATAGTCTATATTCTTTGGAAGGGGAACTTTGTATCAGATGCACTCAGCAGGAGATACAGTAAACAGGTGCTAGGCGAGGCCACACAGCTGATGGACGCTTTGCATATATCCTTTGTGGATCAGAATGGAGCATCTTTTTTTAGTCTCTTATAGTCACTCCCCCTGCTTCTTCAGTGAGTCAAGGAGGTGTAGTGTGGGGACCCTGATTGTGAGACTCAACAAGGTCAGATATCCATAGGACATTCACCTGATGGATTTTCTGAAGCTGGGGAGCATGTCATCCTCTTCCAAGGACGTATCATGGTACCAGTATCACATCAGAAGGATGTATTGAGGGAGTTCCCCAAATCCCCCCTATAGGTATATCCATAAGTGGTGAAGATGTACCATGACCTCTGATGACAGCACTGGTTTTCGAGAATGAAGAAAGCAGTTGCAGAGTTTGTCTCTCGGTGCCTCCCTAGTTAGCAAGTGAAGGTGGAGAATCTTGTACCAGCTGGATGGGTTTCGCCTTTAGAGGTCCCATAGTGGAAGTGGGATGAGATATCCATGGACTTCGTGACCTGAATTCTGCCTACATCAAGGGGTCATGACTCTATTTAGGTGATCATAGACCGACTCTCCATGTCGTCCCACTTCCTATCAATCAGAGAGCATGGGGACCCTCTATGAGCAGGATATTGTGTGGTTACATGGATTACTGATGAAGATTGTCTCCGATCGTGATGAATTTTTTCATGCTTGGCTATGGAAGGGGTATTAAGAGGATTTTGGGATGAAGCTTTATTTGTGCACTACCTTCCATCCTCAGATGGACGGCCAGATTGAGCAGACCATTCAGACCCTCGTGGAAATTTTATGTGCATGCATCCTCAACTTTGGTCGTAGTTGGGAGGAACACTTGGAATTGGTAGATTTTTTCATAAAATAATATCTATCACTCCACCATTGAGATGGAACCATTTGAGGCATTGTACGGGCGATCATACAGATCACATTTAAGCTAGACTGCCCTAGGGGAATAAGCACTTGTGGAACCAGAGATGGTATGAGCTACCACATAGAAGTTGTAGATCATCTAGAAGTAGATGAAGACTGC
Organism: Viscum album; assembly: GCA_963277665.1. NCBI lineage: Eukaryota > Viridiplantae > Streptophyta > Magnoliopsida > Santalales > Viscaceae > Viscum > Viscum album. The sequence goes on from OY728122.1 coordinate 1,387,468,996, forward strand.
ATAGAGTAGGCAGAAGTCATATGCCAACAAGATACAAAGACATATAGAGTTCGAGGATGGCGGCCATGTATTTATACGGGTCGCACATTGATGAGGATTGTGGAGATTTGGCCGAGGCCGCAAGTTATCTCTGAGATTCAGTGGTCCTTTTCAGGTCCTGAGAATAGTTGGTGAGGTGGAGAACCGCTTAGCTCATCTGCCTTTATTGCACCGGGTGCACGTCGTCTTCCACATATCCCGGCTGAGTAGATATGTTCACGACCCTACCCAGGTCATCGACCACGAAGAGCTGGACGTTGACGATGGGGATGATTTTACGGAGGATCCAGTAGAGATTTAGGATCGATAGGATAAAGGCACAATCCTTCACATACCCCAAGACCGCCTTCCATAGGCCAAGGTCTGGTGACTAGAACCAATGGTGTATTCCCTAATACTCTAAAAGCATCGACTTTATAACCATTAAACACATGCATCAATGCACATAGCAAGATACGAATGCTAGTCAACAGTATATCAAATGTGCGTTGAAAGAAAAAAGTGGCCAAAATACATGCCCAATAGTAATATTTCAACTACAACTGAAATAAAATATAACTGAAGAACATTAAAGTTAGCTACTAGGTCCTCCTCCAGGTTCCTACCTGAAGGGTAGGTACAGATCTCCTCCACATCACTCTATGTCCACCCATTTCCTCTACGTACCGACACATTGTATGGTCCACCTCTGAGCACCGTCCAGTCCTTGTACTCTCAACCTCGATCAGTGTTTTCTGTCATCTTCATACAATACAATGAGGTTCGATCATTTCCCGTGTAGGGGTGGGTATACTGATATTCAGTAGGGACCCTGATACCCTCATGGTCTCAGACAAATCCACAAAGGATAAACCACAAAGCATGTATACCAATGACAACCCGACATGGGTATATGACTATACATTTACATAAGTTATCAAGTAAACCCATCTCAATCATGATGAAAACACAGAGTGCAATTCAAATCCCAAAGCTCAACTATTCCACAAAGGAAGGGAAACCACGAAGGCAAGTACCACAATGGTATGCCACACAGAAGAGTACCACCAATGTATTTACACAAAAGAATGTACCACACGGGTATGATCTCATCTCACACAAGGTATATCGTAGGTACAGTAGTAGTGATGATTTGATGTAACTACTAATTCATCTTAATATGTTAAGAGGAAGACCAACGAAGGATCCTAAGTCATCATCATACCCACAGAGGATTGTAGTACATCGTCAGACCCACACAGGATCCTTGTACATCGTCAGACCCACACATGATCCTTGTACATCATCAGACCCACATATGATCCTAGTACATCGTCATTACGTTGTTAGACCTACAGAGGATCTTAGTACATCGTCAGTACGTCTTCAGACACACACAAGATCCTAGTACATCATCAGTAAATCTTCAGACCCTCACATGATCCTAGTACATCATCAATACATCATTAGACCCACACATTATCCTAGTACATCTTTTGTATGTCATCAGACCCAGACATGATCCTAGTACATCATCGTAGCAATCTACAGGGTCCCCACACTAAGATCGCTTGTCTCTATGAGGGTCCACTCCTCAATCCTCTGGTCGATACTCCAACTATCACGATGAATTAGGAAAAATTATCCTATGGGACTGCCACATAATATGGGTCTCAACGCAACAGACGGTACGTCAATCGGGCGCCCGGTCTGTATGTTGTTAGCCGTTTAGTCTCGGGGGCCAGATTGGATTTTTTCTTGATGCAACCTGACAATACCCCAGCTTTATCCAAATCAAAATTGGGGTATACCAAAAGGACCATCTCGATCAAAGGTTTCCTGTGCAAGAGACAGTTTGTCATTTCGACACCGTATGAGGGACATATGTCGAATACAAGATCCCACAATAATAATAATAATAATAATATTAAATGTTTTGTGAACCCAAGCTATGAACCATAATTTTGTATCCAAAATTATACTGGAATCCACCGTATTTATTGAACGATCACATCGCATCTGACGTAAAGTCAATTAGACGTCGCACGTAGGTGTTATGGTGGGTCGAATATTTAATAATAATTTAAAATCTATTATTTTATGAGTGCTTCAGGTACCCAATCTAAAAACCTGAAAAATACATCCAATATTAGACTCATAATTTTTTTCTCGAAGTCAGGGTCGCAGTGTCGCTGATGGTTTGTGAAACTAAGGTCTCATAGATAAGTAACAGAAGAACTAGGGTTTTTGCAACCATAAATAATAATAATGTTATTATATTATTATTATTTTATTTCATTGAATGTTTCTCTCTCCAATGTCATTTGATATTCACGCACAAGAGGGGTATCCCATTTTAGTGTGCGCGGGTCCATATAGCACCTCTATCTTGTTTTTTAATATTAATTTTATCATTTAGTTTTTCGGGCTTGGAACGAATCTGCAATGGCTCATGGAAGGAGTCAGCCAAATATTTATTGGCACTAGAAAATGCAATATTCTATTGAGCGCGACATATGGATGCAGAGCCCTTGACCTGAGGATCGCGAATAGGCGATCATTTTATTTTTCGGTGTTCGAACAAAGATTTGATAGCCCACAGAAGGAGCTATGTGGTAGAGTGGGGCGTTCTGGCATGGCAGGTGCAGGCGGTGTGCGCGCAGCAAGCAGGGCCAGGTGACTTAGGCCGATGAGCCCATGTCGTGACTAACCACAAGCCCGTCTTCCATAGGTCAGGGGCTGGCGACAAGAATCAAAGGCATATTCCCTAAAACAAGGATGAAATTGTCTTTACAACCTATAAACTCATGCATCCAAGCATGAAAAAAGATATAAACGCACGTCAACTATATATCAAAAAGAGTGATGAAAGTAAAAAGGGGCCGGAATACAAGCCCAATAGTAATAATACAAGTACAACTGAAATACAATACAATTGAAGAAAAATAAAGGCAGCTACTAGGTCGTCCTCCATATTCCTACATTAAGGTTAGGTACAGATCGCCTCCACAGCACACCACATGCACCTGTCTTCTCTGCGTACTGACTCGTCGTATGGTCCACCTCCGAGTACCGTCCAGTTCTGGTACTCTCAACCTCGATCAGTGCTATCTGTCATCTGCATATAAGACAATGTGGTCCAGGAATAGTCAGTGCATGGGTGAGTATAACGATACTAAGTAGGGACCCTGAGACCCTCAAGGTCTCACAAAGATCTACAAAGGAAGATACTACATGGGTACAGACTCAGATCGCACCAGGTATAACATTGGTACGATAGTAGAGATGATTAGTTATAACTACAAAATCATATTACTCTGTATCGAGGCTTTGTTGCTGACCTACATAGAATCTCTACGAGCTGACCCAGATAGGATTGCCTAGACCAGACTCACACAGGATCGCTAGGTGCTGACCCACACAGGATAGTTAGGAGCTCACTCACACATGGTTTCTAAGAGTTGACACACACATGATCGCTAGAATATGACACACACCAGATTTCGAGGAGATTACCAACACAAGATCTCTAGGAGCATACCCACAAAGGATCACTGGATTTTGACCCACAAAGGATCACTAGGAGCTGACCCACACAAGATCGCTAGGTGCGGACCCGCACAGGATCTGTATTCACTCTTCTTATCACAGCCGACTACTGGGTTCTAGAACTATTATTGCTCGTCTCCGGGAGAGTTCGCTCCCCATTCCACTAGTCAATACTCCAACTTCCATGAAGTCCCATGAAGAATTATCTCAGTGGACCACCCGGTAACAGGGGTCTCAATGCAACAAAAGGTGCGTTAATCAGACGCCAGGTCTGTGAGTAATTAGAATTTTAGTCTAGAGGTCCCGGTTGGATTCGTGTATGATCCAACCCTACCATACACCATCTTTATGCAATTATCTAGTGGGGTATTCCAATTGGACAATCTCACTCTATGATTTCCATTGTCTGGATGGTTCGTCAAACGGACGTCTGGTTACAATGTTATGGGAAAAAGATCGTAAATTGTTCGAAGTGGGTTCAGGTTCGGTCTGACCTGGTCGGACCTACCTGGTCTGGGACGACCCAGCCTGGGTCGACCCGGACTGACCCATTTGGTCCGCCCAGACTTCTCGGTAGCCCGAACCATTGGGTTTGGCTCGGTCCGCTGTCGGCCCGGCCCATTGGGTTCGGCCCCGCCTGTCGGGCGGCCCGACCCGTGTTGGTCGACCCGGCCCGCTGGGCGGTCTGGCAGACCGCGGGGGGCCGCATAGGGCTGTTGGGGTTCGGCCGCAGACAGTGTGAAGCTGGGGGGAGGCAAGACCTAGGGTGACGTGAGGCCTTGAGGTGGATAAGCCATGAGAGGTGCCGTATGGTTGCAAGGCCGCAATGCGGCTCGGCCAGGGAAGCTCAGCTGGGATGGCGAAGGCCGCAGTGTGGCTCGGCTGGGAGGGCGGAGGCCGCAGGGCGGCTCGGGCAGGAGGGCGGAGGCCTCAGGGCGGCTCGGCCGGGAGGGCGGAGGCCGCAGGTGGCGCGGCCGAAGCATCTCGGCTGGGAGGGAGGAGGCCGCGAGGTGGGTCGGGTAGTGCAGTAAGGCCGGGAGGGCGGAGGCCGCGGGGCGGATCTGTCGTAGGGACTCCACCAGGAGGGCAGAGGCCGCAGGGGGGGCACTGCTAGGCCGTGGGGCAGCGCTGGCCGTGGACGGTGGAGCACCACGGGGCAAGGAGGCCACAGGGTGGTAGGGCACCGTGCCTTCATTGGCGGTTCTCAAGTTCCACTTGTGCCAACCGCCCGCACCATTCTCCATCACAAAAGTCGTCTTCATTCATCACGATGGATACACCATTCAAGAACAACAACGGATGGGTCGGGCCATGTTTGTTTAGCCCGCACCCTCAGCATTAGATCGGTATCAAGAGGCTTAACAAGAACAAGAAATAAGAACGTCAAACTCAACAATATCATATGAATCATGGATAAACGCATTTTGGTTGATCCACGTTCACCATGCTTTGTATAAATGGGGAATTTAATAAATAAATTACATGAATTCAATAACAACCCCTACCGCGTTCATCTGATTTGTTGAAGATTGTCTGTGGGGAAGGAGATGATGTAATTGGTAATAGCCGGGAATCAGTGATGTCAGCGTTTCCTTGATCGTCAGTTCGTTGATTTTGAAGACGTTCCTTATCATCAAATGTCCTGATGAAGAATTCAGAGTCGAAGTCGATGTTCTACGTTATTGTTCTTGTTATTTTTCTTGAAAACTGTTTCCCAGTGACATCATAGAAACCCCCTCCATTTATCATGGTCGTTATGTTCTGCTTCTCAATGTACCACAATTTTCCACGCAGACATGTAGTCCTCACCTTGGGCCTCGTACACGTTCCAGAATGGGTCATCTGACTAATGATAGTCCCCATAGTCCAACTCATGTCCTTTCCAGTGTGTTTAGACCTCACTCAACCACACCATGATAACTTTCCATATGGTCACCCATCTTGACCACTACTCTTGCCCAAGAACGCTTAACTATGGAGTTCTAATCAGAAAATCTCTCAACAAAGAAGGTGCACCTAGTTGAAATTCGTCATATCATTTAGCCATTTAACCGTTTATCATTCGGTGGTGTTACAATCACCCCTCCTCCCACTTTAGAGCACAACAACCTTGCTGTGGGCCCCATATCTCAACCTAGGAAGTGCACTGCACATAAGGCTGGGTCTCTCCTCAGATACCAAATGTGACAACTGGGTCCTAGTGACAGCACAGACACACCACCTTTTTACATGGCCATTGGGTCTTGGCCTGCCAGGTACCACCAGTTTCCCCATAGACACGTGGACCCACCTTAGAGCCCACCCATATGCTTGAACGGGTAATCTGCCTAATGATAGTCCCCACATGCCAACACATTTACTTTCCAGTGTTTCTTTTCCTCACTCACACACACCATTGGAAATTTCACAAATTATCACCCATCTTGATCACTACCACAGGGCATGCACGCTAAATTGTGTAGTTCTAATCAAACAGGCTCCGAAAAAGAAGACGCACCTTGTTGACATGAGTCATACCATTTATCCATTTGACCCTTTGTCATTCGGGGGTGTTACACATATAATGGAGGAATTTTGCAAAGACATCAAAATAAATGTGTATGGCCGCATCCAAAACCAAATATTTTTTTCTTCATAGTACCTAAATATGAATTTTGTATCAATAGAGGTCCCCTCCCATCACATAATATGTCTAATGACATTATCATATAAAAAGTGGGAAATATAATAAATATATATTCTTATTAAAAAATTATAATTCAAAATATATGTAAATACCCCAATAAATAAACATAATCATACCCCATCGAAGCTAAAATAGTGAACTGTAATAAAATTGAACATTCAAAGTCAAAATCATCATAAACCATCTGGATATATAACAAGAATATTATAAATAAAACATATCATCATTGGATTATAATAATAACAGAGGATTTATTTCAGTTATATAATGAAATGTCACGAAAAGATCCATAAAATATTTGGGACATAAATAACTTCAATACATTGAAAATATTATTTAATAATAGATCAAATAGTATTTGGAAAATAATTTTAGTTTAAAATAACAATTTGAAACATGTTATATTCTAATTAAAACATAGAATGGTGGTGATTTATTTTTAAAATTCTATTCATTCCTTGAGCATTAAAACTAATATTCCATTAACATTTCAGTAAATATATGTTCCTCTGTTTGGAAAAAACAAGATGATTCTTTTGAAAACATTTTAAAAAAATAAAAAATGTGTAACAAATTCATTAAAAATCGTGTTTAAAATTTAAAAACATTTTTTTGATAAATTTGTATAAACTTAATGATTAATGAAAAAGTATTTATGATCAAAAACAGAAATCATGTAAAAATATATTGAAAACATGTTTACAATCATATTTTGTAAAAAAGAGCCGAAAAATGGATGTGTTACATGAAAAAGGTTATGAATTTTTTTTCTAAACTAAATTTGATTTGTTTTCAAATTTAAGTATCAAATAATTTACCTAAGGGATAATTAAACATAAATATATTAATTAGTGAAGAGACTCTAAATTAAACCACTACCAATATGGTAACATTAGAATTGAAAATCCATTAATATATTTTACATCAAATTAAAAATTTACCAACATGATAATTAATCTTATATTGATAGTTCAAATAAAAGGTGTAATGTATACACCACATAATGAAAATAAATCGTTAATAAGTCATATGTGTCATGAAAGTAATGTGAGATGAGAAACCACTCAATTGTGGCTAAATCATCTTATGCATTCTATATCATCAGTAATGAAACATTTATGGGAATTAACTATTTTATTAAGAATAATTTTCATATTTAAATTTAATTTATTTCACTTATTTCCATTTTATATAAAAATAAAAAATCTATTATGTTTACAATGGGTGTTTCAGTGATATTTTATATATTTGTCAAAAATGACTTTGGAAATTTAACAATTTGACATATTGGACATTATTTCGACATATATAGATGAATATTAAGGGTATATGTATCTTATCTATATATCATTTACACATTAAAGACCAATAATAATGGCTGGTTTGGATTAAGTAAAAATTGTATGATCATTGAGAATATTGGTTGTACAAACCCATGAGTATTGTTTCCATTTTTCATTGTTCATTATGGAATGTTGGTAAGTAATATTTTTTCATTATATAATGATCATAATATCATAAATAACATATTAATTTTAAAATATACATATATAAGTTATTCATATGGTGTGTTGATGAAAATAGTTTAACATTGCTTACAGAATGTTGTAGTCCCCATGTACATAAACGACATTATCATCTTTTTGTGGGTGAATTGGTAACAATATATATATATATATATATATATAATATTTTTATAAAAATACATGTTTATTTAATATCATAATTATTTAATTTCTATCCCATATTATAATAAAATACATCCTTATTAAATTCTATGTAAGGTGTTAGTGTAACAACCATGGTAGTTATAGAATAAATTGTTTATTTTAATTATTTAATTAAATAGTAATTCAGAAAATAAGTAATTTATTATATGCTTATATAATTATAAAATAAATTTTCAAATGATTGATTTTTAATTTTACAAAAAAAAATTATTGCTAAATTTTATCATGTTGAAATTATCTTGGATTGAATTTTTTAGAATGTTTTAAAAAATATTTATTTTTTGTGTAAATAATAATAATAATATCTTTATTAAAAAATATAGTATTTTTATGATGTATTGATTTCATAATAGTGATATAAAATTTATTAAATTTATTGAATAATTTATTATTTGTTTAACAATATTATTATTGTATTTAAATATCATTGAATAAGAAAATTTTATTCTATACATAAAAAGTATAGAAATTATTGTTAGTACTTACATAGTCCCTACATGGCATTTTAATTGATAAATTTGGTTATTTATAAATAATAATATAATGTGAAAAACTATTTGGAAGTCATTTTTATTAATTATTATGTATTGTTGAATATTTATACCATTATTATTATATACCATTAATCTTATCCAAATGAACGTGTAATTATTGTGTATGGTATGAAAAGACAAAATAAAAAATATAATGTCACAACCCGTCCTTGGGGCCCGTGCCGTGACTAACCCAAGCCCGCCTTCCATAGGCCAGGGGCTAGCGACTAGCACCAAAGGCATAAATCCTGATAACTGGGAAGGCATTTCCTTTATAAAAGTAAACAAAACACCACATAGTACAATCGGAAGAAAAACACGAAGTACAAAAGAAAGTGCTGAAAAGTAAATGGGCCAGAATACAAACCCAACTAAAAGTGCAGCTACAACTAAACAAAAGTATAACAGAAAAAGGATAACAGCTGGAAGAAGGAAGCAGCTCATGGGTCGTCCTTCTCGGATCCTACCTGAAGGGTAGGTACAGATAGAGCAGCTCTGGGATCGTCCGCCACAGATCCTACCTGAAGGGTGGGTACAGATATCCTCCTCAACGCTCTTGCCCGTCATCCTCCTCTGTGTGTCGTCTCGCCGTGATGTCCTCCTCTAGATACTGACTCGCCGTGTAGTCCACCTCTGGGTACTGACTCGTCATGTAGTCCACCTCCGGGTATTGTCCAGTCCTCGAACACTCGGCCTCTGTGAGCACTGCCCGTCGTCTGCAACCAACACAACGAGGTGCGGGCATAGCCCGTGCAGGGGTGAGTATAACGATACTCAGTAGGGACCCCGAGACCCTCAAGGTCTCACTAAACCCAACAAGGATAACCACAAAGAAGATCTCAATAGATAACCTCTACTTAGGTATATTCCCATACATATACCTAAGTTATCAAGTAACCCATCTCAATCATGAGGCAACACAAAGATTATGAAATCAACGGATAACCACTACCCAGGTATATGCCCATACATATACCAAAGTTATCAAGTGACCCATCTCAATCATGAGGTAAACACAAAGGTCAAAAGTCTCTGCTCAAACCAAGATTTTCATTATCGAAACCGTAACTGCTGAAGAGATCCGTCTCTGGAGTGTACAGTGGTTCTATCACGACTCCAAGGTACTGCTCACTAATCCAAGTCTCTGAGGTACTCCTCCTGTCGAGTACCGCGGGTTTTCTGCCAAATACTGGGCGCTCCGTCCGCTGTGGGTCTGCCGCCAAATACCTGGCACTCCCCCTAATAGCCTACAGAGGTACTCCTCTGGCCGAGTACCGCGGGTCTGCTGCCAACTACCAGGCGCTCCGTCCACTGTGGGTCTGCTGCCAAATACCGGGCGCTCCGTCCACTAGGCTAGTCGACTCCCTCCAAGTTCTGTTGGTCATGAAGCTGTCAGGTCTCAGCCGACTACACGGTCTCCGTACTCCGCACGCTCATCTCCGGGATGGTCCGATCCACGAGCTACTGGTAAAAACCCCAAGTATCTTAATGTCCCACGAAGAAGTATCTCAAAGGACCGCCTCTTCATGGGGGTCTCAAGGCAACAGACGACGCGTCAATCTGACGCTCGGTCTGTGAGTTAATAGCCTTTTCGTCCTAGGGGCCCGGTTGGTTTCATGTGCAAACCAATCCGTCCGTAACTCAACTATACCCCGAACACTGATAGGGTATACTCATAGGGACTGTTTCTCAACGTGATCACCAACGCCGCTGACGGTTCGTCAAACGGACGTCGGGTCTGAATGATATCAGCTTTTCCGTTCCAGGGTCCCGGTTGGATTTCAGGTACAATCCAACCCGGCCACTATCCAACAACAACCAAAACTCGGGTGAAGTATGCCAAAAGTTCTGTATCATCAAGAGGAAAGCAACGAGACAGACGGCGCGTCAATCAGACACCCAGTCTGTGAGTTATTGGCTTTTTCGTTCCAGGGGCCCGGTTGGTTTCATGAGAGAGTCGACCCGACCGCACTCCAACGACATCTAAACCTTGAGCGGAGTAAGCCAAAAGATCTGTCTCACTAAGAGGAATCCAACAAAGTCGACGGCACGTCAATCGTACGTCCGGAGCTCAAGATATGATTGTTTCTGCTCAGAGGGCCCGGTTGGTTTCGTGTACGAACCAACCCAGCTGAACTGAAAGTATTCCGAAACATTTAGTGTGATATACCAAAACAACCATCTTGATTCAAGGATCACATCGCAACTGAAGGTGTGTCGATCGGAGGTCCGTAGCCCATGTTATGGGCAATTGAACACAAACGGTCTGAAAACGGGGGTTTCGGGCCCGGACCGACCCGGCCCGAGACCCCCCGGTCGGCCTGAATCGGGCGACCCGCCCCGGGTCCGGATCGACCCAGCCCGACATGGCCCGGCCCGGCCTGGCAGACCAGCCTGGCACCGATCCGGCTGGGCACAGCGCGCCCAACGCGCTGTCTGGCTAGGCCTTTGGCCGAGCCGTTTCGGCAAGGGGGGGCGCCTGCCCCCTGTGTAACCGTGCCCCCCCCCCCTCAATTAATGGGGTCGTTTGAAGCCGGTCGGGGGAATTTATTTCCCCCAACTCCTCCCTGTCCGGCCGGCCCGACCTGGCCATCCGGTTCCTGCTCAACGGGACCGGCGGTGGCCGGTCCCCTTCCAGCTCCGACACCGGCGGCCCGGTCCGGCCGCCGGTCACCTTTCTCCACCGCGGCCCGGAACCGGCCGCAACCCTTGTCGTTTGGCGCGGTGCGACGGTACCGCACCCCTCTGCCGCGGCCCCGCTCCGTCCGCGGTGTCTTCGGTTTTCTTCGACGCGGCGCGATAGCGGCGCGTTCTTAAACTTCTTTCCACGGCACGGCGTGACGGCGCCACGCATATCCTTCCGCAAGAATCCGCGTGGTGCGACAACACCATGCTTTTCCATACCAACCACAAAGGAACCAACACAAAAATAAGGAGGAGGGTCTTCCATGTTTGTGCGGTCCGACCCTCTCGCGTTATTCGATAACAATTGGTTTTAAACCACGAAGATCATCATGTTGGTATTCCCGAACAAATAAATAAATAAAACCACTACCTCGGTTTCAAGAACGATGCACGTCAACGAGATGCGGAAGTCGAGCATCGAGGTGGTCGGGCGTCGTGGAAAAAGAACATCGACATCGCAAAGCGAGGATTCGAAGACGTTGACGGAGATTTTTTCACAGAAAAATGTCGCGGAAGAAGAACGTCGTGGAAGAAGTTCTCCGCGTTCTTCAGAGGAGATGTTCTTCGCTAAGGACGGTGTTCTTCGTCGGAGTCCGAGGTGTTCTTTACGTTCTTCGTCGAAGAAGAATGTGTTCTTCCCAAAATCTCTCAATTAAAAAACTCGAACAACAAAATAAAATAAGCCTCCCACTTATTTTATTAACCCAACAGAGGTTTTTGAATTTCAAGAGTTTGAAAATTCAAAACCCACATTTAACTCTCTTATGTTATAACATAAGATGTTATAAAATTAATGAGGACATAAGTTAGAAAAACATAAATGGGGTGGTTTAGAGGGGTTAGGAAAGTGAGGGGTTGGGCTCGTGTGGGTCCCACCCTACTTTATCCTCTCAAGGTTGGTTATCAAAAGTGGGTCCCACCCCCAACATCCTTATATAGGATAAAACTACCAAGTGGGGAAAAAAATTGTTAATTTTTATTTTCAACTACAACAAAAATTAATAACTCCCCTCGTGTAAACGCAACTCCGAAACAGGAGTTCCTAAGAAATTACCGGCGTTTCGGTTCCATCGGTGCCCTCAGAATTCGATTCTGTTCACCGGTTCAAAAGTTAGAAATTCCTGCTCGTTCGTTCACTGAACGTACCCGAGCTAAACTTTGGATAGAAATTCCGGGAACACCGGGCCTCAGAATCAGGCGCCGTCAAAAACTGCGTTCTTGTAAAATCCTAAAGAAAATTTACAAAAAATTTCGATTGAATTTTACGTTCTTTACATTACTGCCACCTAAGGGCTTTACGTCCCTGTAATGCCTCAACACAAACTAGGGATACAAAAGCGGTACTGAGCATGCATCTGAGCCTCCCTCTCTCATGTGCTCACCTGGAGGTTCCCGTACTGCCAGAGAAAGTGCACCTGAGGAATCGATCGTCCTCTTAGGATCTACTCGTGATGATCCTTGATCCCCACTAGAAACTCCGTGGATGTAACCCCATCACCATTGTCCTGGTCGTCATGATCGATGATATGATAAGGGCCGAGCATGTATCTCCTCAGTTGAGATACCTGGAAAACTTCGTGCACCTAGTGAAACTGGGGTGGATGGGTCAAGTGGTAAACCACCTCGCCTAACCATCTGAGGACCTAGAAAGGTCCGTTGAACCTTGGAGTTAACTTTCCACCCTGGCCACATCTATCTAAACCTCGTCGAGGTGAGACCCGTATAAGGAGGTGATAGTCATCCTCGAACTCTAGAGGCCTCCAAGTCCTGTCAGCATAAGGCTTCTGTCGGCCATGTGCTGTCCTCATCCGCTCTTGGATGACCTGGACCTTCTCTAGTCTCAGAAGAGTTGCTTTGATTTCTTCTTTGCCGATAAGAGAAATCTGGTCTCATCCCCTGGATGAACCACATTCATTGCCTAATACAGTCAATCCTAACATGAATGATGCATTCATGCCATGGATGACGTCATAAGGCCTCGACGTAACAACCAAGAGATACAACTTTCACTCTCGCCTCCAAGGGTCGAGTCACACTGTCGGCATTAGTGTGAGGTCACTAGGTCTCCTCCAGTAGAAATCTCGAATGTGAGGGTCAAGTCAACAGTTTTAATAGAGACCACTAAGTATGAACCAAACAAAAAGGACAGGAAAGAAAACTTTACAAAGATTAGTGTCTTTTCATTATTGCAGCTCATAGTACAAAGTCACAAATGTAACAACAACAAAACTAGAAGCAACATGATCAATAGCCTCCAGGTCTGGAGCTAGTCCCGCTCCTGTCCATCTGCTTCTGGAGCTCCACGACCATAGGTCTCAGCTGCCTGAAGCTGAACTCTCCCATGTCCTCCTATCCCCTATGGTCGGGGTGGGCCTCCTGGTGGTGGGGGTGGCAACACCCCGAAGTGTCGTCCACCTCCAGCCGCATGACCAACTCATCTTCCATGGCAGCCTGCTCCTTGTGGTCTGCCCTGATCGAACCTCTGCCTCTGGCTGGGAGGTTCTTCATTTAACCGCTGGTCATCTGCATGGCGGGTCGGACAGTCACGTGCCATTTGACCAATCCCGCCGTAGGAGTAACACTGTCCACTCTTGGCATGACTGGCTCTGACTCCACCCCGGTTCCCCCGCACAACTGAACTTGAGTTGTGCAGTTGGCCACCGGTAGGTCTGGTCCACTTGGACCTCTGCATCATCTGTCTACTGTCTGCTACATAATACTCTTCCGCAAGCCGGCTAGTGGTGGGTCGTGCAGCTGGAGACTGCTCAGCAAGGAAACTCTCCAATAAGAGGGCTCTCTCCAACACCCATGTCTGGGTCGGAATGTTGTGAGAAACAAAAGAAGCTCTAATCTCTCGCCTGAGCCCCTGTTCAAAGGTTCGGGCCCTGAAGAACCGGTCACATACCATATCTGTGGAGTAGCGTGAGAGGTCTGTGAACCTCGCTGAATATTGTGCCACTGTCATGCTGCCCCGCCGTAGCTGAAGTAGCTCCTGTATACGCACCGCTCGAAGGGTGGCTGGTACAAACTCTGCCCGGAACAGGCTCTCGATGTCTGCCCAAAGAAGTGTCGCCTCATCATGCATCTGGAGCATCAGGCTCCACCATCTGCCCGCTGCTACCTGAAGAAGGCTGGCAGCGAGGATCACCAGGAAGTCTGTCGGCGTTCCCACTAGCCTGAAGACTCTCACCACAGCCTCCAGCCAATCCTCAGCCGCCTGCGGGTCCGTCCCTCCCTGTAACCTAGGTGGTCTCTGGCGTTGGAACTTGTGCAGTTCACTCAAGCGACGTGCACCCTCTACTGCTGGGGATGGTGGCATCAATGGCCCAACGGTTATTAGTACCGCTGGTGACTCCGCTGGTGCCTCAAATGTGATAGGGCCATGTACTGAAGCCACATCGCTCGGCGGGCTGTCAGTACGTACCACTCTCGGGGCTCTAGATGGTCGTCCACGGGGAGGCATCCGGAAAGGAACAAACATGACACTGTCAAAAAGACCTGTACCTGGTGAGCGGACCTGGTTTGAGGTGTTATTTAAACAAATCTTCTGGAAACACACACGCAATCAGTGTTTTCGTGCACGATGTCAGAAATCAGCTGTCAGGGTCCTAGTGTATAGATACGTCGGCCGCCTGCACCAACACTGGATTCCATGAACTGAAGACCACACTCGGTACCCTTAACACTATTGCTTCATAGAAAGAAAACATCATAGTTATAAGTTCTGCGGTAGAACCGAATCCTTTGATACCAATTTTTCAGGACCCGTCCTCGGGGCCCGTGTCGTGACTACCGCAAGCTCGCCTTCCATAGGACAGGGGCTGGCGACTAGCACCAAAGGCGTAAATCCTGATAACTGGAAAGGCATTGCCTTTATAAAAGCAAACAAAACACCACAGAGTACAAGCGGAAGCAAAACACTAAGTACAAAAAAACTGCTGAAAAGTAAATGAGCCAGAATACAAACCCAACTGAAAGTGCAGCTACAACTAAACGAAAGTACAACATAAAAAGGCAAACAGCTGGAAGAAGGAAGCATCTCCTGGGTCGTCCTCCTCGGATCCTACCTGAAGGGTAGGTACAGATAGCACAGCTCCTGGATCGTCCGCCACGGATCCTACCTTAAGGGTAGGTACAGATAGCCTCCTCAACGCTCTCGTCCGTCAACCTCCTCCGTCTGTCGTCCTGCAGTGAAGTCCTCCACCAGATACAGACTCGTCATGTAGTCCACCTCCGAGTACTGACTCGTCATGTATTCCACCTCCGGGTACAGTCCAGTCCTCGAACACTCGGCTTCTATCAGCACTGCCCGTCATCTGCAACCAACACAACGAAGTGCGGGCATAGCCTGTGTTGGGGTGAGTATAACGATACTCAGTAGGGACCCCGAGACCCTCAGGGTCTCACTAAAACCAACATGGATAACCACAAAGAAGATCTCAACAGATAACCTCTACTTAGGTATATTCCCATACATA
Organism: Viscum album; assembly: GCA_963277665.1. Classification (NCBI taxonomy): domain Eukaryota; kingdom Viridiplantae; phylum Streptophyta; class Magnoliopsida; order Santalales; family Viscaceae; genus Viscum; species Viscum album. The sequence continues at coordinate 1,387,484,675 of OY728122.1, forward strand.
TACCTAAGTTATCAAATAACCCATATCAATCATGAGGTAACACAAATATTATGAAATCAACGGATAACCCCTACCCATGTATATTCCCATACATATACCTAAGTTATCAAGTGACCCATCTCAATAATGAGGTAAACACAAAGGTCAAAAGTCTCAGCTCAAACCAGGATTTTCATTATCGAAACCGTAACTACTGAAGAGCTCCGTCTCTGGAGTGTACAGTGGTCTTGTCACGACTCCCAGGTACTGCTCACTAATCCAAGTCTCTGAGGTACTCCTCCTGTCGAGTACCACGGGTCTGCTGCCAAAACCTGGGCGCTCCGTCCGCTGTGGGTCTGCCGCCAAATACCGGGTGCTCCCCCTAATAGCCTACAGAGGTACTCCTCCGGTCGAGTACCGCAGGTCTGCTGCCAACTACCTGGCGCTCAGTCCACTGTGGGTCTGCCGCCAAATACCGGGCGCTCTGTCCACTAGGCTAGTCGACTCAGTCCAAGTCTAGTCGGTCAAGCAGTCGCCAGAACTCAGCCGGCTACACAGTCTCAGTACTCTACACGCTCGTCTCCGGGAGGGTCTACTCCACGAGCTACTGGTCAAAACTCTAAGTATATCAATGTCCCACGAATAAGTATCTCAATGTACCGCCTCGTCATATGGGTCTCAACGCAACAGACGGCGCGTCAATCGGATGCCTGATCTGTGAGTTATTTGCCTTTTTGTCCCAGGGGCACAGTTTGTTTCATGTGCGAACCAAACCGGCCGTAAGTCAACTATACCCCGAACAATAATAGGGTATACTCATAGGGACCATTTCTCAACGTGATCACCAACGCCACTAATGGTTCTTCAAACGGACGTCCGGTCTGAATGATATCCGCTTTTCTATTCCAGGGGCCCGGTTGGATTTCAGGTACAATCCAACCCGGCCACTATCCAACAGCAACCAAAACTCGGGTGAAGTATGCCAAAAGTTCCGTATCATCAAGAGGAAATCATAGAGACAGACGTCGCATCAATCGGACGCCCGATCTGTGAGTTATTGGTTTTTCGTTCCAGGGGCCCGGTTGGTTTCGTGAGCGAACCAACCCGACCGCTCTCTGACGGCATCCAAACCCCGAGCGGAGTAAGCCAAAAGATCTGTCTCACTAAGAGGAATCCAACAAAGTCGATGGGACAACAATCAGATGTCCGAAGCTCAAGATATGAGCGTTTCCGCTCTGAGGGCCCGGTTGGTTTCGTGTACGAACCAACCCGGCCGAACTCAAAATATTCCGAAACCTTTAGTGCGATATACTGAAAGGACCGTCTCGATTCAAGGATCACATCGCAACTGATGGTGCATCGATCGGAGGTTTGTAGCCCGAGTTATGGGCAATTGAACCCAAACGGTCCGAAAACGGGGGTTTCGGGCCCGGACCGACCCGGCCCGAGACCCCCCGGTCAGCCCGAACCGGGTCGGCCCGGCGGGGCGCGGTCCTGCTGGGCTCGGCCTGGCCCGGCCAGGTGCCGATCCAGCTTGGCACAGCGCGCCCAGCGTGCTGTCTGGCTCGGCCTTTGGCCGAGCCGTTTCGGCAAGGGTGGCGCCTACCCCACTGTGTAACCGCGACCCCCCCCCCCTAAATTAATGGGGCCGTTTGAAGCCGGTCGGAGGATTTTATTTCCCCCGTCTCCTCCCTGTCCGGCCGGCCCGACCTGGCCGGCCGGTTCCTGCTCAACGGGACTGGCGGTGGCCGGTCCCCTTCCAGCTCCGAGATCGGCGGCCCGGTCCGGCCGCCGGTCACCTTGCTCCGCCGCAGCTCGGAACTGGCAGCGGCCCTTCTCGTCCGGTGCGGTGCGACGGTACCGAGCCCCTCCGCCGTGGCCCCTCTCTGGCCGCGACGTCTTTGGTTTTCTTCGACGCGGAGCGACGATGTCGCGTTCTTTAACTTCATTCCACGGCGCGGTGCGACGCCACCGCGCATATCCTTCCGCATGAATCTGCATGGTGCGACGACACCACGATTTCTGTACCAACCACAAAGGAACCAACACGAAAATAAGGAGGAGGGTCGGCCATGTTTGTACGGTCCGACCCCCTCGCGTTATTCGATAACAATTGGTTTTAAACCATGAAGATCATCAAGTTGGTATTCACGAACAAATAAATAAATAAAACCCCTACCTCAGTTTCAAGAATGGTGCACGTCAACGAGCCACGGAAGACGAGTGTCGTGGAGGTCGGGCGTCGCGGAAAAAGAACATCGACGTCGCGAAGCGAGGATTCGAAGACGTTGACAGATATTTTGTCGTGGAAAACCGTCGCGGAAGAAGAATGTCGTGGAAGAAGTTCTCCGCGTTCTTCGGCGGAGATGTTATTCGCTAAGGACGGTGTTCTTCATCGGAGTCCGAGGTGTTCTTCACGTTCTCCGTCGAAGAAGAAAGTGTTCTTCCCAAAATCTCTCAACGACAAAACTCTAACAACAATATAAAATAATCCTCCCACTTATTTTATTAACCCAACATAGGTTTTTGAATTTCAAGAGTTTGAAAATTCAAAACCCACATTTAACTCTCTTAAGTTATAACATAAGACGTTATAAAATTAATGAGGACATAAGTTAGCAAAACATAAATGGGGTGGTTTAGAGGGGTTAAAAATGTGAGGGTTTGGGATCGTGTGGGTCCCAACCTACTTTATCGTCTCTAGGTTGGTTATCACAAGTGGGTCCCACCCCCAACAACCTTACATAGGATAAAACTACCATGTGGGAAAAAATAAAAATTGTTAACTTTTATTTTCAACTACCACAAAAATTAATAACTCCCCTCGTGTAAACACAACTCCGAAACAGGAGTTCCTAAGCAATTACAGGCATTGCGGTTCCATCGGTGCCCTCGAAATTTGATTTCGGGCACCGGTTCAAAAGTTAGAAATTCCCGCTCGTTCATTCACTTAACGTACCCGAGCTAAACTTCGGATAGAAATTTCAGGCACACCGGGCCTCGGAATCAGGCGCCGTCAAAAACTGCGTTCTTTTAAAATCACAAAGAAAATTTAGAAAAAATTTCCCTTGATTTTTATGGGTCTTTACATATAAGATGTTTATTGGACAAGTATATTAGCAATTATAAATAATTGACGAATATATAAATATATTTTGAACCTAATTGACTTATTTTTCTGACATTAATGTTTTTAAATTTTTTATATATGTATTATTTTATAATAATTCATGTTCAATGCTGATGCAGTGCATTTCAATTCATAAAAAAATAAAAGAATCATTTTTATTATGATTTTAAGCATTATTAGATGAACCAAATTGTGTCTAAATAGTTTTCCATAAGAAATTGGAGACCACTTTAAAATTTTTTATTTTGGTCCATTTTTGATACACATGAATCAATTTAATATCTTTATAAAATTTAAATTTAAATTTATGCCATGTTGTGAAATTATAGACTTCAAGTAGAGTAATATTTTAATAAATGGTTTCCCAATATATTTTAGGAACATTAAAGGTTTATTTAAATACCACAAATTAGAGACTTTATGAAATTTTATTTTTTATTTTGGAGAACAAATAAATCCCTCAATATAATGAGAAAAATTGATGTAGTAATTATTTAATTTATTAACAAAACAAATTAATGAAAATAAAAATAAAAAAGCTAAATGTATTTTGAGGATATTAAGCTACATAATTTTTTCCTTAGATGAAGATCATTATTCAATGATATAATAAAAAATGTCATTCTAATTTGAATTTTAATTTAGATGTGAATAATGTCTTGATGTTGAATCATGTTTAATTTGAAAAAATTATTATTCGTTATTAACCTATTTTATTGAATTATTTAAAAAATCATAAAAAATATATAATAATGTAAAATGGGATGATATTGTGTCTAAATTGAAATCCACTTTAGTTTTAGGCCTTTTTGGAAGTCTTAAATTATTTAATATATTATCTATATTTTAATAATTTGAGTAATTCCTTAGTTTCCCCTCACATCAATTATAAAAAGGGGAATATTCCTTAAAAAATGTCATAAAAATAATCCTTCATGTTTGGCCAAATACTGAAAATTCACCCTCCTCACCCCTCTACAAATTCCTGTGATTATTGTTTCATATAGATTCTACATTCAAGAGCCTTAATAAGGTTCTCAAAGATATTTTTTCAAGAGGTAAATTCCCCTTTTTCAAATCTAAATTGGTTTCTCACTTTTACCATATCCGCACATTTTATAAAATGTTTCATGCCAACCCATGTATCAAATATATGATTTAATTTTTTTGTGTTAATTTCATTGTAGCAAAAAATATATCATCTTTTCCTTTAATTCTTAAATAATGAAATTAACGTCTATGGTGTTTCAATTTATCACCTTCATGGATAATGATTTTTCATTTACATTTTACCAAAACCGTGGAATGGTTAAATTCACAAATAAATATTTGAAATTTACTAAATATACGGATCTTATCACTTCTAGATTATTTATTAATTTTTAAATGGAATACCATCAATGATCTGACCTTGGAAACCATGAAAAGAACTAACCCAAAAAAATGAAAATAAAAAAAAAATTATAAATGATTGGAAAAAGTTATTTGAAGATAATGTATGGTATTATAAATAATATTTAGTTCTTCGATCGATTAAAAAGAATATTTAAACGATTATACATAAGGATTGAACACATTTTATGTATTTCATCCCTATGGTAAGGGGCTTTACTTTTAATATCCATTTAAATCACTCTTTAATAAAATTTTAAAAAATTGTTTTTTTATTTATATACTACATGAGATTATTTTATTAATTAATGAAATTTTTAGTACTATATTTTTTCCGTCCTAATTTTTCTAATTTTTTCGAGGAATATTATTTCATTTTTTTTCTGTGGTTGTTTATATTTTAAACATTATTTTTATGAAAACAGTGTGTTATGATATCTGATTATTTTTTGATTAGGGGTTTATATGAATTATCAATGGTTTTATTCCTGATATGTTCTATGTAAATAGTATATGTTGAGTTTATCCCATTATAGAATAATATATGATTGGTTGAGCAACATTATTACTCATATTATGTTGGGTTGTGCCCATTATATATTATGATAAGATGATTGAGCCAAATTATAGACCTCAAAATCATTGAGTTATATAGTGTCAGAAGTAAAAAAAAGGATAATAAATATGTAAGGGTTAATTTAATTGTGATAAGGTAAATATATACCACGAAAAATTCATGATTTTTTAATGCATGATACTTTTTTTTAATGGGTTTAATAGATTTTATATTTCCACAGGACTAACTATTTCATTCTTTATTTCCCTTAGGGAGCTTTATCTGCTCATCCCAAGATTTTAAGATAATTTCCATAGGTTATAAGGATGGGTATGATAATGAAGGGATAGGGAATCTTATAATTATTTTTCAAATGAATCATTTTTATTTTTAGTGTTCTCTATTTTGGAAAAAAAATGTATACTATTTTAGAAGTGTCCACTTTTTATCAATGTGTAATGTTATATATATATTATATCCAAAATAATCCAAAATTCAAAACCTGAAAGGATTCTTATTTTTAGTGAATTTATATTCTTGACTAAAATTAAATTTTATGCAATTTTCTAAAGATGTTTCCTTATAATTTGTATCATAGGACGGTTGACATAACCATAAGAGTTAGGATGATGTGAATAGTACTCTAGAGGTAATAGTTAATTTATGGTTACATTATAAAGTTATAGTATTGGAGGATTACTATTTTTTCTTGTGAACAATATGTCTTATAAAAATGTTTATTTGTAGAAGAACTAGGGAATTGGGAGTAGAGAAGAACTATAGGGATTATGTTCTCTTTTCATGTATATAGCCTATAATGGTGGGAATTGGAACCAAAACTTTTGTGACAACAACAGTTCAGTTACCTCAGATGATTAATGGTGGTGGGGTCAACGCATGAGTGGGACCTGATCTTCCATGAAGAATAATATCTTTTTAGTAAATTTTATAAGGAATCATCCTCCATCGTTCAGTGCATGGAAAAATCTAGTGATAACGAAAGGGTGAAAAAATGCACTAGAAATGATATTTGATATCATGGGATGTTCAGAATAACGAATGTTAATACTATCCATGTGTCATTTTTATTGTGAATGAAAAAAATTATGATCTATATTTAAGAATATGAAAGAATAATATGAAATTGATACTATTTAATATGATTATTTTAAGATACAGTTTTGAGAAATGTATATTAATAAAACTTCTTGATCATAATGGATAATAAATTCTTGGTACTGAGGTAGAATGTTGATGCTTTTTTGTCTACGTATAATGGAAATTTTACAAGAATGTATAGTAACGTACAATATTTTACTCAATACTCTCATAATAAAATAAAAATATTTTTAATCTAGTTGGAAAACTATTTTTACAAATATATTTGGATTTACATAAGGTTAAATATTATTAGAAACTTTCTCACTATTACAAAAAAGTTCAGATGCATTTCACATACATGTATGGGACTCATGATAAAAGGATTAATAAGTTTCTAGGTTAGAAGTAATTGTGGATGAATTCACCAATGAAATATTATGGTAAGAAAGTCAATTTCCCTACTACTAAAAGGTGTTGTGAAAAGCACCATGGATAATATATTGTAAACTCAAGGAAAGGTTACTGATGTGGAATGTTTAGACACATGTATCATTATTAAAAAGATGTTAATTATAAAAAAAAAGATAATATGATGCATGTATAGCATTATTATAAGGGGTTGCATCATTTTCATAATGTTTATCCTAATCTAGTCACTAGACTAAAAAATTAGTAATTTTAGAATGAGAGGGGTTTAGAAAAAACATATTCCTCAACATCAACCGATGTTTATTCGTCAAACGTGGTGGTATCAAGAACATGTCTTATTTTTATTAATTTTATTATTTGTTGTTTGATTCATGGTCTATAAATTCCTTCATTTCAGAGAAATTTTATGCTATATTAGAAATCCTACGTCATGAAATGAATCCAAAACTCATTTTTATAACACATAAGGGAAATATTTTAGTGAAAAATATATTATAATAATATAATTGCCTTTATCTGTGGAAATAGTTTACCTACAAACCATATTATATTTTTATTATAATAGTATGATGTTATACAGTGTATGTACTAGAATTATTTTTATCATGATAAGATTGATTGTATATAAAAAAATACTTTTTTCAGAAAGAGTTTCAGTTTTTGTACATGGATGAAACAACACTATTGATTACATGAATTGAATGTAATAAATTGGAAACATATTGAAAGTAATTTTATCATTCACACAATTTTGAAAATAATAGATCTTTTCTGATTAATTATGTGCCAGTGGTAGACAATTCATTACAAGAATTATTAGTTAAAATATTCATCTGACCTATCACTTCACCAAAGGGTGCTCATGTTTTCATTGTTAAAAAGAAATACGGTTAAAGGATAATTTTAATTTATTATCAAGAATTGAATAAAATAATTATTAAGAACATGTATCATTTTACCCATATCGATTGTTTATTTTTTCAACTAAAGACATAATAGTTTTTTTCAATGTTTAACCTGAGTTCGGGGTACATTAAATTAAAATTAAATGAAGGATTCATTATATATAATGTGTTCCACACTAGATATGGGAATTATGAATTTTTGTTTATGAAAATGGTGACTGATAATTTAATTGTTGAAATACTACATCCTATCAATAAAATATTTCACGAGTTCATCGATATTTTTGTAGTAATTTTTATTAATTAAATTGAAGTATATTCTAAACATATAGTGGAGTATGTAAAAAATATATTGGTTGTTTTACTAAGAATAAAAGAAATGAAATTGTACGGAAAATTTAGGAGCTGTGAAATTTTGTTGAAAGAAAATTCATTCCATGGTCATGATATTTCTAAATAAGGAAAAATTATTGTTCCTGATTAAAATAAATCTTTCTAAGAATGGCCAAGACCAAAAACATTTAACAATTATTCAACGTTTTCTTGGGTTTGAAGGATATTATAAGAGGGTTGTTGAAAACATCGCACCTTTATCTAGTTTATTGGATTGGATAACCTAAAAAGGAGTTAAATTCAGCTATAAAAAAATTTTGATTGTTTTTTTCAAGAATTGAAAATAACTTTGGTGAATGCTCTATCTCTTAACCATTATTTCAGACGTGGTGAATTTTTATTCTACAACTAATCTCCATTGAAAGGACAAGGTTATTTTTTGAAGAAGAATGATTATGTAATGGATAATACGTCACATCAGTTTAATCCTTATGAGTTAAATTAACCAACACATGATTTGTAATTTTCTACTTTTGTTTTTTCATTAAAAATTTAGAGGCATCATTGGTATGGAGTAAAATGTGAAATATATACTGACCATAAATTTTTTTAGTGTATATTTATTTTAATGAAATTGAATATAATATATATATGACATATGTAACTAATCAAGGATTATAAATCCATCACCCTTTCCCATTCTAGGAAATAAAAAATCATTAGATTATTATAGTTGGAAAAAAATTCTACATAAACAGTGATATGTTTGGAATGTGACATCATGGTTAATGATTTGATAAAATTGTTTTTGAAAGTTTTTGGTGTAATAAATACCAATATTTTGTTTCAGGTGTTAGTTTAATCGTCTTTATAAAATAAAATCATGATTATTAACAAGGAAGATCGATAGTTTGCAGAAAATGGTATAACTAGTTATGAAAAGTATGTTTACTGATATTAATGTTGACAAATATTTCATTTTGAGTTATTAGAAGGGATTATGTGGTTTTTTGTGATTCTTAGATGATGAAATAATTGCTATATGATTCTGTTAGTTCATATATTTCTATTCAGAAAGTTAGAAAAATGATTTACAAATATCATTCATAGTATTACTGGTCGATGGAATTTAAATGGATATTTATATTTTACAATGAAATGTTGGACATGTCAATATGATAATGAAACGTACTAGTTACTGAAGGGGATGCAGCAAAATTTTCCAATTCTAGAGTGGAAATATAATGATATATCTAATGACATTGTGCTGGGAAAACCAAAAAAATGTCAAGTTAATAATGCAATATTGGTTATTATTGACCATTTGACTAAATTTTCTCACTTCTTTATTATTTTAGACACTAATTTTCTAAATCATCATTCTAAAGTACACATCAATGAAATTAACAGGTTGCATGGAGTACCTATCTCCATTGTGTTAGGCCATGATCTCATGTTCACATATAACATTTCTAATGACCTTGAAAAGTCATTAAAAACATAATTAAAATTCACTTCATATTTTCATCTTCAATTTGATGGGTAGTTTGAGACAACTATTCATACATTGTAGGAAATAGTACAAACTCATTTAATGGATTACCATGGGACATGGGATATATATCTTTGTTTCGTTTTGCTTTCTTATAACAATAGTTTTCATTCATGTATATAGATTTCACCTTTTGAAACAATAAATGGAAATTCATGTCAAACTCCATCATTTTTTGATGATGTTGGTAAAGTGTAGATTATAGGAACATAATTAGTAGAGGATGTGGCAGAGAATGTTCAATTGATTTAGAAAGACAATAGGATGGAGGATAGTTTGATGAAAAGATTTGAATATACCTTGAGGAAGGAAATTTCATTTGAGGTAGGTTATCTCATTTCCATCAAATACATCCTCAGAAAATTTTATGAGTATTTTTTAGAAAGTAATAATATGTACATGATTTTTTTAACATTATGAAATTCTAGATAAATTTGGGCCAGTTTTATACTGAGTATATTTGTCTATGAGTTTTTCTCAGGTACTCAATGTTTCTCATGTTGTGATGTTACATACCTATGGGAAAGATCAATATCAAGTTTTGATCCTACAAGTAGTTCAAGTGGAAGATAAACATCCTTACTAAGATAATCATATTCAAATTATGGATCAGTAATAGAAATTATCACGTAATAAGGAAATATACCATGTTATGGTTTTGTGGAGAGACAACAAGGTAGAAGATGAAACATGGGAGTCTGAAAATTATATGAGGGAAAAGAATCCTCAATTTTTAGAAGTAAATAATATTTGGGTGGTTCCAATTTAATTCATTTGGGGTGAATGTATCAAGCTATGTGTTTATAGAATATATTGTTTATTAGATAACTTTAAATAAATTTTAATTCATAAATTAAATAATTTATTATATGGTTATTTATTCAAAATAGTAATTTTTTAATTATTAAATTAAAATGTTAAAAAAATTAATTTTTAAATTCATCGTGTTGAAATTATCTTGCAACAAATTTTTTAGAAATTTGAAAAAAAATTATTTTTGGTTAAATAGTGGAAATTAATGTTTTTCAAAAAATATGGTAATTTTTAAAAGACATCATGAAGACATAATTGTGATAAAAAATTTATTAAAATTTTCTGAATAACTAAATAATGATATATTATGTTTAATATTTCAGAGTAACATCTTTGAACATTAAAATTTTATTATATTCATGATAATTATAAAAATTGTTTTTGGTGCCCACATAGTGCCTGGAGAGCATTGAAAATGTTAAATTTGGTTCATTATAAATAATATTTGTCTTCTAAAAATTTATTTCATGAAAAATTTAATAATCATTATGTATTATTGATGTTATGGATGTTAATTTATAAATTTACAGTGTTATGACATTAATATTATCCATGATCTTCTGCAATTATTGTTCAAAGAAATAGAAGACAAAATTTTAAATTCAAGAAGTTTTCATGACATGAATATTAGTAATTATACATAATAAAAAAATATAGATATTTTTTCAGAAATAAAAACATATATTTATGAATGTTATTTATGTTTACTCTCAATAAATAATATAGTTGACAATAATTCATGTGCAACGCTGATACAATTTTTATACATGTATAAGATAAATAAATAAAAAATTTATTAAATTTATAATAATTATAAAACATCACTAATTTTTGTTAAAATATTATATATAAACTATTTTATACCACTTTATACCATTATAATTCTTTGATTAAAATTGAGGACAATTTTGGACCCACAAGACACAATGAAACGCCAAAATAATATTTATATTTAATACAAGTCAAGTTTTCAAATTATAATTTTTAATTTTTGTGATATTTTAATGTATTGTTTTTGTGTATAGTTTTTTGAACATAAATAGTGCATTGAAATATATCAAATTTATCTTCTTCGTGAAATTAACTTTTAAATATTTAGAGAATAAATAAAACCCCTAATGTTCAGAATAATTATGATGTAGTAATTATTTATTTAATTAATAAATAAAATTAATGATAATAAAAATAAAAAATATATAATAATAGTTTTTAAGCATATATATATTTTCCTTGATTAATATTATTTGTCTCTGATATATCAAAAAAAAATGAATATGACGATTTTAATATCTGCATCATGTCTTAATTGTGAATAGTGTTTAATTTGACCAAATTATTTTTCAGGAATAAAATATTTTATTAAATTATTTAAAAATAAAAAATATCATTAATAAGTCCAAATGGGTTAACATTATATCTTTCAATTTACCATTATAGGTTTTAGGCGTTTTTCGATGTCTTAAAAATAATAATATATTTATTATAATTTTATAATTTGAGTAATTCATAAGTTACCCATTTCTTCAATTATAAGAAGGATCACTTTTAATCACAAGATTCATAACCAAATTCTAAATTTCTTATCCCACCTCATCCAATATATTTACTCCTTTTCTGGTACCAAATTCGTGTGCTTTTGTTCTCACAGAAATAACACTTCCAAAATTCTTTAGCAGGTTTTCAAGAAGAATATTTGCTGAGGTAAATTCATTATTTATCTTTTATCATTCTTTCTCACTTATACATATCCCCACCACATATCCATTGTTTCATAAAAACCACAATATAACCTAAATATAAAGTATTTGTTTTTGTTTTTATGGTATGTGTATCATAAAATATCTCATCTTCTGCTTTTATTTTCAAATAATGATATCGTTGTATGTGGTGCATTAATTCACCTGCTTCATCGAAAATGATTTGTAACTTCCCTTTTATAGAAACCATATATAGTTAAAATTCATACATAATTTTTTAAATGACCTAAATATACATATGTTATCATTTTGTGATTATTATTTCATTTTTTCCAAGAAAACCATAAATAATCCAACCATGGAAATCATGAAAATAACAAACCCCAAACAATGAGAATTTCAAAATATTGATATTAAATTATTGGAAAATGATTCAAGTAGATAATGTACGATATTATAATATTGATTTTAGTTCTCAAATATTATAATAATTTTATTCATGCAAATTGTTGAGCCCTCTGGAAAATTGTTGATTTCATGTCTATGATTGATGTTTTAATAATCACAAATCATCACATACCATTAATGCTTAATCTGGTTTGATTTCTCATAAACTTAATTACAATCTGTTAATGAATCTGTTATCACATTTTCTGTCTATGCTTATTAACGTACAAAGTATTTTGGAAGCACCGATTCAATATCAACATACATCGGAAGCACTGATCGCATATCAAAGGACAACGGTCGCACCGATCCGATGCAAAATGACTCACCGATGCAAATGACTCACCGATGTAAATGTGCCACCGATCAAATGACTCACCGATCAGATGACAGACCGATGCTGATCAAATGACTTACTGATCAAATGACTCACCGATGCAAATGACTCACCAATGCAAATGAGCCACCGATCAAATGACTCACCGATCAAATGACTCACCGATCAGATGACAGACCAATGCTGATCAAATGACTCACCGATCAAATGACTCACCAATGCAAATGACTCACCGATGCAAATGATCCACCGATCAAATGACTCACCGATCAAACGGACTCACCGATAAGATGACAGACCGATGCTGATCAGTTTGATTCACCGATGCTGATCTATCTGAGTCACCGATCATTACTCACTAATGCTGATAACCCACCGATCACTTGATTCTTCAATAGTCATAAAAAAATGTTTGAATTTCTTTATATTTATCTTTATTTAATCTAACCAACGGTCATATTAGGTATATTTTGATGCTCTGTCAAATAATTAATAAATGTTGTCGGATGTCAGGAAACCATACCTCGTACCTGCGGAAAGGAAACTTTTTATGTCTTCCGAAGCATGTGACATAAATACAAGAAGACACTGCTGAAGATAGAAGTGGTTGATAAAAGAACACAAGAGGAATACAGAGGAAAAGAAAGAGGAGGAAGAACCAATCAGAACAGAACCTCATACACAATCAAGCCTACTCAAGAAGAGTTCTGTGCATAAAAAAGAACATTGAAGAACTTTATCGACTACATCTCACTGCCTTTCAGCCTGAAGCATACGACACTCTTCTTCTCAAACAAAAACGAGAAGAGGACTCAGAATAAAGTCTGACCAAATACAAAAGAGTCCAGAGCTACACTGAAATCACCAGAGCCATTTATAACCTATACATCTCTGCTCTGTGATACATTTGTTTTAAATTTTGAGCAGTGTGTGTTATCTGCTGTATTAAACACACACAATGACTCCTGTACTTTCACAGGAGGATCTTTAAACCCTCAGCAAACCTTTTTTTACACTTCATTTCCCACTGTGGATAGTGGTAGAGGTCGTATGAGACCTGGACAGCTCTAAGCTGTTGTTTTTTCCCACACAGAACTGTGGTCGAGGTCTTGTGACTTGGACAGTGTGTTCACTGTTGTTAACCCCGATCCAGGGTGTGGATCATTTTTTATATAAACTTTTGAGAGGACTAAGTCTCGGCTTGAGACTGAACCTCTTGGTTAATTCTCTGTGTTTGTAACTACATACTATATCCATACTACATATTTATTTCATATTCTGCTGCTATTACTTTGAAATATAATTTATTTTCAAAGCTACTTTGATAGTTAAACTCGCAAGTGTTTATATTTATTATAGACCAGTAAGTTAGTTTCAAAAGTTAATTTAATCATAAGATTAAGTTAACTGAGAACTAATCAATCTTTGAGAAACTAATTGAACCTTTATAATCTGTATAAATTCACTACAGTTTTATCTGTTTTTAAAATAGGGGGATTTTAATCAACATTGTTTTTAACAGAAAATTTTAATTGGAACTCAATTCACCCCCCTCTTGAGTATCCACTCCGACCAACACTTGGTATCAGAGGTTGTTAATATTTTCTAAAAGTACTCTGTTTTTCAACTATGATTTTAGTTGTATTTTAAAGTTCTTAAAATTTCTGTTATTTCTAAATTTTGATCTCATTAAAATTCATTTTGTAATATCATGGATAATAGACTTGAGGGTGCTGCTACTAACCGGCCACCTTTCTTTAATGGAAACAACTATGCTCAGTGGAAGCTAAAAATGAAAATTCACTTAGAAAGTATGGGCTTTGATATTTGGACTGTCATTGTAGCTGAATATAAAATTCCCAGTACTGATAGATCTACTTGGGATGAACCTACAAAGACTGCTTACAATAATAATTGTAAAGCTATGAATGCTCTATACTATGCTCTAGGATATGAAGAATTTAATAGAATTTCTGCATGTAAAACTGCATATGAAATTTGGGATACCTTAGCTGTTTCTCATGAAGGAAAAACTAATGTAAAGGAGATGAGATTGAATACCTATACTATTAAGTATGATAATTTTAAGATGAAGCCTGATGAACCCATTTCTGATATGTATCTCAGGTTCAATGAAATTGTCAACACAATGACTTCTCTGGGAAAGGATGTTCCAGCAAAGGAGAAAATCAGGAGAATTTTGAGATGTCTACCTGAAAGATGGAGAGGAACCTCTGTCTCCATTAGAGAATCCTGTGACATTGGAACACTGCATGTCAAGGAGTTAATTGGTAAACTGATGATGTATGAAGAAGAGCTTAAAGTAAATAAAGAAGAAGATGATGAACCTAAAAGGAAGTCTATTGCCTTCAAGACTACAACCTCAAAGAATAAGGATAAGGAAAAGCCTCAAGCTATCAATGAAAGTTTAAGTAGTGAGGAAAGTGAGAATGATTCTGACAGTGATGCTGAGATGGCACACATTGCTAGAATATTTAAGAAATTCTATAGGAAGAAGAAGATTTTCAGAAAGTAAAACTACAAAGGCAAGTATGATAACAAAGGACACTGGAAAAAGGATTGGAAGAAGTCTGATAAATTAGATGAAGTTGTCTGTTATGAATGCAAAAGAAAAGGACACATAAAAACAGACTGTGCAAATCTGAAATACAGAAAGAAGTATGAATACAAGGATAACAAGTACAAGAAAGCCATGAAGGCTACATAGAGTATTTCAGAAGACAGCACAAGTGAAGCTAAATCTTCAGACTCTGAAAGGAATCGAGCCAACATGTGTTTCATGAAAAACACTTCTGAGGTAACATCAGAAACTCCTGCTTCAAATTCATATTATTCTGGAGATGATTCTGAATGTGATAACATGTCTAAATCTGAACTGTTTGAATATTGTTATATGCTTGAAGAAACCTGTAATGAGCTTAAAGATAAATATAAAGGTTTTAAGAAACAGTATGCTTTAAGTGTTAAGAATAAATCTGATCTGGATATAGAAGTAGAAAAGAATGCTCAGTTTCTTAAAGAGAATACTGAACTAAAATTGTCTAATGAACAACTCAGAAAAGACTTAGAGAAGTTCACAAATGGCAATAATACTCTAACACAAATTCTAGGAAAGCAAGTCGCACCTAGATATACTACTGGTATAGGATACCAACCTGGACAAAGAAAAGTTTCCAAAACTAGATTCATTCCTAAATCTGGACAGAAGATAGTTGATTCTGGAACTTCATATGCCTCAACCAGTTATATTCATAGTTATGGATCTAATAAGGTTTATCTTTCAAAGAATGTTAATTCTACAAATTATATGAGACCCATTAGACAAATATGGGTACCTAAAGTATCATTGGCTAACATGTCTGGACCCAAGAAGATCTGGGTACCAAAATCATCTTCCATCTAAATCTGTTTTGTAGGAGACCTGCTTGAAGAGCTGTCACAAGAAGATATGGTACATAGACATTGGATGTTCAAGACATATGTCAGGAGACTTTTAATGTTTCAAGAGCTAAGTAAAAGTTGATGGAAGCTTTGTCACTTTTGGTGATAATTCAAAATGAAAAATCATCGGCTTAGGCCATATTGGTAACACTGATTCAATATTGGTTTCTGAAGTTTTATTTGTCGATGAACATAAATATAACTTGTTAAGCATTTCTCAATTGTGTGATGATGGTTTTTATGTGAAATTTAAAAATGATTCTTGCATTGTTTTTAACTCTAAAAATGTTTTAGTATTTTATTCTTTAAGAAATGAAAATGTTTATGCTGTTGATTTAGATTCCTTAGATAAGCAGAATATTCCTTGCTTAAATGCTTTTCATAAAGATTCTTGGCATTGGCACAGAATATTAGGACACTGCAATGTACACTCACTTAGAAAACTTTCTATGAAGAACTTAGTTAGAGACTTACACAAACTTGAATTTCCAGCAGACAAAGTTTGTAATCCCTGTCAAAAAGGAAAGCAACATAAAGTTTCTTTTAAATCAAAGAAAGAAGTGTCAACTTCTCAACCTCTCGAGTTGGTTCACATGGAATTATTTGGACCTTCTAGAGTTTCTAGTTTAAATGGGAAGCACTATGTCTATGTTCTTGTAGATGACTTTTATAGATATACTTGGGTATATTTTCTAGCTCACAAAAGTGAAGCTTGTTCTTACTTTGTTAAATACTCCAAGTCTGTAGAAAATCTTAGTGGACTCAAGATTAAGACCCTGAGAAGTGATCATGGTCGTGAGTTTGAAAATCATGAGTTTGATTCTTACTGCTCACACAATGGCTATAGTCACAATTTCTCTGCCCCTAGGACACCCCAACAAAATGGTGTAGTAGAGAGAAGGAATAGAACCCTGCAAGAAATAGCTAGAACCGTGCTCAATGAATATGAACTGCCTATTTACTTTTGGGATGAAGCTGTAAATACAGCTTGTTATGTCATTAACAGAGTCTTGATCAGACCAGTTCTTAAGAGGACCCCTTATGAGTTGTGGAACCATAGGAAACCTAAGGTTAACTACTTCAAAGTTTTTGGCTGCAAAGTCTTCATTCTCAATACTAGAGACAATCTTGACAAATTTGCATCCAAGAGTGATGAATGAATTTTCCTAGGTTACTATATCTCTAGTAAAGCCAATAGAGTTTTCAATAAAAGAACCAAATGTGTGGAAGAATCTGTTCACATCAAATTTGATGAAACTGATCCACATGAACCTAAAATCTCTCTTGAAGATGATCTCTCTAGTTTGAATCTCAATGATAAATACAATAGACCTATAGTTAAAACATCCAGCTCTGGAAATTCTCCAGAACCTTCTTCTGTTGAACCTCAATCTGTAGATGAATCTGAAATCTCTATCCCTATCTTTTCAAAACCATCTAGGACTCTAAAGAACCATCCTTTAGATGCTGTTGTAGGAAATCTAGATAGAGGAACAGAGACTAGAGCTTCTCTAAGAAATCAGGTTGAACATCAAGCTATTCTTTCACAGTTAGAACCTAAAAATATCAATGATGCTATCAATGATGAATTTTGGGTAATGGATATGCAAGAAGAACTAAATCAATTTGAAAGAAACAATGTCTGGAAATTAGTAGAAAGATATAAGGACATTTTGACCATAGGCACAAAATGGGTATTTAGAAACAAATTTGATGAATCTGGAAACATCATTAGAAATAAAGCTAGGCTTGTTTCACAAGGTTACAATCAATAAGAAGGAATTGACTATGAGGAATCCTTTGCACTTGTATCTAGATTTGAGGCAATTAGGATCTTACTTGCCTATGCATCACATCTGAATTTCAAGCTATATCAAATGGATGTCAAAAGTGCTTTTCTAAATGGTTTTATTGTTAAAGATGTTTTTTTAGAACAACCACATGGTTTTTTAAATCCTCATTTTCCAAATCATGTTTTTAATCTTTCTAAAGCTTTATATGGTTTAAAACAAGCTCCAAGAGCTTGGTATGAAAGGCTTTCAAACTTTCTTATCTCAAAAGGATTTACAAAAGGAGTAGCTGATCCCACTCTTTTTATAAAAAGATTTCAAAATATGTATTAATAGTACAAATCTATGTTGATGATATTATTTTTGGATCTTCTAAAAATTCCTTATGTACTGATTTTTCAAAGGTTATGCAAAATGAATTTGAAATGAGATTAATGGGAGAGCATAAGTATTTTCTTGGTTTTCAAATTCTTCAAACTAAAGATGGAATTATTTTAAATCAAAGTAAATATACCAAAGATTTTTTAAAATGTTTTGGATTGGATAATATTAAGGAAAGTGATACACCTATGAGTACTACCTGTAAATTGGATACAGATGAAGCTGGGAAACCAGTGGATCAAACCAATTACAGAGGTATGATTGGGAGCTTACTTTATCTTACTACTAGTCGACCAGACATTATGTTCAGTGTATGTATGTGTGCTAGATTTCAAGATAATCCTAATGAATCACACTTACTGATTGTTAAAAGGATTTTTAAGTATCTTAAATATACTATAAATTTAGGTTTGTTTTATCCAAAAGGACAATCATTTAACCTAACTATCTATTCAGATTCTGACTTTGCTGGATGTAAGTTAGATAGGAAGAGCACATCTGGGACATGTCATTTTCTTAGAAAATCCCTAGTATCATGGTATAGTAAGAAACAGAACTCAGTTGCATTGTCTACTACTGAAGCAGAATACATAGCTGCTGGTAGTTGCTGTGCACAAATTCTGTGGATGAAACACACTCTATTGGATTATGGATTTGATCTTAAACATGTTTCAATTAACTGTGACAATACTAGTGCAATAAATATATCTAAGAACTCTGTGTCTCACTCTAGAACTAAGCACATTGATGTCAGACATCACTTTATAAGAGATCATTATCAAAAAGGTGATATTTCTTTGAAATTTATTAGTTCTGAATATCAATTAGCTGATATCTTCATAAAGCCTTTATTCTCTGAAAGAATGAAATTTATTAAACAAGAGTTGTGTATGATTGATCTGTGAAAGTGATCTGTGAAATGGATCTGTGAAACTGATCTGTGAAACTGATCTGTGAAACTGATCTGTGAAAAGGATCTGTTAAACCGATCTGTGAAACCGATCTGTGAAACTGATCTGTGAAACAGATCTGTGAAACTGATCTGTGAAACTGATCTGTGAAACTGATCTGTGAAACTGATCTGTCATACCGAGATTTTCATTATTATTATTATATTCTAATTAATTAGTAAATTTCTTTTATACTTTTTATGGGAACCCTAAATGATAAAATAAATGATATGCGACTATTTATCTTCCCTAAATCTTTTTTCCTTTCATTTCCCGCCGAACCTTTCAACCTCTCTTCCCCTCTACTTCGAACCTTTGAACTCCTGCCTTCCCAAAATCCTTGAATGGCTAAGAAAAAGAGACCGAGAAAAGGACCAGATAGCCCTGTACATTCAAAGCATGCTCGAGGCGAGTCGATTAGTACCTCTCAACGATCAGTAAATCCGAACCTGGAAACTCGGATTGTTGCTGTAGAAAAGGAAGTAAGCTCTGCGTGGCTTTTGTCAAGTAAGTCACTGTTGCTGCAAGTTCTTGTATCGCAAGGATGGATAGACTGCTTTTCTGAAAACTCTCGAATAGACTACCCGAAGCTGGTACATGAGTTCTATATGAATCTG
Organism: Viscum album; assembly: GCA_963277665.1. Taxonomy (NCBI): domain Eukaryota; kingdom Viridiplantae; phylum Streptophyta; class Magnoliopsida; order Santalales; family Viscaceae; genus Viscum; species Viscum album. Next base: position 1,387,504,546 of record OY728122.1, read on the forward strand.
GAAATCACTTTAGATGGTGTGGAGGATTCCAGGATGTCGTCTGTGGTAAAAGGAAAGAAAATATCCTTCTCATCTAAGTAGTGGGCTGAGTGCTTGAACGTTCCTCATGAAGGTCGGTATGAGGATTATGCTGGGAATATTCCTCCAACATCTGATTACTTCTCTTATGAATTAGCTCTGCAGCTTCTGACAGGAAACAGAGAGTCACGGAGAATCACAGCTTCAGAATTAGATGGTGAATGAAGACTTCTTTTCAAGTTTATTCAGCACCAACTTTGCCCTAGGAGAGGGGATTTTGCTGCTGTAAAGTACCAGGATGTTTTCCTGTTGTTTCTTCTGAAAACACATGAGAAGATCAATTTGTGTAGATATGTGATGGTACACATTGCTGGAATGGTAAAACCGTCCAAGAAAGCCACTGCCTTGTTTTATTCAATGATGATATCTACCATGCTCAAGAATCTATAATGTATTGATGAAGCTGATGAGGTTAATGAAACAGATCATACCTTCCGTCTCAACAAAGAGATCTGCAAGAGGATGAAAATCAATTGGAATCCATGGAAGAAGTGTTGGGTTGCAGATGAAGATAAATTGTATGAAGCCTACAATCCCATAGATCATGGAAAGAGGCCAAAGGATTTGAGAGACCCTGTCTTGAAACCAAATGAGAAACCAGTTTATTCTGATGATGATGAGCAAGAAGAAGGAAAGGATGAGGCCACCGAAACCCAAGAGCAAAAAGAAGCTGCGACTAAGGAAGGAAGTATGTCATCTCCTGATGATAGGAGTGATCCTGACATTACCAGTCCCAAAAGAAGAATAGAATTTGGACCTGCTAGTCCACCCTTAGCCCTACCAGAATCAGAACCTATTCTTGGTGATGAAGAAGATTCTGACACTGAAGAATATCACAGTGAAGCTTCTGAGAAGAGTGATGATGGACGTGCTGATGATGCTGAGGTTGTTGTTGATGGTGATAACAGACCAGTGGATGGTCTTTCTGAAGATCAAATAGAATCACCTCAGTCAGTACAAGAAATACATATCAGTGGCAAGGATGATTCACCAAAAATCAGTGGAACAGCAAGCTATGAGAAACCAAAATACACCCTGTGTGCTGCTGTTTGGGATGACAACCCTGGTTATGCTGTGTTGGGATTAGAATATTCTGAAGACGAAGAAGCAATGCCAGAATCTGCTGCAGCTGTGAAGAGGAACCTCCCACGAGAAGCAAGGTCTGTTCCTACTGTTGATCCTACAAATGATAATTTACCTGGTTCTGAAATCTCTCAAGCTGATCTTTATAAATTTAAGATTGAATTGATAACCGCTGTGAGAGCCACAGTTAGAGAAGATATTTCTAATGCTCTTACTCAAGTGTCTCTCCAAGTTTCTGAACATTCATTGGAAGCCTTCTCACAAAGAGTATCTAATGCTGTGAAGCCAGACCTGGCCAATACTGGTGAACTTATTGGCAGGCAAATAGCCTTTTTGAATCAGACTATGAAGGATCTTCACACCGGCCTGGTATCTCTATCAAGTGAATTCCGATCAACCATCTCTGGTATGATGGATGTTTTGAGAAATTTGATTGAACATCTCAACAAGTCTGACCTGAGGAAGTTGAAAGCTGAGTTAACTCACATAGTTGGCCCAGCCAGTACAGGCAAGGTAACCAAGATCACTACCCGTGAGCTAGAAGCTCTAAGAGAAGTTGTGCATGATGAGTTAGCTTCTGTTAGACAAATTCTTGATTTAGAATCTTTGAGGAAGATGAAAGAGTTCTGTGATAACAGTCATAAGATGGCATTGGTGTATTCAGCAGATGCTAAGAAAGCTCTGCAAGAGATCAAAGAGAAAGTTGATAATTACTTTTCCAAGATTTATACAAAACATGAGATGACTGCAAGCTTCAAGGTGTTGGAAGAGAATCTGAAATTACCTCCAGTCACTCAGGCCTTCAAAACTCAAGTTCATCAGTTGCAAGATTTTGTCCCATCCTTGGCACAGTTCAGGGAGAATAAAGATGATTTTGAAAAAGATATGAAGTATGGAGCAGAAGTCATTCAGGACTTTATTCATCTTTTGAAGCCCTATTTACATGCACAGGCCACTGCAATAGTACTTCCTACTTCTGAACCTCTCAGTGACTCTGATGTAGCTCCAAATCAGCTATCTATTGCTCAAGCTCTATCTCAGTTAAGACCAGTCCCTCAGCAAGCTTCTCAATCAGCTCATGTTTCTCAACAACAACCCTCTGTGGCACCTGCTCCTACACCTGCCCGAGTTGTCCTACCACCACTTCAGATTCGCCAAGACCAGCCTGCCTCCAAGCCATCAAACTTACCCACTATTGATCCCAAAGACAAAGGCAAAGCCCCTTTGTATCCCAACGAATAGTTGTGTATTGTTTTTGATGGGGGGCACAATGTGCTTCTTGCAATAGTCTGTACTTTATCAAATATTTTTCTATCTATACTCTCTGCTAACTGTTTTTCCTTTCACTTTCTCTTATCTGTTTTTCCCTCCTTTTTGATTATCCCAAAGGGGGAGAAGAACAAGAATAATTTATGGGAGAATAACAAGACTACATTATGGGAGAAGAAAGATGTATGGGAGAGATATATGGGGGAGAATATATGTAAATATCTCAGGGGGAGAAATATGTATAATATATATGGGTAATCTAAATTAAGGGGGAGATTTATATATCTATTTATATTTATTCTTCTTATGGTTTAATTCTCATTATGTTTTTATTAATGATATATCATATTATTTATATTTAATGATAAAGATTTCTGATTATCAAAAAGGGGGAGATTGTTGAGCCCTCTGGAAGATTGTTGATTTCATGTCTATGATTGATGTTTTAATAATCACAAATCATCACATACCATTAATTCTTAATCTGGTTTGATTTCTCATAAACTTAATTACAATCTGTTAATGAATCTGTTATCACATTATTTGTCTATGCTTATTAACGTACAAAGTATTTTGGAAGCACCGATTCAATATCAACAGACATCGGAAGCACATATCGTATATCAAAGGACAACGGTCGCACCGATCTGATGCAAAATGACTCACCGATGAAAATGACTCACCGATGCAAATGATCCACCGATCAAATGACTCACCGATCAGATGACAGACCGATGCTGATCAAATGACTTACCGATCAAATGACTCACCGATGAAAATGACTCACTGATGCAAATGAGCCACCGATCAAATGACTCACCGATCAAATGACTCACCGATCAGATGACAGGCCGATGCTGATCAAATGACTCACCGATCAAGTGACTCACCGATGCAAATGACTCACCGATGCAAATGAGCCACCGATCAAATGACTCACCGATCAAACTGACTCACCGATCAGATGAAAGACCGATGCTGATCAATCTGATTCACCGATGCTGATCTATCTGAGTCACCGATCATTACTCACTAATGCTGATGACCCACCGATCACTTGATTCTTCAATAGTCATAAACAACTGTTTGAATTTATTTATATTTATCTATATTTAATCAAACCAACGATCATATTAGGTATATTTTAATGCTCTGTCAAATAATTAATAAATGTTGTCGGATGTCAGGAAACCGTACCTCGTACCTACGGAAAGGAAACTTTTTCTGTCTTCCGAAGCACGTGACATAAATACAAGAAGACTCTGCTGAAGATAGAAGTGGTTGATACAAGAACAAAAGAGGAATACAGAGAAAAAGAAAGAGGAGGAAGAACCAATCAGAATAGAACCTCATACACAATCAAGCCTACTCAAGAAGAGTTCTGTGCATAAAAAAGAACATTGAAGAACTTCATCGACTACATCTCACTACCTTTGAGCCTGAAGCATACGACACTCTTCTTCTCAAACAAAAACGAGAAGAGGACTCAGAATAAAGTCTGACCAAATACAAAAGAGTCCAGAGCTACACTGAAATCACCAGAGCCATTTCTAAACTCTACATCTCTGCTCTGTGATATATTTGTTTTACATTTTGAGCAGTGTGTGTTATCTGCTGTATTAAACACACACACTAACTCCTGTACTTTCACTGGAGTATCTATAAATCCTCAGCAAACCTTTTTTTACACTTCATTTCCCACTGTGGATAGTGGTAGAGGTCGTATGAGACCTGGACAGCTCTAAGCTGTTGTTTGTTTTCCCACATAGAACTGTGGTAGAGGTCTTGTCACCTGGACAGTGTGTTCACTGTTGTTAACCCTGATCCAGGTTGTGGATCTTTTTTTATATAAACTTTTTAGAGGACTAAGTCTCGGCTTGAGACTGAACCTCTTGGTTAATTCTCTGTGTTTGTAGCTACATACTATATCCATACTACATATTTATTTCATATTCCGCTGCTATTACTTTGAAATATAATTTATTTTCAATGCTAATTTGATAGTTAAACTCGCAAGTGTTTATATTTATTATAGATTAGTAAGTTAGTTTCAAAAGTTAATTTAATCATAAGATTAAGTTAACTGAGAACTAATCAATATTTTAGAAACTAATTGAACCTTTATAATCTGTATAAACTCACTACAGTTTAATCTGTTTTTGAAATAGGGGGATTTTAATCAACATTGTTTTTAACAGAAAATTTTAATTGGAACTCAATTCACCCCCCTCTTGAGTATCCACTCCGACCAACACAAATATTAATGAGTTTTGAACACATTTGATGTAATTCAAACCTGAGGTAAGGGGCGTTGATTTGGAAATAATTATACATGTTTCTTTTATGAAATTCAAAGAGATTGATCTGTTAATTATATATCAAATGAGGACTTCCTATGATATCATTAAATTTTATTAATATAATTTTTCCTTAATAATTTTTCATAGTTATTTAGTATGAATATGATAGCATTATTATTAGTGAGGTTTTTTATTTTTCTAAAATGTTTTCTATGAAAAAGGGTATTATGATATCAAAATGTCTTTTGCATATGGGATTAAATGATTTATCAACAGTTTTATTCACAATTTTTCCATGGTTATTTTTTATGTCGGCTTGAGTCCATTATACATTATGATATGATGGGTTTGTCCCCATTATAGCTCAAGATATGTTGGGTTGAGCCAATTTTAGCACAAGATATGACGAGTTATCCCCATTATAGATCTCTAAGGAATTAGGTACTCATGGGTTGGAATTCATTATAGAAGTAAATCCATTTGTAAGGGTGAATGTAATAGTTATATGGAAATTAATTCATATGTAAACATCTTGATTTTTCTATTCACTCTAATGAGTTTTTTTATGAAATGGTTTTCAATTGTTTTTATAACTTCACTCGACTATCGATTTCATTTATTATATTCCATGCTGATCGTTTTTTTCTCATTCCATGATTTTAAAATTCTTATCACCTATTATGAATATGGGTAATAGAATGATGAAACTAATTATGAATATAATGATATATTTTTTTTGATAAATAGTGTTTTATTTGTAATGTTTTATATTTTAGATGATATAGATTCTATTATAGTAGTATCCACTTTTTCTGAATGAGAACTGTTTTATATGTATTATATCTTAATTATCTAAACATATAAACCTAAAAATATCATAAATTTTAATTAATTTATCTTTGTGACTAAAATTCAAGATTATTTATTGTTTTATGTCTAGTTCCTTATTGTTAGTGAATTATGAATCAAATCTCTTTTTGAAGAGGTATTTCACTATACACAAAATTAATGTTATTATATCCATTTTTAATGGATTGTAATAAATTTATAAATGTAATAATAACTAAAGATGTATAATTATGTTATAAATAACATATATATACTTTATATCCATCATCATACCAAACCATGAGAGGTGTTAATGGAAAAATTCATGTCGATTAGTGTGGTCGTAGTCCACCATATATATGGAAAACAGAATCAATTCCCATTTGAGGGAAGAGTAAATGGATATATTTCATGAATATAACCTAATAATATCTCATAATATGGGATTTTATGGAATTATTAGATAATAAAAAATGAAAAATATTTGATGGAGTGTGAAGAATAAATAAAATAGAAATTCATAGATATTAATTTTTCCTATCCTAGGAATATAACATTATGATTATAGGTAATGGATTCCAAAAAACCATTGTAACATAATTATGGTTTCTATAATGATTGGATGTACATTTTGAAGAAACTTGGGAAGGTCATGGATGAAAAAAAAGGTATAATAGTGTTAATAATATAGGGCAGACGATGTAATTTTATAAGTGATTTGAGTTGCACACATTTATTTTTTGAAATGAAAATAGTTCACCAACACATTTTACATGTTAAATCATAATTAATGGTATATTATCTCGCCATATACATTATAATGTCTAGATATGGACAATAAATGGGTTGTGCATATGTTTTTGTATTCATTTTAACTCTTATCTTATATGTTTAACCCCCAAAAAATATTTTCTTCCATTAATTTGCTATAAAATTATTACTATTATTACTATTTTATGGTATGAAATTATTTTTAAATTGTCAAATAAAATTTATTATTTTTAATACAAAATTTATATAAAATTTTCCTAATTCCATTCATATAACTGTATAATTTTAATTTAATATTAATCTCATATACCTGACAAGAAATCATGTTTTCAGTGAAAAAATGGTTAAAATTTTACAAAATTTTATTTTAAAAATCAATATATAAATAGTTAAAATAACATAAATTTGATTAATAGTTATATTACTGAAATAATTTTACTTTATATCTAATTTAATATTTAATTTTAAATTATAAATAATCTAAATAGAATATTAATTTTTAAATAAAATTATGTCATTTTCAATATTCGTCAAAAACAATTAGGAATTTCATAAAAACATAAACAAATTCACGAAAATATTATCTATATATGATTATCAAAAAATGAGGATAATGTTTTTAAATAAATTTTCAATAATTTGAGAAAACTAATTTTAATCACGCTAATAAAGCGTGACATCACAACCTTTTAGAAAAAAAATTCAAAAAACATAACATTTTCATTCAGATGATTCTAATTTAATGTATAATAAATAAAAATAATTTAATATGTTTTATTGATATTGAAGGTAAATAATTTTCATATATTATTTAGTATTATTCATACCCTTTGTTTGAATAGATATTCAATTAAGTTAATGTTGTAATAATAATATTTTATTATTAAATCATGTTTTGTCCAAATATATTGTTTCTTACATTATAATCAATTCAAAAGACTGGTCTATTAAAAAAAATATTTTACAATGTATTAGGGTGTTGCATTATATTCTAGTACTGGAATGTTTGTGGTATATTCTATTGAACATGATGTTCCTCTTTTAAAATCATGGTATGCAACACATGGTTTGGATTGGATTTCAATATATGATTCTAAACATTATTTCGAAGAGAATGAATTACATGTCATGATGAATATGAGGAATTAATTATCATTAGAGGGGATACCAAATCATAATATTATTGTATAAATCATCCCCTTTTATCTCTTATAAATGTAATTCTATGGATGAAAAACATACACAACCTATATAAAAAATTTTTAATCTCTAAATTGGGGATGTAACTATTGTTTTATTATTAGTTTGGTATATAATTAAGAATTAATTTGACATAGACCAGATTTTGATATTGAGATTTGTATTGATTTAATAACAAATGAAAGACCAATATCACATAATACTAATAGATTAGTCACTATTTAATTAGTGTATTTGAATAAACAACTAGTGGAGTTATGTTATAAGGGATTTATATTCCCGGTTTGTTCATGTTGGGAGCCCCATTTCTTTTTGTTATGAAGAAATATGAATCCATGATGCTATGAAATTGATATAGTGAAATCAATGTTATTATGATGAATACAATTTATCCTCTAACTAACACTGATGGAATATTTTATCAACATCACGGAGCTCAATATTTTCTTTAGTATTCACATTCATTATGGGATTCTTTAATTTTGGGGAATTAATAAATAATTTTAAAATAAATAATATTTAATTAGTTATGGAAATAAAAAGTTTACTATAATACCCTTTGGTTTTACTAATGCACCCTCAATATTAATGGATCTAAAAAATAATTCATTGAATGAATATTGATTAATTTTTTAGTCTTTATTGATGATATTTTCATCTAATCTTATAGAAATAGGACCATGGGAATCAAATGTGAATCACTCTTTGTACCTTTATATGAAGTGTGATAAGTGTGACATATTGTAACATATAAATTATGGAATAAGGAATGTTATTTTTTGGGCCACATTTTTCCTAGATATAGATTCATAGTTGATCCTCTAAAGACAATTGTAGTCCATAAATTTACTACAGTAAAAAACATAACATTGGTAAATAGATTCATTTCTCAAACTGGTTACTATCAATAATTCTTTAAAAAAAACCCCTCCAAGAAGGCCCATTAACAATGTTAGTTTTAAAAATTTTCTGTTCATATGAATAAGGAAATGAGAATAATAATTTTAATAATTGAGGAATGGAATTGAAAGAATCTAGTTTGACTATTCCATCATGAAAAGAATTTTTTTATATATAGTGATTAAATGAATAAGGGACCATGCTGTGTTCATATATAGAATGATAATGATATTTAAATTACATCATTGATGTGAATGATTCTTGGAAAAACCCATAAAACTGATGATCTTGATTTTCCTTTCATAATCATGGATTTGATGAAATGATTAAATTATATATATGTTGAATGGTGAGTGATATACACATATCATAAATGATTGAAATGAATCAATTCAAAACAAGTGCTCGACATGAGGAAATGTTTATGCCTTTAAGTAATCATCCATTATAATTTCTACCTACAGTACAACATAGGGAAGGAAAATAATGTAGATGATGCATTGAGTAGGGAAGATCTACAGTTCTATCAAAAATGAGGATATCAATGGATCATTAGTTTATGGTTAGATAAACAATTAATATCATAATTATTATGTAATGTGAGACATCACCCCATTAAAAAACAATTTATAATCCAAATTTATTAGAAAAATATGAAATTATCATTCTATATATTAGAATTTAAAAATGAAACACATTCCTTTGAATGATTGGAAATTTATAGATTTTGTTTGTAATGATGGGATTCTGAAATTTTGATAGGTACAATGTGTTCCATCTATACCTATGCTGGATATGGAATTTTTGGATTATTATCATAGCTAGAATTTAACTATATAACATAGTATAATCGATATTCATACATATTATAAGAAAAAAAGGTTATAAAATATGATTCAGAAAATTATGCATCATATGTGAAGATGATAGGTTTTAAATAGGATATAACAGAGAAAAAACATCGTATAGGATTCATGAAATCTTTTCACATCCCAATATTTAAATGAGATGAAACTACTAGGGAATGATTCATTATGGTATACAATATTCTTCGAATAAATTATATAATATGGTTTATTGTTGACCTCGTCATGAAATACACACATCTATATGTAATAAGAGATGATTTTCCTATGTAGTTCCTTACAAAAGCAAATATTAGTGATGTTTTAAATCATCATTAAATACCTTTATCAAATTTTTTTATCATGATCCATAATGTAATTAAAATTTATTGAAGAAACTTAAAAATGACCTTGATACAGAGCATCTTATATCACCACATATCAAACTCAAAATAATGGAGTATAAAAAATAATTATTCAATAAATATAATACTTGTTGAGGTCATTATTTGGTGACTATCAACAGTGGTATATTTATTATTTATCTTTTGTATTTATTTCTTGTAAAATATAATCTATTTTAGAGATAAGATGTTGATCTTTAAAAAATTATATTGATTTATATATCATACTCTAACTTGTTACATGAAAAATAGGAAGGTGATCTTGTAGTCCCAAAAATTGTAGAGGAGGAAACAATTATAGAAAAGTTGGTTCAAACCCATATCAAAGAAGATCATTGAATCTAAACTATATTTATCGATTACTAGAGAAAATTTAATATTTCATGTGGGAGATAATGTTTTGTAGACATAATTTCCATGTAAGGGATTTATAAGGTTATATAATAATGGAAATTTCATCCCTAGTGACATCAAACCCTCAAAAATAAAACATAGAATTAGAGTTGTGGCTTACCATTTGGAAATGCCCCTAGGTCTCTCTAATGTAAATGATTTGTTTCATATATAATTTTCATGGAAGCACACGTCCGAACAAATTCATGTAATCACCATTTATGAAATATAATTGGAATATTATTTATCTTACTATGAAGTGACAATATTGACTCTAGACACTAGAGAATAAGTATTGGGGAATTGGGAAACTCGGTTGGTAACGGTACTTCAAAAAAATCATAATATTGAATAGGTGATATGGGTAAATGATGAAATAATAATAGAGGATATCCAAAATCCATTCATGAGGTAATATTCATGAAATTTATATGTTGAAAATCTTTGATGGAGATATGAAAATAAGCCTTTCATAATATATGATATATTTTTTAATCTCATCAATAAACTATGATACACACAACCATGATTCTAAATAAAACAAAATATTTAATTCCTTTATAACTCATCTATTAAATCGGAGAGTATGAATAGTACTACCTAATATCTATAATAAATGACTTTTATATTTTAATCAAATAAATTCTTTGGTTAATAATTAATTAGGTGTAAAAATAATGTGTTATTTTAAATAAAAGTAAATTTATTTCTAAATAATATAATTTTTTATAAAATTGGTTTCAATGCATTTTGAAAATTTATGTTAAACTTATTTTCCACCACTTTTGAAATTTTATTTATAAAATTGAATTCCATTATATATCTTGAATTAATCATTATCTTGATGATTTTTATTGTTTTCTGAAAATAATAATTTTTCTATAAGTAGTGAAAAGTAAAAAATTTTGATTAGAATTACCATTTTGGTTTATAAAATTTTGGAAGATATATAATTTAATAATTTTTTCAAAACACATATTATTTAAATTATATTATAAATAATAAATTTTAGGTCACTATAATCAGTGTTTTTTTTATTTTTTATATAAACCTTTTTAAACAAAAAAATCTGTTTCATTCGAAGAAGATTTTTATGTGCTTTTCGTTTTAATATTTAACTAAATTCAAATAACTTTGGGTTATAAATTTTATAAAATAAGTTAAATAATTTTTATAAATATAATAAATATATGAGAATAATGTAATATTATTTATTTATCATAAAAAACACAAAAATATGTTCAAATTAATTACTATGGTCAAGGTTAAAACCAATTTACCGGGGTTAATCTATAAATATAATGGATGAAATTTCATAAAAACTATAAAATTTAGATTTTATGGTAATATATATTTTTTCCCATATAATGTTTAATAAATGTAAATTTTGATACTATTTTGTATTAATCATAAGTACCATAAAACCTTTTAAAACTCCAATTGTCTTGTCACCCCACCTATAAAATGAAACCCACTCCTCTATCCTATTCACACATCCAATGATAATTTTAAATTATAATTTTGAATGGTATCCATTAAATGTGTGCATGCACAATGAAAATATTAATTTTTTTATCAAAATAAAATAATGTGACTGATTTATATTTAAACCAAAGGAGGTTCTACGAAGAAGATTTATAATTATTAACCTTGTGTCATATAATGTTTTCTTCCTCTATCACTCTCAAATATTCCCCAAAAAATATTAAATGAAAGTAATATTGTATCCATATACTAATATTTTATTATGATAATTTTATAACATATATTCATATCCTTTCCCATCAAATGAGAAGAAAAATCATCGATCCTTTATCGAGTTAACTACGGCCTCACAAACCAATGTAATCCGTTTTCTATCACCACCTCTCGTGAATAGATATACTAATGGATTAAATTTGTATATATATTTCTATTTAATAATAATTTATACTTTTTAAAATTACGTATAATATCATTCATTATTCTTCTAATCCATTGGAAAATTATAATATTTCTTGTGCATATGTCTTGATACCACCGCTACAATGCAACATGAATCATTTTTCTTTTTATTTTAACATTGATGTTAATAATTATGTATTTTGATAAAATATATGATTTATATAAAATAATAAGGATTATTTATTATTGAAGTAGTATTTTATTTTATTTCATTCCATCCATCATGAAATGAAAATTGTATTCATGTCTATGTATGGATGACTATCTCCATGAACGGTTAACTCATTTTTCGATATATAATTTTAATTCTTCACAATTAGAATATATATAATGAATATACATGATATTAATATTTTTTATATCATTATTGATATTATTTTTAAATGATTAATGAAATATTTTAAAAACAATCAATATAAATATTGATAATAAATGAAGTAGTTATTACACAAAATATGGATTTTAATGAAAGAATTGTTAATAAATGGGTGAAAAAAGATTATAATAAGATAAAATAACGTGTTATATATGTGATTTTTGTTCATTAATATATGATTACAAATTATATATTACTTATATAGGAGAATCATACATGTATAAATTAATTCATAATTAAGGTAATGGAGTTTTGTCCAACTTCTATTTCATTGGGAAACATTCCTTATCCACCACTGGTTTCTTTATTATGGTATTTATAATACCCATGAAATTAGATTAAGATTATTATAATTATATTTGTTGTATATTTATTTCCATATAATATAATGAATTTTAGGATTGTTTTTATTCTATATTTCCCAATGTTATAAGGATTTTACAATTGTAATCTCATCGTTTATTATGAATGTTAATGATTAGTTTTTGATGATAAAATTGTATGATCAATCAATTATGAATCTAATTAAATTTATTATTATATATTTAATAATGGAGTTTTTAAATAAAAGTATCTTTTTACTCTCTTTAGTTATTAAAATTATATGGGATTTATTTCTAGAAAATAATATTTCATTATGCCTACGGTTGAAAATATTTTTCTTCCTTATCATCTCTTCCAAAAATATCTTCATCAATGTTTTCAACAAAATTAAAATTATTTATTAACCAAATTTTTATAGGTGATTGAATTTTTTCAAAATATTATATGATTAATCGTCCCATAATTTTTCAAATGAGTTAATTTTATACTTTTTAATGAAAATGTTAATGAATTATTGTTATAACATACTCAGCATGAATGAAATTTTTTAGCATCCTCAACAATCATTTATTTGAAGAATCCATTTCATTTTCCCATGTAACTTATTAAATAATTTTTTCCATTTATATTATTAAAATTTAATTAATTTTATTTTCAATGTGAATATTTTATTTTTTTATGATGGGTTTTAATGATATTTTTTATATCTCTATTTTTCACTGAAAAATCCCTTATATTAGTTACGATACTCTATGGATATGCTTTAATGAATCCATCATTATTAGTTATATATATGGTATTTGATCTCTTTGATTGGGTATGTACGATTTTGATACAACTCGCCATATTATACAGCCTGGTTAATTATTATTTTTATTGATTGGTGATGTTATTATTCATCCATATGATTTTTTTTCAAAATGGGTGTCCACATTGATTTGTGTAATTATTGGGGATATTATTAAAATTTCATATTATAGTTTTTGAATGTGTGTTATTTAAATGTATCTCCCTATTAATTTAATGAATTCAAGGTACATTATATGTTATGGGTGGATTCGACATTATACCCTCGAAGAATGAGCATGTCTCATGAGAAATAAATAAATTTTGTATTTGGATATTGCTATATCCATTTATGTAAGATTTCATAGAATAAGAAATTGACCATATGTCTGTGATTTATGACTTTATGATTTTACTCATTGTGATATTAGTGATTTATTTCAATGTGACTATTTAATTAGTTATTATATCCATTATTAATATTCATGAACCTGTGAATGTTTATATGAAATTATTTGACCATCATTTATTCTAGAATTATTCTTCTTCATTCTAATGATATTTATGATGTATAATTTTTTCATAGTTATTTACCTTTCCTTATTGATTATGCATTATGTATTCATTATAGGCTTTATTGTACACATACCCTTACTATGTTTCCATTTTCACCCCAGTCAAATTTTTCCTTTCCATAGGATTCCATGATGTATTATATGATTGATATTAAGGGATATACTAAATAGTGTAATCATCTTCTAAATGGATTTTTTATGTTGTATTTATTCTTTCATATGTAATGGGAATTTTAATATTGTATCCAATTTTAAAATAAAAATAATGGATTTATTCCATCTAGATATGATCACATATATCTAGCAGTAAAGAAATATTGTGACACCTGAATCTAGGGTACAATAGAATGTTTATTTACAAAAAAATTCCTATTTTTTGAATTTTTTTCAACAATTTTTATTCATCATTCATTATAGTTTCTCTGTTTTTAGTTCCATTATTCATTACATACCATTTTTACAGTCTATGTAATGTTTTAGGAACTATTAAAGAAATATATTTAGAAATAACTACATATTGGTATATCAAAATCACATTGAAAATCGTCCCAATATGGAAATATTGAAATTAACTAAATATCAATCTAAATGTGTATATTTTCACATTAGATAAAAATTTCAAATCAAAATCACAATCCCCTTATGATGGTTTATTCCAACAAACACTCCCAAAGTCCTATACAAAATGTTTTTTTAGGATTGTTTCAAACATTAAAAAAAATTTCAAATTCTAATGAACCACATTAATATAAGGATTAACTTCAAAGTCGTTGCTAATTTGATCGAGCATTTCATGTCTCAATGAGTACAAGTATGTTGTTATATCCCATGATTCTATATATTAATACCATTATATACCATAAACATCATATAGAATAGCCTCCCTCTAAATTTTAGTCTGAAAAAATATCTAATTGGAAACTCATTTATAAGGAAGACTATTTGGGCAGCCTTAAATTAATGTTAAAAGTGAAAATTAATCAGAGGAATTTTTTCCATATTTAAAATTTTCATCCCAGTTGACACATTAAACATCAATGCTGTGTCATATTGAACTATTCAAAAACATTTTATTGAGAAAATTAAATGATTATTTATGTTCCTCAACAAATATCTTCCACTATTTCTAAATATAGATCTTATAAAAAACTCTAATTAAAAAAATTATATTGTTACTCGTTTTATCATGTAGTATATTGACATTGAAATCATGTTTTTTAGTTCTCCACATCCTTATTTGATATATTCATATAATATTGATGTTACTATGATATTATAAATTTCCATTCTATTTAAATACTACATTTATACAGTAAAAAACATTACGTCTTAATTAAAAATAAAATTAACAGGTTTCAAATATAGATGTGAAAAATATACCAATTCATTCCCTCCATATAGTGATTTATTTTTAAATACAATTTATTGGGGATCCTTCATTTTAATTTTAGACATAATATATATTCACTACAATATAATATCATTTTATTATGTCATCAATATCATACACCCTAATAAAATAATCAGACCAATACATCCTAGTATTTAAATATAAGGAATTCATGTCATCATAATCATGTATGCCATACAGATTTATCTTAATCTCATCCATTATGACATATAAAATTTAGATTAATGAATTATTATGAAAAAATTAAATTGTAAATGAAAAATACAATATGGTAATAATTTATTTTGAATGAATTGGAAACTACTTTTTTTAAATGAATAGTATAAACATCATATAGAATCTCTGAATAGAAATTTAATCTACAATTAAATTGAAAATTACAATTGATAAATATTGTATTACATTTTCTCTATAAATTAATTAAAACTCAAAATACCTTTCTAAATCAACTAAACATTTCATATGTTAATTGCTACATTTATTTCAAATAGAAAATCAGTATTAGAGATATGATATGGGAATTCTTTGTGGAAATTAAAATTGAAAATTACTAGTTTATATTCCTACATCTCCTAATTTTAGTCAGTAATAAATTTAATGTATATTGAAATTAGCAATGGGAATTCACATAAGGAATTTGAATTGGAATCCCCTAATTAAAACGTATAATTGAATTTCATAATTTCCAACTAAATTGTAATATTTTAATTCCTTTTATAAATTCATAGATTAAATTACATGTAGAAATAAAATATTGAAATTACCAGTGAAAATTCGTAATGGAAATTCATTGTGTAATTTCCAATAGAAATAAAAAAAAATTTATGAATATAAACATATTCATAAATGTATAATTTTTTAAAACAATTACCAAAAATACAATATAAAATATAATATGAAAAGAACTCTATCAATGAAATTTAAATACATCCTTTTAAAAATATTTATATTTATGAATACGAAAATAAAAATCCTCCCTCTCTTTATATATCATTCCATTATCATAGTTGAAATGATTCAATATTCAACAATTTGGTCAATGCAAATTACATCTTCTCTATGATTCCTAATTCGTGTTACACTAGAAACACAACAACCATTCTTGATAAAAAAAATGTTAATGGTTTATTTTGTGGGAATGAAAAAAATCACATAGTTATTTTATATTGGAGGGACATTCTAATTGTCATACATCACTATTTTATCTATCAAGAATCAACTACTTTTCATGTGTGTTATCCATTGTAAATCATGAGGATCCAGTTGATAGACAAACATGAGAATATATTAATCATCTTTATTACTTAAATATATAGAGGAGAAATAGATTAATTAATGAGTTTAAATAAATTTAAAATATGGATGAAAGGAGGGGATGTTTGATCCTTGTAAGGGAATATTAATAAATTTTAAAATCCTTAAAAAATAAAAAGTCATATTTTTTAAGGATTGATAGGACACTAAGGAATTGGGAATTAATTTGAAGTAGCACACCCTTAATATAAATGCCTTAATTTTCTATTCCAGTAAATAAAATTATTTAAAGTAATAAAATCATAAAATATATAATTGTTGGCTCTTAGTGGATTCATAAGTAAAAAAGGGGGAATGTGGAATTTTTGACTCTTTGTATCCTATTATTTAATTCATAATTACCCTTCCATATTCAATATTCTTTTTATTTCAATGTGGAAGAAATTGAACACTCAATAGCAGAAATTATGAAAGACATTGTGTTTCTTCTAGTTATCAACTTCATGTGAACATCTAGTGTATTCTATGTTGATGATTCAATTCATTTCATGATTATTATTAATTACATATCATCAGTATTCCATCAAATTACAAAACAAAGAATCAATGAAAATTTAATGAATATGACTATTATTTTTATTTTATGAAATATTATCATTATTCATGCATTAGTTTAAACAATTTAGATATATGTAAACTACATTAAAAAAATATAATAATCTAGGAATTTATGATAACATAGTGTTAGAAAATAATATCGTTGAACAAGAAAATTAAAACAATAAGATGATGTTTGTATCCCATATAATTAGTTATATATGTTTCTTGAATTTTATATATACATATAGAATTACAATTAAATTAATTGATCACTTTTAATGAATTAGATGAGATTACTAATACGTATGATTTATAATAAATATTGTTTATCAAATAAAAAAACATTTATCACATATTTTAATAAAAAAATATTAAATCATGGATTCATATATTTAAATTATAATGGATGAAATATTCTAAACAATAACACATTATTATTATTCCTTTACAAAAAATTAAAAAAATCAGATCAAAATTTTAGAAATTATTTATAATATATAATCACATTCAAAAATTGATTATTTTTAATTTATAATAATAACAAAATTAAAATATTATATTGTGTAGATTATCACAAATTTTGTTATTTTTATTTGCATAATGTTTCCCTTTTTTTAGATATATATGTTGTCTTCATTATAATATTTCACATGTGTGTGGGAAAATAATATAAAAAATAAATAATTATATTCTGAGATATTTGAATTCATATAATGAAATAAAATGATTGGTAAAACTTATGTATATTAATTTTTGAGATTTTTATAATGTGGATTTGTGATCACATGTGATTAATATTAGTATCGATTATTTTTTACATTTAATACACAGATTTTATCTATATATTGTGGATTTTATTGATATGTAATTTTGATTAAGTACGAGGGATTTTATAATGACTGTAATGTTACAATAATGATATTATATAATAACATAGGAATGATTAATTTATTAACATTATTCCTATAAATTATTTTTAACATTGGAATATCTATAAATCATGTTTATTGATGTTTCTCAACTATTAATATAAAGGGATAAAATCATTCATTTTAAAATAAAACCTTATAGATTGAATTTTTTAATTAATTAAGCTAATGTAAGTGAATGTTTAATAGAAATAAATAATGGTGGTTGAGCCAACACATTCTTATTTGATAGGTTCTTTAATAAATTAACATTATGACCTTAGTTTCCTATAATTATTTGATGGGGTCATTCGGTTTTATATTATGAATGTTATTAGTTGTTAGATCATTGTGGTTATTTGATGCGAACTATATATAAAGCTATTATTGTTGGAAAATGTGATCGATTTACTATGGCCACATTGATCATTTATTTTTTTGATTGTACGATAGAATGTATGTATCATAATCAATTATATATGAGATGTAACCAGATTATTTATGGTTATTTGAGAGTTTTTTTTGTTTTACAATGATATATATATATATATATATATGAGTTTATATGCAAATAATTTTTCATTGTGTGGATGTGTATGATATATTTTTCATTTTCATATTCCATATTCCATAGTGAAGATAGTATGGAAACTAATACCCATGCATTTTGTATTATTTGAATCAACATCTTGGATATTAAGGGAAAGGATAGATAAATTCTCTCACTCCACATATATCACTTTTGTAGTTGTAACGTTTGTGGGAATACATGAGATTTGAATGTTGAACGTATATGGCATCGACTCACGAAGTTTGTAATGCAACTCATTGTTACAATAATTATATTTTGGGGATTATATTTAAAGAGGATATATCGTATACTTATATCTAGTCCAGGATACTATTGATTTCCAAGGGTTACTAGAATGGGATTCTGCAATAATAGGAATATTTTATTTACATGGGGATATAGTGGGTTCTAGGATTACAGTTCGTTATAGATGTGATGATGAATATGAGGATTTGGTTGTGATATATTTCTCAATATATATGTTATGAAATTGTTCATCTACACAAGACAGGGTTCATCATTTTTTTCATTTTATTGAAAGGATGAGTTATTGATTGGATGAGAATTAATGATGTGCATCATTGTAGGATGAGAGTGAAAAACAAGTACGGAAGTTAAAGAGGGGTACCATATTTATATATATTATTTGATATATATAAGATTGCCTTATATTGAGAATGTTGGGGATGATCCATCATGGTGAAATGAAATAGATTTACCAATTTTTATGATGATTTAGTCATATTACTTAAATAATTAATATTTATTAAAAATTAATCATAATTTTTGTGGAAGGTTTTGAGTAGTATCCCACATAGTATAAATAATATTATCACACAACTCATATGTAAACTATTTTGTGTTACATATGGTTTCTTGGATAATGAGTTGGGAATTAGTATCTTATGGAGATGTTCATGTTATATATTGGAATCAAGGACACTACTGATGGTTTTTATAATTTCTTTTTAAATCGGTATTTTATGACAATATAATCATGTACATAGTTGATAATATATTACATTGGATTTTTTGGTTTATGATATGGAGTTTCTTGGTAAATTTTCATCTTTTATCTAATATATAAATTCATATTGGGGTAATTTGTTCCAATTTTGGTAAACTAATTGTACAATCAATGATAGTTTAAATCTAGTTGGATTTTATATGCATTATTTGAGAGGCGTCTCTTCATTATAGGCCCCCGAGGGGTACCTTCAGAATGACGGGTTCATGAAATAATATATCATATGATGAGGTTATACAGTTATGAAAATCATATATGAAATTTCCATGAGATGGTGGTTTCAAAACTACATTGGAACAAGATACATGATACTACATTCGATATCATCGAATTATTTAACAGACATCAGATGTAATGACCCGTAAAATTCACGGATTTTTTTATATTAATTTTCTTTGGAATTTTACAAGAACTATGTTTCTGACAGTACCTGATTCTGAGGCCCGGTGTGCCCGGGATCATTTTCCGAAGTTTGGCTCGGGTACGTTCATTGAACGAACGAGCAGTTTTTTCTAACTTTTGAACCGGTGCTCGGAATCAAATTTTGGGGGAACCGATGGAATCACAATGCCAGTATTTTCTTAGAAACGTCTTTTCCGGAGTTTTGTTTTCTTGGGTGTGGTTTTTAATTTTTGGGGTTAAGTTAAGAAATAAAATAAAGTGGCGCGACAACATTATTTTATTTCACATAAAGCCACATAAATCCACTTAAGCTAAGTTAAGCGGATAGGGTGGAACACAAAATATCCTACCCACTTGGTAGGATATTTGAGAGATGGGCCCCACATGAGCCCCATTGTTTCTTCCCTCTTATGTAACGCACCCCCAACCCCCAATTAAATGAGAGTCAACCGTGCGTTTTTCTGATTAAGAAAAGCCCCATTAAATTGGGGAGTTTAATTGTTACAATTAAATCTTCAAATTAATTGTTCGTTTCTTAACATTGAATTTCAAATCGTTGGCATGGGAATAAAATAAGACCAAACTTTTTGTTGAGGGGTTACTTGTTGAGAGGATTTGGGAAAAGTTCTAAATCTTGAAGATCTTCATCCTCCTTCGCGATGAATGCAAATAATGCGAAGAACACGAAGAACGCCTGCCTCTGATGAAGGGAGATGAAGAACGCCAAACCCTCGGAGATCGACCGCGCGACGCCGTGTATTGTGAAGCCGACGATCCTCCTTCTGCGACGTTTCTTCCGCGACGTTCCTTCCCCGCGACAATCTTCGATCAACAACCGATTGAGGTAGGGGGTTGGGATTCTTTTAATTCTTCGTGAATTATATCCTCAGCATGGGTTTTAAGGGTGAAATTAAATCTGCATGATTTTAAATTCTCAGAGTTTGATTGTACAACGCCGTGTACCGCGACGACAGCGACGCCCCTTCCGTGACGCGATGATCCTCTTCTTTCACGACAGTCAATTCTACAACGAACTCATGTTCGACGACAACGTTGAGGTAGGGGTTTTTGTTCATTTTAATCTATGGGATTAAATTCTCGGTTTGTCTAAATATTTGTTTTGAGACTTTTAAAACCACTAACACGGTGGGTGCGGGCCAACAAACAAGTCTGAACCCACTGTCCTTTCGTTCTTGGTGTGTGGATTGGCGGGCGATGAAGAATTAATCCGCATGGGCGATGTGAGGTCCTCGCAGTGAAGGACAGACACTGGGAGGTCCATTGGAGAAGATGCAACGCAATTCCGACCACTGAAACTCGTCTGGTGGTCCGCAGAGCAGCCCGCTGGCACGCCTCGCCGGCACGGCGGCCCCGGCGGCAGGGGGCGGCGGCGCCCGGCGCGCCCCCAAAAGAGCTGCCGCAGCGGCAGGGCACTGTCCCGTGACCGCGCGGGACCGGAGGGGGATGGGACGCGGTAGCCGGCCGCTTTCTCTAGCAAGAGGGGCCCCACGCGGGGCCGCGACTCCTTTACGCGGGGGCAGCGCGCCCCCCACTTCGCTCGGCCGTAACTGCCGAGCCGACCCGCTGGCCACCCGGCCAGCGCCAGCAGGGTTGCACCAAGGCCGGGCCGGGCCGCGCCGGCCGGGCCGGGGTATGCCATCCGGGTCAGACTCCGACCCGGGTCGGGTCGACCCGGTTCGGGCCAACCCTGGGGGGGGGGGGGGGGGGCGGGTCGGTCCGGGGCCCCGACCCCCCATTTTCGGACCTCTTCGGTCTTTTTCCCACAACTTGAGCTATGGTCCGTCGATCGATGCACCGTTAGTTGAGATGCGACCCTTGGATAGAGATGATCTTTTCAGTATATTACATTCAAGGTTTCAGAGAATGTTGGGTTCGGCCGGGTTGGTTCAAACACGAAACCAATCGGGCCCTCGGATTAGAAACACTAATAACTTATGTTCTGGACATCCGATTAACATGCCGTCGACATTTATGGATTCCTCTAAGTGAGACAGATCTTTTTGCTTAATCTTCCTGAGGGTTGGACGCAATTGGAGTACGGGTCGGGTTAGTTTTTCCTTAAAAACCAACCGGGCCCCTGGAATGAAAAAGCCAATAACTCTCAGACCGGGCGTCCGATTGACGCGCCGTCTGCGATGTTGAGTTCCTGTTTATGAAATAGAACTTTTGGATACATCAACTCCGGACAATGTTTCAGTTGATGTATCAGCCTCTCGGCTCGTGGGGGACCCTCCCGAATGAGCTTTCTGTGTGCGGGAACCCTAGAGCTGGCTGCGACTGCGATGACGACGACGACTGTACAGAGATCCTCAGTGGACTCGATGGCGACAAATACAACACTCAGCGATCCTACGTGGATCAGTGCTACAGATCATGTGTGGGTCTGATCTTGTGTGGGTCAGCGCTCAGCGGTCCTATGTGGGACAACACCTATAGATCATGTGTGGGTATGATCATGTGTGGGTCTTTGCGGGGGTTAGTTACCTATCGATCTTATGTGGGTCAGATCCTTTGTGGGTCGTTGTGGGGGTTAGTTACCTATCGATTCTTTTTGGGTCAGATCCTTTGTGGGTCATTGTGGGGGTTTGATACCTATCGATCTTGTGTGGGTCAGATCCTTTGTGGTTCATTGCGGGGGTTAGTACCTTTCGATCCTTTGTGGGTCTGACGGCTTACATGAATCAGTGGATATATCTGATCATCTCTATCGTCTTACAAAGAAGTATACCTGTGTGAGTTGAAATCCTGTTTTTCATTCCTATGTGGATTTTGTTGTGCTATCCTGTGTGGATTTAGATTTTTCATTCCTGTGTGGACTAGGTTATACTTGGGCTCGGAGGTTGGAGCGAGCTGGAATTGATGACTTAGGTTTATGTATGGGCATATACCTAAGCAGTGTCGAATATTACTTCGTGATTGTATCATTCCTCTGTGGATTATCCTTGTGGATTCTGGGAGACCTTCGGGAGTCTTGGGGTCCATACTGAGTAGCTTATACTCACCCCTTCATGGGATATGCCCACACTACGTTGTGTTGGTTGCAGAAGACAGACAGCGCTGATCGTGGTTGAGGCTTGCGGAGCAGGACAGTACCTGGATGTGGACCACTGGGCGGGACATACTTGGAGCGGACGGCTGGACCCTAGGAGCTGTGGAGGCCATTTGTACCAACCCTTCAGGTGGGACTTCCAGTGGATGGTACGACGCTGTGGATTTACTTTTCAGTTGTTCTTTTCTCCTTCTAGTTGTACTTTAATTTCAGTTTGGGTTTGTATACTGGCCCACTTGATTTTCCGCACTTACTGTTGTACTCAATTTTTACTTAGTGGTTACTTCTACTGCTTGCTTTCTCTGTGGCGTTTTTTTACATTACAATGGCAATGCCTTCCCTTTTTACCGGGATTTACGCCTTGGTGCTAGTCACCAGCCCCTGGCCTATAGAATGCGGGCTTGGGGTAGTCACGGCACGGGCCCCGAGGACGGGTCGTGACAAATTGGTAACAGAGGAGTTCGGTTCTACCACAGAACATTGGACTCTGGTCTCATTCTAAGTGAAAAAATGGTGTTAAGCGTATTGGGTGTGGTTATCAGTCCAGGGAGTCCAGTGTTGATGCGGCGGCCGACGTATCCGTACACCAGGACCCTGACTTCTTATTTCCGACATAATGCGGGAAAACATTGATTGCATGTTTGTTCAAGTTTTCTTTGTGATTACTTTATGTCAGCTCACCAGGTATAATGTTTGACCATGGCACACCTTTTTAGTTTCAGGATGGACCCACGGCGGCAGCCAGCTAGGGTTCCGAGAGTTGTGCGTGACGACAGCCCACCGAGCGACGAGGCCTTGGTACAAGGCCCTTTGACAGCTGAGGCATCGGTGATACCTCTACCCGCCGAGCCACCGAAGCTTCTAGCCCCAGCCACTGACGAGGCACATCGCCTTAGTGCACTGCACGAGTTCCAGCACCAGCAACCGCCCAGGTTCCACGGGGAGACGGTCCCCCAGGCAGCCGAGGATTGGATGGTGGCAGTAGTGTTAGTTTTCAGGTTAGTGAAGACACCAACAGACCTCATGGTGATCCTCTTAGCGAGCCTATTGCATGAGGTAGCATGCAGATGGTGGAGCTTGATGCTCCAGGTGCGCAATGAGGCATCTCTTCTCTGGACGGACATTGAAATCCTCTTCCACTCGGAGTTCGTCCTATCCACCCTCCGTGAGTTGCGCATCCAGGAGATTCTTCAACTGCGGCGGGGTAGCTTGACGGTCACCCAGTACTCGGTGAGATTTGCCGATCAATCGCGCAACTTAACAGACATGTTACGGGACCCATTCTTCTGGGCCCGGACCTTTGAGCAGAGATTGAGGCATGAGATGAGGGCATCATTGATCTCCTTCAGCATTCCCACTCAGGCAGGAGTACTGGAGAGAGCCCTTTTGATCCAGAGCTTTCTTGCTGAGTCTTCTTCATCTACGAGACCTACTGTGGGGCTGCACGTAGCAGAGTCTTCTGCAGCAAGCAGTCGACAGATTACTCATGGGTCCAGGTAGACCAGACCCTCAAGTGGATGACCTTAGGACACTGGCTCAGCTATGCGGGGCACACATCGTGGAGCCAGTCTTTCGAGAGGCAGGAAGTGCTACACATGCGGCGGGCAGGGCCACATGGCTCGTGACTGCCAGACCCACCGTGCTGAGGAGCAGCAGACGGTTGAGGTGACACCCAGGTAGAGGCAGAGGGTCGACCTTGGCAGTCCGCAGGGAGCAGGCAGACGAGGCAGAGGAGCTGGCTGAGCAGCAGGTGGTGGAAAATTCTTTGAGGCTCTACCACCACCACCACCAGGAGGTCCACCCCGGCAATAGGGAGCTGGCGGGCAGAGACAGGCACAACTCCAAGCAGCAGAGGCCTACGACCACGGCGCGCCCGAGATGATTCGAGGTACTATCTGTGTCTATTCCACCCTTTCTATAGTTCTTATAGACACAGGGGTGAGTCATTCTTTCATAGACGCTGCCCTTGTTCGGATCTCGGAGATTCCAACAGAGCCGTTGGCTTGATCCTTACGGCTAGAGACTCCTACGGGAGCAGACTCGACAATTACAAAATGGTGCTGGCAGTGTGAGCTTACTATAGGATGCAAGAGCTTTGGTTGGGATCCTCTTGTAGCGGCGTCGAGTCCTTAAAACATCAACATGGGCATGGATTTATTATCTACAGTCCATGCTCATATTGACTGTATTAGGTTCAAGGTGCGATGTGTACGCACCGACGAGAGCAGGTTCACCTTCACCGGCGAGAAGGGAGCCTTCACAGCACATGATGGACTTCCGCAGAGGAGAGGACATCCCATCACAATTCAATTGTCTAGCCTCATCCTAGGAGAAGTTGATATGCATAGTCCTAGTTTTCTTGCAGTGGTGGATCAGTATGCGGACGTTTTTCCCGACGACGTTCCAGGACTACCACCTCGCAAAGAGATAGAATTTTATGTTGATCTATTCCCTGGGATAGCCTCGATATCCATCCCAGAATATTGGATGACTCCCGCCGAGCTTCGAGAGCTACGAGTACAGTTGGAGGGCTTTCAGGGCAAGGGATTCATTAGACCTAGTGTTTCACCCTGGGCTTCCCCGATATTTTTCACCATGAAGGTAGACAGGAGCTTGCGACTTTGTGTCGACTATCGTCGCCTGAACCAGGTGACAGTGAGGAACATGTATCCACTACCGAGGATTGATGACCTCTTTGATCAGCTCAAGGGAGAACGATGGTTCTCAATGATAGACCTCAGTTCAGGCTATCCTCAGCTCAATGTTCGGGACGAGGACGTGTAGAAGACGGTCTTCAGATGTCGGTATGGCCACTCTGAGTTCTTGGTTATGCCATTTGGTGTATCCAATGCTTTGGCAGTGTTCATGGGCCTCATGAACAGGATCTTTCATCCATACCTCGATCGATTTGTCATGGTCTTCATCGACGAAATTTTGAAATACTCGACGACTGAGGAGGAGCACGCCTACCACTTGTGGGTTGTACTAGAAACACTCCGAGAGAACTAGATTTATGGAAACTCTCGAAGTGTCAGTTCTGGATATGTGAGGTCCACTTCTTGGGACACGTCATCTCTGAGGCGGGAGATGCAGTGGATCATGCGATGATCGAGGCAGTGCTAGCTTGGGAGCCACCCAGGAGCGTGATAGAGGTGCAGAGTTTCTTGGGAATAGCGGTATACTATCAGAGATTTGTGCCAAACAACTCCAGATTTGCAGCACCACTCTCAGCTTTGAAAAATAAGGGGAATACCTTTGTTTTGTCAGAAAGATGTCAGCAGAGCTTCCAGGAGATGACACATAGATTGACCAGCGCCCCTATCTTGAGGTTTCCGGAGGAGGGAGTAGGGTACGTAGTCTACTGCGATGCATCAGGGACTGGACTCAGTTGTGTCCTGATGCAGGAGCGGGCGGTGATCGCCTATGGATCACGTCAGTTGAGGCTGCATGAGCAGAACTACGCTATCCATGACCTAGAGTTAGCAGCAGTGGTCTTTTCTCAGAAGACATGGAGGCACTACCTGATGGGCGAGTGCTTTATAGTATTTTCTCACCATCAGAGTCTCAGGTACATCTTATCTTAGAAGGACTTGAACCTGAGACAGCAGCGATGGATCGAGTTCCTCCAGGACAATGACTTTGAGATAGTCTATACTCCAGGGAAGGGGAACGTAGTAGCTGATGCTCTCAGCAGGAGGATGGGCATTCAGCTACTTGAGGAGGCGACAGAGCAGCAAGCCACCTTGCAGATATCCTTTGTGGATAGAGATGGACAATCCATCCTTTAGTCTCTCACAGACACTCCTCCACTACTGCAGCGGGTCAGAGAGGCACAGCGTGGGGACGTTGACTGTGAGACACGGCATGCACAGATATCCTTAGGGCAGGCACCTGATGTTTTCACGTTTGGAGCAGAGCACGACGTCTTTTTCGGAGGACGTACCTTAGTACCAGTTGCTTTACGAGAGGAGGTGCTGAGAGAGTTTCACACTTCCCCTTTAGCAGTACATCCTGGAGTGAAGATGATGTACCAGTATCTCAGACGAAAGCACTGGTGGCCGGGCATGAAGAAGGTTGTGGTAGAGTTCATTTCTCGATGCATCACCTGCCAGCAGGGGAAGGCAGAGCATCAGGTACCAACAGGCTTGGTACAGCCCTTGGAGGTCCCAGAGTGGAAGTGGTATGGGATATCTATGGACTTCGTGACTGGACTTCCACGCACTTCTAGAGGTCACGACTCCATTTGGGTGATTGTTGACTGACTCATCTAGTCGGCTCACTTATTACCCATCAGAGAACTGGGCTCAATGGAGAGCTTGGGACGTCTCTACATTCAGGAGATTATACGGCTTCACGGTGTTCCATCATCTATCGTCTCTGATCGGGAAGCTCACCTTACTACCCGTCTTTGGAAGGGGTTGCAGGAGGCGTTCGAGACGCTTCTACGTCTGAGCACCACCTTTCACCCTCAGATAGATGGTCAGACAGAGAGGACCATATAGACTCTCGAGGACATGCTCCGCGCATGTTTCCTCGACTTTGGTCGCAGCATGGAGGACCACCTACACTTGGTGGAGTTTGCGTACAACAACAGGTACCACTCCACCATCGGGATGGAACCATATGAGGCGTTGTATGGTCGACCTTGCAGATCTCCTTTGTGCTGGACCGACCCTGGTGATTCAGCACTTGTGGGACCGGAGATTGTCCAGGCCATGACCGAGAAGGTCCAGATCTTCCAGGAGTGGATGAGGACTGCTCAGAGCCGGCAGAAGTCCTATGCTGACAGGAGGTGGAGGCCACTAGAGTTCGAGGATGGCGACCACATATTCTTGCGTGTCTCATCTCGACATGGATTACGGTGATTTGGTTGAGGCAAAAAGTTGTCTCCATGCTTCATCGGACCATTCCAGGTTCTCAGCAGGATTGGCAAGGTGGCCTATCACCTGGCTCTACCACCTCAGTTGCACCGGGTGCACAACGTCTTCCACGTATCTCAATTGAGGAGATATGTACATGACCCGATGCATATCATTGACCATGGGGAGATGGACGTTGATGATGGGGCGTCTTTTGGGGAGGTCTCGGTGGAGATCGAGGATCGACAGGAGCGGGTCCTACGTGGATTGTCGATTCCTCTAGTGAGCATTAGATGGCATCACGGGAACCTCCAGGAGAGCACTTGGGAGTGGGAGGCTCAGATGCGTGCTCAGTACCCACATTGGTTTCCCTAGTTTATGATGTATCTTTATGGAGACGTAAATCCCTGAGGTGGGAGTGATGTAAAGACCCGTAAAATTCAATGAAATGTTTTTTCTTAATTTTATTTGGAATTCTACAAGAATGAAGTTTTTGATGGTACCTGATTCCGAGGCCCGATGTTCCCAGAATCATTTTCCGATGTTTGGCTCAGGTAAGTTCATTGAACTAATGAGAGGGTTTTTCTAACTTTTGATCCGGTTCTCAAAATCAAATTTAGAGGGCACCGACAGAATCTCAGCGCCGATATTTTCTTAGAAACACCTTTTCCGACGTTGCATTTGCTTGAGTGTGGGTTTTAATTTTTGGGGTTAAGTTAAGAAATAAAATAAAGTGGTGCGACAACTTTATTTTATTTCACTTAAAGCCACTTAAATCCACTTAAGATATGTTAAAAGGATAGGGTGGAACCCAAAATATCATACCCACATGGTAGGATATTTGTGAGGTGGGGCCCGCATGAGCCCCACCGTTTCTTCCCTCATAAGTAACGCACCCGCAACCCCCTCTTAAATGAATGTAAACCGTGCATTTTTCAGGTTAAGAAATGCCCCATTAAATTGGGCAGTTAAATTGTTAGAATTAATTTTTCGAATTAATTGTTCCTTTCTTAACAGTGAATTTCAAATCGTTGGCATGGGAATAAATTAAGACCAACATTTTTGTTGAGGGGTTACTTGTTGAGAGGATTTGGGAAAATCTCTAAAGTTTGAAGATCATCATCCTCCTTCGTGAAGAAAGCAAAGAACGTGAAGAACGCGAAGAACGCCGGCCTCTGACAAAGGGCGACGAAGAACGCCGAACCCACAGAGATCGATGGCACAACACCCTATACCGTGAAGCCGACAGTCCTCCTTCCGCGACATTTCTTCTGTGACGTTCCTTCCCCGCGACAATCTTCCATCAACAACTTATTGAGGTAGGGGGTTGAGGTTCTTTTAATTCTTCGTTAATTATATCCTCAGCATGGGTTTTAATGGTGAAATTAAATCTACGTGATATTAAATCCACGAAGTTTGACTGTGAAACGCCGTGTACCGCGATGACAGCAACGCCCCTTCACGACGCTGTTATCCTCTTCTTCTGCAACGGTCAATTCCGCGATGAACTCATGTTCGACGACAACATCGAGGTAGGGTTTTTTGTTCATTTTAATCTATGTGATTATATCTGCGGGTTGTTTAAATATTTGTTGTGAGACTTCTAAAACCACTAATGTGGTGGGTGCGGACCAAAAAACAAGTTCGAACCCACTATCCTTTTGTTTTTGGTGTGTATATTGGCGGGCGACGACAATGTAAGCGGCATGGGCGATGTGACGTCCTCATAGTTAAGGACGGACCCCGGGAGGTCCATTGGCGAAGACTGTAACAAACCAATATTTTATGATTAGTATTCTCTTTAATTTATTTTATGTCATGTGTTTTATGCTACAACAAGATTATCTTGTGCTATACGCCACACTGTATGAGCTTGAAGTATACACAACACTATTCTTAGATTGTGTTACACATAATTTCAAGTTCGTTTTATAATAGTCATTCTACGCAACTTTGAGGGTATATATATATATATATATTCAATGTATAAATGAAACATGGTTGGATTCTGTTATACGAAATAATAAAGGAGTCTTGCACAACACGCAACCCTGAATTGTCTTGCATTACATGCAATCACGACCTTCCTCGATAGCGTGTGTTGTACGCAATACCGGGTTTTACTAAACAACGATATATTATTATAATATTATTATGAACTTTCCGTTATAAATAGTATTAACTAAATTTTTAATTTTATAACATTATTATTCATCTTACACATTTTATATAACATGGTATAAAAACAAAATAATTTTTTCGGGTAAAATAAGTATTTTTCAAAAAATGCAGTTTTTCCGCCTTTTCATGGTGCACCCACATTAAATACAGTTTTTGACATGTTTTTAAGTTCAATTGGAAAAAATAAATTTTTTCTCTGGAATCATGAAATAAAAATTTACTTTGGATAAATTTTTCATATTATTCTGGTAACTTTCATATTTTGTTGAATAGTAAAAACATGCTATATTTTAAATAAAAACAACTTTTTTCATCGCAATAATTTATATGGTTAAAATATAATATTGAATGGTTTCAAAGTTTAAATAGAATATATTTTTACCATTTAATATAATGTATGTCATTAGAATTGATTTTACATTAAATTCGTAGGTTAAAGCAATTCAATCTTTTCTAATGTTTTAAAGAAAAACCCGTTTTCTTTCGACAATGGGAATAATTTTAATTTAATTTATGCAACATTTGTGTTTTGAATTTGGAAAAGTGGATTCCATATTTTGAATCAGTGGGTCTAAATTATGTTAATAAGCTACTTTTAATTTTTGGGAATTATGAATAGTAACTAAGGTAAATTTTATTTGCCATACTTAAAGGTAAATCAGGTAATTAAGGGTAAATATAATATTATAAAATTACACTAACACATGACAAAATTCTATTGGATGGCTAAAGGTAGTCTCATATAACCTAAGGGTCGGATTAGATTCATTTTATGGACTTTTGACCATGAAAATAATTTAATTATTATTAAAACCATAGAAAGTGACAACATGTCACTCTCTTAAATCTTATAAGTATAATAATTTTAATTTAGTGATAAACATCATAAAACATCGCACATGAATAGTCTCCAGAAATATAATAAAATTATCTACATCATGATAATTTATTTAGAATTTTTAGGGATTAAATAATTGTCATTAATAGTGATACATTAATGATGCAGAAATTATTTATTTAGTAAAAAACCAATAATATAGTTTTTATTGAAATAGTAATACATATCAAAAGGCCCAAAAATCTGAACAAAACTTATTATTAGTGTATATATAAACCCTAAGCATCCACTGGCCGAATTGTTGACCCTTTGGATCCTTATTAAGGAAATTATGATACTTATGTTATTTTATTTTAAATGATTCCAAAGTTGTCACCTTCATAATATAATAAATATAACAATTTAAATATTGTTATATTAAGATTATAAATTCGAGTAAAAGTATTATTGTCAAAGGTAATAGATTTACCTTCATCATAGGATTTTATTTTTAATTTTTATGCAACAAATAAGTATATTAAATAATTATACAAAAATGTTGTAGTTATTATTATATTAAGAGATAAACCAAATAAAGGGTTTTTAAAAATAATAAAATAACTCTTATATGAACTATTTAATGTGCTCCACTAATTTTATAGATACATATGAAATTTTATGAATCTGTTAAATATTTTAGTTCGAACATATCTTCTGTATATATTTTATTTAAATTCAAATAAATGAATAGTGTCAAAATTCACAGTATTTTTATTTTATAAAAATAACATATTACAAAATTGTTTAAAGATCACAAAAAATATTTAAAAATTATAAATTTAATTTTATATGGTCTATAATGTTATAAATTAATTTTTTTTTAAATTAACAACAAATAAGTAATTATTTGTTTTAATTTAAAATTTAGAATTTTATTACCACAAATAAGCTTAAATAGATTAAATAAGGATAAATCAAAATGATAAGGTTTAAAATATGATCCAAACATGTCTAAATTTAATTTTGTGATGCTATTACAACCTTATCTCATATAAGATTCGAATATGAGTCATTTTTGGAGGTTTTTAAGTGGGGTTAGATTTATTATAAATTAATATTTTTAAGAATTCCAAAGGTGCCCCTCTCCTCCCTTATAAAAAAGAACCTCCTCCCTCTCTTCCACACACCACATTGAGCCTTCAAGCTCGGCCAACCACAACCAAATTCTCTTCTCCACTTCCCTAGAAACATCCTAGATGTCCTGGTCTTCTTCAAAGACCAATTTTAGTGCCCTAAGAGGAGGTCTCAAAGAGGCGCTTGAAAGAATAGGTAATTTCTGTTACCGATTCTTTCACCTTTATTTCTTCGTCCACTTCTTCTTATTAGGTGTTTCATTATTAAGTAATAACATCAGTATCACTCATATACTGATATGTTATTATAAGTATGAAACAACCATATTTCACCATCTATCCATCTTATGGAAAACGAACTCACCGCACGTGCGTACTTACGGAATACCGTCTCCACGCCGTGGTGTAATCTATTTTCCACCACCACCATACTTGGATGGGTATAATGGTGTAAATAATAACTATATATGATTATTTTAAAGTTATATTGATTCTTAAATAGTTTACATACACTCCAATAAAGTCCCACGATCCTGAGAATGATATCATCGCTCGTGCGTACGTACGGACTACCGTCTCCACGACGCGATGATATTCATTCTCCACGTTAACCATTTATGAATGATTAAAAAGTATATATAATAAATAATCCGGAAATATATGACATAATAATGATACTGTATTTATGTATATATATATATATGTATGTCATCCAATTAATTCCATTCAATTCAATGAGGAAACGAAAACAACGTTCATGCGTACGTACGGCCTACCGTCTCCATGAACGGTGTATTTCTTTCCATTTATTGATCTATTATATATATGTATATTCTGAATATATATTATATATGAATCATGTTTTACATTCTTGATGTAAGTAATCATGAACTGCGTAATCATATGAATAATTATAAGTCAAACCACGGACGACAAATGAAACGATTTTACCCAAAACGCTCTTTAACATGGAATTTACAAAAGAACGGGTAATATAAAGTAATAAGTGAACCATATATGATATCATAACAATTAATATGATTCTGTAATAAGTCAATAACATTATTTAAATCATTATACAGGAGGTTCGGATACGTACGAAGCATATCAGACCTAAGGTAAGGGATAATTTTTCAAATCTTATTTTATCCGAGATTGCTTATTCGTAAGTATTTACTGGGGTTATTTCTATCATCCATTTCAATGTTTTATAAAAGTATTTTTAATGTATGTTTAATGTTCTTTTTAACCAATTTTGACTTTTACTACATGTTATGTAAGGAATCTTTTTTTTGATTACGTTACGAGGTATTTTTTTTGACTTTTCCGACAAAAGTACGAGAAGAATGTTATTTTTAACTTATACGGAGTGAACGGATTTTTACTGTTTCATAATGTCTCATTTTCAGGAAGCTTACTCTACAAGATTTTATGAAAATTTTCAACAAAATACTTTTATTTTAAAAGTTCATGGCATTTTGTGAAAAGATCATGATTTTGAAGAAGAAAGGATATTTTCCTCAAGAATTCATTTCCAATGTTTTATCAAAACCATTTTCCATCTAAGATGGAATTATTTCATATGTGTATGTTTCAAGTTTAATGTCTCTATGATTTATATGGTTTAATTTTTTTTATGATGAAATGTCCATTTGATTTATATGGATTATGATATGATGGGATGATGATTATGAAACCCATTTTATTCTTTGGGTTATGATGAATGTTTTAAGTTTATTTTTGTGGCACAAGTAAGAATGATTTCATTATGAGATGGGTGGGACCTATATCTCCCTCCAATGAAATAGGTAAAGATTTTATATCTCATGAGATAGACATGGCTAGAACGGTAATTTAATCTGGTTCAGTGTTACAAGTCTGAAACGAGGAGTGAACTCGATTCAGAATGGGACTTTGTCCACTAAGATGGTCTTGGCAGCAATGCCTTGGCTACTATGGAAATCATTACATGTTCTTAATGGATGCCACAATTACATGTTTTATTCCCATTATATTTTATCATGTTTTATGTTCCATTATGATCTATGCCTTATATACTTCCATGTTTTATATCGTTGATCCAGATTTTTATTGTTCATGTTTTTTTTAAGTTCAAATGTATATGGTATGTTTTATTTTATCCATGCTTACCCTTACTGTGCATTTGAGCTCACCCTTTATATTTTGCCTTTTCCCACAGGATTAAAAGAAAGATTTTAGGTAATGAAAAAAATGGGAAGATCTTTATGGGAGATGATGAAGATCTTTCACCGCGATTAGAAGATTACGTTCCAAGTTTCCAAAGACACTAAACTATTACGGTCCTTGTGTGTCTGTTTTTGTTATGTACTAAGTATTCCGCAAAAGTAATGCAATTTCTATGTACTTCAGGATTCGGGTCTCTACAGTTGTTATCAGAGGAAATGATTAGTCAACCTTTGGAAACTAGGATGTGAAAATGTTCGTGAGATCCCTAGAGATATTTCTAATGTATGTTTAGGGATGTCCCTAAGGATAAGAATACATATAGGATATAGTCCTAGAACTACGGTAACAATCATATAATTTAACCTAAGATGTTAGATATTGAGGACACTCCAATTTTACTATGTTGTTTTCCCTAGCATGATTTTTGCCTCTCACACTATTCTTTTTGGGTTTTAGAAAATGGCTGGAAACAGGAAGATTCCCGATAATGGACGATATGATAGGCAATGGAATGATTTTCTTAATGAGAAACCAAATGAAACAGGATCTGGAAGTCCAAACATCGTTATTATTCCAAATCAGCAATCTCATAATATGATCACTAATCTCAACTTTGGTAAGTTTCCCGACTTAGATGATAAGAGATAGATGGAGTTTCATAATGATTGTAGAGGAAAGAAAGTTAAATTTACCTCATTTAAATCATGCATGAAGAGGCATCAGGGAAATTGATTCAAAGGAACTGGAAGATGCTTTGGGTGTGGAAAAAAGGACACAAAGCCAGTAAGTTCAAAGAAAAAGGTTCAGTTAACACCATAAACAAGCATAATGGTATCGCTACGACATCAAAAAT
This sequence comes from Viscum album, assembly GCA_963277665.1. NCBI lineage: Eukaryota > Viridiplantae > Streptophyta > Magnoliopsida > Santalales > Viscaceae > Viscum > Viscum album. Next base: position 1,387,539,916 of record OY728122.1, read on the forward strand.
GGTTAAATTTTTTAAATGTGGAATGTACGAGAATTATGCAAACCAATGCCCTAAGATAAAGTCTCGTGAAGAGAATCAGTATGGTCGTATGGGTAGTATTTATGTTGATGATGATGAAGAGACTACAAATGATATGTGAGATGAAAGAATTGTTGAAGCTCGGTCAATGGTTTGAGAATGTAGTGGAATGATTATATGTTTATCAAGTGTAATTTTGTATAAGTAATCTCATAGTACTATGGAATAAAGAGACATCTAAGGATTGTTACACTATTGTCTTTCCTTATGTTTTGAAAGTGTATGATTAATGGTAACAGTAACCATGAAAGGTTATTCAGATATTTTTGGAAAGTAGATGATATGCACATAATGAAGGGATAAGGAGAAAATTAAATGTTTGATAGTATTCATGATCTCACGACTGATATAAGGAGAAGGTTATATCATGGTTTGAGTATATAGAATTTTTTGATTTTGGTATGTGGAAAGAGTTTACTTTTGATAGAATTTATGTTTTCACTAAGGTTTAATGGGTATTCATTTTTTCAAAGAATACATGATTAAGGTATTCACATGATTGGAATGTGACCAACAAGATATATGTGGGATAAATGATTGTATTCACATGCTTGGTTGATGATATTTTAAGTAATTGTTTTCATTATACTATGAGCTTGGACCGAATTATTATAGATAACCCTAAAGATTGGAATGGATTAAGTTGGAAATAAGTTAGTATTGTTTAAAGATAGACCTTTTTTTTGATATTATTGATCGGATGCTATAGCAATGTAGTTTTTGAAAAAGGAAAACCTGCAGGATGGGCGACAACCCATCGCGTCGGACAAGGCTGTTGGAATCGAACCCACAACCGAAGTGCGACTGGTCTTTATCACCTACCACTGGCCTACAAGAAGTCCCTGTTTAGTAGAAACAAGTTTTATTATATTAAGCAGTATGATATATGATGTATAATTCCATTTTAGGAATCATATATGATTAATCTCACTATAGATGGACGTATGTATTTTCGATAACTTTTATAACATTTTTCTTAGACAGATGGAATGACCCATCATTCTATCACATAATCTGCTAATACTTCACGAATGAAAAATCCAACTTCATTTCTTTAAAAGAAAAAGTGGAAATGTTTCAAAGAACAACCAACGGTGAGACTATACCAAAATCACGAAAGTATTTCTTCAAATTCTAATTTCATCAACTTTAGGGAAATGATCTTGAAAACCAAAAATGTTTTCCTAGTTCCCTTATATCCGATAAATCAGATGGTACCTTAGATCATCTCAAATATATGGCTTTGTGATCAATGGATTTTTCATAGCCATGTTCTCTACCACTCTCCATCGTAACTTGATGGTTAGATTTTTCTTCCATATCCATATTTTCACCTATATTCTCCTACGTGGAAACCCAGTGATGAGTTACATTGGGTAATCATTACGTTTCATACTTTAGTTTTTAAAATTAAGTTTCATTATTCCTTTTTACGATGTGGGTTTCTATGAATAGTAAACGATTTATAACCCCGACGAATTTTGAGGGCGAAATTCATTTTAAGGGGGGTAGAATGTAACAACCCGATATTTTATGATAAGTATTCTTTTTAATTTGTTTGATGTCATGTGTATTATGCTACAACAATATTATCTTTTGCTGTACGCCACACTGTATTAGCTTGAATTATACACAACACTATTCTTAGATTGTGTTACACATAATTTCAAGTTCGTTTTATAATAGTCATTCTATGCAACATTGAGGGTATATATATATATATATTCAATGTATAAATTAAATATGGTTGGATTCTGTTATATGAAATAATAAAGGAGTCTTTCACAACACGCAACCCTGACTTGTCTTGCATTACACGCAATTGTGACCTTCCTCGATAGCGTGTGTTGTACGCAATACCGGGTTTTACTAAACAACGATATATTATTATAATATTATTATAAACTAGACGTTATGAATAGTATTAACTAAATTTTGAATTTTATAACATTATTATTCATCTTACAAATTTTCTAGAACATGGTATAAGAACGAAATATATTTTTCTTGTAAAATAAGTATTTTAAAAAAAAATGCAGTTTTGCCGCCTTTTGATGGTGCACCACAATTTAAATCTAGTTTTTGACATGTTTATAAGTTCAATTTGACAAAATAAAAGTCTTCTTCGGAATCAAGAAATAAAAATTTTCTTTGGATAAATTTTTCATATTATTCGGGTAACTTTTATATTTTGATGAATAGTAAAAACACTGTATATTTTAATTAAAAACAAATTTTTTCAACGCAATAATTTTTATGGTTAAATTATAATATAGAATGGTTTTAAAGTGTAAATAGAATATATTTTTATCATTTAATATAATTTATGTCATTAGCATTGATTTTACATTAAATTCGTAGGTTAAATCAATTCAATCTTTTGTAATGTTTTAAAGAAAAACCCGTTTTCTTTCGACAACAGGATTAATTTTAATTTAATTTTTCCAACTATTGTGTTTTGAATTTGAAAAAATGGATTCCATATTTGGAATCAGTGGGTCCACTTTATGTTAATAAGCTACTTTTTATTTTTGGGAATTATGAATAGTAACTACGGTAAATTTTATTTACCATAGTTAAAACTAAATCGGGTAATTAAGGGTAAATATAATATTATAAAATTATCCTAAAACTTTCCAAAATTCTATTGGATGGCTAAAAGTAGACCCATATAACCTAAGGGTCGGATTATATTCATTTTATGGACTTTTGAATATGAAAATAATTTAATTATTATTAAAACCAAAGAAAGTGACAACATGTCACTCTCTTAAATATTTTAAGTATAATAATTTTAATTTAGTGATAAACATCATAAAACATCAAACATGAATAGTCTATAGAAATATAATAAAATTATCTACATCATGATAATTTATTTTTAATTTTTATGATTAAATAATTGTCATTAATAGTGATACATTAATGATGCAGAAATTATTTATTTAGTGAAAAATCAATAATATAGTTTTTATTGAAATAGTAATACATATCAAAAGGCCCAAAAATCTGCACAAAAATTATTATTAGTGTATATATAAACCCTAATCATCCACTGGCCGAATTGATGACCATTTGGATCCTTATTAATGCAATTTGACCCTCATATTATTTTATTTTAAATGATTCCAATGTTTTCACCTTCATAATTTAATAAATATAAAAATTTAAATATTGTTATTTTAAGATGATAAATTCGAGTAAAAGTATTATTGTGAAATTTAATAGATTTAGCTTCATCATAGGATTTTATTTTTAATTTTTATGCAAAAAATAAGTATATTAAATAATTATACAAACATGTTGTAGTAATTATTTTATTAAGAGATAAACCAAATAAATGGTTTTTAAAAATAATAAAATAACTATTATATGAACTATTTAATGTGATCCACTAATTTTATATATACATATGAACCTTTATTAATCTATTAAAGATTTTATTTCGAACATATATTGGGTATATATTTTATTTAAATTCAAATAAATGAATAGTGTCAAAATTGACACTATTGTTATTTTATAAAAATAACATATTATAAAATTGTTTAAAAATAATAAAAAATATTTAAAAATTATAAATTTAAATTTATTTGGTCTATAATGTTATAAAGTAAACAATTATTGAAAATTCACAACAAATAAGTAATTATTTGTTATAATTTAAAATTTAGAATTTTATTACCACAAATAAACTTAAATAGATTAAATAAGGATAAATCAAAATGATAAGGTTTAAAATAAGATCCAAACATGTCCAAATTTGATTGGATGATGATATTACAACCTTATCTCATATAAAATTCTAATATGAGTCATTTTTTGAGGTTTTTATGTAGGGTTAGATTTATTATAAATTAATATTTTTAAGAATTCCAAAGGTGCCCCTCTCCTCCTTTATAAAAGGGAACCTCCTCCCGATCTTCCACACACCACTTTGAGCCTTCAAGATCGGCCAACCCCTGCCCCATTCTGTTATCCACTTCCTTAGAAACATCCTAGAGGTCCTGGTCTTCTTCAAAAACCAATTTTAGTGCCCTAAGAGGAGGTCTCAAAGAGGCGCTTCAAAGAAGAGGTAATTTCCTTTACCGATTCTTTCAACTTTATTTCTTCTTCCACTTCTTCTTATTAGGTGGTTTCATTATGAAGTAATAACATAAGTATCACTCATATAGTGATATGTTATTATAAGTATGAAACAACCCTATTTCACCATCTATCCATCCTACGGAAAAAGAAATCACCGCGCGTTCGTACGTACAGAATACCGTCTCCACGCCGTGGTGTAATCTATTTTCCACCACCACCTTACTTGGATGGGTAAAATGGTGTAAATAATAACTATATATGATAATTTTAAAGTGATATTGATTATTAAATAGTTTACATGCACTCCAATACAGTCCCACGATCATGAGAACAATATAATCACTCGTGCGTACGTACGGACTACCGTCTCCACGACGCAATGAGATTCATTCTCCACGTTAACCATTAATGAATGATTAAAATATATATATAATAATTAATCATGAAATATATTAAATAATAATGATACTTTATTTATGTATATATATATATATATGTATGTCATCCAATTAATTCCATTCAATTCAATGAGGAAACGAAAACAACGTTCATGCGTACGTACGGCCTACCATCTCCATGAACTGTGTATTTCTTTCCATTTATAGCTATATTTAATATATGTATATTCTGAATATATAATATATATGAATCATGTTTTAAATTCTGGATGTAAGTAATCATGATCTAAGTAATCATATGAATAATTACAAGTTAAAACACGGACGACAAATGAAACGATTTTACCCAAAAAGCTCTTTAACATGGAATTTACAAAAGAACGGGTAATATAAAGTCATAAGTGAACCATATATGATATCATAACAATTAATATGATTCTCTAATAAGTCAATAAAGTTATTTAAATCATTATACTGGATGTTTGGATACGTACGAATCATATCGGACCTAAGGTAAGGGATAATTTTTCAAATCTCATTTTATCCGAGATTTCTTATTCGTAAGTATTTACTAGGGTTATTTCTATCATCAATGTCCATGTTTTATAAAATTATTTTTAATGTATATTTAAAGTCCTTTTTAACCATTTTTGTCTTTTAGTACATGGTATGTAATGAATCTTTCTTTTGATTACGTTACAAGGTATTTGTTTTGACTTTTCCGACAAAAGTACGAGAAGAATGTTATTTTTAACTTATACGGACTGAACGGATTTTTATAGTTTCATAATGCCTCATTTTCATGAAACTTAGTACACAAGATTTTTTGAAAATTTTCAACAAAATAGATTTATTTTAAAAGTTCATGGCATTTCGTGAAATGATAATGAATTTGAAGAAGAAAGGATATTTTCCTCAATAATTTTTTTCAAATGTTTTATCAAAACCATTTTCCATCTATGATGGAATTATTTCATATGTGTATGTTTAAAGTTTAATGTCTCTATGATTTATATGGATTCATTTTTCTTATAATCAAATGTCCATTTTATTTATATGGATTATGAGATGATGGGATGATGTTTATGAAACCCATTTTATTCTTTGGGTTATGCTGAATGTTTTAAGTTTATTTTGTTGCACAAGTAAGAATTATTTCATTATGAGATGTGTGGGACCTATATCTACCTCCAATGCATTGGATAAAGATTTTATATCTCATGAGATTGACATGGCTGGAACGGTATGTTAATCTGGTTCAGTGTTACAGGACTGAAACAAGGAGTGAACTCGATTCAGAATGGGACTTCGTCCACTAAGATGGTCTTGGAAGAAATGCCTTGGATACTATGGAAATCATTACATGTTCTTAATGGATTCCAAATTTACATGTTTTATTCCCATTCTATTTTCTCATGTTTTATGTTCCATTATGATCTATGCCTTATGTACTTCCATGTTTTATGTCGTTACTCAAGCTTTTTAATGTTCATGTTTTTTTTTAAGTTCAAATGTATATGATATGTTTTATTTTATCCATGCTTACACTTACTAAGCATTTGGGATCACCCTTTTTATGTTTTCATTTCCCCTAGGATTAAAAGAAATATTTTAGGTAAGGGAAAAAACGGGAAGATCTTTATGGGAGATGTTGAAGATCTTTCACCGTGATTAAAAGATTACGTTCCAAGTTCCCAAAGACACTAAACTATTACGGTCCTTGTGTGTCTTTTTTTGTTATGTACTATGTATTCCGAAAATGTAATGTAATTTCTATGTACGCCAAGATTTAGGTGTCTACAAAGACGGAACGCAATTCCGACCACCGGAACTCGTCCGGTGGTCCGCGGAGCTGTCCGCCGGCGCGCCCCGCCGGCGGCAGGGGGCGGCAGCACCCGGCGCGCCACCGGAAGGAGCCACCGTGGCGGTAGGGCGTAGTCACACTACCGCGTGGGACCAGAGGGGGACGGGGCGTGGCAGCCGGCTACGTTCGCAGGAAAGGGCGGCCCCAAGAGGGGTCGCAGCTCCTTCGCGCGGGGGCAGCGCGCCCCCCGTTTTGCTCGGCCGTAATGGCCGAGCCGACCCACTGGCCCCCTGGCCAGCGCCAGCCGGGTCGTTCCAAGGTCGGGCCGGGCCGTGCCATCCGGGTCGGACCCGGACCCGGGTTGGGTCGTCCCAGGTCTGGCCGACCCAGGGGGGTTGGGCCGGGTCGGGCCGGGGCCAAGACCCCCCATTTTCGGACCTCTTCTGTTTTTTTCCCATAACATGAGCTACAAGACTCTGATAGATGCACCGTTAGCTGCGATGCGATCCTTGGATCGAGACGGTCGTCTCGGTATATTACACTCAAGGTTTTGGGGAACTTTGTGTTCGGCCGGGTTGGTTCGTACATGAAACCAATTGGGTCCTCGGAGCGGAAACGCTCATAAGTTATGTTTCGGACGTCCGATTGACGTACCGTCAACTTAGATGGATTTATCTAAGTGAGATGGATCTTTTGGCTTACTCCGCACGTGGTTTGGACACAAGTGGAGTATGGTCGGGTCGGTTATTCCTTAAAAACCAACAGGGCCCCTGGAACGAAAAAGCCGATAACTCTCAGACCGGGCATCCGATTGACGCACCGTCTGCGACATTGAGTTCCTGTTGACGAAACTGAACTTTTGGATACATCAACTCCAGACTATGTGTCAGTTGATGTATCAGCCTCTTGGCTCATGGAGCAGACCCAGCCGAATGAGCTTTTTGTGTGCGGGAACCCTAGATCTGGATGCCATTGCGACGACGACGACGATTGTACAGAGATCCTCAGTGGACTCGACGACGATGACTACAGCACTCAAAGATCCTACGTGGATCAGTGCTACAGATCATGTGTGGGTCCGATCCTGTGTGGGTCAGCGCTCAGTGGTCCTGTGTGGGCCAGCGCCTACAGATCCTGTGTGGGTTTGATCTTGTGTGGGTCTTTGCGAGGATTAGTTACCTATCGATCTTGTGTGGGTCAGATCTTTTGTGGGTAGTTGTGGGGGTTAGTTACCTATCGATCATTTGTGGGTCAGATCCTTTGTGGGTCATTGCGGGGGTTAGTTACCTATCGATCCTGTGTGGGTCAGATCCTTTGTGGATCATTTCGGGGGTCAGTACCTTTCGATCCTTTGTGGGACCGACGAATTAGATGAATCAGTGGATATATCTGATCATCTCTATCGTCTTACAAAGAAGTATACCTGTGTGAGCTGAAATCCTGTATTGCTTTCCTATGTGGATTTTGTTGTGCAATACTGTGTGGATTTACGTTTTGTTTTCCTGTGTAGACTGGGTTGTACTTGGGCTCGGGGGTTGGAGCGAGCTGGAATTGTTCACTTAGGTGTATGTATGTACATATACCTAAGCAGTGTCGAATTTTACTTCGTGATTGTATCTTTCCTCTGTGGATTATCCTTGTGGATTCTGGGAGACCTTCAGGGGACTCGAGGTCCCTACTGAGTAGCTTATACTCACCCCTGCATGGGCTACGCCCGCACTACATTGTGTTGGTTGCAGACGACGGACATCACTGATCGTGGTTGAGGCTTGCAGAGCAGGACGATACCTGGAGGTGGACCACTGGGCGGGACGTACTCGGAGCGGACGGCTGGACCCTAGGAGTTGTGGAGGCCATCTGTACCAACCCTTCAGGTGGGACTTCCAGTGGACGGCACGACTCTATGAATTTACTTTTCAGTTGCTGTTTTCTCTTTCTAGTTTTACTTTACTTTCAGTTTGGGTTTGTATACTGGCCCACTTAATTTTCCGCACTTACTGTTGTACTCAGTTTTTTACATAGTGTATACTTCTACTGCTTGCTTGCTCTGTGTTCTTTGTTTACATTACAAAGGCTATGCCTTACCTTTTTACCGGGATTTACGCCTTGGTGCTAGTCGCCAGCCCTTGGCCTATGGAAGGCAGGCTTGGCGTAGTAACGACACGGGCCTCGAGGACGGGTTGTGACATCAGAGGTTGGAAATATACATGAAGATCATTTTTTATTCAAAAAATGATGTAAAGATAAAATATCAATGAGGAAAATGTTATTTAATCTATTATATCATTCCGATCAATCAATTTTCATTTTATGTTATCATGTGGATTTGATATAATTAAGAAGAACATAAATTCATAGTAGAGGAATGCATATATCAGATGATTTACTAGAATAAAAAATATAATAATAATATATAATTTATAAATAAAAAAATCCATGTAATTAGTATAATGATAGGGGAATACATACATTTATAAAATTAAAAAATAATCACATGGATAGAAGTTAATAGTTATTAATAAAAAACACAAAATGTCGGACATCATTAAATTTTAATCTACATCGCATTCTAATACATCATATGCAAATAGGTACGGATATACAAGATACCAATCCATGATTTTCACATTAGTAATATCTATATATCAATTGTATATATAACTTTAGTCCCATCCCTTTTACTTATTAATTATAATTCATTCATCATGTGAATGGAATAAATATTCAATACAACTTAAAATCAACATTCCTTAATAAAAAAAATTCATTTTTAAAATTGAATATAAAATTTCAAAATTTTCCCTAAGAAATAACTATATCAAAATGGTTAGAATTCATTAAGAACTATCAGGTGTATTGTGACATTTTTTTATATTCCAAGTGATGCAGGTGAAACCTTAATAGATTTTCACATAGATGTAAAACACATTTATAAAGGAATGAAAATATATATTTAATAAAAATTAGATATATCCTTACAAAATTTCAAAAAATTAAATATAATATTTCATAGAACAATGTGAATATGAATTTTTATGAAAAAATGTTGAAATATTTATAATAATATTTAACAGACATAAAAGAAAAAATTGAAATTAATGATATAAATTTGGAAAATTATAACAAAATATCATCTTCCCAAATTTGTAATTTTTTTAAAAAATGTATTCTATAAAATTTATGAAAAAATATTTTTAAACAAATAAATATAATGTAAAATCTAATATAAATTGGCCAAATGATATCATTAATTTATATAAAATATAATGGGTGTACTAATTTTTTAATATGGTGATGGAAGGGATATATTCCCCATAGAAATGTTGAAAGATGTTCGACATTTCATAAAAAATAATATTCAAGGGTTTTTAGTACAAATTGTGCTAAAATGGGGAGAATAAATGAAAAACGACAAATAAAAAGAAAAAAATAAAATATATTTTGACTGGGAGGGAAATATCATACAACTCAAACAAAATGGAAATATAATAATAAATACTCCTAAAATGTAGTGAGATCATTTGATAAACACCTTCCATTATTTCCTATTTGGTTTCTTGTGTTCCAAAAACTTTTATAACAAATTATTATTAAAAAATTATCCATAATAAATCAATATTTGTATAAACATTTTATGATACAATTTGTAATATTTATTTTAAAAATTTACTAGTATTTACTTATTAAAACCTTTTAGTTATGTGTCAAAGAATTTGTTTCTTATGATTTCTCTATCATAGTGTTTATGATCCCTGAAAAGTAATATCACAATTTTATTAATTCCATATATTTATTATATTTATATATATAATATAATTTTAAGTAAATCAATGTGAAGTGGTCATAAAAATTTATTTAAATCCCCTCATGGAGGTGAATGTCCTCATGTATGCACAATTGATGTTTTCATTGCTCAGTGGATAGAATATAAACAAGGAAAATGAAAGATAAAGATTAAGGAACAAGTGAACTACGAGGTGAAAGGGGAAAATACTAAATTTATTGATCCCTATGGAATCCAAAATCTCAAAAATTCCTCACAAGTATGGATTCAATTTTAACATGTGGGTCAAAGTCATTTATTCCATTTTTTGGATAAATAAAATTTGAAGAAAATTGAGAATGGCGTCCTTGTTGTTCTGCGAAATAATTTTGTGGAGGTAATTAAATCAGCTACTTCATTATCATCTTGTTACTTGGATACACCCCTTCATGGATGAGTGATTTGAAAAGTGCATATTATGCATGTATCTACTAATCAGGATGTGGTGGAATAACGACAAAGGCTTTGTAAATTCACTATCATTGCATGAGTATTGCTCTTGGAATTAGATAAACTGATTAAATTTCTTTAGAAAACTAGATGAATATTGGATGTATTGGGATTTTATGAATGGATAATTAATTCTATGGGTCATGGATATTATAATATACTAATTCCATATGATTAATGTAAATGACAATCCTGGAGCATGGGAACAATTCCACTAGAATCTAGATTTCGGAAAATTATGGATTGGGATAGGAACATTGATCCTAATAATTCTAGGAATACATTCACCAGATATGGATTCATTTATATAAGCTAAATTTGTTTTATAGGTATTCACAGATCCTCTGGGATATTGCAACATCCCCTATAAATCCCATTAGGATGGACAATCAAACTAACAATCTGGGTTTTGGACATTATGAAAGAATTTTAGTGGAGGTGGATATGTCCAACAACTTAGTAGAAGAGGTGGTGCTCACTAAATGAAATTCCATAATAATTCGTAAGATTCAATAAAAACAAAATCCGAAATTCTACAATGGTTATAAGAATTTTGGGCATTTAATATATGAATGAAATAAATATGTTGATTGCAAATTTTGTAAGATCAATGGACATGATGTTACTATTTATAGGCAGAGTAAAGGGAAAGTGACTATATATCAATGCAATGAGGTTTCACCTCCACATTCATCTACTAAGGATAATGATGGGACTATGGATTATAATTCAACGAAATATCCACCTATTGAAAATCGAAAAGGCAACTTGTTACTGCCTTCTACAATTGTAGATAAGGTGGATATGAGTACTCTTTGGGTGGAATCTCTTCCCACATTACAAATCTTGATTATGGATTCTATTTGTGTGCCTAAGAGTTATTTTATCAATGAATAACATCCAAGGGAACACACATTAGAGATTTGTTCTGATTGTGTGTCTGGATTCAAGGTTGAGAAATTATGTAACATGGTCCAAGATGATTCATGAGTCATGCATGATAATCTTCCTGTGGACCATTCTGATGGTGTTCTCATACCACATACTGCAGGCTCTCCAGGTATATAACATGCTAAAATTATGGTTTCACAGTATACATGAGTCCATTATGTTGAACCAATCCCAAATCATTGTGAAATATTAATGGGCAATCAATATGTATCATGTACAACTAGTCTGATTGTGGCCGTCACTTCTGGCTCCTTACCTGCTATGACATAGTCATATTCACAAGGGAATCACTAAATAATCATATAAAATAACCCATTAAACATATTTTTCATGATTAAAGCCTTGAAGAGGATGGGGAATTTCACAAGTAGTTTCAACCAAGGTTTCCAAGATGAGAGTCATCAATGGTAAACAAAGAGAACATGGGAAAACTAAGAATCAGTTCACACCCTAGACTGGTTTGATCAGGTATGAGGAACTCAAGGGCACATAGGCAGATGATAAAATTTGGATTTTTCAAAAGAAGACACTGAGGAGGATATCTTGACTGAAATAAGTAAGTCACATAAGCTTGGAAGAAACTCAAAAAAGGAAGAATGAAATGTAAATGAAATAAAGGTAATGTCCCTGTGAACATGGAATGAAATGGGGTCCCCCTAATAATGGTGAAAGACCTTAAAGAATATGTATTTTTTATTGGAACAGTAACGGGATAGGGAACTCTCTAACAGATAAGGGCCATAGACATTTGATTATGGCTTAAAAACCCATGTTAGTTTTCCTTGCTAAACCCAAACATCTATTTGATAAGTAGATATGATTCAAGGGGGGCTTCCTGGGATATAATTTTTTCTCAAAAAACTGTCATGTCTCTAATATGGATCATTTGTGGGTTTTATGGCATGAGAGTACTAATATTGTGTCATATAGTGGGTTGTCTCGGGACATTTTAATCTCTTACATAATTGAGGATTATATTATTTCTATCTCATTTGTGTATGATTCTAATTATTTTTTTATAAGAATGGAATTATGTGATTAACTAAATGTAATCTATGAAAATATTGATAAAAAATGGGTTATGCAAGGATACATTAACACAAAATTGAATATAGAGGAAAAAAATGATATAATTTTTTCTAGAATGAATCATTGGAGTTTTCATTGTGCATTAATCAATATCATTTTTTTGAAGTCCAAGTTGTATGATATGCTATATGATATTTTAACAGTTAAAGAGAGGGTGAAGAAAAGAAACTGAATGTTAAATGGTTAATGGAGGGACATTGGAACACACAAATTATTTTACTGAATACACAAAGTGAAGAGGTCCCAAGCCGGAAATAAAGCAATCATCATTAATGGTCAACTTCAAAACATCTAAAAATGAGATATCCCAGGATTTTGTAGATTACTTCAGGGGTTATATTCTGATGATAATAAGTTTAACACACACAAAATTGGTGAATTCATAATCCATTACATTGATGATCATAATTATGAATCTCTTATCACTACTCTAGTCAAGGAGGAAATTAATGTGACCTTATTATTTCCTAATATGGATAGTTCTCCTCATTTAGATAGGTTTACTAAAAAAATTCATGTTTCATTAGGATTTATTTGAGGATGATATTACATAGGAAAAAATTTGAATTCTTCATTTTTTTTATATTTTCCATATGGGATGAATTCATTCTTTATTACAAAGATTCCAATGAAGGAAAATGTAGTTGATATTATGGATTTTCAGACAACTGCACTTGGGAACACAATTCCTATGATCATTAGTAAGATCATTAGGAAGAGGATGGGATTGTTGGTTAGTGTAATGATTAGTCAAATTCTCTTTGGATTTGTTCCTGGATGAATCATTTAAAATTCTCTCCTTGCTTCCTCAGAGAGTATTAACTTCATGAGGAGGAAAGTGAGAGCTGTGATCTTTTTGCTCAAAATTGACATCTCTAAGGGATTTGATGCATTATGATGGAGCAAACTATTTTATTTCATCAAAAGGTATTGGTTCTAGAATTAGTTTATCAGGTTGATTAGCATAATTCTCATCTCATCAATGATGTATATTATTATAATGGGAGTACCTAGAGGTTTCTTTCAGTTCCATAGAGGTGTGATGAAATGGGATCTGCATTCAGGATTGTTATTTTCTATTTCAGAAGATTATCTAAGCAGGGGCATCAATGACCTTCCTCAGTTTGGATTTTACATACAAATTAGGGCCCAAAACTATGACTTAACTCCTTCAAACTTACTATATGATGATGAAATATTTTTTTTAGTAAAATAATCTAAGAAAACAATTTCCTCTATCGAGTCGTTATCGTTACATTATGATGTATTGGACAAACATGAAATTAGTTGGAAAATTCTTCTATTGTATTCAGTATTGGCATAAAGGTTGGTATGATAAACATGATAATTTGAAGTCTTGGCCTGAAAAAAGGACTCTTCCTTTCAAATATCGTGGTGTTTCTCCGTTATTGAAAAAGTTAAAAAGAACTATCTGAATTGTATTTAATTTTGAATTTTTAATCAACTTTCTAGATGGAAGGGAAAGGCCATGTCTGTAGCTGGGAGTGTGTGTCTTTTTAACTTAGTTATAACATCTAATTTTGTTTATTCTTTCTCATTGTACATATTTCCTAGAGGTTTTATCAAGGATCTCCAAATAATTTTATTGAATTATATATATACTGGTTCCATCCACAAAAGGAAGTTGGTAACTATTTATTGGATAGAGTAAATAAATCCACTTGATATGGGAGGCCTTGTGGTCACATATTTATGGATTTATAATGATGGACTCATTGGTAAATTCATATGGAGTCTGATTTCCAATGATTCCTCTAAATACCTTTTTATCAATAGATTTAAGGTGATGTTTATGAATGGATAAATCTACTATCTTGGGACATCTGTGTGGGAATATTTAAATAATTTCTTTAATAAAAATTTTCATGATATGAATAGGTTGGTGTGTAGGAATTCAAATATCAATTACTAGAATATCACATGGCTTGATAGTCCTATGTAGGATATCCTGATCACTCACTCTGAAATAAGGAATTTTTCTATTTTTAATTTTATATCAATGTGGAAATGCATTGGTAGTATGATCCCATCTTCAATTGGGCTGGAGATAAAAACTCACACATTCAGGGATTATGAAACTCTTATAAGGAAACCGAACATGCTTGGTTTTTTTAATATCAAGGATTTCTATATGATATAATGTGGATGATCCACTCACCTTCTAGATTGACCTAAGTCTGTATTGGTGTCCTTAATTAAACTCTCCACATTTATCATAATCTAATATATCTGGAAAAAAATAACTACTATGGATTATCTTAGGCATGTTGGAATTTAGCTAGTTTTAGCCAGTTACTTGTGTGTGTTCATATAGGATAACATAAATCATATGTTTGTGGAGTATATGTATGTGCATCAGCTTTGGTTTTATGAAGGATCCCTGTTTGAGCTGGATCTAGGCTAAAACATGCAGTTTCAAGACCGGTTTTTAACACTGTCCAATGCTGGACACAATGAGAAAACATAGAACCTCCTTATGGTGGTTGTTGCTGCAATTCTAGAGGCTGTATGGAAGTCCCAGAATTCAATTTTGTTTGATAATTATAAGATTCTTGTAAATATCGTAATGGTTTCATTACATATGTTTGGTTATGGAGGTTCTACAGTATAAACTTGTGGGATGAATAACTATTTCTTTGTTCTACAGTTCCTCAGGATGTTAGATGTGTTTGGTCAATCTCAAAGACCCAAAACTCTAAAATACCATTGAAAGATACCTCCGATAGTCCCATGACTCAAATAAAATTTTATTGGGGATGATTCTAGCATTCCATGACCTTCCGAATGTGAGGTGTCTTTCTCACAGATTTTGGCTTTGTGAATGGATGATTTTCTCATTATACTGATGTTTGGGTGGCCGATCAAGGTTAATTATGAGCTATGATTTATTCATTCAGGTATGCTATTTAATATAAATGTAACTTGTTATGGATTCTATCATATTCTCAACATGGGGTTTATGCCTTGAAAATAAGAATATGTGATGTGCCCATGGGGAGTTCTACCTCATAGGATTTAGTGCCTTAATAAGGTCACTTAACTCAATCTTGTCATCTAACATGCCTATTGGGGAGAAAACCAAGTTGTAAATGCTCTGGAAAATAATGAAATCATAAAGAATACTATCATGTAGTCCTTTATAACCCTATGTTACTACACTGTAATAGTGGAGGACATATGTGGTGTCATGTATTCTAGTTTTTTTAATGTTCCCTTATACATTTTACATATCCGTCACTTTTTAATAAAATTATTTGGGGAAAACATTGACCGGATCATGGTCTTCTAGTTAAAGAAAGAGAAATATTATCTGTAAAAATAATAATTTTATCATTAATGTAAAATATATTTTCAATAATTCAATAACATAACAATCCATGTTATTAGATTGTGAAAAATGTTATATGTCGTTATATGGGTGGGTTATTTCATTCATACGCCTGAGATACATGTTCATATTTCATTAAAATTAAAGGATTGTAAAATTGATATAACATTTACATTAAAATTATATAATATAATTTTTTTAGTTTCATTATAATATGATTATAATAGATGATATATAAGACATGGAAGAATTAATTAACTAGATATAACTCAATTAAGAAGATTACATATTCTTTGAGTTTCATCCATTGGTGTGAACATTAACCCTTCTTTGGATGGTAAATTTATTTACAAGGAAATACAATAAATGGGAATTCTATTTCTAGATGTATTTTTGGAAGAACATGGTTGATCTAGAATTATAAATATGTTGGGAAATGTGAAGGGTTCTGGGATCTTTTTTATATGAGAGGATCCAAACTCTTATATGTATAATGTTTAATATAAAAGTGTACGTATTTTTTTCAATGTGGATCATAAATTCATAAATAAGGTTTGAAATTTAAGGGGAGGTTTTTAAATCCATTATTTGGAATTCAATAACAAATTTATTATATACTTAATGATTTACCTATTTATTAACCATTCTTATCTCAGTTTATCCATTTTAGTAATGAATACTTTTTACCATGTTATCATATTTTTATGAAACAAATTAAATTGTAAAATTAATAATAAGTGGAAATTTTATTAAAAATGATAAATGCATTTTCTATTTCTGAAATTTCATGATGTTCTAGCTTGTTATTAATAAATTAATCAAAAAATATGAATGAATACCATTTTTATAAAATAAGGTGTTTCAATGTGTAAAATGAATTTATACTTATCTTTGATAAATAGACCTAGTTAGTGGTTCATACATCGAATAAAATGTATTATTATCAATTAAAAACTATGTTTAATTGTCGTTTTAATATTTCAAAACCAGAATTTTACATTCTAAAAAAAGTAGTAAATGAAGGGACTCCAAAATAGGTTTTGATAAAATTAGTATATAAATATTGTTAAAAAATTTCATTCATGGGTTTCAAAATCGATCATATTGCTTCTAATTTATTTATATTACTACATAAAACTGTGTTTTGGATTAAATTTTTTAATATAATTTTATTTCATTAATATTTAATTTTGATCTCCAATACGTTGTAATATTTTTAAAATCCTTCATTTCATTATTCACCAAAAAATGAACATCGTTTGAGAAATAAAAAAATCTTACTATGCTTAGGAAGACAAGATTAAATTTAAAAATGATGTGGTTTATGATTTTTTTTAATTTATATAATTATCATTTATATAAAATAATTTAAAATATATAATTCCTATTTATTTATAAATGACACTATTTATTTTATTATGATGGATAACATTTATATTTTTTGTTATCACTATTTCATTTTTTATTTACAGTTACATAATTATAATTCATAAAAAATATGTTTTTTGAATTAATTTATAATTATATATAACATATCTTCACAATACCTAATTGTGGAAATAGTTTTAGATTTAAATTATTTATGCTTTATAATAAAAAATTATATACCAATAAAAATATAAAATTTATAAAAACATTATTTAATCATTATAGAAATCTTATATTAATAATACACTATGCATAATAGGACACATAGTCTCCAACAATATTAGATAATATTATATAATGTTTTTCAATTAAAAAACTATTTACTAGTTATTCAAAAAAGGATATTTTTCAATTTATAAAATGTGTATAATAAATATAATAAAAACCATTTAAAACATGAGTGATATATAATGACTATTCAAAATCATGATATAGCATTATTTTATCCTAAAAATTAAATTTAACCATTTTAAATATTATTCAAAATTAATAATATATGGGACTACATTCGTTATTTCAAAACATTGTGATATTTTAAAAAAGTTTCATATTTTGTTTTCCATTATATTTTAATTATTTAATTAATATGATGAAATGAGAATTAAATGAAAAATTAATTCTTTGTTAAAATAATACTATGCATGTTAATATATATATATATTGTATGGAAATTAGAAGCAATATGGATTAATCATATTAGTAGTAATTATGAATATGAAGAAATCTGTTAAGTTGATTGATCCACATTAAATTATCAAAGGAAAAAAAGGTAATCTCCAACCTAGTGAATTACATATTTTGTATTTAAAATTTTTAAGAGAAAACTCATTTAACATGGAAAGTATAAAATAAAATTTAGTATTTGATATGTCAGTGTATTCAAGATGGATTTTGGTTATTAAAATTAATTTAGTTATTTAGAATTTTATCTTACGATCTAAAAAAAATTCTTTATGAAATTTATTCATTAGAAATATTGGTTGTTATGTTATAAAACATATTATTTATTATTTCGTTTTTTTGTTATAAATTACTATTTAAATTAGATGTTTCTTTCCATATAAATTACATCACTCATTGTTTAATTTACTCAATGATATAAAACTCACTATCTTAGGTAAGTCAATGACCCATATCATTAATATTTATTTATGCCATCTATTTATATTTTTATGAAATGTATTTGTGAATGAAATTAAAAATACATACATTTGAGTTATGTTTTACACATTATATATTTATATTACTTTTGATGTTAATATCATAAGAAAAAAATATATACATGATACATTTTCTCATGAACCACACCCTCCAAATATCTCCCCCTTAATATATCAATTCTGAAGGATGGGCAATGAACCCTAAATACAACTTTCAGAATTCCAAATGATGGAAGCTAACATTGATTGTATATCAATCACACACACGGGTGGTAGTACCCTCTATATTGGTTATCAATCAAATTAAGATATGAGAATAAAACACAACCATCACCAATAATAATGTAATTAGGAAATCAAAATATATTTATATCACAAACCAAATTTTGTACCCATAGAATCTAGCAGCAAACCTGGCCAGTGAAAAGTCCCAAAGGGCATTCCCAATCCCCACGGGCAGTCAAAAGTGCCCTGGTATTATAAAATGTGTATTGGAAATGATTTACCTGAGTTTATATAATTAAAACGAAAAATGAATCCAATAAAACGAATCTGGATTTTTCAAACCAAACAATCTTTTACAAAAAATCCAAACCGAATTACATAGTTTAAAACAACTCATCAATACTATAAAAATGGTAAAAAATAAAAATTAAATATCCCAAGAACCCTCATGGCAAGGGGAACCACCCTTAAGCCATCTTAATAATACTTCACCACCCAGGACCTGTTAGTAACCCAAACCATTGGCACTAAAAATTGTACCCAACCAGCGACAACAAAATTAACCAATTCTACGTACACCAAAGGTTATAAGTAGGGTTTATGTAGGTTGTGATCCAATTCCCAGTAGGATACCACCCCTATGATATAACATGTGATAAACATTATAATACTAAAATCTAGATGTTTTCTAGAAACGTGAAATGGTAGATACAATTTCTAAAAGATGCAACTTAAAATTTATAAATATTTTAAAGTGGAATATCATTAAGAATCAAAAATTTAAAAAATAAGTTCAACAATACTGAATTTTCTAGCCAACCATACCGTATGCTGATGTAAATCACAATGTAACTAATGAGTACATGCAATAGGAAATAATCCATAGGCACTAGCTCATTGTGGGTCCTAGGTACCTCGTATCTCAGTGAGATTAACCATCACAATTTCTATTCTCAAGCACGAGCCACTAGTAGGGAACAAACCCATAACATAGTGGCCTCCAAGCATCATCATTATTGTTTATTTAGTGTTGTAATAATCAAACATGCTACGTTAAACTGAGGCCAAACCCCACAGATTCATTAGCATACTATTACACGTCCACCAACCTAGATACCTGGGTTTCACTCTTGTGCTCAATCAAGTTAAACAAGACACGAAATATAATTTTCCAATGAAAATATCACTTCGAAACCAAAAATTCACAAAATATCCCACATGTTCATAAAAAAAGTCAAAAAATATACTTTTTCATCCAAATTGATTTTGAAATCAATCTCACAACAAAATAGCCCACAACACATTTTTCACATCTTTCAAAATAAAAAAAAATCCATTAAAATTTATATAAAATCATTTCCATGATTATGAACATCATATAACAGCCCAATTACATGTTACATAATACGTTTTTCATAAATAATGTCCATTTTCACATCACACTCACACAAAACAACCCGAAAACTTGTTTCACACCCACATCACAACATCAAAAATCACCTCGACAAATTAAAAAATTGTACCAAAACGTTTGAGATAAAAACATACCACTTTATATCTAAAAAACACATTTTATGAACATACTACCACCAAAACAGAACATAATAAACCATTTCACTCTTTGTGTAACTCATTATATAATTTACAATTTTCATAAATCCAACCCAAGGGGTATAACTATGTTTTTTCAACAGAACCCAATTCAAAATCCCAATTCAATGCCAAAATCACACCAATTAAAATCCAAATTAGAATTTTCAGCCCTAGAAATATTTATGAAACCACTCTCAAGGATTAAAAAATAACCTCGAATAATACCACAAAAGATGAACATGAAAAACATAGATTTTCCTAAAACGCATTCAAGTGACACTACATGGTTTCACACATAAAACCTATTAAAAGACTCTCTTTTAGACCCAAAAGTGCACGAACACCATCCGAAAAGAGAATTGGCATCGCAAAAATATTTATTACACCATTTTCATATGTTATAATACACACCCAAAGAATTCCCCAAGGGTTACACAGGAAAAACAGCCAATTCCATACTAAAATGAAACTATAAAATTAAATGATTAACCAAATCCATCATAAATAGTTTTTTCACAACACACAACATTTCCGAAACCTGAAAAATATTTATTTCAAGAAATATAACTAATCTATAAATGATTACACATGGAATCACCTACAGAAAGTGTGAAAACCCTCAAATATTTGTGTGAAACATCAACCGCATCACCGTTGCACCTCATGGAAGTGAAGAGATACCTAAACCCCCAATATCTCACCCATAAGATAGGATGTTAGACCCTAGGTATGAACAATAACTTCTATATATTTTAAAACTCAGGATATTGTGAACGAAACCCTAAGCAATGGGATGAAATCAAAGGGAGAAATACATACTTGTAGAAATCATGAGGAGATCGCCCTAAATCCACAAAAATATGAGTCTCCAAGTACCCAAAACAAGAATGGAGAATCTAAGGAGTCGTATTAGGTCCTGTGGGGACTAAAATAGATGAAAATTAATTAAAATTTAAGTAGTTATAAAAGAATCATTTTACCTCTTCAAATATGGTCGATTTGGAAATGATTATGAGTGATCTCCCTAATTCACAATACAAATGAGATCCAAAACTACAAATCTGATAAAGGTTGTGATCCAAGGGATAATATCTTCTAATTGGAGTTTCAATCATAGAAAAAAAATTAAACATTAAGGAGATATTAAAAAATTTTATAATGACATTTAAAGAAGAAAATTGGCTTACAAGAAGGCTCAGTACCTTAAATATAAACCCAAATACACCATGATTATGGTTTTATAAAGGCTAAAAATTGACATGGTGGTGTTAATAGGTCATCAGATTCCATTTATGAATTAGAATGGGTGAAAAATATTTAAAAATAAAGAAGTTATAAAAGAAACAATAATTTGTTTTTAAATGTGGAAATGGTCTTAGGGTTCGGCCCATATTTTCAAAACACACCATTTCCACCAAAATTCATAGGAAACCCCCAAAACAAATCATGAATGGAAAATAAATGAAAATTTCCTTCTAAAGAAGTCATGGATGTGAAAATTCTCCCCACCATAAAAATTTCTTCCCCCTAAAAGCCACAACAAGGCCAAAATCAAAAACCACACCCTACTAATAGATCATAAATATACTCCTTCATCAGGTTCGGTCCGCCCCCGAAATGCCAAAACACATCCAGTGATCAATTAAGGAAGGAATAATATCACAAACCCAAACATACATCAATTTCCTGAAATGATCAAGAGCATTCAAAAAATATCCCCAAAAGGAAACCCCTAATATACTATAGGAACAAAACTTGAGTAATCTACATAGAAGAACAAAAAACAATGAACAAGTTTACACTTTTCTTTAAATAAACTGTTGGGAACTCTCTAATCCCAACGTTTACCCCAGGAATATGTTTGTTGTTAGATAGCTACAAACTAGACATCCTACCACTAGGCCAAGACCAAGGAACAATCAATGTTACTATTATGGGGAGACACAAATGGCCTCCCCATCATAAAAGGGATCTTGAATTTTCCCAAGACAGATTCAGGGCACTAACAGGGGGAGGCCTGAACGAACTCCCAGGTTAAAGACATATACATCCATTAGACCTCTAAAAAACAACTTATATAAGACTCATAGCGGGTCCCCCACCATAATAACCAACCATATTAAACAACCAAAACATTCTACTATAGAAAGACCCCAAAATTTAAATTGTTGGGATGGCCGCACATTTAGTCCACATGGTTTTGGAAACTGTTCACTAACTGTGGGGATCCTTCTATGTAAATGGTTTTTTGTGGCATGGTCACTAATAAAAATGCCCAAACCATACTCTCATCATGTCTAGAAAAATATCAATCCTTTCGGTAAACACACAGTCGAAACCAGAGGGGGAAAGTATGGGCTCATGTTATAATATGGAAAAAGGTCCTCTAACCACTACCACCAAACGGGATCAAATAGAACTAGATGATGACATCGGAGGATCAATTTCTTCCTATAATTAATACTGAAGATAATAAATTCTACAAGGGTCTGAATGACCTTGGTAGTTACCCTAAATACGTTCCAGCATCTCTTAGAGACATATGGATGGATCTCAAATGATTGAAGCATCTTCAGCCTCATAGTTATTCTTTGGAAACCACATGAACCGATCTTCTTCTTCTAGAGATACAAACAACTACACTGAAATAACCAATAGGTTTACCAACAACTAACACATTCCAAAATCACATTACCCTAAACTATCATTTAATTGAAACACGGTTTTAGAATATGTACACAAATCACACATTATTTCTTCGGTTGAGAAACAACATAAATAAATGACGCATATAATCATCATCCTATGAAATAGAGGATTTTGATGTTTTTCCAATGGAGACATGCTCACAACCTAACAGAGACTCTCAGGAGATTGCACAAACTTCACCTTTATAGTAAAACAAGCACCTAACATCACAAGGAAACATCGAACGTGACCAGTGTGACTAGTAGATTCAATACATGGAACATGGCCTTATGCCAAGTCCCTAAAAAACAAACAAGTCCAGAAAGTGGCCACAATACCCTCTCAGGACCAGATTCCAAAAACTAGTGGTTTAAAAATAAATATTTATTCAAAAAACTATGACGAACCCAGAGGCCCTCTTAGACACCATCGAGACACTCATCCAAACTAAGAACCCCATACCAATTCCACCTTCAACGAACTAGGAAACTTAAGAAACTAAGTTCCCTTTCAACCTTACACGACCACTCTCCCACAACATGAGGATCCAAAAATAAATGAATGGAATGGTTGTAGACTCTATACGAAATTATCGATAAAATTTTCCATATATTGATCAGCTCGTGGATTTTACAAAGGAAAAAAATCTAGGTTTCACTTCAGTTGTGCATTAACCATTAATGGGGGCGTACTATTTCCAATGATAGAACCCAATAAACAAATCAAGCTGGTTCATTTGTCCAAACATTCCAAAAACAAGATCCAAACACATTAAGGGAACTCCTTTAATGATTTCCATAAACATATATCAAATGATACTACTAACATGTCCTTATACCCATCTTACTTACCAAACACAAACCCAACACACGATTCGAATAGGAGAGGTACATGGACTCCAAATAGCCCACAACATAAAAATTTTCTAAAAACACATATTATACATCATCCCAAACCATCCATCATGACATCATGTTTTTATTTAAAAAAAATTCAATGAAGTAAATGGTTGAACATTTTGCATATCCACCAGTGGTACCCCATGGGCATTTCACTTTCTTGTTTTTATGCCACATCGAGCACCCTCCTCATATCAGCCTTGAGACTCATCCAGTCAGTCCATAAACTATCCATAATCACATATAACCCCATGAATGTGGTCTCTCATGGGAATAATGTAGCATCCCATGATTTCATTATACGTTATCTCTTCAAAATAATTCAATAACTTACGCAACACCGAGTTCGAGCATACCACGACATACCAAACAAGCCGTTCAAAAATCAGTTATGAATAGTATGAACTAATTTTTTAATTTTATAAACTCCCTAAATTTTTTGAATCCATATAATTTGTTCATTAGACATAATATAAGAACATATTCATTTTTTGCAGATAAAAGAAGTATTTTTCAAAAAATGCAATTTTACCGCCTTTTAATGGAGAACCTTTTTTAAACCATTATTTAACACTTTTATATATTCAATTTAATTAATTTAAATTATTTTTTTGTGTCGGGAGAGAAAAATTTAGTTTGGTTAAAATTTTTCTACTCTTCTGATAACTTTCATATTTTTATGAATAGTGAAAATACTAAATTTTAATTAAAAATGTCTTTTTATGGAAATAATTTATAATGTAAAATAATAACTTTGAGTGGTTTTAATCTATAATTAGATTAGTTTTTTATCATTTATTATAATTTAGTTCATTGGATGTAATTTCATATTTAAACAGAACATAAACAATTGTCAATCTTTGGATAGTAATTATTTCTTAAAAACACGCTTTTTGTTTGGACAATGGGAATTAATTTTAAATTAACTTATGCCGCTTCTGTGTTATGAATTTGGAAAAATGGATTCCATATTTGGAATCAGGTGGTCTAAATTTTTTACATAGGTAAATTTTATTTTTAGACGTTATGAATATTTACATAAGTATATTTTTTATTTACCATTGTTAAAGGATGAATCTGGTTAATAAGGGGAAACAAATATAATTATAATGATATTAAATTGACATAACATGTGAATTATTCCTATTATATGATGGATATCTGATCATGGGAATCTTTTAAACGATTTTGGGACCCCATGCGACCACTTCAGAGTGATGATTACATTTTATATTAAATAATGTAAAATAAAGACAAAAACAAAAAATGCACATATTTTTAGTAAAACAATTTTTATAAGAGGTTATTTAAATTATTTATTCCACTATAAATTTTAATTATAAAACTAAAAATATTTCCTACTTCATGATATTTTATTTAATATTATTATATATAAAATGAATGAATTTATTTATGACACAATAATGATGCACTATTTTCTTTATTAATGAATGAATCAAGTAAATGGTATTATAAATATTAAAATATGAATAATTACAATATTTTTATGAAATACACGAATTTTATAGTGTTATATGACATGTTAGGGTTGATTTAATGTTTTTTTTGAACTAATAAAGTTGTAATTACTTTCAAAAAAACCAAATACTAAATGGGGTCAAAATTGACATAAATGAGTATTTAAAACAAATATTATATTATTAAATTATATAATTGTCTTAAAAATATAAGGTTATCCAATAAAAATTATATAATTATAGATATATTATTAATGTACCTCTTGATATTCTCTTGGAATTTTATTGTATGTTTATTAAGCAGTTTTAATAATAATACAAGAATACATTGTAAAAGTTTAACTATTTAACTAAGAGTTAAATCTAAAAGATAAGGTTAACATTGTGACCCAAACCTGTCTAAAAAATATTGGTTGAGCTTTTTTCTACCTATACCAATCTTATCCTCAAAATAAATTATTTTTGGGCCATTAGAACCCGAAAAATAATTTAATATAAAATAATATTTCAATCTTTTCCTAAGGTGCCCCTCACCTCTTTTATAAAAGGGCACTTCCCCATCTCTCAAAATCACACCTCCAAAGCCATTTGGATCCACCATCTCCTGCCCAAATATCCTCCCAACTTCTCACAATTAAACCTAGATTTCTTAATTGGATAATAAATCCAACATAAGGATCCATTTTGATCAACTCAAACGGAAAATACTGGAAGAAGAGTTAATAATTTCACAACCCTCTTTCAAATTTTATTCTTATTCCACATCCTCTTTCTTTGTGGTTTCCATACCAAAATAATAACTCCAGTACCTCCTACATACATTCATGTTATTATAAATATGGTACAAACATATTAATTATTCTACCCATCCTATAAACGACAAAGCCACCGTCTGTACGTACGTAAGGCTTAACGTCTCCACATCGTGGTGTAGTTTGTTATTAAAACACTTCATTGTTGGGATGGGTATAATAATGATTATAAATGATATAAATAATAAATATAACATGTTAATGATTCTTTATATATGATATACCATCCAATTATATATGATTTCACCATCAAAATAATGATATTATCGCTCGTGCGTATGTACGGATTGACGTTTCCAGGAATGTGATGAGATTCATTCCCCATTGTAATCATTAAAGAGTAATTTAAATTTCATAATTAAAAATAATATTTATGAAAATAATATCATTCTGGATATGAATCCAATACATCCATTACATAACAAACATGGCTTATGTATGTATTCATATAAAGTAAAACAGATCAGTTAACACCCGAAACGTTGATACAACTAATATATTATTACCAAAGAAATATTAGAAGATCATATATGAGATCATATTTATTAATATGATTCTTGTGTAATTTAATTACAACTATTTAACTATTATATAGGAGGTTAACATACCATTGTCCAAGGAAAAGTACAAGGTAAGGGTTAATTTCACAATTTCATTATTATCCAAGGTAGTTTTTACATAAGTATATACACATACCTAAATATTAACCATGACTATTGTTCCTAAAAGAGTTTTCAAAATTATTTTTGTAAGGGTTTTTTTTAATAAAACATCATTTTAAATGTCTGAAATAATTATTATTCTAAACCATTTTAATTAATATCCATGTTTTCAAAATAGTTTTAAGGATTTATTTATATCTACATGAATGATTTAGAATTTTAATTCCTTTCCAATGTTTCAATGTGGTGTGGGATCCTTTGATTAAAAACTATCTTTTAAATGACTTCCTTTAAAAATTATGTGTCTTTTAAATGATTTCATGAAAAAGGGATATTTACCTCAATGATTTTTATTGATTATTTTCACCTATGTCAACATCCTTTATGGGATATTATTCTTTATCGAGGTTGAATTATTAGGATACAAATATTTCATATTATATTGAAGGTTTTGTGATATGTTTGACTGTGGATGTGTTATTTTTAAAGGATTCATGGTTAATGGATAATGTATTAAAATTTTCTATGCTAGTTTAAATAAAAATGTTTATATTATGTTTAAATATTTTTATATGAGGAATGCATTGGACTTAGTAATTTATTGGTGGAGCCCGTTATTGCTCCTAGATGAATCTGTCGGTCTCATGTGACAAACTAGTGTCTTGGAATGAGGCCTTGAAAAAATATTATTTGTAGTCTTGGAACAAGGCCTTCATTAAGTGGTTATAAAGTTTGTAATTATGAATTCGATCATTATAAAAGTGGATATTGATATTGAATGTGATTATTCAACTTGTAGAATATCCATGTGAATATGTAAATGGAATTATATGATTTATATTGGCCATATGATGCAGAATTTTTATTTTAGAAGGCTTGTGTTTTAGTCTTATACATTTCCTTATATGTTTCTATTTATTTATGAAAGTTTCCACTATATTGTTATCCATATTTAGAATTTGTGATCACCCCTTTCTATGTTTTATTTGTCCCAGGATGCATAGATGTATATTATAGATTACAAGCAAGGATATTCTAAAGGATATGAATTTGATAAATGGAGGCAATGTGGTTGTTGTTTTTCATTTTGTAATGTTATGTAAAACTTATGAATGTATCTAGTACATCCAAGGCTACTAAACTGATCCATATTTCTGGACCTGATTCCTTTTATCATGACAATGTATTAAAATAATGAACTGACTCTAGGTAACTGTTGTCAGGGCGTTACAGTTGGTACCTGTGGAAGTTTAGTACATACCATGGAAACTATATTTAGAAAATATCTTATTATAGATCATTACCCTAACATAGAAATTTAGGGTTAGTATAGAATAACATCCTAGAATTTTGGTAATGTAGATATTTTTTGTATTTTCCAAGCAATATATCTCTGTCAGGAAACAAGAAGGAAGAGGATGATCTGGAAAAAATGTAACTAAGAGTGAAAACTCTGACAAGGAGTTTTGGTCTTGACTCGGGGTATCCTGGTACATGACAACGGGCCTTGCTGCACTCTTGGTTACGACACTACCAGCAGATATACTTAAGATAATTCTCATTTTCATTACAATCCATTATTAAGGATTTAGGACTAAATGATAACTCATTGGAAATATTTTATAATTATAGAATATATACATAATCTAAAAAATTTACATTAGGTATTTTACAAGTTTGGAATTATGCATTGTGATTCATAAACAAAGCTAGTGTATTCCATTGTATAGAAATGGCGCATAGTAGAAGTAATGGGAATTCCAGGAATACGTATGATCGAAAGATTAAGAAGGATCATATATTTCATGGTATTAAGACAACATTTAAAAAGAAAACAGTCTCCCATGTATTCTTATCATATGAAGGAATAGTATCATGTGATAAAATAATAATTGAAAAAATTTCAGAGTCCTGTGGATTTTACCGGAAGTAAGAGAAGAAAACAATGAAAGAGAGAAATATAGATAAAGAAAAGTTGGGAAAGAATGATTTTCTTATATATGATAACTGTGTAAATAATAAGCAATGTAAATGATTTAAGGTAATAGGAGTTTGTTATAAGTCTTGAGAAAAAGGACACCATGTACATTATTGGAAGGGTAAGAAAAAAATTTCAATTGTACAGTGCTTTATCTAAATGGATTGGAGAAACTATGCAAATCAATGTACAAATCATCAGAGTATACACCAAAGGCTGCTATTTGATAATAATAAAGTTATGATACTACCAAAGATGATGATGAATGATCGGTGTTCTTATAATTTTTTTAATGTATTGTGTCATTTTATTATTTTATTAATAATGTACATGTTATTAGAATTATAGAGTATATAAGGATTGTACTGCACTACTATTTCATTAAGGATTTGAGATTTTTAGGAACTAAGAACAGTGAATCAATAGTAGGTTATTTTTTTGGAAAATATATAGTTCATAGAATGATAAACCATGATATACATATGATACTAAGGTAATGATATTGGAATAATATATGATTGATTTGGAAAAATTATATTGGATATTTTGGATTACTTTTAACCTGATTAATGATTTGTATATTCCAGTATTGTTGGAGTTTACATCATTTTTGGATACAAGGAGTATATACAGTATTATATAAAGAATAAGGGAGAATGTCTATAATTAATAAGGTTTTATCGTAATTTGGGGTGTTACAGTGCTTTAAAAGAATACATGATGAATGTATTCACATGATATTACTTGGCAGAAAGGATCTTCATTGTGGTTATATTTCTTATAAATTTTGGACTGTGAGTTTGGAAAGAAGTATTTTGGATAAGTATAAAGGTTGGAATCGATTAATTTTATCATTGGATAATATTGTTATGGTTAAATCATTTCTTGAGATTATTTTTGGAATGTCATAAAAAGGCCAACCTGGAGGTCGGGCAACAAACTGTCATGTCTAGTAAGGCCGCGAGACATGAACCCGAAACCAAAGAGCGACATGGCTACATCACCTACCACTGGCCAACATGATGTCATCGTTTGTATAATGTAGTTTTTTAAATGGTCTGAAAAATAATTTATAAATCCATTTTTTTGGAACCCTATATTAATATGATAAATATAATAATTTTGAATTCTATTATCTTTTGGAGTGAAAGAAGATTTTGTGGCATAAATTAGTTTAAGGATGAAACTCTACATGTCAAATATATATATATATATATATATATATTCTCTTTTTCTATAAATAAATTAATTCTTATAATT
The DNA here is from genome assembly GCA_963277665.1 of Viscum album. NCBI lineage: Eukaryota > Viridiplantae > Streptophyta > Magnoliopsida > Santalales > Viscaceae > Viscum > Viscum album. The sequence continues at coordinate 1,387,570,130 of OY728122.1, forward strand.
TTGGTAAGGGATCTTAAAAAAAATGTGTAACCCTAATACCATATGTTTTGTTGAACTGGTGTAATTTTACATCATCTTAGATTGATGGCCTTGAGGCACAAAATTTTATACTAATTGTGATTGATGACCTCAATAAATATGGATATATATTTACATTTTCCCTCCAATTATGTGTCTCTAATTTCCACCAATGTTCTCTTAATCAAGATCATAATTTGTTGGTGACTTTTTCATTTCTCTTTCCCTCTAATTGAGACTAAATCTTGATAACCCAATGTCCGATGTGGATTTCCGAAAAAGGTAATTTTCAATTTATAACAATTTATTTTTCAATAAAAATTTCAAATTGTGAGGATGAAATTTATTGAATTATGAGATAATGTAACACTCCAAGATTTCATATTATGTTATATCTTCAAATTAATTCAATAACATGCATTACACACAACACCGAGTTCGAGCACACAATGACTTACCAAACTAGTTGTTGAAAAAGAGGTCAAGAATATTATTAACTAAATTTTGAATTTTATATACTCCATATAATTTTAGAATCCATGTTATGTGTTTCTTAGACATAATATAAGAACAAATTCATTTTTTTCTGATAAAATAAGTATCTTTCAAAAATTTCAATTTTACCACCTTCTAATGATAAACATTTTTTAAACAAATATTTCATACTTTTTTATTTTAAATTTATTGAAATTAAATTAATCTTTAGAGTCGGTTCATTAAAATTTAGTTTGTTTATATTTTTGTACTTTTCGGATAACTTTCATATTTTGATGAATAGTGAAAAATAATAAATTTTAATTAAAAACAAATTTTTTAATAAAAATATTATGTAGTGTTAAATTATTCATATTAGTGGATTTAAAGTATCATTAGATTATATTTTTATCATTTAATATAATTCAGGTCACTGGACATAATTTCACATTTAAACCGGTCCTAAACAAGGGTCAAACATTTGATAGTTATTAATTCTTAAAACCACGCTTTTTTGTTTTGACAACGGAAATTAATTTAAAATTAATTTCTGCCACTTCTGTATTTCGAATTTTTAAAAATGGATTCCATATTTGGATTATAGAGGTCCAAATTTTGTACATATATAACTTTTAATTTTATATGTTATGAATATTTACTTTAGTAAATATTTTATTTACCATGATTAAAGGGTAAATCTGGTAAAAAATTGTAAAAAAATATTATTATAATGATATTAAATTACCCTAACATGTGTCTTATTCCTATTTTATGATCCATAATCGACCATGGAAATCCTTAGGTCGATTTGTGGACCCACTGGAGCCACTTGAGAGTGGTAATGACACTTTATATTAAATAATCTAAAGTAAAGACAAAAATAACAAAAAACAGATAACTTTTAGTAAAAAAATGTATATGAGGTTATATAATTGATTTATTCTACTATAAATATTAATTATAAATATAAAAATATTTAATAAATCATGATATTTTATTTAAAAGTTTTATACATAAAATAAATACATTTATATATGACACAATAATGATGCCGTATTTTCCTTATTAATGAATGAATCAAATAAATGGTATTATAAATATTAAAATAAAAATAATTTCAAGTTTTTATGGCATCCACGAATTTTATAAGTGAATATGACATGATAGGGTTGATTCAATGTATTTGTTTCGAAGTAAAAAATTTGTGATGACTCTCACAAAGAACAAATACTAAATTGTGTCAAACATTAATATAAATGAGTTTTTAAAACAAATATTATATTATTAAATTATTTAATAGTATTAAAAATATAAGGTTCATAAAAACATTTATAATTATAGGTATATCATTAATGAAAAATTTTAGGTTATCTTGGAATTTTATAGTCTATTTATTAACCAATTATTATAATAAAACAAGAATACAAGGTAAAAGTTAAACTATTTAACTAAGAGTTAAATCTAAAAGATAAGATTAATATAGTGACCAAATCCTTACTAAAACATATTGGATGAGATGTCTTCAACCCATACCCACCATTTCCTCTAAATAAATCCTAATAAATCCTTTAAAAACCGAAAATGAGTTTATTATAGAATAATATTTCAATCATTTCCTAAGGTTCCCCTCACCTCTCTTATAAAAGGGAACTTCCCCTTCTCTCAAAATCACATCTCCAAAACCATTTGGATCAGAAACCCCTACCCAAATACCCTCCCAATTTTCCCCACATCAACGTCGAGGACTTTTTAGATACTAAATCCAACATATGAAGCCCTTTTGATCAAATAAAAAGGGAACAACTGAAGAAGAGGTAATCATTTCACCACCATCTTTCATGTTCTTTTCTTCTTCCACTTCCTCTTTCGTTGTTTTTTCCAAACCAAAATAATAACTCCAATACCTCCTACATATTTTGATGTTATCATAAATATGGTAAAACCATATTAATTATTCTATCCATCCGATAAAAGAAAAAGTCATCATACATGCGTATGTATGGCTTACCGTCCCCACACCGTGGTGTATTTTGTTATTAAAACACATCATTATTAGGATTGGTATAATAATTTTTATAACTGATGTAAATAATAAATATATAATGTTAATGATTCTGAATATATGATATACCATCAAATTATAAATGATTTCCCCACCAAAAGAATGATATTTTCGGTCGTTCATACGTACGGATTACCATCTCAACAAACGAGATGAGATTCATTCCCCATCGTAATAATTCAATAATAAATTTCTTTTTATGATTAATAATAATTTTTATGAACTTTATATCATTCTGGACATTAATAAACTATATTCTATCCATAAAAAACATGGCTTATGTAATGGAGAATATAATGGAAAATAGATCAGTTAGCACCCAAAACGTTGATACTACTAAAATATTAATAAATAAATAAAATATTCGAAGATCATATATGATATCATATTTATATATAATATTCTTGTATAATTTAATAAAAAATATTTAACAATTATATAAGAGGTTAATGTACCCTCAAACAAAGAGAAGTATAAGGTATGTGTTAATTTCACAATCTTATTATTATCTCAGGTGGTTTTTACGTAAGTATGTATTGTGACATATTTTTTATACATGTCCATGTTTCATAAAAGTGTTTTAAAATTTATTCTTTTTAAGGGAAATTATTAGTAAAACAATATTTTAAATTTTTTAATGATGTATTCTTCTAAACCATTATCATTAATGTCCATGTTTTAAAAATTGTTTTTAGGATTTATTTATATGGACATGATTGTATTAAAATGTTAATTTCGTTTAAAAGATTCAAATTGCTATGGGACCCTTGTATTAAAAACAATCATTTAAATTACATCCTTTATAAATTATGTCAGTTTTAAGTGATTTTCTGAAAAATGGATATTTCTCTCAATGATTTTTACTAATCATTTTCCACTATGTCAAAATCCTTTTTGGAATATTATTCACGATCAAGGTTGATTTATTATGATATAAATCATCCTTATTTTATTGAAGAATTTATGAAATGTTTTACTGTGGATGTGTTATTTTTTATACCATTCATGTTTTATGGATAATGTATTGACATTTCGTAAGCTATTTTTAATACAAATGTTTATATTATGTTTAATAATTCTCATATGAAGAATGAATTGGACTTCTTATGTGATGGGTGGAGTCCTCTATATATCCTCGATGCATCGGTAGGTCTCATGAGACAAACTAGTGTCTTGGCCCAAGGCCTTGAAAAATATTAAGTGTTCTCTTTGTACAAGGCCTTGACTATGTGGTTATGCAGTCTGGCATTATGCATTCCATCATTATGAATGTGAATATTTATATTGAATGTTATTATTAATCTAGTATAATATCTATGTGAATAATTAAACAGAATTATTTGATTTATATTGTCCATATTTTGTAAATGTTTATGTTTAAAATCCTTATGTTTTAGTCATATACATTGCCTTAAATGTTTATGTTTATTTATGAGTGTTTATGCTATATTGTTATCCTTACTGATAATTTGAGCTCAACCCTTTCTATGTTTTAATTGTAACAAGATGCCAAGAAGTATATTATGACTTACCTGTAGGGATCTTATATCGGATATTAATGTGATCAATGGAGACAATGATGTTGTTGTTTTTCATTTTGTAATTTAATGTAAAACTTATCAATGTTTATAGTACATCATAGGCTAGTAAACTGATCAGTCTTACAGGACATGATTCCTTTTATCATACCAATGTATTAATATAATTCACCGACACTTGGTAACTGGGGTTGGGGAATTACAAATACAAAAGGATAACACAAAAAATTATTCCACTTTTCAAAACCAAAACGGTCAACCAAAACATTATTTTTTCTCAAAACCGATAACCACCAGATCAAAATCCCAATACACATCTTAAAAAAATTTCACGAAGACACAACCATTTAGATAAGAACTAAATTTCAAGTTATTCACATCAATTTCAAAACATCTCAACCCATTAAAACACCGTTTTATTTTTTAGAAAACTCTATTTGATGCACTTTTTCAAAACCAACTTTAATATATTCCATTCATTCCAAATAGGTGTAAGCACACCATTTTCAATTTCCAAACAATTATGAAAATTTAGTTCCACCATTTCATAAATCAAACCATTCCCTCTTTATTTGAAAATCAATTCACAAAAATTTTACACTTCTTATAACCATGTCACTTCAAATCCAATGTTCCAAGATTTCAAAACTACTGAACATAAGAGAGAGCGAGAGGAAACTAGTTTCAATGTGTTACATGGAAATATGGTTGGTCTCCATATCCCAATCACTTCACAATCAAAGAGAGTGTTTTAGGGAATATACATGGCCCCACAAGGATTTCTAGGCCCTGCGAGCTCACTGAGACCATTAACCCATCTCTCTTTTCATTTCCCCTAATCCTCATCAATCCTTGTAAACCAATGGACTTAGATAAATCTCAACAACCCATGGAATCATGAATCCAATCATTAGGTTTGGTAATCAGGAACACTACCCAAAATTGGAAAACTAGGTTCCGACAGTCCTAACTCCATGTTATCCTGTCTCTTCCCCAAATAACATGACCAAAATAGTTAACCTGAACCTTCTCTGATACAGTTTTTTACGAACCAAATTTGCTCACTAATGAAATCGGCACCTAACCCAGAATGTGACAAGTCTCAAAGAGAAATATCGATCCCCACAAGCTGGCACAGGTTCCCAGGTATGTTAAAATGAGAACTAGCAATGATTTACCCAAATCTATAGTCTTAAAATAACAAATGAATCTAATAAAACGAATCTAGATTTTTCAATCCAAACTATCTTTCACAAAAATACCGATCTGAATTACAAAGCTTAAAACAATTCACCAAAACTATAACAAAGGTAAAAAACAAAATTAAATATCCTAAGAACTATCATGTCAAGGGGCACCTCCCTCGAGCCACCTCCACAATACTTCACCACCAATTACCTGCTAGAAACCCGAACCATTGGCACTAAAAACTGTACCCATCCTGCGACAACAAAAATAACCAAGTCTAGTTACACCCAAGTGTGTAAGTAGGGTTTGAACTAATTATTAGTAGGATACCACCACTAAGAGATTCCATGTGATAATAATTCAATGATGAAAGTCTTGCAAGTTGACATAAACATGAAATGCTAGTTACAATTTCTAAAAGATGAAACTTCAAAATTAAAACAGTTTTCAAGTGAGATGTCACTAAAAATCCACACTTTTACAAATAATTTCAAAAATACTGAATTTTCCAGCCAAATATACTGTATGATGAGGATAAGAAAAAAAAATAACTATTGGGCAGAATCAATATGAAATAACCCGAAGGAACTAGCTCGTTGTGGTTGTCAGGTACCTCGTATCTCAGTGAGAGCAACAGTCACAATATCGGTTATCATTCATGAGCCACTAGTAGAGAACATACCCATAACCAAGTGGATCCTAATCATCATCATCATAGTTTTTTTACTGTTTTAAGGGTCACTCCTTCTAGGTGAAAATGAATCCAAACCCCACGGATTCACTAGAAAACTAGTACACGTCCACCCACCTAGATACATGGGATTCCCTCTTGTGCTCAAACAAGTTCAACAAGACAAAAAATATAATTTGCACATGCAAATATCACTTCCACGTCAAATATTCCCCATAGTGGCCACATGTACATCACAAAAGTCACAAAATCCACTTTTTCATTCAAATTATTTTTGAACTCAAACTCACACCAAAATAGCCTACAACGCATTTTGCACATATTTCATAAGTAAAAAATCCTTTAAAAATTTTATAAAATCTTTTCTAAAATGATAAAAATCACATAATAGCCCACTAACATGTTACATAATATTATTTTCATAAACAGAGTCCATTTTTTACATCACACTAACACAAAATAGCCCGAAAACATGTTTCATACCCACATTACAATTTCATAAATCACCTCGACTAATTAAAAAATATCACTAAAACGTTTGACAAAAAAATTGACCACTATATATTTAAAAAACTCATTATAAGAACATAATACCACCAAAACAGCACATAAGAAACCATAGAACACTTTGTGCAACTCATTAAATCAATTAAAATATTTATAAAACCAACCCAAGGGGTATAACTATGTTTTTCCCACAAAACCCAATTCCAAATCCTCTTTCAAAGACAAAATCACACCAATACTAATCCAAATTATAATTAAAATCCCTAGAAATATTTATTTAACCACTATCTTGTATTATAAAATCGCCTCAAATAATACCACAAAAGATGTACATGAAACACACACATTTTCATGAAACACTTTCAAGAGGCATTACATGGCTTCACACATAAAACTGATTAAAAGGCCATCCGTTAAACCCAAAATCACACCAAGACCCTACGAAAGTAGAATCAGCAACCAAATAAGATTTATTACTCCAATTAAATATGTTATAAAACACATCCAAATAATACCCCAAAAGGTACCCATGAAAAACACCCAATTTCAAACTAAAATGCAACAATAAAATTAAATTCTTTTCCAAATCCATCATAAATAGTTATCTGACAACACACATCATATGAATATCATGAAAAATAAGTAATTCAAGAAAACTAACTCATCTAGAAATGATCACACTTGGAATCACCGGCTGAAAGTGTCAAAACATTCAAATATTTCTGTGAAACATCAACTGCACCACTGACACAGCTCGAGGTAGTGATTTGAAACCATAAACATTGATATTTCGTGAAAAAGAGTGGAATTTTGACCATAGTCATGGTACCTAACTTATGGACATTTTAGAACTCATGAATGTGTTAAAGAAACCCAAAGGAAAGAGAAGAAATCAAATATAGAAGTACTTACTAGTAGAAACTTGAAGAGATCGCCCTAACTCCACCAAAATATGAATCTTCAAGTAAAAAAACTAGTACAGAGGCTCAATGGGGACATATTAAGTCATGTGGGGACTGAAATGGGGAATACTAAAGAATATTTAATCAGTTATGAATGAATCATTTTACCTCTTCAAATCTAGTCAATTTGAGAAAGATTAAGAAAGATCTCTCTAATTCGTTGTTCAGATGAGCTCCAAAAATTAGAACCCGATAATGGGGGTGATCCAAGGAATCTTGGATTTGCGAGGGATGTGGAATAATCGAATAAAATAAAAAATGATTGATGTATAAAAATATTAAAAATCATTTAAAGCATAAAATTGCCCTATGGGCATGCCCAATAACATTAATAAAAACCAAAATACACCAAGATTATGGATTTCTAAAGGCTCAAAATTGACATGGTGGTGTTAATAGGTTAGGGGAAGTAATTTATGAATTTTAATGGTTGTAAAAGGTTAAAAAAATTGATGATACATAAAAGAAACAAAAATTGGGTTTTAAATCAAGAAATGAGCTCACGGTTTGGCCAAAATTTTCAATACCCACCACTTCCACAAAAATTTATAGGAAACCCCCAAAACAAATAATGAATGGAAATTAAATGAAAAATTCCTTATTAATATGTCATGGACGTGACAATTTAATTTCATACATTAACTAAATATAAAACATCATTTTCCAAATGAAATACTCGTTAGGGACCTGAAACTAAAGCGACAATAAAAAACGACTCAACAATTAACCTAATTATTTATTTTCATGATAAAAAAATTAGTTCCAGCTAACCAAAAATACTATTTATATATAAATAGTTATAATAACATGTATACTAAATAGGATCCACCATAGAATGATTTCTGGAAAATATGAATGAATCTTATGAAATCTCTTTGAATGAAAAAAATAAAACAATCTCAACACCAAAATAGGTGTATTATTCTATTACCATCACAACTGTGGAAATGTCACTAAATAACATGTAGAATTAAACCAGTAAATAATAATTGTTAAATTAAAATGAATTTATAATGATTATGATTCTACATAAATTTTCACTCTTGTTCCCGAACATCAATATCCTTTTATAATCCAATCATAAGACATCTAACGCCATTATCAATAGTATCATATGTGTTTTTTCATTGTATATTTTCAATAATATCATAAAAAATATATCCCAAGAGACACCATGTGTATGTTTTTAAGATACTAAGACTTGTATTAATAAATTATTCCTCAAACCATCAAAATCTATGGGCATACACTATTTGAATCATGGACCAATATCATACAAATTAATGTATAAACTATAAATTAAGTGTTCACCACCTAAATATACATTTTGTGTAATCCATGAGCTATTATACCCCTAGTAGGGAAAACCATATGACATAAGTCATTAAACAGCATAATAAACAAACTAATTTATACATTGAGTGATAATATAGGAGATGGATAAGTTAGCTATTTTTTCCATTTCCATCATAAATAATTGAGAAAACCCCCAATATAACATTTCGGTGTTAGTAAACTTAGAAAAAGTGGGTGGAATAAATTATAAAACAATAAAATATACAATAATATCATTCATCAACATAATATTTGATTGAACATAAACTTATAATCTTGTGTCTATATCATCACACTAGACCCCCAATTTCTAATTTTAAAGACTAAATATCAAAATATCAAATGAGAATAACTATTATAAATATTTAATTAATTGTAAATTTTTTTATCCATATTAATATTTCACCAATTTTCAATTGTAATATTCTTAATCCAATTACTAACATGGCTAAAAATTCTCTTACATATATTCTCAACTATGTCCTAATTATTTTTGAACACCATAGGCCAGCCCATTCATTTATTATTTCTTTTTTTATGTATTAATAATCAAGGTACCCTATGAATTAGCATTATCAGAACCCATAATGAATTCACTTTCACTATATAGAATCTATTGACACTCATGGTTAGTAACAGATATATAATTCTTCATATGGAAAACAAGAATGTACCAGGATTGAAAAAAATAATGAATCATGACCGATTAATTTTAAATCTTTGAGAAACCCTTTCACTGAGTTAGTCCCAACTACCCGATTATCACACAACATTACACAAAATAAAATTTATCCCACCATCATCAACAACAACCATCATTGTTTCCCGAGATCCAAGCCCATTTTTCATCTAAAAATATTTTAATCTACACATCCCACGAATACCATTACATTCCCCATAAAGGTTCCTAAAACAATTCAATAACAATGACAATGTTTCTAAATACCTACTACACATATAAATTTTAAACAGTCTTTTCCATAGATAGAATGGGGAACTTTGTCAACAGAATTAATGCATTCATGAATCCCATATTAATAAAGGTGTTCATTCATTCATAATCTACTATTTAAGAACAAAAAACCATTTTTAATTACATATTAAATTAATTATTTCATTTAGATATATTTATCAATAAATGAAAACCATGTGGATATCAACAACCATAGCTAACCAGAATCATTTTTTACATTATTAATTCAAATTATTAAAATGTGGAAGATATGAATTCAAACTATTTATGAATTTTTAACTAATTATAAATATATTGATTTATATTATTATAGTATTATTTAATTAACTATGCTAAAAATAAATAAAAAAATTGGAAGAAAAATATAAAACTACAATAGATTACTTCAGGTTGAAGTGTAAAATCATTAAACATTAGTATTTGAAAAAACTAAAATTGAATTAATTATCTAGTATAAAGAAAATGTTTGTTTAATAAATAATATTTATTTTCAATTAATTACCTAAAAAATTGTAAAACATCGCATCCAATGAATAAAATCAGATAACACTAAAGTATGCGACAATAGTTTTGGTTAATATAATTTCAGATTTAAATATTCTTAATCTAATAATCTATGGAATGTGATTTATTCTGTTGAAAAGGGTAAATAATTTCAATTAATAATTCTTTTTTCATTTTTATAATTTTCCAAATTTTGATTAATTGTTTTGCATTCAATTCCTTTTAAAAGTGTTATATTGTTATGGTAAATCACACCAATTTATATATGGTTATAAATAATGTTGAATTTTAACATTTAAATAATTAAAATGATAATTAACATAACCCTAACATGATTATAATCAAACCATTCTCTATTATATAATAAAAAATTGAGGAACAACCATTTTTATAGAAAACCATGCAAAATACAATAGGAAACTCCACTATAACCTAATTTAAACTACAGAAATCAAAATTTATATGAATCCTAAACCAAAAATATGTAATTCTTCCAAACAAATATTTATATATGGGAATAATAATTGGGTAATGATAAAGTTGGAATAGAGAGCTGATTAATTTGAAACTAAGTGGCTTAGGTAGGGAACCAAATAGTCAGCACCAAACCCAAACTCTAATCGATCAAATACAAAATATACATAATATGGTTCAATCCTTAAAGAGTCTATAAAAGGGACATCACCAGGATGATCTCTATGTTTTTTAGACCAAAAAATTTACAATAACCCTTTTCTAAACACCAAAACTCCTCTAATGACTCTCATGAAATCTCGATGTCTTGGGAAAACACGCAGGATAAGACATTATAAATATAGGACATTACATTTGATTCGTAAGAGTAAATTACCATAGTAATTATTTTAAAAAACCTAGAATAAAGGTAATTGTGGTCCTAAAAACCAACACATGCCATACCTCACAATGATCTCACTTCAATGAAAACACATCCCACACAAAAAACATGTCGAATTATTTTATAAACATTCAATTCCACCAAAAAGTAAGAGGAAAATATATGAATCACATCACAGGTTAAAAACATATAGAATCAATAAAAGGGTTAAAAATAAGGCATCAGAAAAACATAGGTTACTATGTGTTTGTATATGACTCCTACGCTGAAAATCAGTATTCCATATAATTTTGATGTCGCAGGACTTGGAAAAAGGTAAAACACACCTTTTAAAAAAACTCTCCTAATATTACTAAATATTCATAGTTCATTTATCAAAGGACACCCAATGTAAACCATATAATTCACTTCAATAGATTATGTGTTAATCATCATAATGATATTAAAAAACCTATTATAAGTTGAAGTCATCAAGAAATATACTCTTCTATTGGGGTAGTGTTAATAGATTTACAACGAATCTCCACCATGATAACAACATAAATGGCCCACCAACACATAGATAATTATTACTCCCATGATAAAACGGATGATTCCTCTAACAATAAGTAACCATCAAGAACACATTATTTGTTGTATCTAACTCAAGAGGCCCCATATAATAATTAAAATATGAATTATAACTATAATGAAACACCATGATTATCACCCAAATCACCTATACACTATATATCATACTATTTAATAATTCCATTCAAAGAATAGCAGAAACTCTAATCTCACTCTAAAAATGATTTACCAACTATATTGACCATATATATCATTAAAAGGATTTATTCTCATAGATAACTGATTATAGTTATATATTGAAAATCAATAAAGGGATGGTGCTGCCACTGAACCTATGAAGCTTGTAATTCCCACATGAAATATATCATCATGTTTTAGATGGTTAACTATGTCATTCCATCTATCCACAAGAAAAATTTTGATAATACAAATTTAGATCCAAGGTCACACGGGATACCTCTCCACCCCCAAGATGTAACAAGGGGATTATAATCAAGGTTGAACATCATCAGACTCGAGTATAAGATCTCTATCACCCCAGGTACTTTCTTGAAACCAAAAAAAAAATATTGTGTCGTTTATCACTAATAGGTTAGATAAATTCATCATGATATCCAAAATCACACATATAACACCCTTAATAGATTATGTTATTGAAAAAATAATGGTGAATTCAATTGAAATGTACTCCCACATATAATATGAAACATCTAGTGTTTTAACCATACAATAAGGGACATGATAATCCACATTCTCCACATGGGAAAAACTAAGAGGAAATCTGTAAAACTGATTTCATCAATACGAGAGAAAAAATTATTTTTCAAATAAAATTATATCATCATAAAAAACTGATATATTGCTATGGAATAATTGTGGAGCTCATGGAGAAGTAGTTCATGAATCAAAAAAGGATAAAAAATAATTCCTTTGGATAGAACCCAATGCTTTACATATTTAGAACACATATCTAGATAATCACTATAAACAAATCATTCCTGAAAAACTGATACCTTTGAATCCCTAAGATGGGATTCCCCTACATGGTACTCTATTTCTTCAACACACAATCCAAACCATGGTTTGAATAATCACATTAAACCCTGAATTCAATTCCCTTACCCAAAGGATGATGAATTAGAGTATTGGAAAACATTTCTTTCAAATACAGGAGAGAGAACTGACAAAATCTATCTACACAAAAATCATTATCCATTATAGTCAAAACTATCATATGATTTGTATTCTATGATATGTTGAGTATGTACCTCATATAATAAAATTCTAGAAAATATCTACAAATCTGTAATTTTCTAGGGGAAAAAATAAAAAATAACTATATTAATCATAAATGGATAAATGAGTTCTCCAAATTTATATATGAAATGCCTTGTAAAATGGAACCCATGGGCTATGTATTGGCACATCATTATCCACCCATGTAGAGGATGAAAATTAATTACTCCAAACATGTTTAGAAAATCATATTTGTGATTATCCACTACTAAGGAAAATATAAGGATATAATTGATAAATACCACCATTAAAAAGCCAAAAAAGTCACGATCCATGTCATTCATCAGCACTATGGACACATATGGATCATTTGATAAAAATACACTACATCACTTGAAAATTGAATATCCTATACTGACATTTAGAAATAATTCATTAAAATATCCTTATAATCCACTGAAATATAATGATACCTATACTAAATGTATATCCATTAGAAGCATAATTAATCCTTGAAATAATAAAATAAATACTCAATACATGGTATAAGGTAGTGGGTTATAACATTCACCTATCTAACATGGTAGAAATATAAAAATAATAGATTTTTAGTCACATTAATTACAAAAAATGAAACTCAAGTCAAAACACTAGGATAAATAATTCATGTATTAAATATATCATCCACCAAAAAATATAACTCTTATTACTCATAATAATATATTTTATATGGATACATTAATATTAAAAAAATCCTAGGTGGATCACTATCCAAAACATTACATTCGATTGAGGGGGTTTTATCATAACCTCTTCATGAATGACATCATTGTATACCGAGAAAACCTTCTGAATCGCTCTCAATTGTACCTCAAATAAAATTATTATCAACATATCTATCGATAGAGATAAGGACTCCGTACCGCTTTAGTCTATTTATTGTTTTACTTATCTTATGAGCACAACATGGTCTCTATCAGTGTAGTGGAATATGACAAACCTTATAATTTATTCCATTATAGATTATATTGAATAATGATAATGAAATCTAAGGAATATTCTATAATGTTGTATCTATAATAAAGGGAAATCCCCCCAAGAGTGGTGTAGCCCAAGAACTGATTCATAACCTCTACGACCTTCAAAAAATCAATCACAATATCCTACTTGTATAGTAACTCCCAAATTAACTAGACTCCTCTCCACCATAAGTACTAAATCATATTATATGGATAGTAAAATAATGGACTATATATCCATATAACAAAACATGGTATAGAATATAGTAGACAGTTGGTAGATAGTATATTTTATGACATATGTCTTTCCAATATATATTTGAAATAAACCGTGAATTTGAGGACATATATCTTCATTGCCTCCCTATTCCTGATAGGTACCCCTCTAGGGACATGATCTTATTAAATTATCTAAATATAAGACATATCCATAGGTTTTAATATTGCATCACAACAAACCATATATTGATCAAAATTTGAAACACCATATTAATATTATTACCTCCTCCAAGACAATTATAAATGGTTCACTAGGATTGGTGCAGTATAAACATTCTAAGAGATGAGAAACTTCTATAACTATTATATAAAATTATCATAAACATGGAAATAAAAAATCTATGAAAAATTTGATAGAAGGAGTATGAGAACATCTGTCTCTGTTGAAACTTGTTTATAAGGGTAGAATCATAGTGCCCACTAACTGAAACATCTTTTTTAGGAATGAAAATTGAGAATTCCTAGTTAATTATATACTCTATGAAACGATGTGTAAAATCACATATAATAATAATATAATTCTATATTAAAACTTCTAAATATCCACTAGAATCACTTGATACATATAATTTGTCATCAATATAAACAGAGTGTCAGTAAATTGGATCTTTAGATTGAAAACCTCCTTGATATTAATTTCCATATCCCCATCATCTAAAAAAGGCTGCAATCTTTTAATGGAATATTATTATATTGGATATTGGAATTAAAAATACTAAAAATATCATATCAATGATATAAGAAATATTTTATAAAATTCAAAAGAGTGGAGAATGATAAAAACACGACCTAAATCCAAAAAATTATCTCCCATGAAACAATCGAATCATCACAATCTCCACATATCAAAATCTTCCACTTCCAAGATGACACATGAGAATACTTCACTAAAAAGAAACACAATTATTCTTATCATCGTAGATAAAGCTAAAACCTGTATCCACCTCTCACAGAAATTCAATGATATCCCAATCTGAGAAATTTATTTAATTATTTTTTATATATTAGAGCTAAAACCCTTGGAAATTTCCCCTAAATGTATTGTTATCACAAACCAACACTATAAAATATTCATCTAGATTATCCAATAGGATTATATCTATTCTTAGTTGATGGATACATTAGATATGTTCAATATTGGTAATTTAAAAACTTACCATACTCTTAATGTCATGGAGAAAGTGATGTTATGGTTAATTAATAAATTCATTAAATAATTTTAACATATATTTCATTTTCTAATAGTGTATAACCACAAGTGAATAATAATGATGATTCGCGATAGTTGTATAGTTTTATATCATATATGTATTATAGAATCCAAATGAATATTCAATAAATTTAATTTTCATTAAATTGGTTCACCTTTTTTAAGAAATATTACGTTCTACACTACCACCCTTATTTATAGCTCTTGTTATGATCATCACATAAATTTACCATACCAATACATGCATCCTCACTGGTTCCAAAATCCAGTAATCATTTTATCTCTTAGTTATTACCAATATGTCCAATATATCATTACCCCACTATAAAATGGTACCCCAACTAGAATAGCATATAAAAATAGATAAAATCATTCATGATTCCCACCACATGTAGGATTGGTTAGAGACTAGTTTCCAGGGTATATCAATCACATTAATGGGGGGAATTACCCAAAATATTTTTTAAATAGTATGATATAATATGAGAAAAACAAACAACTAACACATAAATATTGTAAAAAATAAATTCCACAACTTTTAGTGGAATAGATATACTAAACGAAAAAATAAAAATACCAAAATTAAAACAAAGTAGAGGTCATTAACATCGATAACTTTAAAAATCTCCTCATCAACTATTGTGATACATTAATCATCAAACTATTCTACATCCTGATCAATTTAAATTGAAAAAAAATTAGATTTAGTAATGGTGATAATAGAATTTATACTCTATATTATCCTCCTTGAACCATCTACTGAAAAATGAATGAATCATGCTAAATCAGAGTGAAAAAAATGAAACAGAAAAGTTACATAAATAGCTATAAATTTCATTCCCCATCAAAACCATGTCTCACTCATGAAATAAACGATATAAATAAAATATTTTATAAGAATTTCCAATACATAAATATAGATATCATACATCCACTTATACACATGTTTTTCATTCTCATTCCCCAATGGTTATGACCAATTACCTCTATAATATAAATCGTCATGTACATCATGAAATAGTATCGATATTATTACTGCAACATTTAAAACCCAACATATCATCACCATCACATACCATGAGTAAACATGTGTATATATCTAATCTATTTTAGAATGTAAAAATGAATTATAAAACAATCTATCGTGTCCCATGTACATACACCCACGAGAAGGTGTATCAACCATGACATGATACATGTATTCACTATACCTCAAGCAGTTATATCCCATAAAAATTATAATATCAGGTGATCCATTACAACCATATCAGGAAAAAACATTTTAATATATTACATTATATTCTGGGATATGCCTACACATCTATGTAAAAATAGTGATTATAGAGGTCAGAGAATCCATCCAACCATTTCCTCTCCATATTGCATATAAGATAAAGAACACCACCCCCATAATATAGGTTCGAGTTTCCCATCCAGTATTTGTGGTGTAGAATATGACGTTATAAAATATAAAATAATATCACACACATCAACACTATGGAAAACTATATCTCCTTACACTCATATGCCATTATCAACGAATATGACCCTCATAATAAAATTCAATAAACTATCTATAAAATATTTATAAAAACATCATGCATATTATTAATTAATTAATTGACTATTAATTTATATACAAAAACATTTTTTAAAATTAAAATGGTATCCATAATTATCCATGTGCCGATATCAATATTAATTATATTTATTTTAATATTATGTTTGTACTAATCTATTTGGAAATACCTAACTAGAACATTATCATTTATTAGTTCTATTAGAATGCATTAATAAATTAATATATCAATATATCACCCTATATTTCCCCATAAAGTGTGCACTAATTGTTTATAGTATCAACTATGACGAGCAATAGGAAACTGATCTGAAAAAATCTTCATACCATTAGGATATCAATAATTATCCCCAAATATTCCTTATATATTAAAATGAAAGCCCCCATTTGAGGTTGTTTATACCATCATATTTTCCCACACCATTACTCATAGTGAAATCCATCCAACCATCATTGACAGACACGATCATTATAGCTCGGGATCCCTTCTAATCACCCATCAAATGAAATTTCATAAAACACATACCCAAAACATCATACCATTTCATATTCTAGATACCAATCATAAAAATTGTCTTTAGAAAATATATGATGGGTTATAAATCCGATGATATGACATAATATTCATAAATTATTTTCATCTTTCAGAATAGCGAACTAAGGCCATATAATTGAGGCAATTAGGCTTATCCAAATAATGGATAGGTTAATATAGCCACATACATTTTTTAGTATAAAATAACCAATTTAATTTTATCTTGTAATAAATAGTTCATTAATATTAGGTTATCTACAATATAATCATAATTTAATTCTCATAAAATAGCCATCCATGAACAATTATTCATTCATTAATTCAAATAATCAATACCATGGTGTACAATAGACACTCTTTTTATTAATATTACATTAATTATCACATTTTTATAGATATTATTATAGTTTCATGTATTTCACCACAATATGAAAAGAAAAAAGTTGATGAACCCATATCACACTATCATTTTAAACATCAAGAAGTGGTAAACAACATAAAATAATATTTATCCAAAAACCCAGCTATTTATTTCATTCTCTAAACAAAATGTTAATAATAATGAAAATGTTAAAATTATATTTTTTATTATTTAGTTGAATTTATTGTAAATAATATCACAAAATAAAAAAATTTAAAAACCCTAGATCATGAACCATCATAGACTATCTTCTATATATTTTTTTTAGAATAATTTTACAGTTGTCCAAAGATTATAAATAATTATCAATAAATTCAATATTGGCATACAATGATTCATTTTTGTTCCTTAAAATATTCATAAGAATGATTTTTTTTCAAAAATAACTTCATATTTTTTATTAATATCACATTCATTTCAACTGCACCCATTTTGGTAGTGATTTGGAGTGTAATAAATTATAAATTTAAAATAAAAATAATGAGAATTATTAAATCCTATACAATGAATATAAGATCAACATACTTTATCAATAATAAAAAATAGATAAAAACAAATAATAATGGAATTTCAACCATAACTATAAGGGGAAAACATTTAAATCTATGAACAACATCCATCATCAATATAATCTTAATTCAAGAATAAAAAATGTTCGAAACCCTGTAAAATGGATTTCTAGATGAAATTAATATATTGAGAAAATATTGATGGAAGACAGATGATAATATATTGATTCGACAAATAATTTTTTACATCCAAAATGTTTACACTCTTCAAGGCACGTATAATGTGTGTGGAGATTCATGTGGTGCGCTAATTTTTGAGACATGTGGTGAAAATAAAAACAATTATTTTTTGAGCCTTAAATTTATAAATTAATATCAAAAGCCTTCACAATGTCATGGTTAACTACCAATATACCATAGACCCTCAGTGAAAATATAATCCTATATTCAATGAATTTTAAATCATTGATCATACACTATGAAACTTTTCGTTCCACTTTGACAACATGTAGATCAACCAATAAAAATTTACACCAAAACACAATCTATTTTTCTCTATCGACTCTCAACACTATAGAATTAAGTTCAACATAAATATTGTGATAGAATGTGGGACCTCTCTAGTTACTTTTCCATTTTACCTTCCTCAATAAGAACACTCATGATATTTTTTAGATTCCCATGTCTTAGTTGGGAATCAGTAAAGCAATATTCCATACAAGTTGATAGAAAAGATGATTCCCTTATTAGGGTTCCCTCTATCAAAGAAAGGTGAGATACAAGGAAAATTCAACTTATCATAACCAAAATGTGATATCAAATTATCATGCATAAAATAATATTTAAAACATAAAAAACCATTACCATAACCATGGGCTGATGACCCTCAAAAAGTCCAAACCAATATTCTGACTACCAGAACACCTATAAAATTCCCAATAAAAACATAAAGTCCATGGAAAATGAAATGTGGTGTATTAATGGAATCTATAACCTTAAAACTATGATCATTTAATATTTAATTGTTCATTTTTTAGTTATTTATTATCTTTCCATATCTTATTCAAATGATGAATGATTTAGAGTAATTTTTCAGTCTTAATGCATAAAACTAAACATTTAGGGGATAAAAATATCCATGAAATAAGGATAAAAAATTTCAAATTTAACAGACCTAAATGTTCAGAAAAAAATAATGCACTACTCTATTATGAATAATCCTTCATGTGATAAAGTATTAAGATTATTCCTAAAACATCATAAATAAAAAACAGTGAATATATTCAATAATTTAACCTAAACATTTTGTTATCTAAATTTAAAATAAATTATCTTCACATTTATTTAAAAATAAACTCTTCTTGCAACTATTTGGACCAAAAAATTAATAATTATATAAATGAGAATATTGGGTATAACAATCATGTTTATAGTTTGGGAATAATTTTAAAAATTAACATAATCAACCAATTATATTTATTTTACAACCAAATTTCAAGGTGATGTATTGAATAAGAACTCTATCCTTAGAGTGATATATTATAATTAAATATAAATAGAAAATATAAAAACATTTATATACCTAAAATCGAATAATGAATTAATTATCATTGTATTTATGATCAATATATCTTCTATAAGATAAATTAGGAAAATGACACTATTTATAGTTATTTTATGATCATTAGACTTTATCCCTTAACTAATTATTAGATAAATTTCCTCGATTCATTGGGATTTTTTATATCTACTTCCCCGTGTCCATAATGATGAAATATTGATACTTTTTTTGAATTCATGATCATTGTTCCTATTATCTTTTCACTTTTTATAGAATCATGTCCCTCTAATGAAAACCCCAAGGTGTTTAATTCCAAAATAATTTATTTTTTTATATTAAAAGATTCCCTTTCTCCTTTTTAGACATCTACCTTTATAAATAAATTTATTATTCTCCTTTTCTCCTTCATCACATAGAAAATATAACAGATTGATCATTCATTCTCTACCTATTGGTAATATGATACTATATCATAATATATAGGAAACAATTGGAGAGTAAAACCATTTGAAAGCTTTGATTTATCTCATCAATGAAAAAATAAATATTATATTCTATAATATCTATGTGTTATATGACTTGAATTTATAGTATTGTAAACTTTTATTATTATAAAACAATATTTTCAATTTAAATTTTCCTAAAACTAGAAAAATAAATTATAAAATAAACTAATTATTGATGAGGAATTTATTTTTTAAAATTAATATATATTAAAATATCACCCATAACATACCCAATATTCTCTAATAAAAATTATAATGCAGAATCAATGTCCAGCATTGATTATATTCCACCTTCAAAATTATCTTCAAGATTAATCTTTTCCATTTTATTTACTTCCTAATATAGAAATATATTTTGGAGGGACTCAATAAAATGTTTTGATAAAAATATATTAGTTTCTCCATTAATGTATACTAATTTATTAAATGTGAAGTAGTCCAACATTATAGTGTTGGACAGTAATGAAAGATGTTACTATGTAAATATCAGAAAATTCATCATAATTATTCCTAATATAATTATATATTTTTCCCAAAATCTTGTAATATAGTCATTCCTCATATTGAAATTCTGACATAGAGTATCATATTCCATACATTTTACATTCCATCCAACATGATCTATCTCAAAAAATGAACTACATTGTATTACATAATAATATAATTAAATTAAAATAATAGTACATATTTATTGAATTTGGATGAAAAGTAAAAATAAATTGATAATTTAGTCATAACTAATATGAAAATAAATATCATAGTTTAGTTGGGAATATATAAAAATAGTTATAATATATATAAAACTTTTAATGATTCATAAAAATCATGTGAGTTAAAAATATCATATCACACATGAGTTTTAAATTAGATTTGAAATTATGCCAACTTCTAGTGAATTGAGTGAATATATTGTTTATATTGAGTTAAACATTTTATGCATTATTACCCCTACATATATCAATTCCATATACAACATTAAATTGTTTATTAGAAATAAAAAATTTTTGGTTCCAAATATATCATTTTTGAAGTTACCATGATTTTAAGATGTTTTTAAATAAAATTACATCTAAATTTAGTCTCTCAAATGGTTATGTTCTATAATATGTGTTATATTGTCTATATTTCCCATGTATTTTACTAAACATTCATTATTTCGAACAAAAAACAACCCCAAAATTAGTAACATAGATTATATGGTTATATAAATATATAAGTAAATGTTGCAATATGTTGCATTAGATATGATCAAATACATTTGTACTCTTAGGTGAATAGATACAAACATTAATGTCACATAACATTTGAAAACATTATTTAAAACATAAATTTTGTTTAATAACATCATTATTTATTATCATATATCCCTAAAATCATTTAAATTTAACTTTTAGGTTTAATATGGATATGAAACAAAATAAAACGGTGATCTTAGATTCACCATAAGGGAATGTATATTATATAATATATAATAGAATAAATAATTTACTAAAAATATTGGAGTGATGAACATTAGTGAAATATTTCATAAAAAACTATCCTAGAAAGGGAATATTTTCCTTAATGACATATAATCATTATTGATAACATGGATAAAAATATTTGGTTTCAAAATTTTAGAATGAAAAATTTTAGTCATAATAATGATTTAATAAAGAAAATTTGAAATGAAATCATATAAAAATGAAAATGAAATATTTCAAATAACCAACCAATATTTTCTCATGTGGCCTACAGACTCCTTGAGAGGTAATATAATAGTTGTTTCTAACCATTTAAGAAAAATGTTGAATTCATTCATTATATGAATAGAATAAATAAGAAACACAAGAAATTTTCAATATGCCTATGTAATAAGAATTTCTTTTTGAAAACCATCATAATTTTTAAAATATTTCAACCATTCCATAATTATAACTCTTATACTCCTCTAGTTTTAATGATAAAAATTATTCATATTTAAGTTCAATTATGGTAATTTCGGTTTTATCATATTTAATTGTCATATTAATATATTTTGTTAAAATTTACAACCATAAGATGTTTCCAATATTTGACTAAATATGAGTCACTATTAAGGTGGACTCACTATTTCACAACCAATTGATGACAGGAAAAATGGCTATTTATAAGAAACTATTGACATCGACTTATCCGTAATATGTCTCACTATTATCTATCTCACATTCATCACAGATGATGGATTTTGAAAAATTATGAGACATCATCAATCATTATACTGATGCACTGAGTCATCTTTTTCAACCTACCTAGAGATTGACTCATAGATTTTATAAATGACCAGACACCGTCACATTGGGATATCGATAGCAAAGTCACTATTTCACCAACCTACTGATTGAATGACTAGATGATGGAATCATAATATTCATGATGTATGAGTTACTAGTATGAGCTATAGATAAATGAGTCCCCGCCTAGTAGTACTATCTTTAGAAAGACCTAATGATCCTATGTCACCAATAAATGTCACACCATTTCATATTGTAAAAGGCATTATGTCTGAGACACCATTCCAGACCTACTGTTAGGGGAAACCATCAACTCTATATTTTTAATTTTAATTCAAATTTACTTATAACAGGTGTATTAATGAAACATCATACTTTAATTTATATTAATGACATTTTATATCATTTTAAGACAACATTTTATAAATTTCTAACTTCATTATGAGGCATGGGGTTACAAGATGTGATTGACATCTTGTCTCCTATCGGCAGGACTGTATAAATAGAATTCCTGACAAAAAATGGAATTAATTCTTTAATGAAAAGAATGAGATCTATAAAAATTATGTGCCCGAGAAATTAGAGAACAACTAATAGTGGAAATAGAAATATGTTGCTATGAACTCAAACTGAATAAAAATTTCAATTTAAAACTATAAAAGGATAAGTTCTAATCATGTTAACCATATACCTCAATATAAATAGGAGAAATAGGAACTTACGACACTCTATTTTCATATCTTCTTATAGAAGTCGAATGGAGCTACATTTATACATAACATTAAGGTGCCTCAATCTACATTAAAAATAACATATAGCCTTCTACAATCTATTGTAAATATTTTTTTTCTTCTTGTGTTTTATTTTGTTATTATGAGTACTATGTGTACATATGTCCTATGAACACACACTTTCTCTTTGAAAAAACAATAAAATATACTAATATCATCATACAATATATTTCTACTACTAACATTCCCATTGATAATATTAGAAGGGGTCCATGTGTTGGAATTTTTTAGTACTCCCACAAAAACAATGGAATAGATCTAGATGACGTATACAGTTGAATATATTTTTCTTTATCCCAATCTTATGTGTCGATCAAAGAATATTTATATAAACTGCATGGTGGTAGGTGATCACTAGGTGGAGAGGATTATGTCTCTACATGAGAATGAACCTATTATATTAGTTTTGTTTTATTATGTCATGTTTATATTACTATGATATGTTTATTTAATTACAACACATCAATATACTTTTATATTTAATCGTAGATAGAGTTTATATAACATTTTTATTTTTTATATTGATTTTGAAAAGTTAAAACAAAAATCCATAATATTTTAACTGATATCCAATCAATCTTTGATAAGTATTTTAAAAAATTACAACTTTTATAAATATACTACTTTAGTTAACTAGGATATTTGGATGTTCATTTTGGGAAACTATTACAGAATTATTCTGGAAATAATATTTAATAGGTACTCAATTACCCCCCACAGCTATACGAGTGTCCTACATCAACTAACATTTGGTATAATATGTTTTCTTACTTTCTGAGTTTCAATGTTTTCAATGTACTTCAATATTCTCAACATTGAACTTGGACTTTTTTTAAATATCTCAAAATTTCATTTAGTTAAAAAATTGTAGTTTATTGAAAATATGTTTTTTTAAATTAACATGTGAAAATAGATATGAAGGTGCTACTACTAACAGAACACCCTTTTTTAACAACTCAAATATTTCTCTGTGGATAATAAAAATGTAACTTAATTATAAATAATATTCATTGAACTGTGGTCTAATATAGTTGATGAATATATGATTCAAGCTACAACTTTAAAAACATGGAATGATGAAACTAAGGAAACCTATAATAAGAATTTCCAAGCAATGAGCGACTTAAATTATGATCTAGTTGATGAAGAATCCAATAGGATTTGAGAATATAAAAAATCCATTGAAATTTGGGATACATTAGCTATTTCACATGAAGGAACCAAAAACTGTCTAGAAATAAGGCTCAATACATATACCATTAAATATTATAATAATAAAATGAAACATGAAAAATGTTAATTTATGATATGTATCTCACGTTCAATGAAATTGTTAATAAGATGAAAAAATTAGGAAAGAATGTTGATGCCAAGGAAAAATCGGTGTGACTACCTAGATGTTTAACAATAATGATCATATGGAACTCAGTATCAATAAGGGAATCTTGTGATATCTATATGTTTACAATTAAGGGACTGATTGGTAAGTTTATGATGTATATATAATAACTGAAGTTCAATAGAGAAGAAGATGATGAACTTAAAATAATCTAATTGTATTTCAAAACAAATGAATCCAGAAAAAGGAGAAAATTCAGGTTCCTAATCAAATATCCAACAACGAAGATTCATCGAATAATAGTGATGAAGAAATAGACTAAATATCCACGTGATTTAAGAAATATTAAAGTAAGAAGAAGGTCGTCATAAATACTAGCTACAGATGGATTTATGAAAACAATGGTAATTGGAAGAAGTTTAGGAAACAAGTGATAATATAAATGATATAGTCTATTGTGAATGATAATGAATAGTTAATGTGAAAGATGACTGTCCAAATCGGATGTATATGATGAAATATGAGGATAAAGATAAAAAGTTCAATAGGACCATGGAGGAAACCTGGAGTGCATCTAAAGATATATACAATGATTCATAATCGACTCATGAATCAATTTTTGAAAATCATACTTTTGTTTTATTACACACACATCCATGTAAACCTTAGCATCTCCTGCACAAAACTCTTATTATTTTAGAGGATAATCTAAATCTAAATTTTTTTAAAATTTGAAAAATGATGAAATGTTTGAATACTATAAAATTATTTTGGATACATGAAATATGTTTAATGATAAATATAAATCTCATAGAAAAAATCTATCTCTTTCTTCTACGGTTAATTGTAAACTCACTATAAAATAGAAATAAATGATCAATTATTGCATCATTAAATAGATCCTAAACAATATAATGAGGAATTAAAGATTCATTTTGAGAGATTTAAAAATGGTTAAGATGCATAACTTCTCATACATGGAAAACATGTTTCTTGTAACTATACTACTGGAATTGTTTATCAACCTAGGAAACATAATTTTTGATAAAACTAACATTGTATCCAAATCTAGAAAATTTGGTTTTGTGCCCAGATCTGTAAAATATTTTTCATGTTTCCTCACTGAATATTATTTAACTACTTATAGTTATTCTAAAACAAACAGTGTTTATATTTCATAATATTTAGAAACTAATTATAGGAATACCATTATTAAAAAGTGGGATCCTAATGCATTGATGACAAATACTACTATTCTAAATAATATATAGGTACCCGTTTCTATTATTTCAGAAACAAATTATTGGAATGTTGTTGGAAGACATCATGTAAGAGATTATTGTACATGGAAAATGGTTGTTCAAGACACATGATAGAGGAAAAATCTATCTTCAAGATCATTATAACGATTTATGGTTGACAAATCACCTACAATTACAATGTGAAACAGAACATTATTAGCCTTGGCCAAATTAGTAACACTGAATCTATTTTAATTTTCTATGTTCTTTCTATTGATGGTCATATGTAAAATATACTTAGAATTTGAATGATATGTGATGATTTATTTCATGTAAAAGTTTGAAATGATTCTTTCAATGTTTTTAAATCCAATAATGATTTATGATTTTCTCCCTTTAGAAATGAAAATGTATAATATGAAAATATGGATTCATTAGTTTGATAAAATGTTTCTTTCTTATGATCCTTTAATAATGTGACTTAGATATACCATGGAAGACTATGCCACTGTTACATTCACTCTCTTAGATATCATACTAGAAATATATTAGTCATGGATATACCTAAACTATAGTTTTCAATTGATAATGTTTATATTATTTACCAGAAAGGAAAACAACACAAAATATCATTCAAAGATAATAAATTAGATTCGAATTCTAATCTTCTTGAGTTGGTTCATATGTATTCGTTTCGACCTTCTAGAGTTTCATGTTTAAATGAGAAATAATATATATATGTTGTTGTAGATAACTTATCTAGGTCTACATTGACCTTCTTTTCTTTCTTATAAAAGTGAAGATAGTTCATATTTCATCAATTATGCATGATCATTAGGAAACATATGTGGACTTATGATCAATACTATATGATGTAACCATATATGTGAGTTTGAAAATCATGAATTTGAATTTTTCTTTTCAAATGTCTATAATTATATCTTCTCTGTTCTTATGACACACCAGTATAATGGATTTCTCTAAAGGTGAAATATAACCTTTCATGAAATACCAAAGACAATGATTAATTAATATTATCGACCAATTTTTTTTTAGGTAGAATCTCTGAATAAAAGTTTCTATATAATCAATTCTATTCTATTTGACATATCCTAATGAACAACCCTTATGATTTGAGGAATAATATGATGCCTAATGTTAATTACATCGATGTTTTTTGTTTCAATGTCTTTATTCTCATTTTATTGAATAATCCAGAAACATTTACCTCCATGATTGAATAAGGTATGTTCATATGTTATTCAATATCAACTAAAGCCTGTGGAGTCTTTAATAAGAGAACTATGTGTGTCGATGAATATTTTCATGTGATGTTTAATGAAACTGATCCACATGAGTTGAAAACCTCAATAAAAAATATAAAAGGAAAACCTATACAATGAGGACATAAATCCTAAATCATAATTTTTTTGTTAAACAACAAGAAAACAAATTGTAGAAAATCACTAGATTCAGAACAAAATGAACCGAATTCTATAGATTAACCTGAAGTGACCAGTACATATTATTTTGGGACTATTAAAACCCCTAAAACCAATCCTTCAGTTGTTTTAGTTAGATCTTAGATAAAGGGACACCAACTAGATATTCTGCATGAAACCGGGTTAAACATCATGTATTTTTTACATATCTTCAACATAAAAAATATCAATGATTCAATTGATGATGATTTATGGATGATGGTAATGCATGATGAATTAAACTAATTTTAAATAAATATTGTATGAAAAAATGTGGATAGGCCGAATGAATAGTTGACCGTAGGAACTAAGTCGGTGTTTAGAAACAAACTTGATGAAGTTGACAATATAATATGAAAACTCTTCTAACTAGTATCACAATTTCCTAGTCACCAAGAATGAATAGACTATAAAGAATCCTTTTTAGATGTGGCCAAACATGACGAAACTATAATGCAACTTTCTTATACAACACATCTTAATTTCAAAAATTATATATTCGATTTCAAATTTTTTTTCTTGATTTATTTTATAGAGAATGTTTTTTCGTTGAACATCCCCTTAGTTTCATTAATCCACATTTTCCATTTCATGTTTTTTATTTATGAATTCCATTTTATGGTTTAAAACATTATTTAAGAGCATGGTATGATAGAATGAAGACTTTTATTATTTCTAATGGTTATTCTAAAGTTATAGTTGATGCTAATGTTTTCATAAAAAATTATTTCTAATGATGTTTTAGTTATTCAATTAATTGTTGATCATATTTTTTTTAGATCTTAACAAAATAATTTATCTGTTTATTTTTTCAAAATGATGAAAATTAGTTTGAAATGAGTTTAAAGGGTGAACTAAATTAATTACGAGATTTCATATTTTTCAAAATAAATAAGGTATTAATTTAAATAATAATAAATATTATAATTATATATTAAAATTATTTAATCTGTGTAGCACTAAATGTAGTTATACTCCTATGAGTACCAACATTAAAATTTATCTTGATGAATATCGAAAATCAGTTGATCAAATCATTTATAGAGGAATGAGTGGAAGTCTTCATTACATTACTACTTACAGAAATGTTATTATATTTAGTGTGTGTATGTGTTCTCATATTCATGAAAATCATAAAGAGTTACATATACTTTCTATTAATTTTTTTCATATATCTAAAATATAGATAAAATGTATGACTCTAATATCCTATAGGAATACAACATTACATTTATAGATATTTTGATACTAATTTTGGTGGTTTAAATTAAGATAAAAAATATCCTATGGAACATGTTACTTTTTGGGAAACTCTCTAGTTTCATGGTGTAGTACGAAACAAAAATTTATTCCATTATCTACTGTTGAAGCTGAATACATAGTTGTTTGAAGTATTTGTGATCAAATATGGTTAATGAAACACACATTACTAGTCTATTGATATCAATTTGGGAATTTAACTATATAATATAACATCACATGTTCTATTAGAATTTCATTGAATGATATTTATCATTAAAGTACTGACAAAAATGATGTACGAAATCAATTTTTTATGGATCACTATCAAATAGGTGATATAACTCTTGAGTTAATTATTTCTAAACATCATCTTACAGATATTTTTACTATGCCTTAATATTATGAGATAATAAAATGCATCAGACATGAGTTGGGGATGAGGAATTTTCAATGGCTGAATATTGAAAACAAACTGGTTGATGAATTTCCATTAATGACCCACCATTGATGACTATTCATTGATGAATCACAGTTATTTACTCATCGTTGATGACTCACTATTGATGACTCTCTAGTTGATGGCTCACCATTGATGACAAACTATTTGATGAATCACTATTTATAACTCATTAGTTGATGATTCACCATACCAACTCATCATTGGGACTCACCAATGACAACTCATTGGTAGAACTAACTGTATTAACTTGTTGATAGTCATTACTTAGACAATTTCCTAGTTCAGACAAGAAATCATTATTTTATTTATTACATTTTATTATATTAATCGTTTTCAATTTAGGATTATGATATACAAAAATGATAAATATAGATCTAATCCCAATAGTTTTTATCATAATCTATCCCATAAACCACACATTTCTCAATTTAATCTCCATTATTTTCCTCCTTTGAACCAACCCTCCATACCCTTCACAATGTCTCAAGTGAAGTGTATCACTGACACACCCACATAGTCTCATCATTCGTTGTAGAAAAATGGTTAATAATGTGATCCAAATCTCTAACATGTTAACCCAAAAATTTCAAATAGAATAGTTGTACTAGAGAAGGAAGTAAACACATAATGGTTTTTTCAAATAAGTCTCTAATTTGGAAAATGTTGATTGAACAAGGTTGGATGGAGTGGTTCTTAAACATCACACTACCTATCTATCCAATACTAGTTCATGAGTTCAACATGTATGTCGATTTTATTCTTGGATGAACTGATATGTTATGGATCAAGTCTAGAAGAAATTGAAAAGTATTTTCATATCCTTCAAGAAGTATCCTAAATGCATTAAGGTGCCTCATGAAGGTTTTTTTGTTGATTACCAATGAATTTATCCTCCTCCAAGTGATATTATTAGTTATAAAATATCCCTAACTATGTCTACCATTGGTATAATTGAATGAAGAACTATTTAATTCAAAATGGATGGTGAATGATGAATATTTTTTAAGTTTATTTAGCATCAACTATGTCCCGAGAAAGGGGGATTTTCTTCTATTTAATATAAATATTTTTGTTTTTTGTATCAGATGAAATAATTACACATGATTAATTTGTGCAAATACCTCACAGTCTACATGAGTGATATGATTAAACCTCAATACAATTCATCTTCCGCATTTTATTATTTATTTATTTTTGTAATATTGAGTGCTAAATAAGTTGTCAATGATGGACAATAAATTATGACTGACTGTGATGGTTTTTTCATTAGAAAATCCAATTGAGAAAGAATGTGGATTAGTTGTTATCCTAGGAAGAGTTATTGTGTAGACTATAATGATCAAATTAATGAAAATTATGATCCAATTCAACATATTTTAGGATGAAAGATACAGATGACTAGGTTTTAGGAACAGATGAAGTGGTAGAGTATATATATGAGGATGAAAAAGTAGATGAGGCAGAGAATGAAATATGATATCCAATTGACGACAAGAGTGGTCATATATTGCAAGAAGTCATGAAAGAATCACTTTTCTGACTTTTAGACCTTAAAGAGGCCCCATACCAATGATCCCTACATAGTTTATGATTCTAATGAAGAGATAGAGAAATTTGAAAATGTTATGTATGAAAGTGGAAGTTCCAGAGATGAACACAATGATTATATTTATGACTGTTATGAGGAAGATAAAGCGTAAGGGGAAGAAAAAGTTGAGAATGAAGAGGAGGAGGAAGATTCAGAAGAAGATGAGTTTAAAGTTGAAAGATAATGTTATGAATATTAAGTTGAAGATGAAAAATATGGAACTAGTAAATATGGTGGAGACCATGATCATCTTGTAGGTTATCAAGGTATAGGTTGAAAAACTAAAATTTTTTATGCAACCATTTTAGAAAAAAAGGAACAATTTGTGGAATCTAAGAAGGATTCTGACATGGTTTTTTTTGTAGAATATTTTCCAATTTCAAAGTTACTGGAACAACTATATATTATGAAGAAGGCACCTGTTGAGCGGGAGAAATAGTCTAAGAGATTCGGAGTCAACAATCTCACTCCTTTTGATTCCACTATCAGGGCTGAATTGGAAACTTATCTATGTTATATCAAGTTAGTCATGGATTATATTAATTAAAATGATGAGGAATATGATCCTAATGTTTCTATTTTGAAGAAGTTAGTCATTCTAAGATAGTTACTATTGAAACAATTCCAATGGTGGATTTATCTCCTTCTTCTACTCCTTTGGTTCATCATGTTCCTCTAGACAATGTATGTTTCAGTGAATTAAACATCTTTAAATAATATCTGTGTTCAGTTGTTCGATAAATTATACAACCCCATCATACAACAATAGAAATACTTTGTGAAAGTGATTCTACAATGATTTCAGAAATAGTTGTCTATTAGATTTACCCTTAGATAGTTTTTGAGCATCAGAAAGTGAGTATGGAAAACAAATTATTACGTTATGAGTTGAATTTACAAATTCCTATTGTGAAAGGTGCGTCAACGGAGTATTCATGGTCCTTATAAGAAGTTGCAAAAAATTCTTGAAGATAAATATTTTGGGGATGATACTCTGCATCCAATCTGTGATCTATCCATTTTTATATCAATAGTAAAGGAGGCAGTAAAAGAAAAATAAACCTCTGCTTATCCTACATATCCTTATGATAGTAATATGATCATATCAGTTATCTGTGAATAACTAAATACTCTATTTAGTACCTCATATTATGAAAAACTATGAATCATTTATCATAATAGTTACCATGTGCATTACATGGTAAGGATCCACATGAATGGGCCACCACTGCTCCAGAAGAAATAACTATAATTGTATATTTATAATATAAAATTTATTATGAAAAACATTATATTAATTTTTTTTTAAATATTTGGATGAAAATATGAGGATACCCCTCTTACCCAAGCTTTCAAGGGACACGTGAAATAGCTCAAGGAGTTCACTCATGCTCTTCAGATGTTTATAGAGAATAAGGATGATTTTTCCATGTCTATAGAGAAATATGGAATGCTCATAATAGATTTAATCAACAATTTGAATCCATAAAAGCCTGCCTATAGTACAACCATTAAAGAACCAGAGTCATTCCCTATTAGACTTGCAATTGAGAACCTTCCTTCATGATCCATCTAATGATATGTGGATCCTAAATTCAGAGCAACAATCACTCAAAACCCTTTTTCTCTTTGTAAGACAACCCATGAACCATTTCCCATTCCTCCATGTCATTCTCTATGTTATCTAACACATTTGATCTGTATGGAACACACAACACCTACCTCTTTTACACATTTTGTCACCACTATTATTCCTTCTGGAGTTCCCATTCCTCAACTATGTATATCTGCTCCTTCTATATATGTCGTTTCTCCAAAGGAATATTATTCTTCAACTAATAAGGGATAATCAGACATGGATCCTTCCTTTGAGAATAGTTGATTCTAGGATTATCTTTTGTAGGGATATATTTTGGGTCTTGCTCACTTCCAATGTACTCTCTTTTTATAATTAAATGAGGAATCACATTTCCTATATTTTATGTTTGTTATCTTTCCTTGTTTTTCCCGTTTTCATAATCCAAAAAAGGGATAAATACTAGATGGAATTTAATTTTAATTGATTTTTATTAACCTCTAATATAATTTATCATAATAAATATGAAATGTTAAACAAAATAGTTATTTTGTACACTAATAATTATGAATGTATTATGAATTCCATGATTTGTGATCATAAAATGGTGGATATTATTGGAATCCTCTATTTTTAATGACCATAAATATACATAATTTAGGACTATTATGTTAATTTATGTTTACCCATATTTAAAAAACATCATTACTTATTTTTTTAGTATTTCACGTCATAAGATCATGAAAATATTTTATTATATCTGAGTCTCTGTGGTGATAGACTCATTATTTGAAAGCCTAATGATGAAAAAATGTCCATGTATGGGATTCCATTGACATAAAAAAACGTTCAATAGTTATCACCATTATCATTCTCACAATCTACCCAAATTCTAATTTATGAAAAAGGATGAGACACCGTCACTCAAGAAATGGATGCACTAAGTCACTGTTTTTCAACCTACTGACATCACATCTCAAAATTTTCAGAAAGGATGAGAGACCATCACATTGAGATAAATATAGCTGAGAAAATGGTTCTTTAACCTATTTAAAAAATGAATTACCTATGTAAAAAAACATTCTCTATGCATGAGATACCGATATGAGCTGTAGATATCATGAGTCACCCTAATGTTGGATTACCGTTAGAATGACTTACTAATATGGAGTCACTGATTCTGGTCTTAGTGTTATCGATTGTAGAAGGAATTATGTATGATACACTATTACTAACCTACCATTTAGAGACACCAGCAACTCATAATTTTTTATTTTAATTCAAATTTACTTATAATAATCATATTTAAGAAATTCTGTATATCCATTTATATTAATGACTTTTTCTGTATTTTGTTGAGAACATTTAATCAATTTCATACTGCACTACATGGTACAAGGTACATTGAAGTGATTGAGATCGTTCCACTTTATGGATAGTCCATATAAATAGAATTGCCAACGAAAAAGGAAATTCGTTCATGCATTGAATGAGCAAGAGGTAGAAAAATAGTGTGACTCAAAAACTCCAAAACTACCAATAATGGTAACATAAAATTACTAATGAGAACTCAAACTCAATAAATTATTTCTAAAAAAAATTAATAAAGGAGATGATCCCACTGAGTAAAAAATATACCTCACTGGAAACATAAGACAAAAGTGCTCATGATACTCTGTTGTGTAGTATGTTTGTAGAAGTCGACATGAGATTCATTTCAACATAACTTTGAGGAGCCTCATACAACATTTCCAATCACATAGATCCTTATAAACTATATTATCAACATTTTTTTCTACTTTCACATTGTTTTTTTAATACGAGATGTCTAGGTGCATATGTTCTATGAACACAATGTGAATCATATTCAAAACAAGAATATTAAATAATTTCTTCATAAACTATATTTTAACACCATACAGTCCCACGGATAGCAGTGAATGAGGTCCATATATGTGATATTTTATTTAGAACTCCCACAAAAATAGTATAAGATGTCTAGTTAACCGAGACAGTTGTGTATAAAATTCCTACCCTGATCCATGATGTGGATAAAATGTTATTTATATAATATTCTTGGTGATGGGTGATCAACAAGTGGATTGGATTGAGTTTCTGTTTGAGATTGAACCTATTTTTTTAATTTTGTTTTTTTATCATGTTTAGTATTCTCGGTTATGTTTACTCTAACAAAAAGTCTATCATTACTATGATAGTCAGACATAGATAGTGTTTATATTAGATTTTTATATTATAGATTCATTTCAAATGATTAAATAATAATACATATTATTTTAATTGATAACTAATCACTATTTTATAAGTGTTTAAAAGACAAAATATTTTATAAATATACTACTTCTTTTAACTATGTAATTTTATTTTTCAAATTGGAGAACATTTAGATAAGTGTTTTAGGGGAAAACTATTATAGGTACTCAATTTCCACCCCCTCAACAGTGACATACTATGAACAAGAAAAAAAATACCATAAGAAATTCATTTTAAACCACTAAATTTTAAAATGAATTTTATTTGTTAGATAGTGTATATCACACAATACACCAAGCCTAAACGAACTATAAAATATTAATATTTGAATATCACTATTATAAAATTGGGGTGAAATTAGAGTGTATGAATGTGGTAAAGTTATTTATGATATATATAGGATATACTCAATATGAATATATTCATATTTTATTACCAAATAACCACTCAATTTCATTTAATATCAATTTATTCATCCAAAATTTTTTTCTTCAAAATATGATTTTATTTTCATTTATTTTTATAATATATTAATAAAATTTTGTAAATTAATTTTTTTTATAGAATTAATGTAATTTTTATGATTACAATATCATAATTTACATGAAACTAATTTTTAGTATTTTTTTGAATAGATTCATTTTCTAGTGAATAGTGATAAATAATGATTTTCATTGAAAAATTTATTTTTATTTCAAGAGTTTAAAATGTGAAATTTTATTAAAATGGTTTCAAATTAATATTTCATCTATTATAGTATTAGTAATTTAATTTTTTATTTGTATAGATGTTTTTGTTCTATTTCAAATTAATGAATTCATATATAAAAAAAGAATTTTAATTAATTTTTTTAATTACAGACATTATTGTAAAATTAGAATAATTTTTCAAACGTATATAAATTAAATTTTAAGAACAAGATTTCATAAATTTAATCTGGGGGTCCAATGTTTTTAAATATTCTCCTTTTATTTTTACAATTACAAGAGGTAACCATATTGAATAATCATTATAATGAGAATGGTAAATCCAATAATTAAGGATAAACAAAATTGGATATGGACTAAAACATTATCCTTACACTTTTATTTATCCTTTTGGATGAGTCTAATTCAACTGTGAACATCTATGTTTTAAAAATATGGAATTTTGGTGTCATATTTCGTTGATTTTGACCATTGTATTATTCTATGTAATAAAAAGTATAATTTTCCATTCTATTTTTCTTATTATCACTAAATTTTATACAGAAGGATAAATAGATTCCATGTTTAGATAAAAATTATTGACATTAAATATTATTGAAATTTTAGAGTGGTATGTTATTTTTTAGTTTTAGTGATGAAATAATAAACACAATGTTTTACCGAACTCTGACATAATATTTTAGAAATTAATAGAAAAATAATATAAATTATTTTAATACCACTATAATATATATAATTTGAAATAATTATTTAGTTCATTTAATTTTTTAGAAAAAAATAAAATTTTAGTCGTATTTCAATGGTTTAAATTATAATTCCACATCTCTATTGATGTTTTTACTATTAAATTAAACGAGTAGTGTAAAAATTGATATTAATGATAGTATATGTTAAATAATATTTTATTTATTTTTTGAAAACTCGTAAAGATTATATTTTTATTCCAATGAATGTAATATGAATATAAATGTCATTCATGGTCCATTCATGGTCCATTTATGGTCCAATTTTCCTTTTATAGTAACTATATTCTCCCATAATGTGTAAGAACAGTGTTATCATGGTAATTTTCAAAAAGGGATATTGTGGTTTAAAACGATGAAATAAGGGTGAAAACATAATATAATAATGTTCTAATTTTATTATATGATCTAATTTCAAACCAACCATATAAATTATAAAAAATTTATCTTATTTGTGTCTTCATTCCATGAAAATATTTTACATTAATTTAATAATTAGTGTAATTCCAATAGTGCCCCTTCCCTCTATTTTAAAAGAAAAACTTACTTATTGATTTTATTGACACCAAAAAAATTCTAGTTAAAAGAAATACAATCCAAAATCCATTCATTGTATTAGTTCTTATATGCTTGAGGCATTTTATTGAATACAAATCCAACATAAAATTTCTTTAGGTACAATCCTATAGTGGATTTTTGAATTAATCATATAGTTCATAAGAATGTAATTTTATTTTCTTTATTCTATACACCATTCAAATAATATTAATCATTTATTAAATGATAAATTTTTTAATTATAATATTCTATGTTGTTTTTATGTAAATTTAATAACAGAAATCCATATCATCTTCCATAAATTGAGAAATGAAACCATCATTCATGTATTTGGGGGACTACCAACTCAAAAAAATGTTAAAATTCATTTTCCAGCACTGTATATCATAACTAGTTATAATGAAGTATATAATAAATATAATTTATAATAATTATATTTTTATAATTATATTTATTTTAATATATAATATATTTTTTTATAACCCAATTCATTTAAAAATGATAACCTTTTTCATGCGTACATGTGCATTACAAACTCCATGTTGCAATCTGATTCATGTTTCATTTCCACGACACATAGAGATATATATAATATTATTTAAATATAAAACATATTTATAATGATAAAATTAAATTTCTAACCAGATTATTTAATTCTTGCCTTTTTTCATATTGATAAATGAAAATTGGAAATGCTACTCATGTATATATATGAAAAAATTCCATTATTATTGTATCGTTGATCATTTTTCATAACCATAATTAATGATTGTAACTAAAAATTTTATTGATTTAAATTAAATTAAAATTTATACATTATGATTATTCTTGATATGAAGAAATAATTACCTATTTATCAACAGTCATCATACTTAAGTCATTATGGACACACAATCCAAATATCATCATAACATCTTATTTGTTATTATTTATTGAATTAATTAAATATAACATGGTAATAGATAAATTAAAATGAACATTAAAAATGAAAAATTTATTTATAATGTAATAAATTATCATATGATATTATTGAGGGAGAGAAAATTGTATGCAGTGATTTGGAGTTGTTGTAAGGTATATTCATCTCACTATTATTTATATCAGGCGCATTTCATATTTAACAATTATTTCATTAAGTCGTTTATATAGTACATATAAAAGTATATTATGATTATTATCGAAAAATAATTTATAATTACATATCAACGTAAGGTTCTTTAATTCATGGAGATTATTAATCAAAATTTACTATATTTTTAAACATTTTATATTATAGTCTCATTTGATTAACTAGATTATTTACGATTAGTTTCTAATGAAGAAATTTCATGATCTACCTATCATGAAAATTTTGTAAATTCATCTTATATAGTAATTTAATGATAATAAGAGCTTTTCTTCCATTTTTTTCAAATTCAAAAATATACTGAATTAAATATTGTTTTTACGAAAAAACTTCTTTATTAATATTTTTGATAAAAATTAATTTTTCATGTGTTAATGTTTTCTAAATTTTATTTCAAGATTGTTTAGTAAAATTTTGATAAAAAATCTGAAAATAATTTTTACAAATTCTTGGGTTTTATCAAAATGCCTTAAATGTAATCATCTTCGTATTTTCCATATGACAAAATTTTGGGATATTTAAATAATTTTTTGCAAGGAATTTTTTGATTTAACTTATATGAAATGAATGAATTTTTAATTCATCAATTCCTATCATGACCCCTCCCCACAAAGTGTAACCCTCCTGGGCCAGCAATGTGAGAAGAGAGATAATTACCCCCAAGTCCCACCTCGAGTAGGCCCTGGGTTGGTGACTTGCACTGAGTGTATATAATCACAAAAATTAGAGGCATTACCCTCTAATACAACACATGCATAGGAAATATAAGATATGCACCAACCAATTCCAACTCAACTAGTAAGATGAAATATATTCAAAGTACACATATGAAATGTCATGAAAAACTACTAGAACATAAAGGAAAAAAATTGAAAGTACCCAAAAAGAAAGTAAAACTG
This sequence comes from Viscum album, assembly GCA_963277665.1. NCBI lineage: Eukaryota > Viridiplantae > Streptophyta > Magnoliopsida > Santalales > Viscaceae > Viscum > Viscum album. Next base: position 1,387,608,937 of record OY728122.1, read on the forward strand.
CAGCAACCACAACCTCGAACAACTCATGAAAACGCAAGCTAGTAATAACCATCCTGATCACCAACCTACTCCATGTGACCTGAAAGGAAGTTTATATATACATAGGGTTAGTAAAATAGTATACGCATTAAGATCCTCCCCCAAGCCTCTCATTCAATAGTGATTAAAGAATGATAAAGCATAGTAAACAACCTGTGATACTAACTCGTCACCTAAACAGGTATACTATGTTCCTTGACTCGCCAAGGCTACACTCACTAAGTAACAGATAAAATAATATATCATATAATAAATAACATCAAGTGTACTCTGCTACTACTTCCCCACTAGTTTTTTTCTTTTCCCCAAAGTCACACGTCCTGAACATCTCTCTCCAAAAAGGCTTGCCCGAAGACACTTGGGAGAAGCAGTACAACATTTACCTTGTGCAACAAAACCACCACTTCTATGTACGAAAAGTAACCAGGGCGTTTCTGGGAGCCACCACAGCCCGCATAACATGTGTTATACATCATGTATTATACCTCAAACCATTACAACCCATAAACTGAGTAAGGATCCTCAAGCCAATACATCCTACACACGTTACACCTATAGTAGTTCATTGGAAAATATATGGAGAATATATGTGTTCAAATAACCACAATCCATTACAGCCATCTACACACATAAATGGGGAAAAATAAATGTTGTGCCTACCCGAAAAATTAACTACCATGGGAAGAGAGAGGGGCCAAAGGGGGTAGTCATCCATTCACCCTCCCACCAGAATATTGTTCAAAATACCCCCTAGGGCACATAGTCCATGGGGTGTCAGTTTCCCTTACTAACAGGGTGGAGTAGCATATAGAAACGCAAAAAGTAGAGAATATACTATAGTTCACAACCACAATATGGGCATAACCTAGTCTTAGAATCAACTGCAAATAACATCACTCAGACTCCAGGATTCCACTTATAAGACTAGGTATCCTATAAGCACACAACTATTTAAAAGCTTTAATACATTATTTAATTCCCTTTTTATCAGTTCCACTTTACATTAATTAAATATTTAAACATTAATTAACCAATAACAATTCCACATTAAATTTCATTAGAATCACACTAAATGTACATTGTTCCTTTAAATCGCAACCTCAGCATTGCCCCTCAGCAAGCTCTAAACCCAAAGGGTTAAGATAATTTATTCAATTATTTATTTATGCATTGAATTCCCTTATTCCAAGGAATTCTAGAAAATCATTCTCTACTACTAAACACAAGGGGGTTCAACATGGTGAGTAGATAAACTACTGGTCGAGTCTTTTCCACCTATATCACGAGCGTAGACCCATTCTCCCTTGAGAAGCAAAACACAGAAAACATGTGCCATACCCCTTGTGTATTCACCCCTTTTAGAAGAAGGTTAAGTAAGACCATCTTCCTTGAGAAGTGGGGATAATTAAATCACATAAACAACTAATAAGAATCAACAAGAATCCAAACATTCACATCCAACCTATTCCATCATCTGTTGTGTCCTACCACACACCAACATGCATAAACCGACGCATCTCACCACTCTAGGTGTTAACAGATGCCATAATAAATAGACCTCCCTACCCCCACATATCACAATAGCCATCCATGAACAAAACACAACACAAGAGATAGTAAAAAAACATCATATCAAATAGGCTATTGAACCTTAAACAACCAAGAGGGTTACTCAAAACCCAACCATGGATTATCTTTTATCAAACCCAATGTTCATTAATCCATATTTGATTATCCGATTTATTAATCATAGGTTCCAAAATTGGGAAACCTAAATAGAAATCTATAACAAATAATTAAACTTTATTACTCCACCATTTTGATTAACATCAAATTAAAAAAAGAAGAACCAGATTCATTTACATGCCTCTTTATATTTATCCAGAACATTATCAATTAATTCTTGTTTATGTTATTTACCAATTTCAATCATGAATGAATAGATATATGAAGTAACCATATATATCACACTATCTATAAAAGAAAGAGGCAATAACATACGATCTATGACAATTTATTTACCCAGTTCAAATATTTATTATGTCAATTCCATTATGATCTCGTGGGATAAAAAAATCTAACTATACAGTTGCACATAAAATAAAAGAGACGCAACAAATCCCCTTCCTCAAACAGTTTGTGACGTTCTATATGCGAGAATGAGCCACACAAAGAATCAAGATCGCCTCCTCTGGTGATAACTGTATCAAAAAGAGGATACTGAGGTATGACCACACAAACAGAAACCAAAGAAAACTCAATTAGAATTATGAAGATCACATACAATAACAGGGAAAGGATAAACAAAAGGATTTAAACACAAAATAATGGTGATAGATCATACCTTGTATCGATGATTGATCGATACTGCTTAGTTGCATCAAAACATAGTGGATCCAATCCTTGGAGGAGAGTTTGATTACACAACCCCAATGGAATAGAATAAAAGGTTTTACAATCTCATAGCCGAAAACAAGGAGGAAGAACAAGGGAGGAATATCTCTTATCCCATTAAAATATTTAACGGAGTGGTGGTTTATGATACTCTAGGTTTTCCATAAAATTGGATCGCATTAAACTACATAGTTTGACCAAGTAAAAACGTCCAGATATTTAGAATAAATTAATATATGAGTTATATCCTTTGAATTTTTCTTAGAGTCCTTAAAATAAGCTTTTAAATGCATTAGAAATCAAAGGAAACGATAAAAGGGTGAAACTGTAAGAAGCTAGAAACACTGTTCACTAACTCAAAATTTGGTAATGAAAATATAGTTTACTGATAGAGGGTACTGATAAAGGTTACCAGTAGACCACACCATTCTACAAACAATATTCAAAAACTCAAAATTCAGCAATGGAAATAGAGGTTACTGATTGACCTCACTGTTCTGGAAACCCTTTTCACGATCTCAAAATTTGGAAAAGGAAATAGAGGTTACCGACAGACCACACCATTCTGGAAACACTATTCACGAACTCAAAATCTAGAAAAAGAAAATAGTGGTTACTGATAGAGGTTACCGATTGAACTGTTCACTGATGGTACTGTTCATAGAATTGGAAATTTTGAAAAGGAATGAGAGGTTACCATTTGAGGTTACCTATATAACTATTCACCGATGAAACTGTTCATAGAATTGGAAATTTGGAAAAGGAAAGAGAGGTTAATGTTAGAGGTTAAGATTGAACTATTCACTGATGGAATAATTCATATAATTGGAAATTTGGAAAAGGAAGGAGAGGTTAACATTATAGTTTAGTGATATAAGTATTCATCGGTGGAACTGTTCATAGAAATGAAAATTTGGAAAAGGAAAGAGATGATAACATTAGATCATACAGATAGAAATTTGGACCGATTGAACTGTTCATAGAATTGGAAATTTGGAAAAGGAGAGAGAGGATACCGTTAGAGGGTACTAATAGAACTGTTCACTAATGGAACTGTTCAGAGAATTGAAAATATAGAAAAGGAAAGAGAGGTTACCTTTTGAGATTACCGATCGAACTATTCACTGATGGAACTGTTCATAGAATTGGAAATCTTGCAAAGGAAATAGTGGTTACCATTAGAGGTTACCGATAGAACTGTTCATCGATGGAACTCTTCGTAGATTTGGAAATTTGGAAATGGAGATAGAGGTTACCGTTAGACCTCACTGATAGAACTGTTCACCGATGGAATTCTTCATAGAAGGTTACAGATGACACTATTCACCAATAGTCACTGATGACATTGTTCACCAAGGGTCACTGATGACATTGTTCACAGAAGGTAACTGATGGCACTGTTCACCTAAGGTCATTGATTCACTATTCACAGAAGGATACCATTTCCCTATTCACAACTGTCTACCATTAGAACTCTTCACCAAATAGGAAAACTAGAAAAGTGTTGGGGATATGTCAACTTGACCTCCCAAATCACTTCATACACTTGATATTTGAAATGGAATGGACCACATAGATCTGGGAAATTACAATTCATCTCAATAAATTGATCACTACCTTAAATGTCATAACATCTAGTTCTATTAAATATTTTTTCTATAATATTTTTTAAATATTCATATTCTTGAAAAAATTATTTTAAAATAAAACAATTTATTTCCACAATGAAATCGTAAAAGTGATTATATAAAGAACATTTTTTCTAAGATGAAATCCATTGATGTTACTTGTAATTTTCATGAGATATGATATAATCAGACCATCATTAATCATTCTTTAGTTGGTTTATTTTTATGATAAAAAGGTGTTTCATAATCTTATTTGATTACATAGGTCACTCCATTATAAAATTTTGATCAAACCTGTTTATTTTATCTAATTCTCACCGGTTGTTTTCATTCCCAAATGGAAACATTATTTTCATACTTATAATTATGTACATGTTTATGAAAATACTTGATATTTAATTACATATTATTTTTGATATATTTACTGAATGACATTTGGTTTTGATATAATACATGATTATTAAACTCATTTTGACCATGGGTAATACATATTATATTTCCTTATGACTGATTTCTATTTATGCAACACATTACCCTGATCATTTTTTCATCGGTGTGAAAATATTATGATCCAATGGTTGGGTAATTTTTTATCCAAATGAGATAATGAATATGGGATTATGCTGTAATCATAATCCATTATAGTATTCAATCCTCATGTGATATTTTCTTGATAGTTAGAATTGAGTTTTGATTATGATAAGTTTTTCTTATTTGGAATAAATTTCGTATGTGTCCATGACGTTATGATACATTGTTATTTATGTAATGTTATAATCTAATTACTCAGGTGATTTCTCTTTAAGGATATTATGTTATACATTTGAATCACATGTTAGTCTTCCTTGTATTTTCAATTCTATTACTATGATTTTTATCTCACCCAATATTACTTAGTATTCCTCTTGTTATCCAATGAAATTTTAAGGGAAAATGGATATAGGAGCATATTATTGAGGTTAAAATAAAAAGAATTTTCTTTTATTGATAATGTGTTATATAAAAATTCTTCCAAATATACTTGGACTTTTGTTCCATATTTATTTTCAAAACATATTTAAATGAAAAATGAAATATACATATGTGTAAAAATAATTCAGTATCTATAGTTGGTATAAAATGAAGGCCATGTTGTTTATAATAATTACACTAGAATACATTTGTAATAATACAATCGATAATACTAATTATAAAAAAATATATTTGTAATTTTTGGGATGTATAGAGTTAGTGGTTCACATGAAATTGAATCCTTATATTGGTTCTAAAAGTTGACATGGTTTTGGTATAGATTCATTTAAGGGAAATGAAACTAAATTTTTCTTGATTATATCTCATCAATCATTTTGATTTATTATGAGTTTTTTGTTACTGTACACCTCATTTGAAACTATAGGGATATATTCTTATATAACTAAATTTTTAATTAAGAACCAATAGGAAATATTTGAATAAATAATTAATATGGATGTCATAGGTTAAAAATAAGGTTTCATTGATTGAAAAAAGGGATTAATGAATTAAAAATACAATTATTTATTTTTCATTATTATATGGTTTCCCAAAGTGAATATTTTACATCACACTATTCTTGTATAATTATTAAATGATTTTAAATAAGTTGAGTTTTGTAAAAAATAATTATAAAGGGGAAGGGAATGATTTTACTAATAATTATTAAAAAGAAATAGGAGATGGAAGGAAAAACCATAAAATCAATCAAAAAAACTAAATCATTATATCATTAACAATAGCACCATAGATAAAATTAAAATAATACATAATAAGTGAACAACTGTGTTTACTGAAAACCAAGGAGGGAATAAAATTATTTTTCCTTCATGAAATTTATATTGTAATAATCAAATTGAGAAGTGTCTAAATTGAAAGAGAATATTTTTTATTTAATGAAAATATAGAAATTGAGATTTTAGTTTGAGAGGAAAAAAAGGAAGAGTTTGATAGTGGGATATGGATTTCACTATAACATACCATATTTAGTTTAATGTTATATAAATGGATAAAATGGTCATTATCCTTGTTAATTATCTATTAATGGGGATAAATCCTAAACCAAGGATGTAATTATGTTATTTGAATAAAATGTTGTTAATTTATTGAATTTACATATATGAGGATTAAACAATTATGTTGTACATATATGTCTATGACAATAAACATTACATAATATTGAGTATTAGAAAAAAATTTATATTTTATGACATTGAGGATCTTTTCAGGTTTAGGGATTTAGAGTTTAGTTCATAATTCATACATAACATTGTACATTAATTCAATGAGGATATTATCAAATTTGGATCAATTTCATTCATAATATAATTTATTTAAAATATATTATAATTTTTCTTCATGAAAAATCCTTCACAAAATTCAACTTAAGTTCCTTTTTTCTCATAGGCATCATTAGAACCTTTGAAAAACATTTAAAAATATGGTATCTATTCAATAATTTAATTGATGTGTATAAAACGAATATAAATTATTAGTTCTGTAAAAACAAAACAATTATTGAAAAATAGTATCCTTGAAAAGGTAACAATTTATCAATACATGGAAATAACATCTAATATAGATATCATCTATTTTAGAATTTTAAGACAAACAATATCCATAGAACTCATAAGAAATCATAAAATCATTCTTTTAGGTTCCTTAGGGAATCATCACATAGAACCCTATTAAATAGAATAACCATATCGTAAACTTCCATATATGAGGTACCTAATTCCTTAGAGTGATATCTAGGCACACAAACCATTTATTCTATAATGGAATCACCTTGTCCATTCATGGTTCTAACATCATTTATAATGTCCTAGAATCGAAACATGTAATAAAAAATTTCGTTACTTAAAAAACTATTTAAAACTCATATAAAATTATTTTTTAGATATTAAAATACTATTATAATTCAAAAATTTATTTTCAACACAAAATATTAAAAAACTTTTAAATCAGTATTAATTATAAAAATACAGAAAATATAATGTGTTAATTTAATTTAATGGAACATTAAATCATGTTATATAAGACAAAAATAGAATAATGTCCACAAGGAGGAAAAGTCATTATTTCCTAGTATGTTGAGAATTGAACATTTATTTTGATTTTAAAAAAATGTTTTGTATAATACATGTAAAAATGTTCCAGTCTAAAATAGTATCAATTAAATTTAAATTAGACATAAAATTTCCATTATAATATAATATCATGAATACTAACATGGTGGAAATGAATTTTAATTTAAATCTAAAAACAATTTACAATATATTTTTAAATCAATGTCCCCATAAAACATTGATATTTTTGAATCACAATACTGATTAATATATAACATTAAATAAGGCATAAAATATCATATTAATAAATAATATTCAATATATAATATGTGAAATGGTCTATATATACATATTATAATGTCAATAACTTAAATATATGTATCAATGAAATATGATTGAGAAGAGGTCCATTACATTAAGTTTGACTCATCATATACATTGTATATCTTCTTAAATACTAAAAATAGGTTTATTATTTACATTAATTAGAAAATTTTAATGTTCATTAGTCATTTTATATCACTAATTAACATTTAATTAATATTAATTAATTATTTAAGTTCCCATTATACGTTATGATGGTATTTATTATGTTAGTACAAAATGATTTTTGTATGACTTCAATACTCAATGAGGACATATTTCAATGATCTCTTGAAAAATGATAATCACATGATTATCAATATTATAAATCATGTATACTAATAAATAAAACCATTCTTCATGGTTAGTAAAATGAACAAAATTATAATAATGGAGAGGTAGTCTATACGTATACATGTGTAAAATTCCCATTTTTCAATGATCATTTTGGAAAGATGTTAATTATTATTTTATCTCTATATAAATATAATAAAGCCATTCATATCAAGTGAAAAATATAAATAAAATTTTATATATCATCCATGAAATGTGGTGATGAAAAATGAATCAAATCACTTCTAGGAGATAATAGTTCACACATATGCACGAATGAAATTGTCATTTTTATATTGATGGAATGTTAGGAATATAAATGATATATTTTTATTTCCTAATGATAAATATTTCAAGAATATCAGATATAAAAATTTATTCTACTCTTGAGAGATGATGATGTAAAACAAATTATTTAAGTCTGCGAGTTTGTTTTCCATTATACACATGAAGGATTGATTCTTTTTCCATTATATGGAATTCAATATTGATTTAGGAGATGATATTAGAATAGAAAATAAATAGTATATTTAGATCAATGGATTTATTATTTCATCATATATGAAGAATATTTGCAGTAATTCAAAGATGAAACAAAACACAAACCGTAAATAAAAAATGATACTTTTTCATTAGACAATCTCTTATGTTTAACACCTTAACACCACTATGGATGATGTCTGGCCTCATATGAGGACTATATAACATAGTGACATATTCTAGCAGGGTATTACGGTATATTATGGATGATCCAAAAAGGTTTTTAGTTATTAATAAATGAGATTAAGGGGAATCCTTTTATATGAGAGGGGAAGGGACACTTGGAATTCAAAGAAATGATTATGTTAATATAAAATAATTTTCTATTCTTATTAGCTCAAAACTAATTTACCTCAGAGATAGGATGATGATGGATCGAAATACATTCATCTAGTGAAAATTTTATATGTTTTTATAATTTATTTTTAATCCGTATATTTTTGTTATAACAAATATTTAGTACTATTAAATAGTTATTTTATATCATTTAATTTAAAATTTGAGGGTTAATATAATTACAATAAAATTATAAATGGCCAATAAAAGAGTATTGATGATGTTTTAAGACTATTCATAATCAATTTTCAAAATTTTATATTTTTTGAAATTTTATATCATTTAATAAAATATTATTTATTTTCAAATACAAATAAATTCAATTTTGAAATTATTCTATACATGTATTTTATTTAATATCAAAAAATTTAAAATATGAACCAATACATCCATAACAACATTATCATTTCAAATAAATTTTAAAAATTCATGGAATAAACTAATATTATCAAAAAAAAATTATTCTATTGTTTTTAATATGATTTATTTGATATTTCATTTAATTAAACTATTACTTGGTCATCAGTATGGAATAAATTAATTAAATTATTTCATATAAAAAATGTAAAAAAATATCATGTTATGTAAAAAACATTTTACATTTCAAAACACTTTTTATTTTTGAACAGATTCACTATATAACACTATATTTAAAAAAATTCACCTGTTAAAAATAAAACAAGGTAAACCCAACTTTTTGTACAATAAAATATTATAAATTTCATACTCAATATTAATTTTCCTAAAAAGGATATAACTTTAGTAAAAACATAATAATGGTTGATCTAAACTCAACCAATAATATTTTGGTAGTTGTTTGGGTAATTTTATAATATTTATAATATTATTTTAAAGCACAAATACCAAATTTCCATTAGTCGTGTTCATAAAAATTATGTCTTCTATTATTAATATATTTAAAAAAATAAATAGATTTATTTAACAAATTTGGATCTTTTAATTCATAATATTTAACAATTTTTTAATGTTTATAAAACCAAATTGTACAAAATTTACTTAAAATTAATCCTGTTAATGGAATAGGAAAGAGTGATTTTAATGATAAAGTATTCCAAATAAATAAAATAATTTATATCGAAATTCAATATGAAATTTATTACAATGGGCATAATTAGATTAATAGATAAAATATTTAAATAAATTTAATCTAATTTTATGTAAAAATATAAGTTTTCACTATAAATTATTTGGGAAAAACCACATAAACAAATAGAATATTTATTCACTATTAATAAAAATATAAAACTTATTATAAAAATAATAAAAATACAATAAATATAAAATTTTATATTCCATATTTAATTATTATATTTATTTTTTCATATTAGATTTTATAAATGTGAAAAAATGTATATTTCAAACAAGTTCCCCATCAAAAGGTGTTAAATCTATTTTATTTGAATACTAATTTCTTTTATATTAAAAATAATATTTGTTCATATATCATGTTTTGAAAACACATATGTAGAAATTTAAAATTATATTTAATAATATATATATATAAATATAATTAATACAATCCAAAAACAGTGATATTACTATTTATTAGAATAAAGCTCACTTATGCACATTTAAATAGTTTTTTAGAATCAAATTTGATTTAATTTTAAAAATGGATTTATTTTCATATCTAATTAGTTTATAAAATAATTATTTATTCTATATATATTTTTAGACTATATTTTCATAATTTAGTTAATTGTGTACATTATTTATATTCTACCAGCTATGTGATAACTTCCATATCAAATAATAAAATATTTTTGTTCATTTAGGCTCGATGTGGCATATAATATATGTTATGGAACACAGTGTTTCATTTTAAAAAATGATGATGGTACATTATACCCCCTTAATTAATTATTTCCTTCAAAATTTGAACTCGTGATAGAAATCTATCAGTTTATCATTTGAAAATGCCTTTATTGAAATCCCACATTGTGAAATGGATTAATGAAACCACAATTTTAAAATAATTAAAGGGATGTACGAAGGTAACCAGAGATAACACATAAGAGGGTTAAATATAAGAAAAAATTGATTTTGAAGAAAAACTAAGTATAATTTTATGATACAGAGTTATAGAAAACATGGTCAGGAGAAATTTAACAATAAAAAAAATTATTTTGATGGGATATTAGTTCATTTATTTTTCAGTAATAATATTAAACAGACAATGTTTTGGTATTAAATTAATTTTCTGTATTTTTGGTCAATTATTTTACTTCTAAGACTAGTAATATAATAAAATATACATAATTGAAAAATATATTTTTCATCTATTAATCATATTCTACCACAAACTCATATTTATCTTCAAACGATGTATCTTCAGGGTGAGTTTTTCATGTATGATGAAAAAGAATCAACTTCTAAAGAATCACATAATACACAAAATATTAAATATATGTTTTCTGTATCATGAGACAATAATAAAAATAAAAAATCATATGATAAGAAAATATAAATATCCAAAAGTAATAATCAATTATATGATGAAAAACTAGATTAAACTCTAAAATTCTAAAGCAATACCTAATGTTCAAGATAGTAAATTCCAAAAATAAAATAAATTAAATTACATAAATATCGTATAACTAATATTAAAACCTAGGAATCAAATATATTTTGTCACAATGATTATGAAGATAAATTTTATCATTTATCTTCAAATAACATAGAATAATTTTGAAGGCTCGTACCCAAAAAGTAATTTCCCTGGTAATCTTTAAGATATGAAAATCATTTCCATTAATCACATCATTTCCAAAGATGATCATTAATTCTTAAAAAATATAATTCAACAATTATTTCTCAAATATAGTCAAATTTTATTGTATTTACTTGGATCATATATGATTCCCAAAATAGTGACCTTCTACCGAAATAAAATTATTCACTTAATCACGAAATAGTTTTCCTTTGACATGGAAATATATTTAAAAGAACCTATGTTACTAAAAAACTATTTGTTCATCAATAAAATCATTTAACTAAAAATAAAAAATCAAACTAATGGAGACCTCATGTAGTCCATTAGTAGGTTATTCAACATTTTTTCCCTTTTACTGTGGTTTTTATTCACTAGGCCTTTTCAGACGTGATGTGTTTTCACCCATTTTGTGGGTTTTCCTTTTTTTAAACCTCCATTAATATATCCCATATAAAAATATTTATATTTTAGAATCATCTTCATAATATGAAAAATATATTTTATTTTCAAGGGTTATCTCATATCTTTCATTTTCTTTCCCAAAATGTAATAATCCAAAATTACCAGAAAACAAATGCATATAAAAATAATGAAAGAAGATAAAATTATAATAACTAAATGCATAAAAATGGGTTTATAAGACATTGAAATTATGACCAACCATAAAATTATAAAACCTTGATTATATCATTAAATATTACGAAAAAATCATTATCTCCATAGATTTCTAAACCTTCATTTGATACCAACTATAATTTCAGTGCCGTAAACATTACAAAATCATTAGTTTATTCATGATATAAAATTCATCTAAAATATAAATTTATTTATTTTTAAGGGAACAATTTTCATAACCTTCATATAGACTAAATAAGTCTTTTAATCCATCATAATACTATGTTAAAAACATGACAGAACATGGGATTATGTTAGAAATATAAATATTTTATTTAAAAAAAAGAAATACTTAGTTCAAAAATTCATCAAAATCCTTGAATAATACATTCCTTGAAATCATAAAATTCTACCAATACATTTCGGTAACATCACATAGAAATATCATTAATTTTACCTTTTTCAAACAAATGATTACAATAAAAATAAGTATAAATCATAGAAATATAATTTATTTTCATTGAGTCATCTTCGCAAAGAAGCCTTATAAAATCCTTATAGCACCATTATTAATGGAAACAACATACGGTCGAATTCCATCTCCAGAGTACCTAATGCATTTGATCTCTATTTGGGTTCACCCATACATTGAGCTATTAATGGCACAATACAAGGTATATGGGAATACCCCTCATTTAGAGTATGAATGAACCACAAAATGATATAAATCATTTCATTATTGAAAAAAAATTTAATCTCTAACACAAATCACACTTAAATATTAAAATACAATTTTATTTTAGGTGACCATTTTCGAAAAAAAATTAACCATTCTATTGAAAAACAATTTTCAGTGAAAAAAATAACCAAATTGATAAATATGTTTTTCATTTAATGAATCCTTAAATCATTCAAAGGAAGCCAAAATTTAAATAATTTTTATAATGGGGAAAAATTCATTGCCATAATTTTTACTAAGAATAGAACATTATTTTTGTGATTTGTCAAACCAATCCACATAAAACACAGAAATTATTATTTTCTGAAAACACTTAAATGAACATCAAACTTGAATTAAAATTAACTTTATAATATAATATCATGAATATTGACATGTAGTAAAAGTATTTAAAATTAAATATTAATATTTAGAAAAATATATTATTAAATCATGTTGTTCTATAACACATTCAATATTTTAAATCATAAAATAAAATAAATAACATGAAAATAGAAGATATTCAAGATATAGGATTTTAATGGGGTTTTATATAAACCATATAAAGTTCATAACATCAATATATGTCTCAAAAAAAGATGATTTAGACAATGTCCTTTACATTGAGTCCAACTCATGATGTAGGTTATTTTTCATCCATAATAGATAATATATATTAATTATTTACATTCATTTGAAACATTTTAATGATTAGTAATCCTTTTAAATCATTTAATATAATGATATTGAAATTAATTAAAATTTCATTTTCGCGTTGGACGTTTTGATGATATTTTATAAATTAGTTAAAAATGAATTTTGTAAGATGACAATAGTCTATGTGGTCATTATTCCATCATATCCAGATTTATATTCATGATGCAATAAAAAATATTTATACTTAAATTATAATTTTATGTCTATCAATAAATTTTTATTATGAGAAATTAATGTTATTATAATCATAGAGAGGATGGGTCATCCATACACATGAGTAACCTTTCCATTTTTCAATGATAATTTTGGAAATAATTTAATTTTTATATTATCCAAATAAAATTTTGATAATATTGTTAATAAAAATCTAAAAAATTAAATTTAAATATATATATCAACCATGTGACGTGCTTATGAAAAACGAATGCCAACGCATCATTGAGGTGATAGTGAACATGTACAAATGAACAACCTTATCATTTTTCTTTTCTAACAAATTTACAAAAATAAATGATATATTATTATATTCATAATGATAAATATTTCATTAATAAAATATATAAATATTAATTCCAATCCTGATAGAGGGTGACATAAAAATAATTATATTTTTTCGTAAGGTTATAGATTGATGTTCCCATGACCGATTATTTATTATCCCATTTGATAAAAGTGAATATTGGTTTAGGATATGATATTAACATAACGACTTCACATTATTCATTGGATAATTTAATTATTATTTCAATATATTGGAACAATATTTATAATATTTGTATGAAGAAACAAAATAATATCTCTTAATTAAAAACCATACATTTTCATCAAGAATTATCTTTTGATTGAGATCATAATAACCGTAATAGATGTTAGGACTAAAATAATACCTCTATAATATGGTTAAGGATACTAGAAATGGATTTAGGCATATAGTTCTCAATCCAAATAGGGTTTTATGTGCTACTAAAATAGAACAAGGTGTACCCTTTAATAAGAGTTGGGAGGGGAACTTTTTGAATTTATGAAAATATTGAATTAATATAAATTATTTTTCTATTCCAAAAGGATCCTAAATTATTAATATATACTATACGGTGAATATGGGTCAAAATAAATTCATCTAATAAAAATTAGTCATGTTTTTTATTTGGTTTAATCCTTATCTTGTCTGTTTTAATCATTATAAATCTTACTATTATATCAAGTTATTTTCAAATTAAGGGTTAATATAAAATAATAAAATTTCAAATAAAAAATAAATGAGACAATTATGAAATTTTAATAAATTTCTAAATCATTTGGGAAAAATTGAGATTTTTAAAAATTTGATATCATTTACTAAAATATTTTTTGTTTTTAAATATCAATAATGTCAATTATGAAAAAAAAATCATTACATGAATTTTTAAAAATTTTATAAAAACAAGATAAATATAAAACAATACTTATATAAAATAATATAAAATAAAAATTTGTCTTTATAATTTTATGACATTAAAACTATTAAAATATGTTTATTTTACTATTTAAATATATGAATTATTTGAGTTTTCTTTTTTAATTATACAATTACAGAATCATCATTTTAAATTAATTTATAAAAATATTTATTATTTATAAATTAAAAATAAATTATCAGGAAAAATATAATAATTTTATCGTTCAAGATACTATTAATAGTTAATCTTATCTTTCATATTACTATGTATTGAATATATTTCACATCTTAAAACAATAGTATGACACAATTGACTTTTCATGTAATATAGTATTATTATTGACATACAATAATCCTACTGTATTATAGAGACAATAATATCTTCATGAGGATGCTTTTTTGTCGACATAGACAGATAAATATGTATAACGACAACATTTATGGTAATTTTACATTATTTATTATAATATTTTTATACTAAACTACCTGATTTACCTTTTCCCATGTGAATAAAAATTACTAATGTTACAAATGATATTTTTCAAAAACACAGGGATTAAATTTAACAACTATAGACCTTATAATTTAAAATATTGAACCCATTTTTGATAATTAAAATCACATAATTGGATAAAATTAATTTAAAATCAACAATTTTTATTGATTGATAAAATGGGGTTTTTAAGAAAACAAAATCAAATTATTTAAATGTTTTTATATCAAAATTCATTGTGAAATTTATTCCAATTGAAGTGATTGGATAAAATAAAAAAATATTTATCTAAATAATCCTTAAAAATTATTAATAAAATTAACAATATAAATTATTTTGATGAATATGATGTTTGTAATTAAACAATAAAAAAATTACTATTTATTAAAACATGAAACAAATAAAAAAAAATAACAAAAAATCAACCGATGTAAATATTGATATTCATATATCAATGAAAAATTTAATTTTTTAAAATAGAATACATAAAATAAAAAAAATAGATTTAAATCAAGTGAACCATCAAAAGTCTATGGAATTGGTTTTTTAGAAAATAATTTCTTTTATATTTAAAATTTGATTTGTTATTATGTAATGTATTTACTAAAAATGATATTATTAAATAATTTGTTGAATTTTTAAATATTTCATTTATATAATCCCATAATATTGATTTTATTAGTTATTTTAATAAATCAAACAGCTGAAAATTTAATTTGTTTTCAAAAAACCCATTTTATTTTAAAAAGGGTTTTATTTTTCATTATATATAATCAGTCGCCAAAAAAAATAATTATATATACATGTGTAAATGATATTTTAAAATTTTATAAAATCCTATTTATTCTCACCTTTCCAAAAACTATAAAATATTGTCCATATTAAGTAATTTTATTTATATGTTCTTTGAAGATCGATGTGGCATATATTGAACAATATAAAACATAGTGATTCTGTTTAAAAATTCGGAATATTATAGTGGTAGTGTCTTATCAATGATTTTATGGTTATAATAATCATGAAACCTATATAGATTTTGATAATTTATTAAATAATATGTGTATTCAAGTTATTTAAACATAATTGTGCGGATAACATCACAATTGTAGAAGTTTTTCATTGATCATATTATTCAAATATTAGTCACTTATTTTGAGGTTGTAATTGATAATATTTTTGGGTAAATAGTGATATTTTTTTGTGAAATTTTATTAGGATGATGTAAATGTAACCCTTAAGGTTTACAAGAAGTGTTATATTATAAGAATAGTATTATATTTTTGATAATTTTCATCACATTTTTGAAAAAATTATATTAAATATATTAATATTATAATATTAATCCTAGAAACCTAATGGTCGAGTCATATACTTTCTCATTAAGAAAGGATACATGGCATGAACCCAAAATTGAATAGAGAAAAGGATGTAAAGAAAACCAAAAACAAATTAAATTTATTTTTAGTAAGATAATGATTAATTTTTACTTAAATTATTTTATAGATAATGTTTAATTATATTTTGGAAACATCTTTTTTATGGTATACATTAACTTGGGATTGAAAAAAGATTTTTGTGATCAAGTGATTAATTATATTTCATAAGTTCACTCATTTGATAATCCTATATGATTAAGATAAATATTATATTAGGTGATTTTATTTGAGTAATAATTATTCAATTATATTTTTAAAGTTATATAATTTTATTGGTGATTCCGTTGATAATGAAAACGGATTGCATAATTTGGAGAGAATATTAATATGGAATATGTATTAATGGGTACATGACCTGATGAGTGTATAGATTTTATATAAGATTAATGTAAAATTAATGATGGGATAATATGTGATCAAATCCTACTATTTGTTAAAAAATATATTTTCAAATATATTGATGGATTTCTAGCAAATAACTATGTTTATTATTATGGGTAATTGTTCAGACATTAAATAATAATTTTTTATTTAATCATATAAAGGGAAAATTAATGGGTAATAATATTCAATCGTGTTAATCATATTGTATTATATTAATTTATAATTTCCTTATGAAATAAATTTTATACTTTTGGTGTTTATGTGATCCATTTGAAGTTGATTTTAGTGTTTTTTCGTGAAAAATTCAGGCTGAATTCCCATCATGTTGAGAAAAAGATAATATTTTGAAGAAAATTGATAAAATGATGATATTAAACTTCTAAAGTAAATATATTAATTTATGTTCTCAATCTTGAAATTAATATACTTCTTCAACAATAAGAAAAATATCATCTAATTTTATTTATCATACTACAATTATATCTGATGATCTTATGGACTTTTTCAAACCTCATTGATTTAATGTCTATAACATTCTGTAAAAAAAATTCTTGAGATAAATAGAATATATCAATATCTATAATTATTTGTAAATTATGTTTCCCCTCAATGTATATATTTGCACTTTATAATAATATTCACCTATTTTGATACTAAATTATTATTTACTCTAAATGACTATCATAATGCATAATATGACATTTCTTAAGGAACCATTATTAACCATTTTTATGATATGGGAATCGAAATAATTTATTTTATATTTTCCACCGATTGAATAATGAGATCATTTTAATGTTATAGTGAAAAAATATATTAAAGTAATGAGAATATAATACCACACTAGTTTGAAAGACAAGTTTTTATTCTATACTCTATACGACATAAAATATTATTCCTTAACAAACCATGAAATATTATTATTTGAATACGAATATTATAAATATTTGATAAATAGGTATATATGAATAAGATCAAATTTTTTATGATATATATATATATAAATAAAAATATATTGATAAATACAAAGTAAATAATCACACATTTTTTGTAAAGTCATTTTATTCATCAAAAATATGTTTTCTTCAAATGTAGATTTTATTTATTCATTGGGAGAAAAAATTTTAATATATTTAATAACATTTATAAATATTCCTTATAAAAATAATATCATCTTTTAAATAAATGTTATGAATTTATCTTATTTTAAATGTTTTGTATTTTTTGTATGTATATATTTTCTAGAATGTGGAACAAAAAACATTAATTCATTGTAAATTTTGTGATCCATCTGTTTAAAATGTTTCATTTCATATCAAAATATATAAAAATTTAAATAGTTTTTGTTATATTATTAATAATTTAATTCCTTCATTTTAATAAACATTACAATTTAATTTGTTATAAAAACATTTTTAATTTAAAATTCATTTTTCTATTACAATTTTTTGTTGTGGTTTATTTTTTAAATATAAATTAAATTCAAACAATTATAAAAAGTTAGTCTTTGAAATATTACATAAAATTTGGAAGATATAGTTCCAAAATTACTAAAATAGTTCAATATATATTCATAGATTTTGAAAATTAATCAACAAAAATTATTTTCACCACGGTAAAGTTAAATCTAGATATTATAGTTAATAATATTATGAAAAGGACTGAATGTGGATTTAAAACTCAAATTTTTCCAATATGATGAGTGGAGTGTTTTTCCATTTAAATAATTTTTTTGAAACTATGGAAATATGGTGTAATATATTTATATCATCACGAGAATTTAATGTGAAGCACTATGTTGAATATTATACAATATACGACATATTGAGCCTAAACAAAAAACTCAATATTATTATTTAAATGTGATAGTTATGACATAGACTGTGGAATGGAAGGAAATAATGAGATAAAATAAATTATTAAAATATCATATAAATTTTTTTATAAATATAATTCTTTGGATACCAATTTATTTGAGATGAAAACAAAAACAGAATTAATATAAATATTTTGTTTTTTAGAAATAAAACTATTTTAATGACCATAATAGAATTTTATAATAATAAATTAAATTAATCAGTATTAGTGAAATATCATAATGAATTATATATGTTATATACTAAATAAATTTTTTAAATTCATCACGTAGGTTTAAAAAAAATTTATATTGAATAAACCCATTGATAAGTAAAAATTTTTTTTTTTAAAAAAAGGCAATTTTGATGGCTTTTAATGGAACACCTATTTTGAAACATCATTTTACACTTTTATAAATTATATTTGATAAAATAAACCTTATTTTTTATATCATATTTTCAAAATTACTATAGGAGGAATTGTTGTTGTTTTTCTAATAAGGATAATTTTTTAAAATTACTAAAAAATAATGAATTTTAATAGAAAAATAGACGTTTCGTATTAATAGTATATAATGTAAAAAATATATTCTAAATTATATTTATAGTCACTATAGTTCAAATATTCAACTATTTATACAATTTATTTCCCATTTATAAATTTCAAATTGAAATTATATGTATAAACATTGTAAACAGTTGATCTTTTTCACATTTAAATAACACTTTCTTATTGCATCTACCAGAATATTTTCAAATTTAATTTTGATAAATATATTAATTAAACTATTGAAATATATTACATATTTAGAATCATAATTTAAAAATATGTTAGTATGTCCATTTTAATTTTTAGGCATACAAATTTTATAATGGTAAAAAAAATAACCACATTATTGGTAATATATTGAAACAAGTTAAAATAAAAATGATAAATTCATAAAAAACCAAAACACGAAAACCATAAACGAATATTTTTATATGTTTATCAATACTAAACATCCATTAAAATAGTTATTATCAATCAAATACATTTTAATTAATTTAACCCAAATTATTTTAGATTAAAATATAAAATAAATTTTTTTAATCGGTTTAGACCTCTAATTCCCAAGTATAAATATCACTCTCAGCCACTATATTTCTCCAAAAAAATCAATGAATCTCATTAAATCAATAAACACCACTCTCCTCACACTATATATTTCAATGTTATGTTATTATCACTTGAATATAATTTCCATTTTGATTAAGGGATCAATCATGGAGGATATATTAAATAGGTAAACTTCTGAAACCATCAATCTTAATTTATTTTCATCGTCTACATTATCTTCACCACCGTCAACGATATGGGTATAATAAATATATTATAATTTATAAAAATAAATTTTTTATTTATAAATTTAAACCTTATATCTATCCCTTTTATTATCATAAAATAAATAAATAACTCAATCAATTTCCATATTATAGCGCTTAACCTTCTCCATGAGGAATGATTTTTTTCGTTTTCAATTAAAGACCTCATGACTATTCATTAAAGTATTATTCTGGTAAAATATTATTTTATTAGGTATATTATAAACCATTTCATGTTTTTTAACTAATAAATAAACATAATAATAAGTAAAATGAAGCTAGTACGTGATTTTCAGAAAACTGATAAAACAAAAAAATTATCGCAAATGTTTTATCAATTGAAGAAACCTATTTTATTAAATAAAAATTATATTATGGAGAATTTAAATATATTTAATTTCATTAGTAACATTAAATTTTACTTCTATAAATTTTTACCATTTGATAAGAACAATAATTACTACACACAAGGGAACAAACTAGGAAACCCGGATCTAAAGGAAATTGAAATAATAAAAATTATAAAATATTAATAATGAATGGGTTGAATGATTTAAAAAATGATTATATTTTTTTATCCAAACT
The DNA here is from genome assembly GCA_963277665.1 of Viscum album. Taxonomy (NCBI): domain Eukaryota; kingdom Viridiplantae; phylum Streptophyta; class Magnoliopsida; order Santalales; family Viscaceae; genus Viscum; species Viscum album. The sequence continues at coordinate 1,387,629,988 of OY728122.1, forward strand.
AATAATTTCTTCTTTTATGAGATGATTAAATTATTATACCATTATTAATGAGTTTAATTTACATAATACAAAAGGGAATCATGAGTTAAGAATTTCTCGTCTATCTTTTTAACTTCAATGAGATATATTCCTAATTCAAAATAAATTATTTTATGTTTTTTATATACATCATTTTGATATATAATATCATAAATATAAATATATTCATGGTAATAAATGTTTCATTTACTAATTATTAATTTAATGGTTATTTAGATTCTAATGATTACATAGTGTAAAGGAATTATCAACATAATGTCCATTCATTGGGTTGAACATAATCTTCATTGATAATGTATAGTGAGGATTATGTGTGCAATGAATTCTTATTTTATTATTTTGTATTCCAAGTTGTTTTATTTTCTTTTTTAGTTGATAATAATTAGAAATTCAATTGATCAATGCAGACTTAAAAGATATAATATTTCTAATGTGATACAACAAATGAGGTTCTGAGTTAACTATTTAAAATTTTAATTCATTCTTATTAGCTTTCATGGAAATATTTTTTTTCTTAGGTAAGATAATTGTCATGACCTATCCCTCGGGGCCCGTGTTGTAACTACCACAAGCATGCCTTCTATAGGCTTGGGGTGATGACTAGCACCAAAGGCATAAATCCCTATAACTGGGAAGGAATTTCCTTTATAAAATGTAAACACACACAACCAGAGCATAGGATGAAGCAAAAACCAAGTAAAAACTGTATAACAAGTGTACTGAAAGAAAAGGGGGGCCAGAATACAAGCCCAATTGTAAAGTACAAGTATAACTGAAAAGGGAAAAACAGTTGAAAGGTGAATACAGCTCCTGGATCATTCTCTAGGGTTCTTACATGAAGGGTAGGTACATATGGCCTCCTCAGCGCTCCACATCCATCAGACTCCATCGCGTAGCGATATGTCGTAAGGTCCTCCTCCGGGTACCATCCAGTCCTGGCACTCTCAACCACCTTCAGTGATGTATGTCGTCTGTATCCAACACAATGAGGTGCGAGCATAGCCTGTGCAGGGGTGAGTACAATGATACACAGAAGGGACCCAGAGACCCTCAAGGTCTCACAAGCTCCAACAAGGATAAACCATAATGAAAAATTTCAATGGATAACCATTACTTAGGTATACACCCATACATATACCTATGTTATCCAGTAACCCATCTCAATCATGAGAAAAAATACCATGGTCATTGAATCAGCTCAAACCAAGATTTTCATTAATGAAACCACTGCTGCTGGAGAACTCCTCCTTTGTCGAGTACAATGGCCCTTTCGCGACTCTGAGATGCTACTCAGCAACCTTGGACTACTTAGGTACTACTCCTGTCGAGTACTATGGCTCTGCTGCCAAACCGGGAACTCAGTCCGTAGTGGGTCTGCCGCCAAACCGGGAGCTCCCCCTAATATCCTACAAAGTTACTCTTCCTGTCGAGTACCGCTGGTCTACATCCAAACTGGGTGCTCCGTCCACAATGGGTCTACCGCCAAACTAGGCGCATTGTCCATTGGGCTAGTCGAATCAGTCTGATTTGAATTGTTCAAGCATTCCTAAGGTCTACAGCTACAAGGTCTCCGCACTCAGTTTGCTCGTCTCTGGAGGATCTGCTCCACGAGCTACTGGTTGATAATCCAAGTTTCATGAGGTCTCATTTGGAAGTATCTCGATGGACGGCCTCGTCAAAGGGGTCTGAGCGCAACAGATGGCACGTCAATTGGATGCCCTGTCTATGAGTTATTATCCTTTTAGTCCAGGGGGCCTTGTTGGATTCGTGTACGAACCAACATGGTCGTGACTCAACTATACCTCTAACTCTAGTAGGGTATACTCAAATGGACGACAATGCTCCATGAATAATGGTGCCGCTGAGGGTTCATCAAACAGACGTCCAATGGAATATATATGGCCGAAAAAGGTAATGGGATAGTAATGGGATCGGGTATTGTCCGACACGGTCGGACTGACTTTGCCCAACCCAATCTGGGCCGACTCGGCTCTGGATCGAGCCATTCAGACTCACTGGGTCTGACCCGGCCCATTGGGCAGGTCAAAATTCTATGTTTTGACCCGGTCCACAAGTCTTGGCCCAGCAGACCATGAGGGCGGTTTGGCCCGATAGTCTCCACGCAGGCATCTCGGTAACTTGGTCAGGGAGACCGGGCCGGTTTGAACAGTGAGACTGCGGGGGATTCCACACGTCATCTCGGGAGGTCGGTGGTAAGGTTGACAGTAAGTAGGCCTCGCAGGGCACGAGCAGGCTGGCTTGTCACCGACAGGTCGTAGGTGCACCGTGCAGGGTGCAGGTGCGACTGGCAGGGCGCTTGGACGCCGGGCAGCAGCACGGCGGCACCGGGCAGTGGCGCGAGGTGCCCGATCAGCGGCGCGGGGGTGCATGGCAATGGAACGGGGGGGGGGGGGACCGGGCAGCGGCGCGGGGGCGCTGGGCCACGGATCGAGGTGTCAGGCAATGTCGAGGGGCATCGGCCAGCGGCGCGGGGTGTCGGGTAGTGCGACAGGATGCTGGGCAGTAGCGTGGGGCGCCGGGCAGCGGCGTGGGGTGCTGGGCAGCAGCGCAGGGTGCGGCAGTGCGCGGGCACCGCGAGTAGCGAGGCCTTTGATATCTGTCTTCGTTTTCATCTCCGTGTGTACCACATCCATCGTCATCAAACAAGAACAACAAAGGGAGGGTCATACCATATTCGTGTGGCCCGAGCCCTCCTCATTACGGTGATAGAAATCGGCGATTCTTCATACCATATCTTTATTCAATGAAGAATGAGGTTTATTTTCGAAGATAAAAATCATAAAAAAAAACAACCTACCTCGAATTCAGTGATCGATGACGGATTCGCCGAAGGCGGTCGTCATTCCATCAAAGCTAGAGGTATAAGAGCTCAAATAAGACGAGTTGAGAAGACATCATCAGTGTTCTTCGTGGGTGTCAGTGCTTCCCATTCATGCCCCTGTTGAAGAAGGATGAAGATGATGTTAATCATTCTCCGTTATTCATGGGTGACAATTCTTCGTTGGAGGAATAATTCTCCAAGGGTTATGGGTCGCGTCTCTTTTCCAGCATTTCACCGCTTGACGAATCGATCCTAAAACCTTCCCCCAAGATTCCTTTATCTAGGAGAGGCAGAGAGGTATGTAATTATCATGGAATTTATGATGGTCCATTTATTTGGATCCTTCCTAATTTCCAACTATGCGATTACTTAATTTAAAAAGGGAGAACTAATTAATTAGATCCACAAAATTAATTGCCCCAGAGGTGGCACACATAATTTGGAGGATGTTAAGAGGATCCCTATAATTAATTTACGGGCATTGGCGAAATTATTTGACACATGCATTGGCTCAATTAATTGCGCAGAGGATTTCAACCGTTCCTCCCTCATTAATGGGAGGTTATGCGTCTCGGGTGGTCCCCACGTCGTAACCTCTCACGGGCGGTGATACTTAGGAGTACCTCATCATCATAACCTCTCATAGGAGGTTAGAGTGTGGCAGTCCCACCCCCATCTTCGAAGGGGAGGTTCCAAGTAACTGCACACACATGGTGGCTGGAATAAAATATAGTGTGGATACACTTTTGTTTTATTTTTTATAAAAAGAAAAAAAACAATTATTCCCGACCATCCGCCATCAAGGTGAAGGTCTTTTTAGGCAAAAACCAGCGCTGTGAGTTCAACGGTGCCCTCAAATTTCAGTTCCGAGCACCCGTTCAAAAGTTATAAAATCCCGTACGTACTTTTACCGAATGTAACTGAAAAAAGTTCAGAAAATTATTATCAGTCACCCTCGACCCCCTACGATTGAGGTTAGGATCATCCTAGTTGAAAAACTCCCCAAAAACCCCAACAGTACTCTCCGATTTTTAATCCGAGTTACCTTTTATATGTTATGAATTTTACAATAAAATAATAGTCACTTAATTATTTTATTTACGGCCAAAAACTAACATTAAATGGTGGCCCACGCCGGCCAAAGTCAGTATCTACATAAAGAAAGCATACCCTCTCAAGTTTAGCAGAGGTCTCAGATATTCAATTTGAGTTACCATTTGTGAGTTATAAGAATTTGAAATATAAAATATTTTATTTAATTATTTTATTTAAGATTATGTCAATTTTGGGTTTTCTCATAGAAGGCTTGCACCGACTAAAATTAAGTCACGCAAAAGGTAAACCAGTTATCCTGAATGCAACTGTGGCCTCTAATTTCTAATCCGAGTAACCGTTTACGAGTTATTATAATTTTTCTGAAAAATTGCTTACGCGCGTTAATTTAAGCTTAACAAAACTTCAGAAATTGATTTTGGGCACACCGGGCGTCGGAATCATGCGCCGTCAATTTTTGTGGACTCGTAAAATTCCCATGTATTTATAAAAAAAATTCCATGGAATTTTCGGGTCATTATAGTCTCCCCACCTCAGGGCTTTACGTCCTCGTAAGCTATAACTCACACTAAGGGAACAAATGGGGGTACTAAGAACGCATCTATGCCTCACATTCACATGTTCTCTCGTGTAGGTTCATGTGCTACCAGCTAACACACACCATATTTTTCGACCATCCATGTATGACCCGCTCTTGTCGATCCTCAATCTCTACTGGAACCTCCGTGAAAGTCGTCCTCTCATCGATATCCAGCTACCCGTGTTCGTTGATGTGTGTGGGTTCATGAACGTATCACCCCAACTAAGATACATGGAAGAAGTCGTGCACCCAGTGAAACTGAGATGGAAGAGAAAAGCGGTAAGCCACCTCTCCTACTCTGCTGAGGACCTGGAATGGTCCGATTAATCTTGGAGATAACTTGCATCCTTGTCCAAATCTCTATAGACCTCATCGAGGTGAGACCCATAGAAAGACATGGTCTCCATACTCGAACTCCAGAGGTCTCCATATCCTACCAGCATATGACTTATGTCTTCTCTATAGAGTTTTCATCTGCTCCTATATGACTTGAAACATCTCCGTGGTAACTCGTACCATCTCTGGACGGTTGGAAGTGGGACGACTTTGTGAGTTGGTCAACGATCAAACAAAGGGTTACCCCTACTTTGTAAAGGCAGATACCAGTGCTACAACTTTGGACAAGTCTGGAACGAACAATTGGGAGTAACCATCCAAGGCAGACGTCCCTCCACTTGGGGGGGGGGAGTAATCCCGGAAACTTATTTTGAAAAGACGTCTCCATGTTCTGACACCTATTTGGTATAGAAAACTCAAAACTCCTGCTCCCATGACGGTATGGCTAGCCGACTCAAGAGTGATCGGCTGCACCATACTATTCAGGAGCTTAACATGTGCTTCATGGGATTCCTTTTTATCCGACTAAGTAAAACCATATCACAACGTTGTAGTTAAACCAAAACCTTTTAGCCTAATACAGTCAATCAGTGTATGAATTGTGGTTTCCCATTCCATACCCAAACTAACGTCGTAAGGCCTCGATGCTACCACCATGATTTTCCAACCGAAACTCTCACGTCAAGGGTTAGATCACACTGACGGGATAAGTGAGATTATATAGTCTCCTACCAAAGGTATCTCCAGACGTGAGGGTTAAGTCAACAGTTTCACCAGAAACTCTAGGTCTGGTATTATATTCATGGAATGAATGAATGATTAGTACTTATGTCTATCGATACGATATCTAGTAGTAGACATAGATCATACCTCAAATAATTTTTAGAGCACTTGGGTCACACTCCTTGACCGCGTGTAGCTACTCTCTTCCCCAAACCTCTAGCTCCCTGAGCATGGCGGGGACTACAAAGGCGGGAGGTTGTACCATTTCGAAATGTACACCACCGCATGCTGCACTCCTAGCTCTGCTTCCATGTCCACTGCCCTACAAGTTTATCTGCCAATGTCACATCCTCTTCTCGAAACATTTTATATGCTCAATTCATTGAGACTAGCACCAATTTCTCGCATCCCCATTGTAATAATTCACGGGCTATATTCTCTCAACCATACTACATTTGAAACCAAAGGTTCTCTCTATCAGCCTATCATAACTAGGAATGCATAGAGGAATAGTGCTGAATCAGACATTCTTAAACACACCTTACACAGAGGTCCGAGCTCTGATTCAAGGATCGCATCGTATTCATCGTGTGTTTGGAATGATCGGTATGCCTCGACGAATACTCAACTATAAACACGTCATCCTACCAAAACTGTAGTAGTTCTCGGGGACTCTCAGCCACATTTTCAAGCCAGTCCTTAGTCTCCTGTGAGTCAGGCATGCCTCAGAACCTGAGGGGAATCTAGTTCTGATACATGTGTAAGGCACTAAGCCTACAAATGCCCTCTACCAGTACTGCCAGTTGCAACTGCTGACCAACATGAAGTGATATAGATAACACAACACCCGACAGTAATATCTCAGGTTATGGTCCACATATAGAGGTCTCATCACTATGCAGACCAACCTCATGGTCACTCACTGGGAAACACTAGTCACTAAGATCACCATCTTCTCAACGGGTTTCTCAACTAGGCCGAACACTCTAGCAGTCACCTCCAGCTAGTCATATGCAGCCTAGGATTCTGTCTCGCCACGTAACCTAGGAGGCCTCTGTAGCTGGAACTCATGCAACATGCTCAGTTAGCGTGAACCGTCCCCCAGTCTGGATGGTGGTATATACTTCCCAACGGGTGGTGCTGCTGCTGGTACACCACCCGGAGGTTCCAATATAGCAAGAGGTCACTACAAAGGAGCATCGTCGCTAGATGGTCCGTCATCGTGTACTCTCTCTGAAATCTAACTGGCTGTCAGCATGGAGGCATCTTGAATAGATGCGACACGGTCAAAAGATTATACCTCGTGAGCTGACCTTGTTTGAACAAACATAATGAAAACATTTCAAAACACACACACAAATAGTGTTTTCATGCACTATGTCAGAAATCAGTAGTCGGTGTCCTGGTGTACAGATACGTCAGCCGTAGCTAAAAAACTAGACTCCCTGAACTAAAATCCACACTCGGTAAATTTAACACATTTTCATCACAGAATGAAATATCAGAGTCCTAAGTTTTCTGGTAGAACAGATGCCTATGATACCAATTTTTCATGACCCGTCCCACGGGGCTCGTGTCGTAACTACCCCAAGCCCACCTTCCATAGGACAGGGGCTTTCGACTACCACCAAAGGCATAAATCCCTATAATTGGGAAGGCATTGCTTTTATAAAACATAAAAATGCATAAACAGAGCACATGAAGAAGCAAACACTAAATAAAAACTATAAAACAAGCATACTGAAAGAAAAGGGGGTCCTGAATACAATCCCAACAGTAAAGTACACGTACAACTAAAACGGGAAAACCACTGAAAGGTGAAAGCATCTCTTGGATCGTCCTTTGGGGTTCCTAACTGAAGGGTAGGTGCATAAGGCCTGCTCAGTTATCCACGTCCATTAAACTCGACCCCATACCGATACATCGTAATTTCCTCCTTTGGGTACAGTCCAGTCTTGGCACTCTCAGCCTCCGTCAGCGCATTCCATCATCTGCATCCAACACAACAAGGTGCGGGCATAGCCCGTGCAGGGGTGAGTATGAAGATACTCAATAGGGACCCCGAGACCCTCATGGTATCAGAAAATCCAACAAGTATAAACCACAAAGAATAATTTCAACGGATAACCATTACTTAGGTATATTCCCATATATATCTATGTTATCAAATAACCCATCTCAATCATGAGAAAAACAGAAAGGACATTGACTCATATCAAATAAGGATTTTCATTAATGAAACCACGACTGCTGGAGAACTCCTCCTCTATCATGTACAGTGGCCATGTCGCGACTCCGAGGCGCTACTCACTATCCTTGGACAGCTGAGGTACTCTCCTGTCGAGTACTGTAGGTCTTCTTTCAGACCGGGTGCTCTGTCCACTGTGGGTCTGCCGCCAAACCGGGCGCTCCCCCTAATACCCTACAGAGGTACTCCTCCTATCGAGAACAACACTTCTACTGCCAAAACAGGCACTCCATTTGACGTGGGTCTACTGCCAGACTGGGTTCTCCATCCACTGGTCTAGTCGAATCACTCTGAGTCGAATCGGTCAAGCGTTAGTCAGGTCTACTGCTACTACATCTCCATACTCCGTCTGCTCGTCTCCAGAGGATCCGCTCCACGAGCTACTGGTTGATACTCCAAGTTTCACGAGGTTTCACATGGATTTATCTCAAAAGACTGCCACATCATAGGGGTCTCAACGCAATAGACGATGCGACAATCAGGCACCCGTTCTGTGAGTTATTAGCATTTTAGTCTCGGGGGCCCAGTTGGATTTGTCTATGAACAAACCTAACCGTGACTCAACTATACCCCGATATCCATTAGGGTATACTAAAATGGACGGCTCTTCTCCAAGAAAACCATCACCGCAGAAGGTTCGTCAAACGGACGTCCAGTGCCAGTGATATGGCTCAAGAAGATAACGGGTTAGTAATGTGCATGTGTACGGTCCGACCCGGTCGGACCGTCTCAGTCCAACCCAATCAGGGCCGACCCGGTCAGGGCTTACCCAGTTAGACTCAATGGTTCTGACCCGGCCCATTGGATGGGTCAACCCTCTATGTTTTTACCGGGTCCGCATGGCCTAGCCAATCGGACCGCGAGGGCGGTTCGACCTGATAGTCCCTACATAGGCGGCTCTGTTATTCCGCTCGGGACACCAGGACGGTTCATCCAGTGACACCGCAGGGGATGTCGCAGGTCTACCCAGGAGGCCGAGGGCCTGGAGGCTAGAAGCATGTTGCACGGTGTGTGGGTAGGCCGACTGGTCACCGATAGGCCGCAGGTTCTCCAGGCAGGGTGCGTGTGCACCGGGCAGCGGCGCGGGGGCACCGGGCAGCAGTGTGACGGAGACGGGCAGTGGCGTGGGGGGGCCAGCGGCACGGGGGCACCGGGTAGTATGGCGGGGGCACCGCGAAGCAGCGCGGGGGGGGGGGGGGCAGCGGTGTGGGGGCGCCGGGCAGCGGCGTGGGGGCGCCGGGCAGCGGTGCGGGGGCTCCGGGCAGTGGCACGGCAGCGGGGGGCAGCGGCGTGGGGGCGCCGTGTAGTGCGCCAGGGCACCGGGCAGTTGCGTCGGGTAGCGGCACTGTGCATGGCTTTGCACAGAGGCCACTGGTAGCACAACCTTTGAACTCCGTCTTCATCATGGTCGCCCCGTCTACCGCCTCTGTCGTCATCAAATAACAACAACAAAGGGAGGGTCAGACCGTGTTCGTGCGTCCCGAGCCCTCCTCATTAAGGTGATAGAAATCGTTGATTCACATACAATATCATTATTCGACGAAGAATGAGGCTTATTTTAAATGATCAAAATAACACAAAAACTTCGTACCCCGAATTCAGTGATCGACGACGGAGTCGCGGAAGGCGGTTGTCTTTCCGCCAAAGTCGGAGGAAGAAGATCTCGAGGAAGATGGGTCGAGATGACGCCTTCATCATTCTTTGTGGGCAGAAGTGCTTCCCTTTCATTCCCCTATTGAAGAAGGATGAAGATGACATTCGTCGTTCTTCATTCTTCAAGGGCGACAGTTCTTCATTGGGGGAATAATTCTCCAAGGGTTGGGCGTCGCGTCTCATTGTCAGCGTTTCGCCTTTTGAAGATTTCATCCCAAAACCATCCTCCAAGCATCCTTTATATAAGGGAGGGAGAGAGGTATGTAATAATCATGGAATTTATGACAGTTCAATTATTAAGAACCTTAGTAATTTCCCATGATGTGGTGACTTAATTTAAAAAGGGATAATAAATTAATTGGCTCCACAAAATTATTTGCACGAGAGGTGGAACACTTAATTTGGAAGATGTTAAGAAGATCCCTATAATTAATTTACTTGAGTTTGAAAAATTAATTGCCACCTGTGATGGCTCAATTAATTTCACAGATGAGGTCAACAGGTCCACCCTCATTAATTAGAGGTTATGCGTCTTGGGTGGTCCCCATGTCATAACCTCTCATGGGTGGTTATGCTCATGTGGACCCCATAACCATAACCACTCAGTGGAAGTTAGGGTGTGGGGTCCCACCCCCAACTCACAAGGGGTGGTTCCAACTAACCACACACACATGGCGGCTGGAATAAAATAAAGTGTGGCTACACATTAATTTATTATTATTTTTATAAAAACCCAAAAACTAACTTTTATTCCCGACTATCCGCCGTCGAGGTGAATGTATTACTAAGTGTAAAACGGCGCTGTGAGTTCAACGGTGCTCACAAATTTTAGTTCCGAGCACCAGTTCAAATTTTATAAAATCTCGTATGTATGTTTACTGAACGTACATAAAAAAATTTGGAAAATTATTATCAGTCACCCTCGACCCACTGCAGTTGAGGTTAGGCTCTTCCTAGATGAAAAACTCCCCAACTAACCCAACGACACCCTCATATTTTCAATCTGAGTTACCTTTTTGAAGTAATGAATTTTACAATAAAATAATTGTCACTTAATTATTTTATTTACAACCAAAAACTAACATTATATGGTGTCACGTTCCTGCCAACGTTAGTATCTTCCTAATGAAAGAATACGCTCACGATTTCAGAAGTGGTCTCGGATTTTCAATTTGAGTTACCATCTGTGAGTTATAAGCATTTGAAAAAGTAAATAATTTTTTTAATTATTGTATTTATGATTATGCCAATTTTGGGTTTTCTCACGGGAGGCTCGCTCCGACTAAACATATTTCATTCCTAATGTAAAACCACCATCCTGAGTGCAACAGTACTCTCATATTTCTGATCCGAGTAACCATATTTTATTTATTCTACTTCTACAGGAAAAATGCTTATGCACGTTAATTTAAGCTTATTAAAACTTCAGAAACTGATTCCGGGCACAATGGGCCTCGAAATCACGCGCCGTCAATTTTCATGGACTTTAAAATTCCAATGTATTTAAGAAAAAACATTCCACGAAATTTACAGGTATTTACATTAAATATTTTTTTTAAATTTTATTTAGTTTTTAGGTATAAAAATAATGTTTTTTAGAATGATTTTTATGGGTTTTCATTGAAAAAGAGATTTCTTTCATTTTAAGTATCATAGTAATATTTTCTTATTATACCATGTATTAAAATATCTTAATAATATTAAATGGAGAATGAAGATAAGAATAAATTAAAGGGGCAAATTGTGAATATTTATCATGAAGAGAAAACATGATTTATTTTAAATTATTTTGATTTATGAAAAAAAATTATATTGTGGATAAGTGTGAACACGTAACGTATCTATTTACAATGTTATTTTTTTCTTCTAATTATCAACAAAACATAATATAAATGATTTTTGGGAATGAAATTATTATAATTATAATTTTAAGTCACTAGAATAAGTAATTTTTAAGGCCGAGTCCTTACAATTTCTGTGAAGGTTACCTTTATATTATTTTATATGCAGAATAGTGAAAAATGTAATTCAATATGTCTTCTTATATCTATTTTTTACATAGGGATAAAAAGATGCTATGTTATGTTATATAGTAATATATTTACAATAAATTGTTTCATGATGTTTTTAATGTCAAACTAAATGAATAGTGTCAAAAATGTCTTGAATGAAATTTAATTTTATATAATATTTTATTAAATTATTTAAAATTTTCAAAATCATATATTTATCTTTTTTATTTTAATATGGTTTAAAATATAATAAACGGTCCATTATTTGTTCAATTGATGAGTTACACTATCTATATTTCCCTTCAAATAATAAATACTTCAATATAACCATAACTGTCAAAAGGGATAACACATGTTAAAAAAGAAAGTAGAGGATAAAATCCTAATGAAAACATGACCATGTTTTGTTGGATTATTGTGTTTCAAACCATACTTATTCTTTCATTCATATGTATATTTTTCATTTTTTATTCCATGGATATTATTTTATTTTAATTTAGTGCCTTATGTAATTCCATGAGTGCCCTCTCATATTCTATAGGACAATGCCTCATCACCTATTTTCTCCCCCCCCATAAATAAATGTTCATCCATACAATACCAACCCTAATTCCATCTATTTATCATTCGTCCCATTCTAGGGGCCTTGTGATAATCATGAAGACTATATTTTACGTCTATAGGTATAATATTATAGTGGTTTTGTAAAGAATTGGTATAAATCTTATCCAACTAAATTCGATTAATTTTTTCTATAACATTGTTAAAATATTATTAAAAAATTAATATATAATGATATAAATATCTCCAATATAAATATATTTTATTAAATTAATGTCATAACATACACCTATATCATATTCCATCAAATGTGAAATGAAACCATCGTACATGTGAACGGAGGGCTACCTCCATTCGAATTGATGTACTTTGATTTCCATATCATAATCTTGTAGCTAGATATAATTTTGACTATAATTTTAATATATTTTATTCAGTAAATATTTAAAAATTCATTTAATTAATATAACATATTACTTCTTACTATCCATTCACTGAAAAATGTTAACTTCTTTTTTTGGCGTGTGAAATACCACATATGAGAGGTCATCTGGTTAATTTTACCTTATCTCCTCACATTGATCATATATATAATATTATTTAAATAAATAATATTAAATTTATGAATTATTTATTATTTTTTATTGATGAATTAAAATAATCGTTTTCCCATTATTATCGTTTACCAATGTAAACGTTACTCTTGAAAATATATGACTTATCATCTCTATGATTGTAATGTAATTTATTTTCATAAATATCATTAATGATTGGATTTAAAATAATTATTGAGGTACAAAATTATAATTATATCATGATTATTATTATATAGATTATTGAATAATTTCCTCTTCAACCATTATCAATATAATGATGTCATTTTTCGCATACATTCCAATTTTCATCAAAATGTCTCATGTTTACATAATTTTTTATATAAATAAATATTACATGACAAAAGATATAACAAAATGAAAAATATACCTAAAAAATTATTAATAAGGAAATTAATTCACATTACATTATTATTTACGATGATAACGAACATATGTGACATTTGAGGATTGTGGTAATGGATTTTCATCTCACTTTTAAATATTTTAGATATATTCCTTATTAAAAAAATTTATTTTATGTGGAGTATATACTACCCAAAAATTTCATATTTAATGATTCAGATAAAATTAATATGGATGTATATATCTTATTAAGGTTCATTATTTTATTTTCTTATGATTAAAAATTTACCAATGTTGTAACTGTTTTATGTTACAATCTCAATTTTTATTGGGATTGTTTATAATTAGTTTTCTATGATGAAATTTCCAGGATTATATATAATTAGTGTCATTATTTTTCATAAACTTTGGTGATCTGTGAAGAATTACTATTATCATTTCATTTTACACACATTATGAACTCAATAGAAGAAAAAAAATGTTTTTTTGGAAAAATAGGCTTTATTTAACTATTTTATCGAAAATCATTATGCATTCATGTTTATGTTTTCTATAAATTATTTAAATATTTTTTTATAAAATCATTACATAATACTTTAAAATAATTCTAACTAGTGCATTACACATAAAAATGGTTTAAAATTAATATTTAATTTTCATTCCAAATAAGGTTGTTTAATGCTTTTTCAATAAAGGAATCAATGGTATTAATATATTTTACTTATACGGAATAAACTGAATTTCCAACTATCAATGAAACTTAATAAATTTATTCATCTATTAAATTTTTCTATTTTTTTTAATATAAATGTTTTTACAAAATACTGTGGAAATTTTTAGATATCAAATAACATAATTTATAGTAAAAAATAATAGTTTCCACAAAAATATTCCAATTGATCGTTATGGGAATATTTTTCTATGATGTCATTATTTGATGTTTATTTCATATTCATGTTATATTATACATTAATAAAAACCTAATTCATTTTATGATTTATTTCAATTTTTATGACATGATATTTATAAAACACATTCCATTATATAACATTATGTTAATCTTTTCATGTCTTCTTAAAATGACTATTTTTAATCATTATTTAGTTGGGTTTAATTAAGGATTTTTCAAGTTTAAATATTGAATGTGTTGAATATAACAGACTACTACATGGTTTTTTTGGGTTTTCACAAATTTTGTGCCCATTCATGCCAATCTGTAAAAACCCAAGTAGTAGGGTTTTTCTTGGGTAACACATGACTTTTCAAAACATAATACTTCTTCAGAGAAACAATGTGGACTATTAAAAATAAGAACATGGTCATGCCATGTATATTGGTCTAACCCTACAGGTCTACCAATTTATCATTTGTACTCTTTTTTAATTAATATCAATCTTGATTAATAATTATTGAACCCCACTTTTTAGGTCCATGACGGATCAAAAGAACCCATATATTTTTTCTACCTTACATTGAGTTCCTATTAATAGTTATTGTCCCCATGGAAAACTCTTAGAAGAAGATTAAAGCTTCAAAAATGATGTTCGATCTTCACATGGGTTGTTTTATCTTAACATTCTCTTTCTCAAACTATATCTCTCTTACACCCTTTGTTCTTGTCGATTCTCCTATTGAATTGTGGATCTAATACCATCATCTTTGGTGTATAAAACTAGGTTTTATCATTGTTACCAAAATTATGGGTTCATCATTCTTCATTTGGGAATCCCTACTAGGAATGTGTGATTCATGATCTATTGATCCGGAGGTAGCTGGTTCAGTTGTTATTCCAAAAATAAGTTAACACTAAAATTCAATGTTTAATTTCAATAATTTTAATTAATTTATACTTCTCTATTAAATTGAAATATCTTTCAACTATTTGATTAAAATACAAGTTCCATTTAATATTGTTTTTAGAAAACAAATTTGGGAATGAAAATTTAATGTAACCCCAATTCTATTGAATTTTGGTGTGTCTATATAAATTATTCCAATTAATTTTCTTATATAATTGTGGAAATTTATTTCATCGAAAATTATGGGAAACCCAAATTCCAATAAATTATGTATTTATTCTGAAAATGACAAGATTTTCTGAAATTAAAATTGTTGAATTTAAATATGAATGTGAATTCAGAAATTGAATATTGACTTTATTTTCAATAATTATATAATAAAAATATTTTAAATTTGGTTTTCTATAAACCTTTGATGTTTTTATCTGAAAATAATTACATTTTATTTAAAAACCATTATTTTTTTAAATATAAAATTTTCATATTTTTAATGAATAATGAGATTAATTTTACATTAAAAATTACTAATGTTAATTTACAATAATTTATTTCTTATTAGAGCTCCTAAAAGACTTATGTTGTTTGCGAGTTATCAGATAACACTTTTTGAATTACAAGATTCCCAAACATAAAACCTTCACATTACATCCCTTAGATAATATTGATGATTTCTCTTAGACCTGGGCTCAAGGGGACATGTATATCACTCTATCTCACCTTTAGTGTATGTATTCCCTTGTCCTAAAACATTCATTCCTTCCCAGGAATATGATCATTTCAATCACTTGTTTTTATTTAAAATTAATATATTCTGTTGTTGTAAACTATTTTACATGAATTCTAATTTTTATAATCTATTTTATATAATTTTTTTTATTTATTAAATTTGAGGAAGGAACCATTATTTTACAAATATTCCATCAATTCAATTTGGAATGTTTTTTTGAATGTATGACCATTATATGAAATAAATAGAATTAAATTTTTTAATTTAGTTTTTGAAATTAAAAAAGTGGTTGTTTTAAATTGATAAATATCTTTAGGTAATTGATTATTGTAATATCTTATGGAAACATAGGTGAGATACAACATAGATTTTTTACTCACAACCGTCATGTGCCATTGGGTGTTTGTATAATATACCCATCCATGATTGAGAATGTTAAATCAGTACTTCTAATTGGATCTAGGTATTGAATTGTGGAAATGGTGAGTTGTGTCTATATTTGGAAATCTGATATATTCTCTATTTATCTATTTTTTAGTAATTTTGGTCTATAGTTCTATTTTACTTCTGGTAAACATCTCCCAGTAGTGATTCTTCTCTATTAATAATATCTTATTTCTCTTACTTCTATAATAATTAATGAAAAATAGTTCATGTAATAATTTTTAATGTTAAAAGGATCTAGTATCAAACCCATGGAAGTCAGGAAAACCATTTGGGCTATGTGAACTATTTCGTTATTATCGAGTTATAATGGTATATGAGGAAGACAGTGCGTAATTGTTACCAAATGATAAGTTTGTGATTTTTCTTGAAGTCAATATGTATTGTGTAATCCTAATGGGATATTGGAGGTAGTATTGATTAAGTGTTTGGGTTAATTTCACCTTAATAAACCTCAAATACCCATGGGTGGTTATGTAGTGAATTATTTAGAATAGTTCTAGTGTATTTTGCTACATTTTATTTGGATAGATTGAAATTAGAAATATTTATTTATCTATTGGGAATGATTAACAATGGCGCTCTATTTATGTGAAAATTGATGTGTTCCTTATTCCATTATGATGTTTTTTATAATCATACATATGAGGAGAAACGAAAATTGGACCTAGGAGGGAGATACTATTGAACCACAAAAGAAAATACCTTATTGGACATTACAATGGATGAGGTTATTGTGTGTAGTGCCCGTGTTCTGGGATATGCAAAAATTCATATTCTAATTTATTATGTACATACGGAACCTCAGAAGGATGTTCTCATGATTTATATTCAATAGATCATTCACCAGAACCCATCACCATTTAAAGGCCCAATGAACCCAAAAGAGGATGAGGAGGGGTTGAAAAAAAGGGTATTTTTTGTGTTCTTTGTCATAGCCAATAAAATCCAGGAAAATTTTGTCACCTTAGTGCCACAAGGACCATGCATGAGATGTTGCAACATGATGGTGATGGAAAAAATGAGTTATATAGTTTAAAAGACTTAATGATTCTTTTCAATTTCCATTTTTATCCAGATAATTTTCTATTTTCTATGTCTGTGGATTTTTTAAAACCTGAATAAGATGTTAGTAAGAAGATAGTGATTGAAAACAGTTCCACTATGCTTGTGCAGTATTAACCTGATATTTTATCAAATGAGGGGAATAAATTTAATAAATTTGATATAGTAAATAAATGGGAGTTCTATTCTCTGGTTTACATCCTAAATCAGCCATAATATGATTCTATAACTGATATAGAACTGATGTATGAGATGGAACTTCCAAGAATGAATATGTTATCAATAGTTTCCTTAACTCCTAGTGGTAGTGTACATTCCTCTATGTTAAATAGGAAGCACAATGATTACCATGGTGGTTCTCAATAGTAATTTTATTGTAGCACTCACATAGTTCCTGGAAGAGGCCCTTTGGGTTTTTAGCAGTGTGGAAGTACAAAACCTTCAATGAGGGTTTTCAATGATGTAGTCATGTTTTGTGGTTATTTTGGCTTCATAGATCACCAGAATAGAATCATACATGTTTATTTTAAACCTCATTGTGGCATGGGATAATCTATTTTTTTTTAAAAATAGTGAAATCTGATGATTCAAGGTCTAAAGTGTTGCATACATAGGCATTCAGAACAAATAATCTTCATAAAGATGAAGAGTCTCTAGATGATGTGGATATGGGTCCGACAACATTGAGAGGCACAATCACTATATCGATGTCATTAGTGACACATTTTTTTGATACTGTGGAATCTCATTCATTTATTTCCACCCATAATTTTTATATGTTTAATCATTCAATGGATATTTTATGATGTGAAATGTATATTACAACGCCCCTTGGTATGAAGAGAGAGATATGTCTCTATAGTCTTGTTTTTTTATCTCTATCCAATTCCATTCCTAAATCGAGTTTTCTAGTTTCTAAAATTAATCTTTTTTATTTTTATAGGATGGATTAGATCAATTATAATAATTCCCAGACTAATTTTCCTCTTCTGTGGGTCTCCTTTACATATCTCAATGGGGTTTTCCTAATCATACACAGAGAATGGGAAAAAAGATCGAGAAGAGATACCACTTTTTATCTATATTAATGGATAAATATATCTTTATTTTTCTTTGATATGAACATAAAATATTTCATTGGTTATGTCCCTAAATGTTTAATCTAGTTTCCATACTTTTTTCATTCCGAATTCTTTGGTTTTCCACTAGTAAAAATTGTAGAGTGTTCCACTATCGTAATGTTTGGTACTCAACCAGTTTTTATTCCCTCTTTTCCTATTGATCTAGATAAAATTAATGAACTATATTACATGTTGGAAAAATTTATTTATAATGGAATTCTACTCATGAGATATTCACCATGGGTGGCTCCAGTTCACTTCTATAAGAAATTTTATTATTCACTTAGTATATGTGATGATTACTAAAATCTAAATCCGGTGATGTTAATTAATTGGTATATATTTCCTTGGAATGATGATATGATCCACTATTTGAATGTGGAAAAGTGAATCACAATGATCGGCCATTGATTTGGTCACCATTAGCTGAGAATAAAATAATCTGACATTCAGATAACTGCCTTTTGGAAAAGTAACAACCACTATTACAACTTTGTTATGCCCATTTCTATAACCCATTATCCTAATGTTATCATGGCCTAATTTTATAGTATTTCCCATGATTTTATTTTTTACTTTTTTGACTGTAATTTTTTTTGAAATCATCATTTACTCTATGTTTGAGGATGACATTGTGTATTATCTATTCATGGTTCTGTGTTTGTTGAGAAAATAGTAACATTAGAAAATTATTCAAAATGTGTGTTCTAGATCTAGGAATTGGAATTTTTGCGAGACATGGTGTTGGAACATGTTATTTTAGTTGATCCTAGAATTGTGGAGGTTTTTTTAACATAGAAAAAATAGTGAAATGTCTTCGAAATTCAGAGCGTCTTCGGTTTGGATGGATATTATGGTTTATTCATTATGAACATCTCTAAGTTAGAATATTATATGATTTCAGTAACTCAAAAGGATACATTTTTTTGGGATGATAAATTTCTAAATTCTTTTTTTGAGCTAATATGTCTTTGGACTACTATGCAAGTGTTGACACTTCCAGAAAAATGGAATGGATATGTGGTGTTTTGCGATGCACTAAGATTAGCTTTGGGCTATGATATTATGTAGGGTAATAATTTTTTTTGTTATATATGTTCCCATATTATGTCCCATGTGAATATATATATATGCCATGACATTGAAGTTTTAGTTGTGATGCGTGAAATTAAGTGTTTGCATTAGTAACATTATTGAGAAGAGTTTCCTAGGTGTTCTGACCCCTAGATCCTGATTTAAATCATTTCTCAAATAAAATTCATTGTACACTAGAAGAATTTAATGGAATACCTATAGTATTTCAATATTTAAATTTTATATACATTAAGGAAATGAAGTTTAATTGTATATACATTGAGACAGAAACATCAGATCCAATTAGTGAAAAAATCATTAGAAGACTAAGTCTTGATGTCACTCTTTACATAGTTACACATGGGATTCCATGAATTGGTAGAAGATATTTCCTTTTCCTTTTTTTAGATGAATTCTACTATTATAAAATTTAATCTTCAATAAATAATGCTAGATGATGAGTTTTATTGCATTAGAGGATCTCTCTATGGTGGGGAGACCATTAATCGATGTTCAATATCCACAACGGGCATTCTTTACTATCAAAAATGTTTTGTGGTATCATCGTTGGTATGAAAGGTAGTTAATGATAACTTCTATAGTACCCAATGGGCAATTCACCAAGGAACCACAATGATGTTATATGACAACCACCATAAATTTTGGAGTCTAGGTATGAGATGGGGAATTGTTGTGTTTGTATATCATTTTTATAAGTGTAATCATGTTATGTTTGAGAACCTGAAACCATAAGGATTCCATTTATTTCACAACTCGTCCCTTGGGGCCCTTGTTGTGACTACCCCAATCCCACCTTCCATAGGCCAAGGATTGGCGACTAGCACCGAAAATGTGTATCCTTATAATGGGAAGCTATTTCCTTTAAACCTGTACAAACACATAATCCAAGTACATAACAAGATGAATCCATGAAGTAAAATGCTATAGTAAATAATGTACTAAAAGTAAAGGGTTTGGAATAGAAGCCCAAATAAAAATTAAAAGTAAAAATAGAAAGAGAAAACCACTCCTGGATCATCCACATAGGATCCTACCTGAATGGTAGGTACAAATCATGAACAGTAGTCACTATGGCATGTCACATCAAATGGTCCACCTCTGAGAACCGTCCAGTCTTGGCAACCCCAGCCTTGATCAACTATGTCTACCATCTACACAGACACAACAAGGTGTGGGAGTATCCTATGCAGGAGTGAGTATAACAATACTCAATAGGGACCCAAAGACCCCAAAGGTATCATCTAGATCCAAAAAGGAAACACCACAAAAAAAGACATCAGTCTAAAATCATGAAGTAGTCAGAAAATATACATATATATATTCCCATACATGTACCTATGTTATCAAAATATACTCATCTCATTCTTGTGGAAACATAAGGCCCCAAATTTTAATCTATTTTCACAACTAATCCACATGGGGAGATTACCAAAAATGTAACAACATGAAGGTGACACCACAAATGTAAAAGTACCTCAATGGAAAAGACTCTTATCACACTAGGTACTACTTAAGTACAGAGGTACAGATGATAAGACATATCACTGGATCATCTTTTTCTGTTGATATGATCTAAAGCTGTCCCAAAAAGGATTGGTAGATGTTGACCCACATAGTATCGGTCAGCTCTGACACACACCTGATCACTTAGCGATGTCCCACATATGATCAATAGATGCTGACCCACAGAGGATTGATAGATGCTGACCCACATAGGACCGATGTTATTTTTTCACATTACAGCCAGCCACTAGATTCTCACATTAAGAACACTTTATTCCTGGGGGATCTGGTACTTAATATATCGATCATACATTCAGCACCACTATGATTAACAAAGAAGTATCCTTAAAACCATCATGCCCTTAAGGTTCCAATGCGAAAGACGACTCGTCAATCTGGCACTTTCTCTGTGACTTATAAGTGATTTAGTAATGAGGGACCGGTTGGCTTCGAGTTTGATCCAAACCGGCCATACTCCAACAGTCTCCAAAATTCAAATGGAGTATACTAAAAGGTATGTCTAACTCCATGGATCCTATTTCCATAGACGCTTCTTCAAATAGACGTCTGGTTCACAAGTTATAGACCATTTAGCGAAACTGGGCCTGGATGGGTCTAGGTCATGTCCGACACGGTCGGACCATCTCAGACCAACTCGGTCCGGGTCTAGCCCGACCTCGCCCGCACTAGCCTAGGCCAGCCTGGTCGGGCTAGGCCACGACATGCTCGGCCCACTGGGCCCCGGTCTGGTGAAGCCCGCCCTAAGGAGGGGCGTGGCCCACTCAACTCATGCGGCGCGGCCCATAGTGGGGCACAAGACACTAGAGGCGTGGCCCACTAGAGTGGCCCCCGCCCTAGTTGGAACGAGGTGAGCGGCTCCCTGGTCTTCTCGAATGGTTAAGGTTGTTCGGTTCATGTAGTGGTGCCTCTTGGAGACACCTGGTGTCCCTGTGGGACCTACAGGGAGTGGGTCCCTACTGTTTTGGCATCGGAGCTACGGTCATCCACTCTTGTGTTGCGTTGTGGTGCACCGCTCAGCCTCCTATGGCTGGAGGGCATCGACTTCTCCTTGCGTCTATATTGGCTGAAGAGCCGCGACGACCCTCTCCAGCGGGCTGGCCTTTCACGTCGCACGTCCTTCTGCGGTCAGCCCGAGTCCGCAGCTATCTTCACCTACCCTTACTACAGTCGCGACATTCTCCACTGGAGGCACATGACGACACACCAGCAACTCCTTTGAGACCATCCACTACAGGCCACTGCCATCACCCACCGCACAGGTCGCTAATATTTTCATGTCGGTGCTGCACCAGGGGTTTTCCGTAGGACAACGAGTGAGCTTCGGTGGCCCGTTATTCCATCCGAAGGTATCAACAGCCTCCTCGAGACAACATCTTTTCCACAAGGCCATCAGTTCTGGGTTCCGTTCAACCTGATTAAAATGTCCGCGATGAACGCATAGATCAACAAAGTAGCAGAGGGTCAAGTATTTTTTTGTTTGGCTTGCTCCCTCCACATTATCTTGATAACATGAGGGAAGAATAAGATTCAACAATTATTTTAAAACTAAAAAAAATAAAAACCCTACCTCAAGATTTTTGGAGAACATCTATATTTGAGGAAGAGTCGGTGTTTGTTGTTCCCGTAACAAGCCTCCAACAACGTTGCTCAATCATTGTTCTTCAGTTCTTCCAAGGTCCGGGGATTCGTTATTTGTCAAGAATCCACCCAAGATCAATATTTTTCCAACAATTTTCAAAAAAACCACTCTAGTGTTTAACTATCTAACATGTGATTAATAGGATCATTAATTGGTGTAATTAATTTGCCTCATTAATCACACGAAACATGGTTACACAACCATTGTGTAACCAGGTATTTATTGTTCTTCATTAAATGCCCGACCGCCAATGTGGTCCCCACCATTAAATCATACATTTTAGGTGGAAGGATGTTTTATAAATTGAAAAAAAAATATTTTATTTATTATTCCACGAAAACCACAAAAAACAACATTCCTCTTCGACCCACTACGGTCGTGGTTAAACCTCCCTTAAGAGAATCTTGGCACCTTGAGTTCAACGGTGCCCTAAGATTTCAATTCTGAACACCAGTTCAAAAGTTAATATTTATCACATGCACGTTTACTGAACATACAATAAAGAATGTTCAAAAATTCATTTTGAACACACCAGGCCTCAGAATCATGCGATGTCAATTTTCGAAGACTCATAATAATTCCATATAATTAAAAAAATTCCATGGAAAATCTAGGTCTTTACATTCTCCCTACCTTAGGGATTTTCATCCCAGAAATCCAAAACATAGACTAAGGAAACAAATGCGGGTACTGAGAACGAATCTGACTCTCCCGCTCCCAGGTGATCTCTTATAGGTTCTCGTGCTACCATTGAATGCACACTATAGGTAACGATATTCCATGAATAACATAATCATGTTGATCCTCAATCTCCACTGGAACCTCCGCAATCATCGCCCCATCCTCAATGTCTAGCTCAGCCCAGTCGATAATGTGGGTTGGATCATGCACATACTTCCTCAGATGTGACACTTGAATTATTTCATGAACCTGATGCATAATTTGGGGAATATCTAGATGATACACCACCTAGCCAACTCTACAGAGAACCTGAAAGGGTTTGATGAGCCTCATATATATATATTTCCACACCTTCCAAATCTCTGCAAACCTCGTCAATGTGATACCCAATGAAATAAAAGATCACCCTCATCAAAATCAAAATTTATCCTTCTCCTATCAGCATAAGACTTATACCTACTCTGCGCAGTCTTCATCCACTCTAGATGACTTTAACCTTCTTAGTGGTAGCTCGTACCAACTCTAGATGCATAAGTGATGACTCCCCTGAGACAGTTTATCATATAGGTGTTTTTCAATGTTGATTGTAGAAGGCCTCATATGGTTCCATTACGATGGTGGAGTTATAATTGTTTTTGTACACAAAATTTACCACTAGAAAGTGATATCCCAACTGTATCCAAAAACTAAGATGCAAGCAGGATGAATGCCCTCCAATGTCTTAATGGTCCTCTTGGTCTGACCATCTGTCTTAGGATGAAAGGTGGTGCCCAACATATCTAATTCTTGAACACCTCCAGTAATCCTTTCTACAATAGGAAATTAAAACTTGTGTCATGGTCAGGGATGATCATCGATGTCACCCCCTAAAGTCATACAGTCTCTTGTTTGTATTGGCATCCCAATCCCTCTACTAATCCCTAATCTCGAATATATAGTAAGTGGGATAACATGGTTAGTCGGTCAATGATCAGCCAGATTGAATCATGTCCCCTAGACATATGTGGAAGCCCTGTCACAATGTCCATGGAGATACCATCCCACTTCCACTTTGGCACCTCTAGTGGTTGCGCTAAGCCAGCTGGACCCTAATGCTCGGTCTTCACTTATTGACAAGTGAGGCATCGTGAAACAAACTTTGCAACATATTTCAGGATCCCTAGAAACCAGTGCTGATGTTGGAGGTCCTTTTAAATCTTCACCACCCCAGGATGTACCGATATCAGGGACCTAAGGAAGTCCCTGAAAACCTCCTCCCATAGCACCACTGGTACTACAGTGCATCCTCTAGAGAGGATGACAAGAACCCCACCATTATAAAATCAATTAGGTGCATGTCATGAGGATATATAGCCACATTGATCATCATAGTCAATGTCCCCATGATGTGCCTCCTAAATTCACTAATGATGTTGGGAACTGATAGTCATAGACTAGAGGTAGACTGCTTTATCTCTATCCAAAAATGATCTCTACAACACGGCTAGCTGCTCTATCACCTCAATCAGCAGCTATAAACCAGACCTCCTACTGAGTGTATCTACCATTGTGTTCCCCTTCCTCGGAGTGTATACTATCTCAAAGTCAGAGTCCTAGGGGAACTCTAGCCAACACTGTTGCCTCAGTATCATGTCCATATATTCGGAGATATACCTGAGACTCTTGTGATCAGAGTAAATAGTAAACCTTTCAACCATCAAGTTGTGTCGGCATATCATCAAAGAGAATATTACTTCTACTTGCTCCAGGTCATGGGTAGTGTAGTTCTACTCATTTCTCTCATCTATCGTGAACTATAAGTGATCACTGCTCCCTCTTTCATAAAGACACGTCAATGTCTGGTCCCTGAAACATCACATTAGACTACATACCCAACACCCACTTCTAGTAGCCTCATGATTAGGGAACTCTTCAATCTCTACCTCATCTTTTCAAATCTCTGTTGGAATCTCTCCATCCACATGAAGGGTTGTACATTCTACCTTAATGTGGAAAATGGCGCCTCAACTCTGGAAAAGGAAGGTACGGATCTCTGGTAATACCCTGCCAACCCCAGGATTATCTTCACCTCGGTCACACTCCTAGGTGGCTCCCAAGCAATCACAACCTCTATCTTTGATGGATCCAATGCAACTATAGCCACCAATATAATGTGTCCCATGAAGTGGAACTCCTATATCCAGAACTGGTACATTAGGAGATTACTATAATGATGGTTCTCTAAGAGTGTATCTAGTACTATCTAGAAATGATAGGAATGCTCCTCCTCCATCATTGTGTACACTAAGATGTCCTCAAGAATGACCACCATGAAGCGATCGAGGTGTGGATGGAATATCTTGTTCATGATTCCCATGATAATTATTGTGGCATTGGTCACATCGAATGACATAAATAAGAACTCATTGTGTCCATAGCGACATATGACGATCTTCTTCTACACATCCTATTATCGTATCATGATATCATGATATCCTGATCGGAGATCAATCTTCGAAAACAAACAATATCCCTTTAGTAGACCAAAAAGATCTTCAATACTCAGAAGTGGATACATGTTCATCATAGACACATGGTTAATGTGCGGATAGTCCACACAGAGTCTCAAACTCCCATCTGCCTTCTTGGTTATTAAAATTGGGGCTTCCCATGGAGAAACCCCGGGCATTATTAACACCAACCTCTGAAATTCCTCAAGTTGTACCTGTAAGTCATGAAGCCATATGTGAGCCATCCAATATGCTAGTGTAGATATCAATTCTATCCTGGGGTACATGTAGATGTAAAATTCCACCAACTTATGAAAAGGTAGTCCCAGAACATCATCAGTAAATACATTACCATACTACTCCACCCCTACAGGATAGCACAGAATCTGAACATCAATTTATCCAACGGTAAGGTTATACATCTAATTTTTGATCAGTTGTACCCACCAATGGGTAAGTCCATCCTATACTACAAAGGTTCCATTCTCCTTGGTGATGAAAAACCCAGTCCCATCCTCGTAGACGAACATCACATGGCTCCTAATGCAGTCAATATGGACATGGACTTTAGGTAACCATTCTATACCCAAGATGACATCGTAAGGCCTCGACGCCGCTACTAGAAGATCCCAGCCGAAGCTCCCTCCTCCTAGAGTAAGATCACACTGCTAGCACCATTTTGAAACCATTTAATCCCCTCCTGAAGCGTCTCTATCCATAATGATCATTCCAATGGATCCATCAGAATCTATGATCTCTAAATGACGATTGTGACTGTAAAAGAGTGACTGGAACCTCTGTCTATAATTAATACAGCTTGTGTCTAGTAGATACATATCATACCTTAAATCAACTACAGAGCGTCGTGATCATTGACCTCAACTGCCTGGTTCTGAGCTCGTCCTACTCCACCTTCTCCCTGTGATCGTGGTGGACCGCCTGAGGGTGGGGGTGGGAGAACCTTGAATCTACACCGACCGCCAACTGCATGGCCAGCTCCTCTTTCTCTTGTGCATTCAACCTTCAGACCTCCATGATCGAATCTTTGCCTTGGCCTCAGTGGTCCCTTGACCATCTGCTGGTCGTTCAAACGGTAGGTCGGGTAGTCGTGATCCATGTTACCCTTCCCACCGCATGATTTGCGCATCATTCTCATCATTGGTCATCATATGCGCTGTGAGACCCACCCAACCAACCTAGTATCCTAAGATCATCCATCGGATGGTTTGACAGGCTTAGGTCCCTACGGTATCCATCTACTATCTAATTCTGATTAATCTACTACCTACCATCTGGTGGTTTCCCTTGAAGTCGTTGCCTGCTCAGCTAGGAATCTCTCCACAAAAATTAACTGCTTTATCACCCATTCCGGTATCAGAATGTTGACCGATATCATCGATGCTCTGAACTCCTATTAGATACCCTGCTCAAAGGTCAGGGCCCTAATGAATGGGACTTGTACCATGTCAGTGAAGTAGTGGGAGAGATATGTGAACCTCTCCGAGTATTGGGCCATGATCATGTTTCCATTCTGTAAGTGCAGTAGCTCTTGTATACGCACTGAGCATAGACTCGCTGGGACGAAATCTACCATGAAAGGGCCCTCAAAGTATGCCCAAGTGAGGGTTTCCTCATTTTTTATCTGAGTGTTAGACTCCAAAATCTCCCAAATAATCCCTAAAATAATCTAGAAGATAGCATCTCCATCAGATCAGTTGGTGTCCCAACTAAGAAAACAACTATGGCCACTGCCTCCAGCGAGTCCTCAACCGCCTTCATATCTATCTCACTATGGAACCTTGGAGGCCTTTTATGCTGAACTCATGCAATGCTCTCAATCGGTGTGCACTATCTCCTGGTGGGGATATTGGAAACAACTTCCCAATGGGTAGTGGTTCTGCTAGTACACCACCCGATCGTACTCTCGCTGAAAGAGGGCCCTGCCCCAAAGCCACTTCGCATGGTGGGACATCATCAAAAACTCTCACTAGTGGCCTGGATGGCTATATACATGGTGGAATCTTGAGAAAAAATAGATTCAACATGATCGATAAGTTATACCCGGTGAGTTAACTCAATATGTCATAAGAAAAATGTTTAAAAAACACACGCAATCAGTGTTTTCATGCACTGAGTCAGAAATCAGTATTCTAGTTTCTGGTTTTTGGATATGACGGTCGTAGCACCAACAATGGACTCCCTGAACTGAAAACTACACTCTAAACACTTAACACTAATTTAGTACTGGTGAGATTGGAGTCCTAGTTTATCGGTAGAACTGACTCCTCTGATACCACTTTGTCACGACATATCCCTTAGGGAGCATGTTGTGACTACCCCAAGCCCACCTTCAATAGGGTAGGGGTTGGCGAATAACACAAAAATGGGGTATCCTATAACAGAATTCATTTCCATTAAACCCGTACAAACACACAATACATGAACACAAAAACAAGAACCATGATGTAAAATATTGTATTAAATAGTGTATTGAATGTAAATGGGCTAGAATACAAGACCAAAAGAAAAGTACAAGTACAACTGAAAAGATAAAACAACTCATGTATCATCCAACGTGGATACTACCTGAAGGGTAGGTACAGCTCCCGGTCAGTAGTGATTGTGGCACGTCATGTCAAACTGTTCACCTTTGAGCACTATCTAGTCCAGGAATCCTCATCCTCGATCAACACTATATATCGTCTCCACATACACAAAAAAGTGTCGGTGTACCCTATATAGGGGTAAGTATAACAATACTCAGTAGGGACCCAGATACAATCGAAGGTCTCCCAGAATTCAAAAAAATAAAATCCATATAGAATGACCTCAATAACAAAGTATGAGTCAGTCAACAAATCTACTTAGGTATAAGCTCAAAAAATTACCAATGTTACCAAAATATACTCATCTCATTCATGAGGAAACATAAGGCTCCATCTTTAATTCCATTTTCAAAACTGATCTGTGAGGGGAGAATACCAAAATTGTAACACCATGAAGGTGAAATCCTGAAGTTAAAATTACCAAAAAGGTAAAGACTCTTATCATAATAGGTATAACATAACTAAATATGTATAGATGACTAGATGTATCACTGGATTATCTTATTCTGTCAAGAGGCTCTACTATTGACCCACAAAGGATTGATTGATGCTGACCCACATAGGATTAGTGAGTTATGACCCACTCAGGATCGTTGAGGGATGAACCACATAAGATCGATATATGTTGAACCACATCGGATTGATAGATGCTTACCCACACATGATCGATGTTCGTTCTTCACGTTACAGTTAGCCACAAGATTCTCGCAAGAAGCACACATGATTCCATGAGGATTCTCTCCTCATGCTATTGGTTGTACCTCAACCACCAATATGTTCCATTAAGAAGTATACTAAAGGAACTCAATGTATTAAGGGTTCCAACGCGATAGACGATGCATTAATGGGACACCCGGTCTGTGATTTATAAGGGTTTTAGTACCGAGGGCCTAGTGGGATTCTGGTTCGATCAAACCCGACCATACTCTAAAATTCTCCAAATTTTCATTTGTAGTTTACCTAAAGGTATGGATGGATCTAAGGATCTTATCCCCATATATGGTTCATCCAACAGAATTATGGTTATCACGTTATGTCCCAATAATAATAAATGGGACTAGTTGGGTCTGGGTCTGGTCCGACTTGGCCTGACTCAGTTCGGGTCATGCCCAAACTGTCCTCGGCTGGCAAGTTTGCTCAAGGATGAGGCGGGCGTAGCCAACTAGGCACCAAACCCGCCCGACCTGCCTTGGTGGTGCAGCCCGCAGCGCTGATGTGGCCCAACCCACGGATGGGGGTGTCTTGGCCAGCGGAGGGTGAGGCCCTCTGGGCTTGCGTAGCAAGGCCCTCAGAGGGGTGAGTCTCGCTGGAGGCTTGCACCACTAGAGTAGGGCCTACCTGAGATGGAATCGGGGGAGCAACCCTCTGGTCTTCCGGAATTGCTATGGTCATTCAGTTCGTGAGGCGGTGTCATGATGTGCCACATGGACTACCTGTGGGACACGCATGGTGTAGGTCCCTACAGCTAGGACATCGGAGTCGTGGACACTCTCTTTGGCGGTGAAAAATTTAGCGCCAATCTGCCTCCAATGGTCAGATGGTGCCAGCCACTCCCTGTGTTCTCCGTGGATGAATAGCCACAACCACTCTCTTTAGTGGCACGACATTGCGTGCCACTCTGCCTTCTGTGGCAGACCCAAACGGGCCGCCATCTTCCCACGTCATGGAAACAACTTTATCCTTCTCTGCCAGCGACGCGTGACATCACTCCTCCATCCCTTTCTCGGCCAGCCGTGGCAGGATACCGTCGTCTCCCGCCAGATCTTTCACCAGTGATGTCCTGCTGGATCCATGATAGAGGTCTTCTGCGGGGCATCAGGTGAACTACGGTTGCCCATCATTCCATCCTAATGTATCAATGACCTCCTGAGGATGCCCTTCTCACTTCTTAACCCTCTGTTCTGGGTTCCGTTCAACATGAATAAAATGTCCGAAAATGACGCATTGATCAAAAATATAGCAGATGGTCTGGGCCATTTTCGTTTTTCCTATGCCCTCTACGTTATCTTGATAACGTGAGGGAATAATAAGTTTCAACAATTCTGTTAAAACTATCCCAAATAAAAACCCCTACCTCATGATTATCCTAGAATGACCACATTTGAGAAAGATTCGTTGATCGTCGTTCCTGCAACAAGCCTCCAATGACGCTGGTCAATCATCGTTCTTTAGTTCTTCCAAGGTGAGGGTATTCTTTCTTCATCAAGAATCCTCCCAACATCAAGTGTTTTCCAATAATCATCCAAAACCTCACGTTATAGCTTTACTCCCTATGATGTAATTATGAGGTTCATTAATTTCTGTAATTAATGAGCCCTATTATTCACACTAATGGTAGTTACACAACCATTGTGTAATCGGACATTTAATGTCCTTCATTAAATGCCTAACCACCCCTATAGACCCCACCATCGAAACATAAACGTGAGGTAGAGGAATGTTTTAAAAATAAAATAAAATAAATTTATTTCATTTATTCATCCCCCAAAAACACAAAAACCACTTTCCCCCTCGACGCACTACGGTCGCAATTAAACCTCTAGGAAGTGAATCTCAGGGTTGTGAGTTCAAAGGTGCCCTAATTTTTCAATTCCGAGAACCATATCAAAATTCAGGATTTCCCGGTCGTACGTCAGCTGATTGTACCTTAATGAAAATTCATAAATTCATTCCAGGAACACCAGGTCTTGGAATCATTCTATTTCAATTTTCACAGGCTCGTAGTAATTATATGTAATTAAAATAAGTTACATAAAATTTATGAGCCTTTAAAATTAGATAATTAAAATCCCACCATGGATGTGGGAAGTGATATCTATTGTCTTTGTGGATTGTTTTCTATGTACCCAAAAAATAATGAATGTGATATGGGATGTGATCAATCATCAGACTAAATCGGATCACTTTTTACCCATACGTGATACATCTGATGTATATGAGTTGGGAAATATCTATATGAATACGATTTCTTGTTTACAAGGAGGTAATCAAAATATATTCTATTATAGGTATCCTCAATTTACATCTTAATTTCTGAGAGACCACCTAAAGGAACTTTGATCTTAGGTCCATTTGAGAATTTTATATCATCTACTATTAGATGGGAAGATAAAAATTGTTGTACATATTTTTGAAGATATTCTATGCACTTGGGTTGTCAACTTTAGTGGGACATAGGATGATCAATTTTGGCTGGTTGAGTTTTCTTATGAAAACAGTTACTAGTCTATGATCATAATGTCTTATTCTGAGGCCTTTTATGTCCAAAATTTTAAATCACTATTATGTATGTCAGAGATAAATTTATATTCAATGGTTGTACGAAGCCTAGTTTTAGATACAACAATAATGATTTAGTTGGTTCATTATAGAACATATATGGGATAGAGAATGTATAAATCTTATGTTGAGGCTCACATTATATCATTAACATTTACAATTGTGGACCAGGTGTTTTTGGATTATTAACCATTATTGGGTTATCTACATTTTGGGAGGAATGGGAAACTTTCTCTTCATTTTCTAGAAAATATTGAGGTTGTTTAGTGGGTGGGTAATATTTTTTCCATATATCATCTCCAACACACATGATGTTTATAAATAATATATTTCATGTATATTATCTTTTTAAGTAACTTTTGAATCTATCTCATGTTCTGAGCTGGAGTGATTTTGATGTTGAACCTGATTTAACTGGGACTGAATGACTAGTGATGATAGTTGATTCTGAAACCAATGTACATCCTGATAGGACAATAAATTTGGTTAGAGTGATATGGAATCATGGATTTTATTCTCATGACATATGGTACAGAAAGTTGATGATGAGAGTGTAGTGGCCATATATTTTTGGCATGGATGAATCTTTATATGCTTTCTATGAATAGAAAGTTCATTTTCTGGAGAATATAATGCTTTATTTTATTTTCTTGGTATTCCAAATCCTTTAATTTTAATCATTCATTAGTTGGTTTTTTTTGGGAGTGATTGGGTTAAACATTTGAATTTTTAGAAAATTATGGGCTAGTCCACAGTTAGTGCAAGGTTTAACCAAACCTTGTGACAACTCAAGACAAACTGTGTAATCCCATGAAGTGGGGTGTTTCATGGATGTTGTAAAATTTCTCAAACATGAAACTTCTCAGGGGAAACTATTTGAAACTTTAAAAACGAGTTCATGTCTAGGCCATATGGTTTGGTCTACCCATGTTGTTCAACCTAGGAAAATGTGCATATGGGATTCTAGTTAATCAGAATTTTGATTACAAATTCTCAAATCCCCTTATTACCTCCTCAAAGGACATGGACAACCTATAATTTATTTTTCACATCCCTGGAGCTGCCAATAAGTGTTTTCGTCCCTCAGACCACTCCATAATGAGGATTGAATATTCTGGATGATCATTCGAGCATCCCCTTATTGGTTGCATCCTTTATTTCTCATTCTACCACAATCTGACTCTTCCTCCATAGGATTTTTTGGATCTTATTTTGGAATTGAGGATATATTACCCTCTATTATGTTTCATAGAAATTGGATTGATCCTTCTTTCCTAGATTATGTTATCAAAATATGTTGTTAATTAATTTCAACTAGTATTGTGTTATTCAATATCAATTGATATAGAGGTAGGTGTTTCAGTTAAGATTCACAATTTATGTTAACCCAAAATTATAATGTTTAATTTCAATTGTTTTATTAATACAATTGGGTTATTTAACTAAAATTACTTTCAATTTATTGATTAGAAACCCACTTCCATTGAATTGGTTTTCTGGAAATTGTTTTTGGTATTAAATTGTAAAACACCCAATTTGGTTGAATTGGGGTGTGTTTATGGTAATTGATTCAATTATGTTTTTATGTGGGTTTCATGGAATAATATAAAAATTATCATTTCCATTGAATTTTGGTTTTGTTTTGAAATTGATGAAATTTTGAGAAAATTAAATTATTGAATTAAATTGTGAATGTGAATACAGAAATTTAATTGTGAATTAATTTTGAAGATTTATATTTTGAAAATGGAATAAAATTATTTTGAAAGAATCCATAGTGTTTTATCCCTAAAAGTAAATGTTTTTTATTAAATCCCAATTTTTTATAAAATTAATTTTGGAATATTTGAAATTGGGGGTTAGATTAATTTTATTTTAATAATTTATTAAATTAATTATCCATAACAAATTTGATATATCAGAACATGAAAAACATATGTAGTTAGTGAGTTAATTGATTAAACTCTATGATTTAAAACAGTAAAAAAAATAAATGTTGCATGTCACATCCCTTACGTGAAGGTGATGAGTCTTCTTTGACCAATGATCAAAAGGAAAAATGTATATTTTGTAGTGTCACCTTGAGTGTATGGAGTCCCTTAGCTAGGAAATATTGAACCCTCTCAATCATATGACCACGTTTCTCACCATTATGTATTTCAGATGAATATATTCAATTATTGTAACCAACATTACAAGACATATTGGATATATAACCTATTTTAAAAAAAACATTATTTAATCCATTTGTGAAAAGAACCTTTTTTTAGAAATATTCCATAAATTTAAATCTGATGCCTTTGTTTAAATGTATTTCCATCTTCTGAATGGTAAATCAGGAATTATTTTAATTATGTTTTGGAAATGGAAAACTTTTTAGTCTTATAATGAATGATATTTTTGGCTGAATTAATATTGGAATATTTTGTTGAATATATGGTGTGACCCTACATGACTTTTTAGCTCGCACCCAACCAATTCCTTTGGGGGTTAGTATATTATCTCCTTCCAGGATCATGAAGGGGTAAATCACCACTTGGATGTGTTTCTAGTTATTGATCCAAGGATTTGTGGGATGCATCTGAATAGTGACGTGGAATGATTTCCATGTTTTATAATACTCTATTGTATTAATTTTGGTTGTTATGCATGTATGACATCTAGAACACTACTCCCAAGGGGGTTTCATTTTTATGCATATAATCTTGCTTCTTATATATATATGTGGTATTTGTTGAAAATTGATCAATGTGTCATTTGTTATGATTATGTGTCCTAGTATCCCAGCCATGTAGATCATGAATGTCCAAGGAGATATGTCAGGACCAGATTGGTTGTTGAGTTGCCAGGGAAACCATAATGGTTTGTGACACATTAAATGGGGTATACAATGATGAAATTATTATGAAACCTATTTCAGTTATATAACGCAAATTTAATGATTTCATTCTAAAATTAAAAACAAATAATGAGACTTATGATTATGTAATTATAAAAAATCATCTCAAATATTTAATTCCTTATTATCTATAGAATCATTATGAAATTTTCATTGATTATGATATGATAAAATAGTTTGAAACCCATTTCATTTAATGTTAAATTCATATGATTATTCCTTATTATTGATTTCCATTAATGGAACAAATAATCATGAAAATTCCTTGATAATTGTTTCTAGTTTTTTCTCAAATAAAATTGTTATTTATTTTGACATATTATATGATATGTATGAGATTATAGAGTAATAAAAATAAGTTATGGTACATTATCCACCATTTTATGTTTTCTAGGAAGTCAGCACAGACATATGATTATGTTATGTATTTTATTTATTCCTCTTTTACTATGTTCCAATTAAATAAAAATATGTTTTTATTTTTGATATTCAAGAATTTATTACTCATGGGAATTCTCTTTTATGATATTTTGATAATCCTTTAACTCTTACATTACTATAATTTATCATTTTTATTACTTTAATGGTCATTTTACCTCACCCAATTTTTCATCATATTTCCCTGGTTATCTCATTCTATTTTCGTAGAAAAAAAGAGACTTATAATATCAATATGAAGATAAAAATATTGTTTTTTTCAGGATCGTTGTTATGTTCTGAGTACTGGAAATACCATAGGCCATTCCCTTTTGTTGTCTGTGTTTAATTAATATTTATGGTAAAAACCATGTTATAATATGTTTAAAAATTCTTCGGTCCTTATATTCATGAAAAATAATTTTGGTTGTATCATTCAAAAAAATCCCCAATGAAAAATAAGAATCCATATATGCTGTTGAAATACATAAAAACATTTTATAAGGTTACTAGATATAGTCTAAAAAACACATTGAAATATACATTTCATATTATTAATATTATATAAATAATGAAACATAGAATAGTGGGAATATGATTTGAGTTGAATAAAAATGGAAATTGGATTTTTATTATTTATAATTAATAACAATTATAACAGTGGAAAATGGAGTAATGTGATAAATGTTAAAAAATAATTCATTTAGACATTCTTAAAATGTTATTAAGGATTTGTACATAATATGTCAAAAATATAAAATTTAAAAAAGTAGATAGAAAGTCATTTATTTATGAATTTCCTTGACAAAACATTTTATTTTTGAAAAGTATATAGAAGATAAAAAGTAATTAGTATGGGAAGAATACAATTATTCCCTACTAAATATGATATGCAATGTTGGATTTTCCTTAGAGAAATATTTTTGATGGGTTCGAGTACCAACATAGGTGAAATAAGAAGGGTAATTTAAAAACCTATAAATAAAATGAGTATAATATAATATTTGAGATTAACAAGTGAAACAAAAAATAGTTCCACCTAATTATAATTGAATCACAACTATTAATTATAATATGTGAGACTATAACAAAAAAACCATACCATAAATTCCCGATTAGTAAAGAATATTTTGACAAATAATGTAATAAAATATTATTTATTAATATCATACATCATATTTATATTAATATCTATCATTAAATATATCAATTATTACAAATATATATTTATATGATTATTGATAATTAAATGTTAAAAAAATATTTATATGCTAATTATTTTTTATCTTATGAATGTTTTGATTTAGAGGATCAACTTTGGGTCAAATTGTCATTTTATAATCACATGAAAAATATTTTTTTTTCAGATATATAATATTTATACATGAAATATATATTTTGATCCATCTATTTAATGATGATTGTAAAATTAAATTTAATCTATTCTTGGAGGCCGTAGTTATTATGTGCACACATTTATTGTTTTTATTTTTCTATAGATGGAAGAAAATGTTGGTACATGATATTTTATCTTTACATAATATTAAATAAATTACTATTCATAACCATCCAAGTGATTCAGTGATGAATAATGAAATTCATCTCCCCATGTATATGGTAGTCCCTGTGTATGAATGAGAAACTATTTGATATTCCATTGGATGTAAAGGATATAAAAAATGTCCACCATACTAATTAAAGAATAATAGTATAGTAAATTAACATGTGTAATTAGATTACTAGGTTTTTATAATATTTGGAGGAGACATATAGAAAAATTCTTAAATAGGCATGATTAAGGTGATTACTTTTTTTGAGCACCATCTATTGTAATTAACCATATTCATTCATAAGAGGTAATTTTATGGAGAACAGGGCCTCTATGGAAAGGGGAAGTTATTTAAAGATAATTTTGAGTAGATTTAGGTTCATCTTTAGTACACAATGTATGTGGAAATGTGAGGGGGTGAGGGTCCATTTATAAGAGGCAAAATGGTCACTTTTGTCAATATAATTTATTATTATAAAAATGATGTCATTATAAATTCAACGAGGATGAAAAATGGTAATTTAAGATTATGATATTATGCGTGGTCATTAATTATATTCTATATGCAATTATGGATTTATTCTTTTTATAATTGTTTACTAACCACTTAATTTCCCATTTTACTTAAATTTAATATTTACCAAGCTGACTACA
Organism: Viscum album; assembly: GCA_963277665.1. Lineage (NCBI taxonomy): Eukaryota > Viridiplantae > Streptophyta > Magnoliopsida > Santalales > Viscaceae > Viscum > Viscum album. The sequence continues at coordinate 1,387,666,982 of OY728122.1, forward strand.
ATTTTCATTCGTAAAATATTTTTGATAGAAAATTTGAAATTGTAATTTGAAACACCGGTATACAATCAGATTGAAAATATGAAATCTATTTTATAAGATTCAATTTCTATATATGGGTGAAATTAATTATTTTAATAGAGAGTAAATTCCTAAAAACAAATATACTATTTTAAAATTAATTTATACTTATTTAAGAAAAAAACAAGAGTAGGGTTGATTTCAATGAATATTTTAATAAAAAAATTATTATTTTTTCCTTATATCAATGAAAAAAAATCACATTTTGAAAAAAAATTTAATTCAAATAATACAAAATAGTTCATTATTAAATTAAGAAAATATGTTCCCAAAATTCAAAAAGGAATTTCCAAATTTATCATAATTCATTAAAATGATTTCTTTTATTCAATGAACTAACATTTGGTCAACCTAAAAGTACTATTGATGAATTTTTTTAATTTTATTAATTTCTTATTATATGTATTTTATTATAAAAATGAATTTTGATTTATTAGTTTTGTTAAGTATTTCAAATTGTAAAAAAGTAATTTTAAAAAAAATTGTTGTATAATTTTGTTTGAAAGAATATTTTAACATCAATATATTTATTCTATATAACCATATATAAATATTATTTATTAATATTATAAATAAATATTTATATAGAATTATATTTTATATTAAAAGTAATAGAAATATGATTCAATATGATAAATCATTTTTTATTCTAAAATTATTATCTTTAATAATGATATGTAATGGTTAAATAATAAATTTTTAAAAACAATAACGTAAAAATGTTATTTATTAAATATTTATTAAAAAAAATACTAATTATAATTTATAACAATAAATAAAACTGATTTAACATTTAAAAATATATAAACTCATTTAAATAAATTTTGTCAAGTAATTTTAGGAAAAATCTATATATTAAAATTTTAAATAGTGATATTATTATTAAGTACCAAATATTAATGTTAAAGGTAACAATATCATTAAAAATAAAAATTATAAATGGTAAAAAATAATTTTTTATATAAAATTTAAAATTATTATTATTTTCAAAGTAATATAAGTTATAAATTTATATGAATCATGAGATTTATTAAATTAATTTTATATTAAATATTCAGTATGAAGGAATTATATTATTAAATATATGGAATCATAAATTAATGATATATTTATAATATAAATGTTTTTATAATGTGAAATTTCAATATACCTGTATAAAACAAAATTAATAAATTAATCAAATGAAATAAGTATAAGGTAATTTAATTGGTTTCAATCATAATAAGAAATGGGGAAGTATGTGATCTATATGAGTCAATCCTAACGGTGGGGTCAACAGTAGAACTAACCTCGATTTTTCCCTTGAATAATGGAGGTCAAGCATAAGGGGTTTCAACCAACGATTCAAGCTAGGATGAACGATATCTAATGTTGGTCAGGGTGTCTGAGTGAGGTTCGACTGATTCGGGGTTTGACTGTGGTGGGCCTCTAGTTATGGATCATCGTATATGGATATCATGTAATCATCCTACAGATCATTAAAGGTTGTTTATTCTTTAATTTTTGGTGTCTATATCTTCATACTAGTATCAGTTTTAGTTGAAAAGTTATATATTCATTATTAGTCTATATTTTTTATTCCTATGTCAACATTTGTTTTCCTCTTTTTATCACTTTGGAATAATTTTTTTAAAATATATGATTTATGAATGGACTAATAGAATTTTTAGTTATTTCTAGTATATTGATTTTTCTACTGGATTTTGTTTAAATAATCTTGATGAATCTTGATGTTTTATTTCTAAATATTCTTATAGACTCAATTGAATTTTAATTCAGTTGACATGTGTGAAAAACTCAATAATGGTTTTAATTTTCTACTCCTTGTATTTCACTCTCTGAATTGTTATCGGTATTTATAATTATTTAACATTATTATAGAAGATTTAAAACCAAGAAAATAAATAAAATTTTATCATCCCTCTCTAAATTCAATACAATTGATGATATTAATGATTTATTATCAAAATAATAGATAAGCTTCATCCTAATTGATTTATATCGACCCCTTCCATAATATTATATATGTCCAGAAAATTTTAGTATAAAATTAGGGTGTTTCATTTAGTATATCCTCCTTGTCTATTTTATCGACGTGTTACATGCACTAACTTAGTGTTGCATACATTCTTGAGCAATGCACGCCTGATAAAACATCCTTGAGGAGTGAAATAAGACAGAGAACGAAATAAATGATAGAATGGTATCGTCTTCCTAGATTATTTTTATTGTGATCATACTAAGACAAATCTATCTATCTTTTCTTAGGTGGTTACCTTTGAGGTAATGGAGTCAATAGAGAAAATAATTCTATGAATTTTATTTTTATAAATTTATAGTTTGAAATATTGGATGAAAATTTTATATTTTTATTATTTTCAAAACACAATGCGATTACTTTGGACTCGTATATTAACAAAAAAATTAAAAAAAATCATTTGATTCCAAAAGAATGTTATTTATCATGGTAATGATACTATATAATGTATAATTTTGAAAAAAATAATTTTTACGAATAATGATTGTATTGTTATTATTTCTGGAAAATATTATTTTATATTTATTATTTTATATGTATTATTTTTAAATGAATATTCATGCCAGTAATGTTTATTAAATAATATTATCATTTTATATGATTTTATAATCTAGATGCTTTATTTTCATATTTTTATGACCATGCACTATATCATTCCATGAAAATTCATAGTATATATGATGTATGTTTTAAATGGAAATGCTTATTTACACATGGTTTTAAATAAATTATTTAATTATGAACGTATTTAATATTTATGTTTATGAGTAATTTCCAAAGTATTTATAAATTATATTTTTCTAAAATACTGATTTCACTTTTGGATTTACTGAGAAGGCGACTTATCAAAATTAAGACAATATAGAAATATATTGTATTATGAAAATAATTTTCGAATGGTATTAAATGTTTTAGTTTTTTGAAAGATTGATCTTTAGAAAAAAAATCTATGAACTTATTTTTTAGGGATCTATATAAAATCAGAAGACGAGGAATGTATTTTGAACCATAGAACACAAAATAATTATGTCCCACTACTGATAATGTTATATAGCCAAATGGAATTTATATGATCTTTTGAAGATCATTTTATAACATAAAAATAATATAACTTTTATATTACTTTTTAGGATAAATCAAATTGTTTTTCAATGAAACATATTTTAAACGAAATTAAAAAATTATTATTATTTTTTAAATGTTTTGAAATATTTTTTAAACAAATATTAATAATTTATATAATTGTTTTCTACATACTTTTTTAAATAAATATTTATTATGTTTTATTCGCTGTTTTCAAAACAACTTATTGTGTGTAATAGTACTAATATACTATGTAAAAAATTATATATCAATAACCGTTTACATTAAAAAATACATTATCAATAATTTATAAATATATTTTTTAATATTAATACATTAAACATCATATGGATCACATTATGAATTAATAATTACTATTACATAGTATTTATTTAAATATTTTTCTAAAATATTATTTGATATTTCAATTGAGAAAATAATTATGAATCGGTGTTGTGTAAGTATTTATGGTTTTTCATTGCTCACTAAAAAATGAAAATAAATTAACATGATTAATATAAATATGTATGATTTAAAAATACTAATTGTAGTTTAATATAAGCACCGTATATACCAATAAAAAAACTTTTACAGTCATTAAAAATATGAGTGTGGCTTCATTGAATTTCCATTAATTAAATATAACAAATTTCATAATGACCTAAAATTCGGAAAAAGGATATATATTTTAACCCAAATTTCTTATGGACATATTTTACTCGTCTAAATAAATCATACGTAGTTTAATTTTCAATTTTGTCATTATTATATTATTCTTACCTATAATTACAAAATTTATCATTTATTGTGGAACTGATAATTAACAATGTTATTATTCAAATGGGCCTAAAAATAATAGGTATCTATTTAATTAATTTTTTAATCCTGATGAAATATATGGAATAAATTTTCTAAAATTTGAAATAGATAATTTTTTTATATAATTAAAATTATGAACTGATAAAATTCAATGAAAAATAGTTTTTTGATAATTATCTCAGTTTTAAATAGAATGTTTATGCACAATGATTTCAATATTGAAATAAATCCAATTAAAAAAATTGTAATATATTAAATAAAAGTAAACAAATTGAAATTTTAATCAAATCTAATACCTAATTTAACATTGTAAATACCTGGAAAGTATATTTTTTCACAGAAATATCTACTTTTGACCAAGCCTCCAAAAAAGATATAGTTTAGATACTTATCATAATTTCAATATAAGTTATTATTTAAATGATAATTTAAATAATGATCAATATTCCATTAATTAAAATGCATAATTTTAAATAAATTAATTATACTACTTTCTTAAAAATTTTAAAAAATAATAAATTTGTTTCTGAAGAATTTAATGACTTTAAAAAAATTATGACCTTGATATTATAATAGTTATTTAATACATTATTGATGATAATGATATTTCTATTTATTATAATTCAGATAATATTGTTTATTCCCTTTAAAATAACCACTATTTTATAACATTCACATAATAATATTATCTTGTTATTAGTTTATTCTTGGTGTTGTATATCTTATACCCTATCAAAAATATGATTTTTTCCTTTTAGAAAAATGAATTGGTAAATTCCCCCCCCTTCAACCACCACAATTTATAAATTAGGTCATAAAAAATTTGAATTTGGGATTATTAGATATTGTTTTACTTTTAAAAACATCATTTATGAAATCCCACATCTAAAAAGGTATTGATAAAACGTACACATTAAATGAAAGTAAAGGAAGTGTGACTGTCATTGGAATAACACATTACTAGGATTAATTGTAGAAAAACATTGAAAATGAATATAAAATCTAACACCCATGTACTGGTTGAGATTGGTAGTGATAATGATCATTAGAAAGTGAACAATCACAATATCATAAATCTTTAATGGGTAAAAAGGTTATAGAATTCTCACTAATAATAAAGTGAATAGATAGTATGTTTTTAAATATCCTTTCAGTAGAGTTGAAGAATAGTTTACTACCTTGAATAATATCGTAAGGATATATAATTACTTTACTTGTATAATTTCATCTTTTTTCAATTTCCATTTTAATCACATATTTTACTCTAGAAGTGTAGTATTTATGATTAATTATCTTACCTAGATCGTTATAATCAACTTATATAGATCACTAAATCCCACAATCGGTGGAAATATATTTGAATTTTCTTTTCACTTTAACCAAAACTAAAATAGTTATTCTAATATAAAATAAATCCCTAAAATGAAAAAACCAATAATTTTTTAAAATATAAATTAAACTCTAAAATTCAACTGTAATACCAAATATTCAACATAGATCATTTGATTTATATATTTCATTCAATATCCAAAATATCTAAAATATGATTTAAATGAAAAAATATGAAGTATGTGATCATGTAGTCATCATGTCTAAATTCTCTAAATAATATAAATCACTCTTAAAGTCTCATTCTAAAATTTAATTTCCATAATAACATAATCTCCAGGATATCCTAATAATTTTCATCAATCACCTAAATCACAAAAAATCAACAATAAATTCATATAGGACTCTAAAAAATTATTATAACATTATTTATTCCTAGAAAATCACATTGTATTCTAGTTTCCAAAATCATATAAAGTCCTCTAAATAATGGGCATCTTATGAAATAATCATATTCACTTAACAAATAGTTATTTTCCAATCCCATTTTTAAATATTCGAGAAGACATATTTTACCCATATAAATAGTAATATCATCCATCAGATAGTTTAAAATGATTATAATAACAAAGACATTATATAGGCTAGTGGTAGGCAATTCACCCTTGTCTCCCATGGGTTGTTGGTTCATTTTTTATGGTCATGCATACCACGATAAGTTCCCATATGACCTACTAGTTTCCATATTTTATTATAAAATTATAATTATTATATCATTCCCCAAAATATCAGAATCAACTATAAAATAACTTTGACATTTTCAATTGTAATGAAATATTTTAACTAAAAATGTTATTTCATACCTTCAATTTTTCATACCAAAATATAATAACCCTTAATTACCTCAAAAATTAATTTCTATCAAAATATCATTGGTCACCATACATTTACATAAGATAAAACCTAAAAATGGGTTCGTTGGATGCTAAAATTATGGTCAACATTAAAATGAAGAACCCCTAATTTTATCCCTATGTATTAAGATATCTGCACTTGAAAATAATATCACCACTCATGTTATCTAAAATATGCTCTAATACTATTTGTAAGGAACTAAACAGAAATATTACATATTCGAATAACTATATATTTTTGTTTACTTATGTTATTTCCTAATGAAATTTTTGATTTATATTTTTATATAATTATTAATAACTAAAAAACAATAAAATTTTAAACTTCAATAAAATACACAAGTTTTCCAAAAAAAATTAATTTAAATTAAAACATGATTCATTTTCTGGAAAAATCATCACAATTATCTTCATGAACTCATATATTAACTTATTGAACTCTAAACAATGTGAAAATAACATTAAAACATGGAATGATCCCAAAATCAAAATAAGGTAAATAAAAATAAAGAAATAAATCGTGATTCTATAAATAAATATATAATTTTGACTTCTTTATAAATAATCAAAGGTCTCAAAATAATCCATTTCATATAGAGTAAATATATTTTTCACTCAAAATAATTATATATATAATTACATATGAAATCATAATGGAAAAAGGAATTTCATATAGTTTTCATTGAAGAAATGAAAAACCCATTAATTTTGTTTCTTAAAGCTATGATACAGTCACATTACAGTGAGCATAATCATAATGACATTACTTATTAAAACATGTAATTCATGTATAAAAATATCCATAATAAATAAATCATATAGGTAAATTTAGGCATCATATTCTTATCATAGATACTTATGTTGTAACCCCAATTTCTATCATATGATTATTACCCCCACTGATATAATTAAATAATTCTTATAGTTATACATAGATATAAACATAAAAGTTACAAATGGAATAACCATCATGTTCATTATCAAAAATAACAAATACTTTTCTGGTCTATTAGAGACCCACTCATATTGGTATTATATCATGAACACCCATCAAAATAAACAATTCCCATGAACTATAAAATATTCATAAAACATGAATAAATGCATCATAAAAACATTCCCTGTGTAGAATTATATAATTTAAAATTATCATTATCATTTAGAACAAAAAAAATATTTATTTGAAAATAATTTAGTAATCTTGTAAATAAACACTCCAAACCATGTGGTGTAATATTTTTGGAAAATCCCCTAATGTCTTATAATTTTAAAAAATTATTTTTAATGAATATTTATTATAAGATTATATTTAAAAATATATATGTTCCTTAAAAATATCATATCATTTATTTGGGAATTATAAAATGAATATAATATAAGTATCACCATTAAATTCACATAAAATAAGTGGAAATTAACATATTAAATTAGAAATATATTTCATACAAAATCCCATGATGAAATAATTAAAGAACTATACGTTTAACTAAATTGAATGGAACAAGAGTTAAAAAAATCCCTTCCCTTATGATCTTTATTAATTTAAAATTATTTAACCTCCCCTAATAAAGATTACTTATGTTATATGTCTTATTAATGAATATAGGATTTTACATATGGAAATAAAAGGGCCTCCAATTTTTAGATAATGATGTTATTAATAGAAATGGTTCGGTCATGGTGTATCAAAATTCCTCAATGTGTTGTAAATAAGTGAGGGAGGTGGTTTTTAATTATAATAATGTTTTGTGTCACTTTTGTAATTTATCAAATGATTAAATTTTAATATAATCATTTATCATTACATATGCATATAAACGGATTTGGATTCAAATATAATATAATAAGGGTTTGTAATATCTTCCTTCAATTTTATGTAGTCATTTTTATGAATAATTTTTAACCATAACATTTTTAATTCCCCTTAGTTAATTATTTTTTAATTTACTAGTTGTAACCATTATTTGAATTATAAATGGTTAACAATGATTCTATAAATCAATAAATTACTCATTAATGGACTATTTAAGAATTTTTCATTTATATTACATTATAATGGTTAAAGATAATATTTTTATGAAATTTTAATAATTTAAAATTTTTATTTTGATAGATTATCATAAATGTGAATTTTGACACTATCATGGTAATCTAATGTCAAATACAGCATTACAGAGATGTGTCTCTAATTTAATGCATTAAAAATTATTTAATTTATAATATAGATCTAGAAATATCATTATACATATTTAATCATCCAAAATAAATAAAATAGGTGTTTTTTAAAATCCATTGTTATATATTTCTATCAACAAAATAAATATTTTATTCTTTGGGGAAGATTTAAAAAGAAATAATATAATAGATAAAAATTACATAAAAATTTCAATTATAAATTTATATTAATTAAGATTAAAAAAATATTTTATCTTTAAAATATATTTTTTCCCTTTGTTAACACAAAATATATATTAAATACAGGGAGGGTGACATTTTGTAACTATCATTGGTTATATTAATTCAAAATTCATTTTATGTACATTTATCCATTAAACAGCTTAAATAATATACCATGAGATATGGGAATAATCGTATTTATCCCATAGCTATTTTACATGTTTAGATCTTAGTTATATCATTATCTTATGGTTTTAATTCTTATTTAGTCCCCATTAACTCTTACCATGACTACTTATACTGTTACTCATTGAATGATAATACAATTACCTTAAAATTCCAAAAAAAACCAATAAATGAATTAGTGATGAAATTTTTAACCTTATCTCAATCCTTTGATCGAAATCAATATTTTTAGTTTTTTTATATAATTTAATGACTAATTATTTACTATAATATATTCTAAATGAACATTCTAATTAGTATTCATTACATTGAGTTTAATAATGTAAATATAAAACCTAAAATTACCGGCCTGTATTTTATTGCATCCCCAAAATTTCAAGTTCCTCTTTGAAATTCATTCTATTCATTATATATATAAAATCTAATTAATTTTAATATTTTCAATATCATTTATTTTATGTTTCTATTAATAAAATAATTATTGTATCTACATTAAATATTTATTTTATTTAGTTATATCTTAAATAAAAATTAAAAATTTATTACCATGTTAAAGATAAATCTTATATATTTCAAATTAGATCTTATAGTTGAATATAAACACATAGTTACCCTATATTGAAAATTTTATAATCATTAAAAAATATGATCATGACATCTTTTAATTTTATTTAAATAAGAATTATAAATGTAATTATCATAGGAATATTAAATCAAAATGCCATGATTTCATATAATGGATGATACTGATTAATTTTACATTCCCAATAAAACAGGAGCATGTGTAAGGATAATTTAGTAGTACTAATAATATTATTTTATACTTAATTACCCAATTTACCCATTATTCTGGTTGCAAAAATACAATGTTTATTATTCATATTCAAAAATAGGGGGTTTACAAAATTAAGTTTCCATAATTAAAAAAATATAATCCATTTTTCAAAATTAAAAACACATAATTATAGTAAATCAACATACAAATTAAACTAATAAAACCCATATAAAAATCGTTTTTCACAAAAAACAACCATTTTTTAATATAAAATAATTACACACTATATTATTGTGTAAAATCTATATAAATACCAAAATTGGTATATTTTGAAAAAAAGATTAGCGATTATAATTTTAAAACATTACTAAAATTTTTCTTCATTTTTAATACATTAATATTATAATTTTTATAAAAATTTGATATTTCTTAGTATTCATTGAAAAAGAATATTTTTTTAAAAATTATAACATATTTAAAACTATATAATTTGGATATAAAAATTTAAAAAATTATATTAATTTCATTAAATAATATAGTTAAATTTTGTAGATATTAATTTAATTTTCTTATCACATAATAAATGAGAAACCTTTTCTAGGAAATTGTATTTGGGGAAATAAAATGACATTACAAAAATTTGGTCTATAATTTTTAAAAAATTAATTAATTAATTATTAATGATATGAGTAATTTTATATTTCATAACATAGTTTATACTATTCATTTCAAAAAAAATGATATTCTACAACAATCAAAAAATGAAATTTTCTTGTTTTTTTTCTCAGTATTGTATATCATGTACGCTATCAAACATAGTCAGTACTTTTTAAAAAATGGATGTTACAAAAATTATATTTATATAAATATATAAAAATTCTTAACAAATATTCCTTGAATATTATATATATATTTCAATATAGGTCTCCAAAAATAAAATAACATTCTTCATAAAATACCATCATAAAAAATAACTTTTTGTACATTGGGTTTATTTATGTCTCTATAATATATTAAAACACAATAAATATATATAAAAATATAATTAATATACATAAAATACCATCAAATAAAATATCAAAAGGGTATCAATTTCATTAAACATATGATCTACCATAGACATATTAACCCATGGTGGTATGTAGACCTCATAAGTAAAAAATTACAGATAAACATCAATAATCTGTTGTTATATATTTCATTCATTGATATGAAATATAACATCCAAAAATTTACCAATCCATAATTATGATGTCAATTCATGGATTGTGACTTTTATAAATTCCCATGAGTTTTCATGAATAGTGGTTTTGTGAATTTTTTAATCCACTACCAACGAAATTAGAAAAATCAAATCAATGTACATTTTTTCATTAATTTTTTTCATAAAATTAAACAATTATTTTACAAAACTAATTTTTTTCATTCATGCAGAATCACAAAAATAGAATTATTGAGAAAAATTAATATTATACATCCTTTTGATCTGTAAAAAATAGTTTAAATTATGGAATAACAAATAAAATATTAGAAAAATATATAATAGAAAATAAAGACTGTATTCCATTTAAAATATTAAAATCCTTGTAGAAATATTAGCTTTTCATATTGTCAATTGAAAACTCCTAAAATAGATATACTTTGAGGAAATTAGTTGTTTAATAAACTATTAATCTTATCTATGGAAAAAAAGAAATAATATGGTTTCTATGGAATTCCTATTTACATCACTCATATAACATAATTATCTACCATTTTATTATAAAATAAATCCTAATATAATCACCTTCCCAATATACACTAATATAATATATTAACTTCTTTACTAAACATGATAATTCAATCATCCTTAAATGAGTAACATATACTGAGTTTACAACACCGTCATAACCCAATATTTATGTGTGTTATATAAGAACCACACTTCATCAATTACTTTTTTATTTAACTAAAAAAAATTAAAAACACATAGGTTATTTTTTATGAATACTAATAAATATAAAACCATTCATTTTGATCCATAATAATATGAATTTATATGAATCACATTATTATATGATAATATATAATTTTTGTAACACAATAAATTAAAAACATTAAAGATATTCGATAATATTTTCTTATTTGAAAATATATAGAAACATGGTAAGAAGAAAATATTTAAATTTCAAAATTATAAGAAAATGTGTTCACATAAGAGAAATTAAGAAATTATTTTCCAACACTAATAATAGACTTTCCAAATTTAAAACACATCTAAAATGGAAAAATATTGCATTTTTTAAACACTGTAAAGAATGTCAATAATAAATTAAAGTGAAAATAAAAAATTAATATAATAAAAAAAAGGAGATTAATTTTTTTTGAAAATATAAATATAATAGAAATATGAGGAATTAAAAAGAAGTCTAACATTTGAACATTTTTTTAAAGAATTTTTTTCCTTTACTCCCAAATCCGATCATATGGAAACAAAAAACTTGAATAAAAAAGTTAATAGATATTTAAATTACATAAAACCTTTTTTCATCTCATTACCTTTTGTTAGTTATTTTATTTCATTTAATATCATGTTTTATATATTCACATAATTGGTATTCATCACATTATTTATTATGGTGTCATACTGTTCCAATATAACATTTGTATTTTCATAATATTGTATTATTACTTCAAAATGGATCTATATTAACTAAAAGGTTTTCGGTATTTATTCTATGTCATCCCCTAAATGAATTGAAATCAGTATCTAGGAAAATATTTACATTTCCAGGAATATTAATTAATAATATTTTATATAAAGACAAAAAATAACTATTTTTTATATTAATATTATTTTAAAATGGTTATTTCCCCATCTTAGAATGATAATCATAAAATTAAATTAATATTAATTCTATATAAATTTATAATATCTATATTTTAATGAATTCATTGAAAAATCATAATTACGAAAATAATATTCTTCAAATAGGAAATATAAATCTACCGAAGTGAGAGATTATTTTCAATCAAGGATGAAATAAATAAAACCCAAAATGTGATTTTGTTTCTATAATAACATTATATGAAAATTAAAAAATCATTTAAGGACTTATTATTATGAGTTCATATGTTTCATCGAAGAGTGAGTGTTTTGTATAAATGAAAAAATAGTTCTGTTAAAACACATATGTCAACATAGAATCCGATTATGAAAAGTGTTCTATGACTTGTATTGGTGGATATTTTATCCTAGATAGATCAAATTTATGAGATAAAAAATAAATATAATCATGATATAATAATAAGTCTGTTATTGAAATAGTATTTCAATAATGAATTATAAATAATAAAGAAGAACTATACAAGGAAAATTCGATTATTTCACCTCGAACAAGCACTTTTGTATAATGCACAATGACTATTTAAAATGAAGACTTAGAATGGATAAGGCCCTATGAACATAGGGATGGATGATTGGAGAAATATTATTATATATTTATGCAAGAACTATATCATTATATATTTTTAGAAAAGTCTATAGAATTAGATAATAATAAAAAATACTGTAGGAATTTTGGAATGTATTCAATCATTATGGATGAAAACCATTATTTTGAAATAATAATTTGATCTTAAATGGTTTCATGATGATTTGATTGGCCATTAACCGTTGCACATGAGACATAATAATAATTTATAAAATTTTAATCAATTAATAAATCAATATTGTCATTAAATATTCATTATTGTATTATTTTATAATTTATAATATTTCCAATATGGCGGTTTTATAGCGGTACTACCCATTTAATATCATCCACATTGTCTTGTTTTCAACCATTTTAGCCTCATGTTCATGACATTTTCATAGTTATTTTAGTGTTATTGTCTCATCATTAATATTATCATAGTAATGGTAGTGTAGATTTGATGGGTATTATATATGTAGTGGGAAGTATAATATATACTATAAGATAAATGGGTACTACTGCAGTAATATTCATTGACAGTTTCTTTTATATACAAAATATACATTTTCAATAAAATGTGCTTCTAAGACACATGTTCATCATGATATGAAATTATATGGCCAATAATTCATATATTTATCAAGGCCTTTGCACCTCATTTCTATTAAGCACCACACATTCTAGGCCTATCTTTCATGTATTTTTTCCATCTCAACCCACATTATAAATTATTTTCATATATGATATGTGTTTGAACCATGTTTTTTAAATTATATATTTATTTTGTTTTACATATATCATGAAAATAATGTAATCATAATATAAATACTCACCAAATTAATTATCCTTCATACTCATCAAAAACATTCTGGTAATAACCTAACATATTCAAATGAAATCCCATTAAATGTTTTTACTCCATTTTCATTGACATTTATCCTATTTATATTAGTGTTTTGGGGAAGATAACTATTCATTTTAGATAATAATTTTATTAATAAAAATTATAAATAAATTATAATTATAAATTCTTTTACCCATTATTATAGATATCTATTTTTTTAATAATAGATATTTACCCTTCTACATATCATGAACATATATTTAACATGATCTTTTAACAGTTCACACTATATGAAACCACTCCATAAGACTATGGAAATGATACTTTTGATATATCAACAACATTCATAACTGTCAGTAAATAATAATTATTAGTAATAAATTTCATTTATAAATAATGACTAGTAAATACTTTTTCATTGGCCAATTAAATCTCTAGGACACTAATTTATTCTTTTTTTTTACTACGAAATTATTGCATCAAAAATAGTTCTGAATTTCATATTTTTCTTGACATAAATATTAGTTTATATGATTTGAGAAAATTAGGTTTCGAATATTGATTATATTATAATATATTATTTTTTCTATATTTTTCAACAGTTTTAAATACATATATGTGTCATGATGATATTATATGTTTTTTTATACTCTTTTAAAAGATATATTTTTAAATACTAAAAAAAAAATCAACTTCCTATAAAAAATAAAAAAAAATCATAAAATATTATTAAAATAAGTAATCCAAAAGTAATATCCATTTTATAATATTAAATTTATAAAATTTTGAAACATTGAATTCAAATAAATTATTATAATACAAATAATAAAATATTATGAAAATTACTATTTATTTTTGAAAATTAAAATCATTTTATTTCCAATCACGTTAATATAATTATTTATATGATCATAAATATAATCATGAATTTAAATAATTAATATAAATATCCCATTATAAACATTTAAAATATTTTTTCGAATTGATCAAAAAAATAACTCAATTTTTAGAAAATACATGTTACCGTTAATTAAGACATAATTTTTATCCCAAATTAATCATAAAAACACTTTATGTATAATATATATCTATTTTATTATATAAAATAATTCCATAAATGCTATAGACACACATATATATGTTTAAAGAAAATATTGGAACTCATAATCATTAATTTTAATAAATTATAGAAATATTGTAAAATTAATAATATATAGGTCGTCATGTACAATCCAGACACCACAGATCTATGGATCACAAGACATATACAATACATATGCATGTGTAAGCTCCCAAATATGGTAATTTTTGGTAATAAATTTCATGAACCATAGCTATGTTAAAATTCATTCAATAACCATAGTTTTTTTCACAACTACTCTATCATGAACCTGGACTAAGATATGATTGACTAGTACTCAACATACCCAAAAATCTAAGAGGATATTGTTCAATTCATTGAATCCATTTTGAGTATTTAAGAGTTTTGATATTGGTGGTGACATAGGAAGGGAATAAAAAACCATGATGTATGCATGGTGATACATGTAGGATTTTGTAGTCAAGTGGTGATGAACAATTTATGTGCTGATGTAGAATAAGGAATTCAAACCATGTAAGGGAACTATAATCCCACTAGGCCTTTAGAAAAAAAATTATAATGGGTTATCTATGTTGTGTGCCAATCATCGTTAGGGGGGAGGTTGAGGACATTCATTCCCATCAGATATATGTTTGTGTTTATTTATTTACACATCTTTTGTCATTAAACATATTTAATATTGTTATGTGAGTCATGTATAATGACCATGTTTATAAATATTTAATATTAGTTTTATCTAGGTCATAATTTACAACCATCATTAAGGGATGTAAATATTATGAAAAATTTATCTAACTTATATATAAAAGTGATAAAAAACCTTCCATGATTTATTTATTCTAACCACGAACATATCCCCTAGAATAAGGATAATTTATATTTCCCTAATGACATCCAAATTTCTCCACAAATTCAAATTTGATCCATAAAAAACAAATTGAATCAGCATAACTCGTAGTCATGGTATATGATCATCATTTGAGATCACTCATCTACCAAATCATTTCAATTAAGCCCCCATCATATGAAAATACATCTATAAATAAATCCCAATCAAGTAAAACGGGCTTACAATACATACATCTCTTTGTCAAAATCATAAAAATTTAGTTAATAATGATAAATTTGATAACTTTCATGACTAATCTCAATATTTCTCCAACTAGTTCATACCTCATCCAGGGTCTGTCATCAGTTACATAACCAATTCACCAATTAAAAGGATGTAAATAGTAATTACAAATAATTCATGACCAATAATTTCATACATTCACCAAGTTCGTCTAATAAAACAATATTTCTATGGACTATAAATTTTAAACATCCTCACACATTTACTTTACATATAATAATTTTTAAACTAGAGATGATGTGACTCATATGAATGTAATGAACTAAACCATTGTTAAAAAATACTAACCTAGTTATTGTATTCATATATGTACAACCATCACGGAATTGTTAACCATAAACATGTGGCCAAAAATAGGAAGACAACATAAGTCATAATAAAATAAAATTAAATTATCAAACAAATAAATCATGGGTTCTTGATTTTAAAATGAGTAGTTGTGGTCTATTTTTCATTACCATAAATGGAAAAGAATTATGAATTTATAAATGACCATAAATTTCCTCACATTTATCTATTTAAAAAATAAAATAAAATGAATATAAAATTTTTTGTTATGGATTTAAAATATAACCATATATTATATAGTAGTTGATTCACCCTATGATAACAAAGAATCCACATTTTCTTGGTCCAACTTCAATGCCAAAAATCCCATATTTATTTAGGAAAATTGTTTTTATTGTGTTTTCTAAACATTTTTTGTATTCCTTTATCCCTCTTAGAGTTCATGAACTCTAACATACAATTATTTCATAATATATTAATGAATGAATGAAATAATTTTAGGAAAACCTATTACTAAAAATCCTCTATATATGTAATAAATCCTCATTGATCTAGTAATATTATAACAACAATAATATTATACACCTAATATGAATTATTTAGATTAAAAATATCCAAATAAACCTAATAAGCTAGTAGTATATTTTATACGATAGATTAGATACAAAATTCATCATCTTAGGAACAAATATGAAAACCATTAATTTAAATGAATAAATTTTTATCCAAAAACTAATAAAAAAAATGAAAAAATGATATTCGAAAGACCGATATATAAACTAAAGTCATAGAAAAAGGTATAGTTAATGTTAATAAATATAACCGTGGGTGTAAGTTAACACACCAGTAATTAATTACAATGTAAAGTTATACTATAATAATTTAATAAATCATCACATAGAAATATTGTATAAGTTAAATGATATAACAGGGCCATGGGAAATATGTGGGTATGTAGGAGTTCATGAAAATGTAACACATTTCCTAAAAAATGTATGATGTGGCCTTTATCCAAATCATGCTAACATATATTTCGTGGATAATTTCCCAGGGACCATATATAATATCACATAACATATAAGCCTTACCTAATAATTTGGGGTTTTATTATAGTTAGAAAAGTCTTTACATCACTATATTTCATGAATATGTTATCCACATAGAAATGTTATCATACATATAAATAACAATGGAAAAAATGATTGGGAAGAAACTAGGTTACAAAATCATTTTAGAAGAAAAAACTAAGGATGTATAATAATTTTATATTATAATAATGAGATTATTTTATTTTTTAAAATTATAATGGAATAATAATTAATATATAAATAACATTAAGAATATTATGAATAATGGTATTAATAATATATTATGAAAAAGAATTTATTGTAATAAAACCATAAAAATGTTCTATGAATTAGTTAAAAGAAACATCAATTATAATAAATGTAGTGTACTACTTATTAGAAAACGTTTACACAGATAATTTATAATTAAATAAATATTTTTTTGAAATATTTTTTTTCATTATTGTGGTACATGATATGGTAGAAAAACATTGAAATGTTATATTTCATTGAGTTTGTTTTAACGAAAATCATGGAATGTGAACATTAAAAACACTCATAAGAATTGAAAATAGTGAGAAAAAAATATTATAATATTACATATAAAAATTTTTATATGAATAATTTAATGAACATAATTGATATAGAGAATGATTAATATATTGATAGAATGCACCAATGGGAATAATCTTAAGTGAAGGATTTCACAAACCTTTAGTCAATATTTTTTTAAGTGTACATTCATAGCCGCATATATTGTTAAATTTAATATAATAAATAAAATCAGTATATATATATTCCTGATTCACTAATTCAACATTATTATTTCCTGTTAATTTAAAATTATATTACTATAATATTTGTGCATATCCATCATGTTGGGGATTTTTTTATAATTATTCCATTATCACCTAGTATTATATGTCATGGTGATTTATATTTTCATATAATCCTATCATTCCATAAGTTTAAAAATATGGAATATTTTAGTCACAAAATTTAATAATGATCTAAAAATAAATATTTTCCCATGAAAAGTATGGCCTAATGTGTATAAATTATATCATAATATTTGGATTCCATTTTTTATATTTTATATTCCTGATAAACAAAAAATATTCTATTCCATTTTACCATAATTACTCATTCAAAATTTGTGAATATCAATATAATTTTATTATTTACCTAATATTTTACTATAAAATATTTATTATAACTATTCATGAATGTGTTAATAGATTCTCAATAACAATATCTATATATATATCATTAAATATTGTGTGCAAACTAAAAATAAAATTTTTATGATTATTATATAACTCATTTAAATTTAGTCAAAATTATTTTAAATTATTATATATAATATGTTTGTAAAATTTATTATGTGGGTGAATAATTAATAGAATAATTGAAATGATATATCATTATTGGGATTTCATACCATACTCTCTAGAACGACACTATTGATAATAACCTAAGGATTGAAAATGGTGGTGTTTTGATGACACTAAATCATACCAATCTGAGATAATAGTTATTAGAGAGGTAATATGATCTAATGTATTCCCACTATGATGATAAAGGTTTAGTATAGTTTTTATTGGTGATGTGGAGCTTTATTTTAAGAGGATTGGGTTTCTTTTTAATAAAATATTAGAAAATAATATTATTTCCCTAAATACTAATCAAACATTTGATTAATTTATATAGGGATTATATATTAAAATTGAATGAGGTATTATTATATCACCTACAAATTTTGTAATTCAAAAAAATACAAAAATCATTACAACTAAATAATTTGAACATGAATATTGGGAAAAATCAATTTCACCAATATATGATTCTAAATTTGGAAATTTTAATATTTAATTATAATAAAAAAATATTTCTTTATTAAATAATGTATAACAATTTAAAAAAAGTACAGATTCTCTTACATAATGATCTATTGATTGAATAATTATTTTATAGTATTAATATAATAATGTTTATCATGTATTTGTGTGTATAAATTATGTTTATTTATAATACATATTTTAACAAAATGATAATATTAATATTCCCAAAATAATGTTAGTATTCTAATGGTTATGGTATTATTTAAGTGTATAAATCATTTATGGTTATATAATATTACACATCATATAAATACCACTATTTTACATAATTATTTATTTACTCGGTTTATTTTCAATGTTTTCTATACCATATTAAAAATATTCCTAAAATATTTCTAAATTTGTGATTCATTTTTACAATATTATTCATTTTTGTGTTATGTATAGTTGAAATTAATCCTATAGTTTTAATAATTATAATTATTCTCTATAATTAATTTTATTATCCTATTATTTTCTTTAAATTTTATATATCATACATATTCATTGTATAAAAATTTACAAACTGATAATAGGGGTTTTGTTTTAATTGTTTGTTTCTTATGATTTATAAGTTTTTTTACTCCAAAATATAATATATACTTATTAAGTAGATAAAATTTTAGTATATAAAATTAAATATATTTATATTAATAAACTAAGATTAGTATATTCATATAAATTTAAACTGAAAATAAATAATCAATATATATGTGGATACTTTTATTTTAATATATCTTTAGTTTCCCATGATTCAAGTTTTTTATTTATGGATTTAACAATGTTCTTTGAAAAGGATAGATTTCTAATACAATGAAAATTTTTCTATCCAATCTAATATCCCCATTGGTTTCTCCCTCAATGGGAGATCATCCTCACCTTTCATTACTTCTAAAGTTATTATAATTTACAGATCTAGAATGAACATACTCAATATAGATACATGGGATGCATAAGGTAATTGATATTTTTTTTGTTCTATGGGTGTGATAATATAAAATATCTCCATTGTGATCAAGATGAATATTATTGATGTATAGGTAGAGTCAGATATGGAATGGATGTCATACACTTCTATCAGAAATGATGACTAATCGTAGAATTAGATACTGATAGAAGCCATGATCAGTTTAATTCAATCATTGAATTTAGACAATTGATAAACATTAGATTGGACACACTATATCGTCACATATTTTTATTAATTATTCAAAAAAATAATAATAACCTAGGAAAAAATTATTTATTTATTGATGGATATTCTAAATGATTTATATTATATTGTCATTGTGCTGATTAAATAATGTGTAGATTCACTCTAATGGAGATCAACAAATGATCCACGACCCTCTAAATTTCATTGTATAAATCACATAGTCCTAGAACTACTGATCCTGACACTTGTATTGCTATCCTTTTATTGCCTCAATAATCACTTCAATGAATGTTTAACATCATTCACTCTAGAAATGATTATTATAGTGGAGTAGGATCATTCACCATTCTAGATAAAATCCTTGGAGAAGTATTTCTCAATGGATTTGGGAGGATTTTGCATGGGTCCTGTGGTCCGTAAAAAAATAATTGGATATCATAATAAAATAATATAATTTGGTTTATATAAGTCATGGGATGGAAAAGTTTAATATAACATGCACCGATATTATTTATGGAACCACTATGGAACCCCTTCTCAATAATAATAATATTAATAGTATTATTTCATAATATGTGTTAAACTCATGAGTTAAATTATATGTTACTTATTAAAATAATAATGAGTATATATTTTTTCCCACAAAAACATTAAACCCAGTCAGAAAATAATCCATAATATTTATCTTTCCATTAATAATTTCTATTTAATTATTAAATAAATATCACTACACTCTTGAAAATAAATAAATTAAGACTATATTTACAAAATTTAAAATAATTCATTATTCAATATTATGATCACATAACAATATCTATAATAAATTCTGGAATAATATATTTGATAAAAAAAACATGAATAAATATTAAACATTATTCAGGAATAATATTTATTCATATTAATATATAATAAATATTAAAACATTATTTATTTGAGATTCTGATACAGAAAGTGTGTTACCCTTTAGGCCACATTTCCATTTGTATTATGTGATGTTTATTTAAGTACATGGTTACCAAATAGAACCAATCCAATGAACCAATAGAGAATTTATTTAATTTTTTGTTGATGTAGTACCACATACAGAGGCTTATGGTACAATATATTCCAATTAGAGTGATATCACTAATCCAGCAGATTCCATGAACATGCCATCAACCTCTTTTCTTGATGTCTCTTTGATTAAAATTATTTAAATAACACTTGATTGTATATGAAAATGGGAATGGATTTATTTAAGCTTTGTCACTTCCATTGAATGTCCTAAGATATAAAAACTATTTAAATAACTTAAGATAAAAATAATTTATGGCATTATTCATTAATAAAATGTTATTCATGGTACGCTCAATGTATCCAAAATCATTGTCAGCATGATTAATCATGTTATTCATTAATACATCAAGTGCAGACTTATAATAATCATTATTTACAATCTTAAATTATAAGGATATATAATGAGGTCCACATACTGGAACATCAAATGACACATTTTAATATGCATATCCTTCAACTGAGTCTCATTCTTATAAAATCTTACACTTATTATTCTTAACGGCATAAAACAAGAGAAGTTTCCTTAATGTATTATAAGTCTCCACCCCTGATAAGATAAATTATATTTTTCCTCAAAATATTTCCTCCAACTGTATAAAATATTTTTAAGAATACTTTTATGGCCATTCTGGGTTGTCATAATAATGTGAATGGCTATGACCTTTTAGTTTGATAACTAATATAAAGAAATTTGCACATTAAATATTACATAGAAATAAAATAATGATGAGATATGTAGTATATTTTTTAAGTGAATATACGTTATGATAAAGGGAAAACATATTTGGTACTAAGGAACTAAATCTATAAGTTTATAACCTAAACTATATCCAAAAGATATCAACCATCAATATGAATTCAATAAAATGTAAGACATGTTTCTACTATAAAATAACATTATACAGTTGTTTCGGAATATTTTGTTCTGCGGTAACTCTTTTTACTATAATGACACCAATGTAAAAAATATCCCTCAAATGGGGATTCATTGGTAGTATTTTATTTGTTCGTTGGTGTGACCCTGTCTCTTTTTCATGAGTCACCATTGTAGTATTATCCCAATAAAAATTACTAGTGTAATGAAATGTAGGGAACACATAAATATCCTGGAAAAAGATACATATCCCAAATTATTCATTGGATTCATTATAAGAACCAATATTCTCAGACTACTTGGAATAATCAATTACAACTATCATTTTAGAACTCTTACAGCTCATAGATCATCCATTGAGACAAAAAAATTATCCTGACTGTTAAATTTGATCATTAGATTTTATTTGAATATAAACATAAGTAAAACACTTGATAATTATCTCATTATCGCCACTATAAGACAAAAATATATTATTTTTTATTCATAGGTACTTTAGGAAATTCTTAATATTAGAATAATTCAATTCTCTTGGATCATCTTCATATCTTCCAAATATTCTCAAAGAATATGAAAAATCAAGTTTATTACATAACATGGAACACATTATTGATCCTATTTCAAACGTGTAGGATATCATACTCATTATTTGTAATGTCATCGACAAGGGAGCCACTAAAATGGCTCCTCGATGTCAGTTTCCTTATAACCTCAAGCATGCCTCCCCATATTCATGTTGTTTCCTCATAGTAGTTGGGGTCTAATTTAACAACATGGGATAATGTACCCTCATTATTATAGAAATTAACATTAAACACCATATTAAATTATGGAAACCCAAAAAAATATATTAGAACACAAATTACCAATCATTTAGGAAACATGGTACAAACCAAAACCAAACATTATATATTCCATGTAATTCTACTTGTGAACAAAGTTAAGGAAAAAACAAATAAATACTAATGAAAGAATCCCCAAAATGGGCCCTGACTCCAATTCTATATCCCAGATCTATTCACATCCCATTCCCATGTCTACCCTTTAGTATGTGGAAATTTCCATTGTCCAAGTCAGCAAACATGAAGTCTTCTTCGGTACCCAACAGTGGAATGAATATGGAGTGAGTACATCTCAGAAGGCCACCACCAATGGAGAATAAATTATACCCAGTCTAAAAAGATATTTCTTTCATGTAGTAAATAAATTACATGATTGAATAAAAAATACCGACATCAATTAGTTTATATTATTCACATTATACATTTTCATCATTTTCCCCATAGGTTAGGCATTAATATCATTTGCAATATGACATATTCTAGTCAACTATGATGCATAAGTGAAGTAGTCAGTTTACCTATCCAAATAGGGATATGAATTTCATTAACAAATACGTCAATAATTCCATCATGACATAATCTAGGTAGTCTCGTCAAATGTAACTATTAGGTATATAGAACATACGTCCCCTTCCCCAACATGATCATTAATGTGGTGGTGTTTATAGCCTATGTCTAACATGACCTGTGTGAATATAACCACATGTCCAATACCCCAGAAACTACCAAACCCTTATGAAAATGGGTTTTTATCCATTTAAAACATATAGAATTTCTCAAACCATACAAAACCAATATACATAAAATTTACTATTCACATTTCTTATAACTTATGAATCATACTCAATCCAAATCCCATTATCACTATTAAAATTAACATATCATACCATTTTAATCCATTTTCTTTTTTAAATCCATTACACAAGTATTATCTTCAATAATTTCTATATAATATACTATATAACAATTTCATCAATTCCTATGCATTATCAAAATTTTAAAATTCAACAATTAATATTCCTGAATCTATATATTCATTTACATTGCGAATTCATAATTCTTTTGGTGCATTTATATTAATACAATTAACAATTTTTTTACATCATGATAAAAATTCCAATCTAAAATTACCAAAAACTAGACAAACTACCATTGGTTCCATCTTATGGTTTAAAATAACATTAAAAAACATTCATCAGGGGATCTACATCATCAAAATTTAGTACTAGGATTAAAAAAAATCCCCAATCTTTAGTAGTGATGGAACATGCCAACGGTGGCCCTTAACCAGGCTAATAAATCTCAATGCATCCCACATAGATAACATGGGTTTTAAATCATCATTTTACAATAATTTTACCAAATCATACTATTGGATTGATATGAACAATAAGAGAGAATCCATATCACAACTCAACATTAATAAATCAGCAGTAAGACTATGTGATATATCATTTATACAACCAACCTCAATTATAAAGATGTAAATATTCTTATCATCAAACATTGACCTGGAATAAAAATCCTTAGAAGTCCCATCCTATGAGCCACTATAAATAGTGGGTCTTAGGGATTTGGAAGGATATGAAAAAACCCACAAAACCTTTTCTGGAATATTTTGATAAGATATGTGTTAGACTCACTCATATCATCGATACAAACCCAATGGATCTCCATATTTCTCTAAAATGAATGATATTAATCCCTAGGAAAATATGGTAATATTTTTTTCATATCTTTAATTTCTGGATGAGAAACGGAAGATGAAATTATTTAAAATAATTAAAATCCCAAGGGGGGAAATCATAAAAACCCAATGTTAATGGGGTTAACAAATTAGCCACATGGTTTTCCAAGAAATGTGCCTACTATGTTCCCTCCAAAGTCTAATAGGGTTCCACGTTACAAATTTACCAAGGGAGTTCGCACGGTTTGAAAAAAATGGTTTCCAACCATGTGGAATGACTCTGTCCAAGACTGCATGGCTTTGACTTACCCCCTTTCATAGTTTATGTGATGGTTCAACCCTCCTCCTGGATATATTAATTTGGGAACATGGTTACGGCTAAACCAACTCCAACCACGAATCATGTGCATCATGGTTCGACATCCCTTCATTTGTGTCCTAAACCCTCAAAACACCCCCAAGGTTCCTCTAACAACTGGTAAACAATTAATCATCCAACATTTACAAATCAACAAAAAACCTAAAAATGAAAGTACCTCCCAAAATTACATGATCATACAACCTCTCTTACTTGTAAAGTATCATCCTAAATCTACACTCCCAAGAATTACTAAGCTTCAGAAGAAATGTGATTTGGGCTATGGGCCAACATATCCTTAAGTCTCCCTCTCTCCCAAGATTATTCAAAAAATTACATATTTTCACTAAAATATAACTAAAGTTACAGTCAATAATCATAAAAATTTCCCACTATGATCCACAATATGAACCGAGTGCTCCTTAAATGATGCATCATCATAAAACTCGATATCCCCAAATTCTATCAAATGAGATTGGTCAGTGTGAAAATGTCGTAGTTTTGACACATGAAGAACATCTTTCATTACACTATGTTATTGAGGAAGGTCTTGTTGGTATGTGATAAGAATGATCCTCTCCATATTCTGAAATTTCCCTATGTACCTCATTTCCAAAAAAATCAGTTTCAGAATCCAATGGCGACCCACCGTTGGAAACACTTAGAGAAACTAACGATCACCCACCATAGACTCTGCAGGTCTACAGAATTGATCTACATATAAATTATCCTTACTATGAGGTACTCCCATACTTTTTTGAATCAACTAAACCAATTCCAATGTCTCCAACACCAGACACATCCCCAATGAATATGATTTCCCAACTTCCATTCAACAGAACTGAGATCAATATAGTCTACCATATAGCACCTAAAATTGTTCCATATTATATTTATATTGGTAAATTTTGTTGTAGGGAACTCCAAAATTACTATATTATTTTCCAATAAACCTAAAATGTTTAGGACAAATTCCATCCAAATGTCCTTTAACCTCTATATAGTATTATATGATTTCCAATCTTTATACTGGTGAAAATCAAAACTCAAATACACCAGGGTAATGATTTCCCACTCTAACCCCTTCAAGAATCATGACGTGAAACATGAATCATTATAAAAAAATATAGTTTATGGTTTCCCATGAAACCATACAACCTATCAATCACATAACTCACCTAGCTAATGCATAGTCAATGTCTATTGAATAATTATGACAAGATCCACCTTATTCAATCGATCTTCAAATTCATATATTAGATCATTCTTCCACAGAATCCACGGGAGACCCACTATTAAATACATCTAAATACAATCCCATTTCCATTTTTGAATGGGAAATGTCTGTAATAAACTACACAATAACAGATTCTCACACATAACCTACTGGAAGGTAAGACATCGTACTATGAAACCAGTTATCTCTTACTTCATCCCTGGACCCAAATACATCCAACAAAGGCCATGATAAATTTGGGACAAAGCACAATAAAATTATCATATTGATGGTATAAAATCACACATCAATTAATATCACATAAACATTGGAACAATCATATAACCACAAACATAATTTCTCCAATCATCTCCAATGGTTCAACCAGAAGGTGAATCCTTACCTTTAATACCTTCCCTCAAAGCCAAACATTATGGATCCTCAATCTATCTCTCCTTAATCTAGCTCAAAATAATGAACTCAACAACCAAGGATGAAAGGGTAATCGTATTTCAGAGACCATGTACCTCTAGATACATCTCATAAAAAAAACCCACCATTCTCCCCTTAGAGATAGTTTCCTAAATCAACTGATCTTCAGTCTTCTGTCTCAATGCATCTACAACAACATTACTATTTCGTGGCATGAAAACCATCTAGAAATATTAAAACTACTTGTACTGGATAGATATTCCCTTTCATGGATTCAAAGCACTCTATGAGAATAAATTTTTGAGGATTTTATAATCACTATACATCATAAACATGTCTCCTAACAATTTTTGTTGTTAACACTTTAAAGCATAAACCACAATGGAGATGTTTGGATAATTTATAAAGAAATTTGATTTATAAGGACTCAACTATCAGTACCCATATGCAAGAACCTAATTATATTTAAACAACACTATCCCATGCCCAATACCAGATGCATCACAAAACCTGATATACCCTTTACATAGAACGAGATTGTGCAGAATCAATGCAGTTTTTATCAACTTCTTCAACTCTTAGATTGAATGCTCACTTTCTATTGTCCATTAAAACAAGATTCCCTTATTGGTCAAGAGGCAATGAGTTGTTGAAAAAGGGGATAATAATTTAATGAAAATATTTAACATATAGAAAACCTAGAAAATAGTGGACAACAAAAACATAATTTATTTTCTACCACGAAAAAACTGCATGAATTTTCTTCTAGTTCACTAACACAACATCTTCTTAGATAATGAGACCCAATAAATTGAGCCTATTACTCCAAAAATGAAACTTGTATATCAGGATGTATAACCTATTAATTTATAGTGTAGTTAGAAAGATTTCAATATTTTTTAAATGGTCATCATGAGTCATAGAGTACACTAATATCCCGTCGAGAAGGAAAACTACCAACAATCTAGGTAAGAGAAAATGATTCGGTTCATTAGGGCCATAAACACTGTTGGCACATTGGAAAACCCAAACAAAATCAAAATAAACTCATATAATCCATTAATTATCTTATAGTATTTATGTGTTACATCATAAGTTCTTGTCTATAGGTGATAATACCCTTATCGTAGATTAAAAATAGTAAACAATGAATCCTCTCTTAGCTGATACTTGAGATAATTGATTCGTGGAAAAGGGTATTAGTTCCTAACCATAATCTGATATAGCCTCATATAATTAATGCATAACCAAAATTATCTATTATTATTATTAGAAATCAACACTAGATATCCCAAAGGAGATGTACATGGATAAATAAACCCATTATTCTCAAATTTCTTCAACTGATTTTTATTATCATAGAGCTCTGTTTGTTCCATTATTAATAGAATATTTGAAAAATGTTTTTCTCAAAAAAGAAACACTATCATGAAATCAACATTCATCTAGGGTTGAACCCTAAATAAGTTCATAAGGAACACATAACAAAGCTAATCCACCATAGGGGAAATTCATGCTGATCAACTACTTCATCCTCAAGTTCAACAAAAGAAACATTGTCTATGAGTTCACCCAAATTCAGACCAACTATCCATATATGGAATTCTCGGACATCCAAGTCACCATGATGGATATTCATTTATCTCTCAAGAGATGTGAATGTTACCATATGAGTGGTAAATTCATTGTGGGCATGGTACGAAACTATCTAGTTAAGACCCTTATCAAAACAAATCCCAACATCTAAAGCAAAAATGAAAATCCCTTAGGAAATTGTGTCTACCAACTTCAAGAGGAAACCTATTACATTGCTTGATATTTTTTTTCTCTCACCTTTAAAATAGAATTATTTCATTTTACCCCACACACATGTTCCCCTTATATACAAAACACAACCACAAAAATAAAAGCTGACAAGAAAGAACATGAGGTACTTGTATCAAATAAATCAATAACAAGTATAAAATTTAAAAGGTACGTACCTCGAACTGCAGATGGAACAACATCACCTCCTCTTGGAGTATATTTATTTGTGTGAATCTGACATACCCCTCAATCGTAGTTCCTGGTATGAGTTCATAGTGCCCAACTTATCTCCTGTTACGAACAATCCTTCCATGAAGCACCATGTTCACCAAATCTACTACTGCACCCAATAGATCACCAACTACATTCCTTATTTGGGGTATTCGACCCCATACCAGAACATGACACTATGAATGATCCTCCCTCTATAAAAAACTATTGATGGTTCATAAATACTATATTAAAATTTCCCATTCTACCATATTCTAGCTACTAAATCGGGGGTCATGGGAACTACCCACATGATTGCCTCGTCCTTCCACGCTGATTGAAAAATACATGGTCACCGTCATTAGTGGATGTTACTCTCTTATGGCTAATCCTCACACATCCACGAAGGTGAATATTCTCTAATCAACACTTTCTTCCCTTAGTAGTCACACCATTGGTCCCTTTCCATCATTTAGATCAAATGAGTGATGTTCTCAAGGAATTTCCCCACTCAATGGTTATATTGAACCAATTTGTTTTCTTTCTCTCCTAATGGTGGAGTATTATTAGAGATGTACTATCTACACTCAACCATTAATTTTCTTCATGGTAAAATTTTTCTATAATTCTTAACAAAAATATATGATCACATGATATAATTCGTCATTAGTTTTCATATAATATGGATCACCACTAGCCATAAGAAACCCATTTTCATACAGTATCCCCACAAGAACTATCGAATATAGAAAACTATGCTCAGTTATAGCTACTATATGTCAGGGTAATTATGTGGTAATTTGTCTTACGTCATTAAGATTATTCCATGAGACACCCCTTCATAATCCATTTCCAATTTCAAAATGAAAATATTTCACTTTTAGTAACCTCTCTTTATTAAAAATTTAATAAAACCAAAATTTTAACTCATTGAAAACATTCATTAAAAACATTTAATTATAAATTATGTACCATCCTTTCTATATACCCATTTTCATAAAACATTTTAGACACCACTTTCTTCAAAATTTTAGGAAATTAAAATTCATCACACACTTCATGTCCCATAAACACATCCTAATTGTGTTTATCAGGATGCATGTCATATATATCCTTAGGTTAATCTAATTAATCATGAATTCAAAACATCATTTCATTCCTTCTATGAGTAATGTATCATGAAATTGTCTAACAACACAAAAAGTGCATCATGTAATTTTTAAATATCATTTATCTTTAATAACACATAAGAAGAAGAAATATTTCTACCCTGGGTACTTTGGTTATCCATTATAAATGGGTAAAAAACTATCATGAACCACCTCATTGACAATGCCCAAGACCTAGAAATATCCTGTCTACAATAGTCAATTAGTATGGAACTAAAATGAATGTTCTGATACAACTTTTAAACGTCGCCAACCTAGGAACCACTAAACGGGTGCCACGAGCTGCATTGTACAAGATCTCAAGTGTCCCACACCATATAAAAAATGTTTCTGATTAGTTTTTAGGATTTAATATTAATGTTTGGGAAATTATTCCCTCTTTATGAGAGTAATTCACAACAAAAATCATTTGAAATTAAGTAATCATTAAGTATTGAATCGAAACATTCATTACATAACATTTCGCAAACATGATATAAACCACAACCAAACATTTAATATGCCATGTCGTGATACCAATTCCAAAAGTAATGGAAGCCCAAAAAAAGGCTAACGAAATAATCATGAAAGCATGTCTTGAATCCAATTCTGGAATCCTCTAAAATGGGCATCCCATGCCCATATCAACCCACATGTATGGGTCCTTTCCCTTTCTCTTGATGTGCAATATTAATTTCCACTTGGTTACACAATAGGGACCAGATTTTGGTGTGAGTAAAACTCAATACCCCACCACCAACAGATTCTGAAAAATATGTAGTATAAATTGATAATGCATGATATTACCATATAAATGATAAGATAAAAAAACATAACTCAGGTTCCATTAGTTAACTATATTCACTAAACCCATTTCTATAATTTCTCCCATGGGTTAGGACGTTCCATTATTTACACTATGGCCTATGATGGGCAATTACCATGCATAAAAGAATAAGTCAACTACTATATTTCACTATGGATGAAATATAAAAAACTAATACATCACACCTACCTTGGATCATTGGTATGGGAAGTCTCATCAAATAATACTATTAGGGGTATGGAGCCACACATCCCTTACCTCTCCAATGAATTTTAGGTATGGGGTTTAGTTCCTCAGACTAACGTGTCCCATGATTGAAGATCCTTATGTCTAATAACCAAAAGCTATCTTGAAATATTTATATACTTATTTAGTCATTTTGAATAATCTATATCAGAAATAATAAACAACTTGTTCACATATCATGAGAAATAAAAATTTCATAAAAAATAGATTAGAAACTAAAGTCAATAAATATGTTACCAAGGAGAAAAACATGGTCATGTGAATAAGAATAAATTAATGACATCATTCGACTATGGCCGAAATGTTTTCACAGGGGAAAATTTATTTTATATGCCAATTTTTTAAATAACGATATAATAATTCATAAAACATTTCAAATATCAAACATATGATAGTATATGAAACATTATATTCATAATCCACAACATTATATCCAAATATTATGTGGAGTGAAAATGTAATTGGGACCATATTAAATTTAACCATATAGTGTATTATCCAATGTATTGGACGGTGATATTGTAACCCAACATTCATTTCCTCATTCATACATGTTCCCTAAAAATCTAATAATTCATCACAATATAAATATCTTATGAAATAAAAATGGGTTTCATTCAACACGTCATAAATATCACATCGAATGAAAATGGGTTTCATTAATGACATCATAAATAACCATCATATGAAAATTGGATTAATTTTCAATTAAAATATATTCACATAGGGAAATAATTTATAATTTAATATATAATGATAAATCCATTGAATTTATATGGGTATCCAAGGTTATTTAGTTACCTTTTGGAGAATACCCTTTAATTAATAAAATAGATCATATAGAATATACATTGTATATATAAAGAATATATATTTTAGTTAATAATTTCACCAATAATTTTACTTATAGAATATTGATGAACACCCTATAATAAAAAGATAGAAAAAATATAGTGTTTATAAAGTACTAAAATTTGATTAAATGTTTTTCCTATTCATGGTTTATAGTTAGGCATGAAAATAGAAGTAATTGGTCATATAATTGATAAAAAAATAATTTACATAGGCTATCAAAATAAATTAATTGGACTTTAATATTTTTTAATGAATACATTGATAAAGAAAAAGTTGAATAAAAATAAAATCCCATATATAGAAAAAAATTATTATTTTTTATTTTAGAAAACAACAAATCAGAAATAAGATATATCATAGTTATTTTGAAAAAAATAATAAATAATTTTTTAAAAATAATAGGAAAACTATTTTACATATATTCCATGAAAATGTAGAGAGAAATAATCATTTAAGTTGAAAATTTTTGCGGATATAAATTCCAAAATGGATAGAATTAAAATTATACAATTTTCATTATATAAAGGAAAAACCCATAATGAAAAAAAAATAAAAATTTATACAAACATCATAAAGAATATCATGTAGAAGAAAATAACCTTGTTCAATTACTCAATCACTAATAAAAAAGTATCTAAAATAATATATTGAATATGGAAATGACTATGTTATGTCCTAAATCAAAAATATTATATGGTTTTGGGTTCATGTACCTTAGACAATTCTGGGAAATCTATAAGACATGGGTGAATGAAATTTTTATGGGAAATTTAAAACATGAGGAATTTATATAAAAAATTTACAAGTTATTTTAAAAAAATTCTCTAGATATATTACAATTCATGATTAGTACATATTGGAAAACAATATTATATATCTAAACCCTTTTGGTTTTTGAAACACATTAATCAAGTCAATTTTCATATTTGGTATTTTATGAATCAAATTGCAATTAATGAATGTACATTAAGTGGATCATACAACCACACGAAAGAAATGAATATTTTAATTTTTTTATTATAATCACACAATATTGAAAGAATCATGGTGTCAAATAATTAATGTGATTCACGAAATTTAATTTGTGACAGGAATCACATAACTTGTTCTTTCATTTAATTGATTCTCCTTTAAATTATTATACAAAAAACATTAAAATAATAAAAACCTATTTCTGAACGTTTTTTATATACATAAAAATTTATAAATATCATTTATAATTATTCTATACTTTTATACTATTTAATAGTTATCTATTATCAATTCGAGGACTAATTAATATTGATCATATTGTACAATTTTTGTAAAATTTGTGTTTTGATTTATTTTTATAAAATATTTCATCACTACTATATTAAATATGACAATGTTATTTATGTTTAACAATTATTTATATTTTTTTAATTTCATTTTATGTTGGGGATGGTTGTGATTCAAAACGTAAAATTAATGAAAACAGTGTTTCAATGAAGATAAACAAATGAATAGTGGTAACTTAATTAATAAAATTAATATTTATGTAACCATTCCAAAAAAATAATTATTTTATTATATATATCATATATATTTATGGTAATTCGTTATTTTCATTCAGCATTATATTATTTTAAATCAAGTTTATTCTCGTGTTTAATCAGACACAAACATGAACATTACATAATTATTAGATGACTATTGTTAAGATACTGCTTTATATTTGTAATAATATCATTAAAATATAATCATAATGAATTTATTCATGTAATATAATGATTTTATAACATATTTTAATAAATTTAAAAAATTAATAAATAATTTAGATGAAAAATATATGTTACTATGTGGTGGGAGTATTTGAACAACACACCATTAACATTTTCATATCTCAATGAATGATAGGGAAATAGTAATATTATAATAATACGCATAATTATAATAATTATATTAGTTAGGTTATGTATATCCACATTTTCTCCCATATAACTAGTGAAATGGGATTTGGTTAAAAATAGAAGTCAACGCTTGGTGGGGGAGGTTGTCTGCCCAATGCAAGAATGACATTTCACTTTTTCATGAAGGGAAATAAAACTGGTGGTCCTTAGTTATTCACATAATATAATATAACTCACTATAAAAATACATATGTCGATGTATAAGACGTATTCTGTTACATATTCAAAATTTATAATGAAATGAAAATAGGATTGGAATGATGTACCTATATTTTGGATGTGGTATTTACCATGGAAGACTCTCTATATGTGGAATGATTAAGATAATCTATTTTTAAAAAAGGATCAATAAAAAAGGAATATGATTCTATAATAAGTAAATGGGTATGATTTTATTTTAAAATTTTATTTTTATGGTTTTTATTACGTGGTGTTGAGTGGCCTCATTTATTGTGGGATTTTATAATGTTTAAAATCCCTTTAAAATACATTTTTGAATATGAATTACACATTATTTTATTCCATTTAGTATTCTAATTTTCACTTTTACAATTTTTTTAATACAGTAACGAGATTTATAGAACTAAATAATTTTTTGTGCCTAAAAATGTAATTTATTAAAAAATATTTAATAATTATAAAAAAAAATTCTACAATTTTTGAAAATTAAATTTGAATGTGTATTACATTTTGCCTTTGACATTTAAACATGTAATCCATAAAAACATGATTTTGTAAAATTTGTTTTGTAATCCTTAAAATTTACATATATGATAAAATTATCAATAAAATTTATTTTAGTGATATAAAATTTACCTATTCATAGATATTAGTTATCCATCCCATGGTTAGTTTCTGAAACTAATGGTGGTCGAAGGAGGCAAGAAATAATTCCAAAGGAGTTGGCTACATAAAATGTGGGGGGCAGTGTGAATTCATAACATTCAAAGCATGAAAATGACATATGTTGGGTTCATGGAATGTTAAGTGTTGTTAATGGGTTGTTACACTATGTTTAAATTATGTAGGTAAAACAATTAAAGGTGATATAAATTTAATAGAAACCCAATTACAACAATTTTCATGAAGTGTAAACGGTTTACAATAAGTTTAATTCTACTGTGATGTGATGTTATAAATGTTTCCATCCACTCGATACCCTTTGGGTGGTAACATTATCTAGTAGAAAGTGGTTACTCATATATTCATTTGGATATACCTTAAATGGAAATCAATCCTTAGGATTTTGAATTTGGTCCAAGGTTATCCAAGGTGAGTTCTACCGCTTTTTATTGATATTTCTACTTTGTTTTGTTTAGTTTCCTCATGTTTCATCTGGTTATATCTTGGTGGCTCATAACACATGTTTCTAATGGAGGTTTTCATATATTCTTGGGAGTAGTTGCGCCTTGCCAACCTTCAATGGATTATGTTATTATGGGATAGGTGATCAGTGGTCAGGAATGTGGTTTGTCCTAATGCGATGAATGTTGATGTCTTTTAATATAGGGGAATCTTTGTTTCACTTATTTTATTTACATTAAATTATAAATTTCGCATATTTTATCTCATTTAATGGAGACTAAAAAGGCCCAATAAATGTTGAACAGGATTATCAAATTGGATAGTGATCCAATGCTGATGTTTTAACTCTGTATTGTGGTAGAGGATTGCCTCGTTATTTTTTAGATAGTGTGATAACTATTCCATTTTTTATAATTTTATTTTATTCAATGTATTTTCATGATGTTCTCGAATGAATATTTATATAGTATTTAAAACATGATCTAAATTTAATATTATTTATATTATGAAATTAATGAAGATGAATGCTTGTAATATAGTTGTTTATTTTATTTAATGATAATAATATTGATGAAATGTAATTGTTTAAATAAATTTCATCTTTTATATTATTTTTGTAATTGATATATAATCTGAGTTATTTTTATTCATGGTGATTATATATAAAAGGCATGTTAATTGAGAAGGGTACTTCTTTAGGCTATTGTACCCATAAATAAAATCTTAAAGAATGATTTTCTTTTGACATATTATTATATATTGATCAATTAATTTAAAAATAGTTGGAACATATTAAAAATGAATTAGTTAAATCAAGCTTGAATAAGAACCACTATTTCTCTAAATATATATTTTTCTTGATTTAGTTTCCATCTTGCTTTAGAAGAAAGTGTTTCTTTGAATGGTACCATTAGAGCTCATTTACAAGATATGGTTTATAGACATGTTTTGAGGGGCATGTTTTCCTATTTATTTGATGTTGGTTTATAATTATTTTTGATGTTCTCTAGATATGACCGTTTTGATATAATCCTAGTATGGTTGTGACTGGGTTTGAATATATAGAATGGGGAGGCCCGGAGGCTATGCGATTCTATTATAGCTAAGCCACAGGTGGATAATGTGATATATGTGGGTAGGAGGCCACACTGATGTGGATTTAGTTGATTCCTATAATGGATAGACACATCATTAAATGAATTTGGGTGTCGGGGTGGCATTGTAGGTGACGTAATTCGATATAGTAAGTCTTACACATTGATGAGATTCTAAGCGCTAGTTTTAATTGTTATGAATATTTTTTATTGAATATGGGTGTGTTTATTTTATTATATGTATTCATTTTCGCATTAAACAAGGTATTTATAAGTTCATGTTTCCACCTGGTGGTAAATGATTATGGTTTTACAGGATTACCTACATCTGGATTGATTCTAATAATGAATAAAAAATTTAAACCCATGGTTTCAGTTGTCGATGGAATAAAAATTCATATATTAAGTTAATATAGATAAACTATAGAAATATATTGATTTACACCTAGAGGGAAAGGGAATTACTATGATTTTTAATTAATGTATTGAAATGTAATGTAATATGTGATAATGGTAATGGATAACAAATGGTTGTTGAATTATTTATTGAAATGAAATGTTAAAAAGTAAAGTATTAAATAATTTTATATTTTATATTCATGGGTAATTTTAGGATATTTTGTATAATTAGTATACTCTGGATGTTTGAGAATCATAATATGATGTTGGGTATAAAACTATGTTTTTCACATAGTGTGGTTTTGAGCTACATTATATCTTCTATATTATGATATTTCATACACTTCCCCACCCATTTTGGTTAGGGAAACAAACACCCAATGAACATTTTGTGACAGTTTTATCTAACAACCAAATTGGAGGATGGATGGATGACTACCCCTCTGGACCCACACCAGATGCTTTGAAGTAACTTGTGCTGGTATCTAATGTGGTTATTTTCACCATATACATGTGTAGAAAGTTGTTATGGATTGTGTTTAATTCAAATAAATATATTAACATATGTAATGTCCATAGTATTATTATATGTGTAATGTTTATTGGATATAATGTCTTGAGATAGTTAATGTATGGGAAGTAATGGCATGAAGAATAATACATGTTGTTTGATATTCGTCATTTGGGTGGAAGTGGGTCTCAGTAAATACATGGTTACTATATTGATATGTGGATGGGATGATTTTGATATGTGATACAAGAGGTACATGTTGTGATCCCTTTCCCAGGATTCTTTCTACGAGCTTACTTTTAGCAAGAGATGGCTCATGACGTGTAGTGATAGGGGGTAGTGGAAAAGAAGTGGGGAAGATGGAAAAGGGTACAGAAGATGTTTCATTATTATATTACATTAAATCTTATGTGAGATAAATGATGTGAGTTATCCATATGGAGGATATGAACATGTTATTTAGGTTTATGTGATGAGTTAGATAAATTATAGTTTCATATGCTTTATCATGGATTATTTATCTGTTTCATATGCTAATTTTGGGGAGACCCTTTTGATTATATTGATCTTTTCTCCTGACATATATATAAACTATGATTAGTGTCCGTATGATTAGGTTTAATACTGATTTGGATATTAGTAGATCTTGGTTTTGGGGTAAATATTTGGTTATACAGTTAATTGTTGTCTTTAACTCTTTTGGTACTTATAGTTTCCCTATTAGTACTTTTAATATTGTAATTCATTCAATGTTTTCACTAGTTATATATATATTTATTTATTTATGTCAAAGTATTTGTTTTTTGCTTTATCCTTTTTATCTCCCTATTCCTCATGTTTCACATGGAGGGAAAATCCTCCCATATACATGTTTATTATATCCTTAATACTAGTCGGCTTCCCTAGGCCGACTAGATGCAAGACTCTCATGAAATCTACATCCATCTCCCCTAATTGTGGTATCATTATATTGACTAGGTTATGAAAATTTAACTTTTTTATAAATAATATAATTTTACATGGCTATTAATCATATCAGAATGAATATTTTATAAACTTATATTCCATTAAATGTTAAGAGTTTTTTTAATCTCACAATATTTTTTTCCCTTTAATTAATAAGTATCATTTTTAGAAACATGTTATATATTTTTTAAAATATATACATATAAATATGGAATAAGATTTCTATTCAGTTTGACTGTTTTATAAACTTTTAGGTTTTACTTATATAATAATAATTTAATAATAATCAAAATTTTACTAAAAATGATATCTTTCATTATTCACCAAAAAAATAAATTATTTCATAAAAAACATCAAAAAATCAATTTATT
Source organism: Viscum album (assembly GCA_963277665.1). Lineage (NCBI taxonomy): Eukaryota > Viridiplantae > Streptophyta > Magnoliopsida > Santalales > Viscaceae > Viscum > Viscum album. Next base: position 1,387,705,658 of record OY728122.1, read on the forward strand.
CTAATAATGAAATATTGAATTAAAAAACCATTTAAATTATAATTTAAAAATATTAAAATTTATCATAAAAATAAAAACTCAAAATTTAACGAAAATTCACATTTATTGAAAATATCATTGTTTAATATTTTTTTCCTCATATTTTTCCATTGTACATTCTAATTGACTGCATGTGACATTATAATTTATAATATTTTTAAAATCATATATTTCCATATTACATATTTAAATTTAATTGATTTAATTTAATAAAACATTAAAAAAAATTTAGGAAAACATATTTTTTATGACAAAATAATATTAATTATTTACCTACTAAATATATGTAAATTGTTTATATTTATAATCATTTTTACAAGAAAATTTATTCTTGAAACAATTCCCTTTCATAATAATCATATAATATGTCACAAATTATTATTTCTTGTTATCTCTTATAGATTTAGGCAACTCTTATTTATGGAATACACATAGTAAAATATTGGGTCATTACAATGACCCCATCACCTTAAATAAATTTAACCTCATTATTTTTATTGCTAATTTCAAAAATATTTAATATTTTTCATGAATAATAATATAATTTCTAGAGATTATTATTCTTATCAATCCATTACATGACTTGGAAATTATACTTTCGCTCATAATATTAAAATAAAAAATATTTTTTCCCTTTTATTATTATCTCAGAACACCCAAATATAATGGATATAAATATCCATAGGGAATTAATAGCGAACCATCAGTTGATAGGTGGTTATGGGTTATTTTCTAGATACAATTTTATTACCTTTTAAATTATCATGGAATTTATTTCATTGGACAGAATACAAGCATAAAAAAAGTAAATTTTTACTAAAGGAAATGTGGTATGATTTTATAAGAACCACATTCAAATAAATTTATATTAGAGTTTTGTAATGTTTATGGTATATAATTATCATTACACTTGAAATATTTATTATTAATACAACATCTAGTCATTAGGGTGGTCATTTGAAGTTATTAGTAATAAATTAAAGTAAAAAAAGGGTGATTTGAACTGGATATATGTACAATTCTCCAAGTTTTTTAGTGGATAATAAGCATTCCCCAATAAAACTTACTTTTAGAACCCCCCTTCATAGTATCTGATTATTATTATTTACATTTTATATGATATTTTTGGCCCTATCATCCATGATAGACTTTTATTTTTGTGTGGACTTAGATAATGTACAATTGTTAACTATTTATTACATTATACATTTAGTGGTAACTTCATGTTAATTCCATTTACATTTATAAATTAGAAAATGATCATTAAATTTACTTCTAAATTAGATTCCATATAACCTCATTTTCCACACATATAACATCAATTACTTCCATTATCAAATTATTCAAGGTGAATCTTACCCCATTCTATACATGATATAAATTAAATCATCACTCCTTCATCATCTTTATCAAATAATCTTTTTTGAGAAACCATCATTCTATTATATAATGTTCTCGGTGGCTAAAATAATCTCATGTTTTCAATAATAATTCTTCTTAGATTTTTCATAATAGTTACTGTATTTCTCACTCCACCTTATACCCTCTTAGGTTTAACATTGGCGAAATCTAATCATTTTCCAGGGTAACCATTCATAACATATTTAATTGGGGAATCATACCTTAATAAAATGATTTCGTGTTAATTATAAGTGATTAATAGAACAATATATTTATTTTATGACAATTAAAAGAAAAATTCATTACCAAAATATATAACTCTTTGAAATTGTTGTGTTAAATTTCAATTGAACCATAATCAATCATGGTTCAATCTATGTTTCTTTAGGTCATGTTCCCATATATTCTGTAAACTAATTCACTAACACTGAAAATAAATAATAATGGATATTATGTATAATGTTATTAAATAAATAAAATCTTTTAAGAGTTTCTATTCAGATGTGAATTCTTAGGCCTACTCATCATAAATGAAACATTTATTTACAAAATAATGATTGATCCTTTTAAGAGATTATAATTAGGTGAATCAATGTAATAACCATATCCACATTCTAGTATCTAGATATGTATATAATTTAATTGAAAACAATTTAATTAATAATTTCTAAAAAAACTTAATGACATCATATATATTGATATTTCCAATAAAATTTTATTTACAGATTTCATAAATGTTCTCTCATCCTAATCCCCAAATGACATAAAATATTACATATAAACATCCCAAAGTTTTATGAAAATTTTTACTACTATCAATCATAACCTATTGATCCTTTATATAATTTTTAACTATTAATTTATCATTATTTGATAACATACCAAGATCAAATATAATATAAACACTACAATGATAACAATAATACAAACCCCAGACCCAAACTCCCAACTTCGTTGTTGAAAATGCATAGAATTTTCTCTCTTGCAGTAATGAATTTCTTAAATTAAATGATTATTTGAAAACAATGAAACTTTTACTATCCTTGAATCTTTTTATGTTTATATATTTAGTGTATAAAAATTATTTTTCATGTAAAACACATGTTCATGTTACCAATTGGACATTTTAACCATGATTTCAAAAACTACATAATCCATAACATGTATTCAAAATATCCAAAAAAACATCCATACAAGATAAAATTTCAAATAAAATTCACATTTTACATTTCATTATTTCCTATATAAAAGAAAACATATTAATGGATGATATTGAACAAAAAATAATTGTAAACATAAGAAATATAAATAAATGAAAATAAGTAGTCATATGATGGTTACATTGTTATAATTAAAAAATATAATAAAACATAACCTAAAAATAGTTGGATCATAACTCATTTCATTTTGATTATCATAAAATATGATATGAGTAATTTTTTTTAAATGTGGGTGAATAACCATGATCAATGAGAACATAACATAGTCATTAAAATAAAAATAATGTTGTCGTATATTCAACTGTGACAAAAAACATTTCCCATGGAAATAGATATTCTATGATCCACAACATATGTTCAATAGTTATTAGTGTGGAAGAGTTTTTATGTATAGAACAAACATTAATATAGGGAAAATTACTTTCATGTACTACACAATTTGTTGCCACACATAGGAGAAATTTGATTGCACTCACAAATGCTTTATCTCATAATATATAAACATATCTCTAACATAATAGAGGTTTTTATAGGTTCCCAACTATTTTTCATCCATATATATTAATTCCATATGATATTAATAATACTTCATAGAATAATGAATCCACGGAATGAAAAGGGGTCGCATATAACATATCCTAAATAACACAACAAAAGAAATTTGGTTTCATTTATCTCGTCTTAATGAACCCATGGAAATTTGATTTAATATTCAATTAAAATGGATTCAAATAGGGTAATCATTAATAGTAATAAGAATAATTATAATCACATATTTATAAATTGATATCCGAATACGCTCAATAACATTTTTGAAAAATACCATTAAATCAAAATAATAATGTATATTTTATTTTCTCTATATTAATAAATGCTATTTGAGTTAGTAAAAAATTACCAATCAAATGATTTATTTTATATAGGTAAAGTCTACATAATCTTTATATGTTAATATAAATAGTTCACTATTAAATGGTATTGTAAGAAGATTTATTATTATTCATGGTAGGTTGTTATATAATTAACAGTTATTGGTGGATCAGATGGTTTATAAAAAATTAAAATACATAATTCGAGTTGTTAATGAAGCAAGATGGTAAAATTTAATTAATATCCTTAATCAATGATTTGATATATAAATGGAAAATTATTTACATGAAAACACTTCTTAACCAGCTATTAATTATTACTTTTTGAATAATAAATACACATTATCTTTTGAAAAAAATTTAAAATGTTATTTTAAAAAATTTGGAGAAAAATAATTTCATCTAGAAACCATGAAATCATAAAGATAAATCTGCATATAAAAGCTTATAGGTTGTTGGAACAAATGTTTACAAGTAAAATCATTAAATGAAATTCTACTCGGATTTTGAAAAATGTAAACCATTTGGAAAATTGGAAGAAATTAATATTTTTAAACAAGGTCATGTATAATATATTGATGATAGTAAATCATTGAGGAATGGATATAAAAATTCATAAAATCATACAGTAGATACGGAACTTAAAATTAGATGGTTTAAATCTAAAAGAATATATGGAAACAATTTCACATACAAGAATATATTTTGGTTAAAATATGAAATTATATGAAATAAAATTTTATGGGAATATGTAAAACCCCATGAATATACATGGAAAATGATTTTTTTTATAAATAATAATCATTTCCTCCAAATTTTTTATTATTCAAAATAAATCATGATTTTGATGCTTAGAATATAAATTAAATCCATTGTGTTATGAGTGACATATTATTCAAATCACCTTCGATATTTTTTTCTTTTTAATTGAATTACACTGTTAGATTGAATATGATATGAATAATTTATTACCATGAATTAAAAGGAAATGGTTAAAAAAATTCATTATAATGTTATAATACAATATTAAATATTTCATGGTATAAAATTAGAAATGTTAACATAGAAATTAAATTTCAAACATGAACCTCTTAAAATATAGAATTTTTTGAGTTAAAATAATATGAATGATAAGATTTCAAATTAAAAAATTCATTTCAATGAGTAATTATAAAAGAATTATAAAAACTATTAAATGGTAATTATATACCACAAAAAATGGAATATATTTTTAAATAGGTATCATGAGATAAAAAATTATGACAGGATAGGATTAACATGTATTTATTTATAGGCAAATGATCTCTACCCTATAGTAAAATTAAAATTAATGTAAAAATATTTTTTAGAAAATTATTAATATTCATATACTTTTATAAAAATTATTTATAATTATCCATTACATGCATATTTTTTAACTACTAAATATTTCTGTTACGGTTTATGAGGAATCCTTATCATTTTTGACTAATTTCATAAATGTGTTGTACTTATTAATTATTTTAGATATTTTTATCCTTCCATAATTATACAAATTATGTGAATTTATTTTTTATTATTATTTACATTTATATAATTTTATTGTATGTAATTTTTTGTTATTGTTCATGTAGAAGAAAGTTTCAATACGAACTTTTTGATGATTTGTAACCAACAAATGGTGGTATAAAAATTAATGAATTTAACATTAAAACTAACATTATGAAAACAATGTAATTTATTTTTTAACTTATATACATCCTATAATATAATTTCGTAAGTTATTATTGTCATATATGATATTATCATAGATCATTATTTGAGTATGTGATTAGACAGATCCAAACATGATCATACAATACTTAATGGATGATAATGGTTATAAAAGATATTTTTTAGGATTTTCATACTGATTAAAAATGAATAATTATATTATGTTCTTTATTTTATTGTGTTCAATCATATTTAGATAATTTTTAACAAATAATAAATATAAGAGATACAAAATTATATTTGAAACATCATGGAGGTTGCAGTCTCCAAAACACACGATTATCATTCTTATTTCTCAATGAATGAGTGGGAAAGAAGATGCAGTGTATCTTTTCTATTTAAAATTATTATTATTCTATATATATCAAATTTTTTATAAATTTCACCCCAAAATCCAGTTAACATTGGTGTTTTTGAAAAAAGATGTTATCCCTTTATTAATGTGGTAGTTTTCATAATGCACAAATGAATGTTTCTTTTTTCATAATGAAAAGGTTGAACTTTTTTAATTGTTATTTTAGATTCTTAGAAAATATAATATAAATCTATACATAAGTTATTTATAATGAATTATGAAAAATAATTTAGTAATGTTTGAATGGAATGAATAGAAGAAAGTCAGGAAGTACTCACATTGACGACGTGGGTTTGGCCTTAGAATACACATAATTATAAGAGTGTTTAAGAAAATCCTTTGACATGAGTGGATCAAAAAAAATAAATTGAATTATAGGAGAATTAGAAAAACTATATAAGTATATGATAAATCCAATTTCTCATCTTTTTATTGATGGGTTGCTGACAATCCACTTTTAAAAGTTGTGGGAATGTAATTTTTTTAAATATTTAAACATATTATATAGTGATAACATGTTTAACTTGTTATGAAGACTCAAAAATGGATAATAATGATTTTTGTGATGAGATAAGGTTTTAAATACCTGAAAATATTATTTCACATTATTTTTGGCTCTTTTTTTAGTCCTCTACTCCTTGAATTTTCAATTTTATAATTTTTACATTTTACCATGTAATGTGGTCATTACAAATATAAATAAATTTATATCAGTTAAAATGAAATTTAATTATAAAATAAATTGAAAATACTATTTGAAAAAATTAATCATAATTTTTATTTCAAAATTTCTCTATATAGGAAAAATAATATCTAACATTAGATTGTGTAACATATAAAAGCCCTTGTTTAAAAAACGTGATTATTAAATATTAAAATTTAAAGGTCAGGTAAATTATATATTTAATTTATTTTTGTGATTCAAATTCTATTTCTATAATGAAAAATTATTAGTTATTAAAATTATTCTTGAACCAAATTTTACAAACATATTATATGATTAAATGAAAAGTGAAAAAAATATTTTCTATTTTGTATTTATAACAATAGTCAATAAATTTCCATTCATCGATTTTCTTAATTCGGTATAGTAATTAAAAATTGTTTATATATACATTTTACAGATATATATAACAATTTAAAAAGATAAATACACTTTTAGGTCTCGATAATATAATATTAATGTCATAACATTTACCTCTTAGGTAAAAACTGTTTGTTTCACAATTACCCTGAAATTAATGTATTTTACAAAAATCCAAAAAAATAAAATTTTGGGTAATATTTATACACGGAATTATGAAATTATGATATTTTTTTAAAATAAATTTTTCATATTTATAATTTTATCTTTTTTGGACAAATTCTAAAATATAATAAAAATCCACTTTTATTGAAAATTTAATATTTGAAAATTAATTTTTTGTGAAAATATTCCATGATATTTTAAAATTTAAATAATTTTTCATTTATTATTTTATATATTTTAATGTCATTTATTAATATAGTAATTATTAAAAAGTATTTTATTTATTTTATTATCACTTTTAACAATTATTTTAGAAGGAATATATTTTTTTTATTTCAAATCATATTCCGGTTTTTTTCATTAAATAAATTAAATTAAAAAAACAATAATATATTTTGTGTAAGTTTCAATTGCCCTGATAATTTAGTTTATTATTGATTATATAAAATGTTGGGGATCATTTTAGTTCGGTATTTATTGAAAAAAATCCATTATTAATTAATGGAATCTGAATTGGGAAGTATTGGGTTGTTAAAAAGTGGGAAAGACCATATTCAAACACTCAATTTTGGTTAGATCATTACTAAGTAGATTATATGGTGTTGTAGTAAAATGAACAATTTAACATTACATAATATGAATTTTTGTTCTTCGTGTGTCATTCAAATAACTCAATTAACACATGACCTAAACTTTTGAAATATACCTTCAAGGCTTCCATTGTGTTTTGTTTACTGAAATTCCACTTGGGTTAGTAAATAAATATAAAATATAAAACCCTAAATTTATTTAAATAACATTGAATAATGAAAAACTACATCTTCTAGAATGAAAATATAACATTTTCATCAATATCATATTTATTCCTCACTAAATAAACATCATAATTTCAAAAACATTGTGAAGCAAATTCCCATTTCATTATAACCTAAGAAAATATTGAATAAATATATTCAATAATATTTCCATTTCCACCACATTTATATATAAATACATAGTAACATTAACCTTATTCATTTGAAAAGGATTGATTGGGAATTTCATACTAATCACCAGCTTGAATCAAATTTGGTTCAAACATCCCCCGCCCTTCACATACTTTTCTATAACAACCCGGCTTTTTATTACACACTTAAAAATGATTTATTACTAAACATCACTTGATACAACATATATGATCGATTTTTCTAGTTTATTTGGGGCTTAGGATCATTACATGACATCTTAAAACATGAAATACAACATCTTTATTGAAAATTTCATTTACATGACCACTATATTCCCTCGTACCGAGCATTGAATTGGATAACCTGATGACATGTATAAGAAGAGGGTGAGCTATAAATCCCAGTAAAGGAATAAACATGTAATAACATGAGGAATAAAATACATATTAGAAAATAGTCATATCAATAGATCACAAGGGAAGCATAAATATAAAGGCTGGATAAATCATGATAATCATATCATGGAAATGAGGCAGCAACACATAACATGGAATTTTCATGAGTCGAGGCTCATCACACATGGAGCATGAGTAAACCCTCATTTCACATGAAGCACGAGTAAGCCCTCGTTTCAAATGATTTATAAGGAGTAAAAACCCATTTCACATGATTTATCATGATATTATACCTTACCCAAATCATTGGAAAGCTATAAGGGTGCACCCTTCTTAAACATTTCATTTCATGCATAAGTGTCCCATATAGATCATTAAACAGTGAATCATTCAACATAATCACTTATTCCATGATAAAAGAATGCGGAATACCTACATGAAACTCTTTAAGATAAAATTAAATTTGAAAAGTTGAATTCCCTTGATAGAGAATTGGGCGTGGTATTCACTACACAATGACTTTGGCATGGAAATCACGGTTCAATTTCGGTAGCTTAACGTCGTGACATAAGAACTCATAAAAATGGTTTATGAGAGAGATTGGGGTGTCTCATCATATCTACATGAAATGGAATGTAAGGGGTTCATATAGATACATTTCCCAAAAAATGTAATGGAATTTAGATTCATGATACAAAAGAATTTCTTGATTGTAAATGATTAGAGTGAAAATCCTTTCGGAATTTCGGCATAGTAACGGGTGTAGATGAAAGGAATTTAAGGATAGAGAATGATTCCTACCATCATTCCAGTATAAATAGGTTTTTATGACGGACGTGAAAAATCCATACCCCAACTTATATTATTGAAATTTAAAGGGAATAAAATTTTACAGAATATGGGACAAAAATGAGAAAGAAAAACCCTTACATAGAAGTGTGCTTCCAACAGATTGAGAGATGCTTGAGAGAGGCTCCTTGGGAGCTTGGGGACCCTTCAGAGGATTCTAGAGAGAGGATTTCAAAGTTTGGACGAACTATAAAGGCTTTTAGTGATAAGGAAGTGGGAGATTTGGTGGGTTTATGTAGGAAAGGTGAGGGAATTTTTTGTTATTTATGTTTGGGAGACCTCACATTAATCTAATTCAAACCACAAACCAGCCCATGGTTTCTGCCCACGGTTTTGAAAAAGGTAAGTGGAAAACAATATTTTATAACTCCAATGTCTGAACTTCTTAAATTAATAGGGTTTCCTCTGTGGAGGTGAGTCACACTCTTAAGGAAAACAATTTAAAATTATAAAATGTTTTATAAGTCATCGATGGTCCACTAAGGCGTCATACAATTAATAAAACAAATCTAAAATCACATTATTTTAATGGTAAAACATATATTGGTAGAGCATAAAGTTTATAGTATTTTATTACATCACTATTGGGTAATTCTTTTGTCATAAAACACATTATATATTTAAACGGAATTTAATTTATACCCAAAAACTAACTGTCTCAGAAAATTATGAAAAAATCACTATTCGATAATTTTGACATCCTGATTCCAGAAATAATATTCATTTAATATATGTAATTTTCAAAATATGTTAATCTTCACATTTAAAATTAAAACCAATGTTTTCAATAATTTATGGGTTTGGACAGAAATGGATTTCAAACCTTAATAAATATTACATTTGCATAAAATTAGACGATCATTTATATTTAATAAAAAATTACTTAATGAAAATAATAATGTTTTATTACAATATTATTTAATTAAAAAATCCATTAATTCCCCAAAATAGATTTCTTATTTGAACATTAGATAAAAATATTATTTGTCCTTTAAGAACTATTTACAATTTTACAATAATAAAATGAAAGTATATTCATTATTATATACAAAAATAATGTACATAACCATAATGCTAATGTCTTGTTACATAACCCGTTATAACACCCGCATAAGACTGATGAGTAAGTTGTGTGATGGTGATAGTCTCATGGGGTGGCTCAAATAACATTTCTTGGGTGGTAATCTCTATCAACTTCCAGTTCTCTCATATGCGGTTCCACTTGAGCTTAACATATTCAAGCTCGGCATGGGATTGTTCAAGAGAAAAGCCCAAAGATGCATCCTCCTTTCTGAGATCTGATAAATGGGCTTTGTATGGGGACATTCTACTAGATGAGGCCATCACATCCTTTTTCTGAGTAAATTGGATTTGTTAAAGCCCTTTATTTATACTAATCATGTGATCACTGTTCAACGAATATAATAGAAACATTTACAATTCTTAACTGTATTTTAAAATCCAAAAACATAAAACCATAGATGATGACATTTTATATTGGTATTTTTCGTAAAGAGACATTTAATTAGATTAAGAGGGATTTCCATAAATGAATGATTGGGTCGTTACAATCTTCCCCCCTTAAAAAATTTCATCCTCGAAATTTCCTTTTCCCACACTATAACAAATGCGGGTAACTGTACTTCATCACTTCCTCTGATTCCCACGTATCTTCATCAAAGTTTTGGCTTCAACACAACACCTTGACGAGGGGAATTATATTATTTCGTAGAAATTTTTCTCTATGATCTATGATCTTCACTATTTGATCCTCATAAGAAAGAGGATCCTCTAATTGTACTACTTCTGAAGAGAGTACATGTGAAGGGTATGGTATGTACTTCTTTAAAAGGGATACATGATAGACATCATGTACATTGGCCACAGTAGTTAGAAGTTCTAGTCGATAGGCCAGAGCCCCGACACAATCAATAAATTCAAAGGGTCCGATGTACCTTGGACATAAAATCCCTTTCTTTTCATACCCCATGACATTTTTCCACAGATATATGCATAGAAAAACCATGTATACAACTATAAACTCAAGGTCTGGTCGACAGTTATCTTCATAACTCTTCTGTCTACTCTCGGCTGCCTTGGTTTGCTGCTGAATGGTTTTCACCTTCTCCACCATTTCTTCTACCACTTCTAGTCCATGCAGCTTATCCTCATCGACCTCATCCCAACACACCAGCGTTCTGCACCTTTTCCCATAAAAGGGCTTTATATGGTGCCATTTTGATGCTCTAGGGGAAAAAATTATTATAATAGAACTCAACCATAGGAAGATTTTAATCACATCCTCCATTAAAGTTCATTATTCATGCTCTCAACAAGTCTTCAAGTGTTTCGATAGTCCGCTTGGATTTTCCATTAGTTAGAGAATGATAATACGTATTTAATTTCAATTCACTATTCAGAGCATGTTGAAGAATCTTACAAAACATAGGGGTGAATCTTGTATCTCGATCAGACATTATAGATAGTGATACTCCATGCATCCCTAACACTTCCCTGATATATATCCATTCCAGTTGATCCAATGAGAATCCCTCCAGAATAGGAATGAAGTGTGCAGCCTTTGTAAGACAATCCACAACATCCCAGATTTTATTGTTGCCTTTGGATATCTTTGGATGTCCGGTGACATAGTCCCTGGTGATTTTCTAGCATTTCCATTTTGGTATTTGAAATGGTTGCATCATCCACATAGTCTTCTGCCTCTTTGCCTTCACCTTCTAACAAACTAGGCACATTGATGTATATTCACCGATCTCCTTCATCATATTATCCCAAAAAAATGCTCTCAATGATCACAATACATCTTTGTGTTTGCTCAGTAAATAGAGAAATATGAACTGTGTGCATCATCCAAAAGTTCATTCTTCAGCTCCAGACGTGATGGAACAAAAATTCTTTTCCCAAATCTCACAATTCCTTCTTCATTAACATTAAACACTGAGGATTTCCCTTTTCCAATATCTTTCACTTTTTCATGAATTCCCACATCATCCTTTTTAGCATACTTTAACTTTTAAAAAAGTGACGGTTGAAGAATAATTAGTGAAAGAATTTATGATGTTACCTTATTTATTATTTCCATTTACATCTTCACAAAATATATGATGTTTGGATCCTTTTCAATTCTCATCAATGATAGAATCGATGGGTTTTTTCTACTTTGGAAATCTGCCACTTTGTTCACTTTCCCAGGGTGGTTATGGATTGAGAAGTCTTAGACATTGATCAGCTCTAACCATATTCATTGGTGCATGTTGAACTCTTTCTGTGTGAATATATACTTGAGTATTTTGTGGTCTATATATATTTTACACTTTTCCCCAAAGAGATAATGCTGCTAAATTTTGAAAGAGAATATCACTGTAGCAAACTCGACGTGATGTGTTGGATAGTTCTATTCATGAACTATCTATTGCCTTGAATCATATGAAATGACTTTGTCATTTTTCATCAATACACATCCCATACCCTTCTTTTAAGCATCACTGAATACCACAAAAAGTTCTCCACTTGTGTGTAAAGTGATAACATGTGCAGTGATAAGCCTCCTTTTTATCTCCTTGAAGCATTCTTCTCATTCATCACTCCAAGAAAACATTACTCCCTTCCAAGTTAGCATGGTAAAAGGGTTCGACAATAGTTAGAAATTTCTCACAAATCATTGATAATATCCAGCTAACCCCAAGAAGCTATGGATATCCATTACCGATGTTGGCCTCATCCATCCCTCAATTGAATATTTTTTGGATGGATCCATGGATATCACATTGCGTGTGATGATATGTCCCATGAATGAGACCTACTTTAACCAGAACTCACACTTACTATATTTTGAATAGAGATTCTCCTTTGGAAAGGTCACTAGTATAGTTCTTAGATGCTCCTCATGATCCTCCTCAGTTTTGGAGTATATCATAATATCATCAATAAAGACATCCAAAAATTTGTCAAGGTAATATGTAAGGAATCTATTCATCATGTCCATGAAGATTTATAGTGCATTAATTAGTCCGAAAATCATTATTATGACTTCATAGTGCCCATATCTTGTACTAAAAGCAGTCTTGGAAATATCTTCCTTCTTCACCCTTACTTGATAATATCCAGACCGCATGTCCACCATGGAGATGTATTGTGCTCCATGAAACTGATCTATCAAGTCATCAATTCGTGGGAATGGATACTTGTTCTTTATTTAGATTTTGGTGAGCTCATGATAATCGATGAAAATGTGCATTGACCCATCGTTCTTCTTAATGAAGAGGAATGGTGCACCCCATGGTGAAGAACATGGGTGTATAAACCCTTTTATCTAGATTCTCCTGTAGTTGATTCTACATCTCCTCAAGCTCCACAAAAGCCACTCTATTCAGAGTCATAGATATTAGCAATTCCCTAGGTATAAGATCAATTGAGAATTCAACATCTCTTCTAGGTGTAATTCCAGGATATTCACCTGGAAACACTTCAGCGTATTCCCTCATAATAGGCATGTATTCTAGGACGGTTGCCACATTGGACTCAATCATCTGTATCATATATGTGTGATCATAGGTTAGTAATATACATGCTTGAGATGATGGAGCTAAATAAGATTCATCTTCCTCCTTGAACTTGTATAGAATTGTGGGTCGATTATCCACTTGGAGAGTTATTTCCCTCTCACAACAATTTATGTTGGCTCTATTGAAATAATGTCAATCCATGACAACAATTGCATCATATTCCACCAAAGAGAGTATGATGACGTTCGCCAGGAATTTCAATCCAACTATTTTGAAAGTGTTGGAGTTATATTCATGGGATACAATGATTTCCCCATTTTCAGTACTCACCGACATCTCCACTTCCATGATTCTTGGTGGTAATTGGATTGTTCTACTAATCTTTCAAGATATAAAATAATTCCTAAAACCTGAATCAAAAAGTACATTCACTATTCATGAATGAATAACTAGCATACCTATCAACACTTTTTTGTCTAGGTTCACTTCAGTAGTAGTGATGGAAAACGCTCTTCCTTGAAGCCTTGGAGGTTTTCGGTTCCCTCTGAAAACCCTTGGCTTAGGGAACTGATTTGCAAGATGCCATAGTTCATTGCGGTTGTAGCAATGAAAAACACATTGAGGTTCGAACAGATCATTCCCCTCCTCTTTCGTAGCTGCAGGAATTTGTTGTCGATAGTTAATATCTTGGTTCCATTCTATACCACACCTAAAGCATTTCCTCATCCCCATCTAGAAATTTTTGGGGTTCTTCATTCCGCATCTTTAGAGAGTGGGGTGATGGATATTCTTAGAAAAATTGGATTTATCCATCAGTCTACAAACATTGAAGTCTGCCTTATTCTTATTATCCCCATGATACCCATTATATTCTATGATCTCCATTTAAACCTTAGGGTCACATCAGACAATTTCCTCATAGCTGTCAAAGTAATAGATCTCCAGGGCTTTCCGCAGGCTAGGCTTCATCCCTCTAAAGAAGCGGTCCACCATGCATTCGGGGGTAACGAAAAAGTGGGAGGCATATCATGAAAGCCTTGTGTTGTTGGCCTCGTATGCTCCGACGAATTAATCATATTTTTTCTTGAGGTTAATGAAGTCTGTTTCCATCTTAATCCGGAGGGTGTGGGGAAAATATTTATCAAAAAACATCTTCCGAAAATCCTTACATCCCAACCCCCCAATCTCCTTCTCAGGCTTCATGTTCTTTCTCAATGTCCACCATTAATCAGCTTCACCCTCTATATGATAAGAAGTAAGGATAACCATCTCTTGTTCAGAACATTGAAGGATGGATAGGATTTTTTCAATGAAGTTGATCCATGGATCAGCGATTGAGGGATCAGATGATCCATTAAAAGTTTGTAGCCTTTTTCTCGTGAAACTCTTGATAGAGACTTGTTATTTCATGGGGGTGGGGGGCTTGAACATTCCTCTTGACCCATGTTTCTATTAAAATATTTAGTTAGTTTAAGAGAAGTATGAAAATTTTCGCAATTCCCACTCCCATTGTATTGGGAATCTCATTAGTACAATGATCACATTGATCTTCACATTAGTTGTTAGCCCGAGTCCTCCTATTACAGGGAATTGTCCATAATAAAATGAAAGATAGGGGTAACAAATAAAGGGTAATACATGGAAAAAAATGATTTCTTATATATAACTTTTATTTCCTTAACATATGAATCTATTGGCATCATTATATGCTATCCATGATCTACTTTCAAACATATATTCTTCGTGAGATTTTTTTGTCCCTTAATAATGGTTCATACTAAGCTTTTGAATCTACCAAATAATATACCTCGAGAGTTTCATATCCAAAATTGCAGCAAGGCCCATTGTCATGCACCAGTTCCCGTTCAAATGTAGCTTAAAGTTGTGTTTTCAGGTTTTACCCATAGGATACATCTGTGCCAGAGCCACCTCTAAATCCTCTTATCAATAAAGGAATGTATTTTCGTGATAAAAAACTTCCTCAGTACATACCAAAAATTGGGGATGTTTATATTATTCATAGACTTATTTCTAAGTCATTAATATGGTTTTCTAATCCTAATCCCCAAAATAACTAAACCTATCCTCTGATACCAACTATGAAAACCCTGCTTTTTATTACACACTTACACATGATTTATTACATAAAATCCACTTGATAAAACATAAAAGTTCCAGTACTATAGTGTCTATGGGGCTCAGGATCATTAGATGAAATCTTAAAACATGAAATACCACATCTTTATCGAAATATTACTTTTCATGACCACTACATTCCCTCGTACTTATCATTGCATGGGATAAGATGAGGACGTGTATAAGAAAATGGTGAGCTATAAAGGCCAATAAGGGAATAAACATGGAATAACAAGAGGAATAGGATACATGTTAGAAAATAGTCTTATAAATAGATAACTAGAGAAGAATAAATAAAAATAAATGATACAGGATGATAATCATAACATGGAAATGTGGCAACAACACTTAATATGGAATTAGCATGAGCCAAGGTTCACTGCACATGGAGCATGGGTAAACCATAATTGCACAGGAAGTATGAGTAAACCCTCATTTCACATGAATTATAATTTATAAAACCCCATTGATCATTATGTATCATGATATTATACATTACCCAATTCATTGGAGCACTATAAGGGCGCACCCTTCTTAAACATTTCATTTCATGCATAAGTGTGTCACATGGATCATAAAACATTGAATCATTCAACATAATAATTTATTCCATGATAAAAAAATGTGGAATACATACATGAAACTCATTAAACAAAATGTAAATGTGCATAATGTTGAATACCCTTGATAGATAAAGTGGCATGGTATTCACTACACACTGACTTGTCTTGAAAAAACGCGATGCAATTTCAGTAGCATAACGATGTGACATAAGAACTCATAAACATTTTTGATGATAGAGAATGGGTTGTCTCATCGTATTTACATGAAATAGATAGTAAAGTGGTCATATAGATACATTTTCCAAAAAATTTAATGGAATTTAGATTCATGATACAAAATAATTGCTTGAATGTAAATGAGGAGAGAAGAATTCTTTTCGTAATTTCGGCCTAGTAACGGGTGTACATGGGAGGAATTTAATGAGAGAGAAAGGGGTCTCCCATCATTAATATATAAATAGGTAATTGTGGGGGAGGTTATAAACAATACCCCAATAGTTATAATTTAAATTAAACATTCATAACAATTTAATTAATATTGGACAAAAATGAGAAATGAAGGAAAAACCTTACTTGGATGCGCGATTCAAAAGGATTGAGAGAGGATTTAGAGAGGCTTCTTGGTAGCTTGGGGAACCTTTGGAGGATTCTAGAGAAAGGAGGGATGAGTTTGGAAGAACTGCAAAGGCTTTGAGTGAGGAAGAAGTGGGTTCCTGAGTGGGTTTATATAGGAAAGGAGAGGTAATTCATTATTATTTTGGTTTGGGACACCTCACATTAAGCTCATCGAAACCACAAACCAGACCATGTTTTTTGC
This sequence comes from Viscum album, assembly GCA_963277665.1. Classification (NCBI taxonomy): domain Eukaryota; kingdom Viridiplantae; phylum Streptophyta; class Magnoliopsida; order Santalales; family Viscaceae; genus Viscum; species Viscum album. Next base: position 1,387,722,776 of record OY728122.1, read on the forward strand.
CCATGGTTTTTTGAAAATGGAAGTGGGAAAAAAATTTATAAATCCAAAGTCAAATATTTTAAAATTAATAGGGTTTCTTATGTGGTGGTGAGTCACACACTCAAGGAAAACAATTAAAAATGATAAAATGTTTTATAAGTCATGCAGGGTCCACTAAGGCAACATAAAATTTATAAAAATTATAAAATCACATTATTATAATGGTAAAACATATATTGAACTAAAATAAAGTCTATAATATTTTATTACATCACTATTAGTTTATTATGATGTCATAAAACACATTATAAATTTAAACAGTATTTATTTTTTACCCAAACATTTGACTGTCTTAGAAAATTATGAAAAATTGACCATTGGATAATCTCGACATCCTGATTCCAGAAAAAATATTTATTTTATCTTAATAAATTTCTAAATATGTTAATTTTCAATTTTAAAATAAAAACTGACATTTGTTGAAAATTCATGGGTTTTGAAAAAAATGGCTTTCAAGAATTAATAAAAGATACAATAACATAAAATCATACGCTCATTAATATTTAATAAAAATTAATTTAATAACAATAATTATATTTTATTAAAATATTATATATTTTAAAAATCCATTAATCCGTCAAAATATATTTCATAGTTGAACATTAACTAAAAATATTATTTGATCTTCAAAAACTATTTACAAGGTAACAATTATAAAATGAAAGAATATTCATTATTATGTACAATAATAATTTACATAACCATAGTGCAATTGTCTTTTTTACATAACCACTTATAACACATGAAGAATAATGATGAGTAACGTGTGCGATGGTGATAGACTCTTGGGGTGGCTCGAATAAAATTGCCCAGTTGGAAACCTCTATAAACATCCACTTCTCTAGTAGGAGGTCTTGCTCGACCTTAACATATTTATGCTCAGCTAGGGATTGCTCAAGAGTGATTCCCAAAGATGCAAACTCCTTTCTAAGAACTGAAAAATTGGCTTCGTATGGGGAATATCTACTCGATGAGGTCATCACTTCCTTTGTTTGAGTAAATTGGATTAGTTAAAGCCCTATATTAATATTAATCATGTGATCATTGTTCAATGGCTATATTAGCAATGGTCCCAAATCTGAACAGCATTTTAAATTCTAGAAACAAAAAACCAAATAAGATGACATTTTATATAAAATTTTTACATAAAGAAACATTTATTTAGATCAGGAGGGATTTCCATTAATTAATGTTTGGGTTATTACAATGTCTCATTTTATTAACTCCTACTGAAAGTCAAACGATGAATACTCTTAGGATGGGAGAATCTGAGCAGAAAAATTGAATTTGGTAGTAAAATTTATTTTTCCCCTTTGTTATTGAATGTCATCACAACAATTCATTGACATCCACTAGTATGTAACCCTCATTGACAATAAACCCAATGAGATATTACTTTCATACTAAATCTCATACAGATGTTCTCTGGTCAGTACCTTATACCCTATGGAAAGTATCACCCCATTCGATACTATGTCAATTCAAAACGAGTTAAAAATAATTAACTATATTTCAAGAGTATAACCATCTAAACCTTACCAAACATATGGTGGTAGTGTAACTGTAAGGATTAAGGATTTTTAATCTATCTTTGGACTAGACCCTATTTTATCAATGATGTCTTTAACTTGTTCAATAGTTCAATCATCCTCCACTATAAACATTCCTTGATCGAACTATTATCTAATATTTTGATATATTGTTTTAATAAAAAATTTATGAGAGTTACGTGTAGGATTTTTTGTGAGATAAATTGTAATCGAGAATTAACAATATACTAACTTATCATGGTTTTATTAATCATGAATGTCATCTAATTATGTCATCAAAAATATAATTGGGTTCATTTATTGGTTACTCTAATGTACTCCTCTTCTACATTTCTCAATAATTTAAATTAATAGTATTTTTTCAAACCATATAAAAATTTATTTTAAATTCTTGAATGCAATATTAATTTTATATTTTCAATCCATAACATCATGTGACTATTACACTTAATAAAACTTTGGTAAATAATTTTTTTCATAGTATCCAAGGGTTATCAAAATTTGATAGAACCATGGTTGTATGACAAGATTGAATTTCCTTTTATTTTGGAGTCTCCACATTTTGACTATTCAGGATATGTAGATCTAAAAATTTTACGAAGATAATATATGACATTGTTGTACTTGAATAAAAAAACTTCAATAAACCACTTCTAAAACCTATGGTCCATAATAATACAATATCCTTACATACCATTTTTGGTTCTAAAAAAATCAAACATGAATATTTCATAGAATTCGGTTTTCCAATTTTCATTAACAACACTCTCACATACATTTACCTGGAGGCAGAAGTTTATTTCATTTTGGAATTATTTTCTGTAAAACAAAATTGTTAACACTTTTATCGTTTAAACCTCAAACAAAAAAATGATAATTCTAGTACATTCCACAAAAAAATTTAATAATTAAATCAATTATTGTTTCATTCATATGTACAAATAGAAATCAATACTATTTATTGGAAATTTTCTTGTAAATATTGTGATCAATACCTCCACTTTTCAATTAAGCATCATTATTTTTTAATAGAGATGGGAATACCATTTTTAAAGTACATAATTTATATAGTCCATGACTTTATTCAATATTAAATCTTTGAATAAATGATTTTAAATTCTAATACCAAATTTATTCTTCATATAAACCTCATTTAGGCTTACCTTAGTTATGAACCATTTTGAATGTCCATCTGAAAAAATCTAAAACCTCATTAGATATGTATTGCCTTGAAGATCCACATTGAGTAATGTAAAATCACAACTAGAAATTATTCATTAACATTATATCCATCATTATGAACATATCATATACAAAATAAACATATGTTTTTTATTAACATGTTACCATAATCAAAAAAAAATTATTCTCGAAGATCCACTTTATTCTAATCACATTATGATTATCACAATTCTTCACTAGTTCCCTAGTTTTATTATTATAAATTTGATCTAACTCTTCAATCATGGATATAACCTATTATTCAGGATTTATATATTCCTTAAAGTTTTTCAATTTATCATTGATATTGTTTTTTCATTCTCCATATTCGTCAATATTCCCGTCTTTAAAGGTTAGTTTTTCTCAGGGATTTGTTTTCATTAACCAACTTTTGTAATATTATTATTCTTATAAGAAATTGGTTAAATTTTATAATAAATTATATTTCATTCAGTTTCATCTATCTAATTATCAATATCCTAGGTACATTGTGAAAAAATAGTATTCATTTCAGTGATATCATTTTTAAAATAATGTATTAAAAATATTATTTCATTGAATTATTATATACATTTTTTCAGAATCAAATAAATGTAATTACTATCTAAAATATTATTTATACTTATATTGAAGAGTATATATTCCTTTATATTTTTTGAGTAATATTGAAATAGTCTATAATAAAATATATCATCATATGTACCCTAATTTCCATCATTATTTCCAATGTAGAATTGGTTTCCAAATACCAAAAAATATTTTTCTATGGGATTACATATAATACACACATCATGTTATTCCCTTTATTCCCCTTGGGTATGGCTCAATTATATTATTCTATTTTAATAATAACTAGTATAACAAAATTTAGATAGGGGTGAGAGATTCCATTTTCAATGTGTAATGGAGTGGTCATATTATTCACCCAATAATATAATTATATTAAATCTCTATTTTTATGGAGTTAGTGTATATAATAGAAGAATAATAATATTGGGTTTTTCAAGTTAGTTTTTAAATTCAGTGGATGTTTACCCTATTCCATTATTTGATCAAAAGTTACTAAAAATGTTTCTGGTCTCGTTTTCAATCAAATTTTGTGTGACAACATGATTCTTATCACGTACATCTCTATCTACAGGAACATAACACAAGTCAATATTATATAATAATAAATTAAAATAATTATATACATTTCTCTAATGGAAACTAAAATATTCATTATAGAATATACATTAGTATACACCAAATCCATGGGATTATTTTTCAATTTATATTATTAAAAATATGAATATGAAACAACGTTTTCTCATATATAAGAGATAATTGTATTTTCATAAAAAATTTAAATTTGGATATTAATTGTATTGTTTAGCTCATGGATGTTATACATGCAATAATGGTCAATGGAAGAATGTATTTTAAGCAAACTATTATTCTTCTATCGTTTTTTAAGGAGTCTGGACCATTAATTTCTATACACATGATTTAGATTTGTAATATTCTTATAATAATTCATTATAATGTTATTATATTTTATTTTAATAATTAATCCCTTCTATGTAAATGTGTAATCAGTTAATAGGCCATACAATTGAATCACACTAATGATATTGTGACACAATCCATCCACAAAAAGAACATATGATTTATTTATCAAATCACCATTAAATATGATATTGTAACACCCATTGATTTTCAATGATCTATAATTTCCAATAATTATTTTTCAATTAACTCATTACAAAAAATTCAATTGTATGACTACGTTTTTTTGTCATATAAGATGAGAACCCTAAATAAAGGATACAAGTGTTCTAATTCTTCATATGCTCGCTAGAAATACTAACTAGGTCATCATACTTCATTTCTTTATTTCCAACATTGAGATAACTAGTATAGTTGAGTTGCTGGACAACCTCTCCTAGTTCTTTTAATGACATATACATAAATAATATTCAATTTTCTCTTCCAAAAAGAATAACTCTTTCTCTTGGTAATCTAGATATTTTGGCAATTCCCACACCCCTTAATATCTATATAGTAAAACATAATTTATTACATATTAGAGATTAACATGGTCATATGTGATATTATATAATTATAATACTAGTCCATATAATGAATAAATGTTATTATATGAAATATGTATTATTATTCATAATTATAGACAACTACGAGCTTCCTTAATATAAAATCCCCTTTTATCATAATAGTTGTAAAAGATATGGAAATGATAAACCCAAAATTGGTAGTTCATAAAAGGATATGGCGTCCCAAATCAATTCTTCCTCATTAACAAATAAATTTTGTGGAATCTTTTTTTAATAAACATATGACATTTTGAAATGTTTATAAATTATTTTTCATTATATTGATAAATAACTCAATATATAATTGATGTACATATTTTTAAAAATAAAAATAAATCATTTTCATTCCTTTTATTAGATAATATATTTCTAATACATTAAATGTATTTTTATAATCACTGATTAAACTATGACCTAGGGATCAAGGTTTTCTAGGTCTCATTAATTTTATAACACCATCAATAATTTATTTTACCCATACAATAATACTATTTATGAGAACCTTCCATAAGAAATATTATTCTATGGATCATAATATTTTATCATTGATTCAATCATAACCCTTAATGTAAATACCTCTTTCTAAAGAGCTTCACCGTTCGTTTTTTCACCATTACAGAATCATTAATTTCGTCAACCACCCTATAATTTTCAAAATTAATTATATTGTATTCTACTAAAATAATATAATTCTATTGAATGATTGGTTTTCATTCTATTTTTTATTATTCAAAAAAATTTAAACATAATGTTGATTCAAAAAAACTATATATTTCTTTATCAAATAAATAATCATTATATCTTCCATGTACTGAATACCTTATTATTTATCGATCCCTTATGTTCAAAATTTATATAATAATTTCCTTCAGTTTGATTATATTATTCCATTTCAAATTCATCTATTTCTATAGTTGATATCTAGACATAATTATAAACTAATTTTTAATATAGTTCAATATCCTCTATATAGGTTTTATTAGAAACAACTTCCTTGCACACTAGGATCTTTCAATTAAACATCATTTTAGATGAATATACTAATTGGAAATATTTTTTGGGGGTGGGGTATACTCTTCATTGATTTTTTTGATATTTCTTCTTCACCTCTATAATCAACACATAACTTGATAAATATAAAACAATTATTCCAACTTTCAAAAATCTAAATATATCCAATGGGATATTTCCTAAAAATTTACCTTATCAGCGTTCTAATTTCCGTCAAAGAGATAGATATTCATATTCATTGACTTTTACTTATTTTCCACCCTCAATGATATTGATATTTTACATCTAATTGAATTCAATTTCAATACTTTCATGACTTTATATATCTCTTTTATATTTACAAAAAAATTATATTCCACAAAACTACATATATTATCATCTATAAAATTATTTGTCAAACAATATTTATCAAGTTATTGAAATTTTAGAATTTAAATAGGTGTAAATTATTACAAGATCTTCCTAATGATATTAATATATATTATTACCCAAAATATTTCCAAATAAACTCTAAGAAATTTTTCAATTTGGTTGAAAAAATTTCAACCTTTTCATTATGTATCGTGTTAATGTCATAAAATTGGTTTTCAAGTATATGAATATCAAATTCCCTTACCTAGATATTAAATTCATATATTTTATATGTTTTATAACATATTGAATTTTAACCAGTTTACCACGTTTTCTTATTATAGATTGTATTTTATATACATTATAATAAATAATAGTGTGTGTTATAAATAACATTGACTATATCCATTATCAAATAAGTTGGGTATTTATCATACATATGTTATAATATCATCCCTCAAATAGAAAATAACCATTATCTGTCATTATGATCTCCAATATATGATTTATATTATAGATTCAATTTTTTTATCCACATCTTTGAGAACAATAATTACAACTACAAAAACAACGAGAGGGGAATGGTGAATTAAGGTTTCATGGTATTTTACTTTTCATTTTTCTGATATTTCCCTAATGTTATTACAAACTTTTATAACCCATCAAATTAAACCAAATTTTGACCACAATAAAAAAATATTTAAAATAAATTATTATTATTTTTTCATGGTTCAACATTAAGGGATAATTCAAAGTAAATACATATGTTATTGATCCAGGGTTCCAAAATCATAGTAACATTAATTAATTTGTGGATATATTTTCTCTTAGTTTTACTCTATTCTAGGGTAACATTAATTACAGTTGAGTTATAATAATTGCTTAACACTTACCTAAAATCAATATTGTTTACTACTTATATAAACATTAAATCAAATTTATGTCCCTTATTTTTATAAAACATTGGGTTTCATGTATGTTATCAGATCATTTTTTTGGTGATATTCATCATACAGTCGTAATTATGTTCCACCCCCAAGGTCACAAAAATAAATATAATTAGCCAGAAAACAACCTTTTTCTATGATATTATTTCCCATGTCAGTTTTCATATATCTCTTAACCATGCACAATTATCATACATTCATTATCTTATTTTTGGTTTACACAAGTACCACCGTGCATGTTCCTTCCTGCTATTTTAGTTCTCTTTTGTCTGTTTAGACATGTGTAGTTCCCTTTGGACACTTTGGTTATCCTGATACCTCCAAGTGTATTCAATCAAGAGGGGTTATCAAATAGTTTTATATTTTGATATGTTCTCTAAAATGGGAACTACATTACTCATCTATCTTCCATATTCATTAATCCACGATTGTGAAATTACCATTCCCAAAAACACAAATAACCTCAATTTTAATTCTAATTTTTAGTTCTTATATATAAGAATTAAAAAATTAGTGACCTATAAACCCCATTCAAAATATATATTATTATTTATAGAAAGTTTTATTAAATTGTTTAGGGTATAATATCTTCCTTAGGGAAACATATCATAATATTATAATTATGGTGCATCATTCATGATACTTTTCTTATTTAATTATTTTTTATTTTGAACAATTCATGAAACTAAACATGTATAATATATTCATGAAATATTTATGTGTTCAATTTGGAAAATAGTGTGTCTGATTCCCTTTTACGAACCAAATAGCACTAAATTATTTGAATCTACCTCTTTTATGTTAAATATACAACCTTTTATCATATTAAACGTTAAACATTCCATAAAAATATATATAATTCCAAATATATTCATAGCCATTCCCTTTTATATAAAACCTTAGAAACTCATAGAATCATTGTCAAAACAATTAAATTGTTTTATAAACACGCTCTATAGCAATAATTTTGTCAGTGAATCTTTTTCGATATCAATCAAATTGAAAAAAACAAAACAATAATCTCAATAATGTTCATATTTGGATTATCATTGTTCATATATTAATGAATTTGAATATAACCAATACGAATTAATATATAGGGTTATAAAAAATAAAATTTGGAATGTATAAATTAATATCCCAGTTACGGAATGATTTTAAAAAAAATTAATGCATTTTCATTATATAATATATTATGTTAAATTAACATCAAGGAAAAAATTCGATACACACAACAAAATTCCTTCAATGATCATATTATAAATGTTTAAGTAAATCAATCAGTGGTATTTTCATGGTTATATGAGATGAAAAGTTCCATTTTTTACTCCCATAAAACATGATACATTGACACCAGGAACATCATGGGGATAAAAAAATTTATCACATTGATAATATCATAGCACCTAGCTCCACATAAATTAGATATCATCCTATAAAGTCTATAGATTAATTGGAAATAAATTTTTATGATACCCTGCCATTGAATTGATGGAAATAAATCAAAACATGGGAAATTATATCATATTAATAACCATTATGAATGATACTAGGAATAAAAAATATTTATATATAGGATATGTGGTGGTATTCATTGACCTATGCTAATCTATGCATGGATTAATTTTCTTATACAACCCTTGAGGAAATGAAACTATAAAAATTATCCCTATAAGACAATGGTTTTCGTAACAGAAAATTGACATAGTACATAAATTATATCAGTTTGGAAGATAATAAACAACATGGGATGATAGGTTTGCAGGATTAAATACCAATCAAAATTTTCTCAAAAATTCCAACTCATTTTTTGAATTCCAATGATAATAAACATTCTAATAGTGAAACTAGTTATGACATATATTTTTCAATATTTAAGGAGACCAATAATATCTATTTTCAAACTAATATATTTTATGATAAGAATAATATTGATCACAACATTTTTAATATGGGATATAATTGAAAATTAATTAATAATGTACAATTAATTATAAGTACACATAATATCCCCAAAAAACAATAATTTTTTCATCCATGAAACATGAGGATAAGGATCAATACATTACCTTACAAAATAAATATTTTGATTTGACAACATTAAAATACATGGATATTTAAGATCTAGATAACAAGGTTATTATAAATAAAATTTATATTATATCCTGTCATCATGACTCCAATCATGAATTAGGAAGGTTGAAACATTCCAGTGGATCCATAACAGTGGTTGAAGTGTATAAATATATCCCATAATGTTTTGTTAAATTTTTCTTTACCCAAGGGTTTTGTAAAACATCATCCCTATAAATATAAGGTATGGTCATATTAGTTATTTTTTCAACATATGTAAACTCAAATTAAATTTCTAACATGATATTATTTTAATCAAGATAGTGAAATTAATTATCAATATAATGGGAGGATTTATTGATCTCCTTTTAGAGGATAGATACACTATATATATGTAAATCAGGATGGCCAGTGTTGACTATGAATGAAAAGATAATTAATACACACGGATATAAGTATTATTACCTTGGTTTACCCAATACTGTCCCAAACATTTTATCAAAATACATTTAAACCATGAATTTCAATTCCTAACCCTAATCTGAGTAAATTAGTTTATTTTTTATTGATGGCCTATTTGTAAAATCTATCTAATATTATGAAAAATTCACTAAGCCTAGTATTGTGATTAGTATACTATTTAATTATTTCATAAAGATTAATATGTTGATGTGATCATACGTAATCACCACTTGGAAGTTATTTGAATTCATTTATACCTATATAGTGATTATGGGTGATCCCAAATAGAAATTGGTATCCCATTAAATTCTACCTCAACAGATCCATTTGGAGTGGTCATTCCTTCTAAATAACCACAATAATATTGGCCGACTTATTAAAAACATTGTTTTCATGTGACTTATTATCACAAAAATAATGAATAAAACATTATCATACCATTGGGATTAATAATAGAAAACTATATTCGATATAATTTATTGAAAATCACACATATTCTCAGAATTTTTTTGTTGTTGTCAGATGTATAACATCTCATCCCTTGTATGGTACATGTACCTCACATTCCAATAAACATTATATCAAATTTAATTATGTATATAACAATGAACACACAATCCTTCTTTTTTGAGTGATGATATTACATGGTTGAGAATAATTTTATCATCATTGATCCTTATGGAGAATAGTATATTCTTCCAATTTAAAAATCATGAATTCCATTTTGTTTCCTGATTTTTATAATATATTTCATCCATGACAACTATTGGATTATAATATGTTAGTTTCTATAGGCCATTGTAACTAAATAATATTACATTTATTTCATTTTTTAGAAGGCATTGAAAGGTATGGAACTTATATGTTTATTTCAATCTCTTCCAACTTTTGTGTAATTTCATTTTATTATTTATATATAGATGTTTATTTTTATATATTTCATTCCCTTAAATCATGGAAATATATCTATTAAAAGGCTTCATAAAACCTTCGATATAATAAAATGAGAAACAAAAATTTATAATTATATTCATAGTGATAATTATCAATAAAACTAAACGATAATCCTACAATATTCATTCATCCAATCTATGAATTTCACAAATAATAGGGAATAATACTAAACTATAACCAGAGGTATAAAATATTCCATAAAAATATCAATAACCTATACCAATGAAAATAGAAACAATAATATGGTCATAAAACAAATAAATTTATAAAATTTAATCAAATTTTATTTTATTTTTAACCTACATGTTCAAAAAATTATTAATGATGATATTTTCTATGAATAACTAATGTATTTATTTTATATGTAAAAACATTATTTGTGGATGAGCTATCCAACATTGATATTAACCTCTCTAACTTATATCAAGATAAATTTATTGTAAACATAGAACATCAAATGATGGTTAAGAAACTATCTATCAATAAAATAATTTATGTGGCTAAAATAATTCTAAAATACATATAATAATAATATATAAACTATCATGATCCAAAATTAGGATTCTTGAGAACCCTAAAAGTGGAAAATATACAATATTGGGATTTCACACAAGGATCAATTGAAATGAAATAGATTCCACGATTATGGCTAAGTTAAACCACTTTGATGTTTGAAATTATATATAAATAATAATTATAATTATATTTGAAATTTGTTGGTACTGAGGTGTATTGAAAAATGAATTACCCCAAAACTAATGGAAGAGTTCTATATAAGAACATGTGGAACTCATCATATTAGTGCCAAACTTTTTAACCATGTTAGAAGGTGTAATTTCATGACCCAAAAGAAACTAAAAATGTGTTATGATCTAATTGGATAATAGGCATCAAGTGTGCCTCCCAATAAACCATGGTCGGGTGACTAATAGAAAGATCATATAGTGTGACAGTTGGGAGTCAATTCCATCATATTAATGTAAGATAAAAATATAAATAGCATTTTATCATACACATTATTTAATAAATAGTGTAAGTAGTAAATAAAGTAAAAAAATATTATAAAAATAAATATAAATTCTATAAATGGTCTAATAGCTATTTCATACATACAACAATGGTCTCCCACTTAGCCAACCATATAGATAGATGAGTACAAAAACAACCCAAATAAAACTATAGGTCTCTAATACTAACTCTGATCCAATACATGGACTAGGTATCTAGAAACCATCGAACTAAAACTACATGATTAGAATAACCTCATGAACAAAGATGTTTGATCATATAAATATAGGAATCATCCATATCAATGATGACACATTTCTCTACCTGAAAAGAAGACATAAGGTTCACACATACACCGAGGTGCACATATTGGGGTGATAATTAATATTAGTAGGACACCCCAATGATGAAACTACAAAATACATTGCTATTAGTGCAATAAAAAGAAATTTTCTCACCCTAGGTGAGACACAACTTAAATGATATGTAATTCCTATCAACGTGAATTAACATTCAAACCTTGGGACCATAATATTTTTCAATTGGCCATATTACACCGTGTATGTAAAAATGTAAATATGAATGCATGTATAGTCTAATTAATATACATATTCACATAAATTTTAATATTCCTGGGAAAGGTGTATAAAATAACATTAAACCAAACAACAATCAATCCTTGTGTCTCTAAATCATGATCACATGTACATACTGTGAAAATTAATTGAGGTGTATGTCCTACCACTAATACTATGTTTCATTAAGTTCATATCTAGGACTATAATGTCAATCTAAATGTATCGTCTTTTACTAAAACCATAAATATCTCTAAGTAAGCTATGTCACCCCTAGGAATACTCGTAGTACACCTTGGCTCACCTATACTCGCCTCTAATCACTATAATGAAGTATTCCAAGGATTTACATCCGAAAATAATATAAATGTACAAGAAAAAAAAGTTGTGAATCTCATAAAATATAAAATAATTAAATTTTTTCAGATTTAGGACCAATTACATTACTATTAATGTAATTGATACTCAAATGAAACCTAATGGTCTGGCCCCTAGACGATCTGTTGTGGAGATCATTGGTGAGTCGTCAGACCCACCTTTGAAGAACCAAATGTTAATGATAATCGTTAGTTTTTGAGTCCATTTGAAACCACCGTGACAATGGAAAGTTCTCCTAAACATGTTCCCATAGAGAATGTATGGAGATCCCCATCATATGAACAACTCATGGAATGTATAGTCATCTTGTATAATCCATGGGTCGAGTAGACAGTAATCATCATATATAGACCATAGTTTAGGGAGAGTTTGAACATCCACTAATAACACAAGGTTAAGGAGGGTGTAACCATCCTTTTTTTAACCAATGATGTTGGAGGGAAAAGTCATCCTAATCACCCATGGGGGAAACCATCCATGATTAAATTACCATGGATTCTATATCCACATATCATAGTAGTGCGCTCAACATCCGTAACCCAGAAAGCACCTCTAGAAATCCAAATCTTCAAATGATAAAAATATATATTGTCAATATCCAGATCCCATGTAGTACATTTGGGTATAAAATTAAATATAGAAATAACATGGTTGGGAATCCAAATCCTATAAAGAGCATGAGGAAATTCCAAAAATATTGAAAAATACCCCGCATTAGGATCAAAAGCCACAAACATAAAGAAACTCTATATATCATCTATCCATCATCATTAGAAAGGTGACTGAACAAAAAAAGGTTCAATGTGGAAAAACCACTAAAAAAACTTCTAATACCATATACCCAAGGGATTACATGTTCATCATGGTTTCTAAGGTTACACTCACTACCATCTCAACCCAAACCCAGCATACTAAAACATGGTCTCTCAAATATCAAGGATCCCACTAGGTCCATCAAGTCAATCTATAAGAGGCCCCATACTTGGTATCCTCACCAAGAAAAGGGAATGTTGGAATCTGACATGAGATCCAAAATGTCCATATATAATATAAGGAATCCTACTCGGGATCTTCAGCTATAAGGTAAAAAAGAAATCGTACACTAGATCCACTAATGTTATGAATGTAGTGGCATCCTACATGAGTTCTTAATAATGGTAAATAGATGAATGGATTATACAATTGAAAACTAGGTCAAAATATAAGCAAATTCATCCCAAATGGGACCCTTGAAAACATGAGAAAGATAGAGGAATCCTACACAGGATCCACTAGACCCAAACATATTTATAGTATTCTTAAATGGGATCCTCGAAACAACTATTCACATAGCCTCATAGCCCATAAGTTAAAACATCTGATGGTGGAAATACTAAATGGAAAAATATGAAGAATCTATCAGTAGATATAGATCATGGATTATCTTGTATCTAAGGGTTTCATTATCTAGAAAAAAATGAAAAAGACTACCATGTGAAGAAAATATTTATTCAAGAATCACCAAAAACGCCACATTGGAATCATTAAAACGCCATAAGGATTTCAATATCTTGATCTATGTGAAAAAAACCCAATAAAATGCCTATATAAACCCCAAATTATACTTCTGGGTGAGATGACATAAAAAACCCAAAGACGATTCAAAAGGGGAATCACACAACATGTATCCAAATGAACATGAAATGTACTCTGAAATCCCCACATGGGTGTGTACCATAGCTGGACATTGCGTGTAAATGAAAAAGAAAACGTTGTGTGATTTGTGCACATGTTGTGTAACCAACAATATGTATCTTCCCATGTCCCTCCAAAGGACATTCCAAGCACTTTTCCTAGACGTGTAAATATAAATAATGTGCAACCCTAAAGGGGTATGGTCATGTACTCCGCACGACCATGTACCCCTACATTAGTAGCCTGGTTGGGTACTTGTCCACACAACAGAATCCCAATATATGATGTTTTTAATATATTATATGTATTGAACTTCTAAAATTTGATGTTCCCCAACAATGAAAATAAACATATGTCTATTCCCTAGACCACAAAATATATTCTCGGGTTATGCCGAATGAAAAACCATTGAATTTCCCAAAAACCTCCATTTGAACCCCAAAGTTATTGATAGGGCCACAAGGTTCCATAATATATTGTATAAGGGGATTAAATATTTAAAATTCAATAAGTAATTTTACTTTTATTAAAACAGAAAAATGACCAAACATTGGGTACAATTTACTAATACATCGCTCGTCTCTAGGGTCCACATGTTCCACTCTATGACCTAACACATCCTGATCTCCACAATGTTACCAAACATCCATTTTATCTATCTCTCTCTCTCACTCCCAATACCTCTTTTCTCTATATCAAGTTAAGGTGGAACTCTTAGGGGGAATATGTGAGAAGGAATGGGATAAAAGAATAAAAAAAGTAGAAAATAATTTACAATGAAGAATGAAAATTAAAATGAAAAATAATGGAGGGCCATGCCATCCCCATTTCCCAACTCAAGATTATTCCTACACTAGAAAATACCATTTATAGACTCAACGATGGTGAAAAAATTCTTAATCTGATTATCCACACAAAAGATATTTCCAATCAAACCTGCATGATTAATTAATATTAAATTTATTAAATTTTAAATATTAATTATTTTGATAATATTAAAACAATCTCAATTCCAAAAAGCTCATGTAAAGTGGAAAAAACCCTACTCCTGGTCCAAAAAAGTGGTAAAATGTTATCTCCATGCTCATCTTCTCGGGGAAAATAACTATACCCCTTATAACATGTAATAGAAATTATTCAAATTTCTTCTAAAAATTTCAGATTGAAAAATACGAGTCCTTACAATCTCTCCACGATAAACTATGTCATCCCCAAGAAGCCTGAGGTTATAACCATAATTCATGATCTTCACCTGAGCATCAACATATCAAGAAGTATCATAATTCCAATGAGCATTCTTATATAATCATTAATTATCTCTTGCACTGGAAACGTTTAACTTCACATGATCAAGTACTCCGCACCATAGTAATACCCTTATATTCATCTCACAATGAAGATATGATATTTATATTACATATAAAATTAATAATTAAAAAATTAAATGGGATTCACCACCCCAAAACACACATCAGTGCACCCCCACCAAGTTACTTTACCCTGATCCTTCAGTTTTCCTTCAACAGTTTCCCTTCCTCATCTGGGGAAGAACATTAAAATGAATGATGCTCGACATAGGGATGAAACTCTCACACCACACTCAATATTATGTACAGATATATCCGTATCATCTATAACTAATATTACTAAATAGATCCACAAAAATGTGTGTACATCTCTCTCCAGTCTATGATGATAACTAATAGGAAAAACATTCCTTTAAAAAACTTCTGACACCAGGTCTCCCGAATACGCATGTTTATTTCGAGCCACTGGTCAACTATATTATGGTACCCAATTTATTCTTTATGCCACCCCTACCATGGAGGAAAATTCATCATTTAACTACAAATCCAATGTAACGAAGTCTATAAAACGTCTTGAATTCATTAGTCCTCACCTCATACTAAACCACTCATCCATTTATTATTTATCAAAACTATATGTAACCACCATATACCATTATCAACGATCTCATGCTCCAAAAATAAATCCATCCAAAAATATAATCCATCTGTGCTACACAACATGTTAGTTCCACAAGCCATATGATCCCTCTAATCATTGATTAAAAATTTGGTAGCTCAATTGTGCATTGATTTATTCAATGAAATCTTTTCACCCGGATCCATTCAAATAATTATTTTTTATCCATTCATTGACTATATTAAAAATAGTGGAAACATTATTCAATAGGTAGAGGTACCTAATAAATCATTCCCATCAAATCTAGTCTTAATACCAAATTACCCTAGGTACTTATCAAAATTTTAATACATCATCATGGGTATATTGAAAAAATATAGAAATTAACATGAATCCATATCAAAATGACCATACAACCATGATCACTAACTAAAAATCATTAAAAACACAAGAAACCCACTATAATGTTTTACCCTAAAAAATTAATGTCTTCTTATAAGGGTATGATTCAAATAAAATGGCATCTATGTAACCCACTATGAACTAAATACATGTTGTCGTATTTGGGTCACAAGATCTAAATACATATCCCAAATGATCAAAAAACTAAAATGAAGATATATATCATAATTAATTATGAGGGTAAAAACTGAAAACACATCATGCATTCATATTCAGTAATACCATTGGAGGACCAAGGTTCCAGAAAGGTGTTCATATCCATATTAATTGTACTAAATGATCCAAATAGATAACCATGGCCTAAGAAACAATACTCTAATAGGGGTACAACAGAATTTCATCAAAGTACATATCAATCTTATGGGGTTACTGCACCTCCCATGCACAAGGATTGAGTCATTATCATCACTAAAAATTGCCTTAAGGTAGATCCACATGACATACCATCAGAAGGAAAAATATATATAAAAAAAATAAGAATAAAAATTACATATTCCTTATTATATAGTAAAATACACTCTAGAATGAATTTATAATGTGAATCCCACATGACCAATTTGATGTAATACATGCCACTTACTTTGGCAACAAAGAGTCAAAATCGAAATATGGCTTATTTCCAATGTCCTAGAGCCAAAACTACATAATAAATACCCACATCCACATAATATTCTAGTCTCTTAAGAAGAAATCTATATGAAACAAAAAAATAATAGATACTAAAAATAATTCCATTCACTAGAATCCATGACTTCTTATCCGATAAGGTCTTCTGATGCACCGATGTGATATACATAACAGGATTAGACGCATTCCTAATACTTCTATCTATCAAAACCCAAACATTAAATAATGTGAAATGAACAGATCTAACACAACATTGTAATGTCGTAACCCTGGTGCCACTAAAATTGTGCTTTGAGCTGATGGATTGTGATTCCCCAAGAGATCCTTCACGTACACCAAAGGAAAAGTTTTAGAAGTTAGGATTTAAGTGTGATAGTAGGGCTGCTATTTACATTATTATAGTATGAAGATTGAAGAAGAACCTATTTTTCATACATATCCACAAGAAAGTGTACCAATGACAAAAATAAATTTCAGTAGAACATACAATAACAATAAATGGAAATTTAATATACGCTCAAAAAACGAAAATATATATACAACATGGGTCACCCGCTAGGATGACCATACAAATACTAGATTAATAAAATAAAACTAAATAGGAGTAAAAGGTTCTACATATAACTCTGATCTATACCAGGTTCCTGGTCTCCAGACACTGTCAAATTTCACCATCCTAGTCATAAGAACCAACAAGAGTATCTCTACTCAATCATTCAACTCTAGGCTTAAAAAATATCAATAATTCAACAATTCTAAACCATAAAAGGATTACATAAACTCTACACATACACTGAGGGTCATGTTCATGGGTGCTAATTAATATATTTAGTCAACACCAATGATGAACCGATAATATAAGCACTAAATGTTCATGAAAGAATCAATGTGAATAGCCTATATAAGTCATACATTAAATGATCGGTAAATCCAATTAATGGGAAATAAAAGTCTAACCTCAATTTTTCAATCTCAATAAAATGGGAATCTTCCACTATGGGTGTAAATATCTATATATGTATACATGAATTTTCCCATTCTTATACATATATACATGAATTTGAAACGTCACTACTAATGTGCATAACATTACATAAATCAAAATAATAGTCAATCATTGGGTCTATAAATCTCAATTTCATGGTCATCATTTGAAATATAATTCATATGGATGTAATGCCACTCAAGCCGTGTATCATTATGTCAAAATGAAGGTCTGTAATATCAATTTACATATAGATTATTCAACCATTGATGGAAATATCTATGAGAAATCAATTTCACCACATGGTGATAATCTTATTACACTTTGGATCACCAATACTAACCTCCAATCAATACAATGAAGGATTATTAATAAGTACATATGGACATATTGTAAATGGGAATGATATATAAGTCATATTTTTTATTCCATTTAAATATAGTCTAATTTTTGATCCACATGTTCCAATCCATAGGAATTCATGACATTAATTCACAGAAGTATTATAAGGTTCTAACCATTAGGAAATCAATAGTAAATCTCATATGTAATACGTCATGCCCACCCCTAGAGGTAAAAATTGAATGTAAATTATAGGTATATGACTCCATTCTCATCCACAATTTTAATGAAAATGGATTATATTCCTAATCCGAGAGAAAAAATATGTAGATCCTCATCATATTCCCCTGTATAGGAGAGCATTTTCATCCTATGTATGGAAAATATCAATGATAGTGTAATTATCATAGATAGACAAAATTTCATTGAGATAATAATTATCCACTAACAATCCTATGATTAGGACAGTGTAATAATAATCCTTTTACCAATGAATTGAGGATAGAATAATCATCCTCATCACTCATGATACTGAAATCACCCACAAGTATCATTACTAGGGACACCATGTCTGTATATCATATAAGTATGCTCAAAAGACGGATCCCAAGAATCCTATTTAGTAATCAATAGAATCTAATATTCAAAATGTATAGGATAATCAACTAGATCCCAAGTAGTACCACTAGTAATACATGTAAATATTGAAATATCATGGCTCAAATTCCAAATCCCCAGTATAATGTTCATGAATCCTAAATATAAATGATGACACTTCACGTCAGGCTAAATAGCCAACAACAATGGATCACATCTTGCTATCATCCATTCATCATCAATAAATATGTGAAACAATTATCAAAATACTAATGGTGGAAAAACACCTATACCGACCACTACTAACAAATACTCTAGCACTTATATGTGTAGTATATTTTCTAAGGTGGCACCTGCTACAATCTCTACCAAAACCCAATGTACTTACTAAAGGACTTTAAAACACTGAGGCACCCATTAATTACCACAAGTCAAACATTGAGAAGAATCCTACATGTTTTTTTAAGAATAAAATTCTAATGGAAGAATCAAACATATGATCCTCATGTTTAATACATAAGATATGTCATCCTACTCAGGATCCTCAACTGAAGGCAACATGGGAATCTTATAGGGGGTTCTCTAAGAGTAAGCAAGTAGACGCTTCTTACAAGAGATCCAAGGAATGGTATATTGGTAATGGGATCCTAAGAGGGATTACCTATGTTAGAAAATATTAAATGGAACCCCATATGGTAGAATTGGTAATAGGAAAATGATAGAGGCATCCTATAATGGATCCACTAGTTTGAAAAGTTCATAGAGAAATCCTAAAATGGATCCTCGAAACAACGAGTCTCAAGGACTCTTAGTCGAGATTGGAACATCTCAAAATGGAAATAACCTCAAATGAAAAATGGTAATAATTATTCAAGTGACATTTCTCATGGATTCTTAGATCTAATCATCTCACTATCAATAGAAAACTAAAAATGATTTTTGGAGGTTGAAACTCTTTTTTCAAGAAAGGCCCAAAATGACACTTGTGACCCTCAAAACAGTATTAGGTCTTATCCGTCATGATATAAATGTAATAAATAACATAATTTAATAATTTTATGTATGAATCACCCTCATGGGTAAAAATACATAAAAATACCAAGGATGATAGAATAGGGAAAGTTCACGGTGTGTTTCCCTAATAACAAGTTGTGTACTCCAAAAGCCCAAACTATGTGTGTACTCTCTCCAAACATGGGGGTGTAAAAGCCTAATTAAACAATTTGTATGAAGGATACATGATGTGTATCATACATGGGGTATCCACACATACCCCTCAAATTCCCATGAAATGAACTTGGACTAGTTGTGTACTTATAATTGGAATGTGACCCACACAGGGTCTGCTTGTGTTCTCTACACATCCATGTACTCCTACACATGTAGCCTAGATGGGTACTTGATTACATGTATGAGTCCTATCAAATGATGTGTAAATCCCACTATAAGGTGTGTACTTTGAAAACATCATCTTCGACAAATAGGATGAACACATGGTCTGTGTTCCCTAAACCACATGATATGTAAATGGGGGATTCCCGATAAAAAAACCTCCAAAACATGCTAATACCCCTACATTCACCAAAAAATATTAGATCAGAACACAATGTGACATAATAAACAATACAAGGGGATTTAAACATTAAAAATTCTAAAATAAATGAATTTAACATTAAAAATTATAATCCACCAACCTTTGGGTGGAATCTGCCAATGCATTGCTCGTTTCCACGATCCATAGTTCCTACTCAACTATCTGGTGCATCCCATTATCCATGGAGGTAAAAAACTTCCCTTATCTCTCTAACACTACATATATATATATATATATATATCTTCTCCCTATCATAGGAAGTAGAAACCAATATGCGGCACTCATTTAGAATCTAGGGTAGAGAGGTTGAAATGAAAAAGAATATAAGTAAAAGAATAAAATGAAAAGAAAATGAAAAAGAAAAAGAAAAGGGGGGATCTGGATGGTATCATTTCCAATCAAAAATTTATGTCATTCCTAAGAAAACTCATTTTTATATGATTAATGTTTGAGATAAATTATTAATTCTTTACTCTGTTCAAAGGAAATTTAAAAAAAAAACAGGCCTGAATAATATAATATTTAATTTATTATATAGTAAATATATATTCATTGGATAAAATTAAAATGGAATAGAATTCCACCCAACTCATGTATGTGGAAAAACACCATATTTTGGGACCAATATAGTGGAGTGAAATGTTTTCTGAGATCATTTTCAAGGGAAAAAGTCTATTTTAAGCACTTATAAGCTTCTGATTGGAAAAATTAAAATTTCTGCTAAAATATTCAGTCTAGAATAACATTGGTACTTATAGAATTATTGGGTAAATTAAAACTATAATGATATGTCTTATAATGTAATTGATAATGATTTTTCATAGATTAGAAGATCAAAAAAAAATTACATCTTACCAAATGTGTTCCATACCACAGTATAGTCCATGTATTTTTCCTCATCGCGTCTTGATGTTATAAGATCGTACCCTCATGGTTCTATTCTATATTTCATATTCTTACGCACTTTCAAAAACACCCACTAAAATGATTTATAATATTCCACTATAAAGGATGATAAATCAACATTAATAATCACAACCATAATATTCAACATCATCTAGGGATTTGAGGTTTTTTAAGATATCATCAAGTATAATGGCCTTAATGATTATCCATATGAGTTGAAGCAGTTGTACTCAATTTAAAGTATCTAGTCCGATAATAAAAATTCTATAATATATATTGTGATTGATAGATTAGTATACTCAGAAATAATTTACCAAATTATTCTCATAATATGCTACTTAAGATTAAAATTACTTATCTGGGAAAATTATTCTGTTTATTTGTTTGCTATTGTACCACAACAACATCACATATTCATGAAGCCCCATATTCAATAGTTCATGATAAAAAGTGTTCCGTGAAATTAAAATTCCACTACAACAAATTATTTTTACTATTTCCAATCAAATGAATAAAATGAATGATCCGGAATCATCGATATGAGTTGTAAAATTATTAAATAAATATGATCTTTGACATTGCAAGACAACAAGGTCCACTAATGAACTAGATTAAACATTTAACCTTTTATTTCACCCTTACTCCTACATCTAGGTAGATTTTTTGTTAACCATTCATAAACCATTGATATAATGTTAGAATCCAAATAAATTGAAACCTAAATGCGTTGGTAATCATAAGTTAAAAAGTTTAACAATATGAAAAATGATTCAAATATCAAAATAGATGTAGGGAATATAATGAATCCAAAAAAATTAAATTTTTATAGTTAAATATTTTATATATATGCGTTTTCGGATACATTTTTCCTTAAAATATGAACATAACCATTTGGATATAAATTCCTCAAAATATGACACTAAACATTATGACATAATATCATTGTAATGAAGCACTTAATTAAATGACATAGGGTTTTTACCACATGACCTCATAATATATGGAATATAATATGTATCACAATATTCATAAATATTATAACATATCATTATTCATATGTGATGTCAAAATGTTTGTAGTGGGCTTTTTTTTTGAAACCTGTCGACCACTTACATCCTTATCATAATAATATGGTAAAAAATAATGGCACCAAACAATCCACCAGTGTATAAGAAATATCTTCTGAGATAATTTCATCATATTTGGGCCCATATTAATATGTATTAGTTTTATGAATAATATCCAAACCCAAGACAATATATATATACCATCCCATTTTCAATTTATTTCATCCTCCTTTGCATGAGGTCTCAATATTTCTTATGGGTTTTATTTATTGACCCCTCCACAAGGAAAATCTATAACTATTTTTAACATTATTTTTATTCTCATAAGATATATATTGATTTCTGGATATCTTATCCTCATATAAACCCTAAATTTAACATCCACACAATATTATTCCTAATAACCATTACACATCATCTTCATACTATGAACATTATGATTATATCTTTATAGAGGATTTTGATAACTCTATATGAATAGATTCTTGTTATCACAAGATAATTTATGATTATTCTACCAAATATATTTAGTACAATCATATAATTCCATCTCATAACATATTATCCCCATAATATTCACCACATAAGTATATCATCATGTCAAATTTGGTAATGTCCATTCCATTATACTCATGATAAATATTATATCTCTTTTTATAGAAATAAATTTGGATTGATAAATATAAATGAAAAAAATCATTTTATGTACAAGAAACAAAATATTATTTCACCAATTAAAATAATTAATTCCAATTCCATTTTTTAATCTTGGTGATGAATTCTTTAAAATATATTTTAACGCCTTCAACTAATTTTACATTCATAATATAATGATTATTTGAATTTAAAAAACCATGAATTTATATTATTTACGATTATATCTGAACTCATGGTGACACATTTGTAATGGTTATATAACAAATGTCATTCAAATGACAATATTATATTCATCAATGGATATATATCCATACTAATTAAAAAAAAATCCTAATTGCATATTCCATTGATAGTATTATAAGGGAATAGGTCATTGAAGCATGTTCAATTGTCATCTTCAGTATATATATCTAATAGTTTAGTAATAGTCCCATCAAAAAAACAAATAGCAAAGGATTTACTAGATTATCCATTATAATCCCATAAAAATCAATCCATATATTTTCATAATTTACTTATAGAATCCATTTCTTTTCTTCGATGAAATGAAATGTTATTTTCACTCAAGCTCTGAATTGGCCTCTGAATCATTGTAATAAAATTATTATTATGATAAAAATGCATTCTAATAGTGTCATTCATGTTTTTCAGAGGTCATTGTTGGGTATTTATGTGCACTAAGTTCAAAATCATCCCTCTGAAATGAATTTTTTTTGTTATTGTTTGATTCTTCATTAAGATTTTGTAATTAGTAATTATAATTGAAAATTAAATCATATCCAAAATTTGGATGAATAATATTCACATAAATCTACGATATTTTTCACAGTCAAATATATATAATGCTAAACTTAATCAAATCAATATGGTTTAATAAGTATTATCGTAAAGAAAATTAACATTTTTACCTCACATTTTATTATTCTTGCACAAGGTACACCATTCATGTTGGTTATGTTTTCCATTTTCTATTGAATTGGTAACCTCACCAATATGAAAATATATGTAAACATTAAATTACAAAATCTCATAATTACTGATTTATGACCTCAAAATATATGAAAACATTGTTCAATTCTATATTCACTTCATATTATGTAACATTTTGTTAAATAGTATTTGACCTCAAACTAATAGGAAATACATTCTGTATTATTATATTCCATGAAATACATAAAAATATATTTAATGGTTTCATATTTAAAATTATTTAAATGAAATAATTTTTTGAGTGTTGCTCTTTTTTTTAATATGATGGAATAATTATATGGTTTATTAAATATTAAATTATTATTAAATAAAATTATACGAAACACATGAGACTAATAATATTCCCAGTGAAAATGTCCATCATTTATATATATTTCTACATAAATATGAAAAAAGTTATAGTAGTTTCTAAATATAAAGATTCTTATTTTTGGTTATTCAACCTAATATTCTATTTTTTTCTAACACTAGTGTCAAATAACTGATTCTAATATGCTAAATATTTTTTTTATAGAGTGAATAATTTCCATCATATTTTTCAATGTTGGATTTACTTAAAAATATATCTTATCCTTGTTAATGTGATATAGCATAAAAATTTTGAACATTATGGTCAAATACCTATGAAACTAAACTGAAAAAAAAATTATTTGATGCAAAACACCATTCCATAAAATTGAAAATTATATATAATGGAATAAATGTTAAATAAACTATTTGATAAGCCTATAAAAATGATGAGTGCCTTCCCGATGTGCAGGATGCATTATAAGTACTCGAAAATGTGACGATGTATTAAATGAAATTTCATAAATATTATGGAATTTATTCATAACCTTGAATAATTTTATAGTATGTATATCATGTAATTTATTTGATCTTATTTTTGATAAGGATTATAAAAAATAAATATGAGTTATTATAACCTTCATTATGATGAAATAACTTCCCATTAAACACAATTACTATCTTTTTTTTCATGAATCTATAATTCATTTTTACCTTAACAATCCTATCATTGAATATGATGACTAACAATGTCCAACAAATATCATCCACAAATACTATTGTAAAAAAAATCTAGTGGGGTTGATCTAATTAAGATATATTTTAAAGAAAATAACATTTATTTGTATTAAATGGATATGCACATAAAACAAATGAAAATTAATCTCAATGCATGATACTAGGAGGATATATAATGATCATCCATTGTCTAAAAGATTAACCATTTTTTATAATGAATCCAAATTCACCACATTTATGTCCACCCTAAAAACATTTTAGTGAATATATCAAAAAGATAATAAACTATTGAATACCTTTTATCATTGAATCCATAATAATTAATCTTAATTTACAAAACAAATCAATTATTACATTATATTTAGAGGATTATTCTCACCATTCATATTATAAATTATTAATATTATCAATCCATTTTGATAATATTATTTAATTAAATCACAATGATTCACCAAAAATTAAAATAGATAGTTAATTAATCATTCTATCCTTGGAAATTTGATCTATCATGACATTACTTGTTATGAAATGGATAGTTGTGTGTTTATCTAAGAAAAAAAAAATTAAAGAGAAACTCATAGTACATGGAATATAATAATTATAAGAAAATTTAGTGTTTTATAATTTTGTTAGATGGATACTTTATATTAGACAATTGCTATTGGGATAGATCAACTTATTTTTATATGTTCATCACTTGGGTGTCATATATGTTCTTAATTTTATATGGTTCTTATAAATCTAATTCAATACCTATAAATATCCAAAAAACCACCAATCCCCGCCATCACATACATGAAATCCACATGGAGGAATGCATGTTAGATTTTATGATGATTCATTAAGATCATATAGAATTTATCCACCTTGTGGAGCTAAATGTAAATGTTTTCTTATTTCCTCAAAAATCATTAACCACATACCAAGATATCAACAAACTTACTCATACCAATGGATATCAGAATGTCTTCTGACTTAACAATAAAAATATTATGAATTTTCATTATCATTAAATTGTTATATTGGAGTGTTTGGTAAGAAAAACACAATGTGAACCATACATTTCAGATTTTGAATAAAATTTTTACATTGTTGTTAACTTCACTTGATTATGAACTTTTTATTAATGTGAAGAGACCATGACAATTTCATTTTATACAGCCTATTTTATTCTAAAATTGAAAATTTGACAAGAGAAATTCATTTACATATTTATATAATAATTAATTTGGTTATCCATTTAACCCCATCCATAAACATATAGATAAGAAGGAGTAATTGTTTTTGTTGTTGTATCCATGTAAAATTACGGTAATTGTTCCCTAGGATAGAACACTCATAATGGAACATCCTCTTCAATCAACTAATAATTCAAAATAAAGGTGTAATTTATATTTTTTGTTACCTTCTGAATATATCCATTATATTAATATACACATTGGTGACTAATAGTATCCCAATGGGTAGTGACACCCTCCATTAGTTTTATTATTTAGTTCGGTGTCATTGTTATAGTAACTGGTCTTGAGGAACTCATAACTATAATATGTATTTTTTAAGATGATTTCAATACTTTAAAACAATGTATCTCAACATCTCATATAGATAAAACCATATCTGGGACATAGTATGCAAAAAATATATATCAGTTATATCCATTTAATGTAGTTAAAATACTTTAGAATTTGAATTTTTATGTTATAATACTTATCAAAATAGGTTCACCCATATGTGATTCTTCTAATCCTATACACATTGATAGGTAAATGGGGTAACTCATTGGATTCATCCAAAATTTTATACAAAACATCATAGCGTGTAAAATTAAAAAATAATTAACATTATTAATTTTTGATTTATCAATATATCTCAAAGGGTAATATATATGTACATTCTATGTGACTACCATCTTTTTTATTAATATTCATGCTTTATATTTTTTCTAGGGAAATAAATGTGAGGTGATAATGATGACTATATTTGCTGGTAATATTCTTAATATCATGGGGGAACTTGTTGGTTATTGGAAATATTTGGTAACTCTTAGGAGAAAATGGAATGGGGGATCAATTATATATTTTAGAACTAATAAAAAAAATATATTCTACAGAAAAACTATAGAAAATAAGAATTAGTTGTATAATCTCTATGGTGTATCAACACACTGGACATGTACTTGAATATAAAAAATCTCCCTAAGGCCAACATTGCTTGTTTAATAAGTCGTCTATCTATAATGTGATTGACCATTTTTAAGGTATCATATAGTAAATATTAATGGGAATGATTTGAAAGAAATTATATCAACAAAGGAATATATGTATAAATAACATATGTATAAAACCATGGAGATCAGATATATTTACAAAAAAATCCAATTTTGAATATTCTCTTGAATTTTGAATGGATACATGAAAAACATGGATGTTTTCTTCTTTTTGAGAAATAAATTTCCTCAGGTGACCTACAACATGGTTTTACACATGAGGATGTAAAATAATGTCTACCCATTTCTTAAATGTAATAATTTAACATAATTAATTTTTTTGTATTTTTCACAACATTTTCAATAGTAATTTTTAATATCATTTATGATTGTACTTGAGATCATCCATAATATTATATAACAAGAGGAATTAATTTCACTCACACCAAGTATTTTTATATTTCCTTTTTTTATATTTCTAAAAGGATGATCAGGATAACCCAATATTAAAGATAAAATCTATTCATTTTATGAAACTAAAAACATACCCTCCAAGAAAAAATTTCATTATCATAAAACGGTGAATTTTAAGGCCTAAAACAATTGATTCTTGAAAAAATAAAATGTATGTAATAATTTATTTAAATATATATTATCCCTATAAGTAACATATTCAATCCTCAATGAATTTACCCATAATAAATAGATCTCGTTATAAAAATCATAGCATAAATGAATATTTCACCAATTAAAATAGATTTGTAGATACATTTAAAGAATTAGGTGATTAATTTTGGTTAAAGTTTTATAGGGATTATCCAATAGTAATCATAGATATATACTTTATAATCATCATACAATTAAATAAATTGGTTTTTAATGGTGATATACAACTATGTGTTCTATTATAAATCCAAGAGACACTCGAAATGGAAGGTTCTAATTATTCATTGGTATAAAATTATAATCATTAATAATGAATCCATAAGGAGATTTTCTTCCAAATAATGTGTAAAATTACATCTAATATTCTATGAGGAAAATGAAAAATTCATTTTGAGATGTGATGTTTTTCCATTGGTTATATATGAAATTATGAGACGTGATATTATATATTTTATTATAAATTATAATAGATGGTTCAGAGAAAGATATATCTATGTATACATTAGGGAATGATAATAATAATATAAAATGTTGTAACTGTACATGAATGTCGAAAATTTATTATATTTTGAAATTCATCCAATGTCAATGTCACATGTCAAAATGATTATATATTCCAAAGTAATGTAAATTTTTAAAATATCATCACCAAATAATGTGGCACCCATGGGGATTATGTGGGACCTAGTATGATGTACCTATTAGAGCATAAAATAGATAAAAGAAATGGTGTGAAAATTGAGTCACATCACTAAAATAAGTGAATAGAAATATATGATCCACCAAAGACAAGTGTGCTATTAAAGGTGATACCCCATTAATATATAAGTATAGAAGGGATATTTCATATTGTATATATGATTGTAAAATAATATATATACAAACTATGTTTCTTCCAAATCGTATTCATTTTTTCATAAGGAATGAAATTATTATTGGCATATGTTTGGTATTAGATTTATTCTTGAAAATTGATTTCAAGTTCAATGTAATGATCTATGAAATATAAAAAATGTAAAATTCATAAAAATAGGTGATCTGAAAAATTTCAGTAATGTATGTGTATAACAAAACTACATGAGAAATATAATTCCAAAACCACTAATTATTTCTAGTAAAAATGTCATGTCGAAATAATATGTTTAATAATTTTTGAATTGATCTCATAATATATACCCAGAAACTAATACCTGATATTCCCTGTCACGACCCATCCCCTGTGGCCCATGCCGGGACTACCCCAAGCATGCCTTCCATAGGCCAGGGGCTGGTGACTAGCACCAAATGCGTAATTCCCTAAAACTGGGAAGGCATTGCCTTTATAACCTTTAAACGCACACAATAGAGAACACAACTGGATACAAAACAGTAGGTGAACTGTATAATAAAAGAGTGCTGAAAAGTAAAAGGTTCCATAAATACCAGACCAACTGTAACGTACAAGGAACTAGAAGTGCAATGAAAATTGATGAAAGGAAAAACAAATGTTGGTTCATCCTCTAGGATTACTACCTAAAGGGTGAGTACAGATAGACTCCTCATCACTCCATATCTGAATGTCACCTCCATGTACTGACTCTGCATAAGGTCCACCTCCAGGTACCGTCTAGTCCTAGTACTCTCAGCCTCAGTCAGTGTTGTCCATCATCCATATCCAGCACAATGAGGTGCAAGCATATCTCGTGCAGGGGTGAGTATAATGATACATAGTAGGGACCCTGAGACCCTCAATTTCTAACAAAATCTAACAACGATAAACCAAAATTTATGAAATCAACAGATAACATTACATAGTTATATGCCCAAACATATCCATAAGTTGTCAAGTGATTAATCTCAATCATGAAGAAAACACAAAAGTTACTGACTAAGCTCACACCATGATTTGTTCTTGGGGTAGAAACATTATGAACCCATGGCCGCTGGATAACTACTCCTCTATCGATTACAGTGGGCCTGCCACATCACACAGAGTCACTTCCCACTAACCTTGGATTGTTGAGGTACTCCTCATGTCGAGTATCGTGGGTCTACTGCGTCACACAGAGGCGCTCCCCACCGTGGGTCTTCCACCACAACTAGGCGCTCCCCATCATTACCTGCTGAGGTACTACTCTTGTCGAGTACCACAGGTCTGCCTCCACAACTAGGTGCTCCTCCAACATGGGTCTCCCACCTCAACCAGGTGCTCCCCACTGGGCTAGTCGAGACACTCCGAATCAATTGGTCAGCAGTCATCATGTCTCATCCAGCTACTCGGTCCGACACAAATGCTCGCTCGTCTCCGGATGATCCAATCCACATGCTAATGGTCCATGCTCCAACTGAAACAAATTCCCATGAAAAGGTATCTAAACGGTCTTCCACATCATTTGGGTCTCAATGCAACTGACGGCGCATCAATCGGACGCCCGGTCTGTGAGTTATTAGCCATTTAGTCCCGGGGGCCCGGTTGGATTCGTGCATGATCCAACCTGACAGTATCTCAAAAATACCCCAAACCCCAGTGGGGTTTAATCAAATGTACCTCCACGCACAATGATTACTTGCACTTCTAATGGTTCGTCAAATGAATGTTCGGTACCAATGAAATGGACAAATGAATATAATGGGTCGTAGTGGGCCCGGGTCTAGTCCGACCCGGCCCAACCTGGGCTGGGCCAACTCGGTTCGGGTCAACCCGGCCTAACCCGTTGGACAGGGCAGGCCGTTGTGTCTGGCCAAGCCCGCTGAGCCCAACCCACCAGTCCATGAGGGGTCACAAATATCCATGAGTACTTGGACCGATCGCGTAGGTGCGGACCGGTCACGGGTCGACGTAAGGGTGGTTCGGCGTGATGGGTGCCGCGTGGGGGGAGGCACCGCCTGCAGGGCGTCATGAGGGTTGTTCGGCATGGTGGTCACAATGAACGGGCGCAGCTTAGGGCGGCTCGTCCCGAGGTTCAGGGCTGGTTTGACCAGGGCGCCGCGAGGGGCGCTGGAGGCCGGCTAAGCCGGGGTTCCGCGGGGAGCGCGGGAGACCGGGAGAAGGCGGGTCGGCACTACCGGGGTGCCCCAGGAAGCGGGCAGGCATGTTCATCCGGTGGCAATGTGGATCATGTGGGGCAAGTAGAGGCCACATGCTATTTGGACGGGGGCTTCCACGAGGGTGCGGGGAGCTCGGTTGGGGATGCATCGAGGGCACTGCAGGGCGGTGGTGCTGTTGAGCGGGGTCATGGGCCAGTGCCTTTGTCGCGGCCACCAGTGATTCCGACCGTCGTTCATGTGCTCCTCCACATAGGTTTCTCTCCTTCTCCATCTCAAAGAACACTAAAGGAGATCTGTAGAGGGGTCAGGCCATCTAAGATTGTCCTACACCCTCGGAGTTTAGAGTGGTAGAAAGTGGGCCATCTTTAATCACAAACAATATAACATGGAATATAATGGAACAATTCAAGAAATCAATAATAACCCCCTACCTTGATTGTTGTTTGTTGAAGATGGCATGAGAAGGCAGATGTCAATTCATTGTAGACAAAAACCACCTACGTCGAAGGAATTTCTGAGGATGAAAGTCGAAGTCGAGGTCGTTCGTTGTAGTCGAAGGCATTATTCATTGGTGTTCATCATCGGTTGAGCGTTCTTCATGGAAGAACACGTTCTTCGTTGGAGAGCATAATCCCCCATGTGTTGGGCGTCACATCACATTACCAATGCTTCAACGTTTGGTGAAGCCATCACAAATCCTCAAACCAAGCTCTATATATATAAAGGTGGGTAGAGGTAGGTAATGATCATTGAAATTTAGGATGGTTCATTTATTAAGAATCATCCTAAATTTCAATGATGTTGTTACTTAATTTAAAAAGGGGCATGGATAATTATTTACACTGGCGCAAACAATGCGGTGATTTGGAAAGATTAATTCTTTGTGTATTGGCACAATTAAGGTGGAGGAGTTCTAGAGGATCTCCTCATTAATTGTGGGAGTTGAGGGTTTCTCCCAAATAAAGGGGGGTTTCTATGGGAGTTTAATCCCGGGTGGTCCCCACCACCATAACCTCTCATAGTAGGTGTGGATTGGGTGGTCCCAACCACGTTAACCTCTAATGGGAGGTTAAGGTCTCGTGGTCCCCACTTCCAACATCCACATGGACGTTTAGTTCCGGTGGACCCCACCTCCCAACACCCACATGAGTGTTGCAAATAAAAATAAAGTGTCACACACTTTTATTTTTATTTTTATTTTTTCACGAAAATCCCAAAAACTAACATTCTCCCTCGACCATCTTCCATCAAGGTGAAAGTCTCCTTAAGCGAATACTAGCATTGTGGGTTCAAAGATGACCTCGTATTTCCATTCCGTGCACCGATTCTAAAGTTACAAAAAGCCACTCGCACG
Organism: Viscum album; assembly: GCA_963277665.1. Lineage (NCBI taxonomy): Eukaryota > Viridiplantae > Streptophyta > Magnoliopsida > Santalales > Viscaceae > Viscum > Viscum album. The sequence continues at coordinate 1,387,755,544 of OY728122.1, forward strand.
TTTACTAAACGTACTTAAAGAAAAGTCCAGAAAATTATTATTAGTCACCCTCGACCCACGCTGGTCATGGTTAGGCTCTTCCTAGGTGAAACATGCCCCAAAGAACCCAATGGTACTCTCGGATTTTCAATCCAAATTAGCGTTTCGAAGTTAATAATTTTCACTATAAAATAATTTTCCACTTAATTATTTTATTTGTGGCCAAATACTAACTTTCTATGGTGGCCCGCTCCGGCCAATATTAGTATCTACTTAATGATAGTATACCCTCATTTGTTCAGAGATGGTCTAATATTTTTTATCCGAGTTACCATTTGTGAGTTACAATCATTTGAAAAATAAAATAATTTATTTAATTATTTTATTTTCGATTATTCCATTTTGGGTTTTCTTACAGGAGGCCCATGCTAACTAATATTAAGTCACGCCTTGTGTAAACCCGCAATCCTAAGAACAACGTTGCCCTCAGATTTCTAATCTGAGTAACTGTTTATGAGTTATTCCACTTTTTCAGGAAGACTGCCTAAGTGCATTAACTAATGCTAAAAAAACATCGACAGATCATTCTGGGAACTCCGGGCCTCGGAATCATGCGCTGTCAGATTTTTGCATACTCGTAATATTTCCATATATTTGAAAATAATTACATAGAAATTTCAGGACTTTATATTCTCCCCACCTTAGGGCTCTTCATCCACATATCCCACAACTCAAAACTACGTAAACAAGTGGGGGTACTGAGCACGCATTTGATCCTCCAACTCCCATGTGCTCTCATGGAGGTTCTCGTGATTCCAACGAACATGCACCAGAGGTATTAACTATCCACTAAGGACTTGCTCCTGTCGATCCTCAATCTCAATTGTAACCTCCTTATATGTATCCCCATCGTCAACGTCCAACTCTTCGTGGTCGATCACGTGAGAAGGTTCATGCACATATCTCCTCAGCTGGGATATGTTGATGATTTCGTGAACCATGTGCAACTAAGGTGGAAGAGCTAAGTGGTATGCCACCTCGACAACTCTACTGAGTACCTGAAAAGGTCTGATTAATCTCAGAGATAACATGTTGCCTCATCCAAATCTACGTAGAACTCGTCGGGGTAAGACTCGTTGGAAGACATAGTCACTATCCTCAAACTCCAGAGGTCTTTGTCTCCTATCGGCATACGACCTCTGCCTGCTCTGTGAAGTATTCAACCACACTAGTATGATATGCAATTTCCCTATGGTAACTCGTACCGTCTCTGGTCCCACTAGTGCTGACTCCCATGGGTCAGTCCAGTACAAAGGTGATCTACAAGGTTTCCTATAAAATGCCTCGAATGGTTCCATCCCAATGGTGGAGTGATAACTATTATTCTATGAAAAATACACCAAGGGTAAGTGATCCTCCCAGCTGCAACCGAAGTCGAGGACACAAGAACACAGAATTTTCTCTTGGGTATGAATTGTACACTCAGTCTGACCATCTATCTGCAGATGGAAGGCAGTGCTCAGATGAAGCATCATTCCAAAAGCCTCCTGGAACCCCTTTAATATCTGGGAAGTAAAACATGTATCAAGATTGAAGATAATGATCATGTGTAATCCATGTTACTGGACAATATCCTGAACATAGAGGCATCCCAAGATCTCTTCTGAACCCTGCTCTCTGATCGGTGGGAAGTGGGACAAATTGGTGAGTTGGTCGATGATTACCTAGATCGAGTCATGACCCCTGGATGTACGTGGATGACCTATCATGAAGTCCATTGATATCTCATCCCACATCCACATTGTGACTTCTAAAGGCTAAAACAAGCCTACTGGTACCTGATGCTCCGCCTTCACTTGCTGACACGTGAGCCACCAGGAGACAAAATCTGATACTACCTTCTTCATTCAGGGCCACCAGTTCTATCGTTGGAGGTCCTGGTACATCTTCTACACTCCTAGATGTACCACTATAGGGGATGTATGGAAATATATCAACACATCCTCCTGAAGGGACACTGGTACCATGGTATGTCCCGATAAGGGAATGACGTGCTCCCCTCCTTCAGTAAATTAATCAGGTGCATATCATGTGGATATCTGAGAACGTCATGCCTCGTAGTCAGTATCTCCGTGCTATGCCTCCCTGACTCATTGAAGGATTGGGAGAGTGACTGTAAGAGATTGAAGAAAATCAACTCCTTATTGATCCGCAAAGGATATTTTCAAAGTAGATAGTTGCTCTATCACCACACTCAGCAGATGCAGTTCATACCTCCTACTCAGTGCATCTACAACCATGTTCCACTTCACAATAGTATAGACTATCTCGAAGTCAACTTCTGCTACCACGAGGGTGAGTTTGGCCGACTCAAGAGTGATTTACCACACCCTCCTATGCATGAGTTTATCTCGTGCCTCCTGGGGTCCCTTTTGCAAGGACCGAGGAAAACCACATCCCCTAGTTATATATAAACCAGAACCTCTTTTCCTATTACAGTCAGTCTTAGTGTCAACTGTTGATGTCAAGTCCAAACCCAAACTAACGTCGTATGGAATCGACGATGCCACTATGAGGTTCCAACAGAAACTCTCGCCTCAAGGGTCAGATCATACTGTCAGTGTAAGTGTGATTATTGAGTCTCCTCCCAAAGGTATCTCCAGACGTGAGGGTCAAGTCAATGGTTTAACAAGAAACTCTAAGTCATTGACAAGATTTGTGGAAAGAAGGAATTATTGGTACCTATATCTATTGATACGACATCTAGTAGTAGACATAAACCTTTCCACGAATCATTCCCAGAGCCCTTGGGTCTCATTCCTAGACTGCATGCAACTACTATCTTACCCAATCCTCCAGCTCCCTGAGACTGTTGAAGTCCACAAAAAATGAGGGTTGTTACATGTCGAAACGTACACGACCTCATGCCACTCTCCTAGCTATACTTCCACGTCTTTTGCCCTATAGACTCATTTTTTCCTAACACTTCTTCTTCTCGAAACATTTTATATTCCTAAGTCTCTATGACTGTCGCCAGTTTCCTTCATTCCCTCTGCTAACCTTCACTTGCGGTATTCGTTCAGCCAATAACATTCAACCACAAATTTTCTCTCTAGAAACCTAGCATAAGTAGGAATGCATAGAGGAATATAGATGTCTTGGATTTCCTTTAACCACACCTCTCTCAGATGTTCGGTCCCTAAATCACTGATTGTATTGTATTCATAGAGTACTAGGTACGATCAATATGCCTCGATGAATACTCAGATACTTACATGTTTTCCAACCGAAGCTGTAGAAGTTCTAGAGAACTCTCATCCACCTCCTCGAGATATTCCTTAGACTCCTGTAAGTCAGGCTCACCTCAGAACCCGAGGGGTATCTGATACTGAAACACGTTTAAGGCACTAAGCCTATATGTGTCCTCTACAGGTACCGCTGGTCATAACTGATGACCAAAGGGTAGTGATATAGCTGGCACACAACCCGAAGGTAGTATCTTAGGCAACGATACATGTACCAAAGAATCATTACTATGCAGACCATCCTCATTTTCACACACTGAAAAAGACTAGTAGTTAAGATCACAATTGGCTCTACTTGTGCCTCAACTAGATAGGAAACTCTAGCAATCGCCTCCAACCTTCCCTCAACTGCATGGGAATCTGTCTCACTGAGAAACCTCAAAGGCCTCTACCGGTAGAACATGTGAAACATAGTAAGTTAGTGTGAATCATTCGTCAATGTGGCTAGTGGTATCTAATACCCAACAAGTGGTGGGGATACTGGTACACCACACGAAGGTGCCATCATAGTAGGAGGGCCCTGCACCGGAGCCTCGTTGCTCGGTGGGATATCAGTGCATACAACTCTCAGAACTCTAACTGGCTATCTTCATAGAGTAATCCTGAATGAAATAGATGCAACACGGTCAAAAGATTATACTTGGGGAGATGACTTAAAAAATCACCATGGAAACAAACACGCAACTAGTGTATTCATACATTGAGTCGGAAATCAATAGTTTGGGTCCTTGTGTATGGATATGTCAGACACCACACCAACACTAGACTCCCTGAACTGAAAAACCCACTCACTACACATAACACTATTGCTTCCCAGAAAAGATCAGAGTCTTATGTTCTGCGGTAGAAATGACTCCTCCAATACCAATTTTTCATGACCCGTCCCACGGGGCCCATGCAGTGACTACCCCAAACTCGCCTTCCATAGGCCAGGGCCTGGAGACTAACACCAATGTTATAATTCCCTAAAACCAGGAAGGCATAGCCTTTATAACATATAAAAGCACACAATAGGGCACACATATGGACACAAAACATAAGGTAAACTGTATGACAAAAGAGTGCTGAACTGTAAAAGGGAACAAAAATACAAGCCCAACTATAAATTAAAAGAAACTGGAAGTACAAGTATAACAGAAGGAAGAAAAAATAGTGGTTGGGTCATCCTCAAGATTCCCACCTGAAGGGTAGGTATAGATATCCTTCTCAACACTCCACATTCATCAGACTCCTTCGTGCACCGACTCGTCTTAAGGTCCACCTTCGGGTAACATCCTGTCCTGGAACTCTCAGCCTCAGTCAGTGCTATCCGTCATCTGCATCCAACAAGACGAGGTGCAGGTATAGCACATGCTGGGGTGAGTATAACAATACTCAATAAGGACCCTAAGACCCTCATGGTCTAACAAAATCCAACATGGATAAACCACAATGTATGAAATAAATAGATAACCTTTCTTAGGTATATGCCCAAACATATACCTAAGTTATCAATGGAACCATCTCAATCACGAGGAAAACACAAAAGTTACCGATTCAGCTCAAACTAGGATTTATTCTAGGGGTAGAAACATTCCAGACCCTTGGCAGTTGGATAACTCCTCCTCTATCAAGAACAGTGGGCCTACCGCGTCACACAAAGATGCATCCCAATAACCTTGGACTACTGAGGTTCTTTTTATTTCAAGTATCATGGGTCTGTTGTGCCACATAGAGGCACTCCGCACCGTGGGTCTGCCGCCACAACCAGGTGCTCCCAATAATAGACTGAAAAGGTAATCATCAATTCGAGTACCGTGGGTCTGCTGCCAAAACTAGGCCCTCCTCCACTGTGGTTCTTCCACCCCAACTAGGTGCTCCCCAATGGTCTAGTTGAGTGACTCCGAGGCTATCAGACAATAGTCATCAAGTCTCATCCAGCTACTAGGTTCTCGCACCAATGCCCGCTCATCTCCGGATGATCTGCCCCACAAGTTAATGTTAGATGCTCCAAATTCTACTGTGTCTGAAGAAGAAGTATCTCAAAGGTCTAGAACGTCCTAGGGGTCTCAACGCAAATGACAATGTGTCAATCAGACGCTCGATCTGTGAGTTATTAGCCATTTAGTCCCTATAGGCTCGGTTGGATTCATGCACGATCCAACCAGACCGTATCTCAATGATACACCAAACTCCAATGGGTTAAACTCAAAGAGACATCCATGATCCAAAATTACTGGCACCATTTACGGTTCGTCAAACAGACGTCTAGTTGAAATGATATGGACAAAAGAAAGTAAAGGCCCATAGTGGGCCCAGGTCTGGTCCGACCTGGTCAGGCCGACCCGGCCTCACCTCGCCTGGGCCAAATCGGTTCGGTTCAACACGTTATGAACCATTGGTTTGGGTCTAGCCCGTAGGGTGGGCTAGACCGTTGTCTACAGCCCGGCCCGCGGGGCCCAGGCTAGCACGCCGCGAGAAGGCACGAAGAGCCGCGACGATGCAGACCGGCCATGAGGGCGTAGACCAGACGTGGGTCGGTGCGAGAGCAGTTCGCCCCGAAGGGTGCCACGAGGGGGGTGACTCGGCCTGGAGGTCACCGTGAGGGTGGTTCATCATGGAATGTTCCGCGAGGGGGCGCGACTCGGGGGGGGGGGGGGGGGGGGCTCGGCCCGGGGGCTGGGACCTGTTTGGCTGGGGCATCGTGAGGGGCGCAGGAGGCCGGCTCAGCCAGGGTGCCTTGAGGGTCACGGGAGGCCAGCTCGGACGGGGTGCCATGGGGGGTGAGGGAGGTCGGGAGCTGGTGGGATGGCATGGCCGGGGTGGCTCTGGCGGGCAGGCTGTATCGGCAGGCGACATAGTGGGGTGTGTGGTGCGAGCGGACGATGGAGTCGCGGGGTGTGCGGGGCGGGTGGACGACAGAGCCACATGGGGCATAGGGTGCACGAACAGCAAAGTCGCGGGGCATGCGGGGTGCATGGGGGCTACATGATTCCCTAAAGGGGGACGCCATGAGGGTGCAAGTGGCTCAGTCGGGGCTTTCACTTGCGCGCGGTGGGATGGCGGTGCCGCGAAGCATGGTCGTGCATTGTTGCCTTTGTTGTGGTAACCGGTGATGTCGGCCACCATTCTTGTGCTCCTCTACGTAGGTTGTCATCCTTCTCCTTCGCAAAGAACCCCAATAGAGATCAAAGGATGGGTTGGGCCATGTTTGTTTGGCCCACACCCTCCGCGTTTAGAGTGGTAGAAAGCGGCTAAAATTTAATCACGAAGCAAATAACAAGGATAATAATCTAAAGATTCAAGGAATAGATAAAAAACCCTACCTTGATCGTTGTTGGTTGACGTTGGTGCGAGAAGATGGATGTTGATTCGTTGTAGACAAACACATCCTATGCTGGAGGAAGTTCCGAGGAATAAAGTCAAAGTCGAGGTCATTATTCATAGTCGAAGGTATTCCTCGTTGGCGTTCTTCGTTGGTAGAGATTTCATCATGGAAAAACATGTTCTTCGTCGGAGAGTGTAATCCTCCATGTGTTGGGTATCGCGTCACATTACCATCCCTTCGTCGCTTGGAGATGCCATCCCAAATCCGCCTCCCAAGGTCCATATATATAGGAGAGGGGGATGTATGTAAGGATCATTGGAATTTATGATGGTTCATTTTTTAGGAAACATCCTAAATTTCAAAGGCGTTGTTACCTAATTTAAAAAGGGTCAAGACAATTTATTTACGCTGGTACAAATGATGCAGTGTGTTGGCATGATTAATGGTATGCGCATTGGCACAATTAAGGTGGAGGAGGTCAAGAGGCTACCCCTCATTAATTATGGTACTTGAGGGTTTCTCCCAAATAAAGGGGGGTTTCTAGGAGGGTTTATTCCAGGGTGGTCCCCACCCCCATAACCTCTCATGGGAGGTTATGGTTTGGGTCGTCCCCACCACCTTAACCTCTCTTGGGAGGTTATGGTCTGTTGGTCCCCACTTCCAACATCCTCAAGGAGGTTTACTTTTGGTGGACCCCACCTCGCAACACCCAAATGGGTGTTTCCAATAAAAATAAAATGTCACACACTATTATTTTTTTTATTCATTCACAAAAAACCCAAAAACTAACATTCACCCTCGACCATCTATCGTCAAGGTGAAAGTCTCCATAAGCGAATAACAGAACTTCGAGTTCAACAGAGCCCTCAGATTTGTGTTCCATGCACTGATTCAAAAGTTACAATACACTACTCGCGCGTTTACTGAACGTACATGAAAAAAAGTTCGGAAAGTTATTATCAGTTACCCTCGGCCCGCGTCGGTCGAGGTTAGGCTCTGACTAGGTGAAACACGCCCCAATGAACCCAATGGTGCTCATGGATTTTCAATCACAGTTTCCATTTAGATTTTTCGAATTTTAAAATAAAATAATTTTCATTTAATTTTTTTTGCGGCCAAAAATTAACTTTCTATGGTGGCCTGCGCCGGCCAAAGTAAGAATCATCAAAAAGATAGCATACCCTCAGGAGTTCAGCGATGGTCTCAGATTTTTAATCTGAGTTACCTTTTGGGAGTTATATGCATTTGAAAAATAAAATAATTTATTTAATTATTTTATTTAAGATTATTCCATTTTTGGGTTTTCTCACAGGAGACCCACGCCGACTAATCTTAAGTCGCGCCTAGGGTAAACTCACCATCTTGAGCGCAATGGTGCAATCAGATTTATGATCCAAGTAACCATTTAAGATTTAGTAATCTTTTTCATGAAAACTGCTTACGTGCATTAACATTAGATTAACTAAACATCAATGGATCATTCCGGGCACTACGGGCTTCGGAATCTTGCGCCATCAGACTTCGCGGACTCGTAAAATTCCAATATATTTTTAAAAAAAATTAAAAAATTACATGGAAATTCCGAGTGTTTACATTCCCAATAAAAAATATTGAAAATTTGGGAACCATAAGAATATTATTCAACAAACATCCTTTTATATTGTATGATTAATAATTTATATATGATCCTCTATATATTCATGGTGGACTCTCACTATTCTTTTTGTGTATTCCATTGTTTTGTACATGAACCATTTTCAAAACCCAAAACTTCATATATATATGGAAAAGGAAACGACCATAAATAATATGCATGAAAACTAGTGTAGCGGTGGATGTTTTTTTCAATTATGATAAGTAATATAAATTCTATATACTCTAATATCTTAAATATTATTTACAATCATCCATAAACCATAAGAAAAAAATAATATAAATAACTGATTTCTCATGGGTATATACATAATCTAGAGGGAAATAATTAATGTTAAGTGATAAGTGAAATATGTGGGTTCAAATATAAAAGCAAACACGAGTCACGTAAATTTTAATTTTTATTTCCTACCATATTCTTGAGGAACCAAAATAATCCTATATGGGATTGAAATAATTTAAATCATTTTCATACACACAACACATGATGAAATTATATTTAATAGTTTTTCTCTATGTTTTAGATGAACTTTTATCCAACTATGACATTCAACCCTTTAAAAAAGTCTTATATCCCCCTATATATTTCATATTGGAATATAGGTTGTTACAAATTGGAAACTATTCTTGAGAAATTCCACTATGCATTCCCTCTGTTTTTCAAATAACACAATCCATTATAGAACCCAATATCATAGAATACCTTATACCCTTACATATATAATCTGCATGTATAATCCAAAATGGTTTACACATGTGTATATACCACACTGAACTATTATTATGAACCATTTTCTAAATTATCTGTGACTTAAAATGTAAAACTAAATTAAACCATTGTTCTTAGTCATGTGAACAAAAATTTAATTAAACTAGGTATCCTAGTTATCTGAATATAAACTATAATACATAATTATAGTCGATTAATAACCATAAAATTCACACCATATAGCCTGAATATAGTTCCTTAAAAGAAGAAAAACAAATATATGTTTTACCACAGGACATGGTATATCATAGGTCCTTAACACATGACCATAAATGATATGATATTAGTTTTTATATATAATTTAAAAACTATATCAAAACACATGGATTTTAATTCCCTATAATCGGATATATAGGAATCTACTTTTGTGGTCCCATTGCCAAAATCTTATAAACTCACACAATTTATTAAAAAATCTGTCTTCCTATGATAACATAAATAATAACATAATGTTTAGATCTTCTTAGATGGGGAAAAGATGAATATATACCTCAATTAGGTATTATACTGAGCTAATAACCACTATTCGTGTACCGTTATTCTTGATGAGAGATTGAATCTATAATCCTATGTTTGATGAGAATAAAGAACCCTAATACTATAGGTGGTTAGGAAGTATCCCAATATATTCTCTAGTAAATATAATATAAATTCAGTAAAATTTATCGAAAATATTACATGATAGTGGTGACGTAAAAAATACACTAAATACATGGTTTCATAACTATTTTATGGTGATGAACTCGAAAACCCTCAATAATTCCAATTATATTGAAATACATCATGAAAATAGATTACGATGAGCCAGTAATTTCTTAGGTCTATTGGTTGTGTGATAATTGGGTATTAAAGAGCTATTAAATCCTCAAATTTGTTAAGGGTTATCCATCAAATTTTATAATATAAATTAAACTAAATGTTTATCATTTTTTAAATAATACAACCGCCTATCTCCCTATTTATATTTTTGTAAAGGAAATATCATCACTATACATGATGAATTTAGACATTATAGTAATCAATAAGTCTCTATAGTTGGAAATTAACTCTGTTATAACACATCAACTTAATAATATTATGATACCAAATTCTAATAAATGTGTTTTTGAGAAAAAAACTCTATAATCAATATCAATTCTTCCTAGATTCTATTAAATTATAGATAAACATACAAAATGGATTTATACTAAAAACATTCAGACCAATACTTCACATTTTGGAATATAAAATGGATTTCCTCAGCTATTATGGAATTATAATAACATTTAGTAAGGATTACATTAAAATTTCATGATTGATTAATATATTTTTTAATAATTATTCATCCAAATTATGAGGTATTAAATTAAAATTATTCTATTATTTTCAATTGGAATAATATTATAAATAAGGATTAAATTTATAATTGAGTGTTAGATTAAAAATTAAGCGTCCCTTAACATAATGAGTTTTACACATGTCCTCTCATTTTTTTATGCATGCCAAAAAATAATCATGACAAACTGCCCTAATACCTTCTATTTAAGGGGAAGGAAATTAAGATAAAATCAATGGATGGTTGGTGAGTGATGAAATATTGATAATATAGATAGAAAATATTACTTAATTCTTAATTTCAACCCTATAAACTTGTTCTTATTTAAGAGAAGATGAAAATAATGGTTTTCTGATTAGTAGTTAGGATTTGTCATTATAAATCATTTTTAGTGAGGAAGTTTGTAATTTATCTGATAAACTATAACATTAAAGTGACAATTTTTATTTATTGCTTGTCATATGAATTCTGTCATTTTTAAGGGATATGATAATTTATACTGAAAATATCATTTATAGAAAGATATTAATCTTCAATAATTTTTGTCACTGAGCCATTATTTAATTGATATTATGATTCTTGGGATATTTTAAAAGGTTAAATAATTTCAAATAATGATTATTGAAATGAAAAACAATGTGAATGATTTAGGAGATGAAAATTCATAAATTTAAAGTAGGTATTGAGACATTTAGAGGATTACAGGTCATATTAATGAATATTATTAATAGTGATTAAATGAACATTGAATATAAGAAAAAAAATATTATGACTAATGATTGAAGATGAATGTATTTTTTAAAATTAGATTGTTAATGGGTTCATTATATAACTAAATGAGATAGTAATCACTGAAAGAGAATTATTTTCCAAAAATTAATATTCTACTATTATAAATAAGATTTATATAATCCTATAAAATCATATGTTTCCTCAATAAATTACTATTGACGACCAGGATCTATAATGATTTTATATTTCTAGTTTTCACATCATAAAAAATTTATATGAAATGAGAAAGGTTTCAACATAAATTAGTATATATTAATAATGTAAAGACATATTTATTAAGTATTGATAGGATTAGAATATATGTTATGAATATATTATTATAAAGGATTAAATTATTTGAAAATATAGTGATAAATTAATCTCTAATGTGGTTATATATATAATAACAATAAATTAAACAAATCTAGTTACATATATTATATAATATAAAAATTATTTATTTCAATTATTGTGTTAGTAAGAACATTTAAATTATTTATATAAGGTTTCAGGAATGTTGTAGTGATTTAAAAGATAATTCATAATGTGATTTTTGTAAAATAAAAGTAGGGAAGTTTAGAAAAGAAATTAATTATGAAAAGGATAGAGGGAAAAATAATTATATAAAGTATATAAGCAAATTCCCTACAAAAATTAATGAAGAAACATGTAATGATAGTATATATATAAATTGTTAGTAAAGTGGTCATTAATTTAATTTTTCAATCGAAAAAATGAATATAAAAAAAGTATAAATAGTATTGAAAGTTTCAAAAAAGATAGAAATAAAAAAATTGAAATTATTATATAAAAAATAATCAATATATTATATCTCAAATATATTTGAAATTGTGGGTATAATAAAAAACAAAGTGAAAATATATTAATCGTTAAGTTATGTTGATGATACCATTTCTTAGGGGAGTAATGGAATTGAAATATTGAAGGTTTATACAGAATAGGAAAATAATATTTTATAAGTATTGAAATTGAAGATAAATTCAATGGATATATTTTTGGAATTTACTATAAATGAAATGGAGTGTATTGTGTATCACATGAAAAATTTAAGGTGTACCATTTAGAAATAATTACAAAAAGTTGTAGAAAGCTATAAATTGAATAAAAAATAGATTATAATTCAAATATATGTCATGAATATATATATTCAAAATAAAGTAATTTAAATGGTATACAATATCGTGGTAACTTTAAGACCCCATGATTTTGAATGGATAATTTTGTGTTTGATACATGTATAAAAAGGAATAAAAAGACTATAATAGAATATAAAACTCCGAAAAATTATGATATATTTCATTAAAATTAATATTTTTATGGCTCGTGATGTATGTGAGGATGGGTTTAAAAAAATGTTTCTTAACCATTTCATCTGTGATTTGAGTGACGTTTATTGTGAATCAATGCACAATGTTTTTTTTCTGAATCTATTTGAATACATTTTATATTAGAGTCATGGGTTGTTTTTTTATATTTTATGAAGTAGTAAAACTATATTTTTATAGGTGATTCTATGTTTATAAGTTAAATGTATTTTGGCCATAAATCAGGGTACATGCATGGAATATTGGTTAACTACACGGATAAGGTAGGTGGCCTATATGATTTTTTCCATAGTGTTATTTTTTTAGTTGTGAATCTGGTTTTCCCAATTGTATTCCTTTTCTAAATTTAATTTCCAAAGATAAAGAATGAATTTGGGGCCTTATATTAAAATTTGAGACAATTCACAAACCCCAATGGTTCCATTGATATATTAATTCAAGGGGTAGGACTTCAAATTTGGAATGATAAACCATTGAAAATAGTTAAATGAATTAGTAATTGTTGAAACAGGGTAATTATAAAAAAATATTTGGTAGTGAATTCTCATTAGGTATATGTGAACATTTAAAGAGATTTTTGAAATGTTTATATACATGATATTATGAAATTACTATGATATTTTTTAAAATGATTGAATTATGTATTTCTTATTTTGATGTAGTTTTGGTATTCAATCAAGTAAATTGTTGTTTTCAAATTGGTTAATATTTTATAGAGGCTATGTTTGTTTCAAAAGTTTTTAAAGGGGTTCGCATTATATTTTAATGGTGTCTTTAATTCTATGTGTATTTTTACTCTTTTGGAAATACTATTGAAATTTATTTTAATGAATTGAACATAATCATTGGAATTTGGGACTATTTTTATGTATAATGTGAAATAACCTTGTTTAAGGGATGTTTTGAAATTTATAATAAAAAATATTGTTCTTGTTAATTCTCTTATTGTTTTTTTATAAAATTTTGAAATGTGGTTGGGTTTATTTATAGGCATTAATAATTTAATGGTATATCGGACCATTGGTATTTAAATAAATGATGCTTAAATTTGATAAATATTTTATAATGTGATTCCATGTGGTAAAATGTTGGATATGGGTATGGGACTAAGGAACCACTCCCATGGGTCAGTCTCTACAGATGGTTTATGCCCATTGATATAACTTATGACTAGGATGTCAGTTTTAGGCACCATATCATTGAGTGACACTAGATGGATGCTCTAGGCCCACATATGTATTTCATAGGTAAAGACATGAGACTGATACATTATACTCCATTAATTTAGACATGTAATGATAATGTGTACTTACGATCTAGGGTATTTTGATAAACGGAACTATATTGTGAATTCCCCTTTGTGTGAAAATATTTTCACAACTATTTTCTATGGATTAGGGTCGTATAATGGATGATTAAAGTTAGGTTGGTTTCATTTCCTACTAGAACATGTAGGATAAAATGGTTATTTAATAGTGCATAAATGTGAACCATGATTCCATTAGTTTTTATTTTTATTAATTACAACATCGTTATCCACATACACTATTTTAAGGATATGCTATTTCTATAGAAACTATTGGTGGTGGCCTGATTATTTTTACTCACACCCTTCTTGAGCTTCCATTAATCAGGGATACCCAAGAAAAATCTACATGCTTTTAGATACAGGTTCTGTTTTGGAACATGGTGGTTGATTTATGCTTCGGCTAATAGGTAGTAGAATGAGATGTTAGAATTGGTTTGGGACTAGGGACCATTTGTGGGATCATTTATGGTTTTTGAATCTGATTTTCTAATTTTACGACTTACTATCATAATTTATATTAATCATATTTTCATAGAATGTGTTGCATGGTTACATTTTGTATTTTTTTCATACGTTCTCCATTTATATTATCTTATGTTTATTGCATTTGATGACATTCCATATGTTGTGGCTTCACTTTAATAAGCTAGTATAGAATCCCAATTATCGCAACATAGACCCATAATATTGGTCATAAGACTCTAGTGTATAAGGAGGCATGTTGGAGGTCATGTGGTGACCTGCTCTGGGCACTAGATTTAGTGGATCCAGGTTTAGGTCAATATAATATTGTTTTAGAGGTGTGTAATTTGTAATGCTAATTCGGGCATGGTTGATTTGATACTATGATCTTTTCGAGGCATCATAATGATATCTTTCCTAGGTTCTTGAATCCCAACATATGAGGGAAACCCTGTGTCTTCAATGGTTAGAATTGATTTGTTTTTATTTTATTTTATGGTTAATTGATACTTCTTCCTCAATTATTGAACATGGATGTGACGTGATGGATTTATGAGTTTTTACCTCCTTTCCCTGTATAGATTGATTATTCGGGTGTTATTATGTATCATTCAAGGAAAATATGATTGATATATCATCTTTATATTTCCATTGATTATGATTATCGTAGGATTCATATGATAGTGGTGTACTTTCCAAAAAATCATTTTTTTGTTCTCATTTTTATACGACAGCTACTGAAAATGTTCTGAAATATGTATTTCAATTAAAGATTTAATTTTATATTTATTTTTAATAATATTAATTTTAATTGACAATTATTATTCTTTGTAATTTTCAATGTCAATTAAATAATAATTTGAAATTTTGTGGCCATTAGGTACACCTCTGTTGGAATCCCTAGTTTTCTGATTAAAACCTTATTATGGATAGTTTTGGTTGTGAGACTTCCCTAGTTTTGAGACTGTGGGTTACATGCATTGGGATCATGATTGATTTGATGTTCTAGATTATTCAATATTTAATGATGAGAATTCAGTTAGTTTGTGGCATTGATGTTGTGGGATGTTGTTTGATAATGTTGGTGTGGTAACACTAATGGTTTGTTATCATGTGGGTTTTATGTTGGAACTTTAAATGGGTCTTCTGTTGGTTAATTAGTTATGGGTAGTTAAGTTGGATCGATTTTGTATCTTGGGGTGAATGTTTTCTTGGATTGTTCATCAAAGTTTGCTTCGATATCGGGTCGATGATGCCCCACATGAGCATTGAGTTTTTTACGATTGATGTGTTTTTATTAGAGGTCATGTTAGTGGCCTCTATAGAATTTATATATATTATCATGATTTGAGGTCATATGAGCTTCGAGGGTGGAACGTGAGATGGGTTGGCTGGGTTAGTAGTTTATTTTTTTTCCTATGACATAGGGTGCATTTGGACATTATTATTTGCAGACAATATGTTCTTTCTAGTGTGGTTTCTACTTATATTTAAAGGTTAGAAATTCATTCGTATTAGATGTGTGACTTTAGTTGTGTTAAAAGATCCGGTGTTTTGGGAAATCGAGGGTATAATATATGATGTTTATCCAATTTTTGATGGTTCCATGAGATGTGAATCATGAGTGGGTGATTTCAAGTAGGAATATTTGCATGGTTGGTGCCAAAAAAAATTTATTAAGAGAAAGGTGGTTCTTTGGATTCTTTCTCAAGGGAGCATTTGAATGATTGTTTTATTTATAAGTTTTTTTTCATAAGGGGAAGTATTGTTTGGGTTTTGGAACTGAATATTTGATGATGATTAATGATAGGCATAATATTGAATTTGGGTGGACAAGGTATGTTTTACCAAAGTAAGGATGGATTATTTTTATGAATGTTAAACCCTGGCAGAAGGTTAGCCAGATGGTCGATCTTTTTTATCCATATTATGAGTTTATTGAATAGAATGATAAAAATACTCAGTGTTTATTTCGGATGAAAAACTAAAAATCACAAATTCCTTTAGTACGAATTGGCCCCAACACTAAGGATGTAGGTCTAATGTGATCTTGATTTGGGATCAATAATTTGTTTTATGGATGTTCATGACTTCAAGGGTTATATGGATGTCCAAATAACAAAACATATGGGTGGGGAACAATGTTTTATTTAATGTATGAACATGTATCTCATTATATGCGCATATATTTTCCTATCAGATCATAGTAGGAGGTGTTGGTTTTGCTACAATTCATTTCAATTTGAATCCGTTTTGGAGAATTTTCCAACAAATCCTAGTTTAATAATACATTCATGATGATCATGCCCAATATCTAGAAACCATATTTGGTAAACCAATTTATCATTTAATGTATGCTAAAATACATGATTGTTATTTTCACATATATATCGACATATATGTTGTTTTTTTGGTGTAGTGGGATAAAATCTACTTGGTTAGAGGTGAAACATCGCTAGTTGTGATCTTGGTCGTCATGATTGATGACGTGTTGTATAATTCCATGCATGTTTTTCATAGAATATCTGGGGTAAGAGATTTCTGATTTTTTTTCACTCAGTTGATTAGAGACTACTTCCTATGATGGCAGTGTTTGAGTGGGGAATTTTGTGGTTTAAATTCATGACAAAACAGGAGACAATGAGACTCCTAATGTGGATATTGATGTGTTAGTTATATATATTGACTAGACTGTTAATTCCATGTGGTTTTATCATTTTTCCAATTTGAATCCTATATGGTATATGTTTGGGTTCTATTGGAAAATATATATAACATTGGAAGTGTTGAATGATCTATCCAAGAATTGACATTGGGATTAGGGAAGTTCACAAATATGTAAAATTTTTTAATCAAAGAGTGGTTAGTAGATTCAATAATCATGGATTATAACTAGAATCTAGGGATATAATTTCATAGGTATCTCAGGTGATGATTGTGTGCCTTATGTGAGAATGTATTGTGGCCCTGTAATGGGATGATATTCTGAACATGATAGTTATACATAAACATGATAAGTAGGCTAGGTACCACTCAACAAATCTAGGATAATTAAATAGATCATGTGATTTTCAACCAAATTTTGGTTTATATGATAGAATGGTTGGTGTGTTTGGTATATAAATGTGAGATTTTTGCAAAATACATTTTTTCCAAAGTTTTTTTATGTGTAGTGTATAAATGTCCATTTTTTTTGTTTTTTCAAGGGAAAAGATTCATACCAATGATATATTGTGTTCTTATCGGTGATTGGGAGTAGTGATTTGGAAAAAACATCAGGAATATTTTATATTTTTTTCATACCCTATTGGTCTTCCCTATATTGCAGGTGAGAAACACTATTTGTCTACAATCTTGAGACTTAGAATATTGTGGGGAGCACAATAGAGGATGAATTTCGGGTTGATGTGGTGATCAATGTAATACATTGGAAGTTATTTGATAAGTTCTATGTTAGTTTTCATATTTTTAATGGATTTTGGATTAGGTTTTTACCATTTAAATTCTTGAGATGTGGCTCTTGGATTGTTAGGTTATTAGGTGTTTGTGTATATAATGAGGTCATTTGGATTTGGGTTTTGGAATGACATCGGTCAGGGAATATTCTTGGTAAATGATATGATTTATTGTGTGGTTCCATGTCCATATCATCACAACGTTTGGACATTTTTTATTTTTTCTAACCTAGTATTCTTGGTTTTTTGGCCTTGTGGGAAGGATTGGATCGGGTGAGAACCAATTGGATTATTGAATGGAGAAATTCTAATCTCAATACCCATTTTATGTAATAGTTTTAGAATTTTTTTCATGAAACATTCATTTCTATTGAAATTATTAATTTTGGACATGAGGTATGTGATCCCTAAATGAGAAACCGACAGATATTACAAATCATAGATTGGATTTTTATATGGTATGATAGATCTACGATCTAAATGTTGTGATGATATGAATTTTTTTTGGTACAATCAAGCATATTGAAAATGATAGGTGGGATAGTGGTATACCCTGATTTCTTGGTGGCTTGGTGATGATGGGGTAAGAATCATGAGGAAGGGTTTTTTAATGTGGGGAGGTAGTAATATCCCAAAACTGAGAAGATATATGTCCAATATTGAATAGTTGGTTTATGGAATGTTTCCTCGTAGTAAGGAAGTGAATGGGGTGTTATGGGGGTTTGGGGGATATAGACTATGGAAAAGAGGATAATTTGTGTCGAGATATTGATCTACACATAGTTTTTAGTAACTTTTCAGAATAACCATATTGCATGTAAAAGAGGTATGAGTGTTTAGGGAAACCACAAAACGTGGCCTAAGAAATCATGAATCTCAAAATTCCTTCAAATAGTGGATAACTCGTGACCACTTCATGTAAAGTCAAACTCTTTTCATATCCATGAAAACGGTTCTTCTTGATTACTCATAGATAGAGGGGACTTTATTGTTGGTACACTCATTAAAAAATTGTGATGCCAAATAAAGAACCTCAATAGAAGAATAATTTTTACTATTTCCTCTTTCAATAATATTTATTTCTCCAATAAACATCATCCCCATTCAGAAATCTAAAACTAGGGGGAGGAAAGAGGGGATCCCTCCTCCTCCAGGGCTGTTTCATCCTCCATTCAATAGAATTTTTAGTTTCCTGTAATGAAAATAATATCTATACTTATTTATTCAACTCCATCTCCTTCCAATTTTATGAAGTGGCACGGTTTAGTGTGTTCTCTCCATCTGGATCAATAAATCTCAATTTTTCAATAATTTCGTGTAGTTTTTTGATAAATTTTTTTTGGGAATGGAAAACTTTTTACTAGAGGTTGAATAGGAACATGACGTATGTGGTTTACAATCCATTACCCATATACTTGTGGTTATATATGTGTATGTAGTTTTTCTAATTTTTTCCCTTGTTGAATTGTCATGTATGTGGATAATGAAAACAATTACATCCCCAAATTGATGTGGGAGACCCTTCATGAACCCCAATGGGTCCATTAAAGAATTAACAGAAAACATTTGGAAAATCATGGGGTATGCAAAACCCTAGAAAATAGTTAAACAAACTAGTAAATACTGACATAGGGTAATAATGAATGTGGATGGGTTGTGAATTTTCATTTGTTATATGGTAATCGTAATAGGGACTATTTAAAGATTATATTCATTATTTTATGAAATGGCTATGAGGATATTGAAAAGGTTTGAGTGATGTGTTTTGTAATTTGATTTGTTTATGGTTTTCAATGAAGGAAATTTATGTTCTAAAATTGTATAATGTATAAAAACAGAGGAGTTGATATAAAAGATATCTAAAATGGGTTATCATTAGATATCAAATGGCATTTAGAATTAATTATGTGGTTTTACACTTTTAAAATTTCTATTGTGGTATTATTTTATTAATTAAAAGAAATAGTTGGAATTTGGGTAGTGTTTTGATGTTAAAATAGAAATGAAATTTGTTAAAGGTAGTTTTGAAATGTTTTCATTAATTGAGTGGTTTTATTATTCCTTAAAAATGTTTATGTCATGTTAATGATGTTTAGAAATAAGACTATGTTTATTTATGACATGGTTTAGTGTTAAGAGTCCTTTTATAACATGGATATAGAAATGAAATGTAGAAAAATTGAAAATAGATTAATAAGGAATTTATAGGCGTTAAATAGTATGGGTTGGGTATTGGAATAGGGAAATAAATTCATGGGTTATGATAGACTGATTCCCTAAGACCACATATTTATAGTATGAAAAGGATTTTGGACTAAGCCTCCTCATCATTAGGTCAGTCTAAATAGATTCCCTTGTCCCACTGATGTATTTCTTGGGATAATATGTCATATTGAGGATATATTCTCATAATGTCTCGAAATCGTATGATTACCAAGACTCAGGCTCTGGGGTATGATGATAAATTTAAATGGATAATGAACACCACTTTTTGAGTAATTTATATAACCCATGATTTCTATTTCTCAGGCTCCCAACACAATAGGTTAGGTTTGGGGGATTTTATGATTGAACCTAGAGGATAAAATGGTTAACCAATAATTTTTATATTTTTACAGGATTCCTTTGGGTTCCCTTTTTATTTATTACAACTCAGTTACTTGTATACGTTATTTTACATACTATATATGTCTTTAGATATCATTTGTGGTTTCCTACTATGTTTTACTTGCAAACTGATCTGGCTTCCATTGAACCTATGCACCTAAGGGGACAATACTTGTTTTTTTGTACAAGTTCAGGTCAAGAACCAGTTTGATGTTTTATGCATGGGATGACGGTTTAGATAATGGGATTTCTGGACTATGTTGGGACTTGGGCCCATGTTTAGGATCATTTTTGTTTTTGTACTTACAGTTTTATTTGCATGGTTTCCTAAAATATTATGTATTCATCAAGTTTTTATTACATCTGTTAGTTTGATACTTTTTAAATTTTTATATAGCCTTTCCATTAATTATTCATACTGGTTATTTCATTTGTAAGTGTTACATAAATTGTATTTACTCCCTATGAAGCTGGAATAGTCTTCCCAATATACCACCATAGAACTACAATAATTGTTAGTAGCCGATGGAATATTTGGATTCTCTCTAGAGGTAATGGGGTAACCCAGCACGAGGAACTTATTTTAGTGGCTCCTGTGTTTAGATAATAAAATATATATTTGGAGCATGAAAATATATAGTATATAAATATTCCCAATATTACCACTTCACACCAATTTGACAAAAAAAATTACACCACTTCAAACATATCAAAAGACATTATATATTTTTAATAGATCATATCACCTAACCATAACTTTTCCATAATTTAATATTGATAATTATATGTTAATTTTTCATCAATCCATCATAATAAATGACGGATAAATATTTATAAACATTTAATAATAATATAAAATTATTATTTTTATTCAAAATCAATGTGTTATTATGTTTTAAAATCCATTTTCAATCCATGATTACAAAAAAGAAAACATTATGATAGGGATTTTTAAAAACCCAATTAAGATAAGGGATTTCATAAAAAAATGATGTTATACCAATGATTCTCACATAATATTTCATACAATAATTTGGAAAAAATAAAAAAAATTTGTAATTGTTTTATAATGTAATTATTCTAAAAATCATTCTCTATATTTTATTTGATGAATTGTTATTGAATAGAAATTTTATTGATATATATTTTTTATAGTATATTCTTAATAGATTAATCAAAAAAATCAATTAAAAATATTAATATAGGAATAATTATTTTTTTCTAAGAATTTATAATTTTTCCTTTAAAAAAATTACATAGTTGAAATTCTTCATCAAAAAAAATATACTTCAATAAAATACTTCAAATGGAAATACACTATTATTATGTTGTCTTCAAATAACGAAATATTATCCACAAGGGATTTTTTTGTCTCAATGTCTTCAACCAAAACTACATGAAAATCACTTATAATATCATATATTGTTCCACATTAAATAAAAATTCTATACTATATGTTATGATTAATTTGGTTCATAATCCTATATATCGTGATAATATTTCTCCCATTTTCATTTCAATAAAACTATTTATCTATCTGTAATACATAAATAATACGTTCCCTAATAGTGATAAACTATTTACAAGACCCAATTATTGTATTGAACATTGTTTAATAGACATATTTTCCAATCACACTGTTTTTCGGATTATTTATCACTATAATTAGATATTAATATGGAATATAATTTTTTTTGTAAATCTATTTAAATATTTATTTAGCATATTAATGAGAAACGATTAATTTATATTCAACTCTTTTATTTTCTTATTTCAAAAGATAATATTATTGATCCATAATGATAGATTTTTTATACAATAGTCACATCACATTATGGAAAACAAAAAAACATTCTTACTTTTTCCAAATATAGTATTATCTACATTAATGAGTACTAAAATTTATTCTTCATTCGATCACTTTAAAAAATTATTTTATTTAGGAAAATATCTATTGAATTTTTTTCCACATTATTATATCCCACCATCCATACCAAGCTCAAGGATGATGTTGAAAAATATAAATCCTTTTTTAAATGTAACACCTTATATACTACATCATTTAGTCAAAGTCTAGTTGGATTAACATCAATTTCCCCCTTCTTTTGAACTCTGTTAATAAATTCGTTCTTCAAACACCTTTGATAGATCATGAAATGTTTTATAAATAATAATGAAATAGAAAATTTTACTGATTCAATTATTTCCAGAAATATGAATGTATCCTATTTATTAATGACCTTATTTTTTGAATAGGCATTGCAAATATGAATTTCCATTCTTTATAACACATTACAATGATCATCATTTTTCTATTGAGTCCCCATTGTGTAATATGGGTCATGTAATCTGTGATCCTATTTAAATTATTCCATGTTGTGTTATTTTAAAAATCATTGAGCACTCAATTCTGAATATTGAGCCATTCATCATTGAATTCTATTTTAGATCATTTTTTGTCCAAATTAATTTTTTTAAAAACACCCTAATTGAAAATCATCATATAAAATTTTATTGGTGTTTATTATAAAAAATTATGTTATATTAATAAATATTAGTATGTATTATATTATATTTAGTAAATAAAAAATGCACGTCAAATCCATATTTCACACCTAATTTTATCATGGAATCTTTCTTATATAATGTAAATTGGGGTTCTCCATATTCAGGTAGATGATCATATTTTAGCCTATATAATTCATCTTGTTTAGAGGTTTTTTGTGTTTTTCTAGGATTATAATTGAAAATTTTAATTTTATTTATTTGAAAAAAACTATTAAATTTATATTTATTTTATTTTATTTCCTTATTCTAGGTAAAATAACCAATTAAATTTTTTCACCCATGGGCTATTTAAATTTTCCATCTATCATTTCCTATATTTTAATGAATAATATTATTTTAAAAAACACTATAGTAATTTACACTTTCTCTAATTCCATGTCACATATTGAATGTTTTCATGTTCTATATCAGACTAAGATGATCCTTATTTTATTATAAACTCCAACTTTCATGTCATAATTTCAATATTTCCTTGAAACTAAAATTCAATATGTAATTTATTTAAACATTTATTAACCATGTTGTTCCTCTATAAGGCCACATATGTTTTTATCAGAGAATTAATCAATGGATCTTGATATTTGATTTCATCCCTAACAGAATAGTTATCCACTTCAATAGGGATCAACTCCATGAATTTTTTTTTATAATCAGGTATTGATCGTCAGTCCATTTTTTTTCCACTATGATTTTTGTGTAATTTAATGATATCCATTCCAAGTTATTTCAATTAATAAACATTATAAATATATTATATATTAATAATAAATAAAAAATATTATATAGAATCACCATTTATAACTTTTTTGCTATCGAGATATATACATCTATATATTTATTTTCGAGTTTGTGAGAGAATCTTCTTCCATGATATATTTTTATTAGGAATGATTATTCCTTGAACACATGTATCAAATTTTTATTATAATTCCATTATATTTTTATGAATATAATTTACCATTTTATGATTTGAAATATTATTTATAGATTCTTTATGATTGGGTCATGTCATTAGTACTATAAGAAGTCTTCATCATCATCCTTTCGGAATTGAGATCATTCAGTATTATCACCCATATAATGAATTTTTTATATTACATTCCATGTATGAATTTATTGACATCCTTTTAATTTGATATAATTGTTTTTATTTAATTTTACTGAATGGAAAAATCAATAATTTGACTCAAGAAAAAGGTTTATATAATTAAGTCCCTATATTAAGGGTACTTCCATATTTTTCAATAATTACATACATTACCCATCATGTTGATTACGTTAATCATTAATGATCTATCTTATTGGATAAAATAAATCCATAAAAATAATATTTATTTTTCTTCCCCGAAATCTCTTTACCAAAATAAGGAATGGATATACGAAGGAAATGAAGATTGACACATCCCCTATTGAACAATCTATAGAAAATGAAGAACTGTTAGCTGAATCCCCATAGCCTACCTCAGAAAATGAGGAGGGTGAGAAACTGAATATATTATCACATAATAGAATATAAAATGTCAAGAAAATTCTTATCAATGTTGGATACTCTCTATTGAATGATGGGAGAAAGATTAACAGTTGGAAATATTATTTGTACCTTCGAAAACTAATGACTACCAAATATATTATCATGGATATTATGTTTAGGGAGCCTAATCAACCATCTCAAGATGTTGATGAGTGGGATGTTTCTTGTTCCAATTCCATTGATATTATAGGTGACAACCTTTAAGAAACTAATTTTTTGGTTGATGAGATGGAATCTGATGGTGTCTAGAAGGTGGCACTGGAGGAGAATGATAACCTAAAGCTTCTCATATACATTGAAGAAAATATGTAAGATAAAAATTTTTATATTCATTATTTAATGGGGAGAGAATATAGAATGTACTAGATATCAATTCTACATTATCTTATTGATGAGTAAGTTGATATGATAGATAAGAAAGACTTTATTTTGGATCTTGGAACAAATGCGGGGAAAATAAATGTGGAAGATTACATTTAGAAATCGGATAGGTTGACCGACAACTTCTAGGATCTCATCAAAGACGATCCATAAACAATGTAAACATCTATCTCCTGGAGTTTATGTATGTTTATTAATCAAAAAGTTTTATTGTTTTTTAGGAATAGTTTAGTAATTTCTTATGAGGTTTTAATTGGGTATGAAATGTACTCTTTTGGGTTTTTCACTATCCCTTAAAATTGATTTCATAAATAAAAAATTAAAATTTTATTAATAAAAATAAATGGGATAAAGAAACGCTATCAAATATCCAAATATTTTAGTTTTTTCTAGCCTTTTAAACAATTTTATCTAATGTAAATTTACATTTTATCATTCAATACATTCTGAATTTTCCTTTGTAGTTAAAAATATAATTTGATGTTATATAATTTCTCTCTACATAGGATGTGACATAATCCACTTCCACATCTTGTGGGGAGAATTTACTATCCAATAGATTATATTTCATATATACTATTCTAAAAAGTATTGAGTATTTTTCTATAATCATTCACCACCAAAACCATTAAATGGGTTATCAACCCGATAAAATGGGACAGACCATTCCTATATAATGTATAGTAGTGGATGAAAATAGATCCAAATATATAAATCACCGACTCATTGGAGTTATTTATAATAATAGTTAATGAATTTGATGTAATATATATATAGATATATATATATATATAATAGATGATAACATTATCTAAAATAATTGACTCTGTATTTTAATACAAAATTATTTCATAAATACAATATATCATAAAATATAATAACTATAAACTAAATATAAGAGTAGTTTTCCAAAAAACAACTCTAAATAATAAAAACATAAAATTAAAGTTTGTTACATAAACAATGGTACAGATAAACTCATGCACTATCTATCGTATATAGATAAGTTAACAATAGGTACAATCACAAAAAACACAATTATAAATATTTTCAAATAGATACAATAATTGTGGGTAAGTAAAAACATACATAGTATGTTCTTTATTTATCGAAATAATTACAATGTAATAATGAAATATTAGTGAAATAATGATTCATGAATAAAAATTAAATAACCATCCCACACCATATATGGGTTCATAATAACTAGTGCTACCACATCACTCACCACAACTTCACAACCCAAATAATAAAGATATATTATATTAATGTGGTTTCAACAGGATTTTGGAATGATATATAATTTTAGACCTAGTAAAAAGGTATGGCTCACTCTATATTAATTTTATTACTCACTCTGGCATCCCTTACTATTGTGTCATGAATAACACTATGACATCCCTTGGATAATAATATATATAATAGGGATAAAAATTATGATATTAAATCATCAATAACTACCTAATGAATGTACCTTCAAGAATCATATATAAGTTTCATTTCTACACATATATACTGAATATTTATATCTAAATTCCTCACATCATTCCTCTACCTAAATTTAATGATAATAATAGCAAGGAAACCAAAACTCACACAATACCATTGACATAGGGGTATAAAATCCTTTTGAAAAAATATATTAAATTACATATAAAGGTCATATCCATCACCTTAATCCAGTCAAAAGAAACAACTATTTTGAACACACATTCATAAATTTTTATTTTGGTGCACACCAATTAAAACATTGTATCTAAAATACATAATATTTTCTTAACACATCAGAATATTATATAATAAGAATAAACTAATTATCATTAACAATTTTTAATATCACCAGGATCCACTCTAGGGAAAATTTATGGGTTATAACCCTCTATAAATATCTATAACATCAAAAAAATCCCATCTGTAACTATCTATTGGGTAAAAAAATATCCTACATTTTTGCACCTTCTAAATTAAAATGACCCAACAACAATTTATAAATGAAAATATAATGGAATAGTAACCATCATTCTAACATTAAATTCATCCAATGTCCAACTCTATAATATTTTTGAGGAAAAATTTTATTTTAGTCCCTTAATTAGCTACTAAAAACCAACCACCAAATATAATGAAACTATTAATGAAATACCATCGAAACACAACCATCTCCTATAAAAGTGAATCTTCTAATACTTTATATTGACCAAAAAATGTATAAACATACTGTACTTATAAAAAGTGGACAAATTTAAAAAACAACCATCTTTCTTCAAAAACATTAATAATAAATATTCTTATAAATTTCATCTATAATATGAGTAAAAAAATAAAAATATTATAGGAAAACATCCATCAAATAGGCACTATATTAAATAGATGGGGTATACATCAAAATAATCTAACAATCCACTGGTTACAATTTAGAAACAATATTTAGGGAATTATCCTATTGAAAATTTAATTAAAAATCTATAATCAAAAAACAAACCTTCTAATATATTGGAAACCCTAACATCATTACACATCCACTCAAAGAAATTGAAAAGAAAAATCACCCGCTATTAATAACATAATAGAATTCAAATTCTTAATGGTTTAGTAGTCTATCAAAATAACAGTCTTCCCACTACACCACCCATGTTCCCAATAATAATAATCTAACTATAACTAAAAATAAAAAAATAAAATCCCTCTCTACAAAGTGAAACACTAAAACCTGAAAATACAAAAACATTGATTCTTACAGGATTACAAAATGTAAATATGATATTGAAATCAAATGAAAATAACAATATTAACCCATTGTAAAAACTAAAAAACTAACCCTTTAAATATAAAAAAATTTGTTTATGGAAAAAATTTGAGGGATTAATTATCTATAATTTTAGAAACATTATTCTCAAAAATAGTAATGATATAATAATAATAAATATGAAATATAAAACAAAATCTATAAAAAGATATTATTTATAAAAAAGATAATATCATCTATATTAAAATATGATGAGATAAAAAACACAAACCTATAATAAAAAATGACCCCATATGGGATTCTAATTTCTAGGATCTCTATTAATCATCAACATTCATAAAAATAACATACAAGCAAGATTTTGGAGAACAAATAAAAAATCTTATGTCGATCTTAGTCTCAACAACGTAATGTAATTTTTTTCATCCATATACATTCGATACTATAAGTTATTAAAAAAATCATTGACTCTCTCTAACGTGGAATGATTTTACAAATTATATATAGCCACACCAAACATGTATATCTCATAGAATTGTCCAAAAATATAATGTGAAAACACCATACCTCATCCACATCAACATTTTCTATATCACTAAAAAATCATAAAATAACATGATTTCCCATAAAGAATGTAATTGATTATATCACTGACCCTTATATAGATTAAACCAATACTGTGATATAATTTTAACATAAAAAATAATCATACAATATTATGTTTCTACTAAACCAAATCAGTGAAAATGTTCATCATACTAGTGACATCCACTAAGTAAATCTAAGGTTGAATAGGATGTCCTTATAATGGAATATATAATTCCATGATAATAAATTAATTGCATTTAATTAAAATAAAACTCAGATTATGTTAATTAAGAATCCTAGACTCATCTAAAATATAATAATCAAAATAACATATTATAAATTAATGTATAAAACATAATTTTAGAATAACTATGTGAATATATGTGTATTGAATCTATTTTATACACATTTTTGTGTAATGAATATGGATATATTCATCACTATATCTGGAATGTTTATGAACTATCATGATCCGACAAAATTAAATAATAAAATCATTCAATTCTCACCACCTTATATTGATATAGTGATTCTAATTATTATATTCAACATTTCTCCAAAATTTGTAGAAAATATGTACTTTTATTCAAATCTACTGAAATCATATTTATATTATTGTAATAACTAGATTAATGGGGAGACATAATGATGAATTCCTTAAATATATCCTCAATATTATATATTATAATCACTATGAAAATGTAAAAAACAAGAAAGAGCATAATTCACACACATTACTTGAGAATGGAAATACATCTCTCAATAATCTCAATAATTTACTAATAACATAAATCATGGAATTACATTACCATAACTATAACTACTAGTTGAATCAAATAGAATAATTTTTTATCAACATACCTTAGTCATAGGATATCCCAACTGAGAATCAGGAATTGATATTACCTATGAAGAGTCTATGAAAATCTAATACAAAATAAATTGACTGGTGAAAAATTCTATGTCATGATTAATTAGTAAAATATCCTCTTCCATTATTAATTATTTTATAGAGGTTCATAGTACATCACCATAACTCTTCTATATTAATGAATACCAAACCACATTACCATTTCCATAGGTTTATATTATAAAGAAATGACTTTCTAGGTGGAACCCATATTAACTCTGTGGCTTGAAAATTATTTCCATTAAGTAAAATATATAACACAAGGCATGATAATATTTCAATCACATAACATTACCCCTAAATAGATAATATTTACACATCATTCATGGAAAAACAAAATTTATAAAATTCAAATAAGCGGTACCATATTTATACTTATAAGTTCATAAAAATATTGGTCATTAGAAAATAATACATCTATACGAAATGAAAAAAACCAAATGATAATTTGGAAAATTCAAATAACCCTTATAATTATTATTTCTTTGAATGTACAGGATGTTGATAAATAAATTTGTTGTGACTATTGGGATTTTATTAAGACCCGTGATGAAGAGAAGAAGTATATATGGTTCTTGTATTATATTTTGTTATTAATACTTAAATATTATTCTAACTCACATATAAATAATTTTATAATTTTTTTGAATATTACTAATAATTATAATTTATTTGAAATATGTTTATAATTATTTATGATAAATCTAGGAGAATTTAATAGTGATATAATATGATCTTTAATTTAGATATATCATAAATTTATTTGAGTATTATTGATTATATGTAAGGATAACAACAGTGATGAACATATAGGATTATAAATTTAGAAAATAACTCAATATAAAATAATAAATTATGTCATACAAAAAAAATATATAATTTGAGAAAATTATAAAATTGTACAGACTTCAACATATAAGTGTAATTTGGATGTTTCTTAATCTTCAATGAGACTAGAAACTATGAAAATTTGATATATATTTAAATTATAATTTTAATAATTGTGTGATATGCAAGAATTACTCTTAATATTTGGATTGAAAATTTGGAAAATACTTAGTTCTAAAAAGTAAATCCAATAGGATAATAAAGGAATACCATATGGAATGGTATTGTATGTAAATTCCACTTTGATGATAAGTATGGTCAATCTCATTTTTTAGAGAATGTATGGAAATTTTAAAATTTAATATATATATAGGGTAATATTTGTTTTATGTAAACATTGATTAGTTTAAAATGAAATATGTAAGGGTAATGACTATGACATGTAAAGGTGTCCTAAATATTCACTTGGATAAGTAATTCACACTCAATAATGTATTCATATTTTTAAACGCTCATGTATTTTAAAAACAAATGATGATGTTGAATCGTTTTTTATGAATTAAGAATCAAAATGATAAATATGGTTTTGATAAATTCTATAAATAGGGTAATTTTGTAAAGATAATTTCCTGTCATTATGATGAATAATGAGAGAAATTGTGTAAAACGAATGACTTCGGTGAAGAATATTTACACACCATAAAGTGAAGATGCATTAGATGCCATCATAAGAACTAATATACCATGATATGGTGTATATTCTCATGTATTTTTGACTTTTTCAGATTAAAAACAATTTATAATAAGTGGTAAAACAAGAAGGGAACATAAAAGTTTGATAGATGGTGTTAGATGTTTGAATTTTAATATTAATATTATATTCAAATATGAATTGAATGAAAATTATCATAATACATTACTAATATAGTCAATAGGTTCTTACAAGATTAATATGGAGTGTTCAATATAAACAGAAGATACTAATAGGAGTTCATGTATATAAGTTTATATAGAAATAGCGTATGATGGAGAAAATTATAAACTTTATCAGTGTTTCATTATGACACAACTGTTATGTGTTTTGGGGGAAGTAATTTCAAAACTATTGTATAATGTGTGAGGGTGTAGGATAAATATAACTTGAGAAGTTATAATCATATATGAAAAAATGATAATATCTATCATTTAAGGATCAATAAGGTTGTGAAACATGTTGGGATATTTACTGTAATAAATTAGAATTTTATTTTTTTTATGATATCACTAAGAAATAATGGTCATTATATCTAAAATTATGGTCCAAGTGGATCTGATGGTCTTGATTGACTTTATATGAATCTATTGATTTGATGCTAATTATGGGTATAAAAACTTGTACATTGGGTGTTCGTTGTGTGTTTTCCCCTAAATTTTTGTGACGTAAATATTGATAATTGTAACTCCAGAATGTAATGGAGTTTGATTTTTTAAAATTTCATAAAAATAAATCCCTATTAGTTTCCATTGATCCACGCTCCTCACTCGATGGACATACACTATGATCATAAATATCAAAACAATTTCACTTTTTAGCCACTATTTATGAAAATAAAAATAAGTTTTACACTTCTTCATAAAAAAATATCATGATCCATAATTGGGCTAATTTTAAAATAAGTGAAAATAAATGTAAAATATTTAATGAAGCTAATATACATTCTTATAATACTATAGTATATTTAATAAAATTCTGAATATAATTTTTTATAAAAAAAAACCAAAATATTCAATGGGTAATCAAAAATAAAACTCCATGAAATAAAAATCTCTCGAAAATTAACAACACCTCGACAAAATAAACAACTACAAAATCTCTTAAATTATAGGCTCAATTAAATAATAGAAGGAAATCCATATGTGTCCAATATTCTCATACAAGGTCCTCAATAATTACATTATATCAATAATAGACACTACCGTAAACATGTATAGAAACTAAAAATAGATCGTTAACATCCATCCGATTAGAATAACTTAAATATTTAACAAACTAAATGACATAGCTTCAAGAACATAATTTTTACACATTTTGTGAAAAGTTTTTTTGTGATATCTGTATCAAAAATGAAAAAATAATGATATCAAGAATATGTATATTCCTTCAGAAAATTATCACCTAAAATATTATTAAAACATCATCAAAACATAATAAGGATTATGTTCTTTCAACAAATAATATTACATGTTATAATTATCTATGTGAATCTTCAACATATAACCTTCATTTTTAATAAATAAATCAATAATAATCTATGGTTTAATTGACTAATAAAGATATTTTTTAGGAAACCATTAATTTATAATACATTATTACCTTTAAATATTTCTATATCTTTAATATACTTATCTATAAAATTAATTGGGATATTGGTTGGGGGATATATGGTTTATGAAGGGAAATTGGGAAGGATAATATCTCTAGTTTCTAGGATTCCCAACACCAGAAATGTATTTAAATAGATTTGTAGCCCATTTTTCTCATTAATAGTACTCTTAACGATGTGTATATGAAAATGAATACAAGTATACAAGAATACAAGACCCCAAATAGATGAAAGTTCACAGACATTGCTTTATGATGTTTCAATATGGGTATCTTCCATGACATAAAAAATCATAAATAGGAAACTGAGGAATGGGAAGAACATTTATGTTGAAAGGAGATACCCAACAAACTTAATTCCCTATTATAGAGAATTAGAAATAATGAACTCTCAATAGATGAAAATTGAAAAATAGAGGCATTCGTCTCACATAGTGTTGTTCGTTATTAGTTGTTTCTAACATAGAGATTCTCAATAATAAATTCTCTAGAGGTTTCATTGCTCAATCCTAATGGGATCTTGTGGGATAGATCCCCAACATCCTAGTGCAGAGAGAC
Source organism: Viscum album (assembly GCA_963277665.1). NCBI lineage: Eukaryota > Viridiplantae > Streptophyta > Magnoliopsida > Santalales > Viscaceae > Viscum > Viscum album. The sequence continues at coordinate 1,387,788,294 of OY728122.1, forward strand.
GCCACCATGGAATTAATCGCCTCACAGTTTTTTCGGGTAGAGCAGATGGGTAATGAATTGAGATATCATAGAATTATATTTTCATTTATTTGGTTGGTAATGTTGGAGGTTGAGAACAATATTCATAATGGATTTAATTTCTCCCTTATTCAAATAAAAATTTTAATCCCATCAACGGTTAGAAAATTGGGGGTTTTCTTTTATGGAAGAAGCTTCGCAGAATCCAAATGTGGTATGATCCTAGTGAGAATGATCTACTGTGGATTTAAAGGAGATGTTATCAAAGGAATATTGAGAAAATTGATTACCCCATAAGTGGGGCTCAAACTCAATTTTTGATGGGTCCTACATTTCTGGTGTGATTTCTAGAGGTGGTCACGTTCGTGATGGTAGGGTATCAATGCTGCTCAGATTACCAACTATTATAGTAGATGAAAGTCCATAGAAGAAAAATAAATATCCCATTAATTTTTCATATACTTATGAAGGCTGGTTAGGATAGAAATTGGGTAAGTGGAATTAGATACCAAAAATATTGTGGAAACTCATAGGAACAGCTTCATAACTCCTTGGAACATTACCTATCTCATCAGGAAATGCAGGATCTTCATTAATCCTGGAAGGAAGGATTGTCATACATGGGTGAGGGAAACATGGAAGCATACATCCTGTATATAAAGGAGATATATGTGACTCACTCATATTATACAATAGTATTGGTTCTGTACCTATTGATTTTAATATTGTTTTCAAAGGATATAATTCTTAGGCCTCTATTAATTCAGGGCCCTCAGAGTTCCTTAGTCTTATATTACAGAAGTATGAATGAATTAATGATAAATATTGATAGATTTATCCAAAAAACAACGTTTATATAAAAGTAAAAATTATTATTGACAACAAATAAAATTTTTTAGGTTCAACCCTTAAATTCTAAAAATTGAATTAGAGGGAATGAATATGACAAATGGATTTCTAATCCATTTTATTTAGAAACTAAATATTCATTTAATATGAATTAAATTCAATTTTTTCCTCAAGTCAACAATAAGAAATTTAATTTTTATTGGAATTTAATTTTCTCAAAATTATTCTTTTTTTATTAATATTTCTATATTTGTAATCATATTATAATAATAAATTAACATTAATTGATATAGTAATTTATATTGAATAATAATAATAGTTAGTAATTTTAATTTTCTTATTACAATTAAAATGATTTTTCTGTCATATTTAAGTATTTTATTCAGTAATTTAATATATAAATTTTGTGATTTTAAATTAAATATTATATGTTTTTTAAATAGACCAGAAAAAATAAATTTTTGATTTAATTTTAAATATTTTTTTTAAAAAATTTTTTCTTTTCAATTGAAATGTGTGGTTTTTTAAAATGTAGTCATTTATATGTCTTTACAATTATATAATAATTACATTGAAATTGAAAAAAACCTCTTATGTGGTTAAATATAAATTATATGAATAAATTTAATGATTTTAAATTATTCCTTCAACATAGAAAATCTATATCACAAAATTTTATAACTAATTAATATGATTCATAAATATAAAAATTGTTTTTATTCAATTAGTGGAATCATTTATATTCCATGTGTTATATGGTATTGTATTTTTTTAAAAGGATAATATCATTTAACTATTTTATAAAAATATATACATTTCTCCAAAATAATTATCCAACATAATTTTACCATATGTATATTTAATGTTTAAAACATTTTTTATAAAAAAAATTTGTGATTAACAGTGTCTTGTTTAAAAATAACTATTTAAAAAAATTTACATTTTATTTGATAAATATAATTTTAATCATTAAATTAGAATTATCAAATTACAAAAAATTATTAATATTATTCTTTTTAATTATAATTCATTACAATGGTTTACAAGTAATTACCAAGGTAAATTTATTCATTGGTAAAAAGCAAAAATGTTAAATCCAAAATCAACATATCACTCACATTTATCTCAAAAATGAGAGGTTTAGGTGAGTTTTGAACAGTAATATTTTTCCAATATGTATTTTCATTTTTTCTTCTTAAAAATGAATATTAACCTTACAATATTAAAAATTTATGGGTTACTCAAATATCTAAAATTTTGTTCACTTATAAAAGGATAAAATCAAATCCAATTCAAGACCAAACAAAAATTTGAATTTCACCTTGAAACTATAAAAGTTTTCTTTATGTATAAAAATCAACCTAGAATAATCCCCTAGTCACTCAATGTTATGATAATCCACCTAAAGTTGAGGAGACTTCTATAGAAAATGCAAGTCCCCACCATGAGAATTATCAAATACATAGTCTCATTAGTAATTATTTTCTAGAAATTATTTCATAGATAATCTAATATATTGATTCTAGTATTATTTTTAAAATGTAAATTCAATATTATATTTGTATTATACATATTTATTTAGATACCTCATCAATTAAAATAACAAAACTACTCTATGTGCATTGTCCGGAATACCACCTCCACATCATGCTATATTTATTTTACGTCACAACTATAAAAGGGTGGATCACAAGATTGCATAAAAGGATCAATATGTGGTCAATAATTTCATTATGGTTATGTTAGTAAGAATTTGTTATTATATGATAATATTAATACAAAATCATTATTAGTATAATCATTCAGAATTAGCATGAAAAGAAAATATTTTTTTATTAACATTGTATAAGCCGTTCATATCAATTATCATATCAATTAACTATTTATAACACATGTATACGATAAATGTTATCACGATTCGTTTTTTCTATTGATATTACAACAAAAAATGGATCATAAAAATTAATTAAATTATTGTGTGTTCTTGTTTTGGTCAGTTTACCAACAAAATTGAAAAATACTATGAAGTTATCTAATGAATGAATATGAAAAAATAAACATAGTTAAAATGTATAATAAATGTTTAAACAAAGATTATTTTTTAAATATTGATATATTATATCAATATTTAATTAATTATTCAATAATCCAAACTCAATCAACAAGACAATCCAAAACATTGTTATTCTTAATTTACTATTTAAATATAAAGACAAAAACACACATGACTACAATTTTTAAAATTATAAATGGAGATTAATCAAACCTTGAAGTGACCATTATTACATAGTAATGATTATATTTTTATGAATAATGAATATGGATGCCTCTTCTATCAAACCAGTATAAATATTCAAAAAACCAACATCTGATGTGAAAAATCAGAATATTTAAGAAAGATAATGACTAAATAAGAAACGTATGAAGGAAAATGAATTTGAGTTAGTTTCTGGAATAATATCATTTTATAGATAATATTTTGAAAAAGAGAGTAATATACGACTATGTAATATTAGTTCCATAGGTAAGGGTTTAATTGTCAATTTTCTTTGAATGAGATATTTTTTTGATCTAAACAAAATATAAGGACATGGTTCTGTCAAAGCTAACCCTATGAATTATTCTAAAGGCCATGGATCTTGTAGGATGCCTAGAGTAGGTCTGCAAATGATTGGATGATTATGTCCAGAATTTTTATTACACATCATAGGTGGGAGCGTGACTCATGGCTAGTTGAATCAGCTAAATAGATTCATCAACAATGTAGATTCATCGTCAATTGGAAATCAGCATCATGGATTGGCCATCTACAATGAAGGATTGGATATACAGATAACTCGCCTATACTTTTTTATTGGATATGTTGATGGAGATGCTTCGATGATTAATTACGTACATTCATTGATCGACCTCATGGATGGATTAGCTATGCGAGATAAATAACTACATGATTCGTCTATGTGACTAGATAAGATATGTAGATCAGTTATGTGATTGATTGGATATGTCATATTTTTATGTTGTAAAAAATAAAATGGAGAGAATTCATCTACATTTGGAATTTAAAAACATAATACTTATTGGTATGTGGGAAATTATAATATGTGGGGAAATGATTTTGTGGATATTTAGTCTACATGTTCATTATTAATATGTGAATTCATCTATGGGACTATTTCCTCCAATTTCTTGAAAATATACATGAAAACAATTCAATGGATGTAATAAATATCCTTCAATTGATGCTTCATAAAGGGTATTTATATCCCAAATTTTTTAATTTTTCTATTCCTATAAATGCATCCATTCATGTGAGGTTTAATGATATCTACAAGATTTGGAATTAAAAGGTTTTCTATATTGAAAAGTTTATAATCCTATATATATAAACATAAAAATTATGTTCCTTCCATTCCTTCCTTCAAGTTTTTTTCAACTGAGATCGTGATTCTATAACACTTCCCTTGGAATCATGGAACACTTCTTCTAATGTCCCAAGTTCTGCTGTGGTGATTTTGTCATGCACACACCCATATTTTCCAATGTAGAATGTCACTTAGAGCATATTTCATCAATGTAAAGGATTTAAGTCACCTCCTACAAATTTATGTGAAATTTTAAAGTGGTCATGTTTTATCCCAATGTGATCAAATATAATGAACCTAATAAATTTTTAACCTGATTAGTAGTGAAATTGATTGACATTATTTTTCATTGCATTCCACCGTGATAATGATCTCTTCATTTTCTATATCATTTTCATTCAATGATATTATTGTTTTTATGTCCTTTTATTCTATGGATTATAATATTTTTCATGATTTAAAGTGGTGATGACCATAATTCTATAATTAACTAAGTGTTAATTGGATCATAAATAAAAAGGGATGTTAAACATAAATGGTGTTTCTTTAATTTAATGATGATAAAATTGATGCATTGTTAATGCTAAATTAAATGAAACATTATATTTTAATGAAAGTTGTAAGGAATGTTAAGAATGATAATTCTTTTTGATAATGTTGATAATAAATATATGTCATGTTAAATGAGAATGGTTTTTCTCATATATTGATAAAACTCATTTAAATACAAGAGATCGGGTTCAATATTTTTGTATCCTGATACAACATGATGCCTTAGGTTTCCCTTAGTTTGAACCTAAGAATAATTAATTATTCAATTTACGATGCAATAAGAAATGGTTGATTGATAATGATAATTTCAATGTCCTATATTTTATGTCTTCTTTGAGAAGGTTATGTTATTTTATTTTGAATATCTGAGAGCTCATCTAAATGTGAAGGGTGGATGGTTTGTTTTAGGGCCTAGATTACACTATTTATTATGATTGTTTCTTATTACCTTTTGATGTTCTATGGGTGTGGGATTCACAATGTTATGTGATATGATCCTGGGATGGATGATGTGATGTAGGTCGGGAGGACCATATATTGTGAATATACATTATGCCTCTTATAGATAGATGTATTAGGATATTAAAATGGCTGTTAAGGATGGAACCATAGTCTAAGAAATGTTTTTATTCTTGTATTAACCATTTCGATGATGAAAATATCTTGTATTATCTCTTATGAATATATATAATGTATTGGGGATGGGTTTTGTATATTATTAGTATTCATTTCCCCACTACCTTGGGTATCCATATGTGCTTGCATGGATGTTTCCTCTTAGTAGAATCATTTGAAAGATTTATAAGAGAATATAGATTTAATGAATGTATTAATGTTTAATAAATTCTTAAACCACGGGTTTGAAATTATTGAATAATAATTTATTGAAATCATTTAATCATGAGATACGAAGGAATTAGATTGGATTATGTGTTTATGGAATAGAAATTACTATAAAGATCAATTTAATGAAATATAAATTAATTTTTAGATAAATAATGGATAAATAATTAATTAATATAAAGGTTAATATTTAATGAAATTTATTAATTTAACACGGATATATAAAATTATTGGGTGTATATAAGATATGTTGTCTTAGTAGTGGTTCTTGGGAGTCGGAGTGACGTTAGCGTGAGTTGATTAAAAAACTATTTTATTCCCATATTATTGTTGAAAGATGTATTATATCCTTTATATCAAATCATTTCCTAGTATTAAAACCCATTTATGTTATGGTGACTCAGGGTTAATTGATTTTGGGAGTTCATTTCCCTAAAAACATACTCAGATACTGGATGGATTACTACCCCCTCTAGGTTATCTCTATTCTCTTGGTAGTTACTTTTGATGGTATACATTCAAGTTATCTTCCTCAAATATATGTCTAGAGTGATTTGATGGATTTTGGTCATTTCACACACATGTAATTCCTGATATATTAACCAAAGGATTATTATAGGTTTGATGTGTATAGTATCTGATGGCTTGAGGTACATAATTGGGGCGTCAACTGTAATATGCTGTGGTATAATAATCGATGTATGAATCATGTCATATGTGCAATGTAAGATTATACAAACTACTTAGTTGCAATATACTGGTATTTCTATAGGATGATCAGACTATTATATGCATGAGGTTCATGTAATGATGCCCTTCCAATGTTTTATTCGGATTTCATATTTTGGATAGAGATGGGTTTGGTAGTGTGATATTATTGAAGAGTAAAAAACCAGTGGGGATGAAACAGTGAGGTACCCATTAATTTTCGTTTTTATATTACTTAAACTCATGTATTTATTACATTTTGGGAGTTATACATTTTAAGGATAAGAACACAGTAAAACTATTTTTTTACTAGTTAATTTCACTATTTTTCATTAGGCATTATCAAGCTTTATTTATCTTTTGTTTGAGAGACCCTTGGGAGGATGATACCAAATATTTTTTTATTCTCACCCAACATAAGTATAAAATATTTTTTAGGTCAGTTGGGGTTGGTTATAGATTATTCTTGAAATTACAAGATCATGGTTTTGAGGAAGCTTCTTGGAATTCATGATTACTGTTGTATTTACCTTTTTGTACTTGTACTTCTTTTCTAGAAATATTATTACTATAATACATTACATGAATGGACATTGGATTTCATTGATACATGATTGAGAAGGTATTCATTAGTGTTTATATCTAATTTCACTCTCCTTCACATTTTTTATTTAGTAGGGAATTACACCCATATGTCTGATTATTTAAACCTTATTTCCAGTATCCTTCTCGATGCCTACTAGACATGGGAATCCTGCAGAAACTACATCCCTTCTGTCATTCTCAGTCTAGGGGGTACTATTTGGGGTCATGGAACCATGTATTATTTTATATTGTTTACTTATGAAATCATTAAAATATTTGTATATTGAATCTCTTATTATTTAATAATATTAAATGGACAATCTAATGTAATCATTATCGTGGGAATTAGGTTCCAAATATCTAAATGTTTTAAGGGTTTTAGTAACAATTTATCTTCACTGATAAAAATATTTTTTTGATGCACCAATTACCATTTATGTGATGTATATACAACTAGTTTTAGTTATAATTTATTTAATTATAATTTATTCTTGGTTTTTACAAAACAATTCAATCCCCGTATACTAACTAATTTTTATTAACTCTTTACTCAAATTGAAAGGTTAACTTTTTCTCAATAATTTATTCATTGAGACAAAACTAATTTTTTAAAATTTTTTATTTTCATCAAATATTTTCATCCCCTAGAAATACATTTTTAGTACAATGTTTCTTATGTGATATTCTAAAATAATAATGTTTTCAGAATATAATAGATTTGTTTGTTTCCCAAGAAAAAGGGATAACATTTAACACATATACCCTTTTTTATGTTATAATGTTATATCATAAACATTATTCTCCTATGATTTCATACTACCATACTTGAAATTTTATTCTTAGTTATTTTATAAATAAATTTGACAAAAATATATTTTAATATAAATAATGTTTTATTACTCTATATTCAATTTTAGTTTTAAATGATTGTAATTAAAAGTATTAAGAAATATCGCTTTTATATTCAATTTTTTCATATCCAAATTTTTTAAAAAATGCATTTTTTATGTTTATGGATTCATTATTTGGGTGTTATTTTAAAGTAATTTTTTTCAATGATTTTTCACATAAAATTTTAAAAGATAATTTGTAATATTACCATTGAATTACTCTTTTATACAAATGTAAATAATGTTTTCTAAAATTACTTTTAGGTTTTCAATTAAAAGAAACATTAAATTTGAAAATCGTTTCTCCATTATAGAGTAAATGTTTCATGACAGATCCTCTAATATTTATAAGTTTTTATTTCAAGCAGATTAACTCATGATACCAAAAAAATCCAATAAAAAACCCTTTTTTGGATGTATCTTTCAATAATTATTTTGAAAAGATTTTTTCATATTTTTCAATATCATTCAAATATAGCTTGGATACATTGTGTATATTTTCTTTTTTAACTATTCATCTCCATAACACATATTTTATAAGATTATGTATTATTTTTGTATTGATTTATCCATACACTAATTCTTTTATATGTTGAGGACATCACATTTTACCTAACAAAATTGGGATGTTATTCAACGTGGATGTTTGATATATAGTTGACATAAGGGAATGTATTGATGTAACTTATAGTTTTATACCAATATAGATGATTATTGATAATTTTGTTTTGTAATTATTTACTATAAAACATCTTTTACTACATGTGTTATAATAAAAATATCAATTTATTTATTGGGGATTTTTTTTACATATTTTTCATTTCGGGTAGTTAACACGGGGTGTTCAATTATTAATATTTCATATTATTCATTATATAGATAATCATGTTTCAATTCATCCAATGTTTTCTTCGAAAATGGAATGAAAAGTTTTTTTATTTTTTGTTGTTAAGGAATTGTCCTTAAACATGTAACAACTGAGGTCATACATTATATATCCCTTCAATGCATCGACATGTCTCAGAAGAAAATACATGTAGGATTTTGGTCTTTCCCTATTCTTATAACATGATAAAATCTTGGAATATGTCCTTGATGGTAGGATATCATGATTATGGTATACAAAAGTGTCTTTCTATATGTTCTTGACAATATGTTTTTTGATGAATAATGGTATGCATTCCATACTTATCAGATCAATGTTATTGGTAACCATATATTAATTTATTTTCATACATGTAACATGCTTTTAGTTTCATGTTTAATTTATATTAATATTTTAATATATTCGAAAAATAATATATATTCCATGTTTATTCCATTTTCTTATTCAGTTATATGTATCCCATAGTGATTGTTTTAATTCTCCACTTTATATGTTTACAATATCCTCCGGTAATAGGTAAAGGTAGTGCATAAGACATTATTATACATATTATTTTTATAATATTTTTTTGGAGGTGTTCAAGAAAAGTTGTAAATTAATTTGTTTCTTATTAAAAGTGTATGATTTCATATGGTATAAAAAAGGTGTTTATTGGTATATGATGAATCTAATTTATCTAATCCTCTAAATATTATGGTATAGCCTTAGGAATTATATATTCCTATTTTGTTGAACTAGAAATCACATCCATACAATTTAGAGGATCATTTCCATTTAGAGTATAAGATAATTACTAAAAACTCTTACATAGTAAACTAGTACATTACAGTTGGACAGTTATGACCAGTATTCATTTTCCCACAAAAGAATATTGAAAACAAAATATAATTTAATTTCCTAAAAATATTTTCATCTTTAAACCTGAAATCTTTTTTTATTACCCATCCTTAAACAATCTTAAAAAATTTAAAATTCATAGTATCATAAATAAACCAATAAGGTACTTAATAAGAAATAGACACATTAACCATTTTAGATACTATAAAACCATTTTAGTATATACATTTATCTTATTTTTCTTTTAGCTGATGAAATAAGTCATTTTCACATAAAAATAAAAAAACAGTTAGTTCAAGAAACACATTATAATAAAATTAAAACCCTTTTTTGGAAACATTTTTCATCACATTCAAAAAATAATTCAATCCTGAGTTATAATTGGGAACATACTAGTCAAATATATAGGAGAACCACCTCATTAATTCTTCCTACATTCCTTAAAACATTATTCACTACTAAAAAATTGTAGAACTATCTTGACACACCCAGATCTATAACAACATGACCTGATTCTATCTTCGTGCACCAAGTGTGTCAGCTATATTGAGCTCACGAATTACTAATAATGGGGATCAACACATTGTATAATCTATATTAGGCTCAAAAAGTTCATATATAAAACTCTGTTACCATATTATTCATAATACCTTATATTCAAGAACATCTCATCATAAAACATTTGAAAAAATCATTAAAACCCATATGAAAAAAATTATTAGATATTAATATGAGATTTTTTTAAAATCGAATATTATATTTCAGAAATTAAAAGATAAAGTTATATATGGATTTTATTTTATAAAAATATCACAAAAATAATTGTGTGGAAAATAGAATGTTTTTCATGAAATAATTTATTTTGAAAAACTAATCACTTGAAAAAGAAAACATCGTATCTAAAAGTAACCATATAAACATTTAAATTAATCATAATAAATTATAAGGAATAATAATGGTTTAAAATTATTTTCATTCCATATAAATAAAAAATAATTACTTTTAACCATTTTAAAAAAAGTAGAATGTGGTACTTCAAAATTGAATTTTTTAATGAAATGCCCTTAAATTTTGTCTGACTCTGCCCATATTTCTATTATCATCTAGATTAATAAAATTATTTTAGTTTTTAAACCTATTTAAAAACCCTATTAATGTTTATTATTCATTTAGATCACATATTACAATGTTACATAAAAATAATTATTAATTTATTTTCATGTCAGATGGTTTAACATTATTCTGTACTGTTATACAATATAAGATCGGTGTGTAGAATATTTTACAAGAGGATAGAACTAAATAATATATATTCATTAAATCATTATATTTTTTATACATAAACTATTATATTATATCAAACCATTATATATGGTATTGAAAAAGGAAATATGTCATAATCTTGGAGATAATAGGATATATGTATGAATGAGTAATGTTCTCTTTTGTCAATGATCATTACAGAAAGACAATATTAGTTATTTCATATTTATAAAAATATCATAAATATATATAATATCATATGATTTACTTATACTTACTTATATATATTTTCCATGTGATCTTTTGATGAAAATTGAATCACATCGCTTCATGGATGTTGCAGTCTAAACGTATGCACAAATGAAATTATCAATTTTCCATTGAATATAAAATCAATAAGGTAAACAATATATTGATTTTTAATAAAAATTAAGAGGTAATTAATGGAATGTATAAATATTAATTACATCACTATATCATATCTTGAGATATGGTGATGTTAAATAAATTACATTTGTTCATGAGTAGGTAGTTTGTCGTACACATAAATGAAGAATTATTTTTCCATTTTATGGAATATGATATGGATAAAGGAGGCAAATTTAACATAATAAAATATCAGTATATGAATAATAATATATTTATTATATTAACATGTTTTTTTATTTTTTATGCTTGTATAAGAATAAATATAACTAACACACGGGGAAAAATTATACCTCTTCTTTGTAAAACCTCTTTTACATAACACCATAAGATCGCTAAGATTGGTATTACACCTAAACAAATAACACTATATTTTTTAGAATGATTTTAGGTAGTGATTTTTGTTGGTAATTATATAACCAAATAGGTTTATAATTGTTTATAAATGAGAATATGCGGATCCCTTTAATATGTTAGGGGAGGGATAGTCTCCACTTTTTTCAAAATTTTAAATTAATAAAAATTATTCATTAATTAAAAATGGCTCAAAATAAATATATTTATAATGAAATGGGATAGAAATTATAAATTCTCTAATAAAGTAAAAATAAATCAGGTTTTTACATTCTTTATAACCTTAAATTTTGGTTTTATCCCAGATTTAACCCCTTTAACTTTTACCATTACAACATTGATTTTTACTGTTGGAGGTTTAACATAGTTACAATTAAAATATAATGTACTCATAAATGGACCATGTTCTATATTTATAACATTATTCTAATAAAATGAAATAATTTATGCTTTTTTGGTTTTTTATATCGTTTAAGTAAATATTCTTTACTATAAATAATTCATAATGATTGTTTTTAGAACATTTCAAAAATTTAACTTTAGTAATATCAATAAAATATATAAAATTATAAAAAGAAGTATTTTATTCAATCACTAACATGTCAATTTAATGAATGAAATTATTTTCTAACATTATTTACCAATAATTATTTTTATTCTTAAAATCTTGAATATCATTTAATTTAGGTTTTAATTTATTTGGTATTTTTGGCATTAGAATAATGTATGATTTTAATAAATTTCTCTATCCACAATAAATATAAAACAAATTCCCATGATAAATATAAATCCATTATAATTAAAAATAATAATCAATATAGAACATATCCTCAAGATAATGTCATATTTAAAATATTACAATTATTAAAAACTAGAGTGGGACATGTTTAAAATTTCACAAAATAAAATATATAATTGTCATAATCAAATTCATTTCGCTCTGAACAATCATAAATTTGAGACATGGATTATTATTGACTATTTATATTAATAAAAATATATTTACATAATTTTTTGGGTCATTTAATTGTTCTTATAATATTATAATTATCCTAAATTAACTAATTTATGAGTTTTCATGGTAATAAAATTTAATAAACAATCTATTCATATTGACCAAAAATATAATGGGAATATTATGTTAATCTGTTCATCCTGATTCCAAATATGGAATAAATTTTTCGAAATTCAGATTTCATAAATATCAGAGTTTAGGTTCTTATTAAAAAATAAAAACTTAATGAATAATAATTTCTCGAAAAAATCACTTTTTAAATATAATATTTTTATAATATTTTTAAATATAAAATTTATTTAAAAACAAAAGTGTGATTTTTTCAGAAAAAATAAAGTAATTAAAATTTAAAACTATTATTCAATAAATTTAACATTGTATATACTTTAAAATATATTACAATGGTTAATAATTATTATTTTTCTACATTATTCCGTGAAAAATAAATATTTTCATAAAATTATCAAAACATCATCTTTGGATATTTTTTTTGTAACGCCCCGACCCTAGTCAACCAATGTAAGTGCATTATTACATAACATTGGCATGAACACAAGAAAGATCAAATCTCGAAAGACCGATTGGTTTAGTAGCCTTGAAAACACTAGATATATTCATAATGTTTTACATTACATCATAAAGTGAAAAACTACTACAACAACATAATGTCTCCATAGTCCACACTATTATCCCCTCATAAAATCCCTACAGGTCATTCATAACTTACTTCTTCACATCCTAGGAAAAATAAAACATATAAAAGGGGTGAGCTCAAATGCCCAGTAAGGATAACAATATAGCGGAAGCTTTCATAAATAAGAATAAATATTTAAGGAAATGTATAACTAAAAAAAAGCCTTTTAAACATGAACATCAACATTTTATGGAAAAAGAGAAATGAAATAATGCCATTTACTTATTCACATGGATATTCTACTAATCGAATAATCACATGAAATATCAATAACCACTTTCATAATGATGGAATGCATAATGCCAGACTATCATAACCACATAGCCAAGGCCTCGTGCCAAGTCTAGAAATAATATTTTGCCAAGGCCTTGTGCCAAGACACTAGTTTATCTCATGATACCTACCGATGCATTGAGGAGCTATAGCGGGCTCCACCCGTCACATATTTAGTCCAATGCATTCCCATATGAACAGGTTTAAACATAAAATAAACATTCGTATTAAAATTATCATACGAAATGTCAATACTTTCACCATAAACTATGAATGGTATAAAAATAGCACATCCACAGTCAAACATATCACAAAACCTTCAATACAATATAGAATTTTTGTATCATAATAAATCAACTTCAAATAAACGTAAAATCCATCAAATGATGTTGATATGGATGAAATCAAAACTCTTTTTAGAGAAATATCTCTTTCTATTTTGAAATTATTTAAGAGTCTTCTATTTATGAAATAAAACATTTTCTTTGAAAATATTCCTATAAGCTTGTATGGGAAGCTTTGAAGATTTTATAACAGTGGAAAATAGCTGCACCCGCCGTATAAGTTAAAAAACATTCTTACCTTAATTCTGTCGAAAACGGTAAAAGCACCTTGTTTGGAAAATGACGGAAATATTCCCTTATAAACCACTTATAAAAATTAAAAAAATGGAATAAATGACCTTAACCCATATTCTTGTAAATAGTAAAAAAAATTTGAAATACATTTTTAAGAAACATGGATGTGGATGATAACGAGATCCTAGTAGATTATTACGTATAAACAACCTCGGATAATGAAAAGATTGTGAAATAAACCCTTAACGTGTATTTTTCATTGGTCGGGGTAGGTTAACCTACTATATAATGGTTAAATAATTGTTATTAAATTATTTAAGAATCATATACATTCATATGATATCATATATGGTCTTCTGACATTGATTTGTTAATAATATCTTAATATTATCGTTGTTTCGGGTGTTAACTTACTCATTTTATTTTATATGTATTGTTACATAAGCCATATTTTTAATTTATAGGTTGTATATAATTCATATCCAGAATGATATCATGTCCTTAAACATCATTTTTAAATCATCAAATGATAATTATACTTGAATGGATTCGATGGAGAATGAATCTCATCGCGTTCGTGGAGACGGTAGTCCGTACGTACGCACGTATGGTGACATGTTATTAAAAGGGTGGATAGAATACTGAATATGGTTGTACCATATTTTTAATAATATCACAGTATATATAAGATACTGGAGTTATTATTTTAGAATGGTAATAACAATGAATGATGAAGTGGAAGAAGAAAGGAACATGAAAAGGGGTGGTGAAAACATTACCTCTTCTTTGGGTTCTTCCTTTTGATTTGTTCAAAATGGATCCTTAAGTTGGATTTCATGACTAAAGGAAGGACTCTAGGATGAAGTGAGGGATGTTGAGAGAGTATTTGGGCAGAGGTTGGCCGAACCAAATGGCTTTGAAGGTGTGAAGTAATGAGAAGGGGGAGTGCCCTTTTATAAGAGGGGTGAGGGGCACATTTGGAAAAGCTAGAAATATTAATTTATAATAAATTCATATTCGGTTTCTAATGGATACAAAGTGGATTATTTAAATTTTAAGGTGGGATTTGGTCTAAAAACACTAAACCAATATAATTTAGAAAGGTTTGGGTACTTATATTAACCTTATCTTTAAGTATTAACTCTAAGTTAATTAGTTTCACTTTTACAATGTCTCTTAGTATTTTATATTATATGTTTAATAAAATTACTATATACATCCAAGAGACCCCCAAGAGGTCCATTAATGATAAAATTATCATGATATAAGTCTCTTGGCCTATCCATAGATTTTTAGGAATTTAATATCAATTAATAATATAATATTTGTTTTAAAAACTCTTTTATGTCAATTTTGAAACTATTCAATAGTTGATTTTTGTGAAACTCATAACAGAATTATTACTTCGAAAAAAGTCAATTAAATCAATCCTAATATGTCGTATAAACCTAGAAAATTAGTGTAATTCAATAAAAGTCCCAAATTATATTTATTTGGGTATTTACAATATCAATTATTTTAAATTTTCACTATTATGGTAATTACTGCATCATCATTCTGTCATAAATAAATTAAATTATGTAATCTCTAAAAATTATAAATAAAATATCATTATGGAGGAAATCATTTTATCTTTCTAATGAATATTTATAGTTGAATTTACAATATATAAAACCATATGTAAAAAAAATCGAAAATATATATGCTTATGTCATTTTTGTATATATTTTAACTTAATTAAAATATAGTGTCCCTATCACTTACAAGTGGCACCATGAGGTCCCAAAATCGACCCAAAGATGACCATGGTCGAGAATGTATCAACCAATAAGTTTAGGACACGTTTTAGGATAATTTATTTATTATTATAATATTATTTTTTAACCCTTATTTACCGGATTTACGCTTAACCATGTTAAATAAAATATTTACCGCAGTAATTATTCAAAATGACTAAAAATAAAAGTTACCTATTTACACAATTTGAACATCCTGATTCAAAATATTGAATCCATTTTTCCAAATTCAAAACACAGAAGTGGAAGAAATTAATTTAAAATTAATTTCCGTTGTTAAAACAAAAAGCGTGTTTTCAAGATATAATAACTATCAAAAGATTGATACTTGTTTATGTTCGGTTTAATTGTGAAATTATGTTCAATGACCAACGTTGTATTAAATGGTAAAAATATTTTCTAAATATACTTTAAAACCACTGAAATTCATAATTTATCACTATCAATTATTTTGATTAAAATAGTAGTTTTTAATTAAAATTTAGTAATTTTCACTATTCATCAAAATATTAAAGTTATCCGAAAAGTACCAAAATTTCAGCTGAGGCTAAATTTGGTATTCCGAAACCAAAAATGAAGTCCATTTTGAAATTTATAATATATATATAATTTCAAAAAGTAGGTATTACTATTTATAACGGCTAGTTTAATTGGTTATGGTGTGTTAGAACTCAGTGTTGCGTACAACACACGCTATCTCATTATTCAAAGAGAAGCGTACCATAGAAGCATGGGGTGTTACATTCTCCCCTCCTTCAAATAATTTCTTCCTAGAAATTTCTAGAATATTATCGCATGAAAAGACTCGGGTGGTTCTTCATCATAAGTTCCTCGGGTTCCCATGTTGCCTCTTCCATCTTATGGTTTCTCCACAAAAATTTTACTAGACGCGTCGTCCGGTTTCTCAGTACATGTTCTCTCGTATCAAGAATCTTGACAGGATCTTCGCAATATGATAGATCAGGTTCCAGTTCTAATTCTTCATAGGTGAGTACATGCTTTGGGTCAGGCATGTATTTCCTCAACAGAGATACGTGGAACACATCGCGAACTTTGGAGAGACTTGGCAGCATTTCCAATCGGTAAGCTACAACCCCAATTCGTTTTAGAATTTCGAAAGGTCCAATTTACCTGGGACTCAATTTACCTTTTTACCAAAATGTATGACTCCCTTCCATGGAGATACCTTCAGGAAAACATGATCACCGTCTTGAAATTCCAAATCCTTCCTTCGATTATCAGCATATCTCTTCTCCATACTTTGAGCTGCTTTGATGTGATTTTGGATTACCATCACCTTTTCCATCGTTTCCTCCACAATTTCTGGGCCGACTAGTTTTCTTTCACCAACGTCATCCCAACAGTTTGGTGTATGAAATCTCTTTCCATATAACGCATCATATAGTGCCTTCTGAATACTCGAATATAAGGTATTGTTATAGGAAAATTCTACCAGAGGTAAATACTGATCCCACATACCCTGATAGTCAAGTTATCCGGATCTCAACATGTCTTCTAAGGTTTAAATAGTCCTGTCAGATTGTCCGTCTGTCTGAGGGTGGTAGGCAGTGCTCAAATGAAGTTCAGTATCCAGGGATTTCTGAAGACTCTTCCAGAATCTTGAAGTAAAACGGGGATAACGATCAGAAACAATCGATATGGGTACTCCATGAAGTCTCACAACTTCATTAATATATAGTCTTGCTAGACGTTCCAGTGGTGGATCTTCTCTTATAGAAAGAAAATGTGTTGTCTTGGTAAGACGATCAGTAATAACCCATATTGCATTATTCCTTCTAGGAGTCTTTGGTAGCCCCATGACAATGTCCATCGTAATATTGTCCCATTTCCACTCCGGTATGGGAAGAGGTTGCATGACTCCTCCAGGGTGTTGCCTTCCAGCTTTCACTTGTTGACAAACCATACATCTTGACACAAAATCAGCAATCTCCCTCTTCATATTGTCCCACCAAAAATGTTCCTTCAAATATCTATACATTTTAGTGCTCCCAAGGTGTATATAGAAATTGGAACTATGAGCATCATCCAAGAATTCCCTTTTTAGATCAGGTATATCGGGAACACAATGTCTCTTCCCGAATTTCAAAATTTCATCTTCATAAACAAAGTCTCTCAGTCTTCCATCATTCACACCTTTAATCTTCTTTTGAAATTCTTCATCATCGGTCTAAGAACTCTTATTCCTTTCTAGTAAGGATGGTTTGGAAACCATTTGAAAAATCATTGATGTTTCTCCTTCCCTGGTTATTCCCATGTCCATCATCACTAGATCCATCAAATTTGGATCCCCTTCAATTCTCATCATGTTCAAAACTCCATGGTCTTTTCTGCTCAAAGCATATGCCACCTTGTTTACTTTCCCCGGGTGGTAGTGTATCGTACAATCATAATCCTTGAGTAATTAAAGCAATCTCCTTTGCCTCATGTTGAGTTCTTTTTGTGAGAAAATATACTTCAAACTCTTGTGATCAGTATAAATCTCAAATTTTTTACCATAGAGGTAGTGCCTCCATATCTTCAAAGAAAAGATCATAGCTGCTAACTAGAGATCATGAGTAGGATAGTTTTGTTCATGAATTTTCAACTATCGTGATGCATAGGCAATAATCCTATCATTCTGCATAAGGACACAACCAAGTCCTTTCTTCGATGCATCACTATAAATAATGAACCCATCATTCCCCGATGGTAGAGTCAATATAGAAGCATTGACTAATCTTCTCTTCAGTTCATCGAAACATTCTTCACACTCTTTTGTCCATACAAATTTAACCCCTTTACGTGTGAGCTTCGTTAATGGGTTAGCCAATCGGGCAAAATTTTGGACGAAACATCGATAATAACCTGCTAAACCAATAAAACTACGTACCTCAGTTATACTCGTCGGTGCTGGCCATTCTTGGATTGCCTTAGTCTTAGAAGGATCAACAGAGATTCTATCTTTAGAGACAATATGGCCAAGAAAAGAAATCTCTTGAAGCCAGAATTCACACTTGCTAAACTTCCCATATAATTCATGTCTTCTCAGAGTCTTCAAGATAATGCGCAAGTGATTTTAATGATCTTCGTAGATTTTTGAGTATACCAAGATATAATCAATAAATACCACCAAAAATTCATCTAGATACTCCTTGAAAACACTATTCATCAGATCCATGAATACAGAGGGTGAATTTGTCAACCAAAAAGGCATTACAGTAAACTCGTAATGCCCGTACCTGGTTCAAAATGCTGTCTTCAGAATGTCTTCCTTCTTCACACACAACTGATGGTATCCATATCAAAGGTCAATATTTTAAAAGTATTGAGCTCCATGCAGTTGTTCAAATAAATCATCAATTCGAGGTAGTGGATACTTGTTCTTTATTGTTATATCAATGATCTCCCTATAGTCAATACATAACCTCATAGATCCATCTTTCTTTTTAACAAAAAGAATAGGGGCTCCCCATGGAGAAACACTAGGGCGAATAAATCCTTTATTACTCAATTACTCTAGTTGTTTCTTTAGTTCAACTAATTCTATAGTGGCCATTCTATAAGGGGTCTTCGATATAGGCCTCGATCCAGGAATTAAATCAATAGAAAACTCAACTTCTCGTTCTGGAGGATGTTCAGGTAAATCATCCAGAAATACATCTACAAATTCTTTCAAAATAGGTACATCCTCTATTTTAACATTCCTTTCCTCACCCACAATTATTTCATTTTCTTCCTCCCCAATAATTGAATTTAGTTGAGCTACTGGGGGTGGATCTAGATAATAATTAGGTGGTGATGATTCTCCTATAAATATAAGGTGTTCCTTATCATCATCATCAAGAATCGTAATCTCTTTCTTATTACAATAAATCTTTGCATCATAGTCCGAAATCCTATCCATACCAAGGATTATATCGAACTCAATCATAGGTATGACGATGAGATCAGCAGATAAAGAACATTTATGTGCTATAATGGGGACTAATACACAAAACATTGTTGCAATGATACTTCCCTTAGGAGTTTTAACTGACAACTCCCTTGTTAAATCAAATTTGAAATATCTAATTTTCTTAGAAAACTAGGAAGATATGAAACAATGCGATGATCTAGAATCAAATAATGCATTTGCTAAACTTGAGGAAACCATTAAATTACCTGCCACCTCGTCTTTCGGAGCTTCTACCTCAGCAGTAGTGATAGCATAAGCTTGGCCTTGATCCCTTGGCCTTTTCTAAGGTAAGTTATCTTGACGCTTAGGACATTCATTTGAATAATGTCCCATCTCCCTGCAATTGTAGCACTGAAAATTGGTAGCTTCCTTCTTCCCATTGCAATCACGAGATTGGTGGCCTTTTTCACCACACTTATAATATACTCTTGTTCCCTTAAAGCAAGTACCAGGGTGTTTCTTACCACATTTACCACAGGATGGATATTCAACCTTTCCCTTCTTCCCCTTATTTCCATTCCCAGATTGATTAGCAGATCTCTTCTTCTCTTGCTTTTCTTTAAAGTCATAAGACTTAGAGAATTCCTTTTCTGTCTTGATAGCACATGAGACAATGTCTCCGTACGATGAAGAGGATTGTGAGACTAATGCTCGACGGAGAAATGGTTTAAACCCATCAAAGAAACAATCAATCCTACTTCTTGGGTTACGTATATAATCTCCAGAAAACCATGCTATCCTTGTAATGTTAGCTTCATACTTTGCGACATTCTCATCCTCCTTCTGTCTCAGACTCAGAAATTCCCTTTCCATATCAGCTCAATGGTCGCGAGGAAACTATTTTTCAAAAAACAGATCATTGAACTCCCTCCATTCCATTTTTTAAACAACATAATCTTCCTTCATGTTTTGAATCAATGACCACCATTGATCAGCATCTCCAGTGAGTCGGTAAACTGCAATGATAACTTTTTCCCTTTCACTACTCCCCAAAGCCTGAAATATTTTCTCTTGGGAATTTAATCATTTCTCAGCTACTAATGGATTTGTACTCCCATTGAACGTTGGTGGTTGTTGCCTCATGAATCGATCTAACATTGATCCTCCACGCTGTGGATCAGGGTGCTCCATACGGGTAAGGTTATTATTCATAACTTGAGTGAGTTGTCCCAGTATGGTGATTAGTTGATCGTCACCAGTTGCATCACCAGCTCCACTATAATTATCTTGAGCAGGAGGGAAATACCTACATGGAGTGCGTGCATTGATACAGTTTCCATTTCTTCCACTAGGCGCCATTTCTAAACAATGGCATAAACTAGATCAGTTTATGAATCAAAATACATAATCCCATACTTAAAAAACAGTTTACATAAATTGAACTATTTATGGATATAATCCATAATCATAAGAATTTTTTCATTGAGGAAGTATATACTCATAAAACCTTCATAATGATTTGTAAAGAAAATGAGAGTTGTCCTAAGCATATCCCCCGGGAGTGTCGTAACCAAGAGTGCAGCAAGGCCCGTTGTCGTGCACTAGTTCCTGTTTGAGTCTAGCTCAAAGTGGTGTTTTCAGGTTTTACCCCTAGGTACATCTGTTCCAGAGCCGCCTCTACCTACTCATATCCAGACAGGGATGTATTTCTCAGAAAACTCACAAAATCTCTACAATACCAAAATTCTAGGAAGTTCTTCTATACTAATCCTCAAATTTCATCTTATGTCTATGTGCTCTAATCAGATTTTATATAAATCTAGCTTCCAAGGTCTGTATTAAACTTCCTCTAATACCAACTGTAATGCCCCGACCGTAGTTACCCAGAGTCGGTGCATTATTACATAACATTGGCATGATCACAAGAAAGATCAAATCTGGAATGACCGATTGGTTTAGTAGACTTAGAAACAGTAGATATATTCATAAAGTTTTACATTACATCATAAAGTGAAAAACTACTACAACAACGTAATGTCTCCATAGTCAAAACTATTATCCCCTCATAAAATCCCTGCAGGTCTTTCATAACATACTTCTTCACATCATGGGAAAAATAAAACATAGAAAAGGGGTGAGCTCAAATTCCCAGTAAGGATAAAAATATAGCGGAAACATTCATAAATAAGAATAAATATTTAAGGAAATGTATAACTAAACCAAAAGCCTTTTAAACTTGAACATCAACATAATATAGAAAAAGTAAAATGAAATAATTCCATTTACATATTCACATAGATATTCTACTAAAATAATTATCACATGCAATATCAATAACCACTTTCATAATGATGGAATGCATAATGCCAGACTATCATAACCACATATCCAAGGCCTCGTGCCAAGACTAGAAATAAGATTTTTGCCAAGGCCTTGTGCCAAGACACCAATTTGTCTCATTAGACCTACCGATGCATCGGGGAGCTATAGCAGGCTCCACCCATCACATATTAAGTCCAATGCATTCCCATATGAAAAGGTTTAAACATAACATAAACATTCATATTAAAATTAGCATACGAAATGTCAATACTTTCACCATAAACTATGAATGGTATAAAAATAGCACATCGAAATTCAAACATATCACAAAATATTCAATACAATATAGATGTTTTGTATCATAATAAATCAACTTCAAATAAGCGTAAAATTCATCAAAGGATGTTGACATGGATGAAATCAAAACTCTTTTTAGAGAAATATATCTTTCTATTTTGAAATCATTTAAGTTTCTTATATTTATGAAATAAAACATTTTCTTTGAAAATATTCTTATATGATTGTAAGGGAAGCTTCGACGACATTATAATGGTGGAAAATAGCCGCACCCACTGTATATGTTAAAAAAACATTCTTACCATAATTCTGTCGAAAAGGTTAAAAGCACCTTGTTTGGAAAACGACGGAAAATTCCTTTATAAAACACTTATAAAAATTCAAACAAGGGTATAAATGACTTTAACCCATATTCTTGTAAATAGTAAAAATGTTTTGAAATACCTTTTTAAGAAACATGGATGTGGATGATAAAGAGATCCCAGTATATTATTACGTATAAACAACCTCAGATAATGAAGAGATTGTGAAATAAACCCTTAACTTGTACTTTTCCTTGGTTGGGGTAGGTTAACCTCCTGTATAATGATAAAATAATTGTTATTAAATTATTCAAGAATCATATACATTCATATGATATCATATATGATCTTTTAACATTGATTTGTTAATAATATCTTAGTATTATTATTGTTTCGGGTGTTAACTTACTCGTTTTCTTTTATATGTTTTGTTACTTAAGGCATGATTGTAATGGATAGGTTGTATATTATTCATATCCAGAATGATATTATGTCCTTAAACATCATTTTTAAATCATAAAATGATAATTATACTTGAATGGATACGATGGAGAATGAATCTCATCGCGTCCATGGGGACGGTAGTCCGTACGTACGCACGTATGGTGACATGTTATTCAAAGGGTGGATTGAATACTGAATATGGTTTTACCATATTTATAATAAAATCACATTATATATAAGATACTGGAGTTATTATTTTATAATGGTAATAACAATGAATGAAGAAGTGGCATAAGAAAGGAACTTGAAAAGTGGTGGTGAAAACATTACCTCTTCTTTGGGTACTTCCTTTTGATTTGATCAAAAGGGATCCTTATGTTGGATTTCTTACTAAAGTAAGGCCTCTAGGATGAAGTTAGGGAAGTTTAGAGGGTATTTGGGCAGAGGTTGGCCGAACCAAAAGGCTTTGAAGGTGTGAAGTAATGAGAAGGGGGAGTGCCCTTTTATAAGAGGGGTGAGGGGCACCTTTGGAAAAGCTAGAAATATTAATTTATAATAAATTCATATTCGGTTTCTAATGGCTCCAAAGTGGATTATTTAAATGTTAAATGGGGATTGGTCGAAAAACACTCAACCAATAGAATTTTGACAGGTTTGGGTACTTATATTAAACTTATAATTAAGTATTAACTCTAAGTTAACTAGTTTCACTTTTACAATGTCTCTTTGTATTTTATATTATATGGTAAATAAAATTACTATATACATCCAAGAGACCCCCAAGTTTTCCAATAATGATACAATTATCATGATATAAGTCTCTTGGCCGAACATTAGATTTTTAGGAATTTAAAATCAATTAATAATATAATATTTTTTTTAAAAACTCTTTTATGTCAATTTTGACACTATTCAAAAGTTGATTTTTTTGAAACTCATAACAGAATTATTACTTCGAAAAAAGTCAATTACATCAATAATAATATGTAATATTAACCTATAAAATTAGTTTAATTCAATTAAAGTCTCAAATTATATTTATTTGGGTATTTACAATATAATTTATTTTAAAGTTTCACTATTATGGTAATTACTGCATCATCATTGGGTCATAAATAAATTAATTATTTAATCTTTAAAAATTATAAATAAAAAATAATTATGTAGGAAATAGTTTTATATTTCTAATGAATATTTATAGTCTAAAATCTAACATATATGACCCTATGTAAAAAATTTTTTCTAAAAAATATATGCTTGTGTCATTTTTGTATTCATTTTAACTTAATTAAAATAAAGTGTCCCTATCACTTACAAGTGGCACCATGAGGTCCCAAAATCGGCCCAAAGATTCCCATGGTCGAACATGTATCATCCAATAAGGTTAGGACATGTTTTAGGGTAATTTATTTATTATTATAATATTATTTTTTAACCCTTATTTACCGGATTTACCCTTAACCATGGAAAATAAAATATTTACCAAAATAATTATTCAAAATGTCTAAAAATAAAAGTTACCTATTTACACAATTTGAACATCCTGATTCCAAATATGGAATCCATTTTTCCAAATTCAAAACACATAAGTGGATGAAATTAATTTAAAATTAATTCCTGTTCTTAAAACAAAAAGCGTGTTTTTAAGATATAATAACTATCAAAAGATTGATACTTGTTTATGTTCAGTTTAATTGTGAAATTATGTCCAATGACCAACATTGTATTAAATTGTAAAAATATATTCTAAATATACTATAAAACAACTAAAATTCATAATTTATCACTATTAATTATTTTGATTAAATATGTTGTTTTTAAATAAAATTTTGTAATTTTCACTATTCATCAAAATATTAAAGTTATCCGTAATGTACCAAAATTTCACCTTAGGCTAAATTCGATATTCTGAAACCAAAAATGAAGTCCATTTTGAAATATAAAATATATATATAATTTCAAAAAGTAGGTATTACTATTCATAACGGCTAGTTTGATTGGTTATGGTGTGTTAGAACTCGGTGTTGCGTACAACACACGCTATCACATTATTCAAAGAGAAGCGTACCGTAGAAGCTTGGGGTGTTACATATTACATGAATAATTACCAAATTGGATTCATTTTTTAATGTAAATTTTATAATATTAACTAAACTTATTTATAATAATAAATTATTAAACGAAATAAAATTATTTATTTAACAAAATATATATTGTGAGTGTAAATTTATTTCACTAAAAATCTAGTATTTTTAAAAAATGTATTAATTAATAATTTAGAAATTATTTTGAATATATATATATAAATATATATTAATTGGTTTTATTTAATTCATTCTATTTAAGGTATTGGCTTTGTAATAAATCTGAAATTTAGATAATAATATTTTACTGTTCATTTTCATTCAGTGTTGTGTACCATATACATTATCAAAAAAAATATTTCCTTTTAAAATATCATTTTTTTACATTCCACCTCCAAATAATATATATTCTACTCACAATTTTAACTTGTTTTTAGTAACCAGAGATTTATATTTCCAAATAACATTTTCTAAATCATATATCAGAAAAAGGATTAACAAATCATCCACTTGATTAGAGATCAATGGGATTTATGATATTCAATTGTAGTATAAAATAATATGATTCCAAGAATTATAACATTTGTATGAATTTATAAAATGGTGAAAAAATATAAATTTCTCTCATATAGACTAATAAAGAGTGATTGGAAACATATTTGGGATAAATTTAACCATCACAAAACAAGAAATCTGTCATGGTTTAAAATACTATTGTTTTCTCCATATTAAAATTAAACCAATAATGTTTCCTAAAATTTGGGAGTTCTTTTACAACATAGAACTAGAACATAAGGAAATATAATTAACTGATATGTAAAATTTAACTATAAAATAAATTTTTACCGCAAAGTACTATTTTTATCCAAATGATGATTATCAATTTTTCATTCCTGAAGAACAAGAATTAAATTCTAATGAAAACAATATTCCCTAAATGAATAACTGCCTATTTATACTACATTTTGGAATTAAGAAAAAAAAATGGTAATGATAAGGCAAGATAATTACATAAAATCAGTAAACCATCATTCTAATAAATTCATCTCTAATCTCCAAATTTAAATTGTGAAACCTAAGATTTAACATAGATCATTCAAAAAATAAATAATCTTAAAATTACATAATAATATTTTGGAGTAATACTGAAACCCAAATATCTAAAGGATTATACCAAATAAACTTTCAAAAAACAATAATATTTATCTCCAAAAAACATTATTCACACTTAATGTCTCATACATAAAATGTAATTTCCAAATCATATAATCTCCATGATATGATATTCATTTACATAAATAGCATAAATAAAAATCATTCCATAATTAAATCATATATTCTAGAATGTAATAATTCTACCATGACTCCAAAAAATACCATAATATTCTATTTACTTTATTCATATAATTTTTTACTATAATTATTGTTATCATCCTATAAAATTAATTTAATCACATAATCAATAAATAACTATCAAATCGTAATCATTTTATTGATAATAAAACATATCCTACCAGAATAATCTTATACTTCATCCATATAGTAATTTAAATGAAAATAAAATTTCATAATATCTAGTACTTCATGTAGGCCTATGGTAGGTTATGCAAAATTTTCATCCTCTTGTTGTTGGTTCAATCGTCATTGTATTTCAAGAAGAAATTGGTTGTTTCCCAACATGGGAGTTACTATTTTCCAAGAACAATAAATATTATGACATTACTTGATATATGATAATCATTCCCAAAAATAGATATAACTAATTCATCAATATTGAAATGTTTTGAGCAGAATGGTTATGTCATAACATTTATTTCGCATCCCAAGATGTGATAAACCATAATTACATTACAAATTCCATTAGTTACCTTAAAATATCCAAACTTCAATCCATAGAATATGTTTATATGATATTTATATTATGATAAGCTATAATATTATAATCACATGACGAAATCTATAAATCAAAAGAAAACCTAAAAACAAAACAAGCTAATCTCCAATGTTGTCTAAACCATCAACTTATAATAATTTTAATGGAATAGACTTATGTTTGGTAAATTATAGTTATTTTTAACTAGAATTCACTTTCTTATAATCATGGTAATTTTTTTATTTTAGATATTTAGAGAACTTTGACACACTCTTACATTATAAACTAATACATTATAAGTGTACAATTTTTAAAAGTATCCGTTTTTTACACCAAACAAAACAATTTATTATAAAACATGATTTAATTCCATGAAAAATTACTATGATATTAAAATTGACTTCTTATTTAACATTTCAAATACTTAATCCTTATCACAAAATTTATTATATAATGGTATGAGAAAACAATCTATGTGAAACAGACAAATAGAGAAAAAAAAATTATTCCAGGGAAAAATATTAAAACACGTGACTATTTACCATCATATAAATGTCCATTTATCTAATTAAACAAATAATTTTCATATGAAATTACACACAATTTTTTCAAGAAACCCATAACAAGTAAATTAAAATACTTTTTTGTAAAAATAGATAATGAAATTCATTACATATTTTAAAACATTTTCAGAAATCACAGGATCCTGGTTAAATACATAGAAGAAACCATTTTGTAACTCTCTCATTCATTACTCTACTAAAGAGGTACATTAAATAATGAATTACATCACCCTTCGGGTTCATCCTAAGTTATAATGGGATCACATGGTGTCCTATATTAACACCCAAAATATAATATATATTGGGATCACCCAAGATGTTTAATGGGACTTAATTATTCATATATGATCTATCTGCATCACATGTTTCACATATATTTCTCAATTACAATTTCATGAATAGAAATATTTATTTGTGTTATTTTCGTAATAATCACCCTGAAAAAACCTTAAAATACATATCTAAAACAATTTTAGATATAAAAATACAATTTTAATTTATAAACCAATTTTAAAGTGTAAATACACCAAAAATAAGATCAAGTGAGTTTTTATTTGAATAAAACATCATTAGAAAGTATTGGATGAAAAAAAATCCACCCAGAAAATATTTGTTTTGAAAACCTTGTCAAATAAATTGGAAAAACATTCACTAAATGTAACAACATAAACATGTAATGTATGATTAGAAATATTAAGACATAAATGGGGTTTTAAATAATTTTCATGACATATATATAGTAAAATATATTCATTGTGACCATTGTAAAATGTGTTGAAATGGGAACTTCAAAAAAGTTTGTTTAAAAGAATATCTCCCAACTTGAGTCCAACTTATCAACTATGTCAATTATATTCCTGAATAAAAAATGTAAGTAATTTTTCAACATACAAAAATTTCATTCTAATGTTCATTATTCCTATTATATAACTTATTGTACAATTATGTAAAATTACTTAATCATTTAAGTTTACATCGATCAATTTTTCAATATTCGATACTTAAGTCTGAACTGATATTGATAACATGACTATAGTAAATTTTTTTAAAATATATATTATATATAATTATTATCACTATTATTATTTTCATAAAAAAATTATATTTTTAAATAGGTATATTAAATATGTTTATGAAAAAGGTATAATGTCATAATCGTAGGGGTTGAACAATGTACATATTCATGAGTAACATTTCTATTCTCAATTCTCATATTATAAATAATGTAAATATTATTTTATCCTTCCCTAATTATCATAATATAAAATATATCATGTTATTTATTTCTAAGTACTTATATATATCATCCATGTCTTGTCTTGATTAAAAATTAATCAAACACCTTTGTAGAGGTGGTAGTCCACGTGTACGTACAAATGACATTTTCAGTTTCGAGTTAACAGAATGGTTATTGGTAATATGATGTATTATAATTTAGTAGCAAATAAAATTTATTTAGTTTTATTTTTAAATATTTATTAAATCATTATATATAATCCTGTGATACAGTGATGGAAAATTAAGTACATCAGTTTGTTAGGCAGTAGTCCTCCATTCAAATGAACAATGAATTATTTTCCCTTTTGAAGGAAAATGATATTAATATTGGTTATGTCATTAATATAATAACATATAATTACAAATAAGTTTATAAATATATTATTTTATCATTTAAAAATAATTATTTAGTGATATGTATGATTAGAAAAACTAAAATATGCAGATAAAAACTATACCTCCTTTTTGGAAAATATCCCTTACAAAACATCATAAGTCCACTACGATTGGTTTTATTACAAAAAACACAATATATAATTTACATAGGGATTCAATTAATGTATTTGGGTTTGTTTTTTCTAATAAAAATATGATTTAATGTTTTAATAAAGCAGAGGAAGATATTCTCATTTATAAGAGAGTTCAGCGAAATTCATGGAATTTATAAAATTATTAAATTAATATAAAATAATATAAAAAATAAAATATAACCATAGGGACTTATTTATAATATAATATTATAATTGTTTTAACTTTCCATATAAATTAAAAATTATATATGCTTTAAATATATTTAAACCCTATCATATATATTTAACCCCTATTTAAAACCTTTAAATCTTACCATGACGGCATAAATATTTTACTCATAGAGAGTAAATATAGTTACTTAAATTGGATAGAAACAAATAAATGAATAATATTTTACATTTTAAACCTAATCCTAACATCATTTAATAATTTATGATTTTTATTAATTTTAAGTTATTTAATAATTTTTTATTTGCAATAAAATATCAATTATATCAATATTATGAGCTTTTCATTAATTTGATTTTAATGATGTAAAAACAATACAAAACATATTAAAAATATTTTATCACAATCCTAATATGTAATTTCATTCTATGAAATCCATTTATCATATTATTTTTCTCAAATTATATTAATTTTAATATTATTAATAAAATATAGGAGATTTTATACTTTTATTTAATATTTACTAAATTAGCATTAAGTAAGTATTTAAGGTAATTTTCTCTTATCGAAAAACTAAAAATAAAATTCTATGATGATGATAAATATTTAAATTTTTAAAAAATATTAAAATATTAATATATTAATATATTAATATATACTCAAGATTACACATTATTGAAAGTATTACTCTAATTAAAAACAAGATTATGACAGGTCTCACATTCCTTTAAATAAAATACTAAAATGGTAACAATATCATATATATTTCTCAAAAAGTCCATAAATTATACCCTTAAATTTTTGTGGTTGATATAAACTCATCCAAAATGATTTATCTATGTTTTTATTTCATATAATGGTTATTTTACTATTCTATTTAATCAAAAATATTAAATTTCCCATTTAATATGGTAATAAAACTTACAACATTTATATTATATATTGACCAAAAAATGGACTATATTAATAAAATTTCACAACATGATTCCAAATATTTAATCCATTTTTCATAATTCATGTTAAAAATTTATAATATAATTTAATACTAAAATAAAACAATAAGAAATTGAAAAAAGTTTTCTCTGAAGAAATTCTCGCTTTAAAAATAAAATATTTTTATACTAGATTAAAATATAAAATACATTTCATTAATATTTGTTGGATTATTTATAACCATGCTAAAATAGTAAATATTTAATAATAATCAAGAAAAACAACAAATGTAAATAAATTAAAACAAATTACAATTTTTAAAACAACTCACATCTTCAACTATTCCATGACAAATACTTATTTAAAAAAAATTATAAACAATTAATCCAAATATAACCTTTAAAAAATAAATAAAAAATGATATTATTTTTTTAAAATAAAATTTTTAAAATATCCTAAAATTAATTATGATTATCACTCTTAAAGACATAATTTTTTTAATAAAACATATTTTGAAAAAATAAAATGAATTTACAATGAATATATTACATATATATAATGTAAAAATAATTATATTATAAATAGGTAGTACCATTGTATATATAATATTTTTTTTATAATATTCATTCCCTCAAACTAAATGTATATGAAAAAATGGTCACATTTAAATATTAATATTTCCTTGTTCATTTAAGATCTGTGTTTTGTGTTATATATGTTATCGAACAAAGTATTACCTTTATAAATCATTATATGTAACAATAAATGTAAAAGAATTATTTGGATGTAATATATTAAATAATCATTTTGATTTTGAAAATATGAATTTTTATACACATGATTTGACAGGTAGTATCAATTAAACTATATAAATTATCTATTTATGCAAACCAGATCAATGAGTCAGGTTCAAGGAAATTACAGTTGTTATCAATTGAATTGATTAGATAAAATTATATAATATGAATATTTTTAATCATAATGTATGGGTTTAAATGATATGCATGATAATAATTTAAAAGGTAATGATATTATATGGGTATAAATACATGATCTAATGATAATGAAATTGTGCAATTTTCATTTCAAATTATGATAAGAAAACACTAAGAAAATCAAGGTATATGTTTAATTAATGCATAAAAAACTAATATATTCGGTAAATTAGAAATTATATGATTTTACATAGAAATGCATCCATGTATGGATAATGGAATATGCATACGGTTATTTCATAGTTATAACTAGGGGTCATCACCCATAAAAGTGTTGGTTGAGAATTTACAAAACCATTACTCTAATGGACATTGAGTGGTCTAAAAACTTCACACTATGTGAGACTCAATTTATTTATTTATTTTTGGTTGATCATATTCTTGTTATTAACAATTAAAAAGGATTTAAATATGATTTTAATTAATTATGTTAGAAAACCTAATTGATAAATGACAATTAAATACCATGGTTTCAAAAAAAAAGATCCATACCAAGAAAGTATAGTTAGTGGGAAAATTACATAACCTTTTATTAAAAATAGAGAAATTTTAAATAGGAGAAAAGATAGGGTTAATAGCTTTCCCACATCTAGAAAATGAAATAATACAAATCATAGTTTGATAATTCATTCTCAAAACAATACTCATCCGTAGTTCCTTGTTCATATGGAGAGTTACCTAGATTAAAGAACATAAAAATCTCATCATCAATCCTTTTTGAAACCATAGAATAGGGCCTAGTAGACACGACCCAAGTAAAATTGGAGTATTCCTTCCTTGAACCTCTCTTTGTGGGAGGAGAAATGGATACCTCTTCATCCATAATATTTTTATTCCAATGTGTGATGATGTCTCTAAATGAGGCCTTAATATAGATTAGGTCATGATGATGTTTGATGTTAGTGGCCTTGTCATCAATAGTAGCATTCTCCCATATTTCAAAACCTTCAAATGAATAATCATTTTTCTCAATATCCTCTATGAAATGAACGTTTTTATATCACTTGTATGATCACCATCTCTTGGGAACTTCACTGGTATATCTAAAGATTTTGGTTACAAAGATCCATGTCCGATTAATTGGGTATGTTTATTAGTGTCTTCTGCAAGATAACATTGAGGATCCTCACTAGCATTATGAACATTAGGGGCTGCCACATACCAGACAACTTCATTTCATAGATCCGATTAATCATCCATCTCCTCATTTAGAATATCTCCATTTTGAGTCATAACAACACCTTCACTACCAATGTCTCTCAGCTGAAACCCATAACTTAGAGTTCCCTCACAATAGTTTCACCATACAATACATCCTTACACATGTCATGATCCTTAGAATGGTTAATAGTGTAGTTCTTCGAATCCATATTATCTACCATCATTGCTTGAGAAGGTGAATCTCCTACAACCTTCTTATGCTTGGGGGACTGGTATTTTTGTGATAGCCATATCCTCCTCTAGGACATTCACATACATCCACCATAGTACATTGGTTCACAAAATCTATTGATTTGCTTACCATATTCATGTCCTAGTTCAATCCCTCAAATTTTACTTCATACATCAGATCAGGAGGTATCATCAAGGTTTGTTTCAGCATCTATTATTTAGTTAGACTCAAAAAACCAACATCCTCACCATTAGTTCAAAAAAACCTCAAGGACCATAGTGTACATATTACAGTCTCCAACCTAGTGCTTTCCATGACTATAAACACCACCTAGTGGCTAATTTTACTGATCACCTGAACAAGATCCCTAATGAAATAACATGTTACACCTATAGTCATACATGATGTTTAATAATTTCTTTCAAAATCAGCCAGAGTCACACCATGATTCAAAAAATACTATATATTTAATCCAATATTCCATAGGGATATCAATAAAGAAGAACCCAACTAGTACCTTATACAAATTTACATCAACACATGCCTTCGGTGAAATTGGGTGACAAACCACCCTAGTCTTACTATCCGAAAAGAGATAACACCCTATAAGGATCCTGAGCATTTAGCATATCGAAGGATTTTGAATGGGGATTTTGATTTCCAAAAACCATACCCCATCTTCAAATTTTGTTGAATATAATTTCATTTTAAAATCACACGTCAACTTGAATAGAATAAAATCAGATCCATCCCAAATATAAGGTGTTCTTGACAGGAAGAGGATCATATCTTCCCCATATGATAACCAAGTAATGATATGTTTGCAGTCATGAAGCCCAACCATTTCCTACTCGTATAAACCCCATGTTCCCAAAATAAGGCAATCAGAGGACTCCACCAATCGCAAAAAATGTTTAAGCTACTAAATCAAGGTATTGTGGATTTGAGAATATACATCAGGGAATTCCGAAGTTGAGATATACAGTTGTGGGGATCTGGAAAACAACTCTGGGACATTTTGAGAGAGGCAGATATGTGGGATAGATGGGATGAAATACTATTTCCTAAAATGGGTAAAGTGTGGAGGTTGATCCCCAAAGAGAGGTGACGGAGGACCCTCACACATCTAGGGGAGGGGCGGGTGAGGTAAACATCACCACATAGGGCATGGCGGTGGGAGGCATCAAATATAGAGAAACAATAATCAATGAAAGAGGCTCGTAGGTTGACTAGAAAGTATCATCAGTGAAAAATGAAGGCTTCATAAGGGAATATATATTCATACTAACATTTTCATATATAAATTTATTAAATTATCATAAATATTTTTTTGTGGTATTTTGTTTAAATGGATCAAAAAACCAAAGATGAGAATGGTATAAACCCAGAAACCGATGTTCCAAATAACTAAATAAGGGAGAATACCTAAATAGTAATGAATCATATTATATTCTATTAATAAAGGAATCAATGATTTTTTTATTCTTTCTAATGTTAATGAGAATGATATTTTAATAGAAATACAATCTTAATGAACAAAGATACTCTCACTATTGGGTGAAAAATATCAAGTATATTATATTATGTTATAAATGTTATGAGGATAATATGAAACATCTAAGGATTTTTATTTTTTATTTTCTCCTTAAATGTATAATGAAATAAAAAAAGTTAATTAACTACCATGAAAATATATTTTAGGATGATATTAATTTTTTTTGTATAAATATTTTGGGACACCTGATTGAGGAATGGATAAATGTTATATTTAATATACACATGATACTAAGATAATAATGGGGTGTTTCATTTTGATGAAGTAACTCAGATTATAAATGAAAGTCCTAGTATTGATAAATTTTCATTCTATTTTTTGAGAAGTTAATCTCATGTCTCGGATAATGATATATAGTTACTAGTGTGAATCCTTATGAATATGTTGTAAAAATCATCAATGGTTTTTTTTTAAAATTAAATTTTGGAGAAATATATAATTATATTGTGCTAAATATATTTGGGGATTGAATTGGGTTTTGGAAAAGGTGAATTATTTATAGTATATGATCGGGGTATATATAATCTTGCGTATATTATTTCCAGAATAATAAATGTTTTTTGATAAAGGATAAGTTTAATTTTTCGTGCATATATTTCATTTATTATTTTTTCAAAATATTAAATAAAATATTTCAATAATTTGGGAAATATATTTCATCTATTGGGTTAATCATTATATTAGAAAATTACTCATGTGAAACCTAGGTTTATAGAAGAATGAAATATGTTAATTTGAGTGTCATAGTGGTTGAACTGTATTATATACAATGTATTGTGTATGGATTATAGGATAAAATGATAGTTTTAAAAATGAACATATCCTACGGACAACTGTTTTGCATGGTTTATACATAAATTTTCTTATAATTATTATCACCCATGTAATCTCTTTTTGATTTAGTTATGGAGGTAAATTTAATGGACCATGTGCATGAAAGGAATCAATAAACCCTATGGAATGAGAGTTTGGTGGGAATATTATATATTTGAACCCACACACTCAGATTGAGTTCATAAATCACAAACATTACATTCCCGACATTAAAAATGATTAATGTGACCTAATTATGTCCATCTAAAAAAATAAAATATCAAAATGAAAAAATAGATCACTTAAATATTCAAAAACCTTTTTGGAATAATTTCTTAGTGAATTCAAAAAAACACTTATATCGTTAAAACCTTTGTCCATATATGATTATTTATCTCACTTATCCTTGATTTTATTATTTCACAATATGTCATTTTTAACATCCAAATGAAATCCATATAAACATAATTCATTCAACATCACTATTGATAACCTGGGGAAATGAAACATAATTAGGGTGAGCTCAATTGTTCAGTAAAGGCCAACAATAATAACTAATTGTTCATCTAAGCATGTTGTTTTTATCTTATAGATTATCCAAAAGACTCATACTATTTAAAAACTATAAATGTAATTATAAAAATGAAACGTTCATTAGGATGTATGATATTAAATAATAGGTATATATTTTTTAATTATGAATGCTTATATATAGATTTTAAAACAAGTATAAATGAATGTATGGGAAGATTTTGTCTATGTGCACTGAATGAGATAGTGTGGGTCCCTAACATCACAGTTGATATCAATGGGATGGTTTAGTTTAATTTTGATATTAGGATGTTCGTTTTGGATAATTTAAGGGTTGAAAAGTAATGGTTTATCATAATTTTATATTTACAGACTCAATTTTTGGGATATGTATAGGATTTAATGTTATAGATATACTGAACATTTTATTTCGGTATTAGTATTAGAATAGTGAAAACATAGGAATAGATAGAATTATTGTATAACATTCTAGTATATTAGAAAATTATATAATATATCATTCTCCCTAGATATAATTTCATATCTGAATATATAATGTGTTTGTGGTTGTGGTTGTGTCACAAACAACTTGGTGGAATCCCCCATAAAATGGTTAGTTGGGAATTTAATGTATCATCTCACTAATACATGGTGACTAAAAATAAAACATCACACATTGTGAGACACCCTCAGGTAATATTATTTGTTTAATAATATTCTCTTTTTGAACAATTATGTTGGATTTTAGTATGAGTTAAATGAATTTTTTTAGATAAAATCATTGAAAAATGACCATTTATAACCATGGATTTAACAAAGAGAGACATAGGTTTATCTGAAAGTATTATAAGTTAAATATTAATGATTCATAAGGGAATATATTTCCTATTGATGATTTCATATATATATTCTGTTTATTATATTAACTATTTTAGTTTTATTATTTTTTTAAAACAGGATCCTAAAATTGATTATTATAATGTTATATACCCAGAAAATAATATCCCTTATAACTGAATAAGGTATCATACATCCATTGTTTAGAATAATATTATAAGGTTTTTATAATGGAATTTTTGGGTTTCCTTATCATACCTATAGTTATTGGGATAATATTTTATTAGAAATTAGATATGGAATCTATTAGATACTCTCATTACCGAATATTATTTATCAATGATATTCTAGTACATTTTAAAAGTTATGAGGTTAATATGAAACATTTATGGATTATCATCTAATAGCTTTTTAGTAAATGTATAGTGATATAAATTAAATGGTATTAATGTACTTAAAATATGATTTTGGGAAATGGTTATATTTTTTAGGATAAATATTTGAGGACACATAATTTATTTGTGGATAACTCTTTTGTTGAATATAAAAATTATAATAAAATAATAATGGGTTGTTTTAATTTTATGAATTAAGTGGGCTAGAAATTGGTATCCTTGAAATTGATAATTTATTCATTATATTTTAGAGAAGTTCATCTCATTTTTTGGGAATATGATATATTGTGACTACTATGTTACCTTATGAAAAAGTGGTTTATACCATCTATGGTATAATATAATAATTAATTTCATTAGAAATATGGAATCATGTTGTGGTTAAATGACATTAATATTGAATTATATTATGGGAATTGTATTTTATTGACATTATATGGTTATGGTATCTATATAAATGGATATATGATTAGAATAATTGTTTTTTAGGAAGGAAAGTTAATATTATTAGAGAATAGATTTGAAATATTATTGTGTTATAATTATTTCATAAACATTTCCTAAAATTTTTGAACACTATTTTAAGGACTGGGATAATAATTATGAAATAACATAACTCAAATGTAATCTTGGTTGAACCAGAAATGATATATTTTATTCTAAGAGTGATATAGAATAAACCATTTTTTAAAATAAATGAGTAGTAAGAACTATAGGATAACATTATATTGTTATAACGTGTTACATGTTGAGGTTAAATTTCTTAGTGGGTATTCATAATAATTAACCTATAATGATTATCAATCATGTTAAATATTTCAGTTTTTGATATGGATGAAACTATAAAGAATGATGTCTGTGTTATAAAAATTTGGAGACTAACTCTACAAATAGTCCAATGAAATAGGTGTTGGAGTTTGAATATAATAGCATACAAGCCGCATTTATAGATTCTGTGATAAAATCAAATGTATTACATTTTCGTCTTTAAAACTAATGATAGTGTCCCAATTTTCATCTTTGAAAAAAATATAAAAAAGAATAAATTGGATCATATGTATTTTCAAAGACTATTTAGGTCAGGTGTTTTATATAATTAGAAAAAACACTTATAAATCTAATAACCATGTTTATTGATGATAATTTATCTTACATAACCTAGATTTTATTATTTCACATTATATCATCATCAGAATCCTTATAAAATCATTTTAAGAACAATTCATTCCACATCATTATTGATACCCTAGTGAAAATGAAACAAAAGATTGGAGATCATATATGCTCAGTAAGGGTAAATATAATCATTCAAAATTGAAATTCATCAATCAGCATAAGATATACATTATGGAATAATCATATAACTAGGTTCATTATTGAAACATAAATGAACTCGTATCCATCAATACTAGAATCATTAATCATGAAACATGGTGAAGTGCTCAGATCAATGTGAAATTAGTTAGAGGGGGTGAACTAGATATTCCATTATTTTTACAAATTGATTCATTCCCATTAAACCTCTATGGCTGGTGAAATCCTTAATCCAATCTTTTTGTGTCTCTCATCCTTACCTCAAATGAGTCTATAACTTCAAATTGAATGAACATAAGGATTTACAAGGTTTGATATAAAGACCTACTCTTTTTTGAGATGGTTATGCTCTCAAACACAGATTCTCCACTATAATATATTGATCAATTACAATGGTTGATATAGAGTAACACTGTATCTATCATAATTCCCACATGATATTCTTTATACTGCACCTCACAGAGTTACCATAATAACACCATCCTCCTCACGAGTAACATTGAATGCCTCTTCTCCTAAATAACAAAGGAAACTTCTTTTTCCTAAATATCATGATAAGAATCCTACACTATTTGATGATTTGATTCACTGTAGAATTATATTATGATCTTCCCTCATTAGAATACAGTATCAGACTTGCACATGTACCTATAAAATAATCTTCAACATCTTTTAGTTAGTTATGTTGTCCTTGTAAAATAATTATGATCACTCATACTGATCAGTTGCCTGAGTGAAAACAAGCTTGGGAAATTATTCCTTCCTCTGATGAAGACCCATATTCACTTATATGTGTTCAAATGGTGCACACAAATTCTCCAAGAATGTTAATATACATGAATTATCTTTCAAAATATCATATCTTCCTATATTCTTGAATTATCAAACACTATAAACTAGGATATACG
Organism: Viscum album; assembly: GCA_963277665.1. Classification (NCBI taxonomy): domain Eukaryota; kingdom Viridiplantae; phylum Streptophyta; class Magnoliopsida; order Santalales; family Viscaceae; genus Viscum; species Viscum album. Next base: position 1,387,827,657 of record OY728122.1, read on the forward strand.
ATATTATGTAATTATATCTGGATTTAGTCTAAATTCAAATCCACTTCATTCATGGGATTCAAGGAATTCAAAACATTTAAACATTGGTATCTCACTAACATCTCTACAAACATCTGATTATTCATGAGTTCCATGAAATTAAATATTAATTTTTTTGGTTTCTCAATTACGTATCACATATTCAAGATTTAACATGATTACATACATGTATAATGTGATTCTTTTACACCCGGACACATGTTGTAAAAATGTATCAATAGTTTTTTTTAATGTGTGTATTTCATGATTCTGCACATATACTTACCACATAGTTCCTTATAGCTCAATGTGCACACATAAATTCTTCTTCACATTTTCATGGGTATTCATGTATGCATGTATGTGTAGATATGATTTTATGTAACCCAAACACCCCCTTTTCACATATTTTCTTCCCATTACACCCACAACTTGGTTAAGTATTTTTTTGTACAAATCAATAGAGGATCACGTAGGTGTGTGTTATTCTACCTATTGTGCACAATCGCAAATGGGTATAAGGTGTGAATTAGTTATTATTTTAGAGGGGATGTGTATTCCTACACTACATCAAGGATTCATAAAGCCTCTTCATACTTCATTCGGAAATTTAATCGTTATATGTTTCGTGTGGGTAAAATATGATTCCTTATTGCATGAAATATCTATACTACCTTATATAAAATAATGCTTTCTTCTTCATGGTTGTATCACAGTTTTCACAACCAAATCAGAAAAACCAGAAATGCCTTGTGTTTCTGGAAGTGTCGCACAAAAAATTCTTGTGTGACACACTATCCAAATAGGGATTCACAATTTAGATCATCAAGAAGCGTATTATGTGCGAAAAAAACATATTGAGTTCTTTTGGCATCCTTCTCCTTCATGTAGGAATTTCATGATGAGTCCTTCATTCTTTGCACAAGTAAAAGCTAAATGGAACATCTCTTCAAGGTTCTCTGTTTCATTGGGAACCTGAACTTTCTCAATATCAATATCAAAAAACCCTCATTTGAGGGTTCATTATTTATAGATGAGCATCACTACATTTTGTGAATAAATATTTCATTTAAAATAACAATGAAATATTCCATTCTGAACACTAAGATAAAGAGATGGAGATCACATCATTGAATACATCAAACCTGTTTTAATATATACTGAGAAATAATGAATATTGCCCTTGCAAGAAGATTTATTTTTTGCAATGACCTGATCATGTTCATGCGATGAGGATCGCATGAAAACCATCTTCTCGGATTCCCAAAGAGATAGGGCATCTTTGAAATTTGTTTTTAGTTAGGCTATGTTTGATTTTATGTTGTTTAATTGAATGCATGGAAATGTAATTTGATGCATGGTATCGTGACATCCGAACGACCATAATTTGAGGGATTAGATCTTCTAATGTGGTTGGAAGATAGAACATGGAGGTGTAGATGCAACTTTGGCATACTAGGATTTTTTTAACCTTCATCGTATCTACAGTTGAAGATAGTGGTGTAGATTCTCTATGATCATTGGAACAGCTTAGATCAAACATAGGTGATAGGGATAAGTTGAGCAGATATGGAATTAGAGTGCGGCCGAGATGTCACATGACATGAAATAGATGGTCTAGATCCTCTTGTGTTTTTAAATGATGAAAATTACCTGCTAAAATTATCCTACATCGAAACTAATATGTCTCTATGGCATGGTATAACAATCAATCCACTCCTCCATATGCTCAGATTACTCTTTCTCCCTCCACAGTACTGCCTCATATTGTGTTCTTTGAAAGCATTCTCTACAGCTACTCTCTATGTAGGCTTCAGCTCAATATCTATACTGCATAACCATGTATTCTTCCATGGGCCTACACATAGACATGACATTCCCAGGCAGGCCTGGTATTCCTCCCTTTGGAGAGACAGAACTAGTGTCCCACATGTGCCTTGGGTTGAGTCTGTCTGGTCAATTAATCATATGGCCCATTTTTTAATGTAAATCCTTATAAATACATAGTTGAAACCAAGTATGAATTGAAGTGAATGGATAACTTTTTCACTTCGTACTAACTCCTGCTTGAACAAATTAATGTAAAAAGCCCATATTCCCTATCTCTTTTAATCAAATCTTTTTCTAATTATAATTACAAAGAATATCATGAATTTAATTAATATTAAAACTTTGTTGGACACCTATTAATCATTTAAGATCATCACAATTTTATCAAACTTCATCCAATAAGAAACCATTATATGGACCATGAAAATAGAACATGCAATAGAATATTGCATGAAATTCTTTATATGGTGTAAAAAGGTTTATCATTCATTAACACAAGTAATGGAACATAAAATTAGTGAAAAATTGGTTGATTCACTATGGGGAATGTTCAATAATGAAATCCAATGTAATTTTTTGAATATTTATTCTATAAGAAGAATTAAGTTTGTAACAACTTCATCATCTTGATAGTAATGAGATATTCCAATCTCATTGTTCACAAATACTAACAAATTTTTTTTAAAAAAATACTTGTCAACTAATAAAATTCATAATAGAAGTTGGATATTCATTGAGTTAATAACCTTCACTATGTAAATAAAAATACATTAAAACCCACCACTTCAACCATTACCATTACATATGCATATAGTCCCATTGTTGACAACAAATGCAACACTATGCCCAACTGTCTCACCTTTTTATTTTTTGTCAATATCTTCTTAGCACACAATATAAGAGTAAATATGTGTGACAATAATTTCTCCCCCATATTGGCCATCAAATTCAAAGGGTTAGTTGGTATTCTCAAAAATATTGTCTCCTTACCTTAAGGAATATCTTCACTACTAATTGAGGCAGATGGATTATATCCCATTGTTCACTTTTCCAAGAGTATTTAGTTAGTAAACTCTATGTCTACTTGAGATAACATCGTGTACAAAACAAAAGAGTTATTACTAAGGGTTTAAATGCTATATATAAATAACAAGTCAGGTGAAATTATGGTCAACATGTTTGAATTCACATCTAAGATATTATAAATAATCAGACATAAAAATGAAATGATAAATCCGTAATATAAATCAACAATCATATTAAAACATTCAAATTAAATGATAATTTTCCCCTATCATCCCATCATGAAATTTTTTTAGACCCCCCCTAATTAACATGATAAATAAAATTACGAATAAGGGATGAAAGGGTAATTATAATTACTCAAGTATCATCTTCTTGGGAAGATATAAATTTCATTATTTCTGATCAAATAATCCTTGATATCATCTATATCATAATTTCTCCTCCTCAAGGGGATCAATCCCTTTGATTTAACATGGTGGGATTTTTCATCCGATAATCTTGAATATATTGGTGTTGATAATTTTCCACTGTGGAATATTCCAAGTACATATAAAATCAGGAATAATTAGTGAAACTTTTGATCACTACATTGTTCATTCAATTATCATATTTAGAATTACATACACCTTTAATTCCCTATAATTTACGCACACATATAAAAAATGTATACGATAATAAGATGGATTACAATTTAGATTTTTAATAGGAGAAACATAGTTGAGAATTTCATGTCAACCCATGAACTCCTATCCTTATGGAACTAGTGTGTCTGGTACTCTACATGTGGGTGTCTCCTCTACATTTAAAATTTCAGACTTTTATTTTTAGTATGAACTATTTACTTCCATTCACCTTCAACTTTTTTGGATTGTTAATCCTTACATCTGATAGTAGTGAAGTAGCTTCAACTAGTGCATATTTTTCATTTTTCATCATCTCCATCTGAGATAATAAAATAGTTATACATTTTTTTTCATAATGTACATCCTATATGAACATTCCATGAAATACTTGTGCAACACAGTATTTTTCATGTGTTGAAAACCTATCATGAAATTTGTGTTCTTATTCATGTAATATTATCTGTTTTAACATTTCTTTTCCTTTAGCTTGTACTTCATCTTCATCATTTTGTATTTCTATGTAAACATGAAATTTATTAGTCTAGATAACTAAATACTCATTCTTTCAACATTCTTTTCTGGAGATTCACGTGAATTATTCATTTAAGTCATGTTTCCTATATTTGGAATCATATCAAAATCATCTCTAGGAATTCATTCAATCAATTCTATCTTTGTCTAGATTGATTCTCTTTTTAATTTCAACACTGATCCATTAATTTCCATGGATTGTTTGCATTTATCCAGGGAATGACCTTTCTTTCCATAGTAGATGCATATTTTTATGGTTGAGATGGAATTCTTAGAATCCATGTTAATATTCTTCTCAGGAATATTTTGTTTTACTTTTTTCTTGATGGCATTGTAATGAATATTCTCAATGGAATACTTTTCAACTATTCTTCCTTTCATCAGCATTTATTGTGTCCCTTTATTATTATCAACATATCCTTGATTAATTGTTTGAATAAACTAGAAGTCATCAAAAAATGTTCCTACTTATATTGAAATAATCATAGAAGTATTAAAGATATTAAAATCATCTCTTCATAGACACATTCTTCTTCATATGTGTATTTTACTATAGCTATACAGGATACATAATTTCATGACATCTACATTCCTTAAATTTATGTCTTACATAATTTTCCTTCTCAAACACATTATGCTAGGAACTATTAGGAAAATTACAAAACATCCATCAACACCAATAGTATCCATCAATATTCTTCATTTTAATTGTATTATAAGTCTGACTTGATTCATTGCATTTTTGTTTATGGAATTATTGTTATTTATTTAGATCACAAAATTGGGATTTATTCTTCTTAATCATTCTAGTATCCACCCATTAGTTTTTTATATATGTTTCATCATTTTTATCAATCCCTATCTTCTCAGATTTTAACATTGAACCTATACATTCAAATGAAACTATATTTGTAGAAACATAAATAACTGGGTTATGGGATTCCTTCTTCTTAGAAGTTGGTTCCATTGGATTAGAAGATGATCTGATAATACATTTGATATCATAGAAATTATTTCAAACTTGAGTGGTTGAATCTCTTCTTCTCGTTGTTTGGTATGTTCTATCTTGGGTTGATTATTGATTCATCAATTTTACATCCACCTAAAAACAGTTCTTGTTGAGGGTGTTCTTATCTTTTTAAATGGATCTTATTTTACTTTACCAATTCCCCTTCAGAATTATCATTTCTTCATCATGGAAATTTTCATAATTATTGAAAATAAATTTCAATGTACTTTACCATATTATTTTTGACTTCAATTGATCATCTTTGACAACCATAGAAACATTGTGAAATTTTTCAAATGCATAGAAAGATTATAAAATATAATCTCTATGAATTATTTATGAAAAATATTTCCTTTCAATTAAACACAAATATCAGTAAATATTTCATTGAAAAAATGAATTTTTTGTTCCTTTGATTTCATAAGTCTTGTGAGAGTGTAGTTAATGTCAACCCTTTTAACCACTTCCACATCTATTGAATCAGTTTCATCATTCATCGGTATGTTTTCATGTTTACGATCATTAATAATTGTAGAAATATGTTATTCCACTTTTCTATGTATATTCTTCATATGTGCATTGAGTTAAGACTAAAGATAACTAATTGAACTATTATCAACTCAGATTTTCCAGGCTTCATCAGGAGATTCACAGAAAAATAATTATTATATGTCGTATATTCCAGATTACCTTTAGTCTATGGTGTATTCCTATTAGTATTAAAATTATTCTTCACCTTCCTTTACTATTTATTCTTTCTTTTCTTTAGAGTTTTTGGAAAAATCTCCATTTTAGTTTGATCACTCATTTCCTAAAATCTACACTTGGAAAAGATTCCCTTGGATATTTATAGGTGACCAATTCTCTAATACTAATTAAAGTCCCCAAATTATTGTGAAATTTATGAGAGGGGGAGGGTTCAATAACTCATTCCTTTATTTTTACTAAATGATTCTATTCAATTAAAACTCTATGTCGGGTTAAATCCTTGATCCACACTACTTGTGTATCTCATCTATTCCATGAATGATAATGAAAATTCGAAGGCACTGAACACATGGATTTACAACGATTGGTACAAAGACCTGCTCATTGCAATCATGGTTATTCTACGCAATAATGATTACACACTATAATTTGATGGAAAATTAAAATGATTGATACATAGTCACACTATATATCTCCTGAGTCCCACATGATGATATTTATATTACATCTAATAGTGTTACCATAATCACACTGACTTGCTCCATAGTGACACATAAGACATATACTCCTAAATCCTATGGTATAAGTCTTTCTCTTAAATATGTTGAGAAACTTCCTCCATTATTTAATGATTTGATTCATAGTAGATTGATATTATGGTCTTCCCGCATGGTATTTCTGAATCACACTTGCCAGTGTATGTGTTCATGATTCTTAAACAGTCTTTGGTATGGTCTGTTGGCCTTTTTCAATAATTTGGATCATTTTTACTGATATGATTCAATTGTGTAATAACTCTCAGGAAAATATTACCTCTTCTGATCAAGACCAGGACTCACATATATTTTTGGATATGTTTCACACTATTACTACATGAATATTAATATGAAATAATGATCCTTCACAATATTCACCTTGTTTGTATTTATGAATTCTCAAACACTATCAACTTATATAAAAGATACTCTATAATTAGGTCTATCTTTAGTATCAATTGAAATACAATTCATGAAAGGGTTTTATTTCATTAAAAAAATCTCTTCATAGTTGTCTCACTGAATTCGCACACATGTATGTGATTATGCATGAGTTTAATGGTATTAAAAATTATTTTCATTTGGTATCTGAATTATGTCCCATATATACATGATTATGAATGTTTTCATACTTATATAATGTGTTACATTTACACCCATAAACATGGTAACCTAATGTATCAACAGTTTAGGTTTAATATGTGTATCTCATGCATTTAAACATGTACTGTCCACTTAGTTCTTCTTGCTAAATATGCGTACAGAACATGTTATTCATGTATGCATGGGGATGCATGCATGCATCTATGTGTAGATATGATTTTATGAAAGTCGAACACATTAAACCCCCTTTTTGTCTTCCCGTTGCACTCACTGCTTTGTTAATGATTTTGTGAACAAATAAAGAGAGGATCAGATCGGTCTGTTTCCTACTCCCTCTTTTGCACAATCTTGAATGGGTTTAAGGTTCGCTTGATTTATTCTTTTCATTGAGAAGTTTATGTGTACATTTCCTTGAAGATAATAATAGCCTCTTCCTCTTTCACTAAAAACATGAATATTCATATGATATATGTGTGAAAAATACTCTTTCTTCATTCATGGAAATTTTTTTACCACATTCTATGCAATATGGTTTTCATTCTCACAGTTTTCTCACGGATTTCTCAATAAAAACACATGAACCAGAAAGCCCTCATGGTTCTGGCTGTGTAATGCAAACATGGTAGGAGAAACAAACTACTCCTATAATGATTTAATAAGATGTTCCACATGAAGTGTATAATGTGTGAAAAACATAGGTTGAACACATGTGGGATCCTTCTCATTCATGTATTAGTATCACGAGGAAGAATTATTTATTCACACAAGAATAAGAAGAGCAAAACTTCTCTGTACGCTGCTTTATTTCTTCGGGAATGTGATCTATCTCAATAAATTCAACAAAAAACCCTTGTTCATGGTTTATTTAATAATAGATGAGGATCACTACCAGTGGTAAATGTATCATTCATTTAGAATACCTGATAAATATTCCATGCTGAATACTGAGACAAATATGTGAAGATCTCAACATTGAATAACTAAAACACATTTTAAGATATGATAAGAAACAATGAATTTTTACTTTCTAGAAGTCATCATATTTGTGATTACTAGATCACCTGCATGTGATGAGGATCACATTCGACTCATCATTTAGAATTCATGAAATTACATGGCCTCCTACAACATTATTTGTAGTTTTGTCATGTTGATTTATATTGTTTCATTGTGTGTATGAAAATTTAGTGGCATGAATTGAATCATGACATTCGGAAGTCCATAATGCGGTGGATGAGCTGTTCAACAGTTTCCATTTGATCGACCATGGAGATTTGTCTGTAACTCGGGGGTACTATGGTGTCGGGAATCTTTCATGGGGTAGAAGGCGTAATATGGTGGTGTGGAAGAACTGTGATCATTTGATCAATACAAATCAGACACAGGTTGCATGGATTTGATGAGTGGATACAATATTAGATGTGTTGATGATATTTCAGACAATACTAAATTGAGGTCCAAGACCACTATCATGTCATTTAATGGTGAACAATACCTGGTATAATTATCCCATATTAAAATTTATTCATTGCTAAGGCGACGTATAATAATCAAGACACTCCTCCATATGTTCAATTTACACCTTCTCCCTCTAAGATATCTGCCCATAATTCAACCTCTACGGGTGTTCTATACGTCCACTCTCTGTAAGGGATTCAACCCACTCTATGCACAAGCATGACCTATGCACTTCTTTGGCCATACACACAACCCATCCACTCCTAGACCGGCTTGGTTGGCCACTCTTTGGTGTGGTTGATCGAGTGTCCCACTTGTCCATTGGGATGAGACTAGCTGGTTGGGTAGTGAGTTTTACCATTTTAATGTAATTAAAAATAAATAACATTATCCAAACTAAGAGTGTAATGAAATTCATTTCCACATTTGTACATAAAACCAACTCCTGCATGACCACCTTTAAGTTCAAAGCCCATGTACCCTATCCATTTTCTTCAATTATTTTTGTAATTACAATTACAATGTACTTCATGAATGAAACCAATGTGAAAACCCATTTGGGACACCTATTTAAAATTTAAGATCATCCCAAATGTCTCAAACATCATCCAATAAAAAAATATTGGATGGATAATTCAAATTCGTCTTAAATTAGGGTATTACATATCCGTATCGAAAAGTTGTAACAAAGTGTGTCATTCATTCGCACAATTCTTGGAACTCTGTATTAGTGCATCCATAATCTAATTCACTATATAGAATGTTCATGCAAGAAATCCAATTTCTTTTTATGAATAGTGATACTCAATGAAGAATTAGCTTTGTAACAACATCATAATATTGATAGAATTCAGAATTTCCCATCTCATTGGTCAGCATTTCCAACCAACAATTATTGAAAATAATTTTCTACTAATACAACAACTAATCATATTGGGACCTTATCTGAGTCAATAACATCCTCTATGTAAATAAAAATACATTAAGAATCACCACTTTAATGATTAACTTTCCATTCACATATTGAATCATTATTGAAAATAAATTCAACACAATTTACAACACATGGAAGAAGGCTTTAAAAATGTTATGATTCATAAGAATAAATAATATTTATCCATGTGATGTCAATCTTTCTCAATGGAAACAATATCACCCCATAGAAAAATAGTGAAAATATATTGGTATCTTGGATCTTATTTGTCATGGAACCCCTATGGATCCCTTAATATGGAATCTTTCAAATAGCCACCATCATATTTAATAATCTAGTGAACATAGTCATAACAAAATTTAGTTTAGTTATTTATGGGTTTACCTAGTATATATGTTATATGGGGATCACCCGGTGATTTATAGGAGCACCCATCATATAAGATATATTAGGGTCACTGCATTCTATCTTTGTGCACCCATCATGTATCAATGTCCAATAACCATAAATAATGTACTATATTTTTTATTTATATAAATCTCATAGAAACAATATTAATTCCATTAATAACTATATTGACCAATGAAAAATGAATGGATTTTATGAAAATCTCATTGAAAAAAGATTAACCAATGGAAATGAAATGGGATCCATAACAGTCACTTTAAAACATGATTATCCCATGGAAATGAAACTGGTTCAATAACAATCTATTTGAAAAATAATTAACACATTTAATATTTTTTTAATAATAATCACATTGAAACATGATTAACTCATGAAATATAAACTGGATCCTCGACAAATAATTTGTAATAATTATAATCCTTCTAAATAATGAGTGAGGATGGAATCATTACATACTATACCCATTTTATGATAAGTTAAAAAAGGGTTTCTGAATGTTGATAAATGGAAATACAACTAATATAATTTTGAGAATCATAAATATTTCATTTTAAAAAATTATTATTAATAAATAAAAATTTAGAAAAAATTACAAAAATAATATTTTAAAAAAACATTAAAATATATTAATAAAATTTTCTAATTATTTAAATAATTAGACCAATAAATTATCAACTCAGTTTAAAAATAGTAAAACATTAAAAAATTTTAAATTGATTTTTATTAAAATATATCATGAAAATTTATAAAGTATGATTTAATGAAAATAATGTTAATCTTGGTTGGAAATATGGTTCATGTCATACATATTGATATAATTATTCTTTTATAATTTTACGTAAATTCAAAATGGAAATATTTTTGAGAACGACATGAAGATACCTGTAAAAATATTTTGTAAAATTAAAAAAATCAGTAAAAATGTATTTATGAAATAACATGTATAATGTTTTAAACCTTTTGAATACATTATTAGAAAAATAAATCAGAATAACAATTTTTTTAGACCATGGGGAAAAATAAATATGATTTATCAAAAATTATTTATTTTGAATTCTCGAGTAATTAAATATTGTAAAATAAAAAGAAAACATATATTTTGATTAAAAAAATTATTTGTAGAAAATTAATGTCTTTCATGTTATATGTATTAAAATATTTCTTCATTATTAATATAATCATAAAAAATCATAATAAATGATGCCATTATATCCAAATATACATTTGTAACATTGTATTGTAATCCCGATGAAATAATAAAATTAAATTAAATTATAATTTCATGAATGGAAGGATATATATTATGTATGATTCCAAAGGGGATTTATATGAACCTAATAAAATTATATGGGTGGATAACATAACATATGTCCCAATGGAAAAAAAATTATGAATGAAATCACATATCTCTTTGGAAACATTTTAACTATAAACATCATGAAAGAGAGTTATTTTAATTGATAAGTAACTCCCCATATTTTTTAGGATATGAATCCTAAAATAAATTCATGGGAATTATATACACCGTATTAAACTAATGTGTGTTTAATATTTCTTGTGTCTACGGGATGTAATAAGTGACATGAAGATGCCTTACCAGGAGCCAAGACTTTTCTTGTATGTCCTTATACTCGAGTATAATAATTATAAAATTATTATTTTTTCAATATTTAAATTTTAGAATTATTAAAATAGATATAATTCTGTTATTTTATTTATTTTAATGGCATATTATAAAACATAATCTATTAAATCCTTGTTGGTTGTTTTGAGGGAATTTGGTTTATTATTTTGAAATGGATTTGATGTCTTGAACAAGGACCAACTGGTAATTTTCTCAACATCAATATAATTATAATAATGACATATTTATCATATTTAAAAATTTATTATTATTTTAAATAGTTTAATGAAATTCTGTTATAAAAGATGATCAACAATAGGATCATGGTGATCGTAGGTCATATCCACACACGAGTAACATTTCCATTTTCCAATGATCACTCTGGAAAGAAGTTGTGTATTATTTTATCATTCCATAATTGATAATAATATCATTAATAACATATTAATTTTTTATATATACTTATATATATAATCAATGTGATGTGGTAATGAGAAATAATCAAATCACTTTGGGGGGATGGTAGTCCACATGCCAATGAATGAATTTTTAATTTTTTTAGTATAAGAATTAAAATGTAATATATTATACAATAAAAATGATTAATATGTTAATAATATAAAAATTATATCATTTATATAACTTATTCTTATTAAAATAATCCTTATTAAATTCCCTGGAAATAGTTAGTGAAAAACAAATCACATTGCTTCGTGAGGCGAAAGTCCACCGTACACATGAGAAAAGTTATTGAATCCCACACAGAATGAAATGTATGTTCATATATGTTTTATAATAAATCTTGGTTTATAGAATTTTTTAAATATAACATGTTACAAATTTATACATGATTATATCAAGCCATTTTAAGTGAATATTGATAACTAATGACATCAGTTTGTGAGGCAGTACACCACCGTACACTCGAATGAAGATTTTATATCCCATTAGGTAAAAGATGAGATTGCATTTTGTTATTAAATTAACATAAAAACTATATCAATATATATGATATTGTATTTTTATTATAAGATAATATTTTATTTTATATTTTTCTGTTCGGAGAATAAATAATACAAAAACACAAAATGATGAATTTTACCACTTCTTTTGCCACCTTTTTTGGATTATAAATAACGATATATATAGTGGAATTATTAAAAAAAACTAGATTATAGAAAGAGATTTGGGTTTTTTAAATTTTATTTGGGTAAATACTTTTCAATCCAAAAGTGTTTTTTCGTGAAACGAGTATAGTAGAAGTGGTGACATTTTCTATGTAATTTGAGTGGCATAGAAGTATGTTTTGAATCGTAAAAGGTGTTGCAACATTTTAGACATTCTAAAATTTTCTAAAATAGACTCTTCAGAGTCCATAGTCATTAAAATATCTTAAATATGAATATAAAATTTATGTTACACATTTTTTATGTCATTTTATCCATGATGTTTGTATTTTATCTCCTAGTAAATATATTTTTTCCTTTACCATCTTATTGAAATTATTTGATTTTACCATTAATTATGGTCATAAATTAGATTTTTCTTATTATATCATATATATTTTTCTTATTAAAAATATTTAATACCTTTTTATAAATTCAAATAATATAATTGGAAATGATTAATGAAAATCAAAACCTAAAAATAGGAAAAATCATGGTTTTCAAGAAGTATATTTTTTTAGAAAAAGATGATTTTATACTAACATAATGGACAACAATAATATATTAATTTTTATAAATTATTATATATTAAAACATAATATAAAAATTTCAAATAAAATTTTCCTCATTAGGGGTTTTAAAAAAATTTAAAGGAGGTTCATTATACACATTGAAATTTTTTTTACAAAAAATATCATTTTTATACCCATGGAAAAAATTATAATTAAATACAATATCATGTTGATTCAAAATATATATATTTGATTTAATGTAACTCTACAATGTTTCTGTTACATGAATGTAAAGACCAGGAATTTCCAAGTAAAATTGTTTTCATAATTCATTGAAATTTTATTAGTCTGTGGCTTCTTAGGGCACTTGATTTCGATGCCCGATGTGCCCGGAATCAATTTCTGAAGTATTGTTGGGGTACATTCAGTAAACGTACATGCATATTTTTCTATCTTTTGAACCGATGCTCAGAATTGAAATCCAAAGACACCGATAAACTCATAGTGCCGGTATTCTCCTAAGGGGACCTTTACTGCAGTTGCGTTTTATGCAGGTTGAATATTATTTTTTGGGGATTAATAAAAAAGTTATATAAAATTTGTTGAGAAATATTTTATTTATCCTGGTAGTTTAATCCCACATTGGGAAGTTATTGGAAGGGCCCACACCCACATAACTTCCCATGTGCGGATATTTGTGGGGTGGGGCCCACACTATCCCCAACCATTCATCTCCCCATAACCTCCCTTTAACCCTCATTTAACTCACATTTATGTAATTCCTTGACAACCCACCTTAATTAAGAGATATCTTCACCTCCCTCTCTCTCTATATTTATTATTTTCCATCTCAGTTTAATTAATGAATTCATCCTCTTCAATTAATTAATTAAGTTGTTTGAATTTTGAATTATAAGTGGGAATAAATATAATATCTTTAGCTATTATTTTATTTTGGGGAATTTGTTGTTTTGAGAGGATTTGTGAGAGAGATTTAGAGAAATAGAGAAGGGAGTTCTTCTCTCAACGAAGAACACCAACCTCCCAACGAAGAACTACCAAGGAACGTCAATCATCGCCTTCGATCTTCTCCCAAACCAAAGGAGAAGGAGCCACCCGTGAGGAATGCCGATGATGCTCCATCCTCAGTCCTTCTTCCCTAATGTCTACTGTTGATGCTCCTTTAATCACAGAATCTAATCATCAGAAAAGGGGGAATATATGAGCTCAAAGTGATTCAACCTTTGATGAAAATATCAAAAAATCGACAAAGTCATGAACAAGGGATCAAAAGTACTTGTACCATGCAAGTTCTATCACTGTCGCGCAAGTCCAGTTGCGCGACGCCATATCGTCACGCAAATGACTTGCGCGACCTATGTGGTAATCACCCGAGGTCTTCTCCTGCCTATAAATAGACCCTGTGGGCCCCCCATTTTAGGGATGATTTTTTCCAGAAACTCATATTTGAGCTATCGGCGCCCTAGTCTCTTCTCAAAGATTCTGAAACACTTCTAAGGTAATTTATTACATAGAACAGAAGATCTAAAGAGGGGGAGGAAGGCCTAAGTGCTGAAACTCATCAACACTTGCGCGCCTGAGTGGCCATCCCTTAAGGGAAAAGGGCCACACTTGCGCGCCGCCTTACTCCTTCAATAGATCTTGCGCGCCCCTCTTCTGGAAGAACCTCAAGAGGATTCTAAAGACATTAATGAAGAGTCGCTCAAGTATTACCCTGCTGGTTAACTGTCGCGCAAGTACATCATGTGTCGTGCAGACGTATACCTGCGCGACCAGGACTTTCGCGCCCACGCAGTACCTGCGCGCCTGCCAGGACTTGCATGCCGCTGCCTTTTTGGGTGCCTTTATTTCCTATTTCACCCCTCTTAAGCCATTACACCTTTCCTATTCAAGATTTAGTATCCAAGACACTCTTAAAATCCATTTATGGCATGATTTTATTATTTGACTTCCTTATCATAAAGGAATTCTGTGGAATATCTATCAAAACCTAGTAATTTACACATCATTATATCCCTAAAGATTGGGATTTCATTCATTCAACCTCATCCTTTAAGATTATATCATCCTTAACCTGGGTCTCCCTTTCATGAATAATCCCCAGTCATATGTCCTCTAATTTGGGAATCCTCTTAGGAGTAAGCCCCAGATCCCCTAACCTGGGCTTCCTTTTCAGGAGTAAGACCCAGTCTCTGGTTTGGGCATCCTCTTTAGGAGTAAACCCCAGTCATAATTCTTAACATTGAAATCTTCCTTAGGAGTAAGCCCCAATTCTTAAAGTTCCCAAATATGGGAATCCCCCTTAGGAGTAAGCCCCAGTCTCCTAATTTGGGCATCCTCCTCAGGAGTAAGCCCCAAACCTTAATCCTTGACCTGGGCCTCCTTTTCATGAGTAAGACCCAGTCTTAATTTCTCTTAACCAGTTCTAATTTACCTTTGATATGGGATACCTTTTCATGAGTAAAACCCAGTCATAAGTATTCTCCTAATTTTGGCCTCCTTTTTAGGAGTAAGCCCCAAGTTATAGTATTCAAAATCTCCATGAAGCACATATACCTTTATGCACCATGTTCCCGGATTTCTTCCCTAAAGTAAATCCTAACTTTCTTTTATCTAGGCAGTCATACATACATAAGCCCCACATTATTTCTTATGATTGCATCTTTCATGGAACAATTGTCTAATTTTTACCAATACCTAATGTTTCTCACACCGAGCATGACTCACGTGAGCTTAGAGTGTAAAAGTAATAGTGCCATCATTCTTTGAGCCATCAATCATAAAGATCATACTCCCTTACTCGAACTACGTGTGTTCTGATTCCTTTTCTAAACAAAGGATACATAGGTAACTCATCTACGGGTTCAATCCCAACTCTAAAATAATCCATGTCCTTCTGAATGACAATAATCTTCAAGTGCCCCACTTAGTGGCTTTAAAACCAGCATGGTCATCATAATGACCAAAAGACTTTTATATAAATGTGTCGAAGGTTACCATTGACCAAGAATCTCTAATAAATATAGATGATTCTCTATCTATGAAGAACCTCGAATACATACAAAAGATTCTCTAAATTTACTACATATTTAATCATTGATTGTCAGATCTGAAGGAAATCTCATTTTATACTTGTTAATGTAATAAGGATTTATGAACATAACTTAAATCTATAAATAGAGTCTTGGAGTAGACAATAATTTCCTTCAAAAAGGTGTGATGAGTCCGACCTCCCATCCTCTAGACCAACGAAAATTCCTAAGCCTCATCAGTCCACAAACTAATGAGCACCTACCTTTGGAAAGTAGGTCCGAATAGATGTGGAATCATTGGATATTTTCGGTTCTACGAACAAACCCGTTAGAAACCGATCGGAATGTTTGAACCTCCCATCAAGGCGGTCATCCCCGGATTCTGAAGGAAACAAAAATGTTGAACCCGATGTGAATCCTTAACCAAGTTAAAATGATGTTTTACCTATTTGTTAGGCCCCTATTTAAAACTCAATGAGAGGGCCAAAAAAATCATTGACATATGTGCTCATCCAAAAGATGTAGTGGAGAAATTTATCATGATTACATCTACTATATCAAACATGCACTCTTTTTCCAAGATCTTCTGCATTTCTAGAATGGCCGCTCTCAAGTTCACACATGTAAATATTGTTGCTGCAAATGCCACTACTGCTAATCCTGTGGGATCGTCGTCCGCTCTTAGGATGATATCACCTACTCAGTGTCTTCAACACTGGGTATCAAATGAACTTGTTATGGAGTACCGTCAACATGGTACCATCCCAACTCTGGAGGTTTCCCGAAAAGTCCTCCATGTAAACAACTCACATAGGTCGTCCGGACCATGACGACCAGGGATCAAGAAACAGGCGGTGCTGACTACCGTCTCTAACCATTTCGGGTCGTTATCCCCGGAACACAATAACTATTTGCTCCCTTATTCTGGGGAGGTGAAGGAGCAGGTCCCTCAGGACCATAATTCAAACAGACAAGATTCCTTCCTGAGGGCTCCCACCAACAATTGCCACCAGACTCGTGTGGCAGTGCGCCCTCAACATGATGGGGGTACCGACTCTAGGCGTTCGGCTTAGGTTCCTCGAACCCGAGCAAGCAAGACGAACCACCAGAGGAGGAATCTAGTCAACAGTGAGCAGACTCTCATCTATGCCATCTCCGTAGAAGTCCACCAACCTAACTTGTTGGCATGCAACGATCAGGCACATACACCTACCCGTTTTATACCCGCTGTCCAGTAGACTTGTCTGGCAGCATCACGCCAATCCTGCCTGGCAATTCTGGTGGAGTACTATAGGCAGGAACATATACCACCTTGTACATCATCATCTAGTCAACAGGCTCATCTGACTACATATGATGGATCTCGTCAATCACGTTTGGCGATGTGAAATCAGCAGGCACATACACCTGCTAGTTTTAATCAAGCCTACCAACAGTCTCGCTTGGTAGAATTCGGAGAAGTAAGTCAGAAAACCCCGAAAACAAATAGGAGTCAGAATTAACTCTCTACCCCCACACTTGAGTACAATCAGGATTCACTGACAGGAAAAGGAGGACATGAGCAGGCACATACACCTGCTCCAAGCCCAGAATGGACGTATATTCCTGTTCCAGTAGCTGAAGTAACCAAGCATATTTTATCAATGGTGAAAGAGCAGAAGCAAATCCCTGCTCATATTCTGGATGCCTTCCAAGATATTATAAAAACTCCAGCATCATCTGAAGGAAAGACTCAATTATCTATCCCTACCAGTGGAGTGATACATCGACAACTCACTCCGGAATAGATACACACATCTGTTCCAGTCCCAGTGGGTTATATGGCATACTCCCGCATGTCATACGGACGACCAAGTCAGACACATACACCTGATTTGAGAGGAGATTGTCAGCCTAACCTGGCCATATTTCCTGATCAGGCACATACACCTGCTTAGAGTAGCCACTTTCGTCAACAAGTGGTTTCCAAGGCGAGTAAGAAGGAGTCTAAGAAAAAGACCCGCCCAGCACAGTCAGGAGATCAAGAGACAATCTGTAACAAAGCCTTGCTCGATGCTGGAGTTCTTGAAGCCCTCAGACAATTATCTGTTGGAATTTAAGATTCTACTCCCTCAGTTCTCAATAGTGGGAACATTAATTCTGAAGGTCATAAACAGACACTACTTCATGAAGGCTTGTTTCATGACAATTCGGTTGATCTCGAAGTTTCATCTTCAGATGAGAGCCACAGGAACCCTCGGTGTGGTCAGAAGACCAAGGATCAAGAGATATCATCTTTTTTTGTAACCCATTATGGTGGTCCTCCCCATGATGATGAATTTCACTGTGAAAGTCCTCTCCGTATTAGTGATGCACATTGCCCGGAAAATGCTCCAGTGGACAATGTAGTGCCATGAAAGCCCTCTTATCTTGAGGCACTTGCAAATGAGAAACCATTCATGTTTGAAGCTTCATTGCAAGCAGGTGAAATACATTCTCAATCAGAAGATATCCCAGGGTGTAGGTCATTCTCTGAACCACTCCTAAGTCATGCATCTTCTAGTTTGATCAATGATTTCTCTACCAATCATGTTGAATCCAATGAAGCAACAAGGAAACACCAACTCTAGTCAAATCAGGTAAAATATTCTTCAACAAATGATAAAGGGGAAATGATGAATATGAGAAAACAACTGGTTAAAGGTGAAGTTTCAGTCATGTTTTGGCCTCTGTCTAACTCTCAGTATAATATTCCAAAAAATTTGATGGAAGATTAAAGTCATGATATTCGTCTAAACATATGGAAAACTCTTTGTTAGTTGAAAAATAAAGTTTAACTTATGATGAATATGAAAATCATCTTAGGATAATATAATGGTTACAACGTCAGATTGATTTGGCCTCTCTACCAGTCTCTCGATATCCGAAGGCTGAAAAGCAGCAGAGAGCCCTTCAACGTTCATGCTTTGGCACACTAAGGAGATTGCATCAGTTAATTTCCAATGCCCCATCTGTTATTTGTGTCAGATGATGGGGTGTTCATGGAGCACTGCATTTCACGGTGCTCTCCAGTCAGCAAAGACCGCCGAAAATGGACTCATGCAATGTTATTGTCCATGGCCGACCACAGTCAATGGTGTTTGTTTGTAATCAAAAGCTTGCCCAAGAACAGGATTCAACTAGTTCCTCTCAAAATCAATAATACAGAGAACATGGTTTTGAATTACTCTTGCATCAAGGAAACGAGAATATTTAACATGCCTCTCGTTTGGAGAAAGCATGTCACCAAGTGAAAGTTGTTTTGGAAATCATCTAATGGTATTTTGAACCGGGTGATAAAAATGGATACAGATTAATGCATCCAGCTAATTTCAAAAATATGGTTCGCAAGATCAGGAGGACTTTCAAGAAAGTCTCAAACATAGCATGTCAAGAACCACCCCATCTCACCAGACTGGAGACTCTTTTAAACCAACCCTTGTAATCAACAAAAAGGATTCGGGGAGTTTGGCGAGAACAGTAGGAACAACCCCAGTCCACTGGACTGTGGACTTTTTCAAATCATCAATCCCCTCCTCAGAGAAATTCGGTCTTTTCTCGATTAGGGAAGAAACCTCAAGAGGAACGAAGAGCCAAATTATCAGGAGATTCCCTCCAAATTATGGTTTTCCAAGAAGTTCCTGAGGGATGGAATCAACAAAAGGCAATGTCTCATCAAAGGCATGGAAGAAGACAATATCATAGAAATGATGATAGATGGGATGTGATGAGTTATGAATCAATCAATGTCATCAATGAAGTTGTTGCTGATCCACCAGATGTGGCTCACTCAGGGGACTCATATGAAGAGGTTCCTACTCAAGAATATGTACGAACTGACACAAATGAAGAAGGTGTGCGTACCCAAAGCCAAAGGATTACTCAGAACATAAGTAATCTTTCGAGTAACTCACTTCCCCCTCTCCGAAAATGATCCAAAAAGGGAAGGGAAAGAACCAGGTTACATATCATTCCTATGGAGAAGGTCAATCGTAGTTACTAGAGCAGAGGTTTGCACAATAGGAGGAAGAAATGAAGGAATTAAGAAGGTTGAATGCAGAAATACTTCAGAGAAGACTTATTCTTAAGTATGATGGAGTCAGTCAGCCAAAGAATTTTTTTGCAGCTACTGAGATGGATCAAGAATATCCTCCTCTATCAGAACACACTCACATGTCTAATCCTACGGGTCAAGTGCAACAACAGTTGGCAGTGCTACCATCAGTTGCAGCACCAATCACCACATCTGTCCAAGCTCCAGTCATTTCACCTACCCAAGTCCAAGTTCAACCAGATGTTTCTCAAAAGTTAATAACCACTATTGAGTCATTAACAGCTCGTTTAGAAACTATGGAAGGGAAGCGTGCGCAAGTTCAACAAGAAAAGAAATTTTACCCTGAATGTGTGGATTCAATTTCTCCTCCATCCAGTTTTGGGAACCCTGTATTCCCTATATTCAATGGATCAGGCGATCCATAAAAACATTTGACACATTACGTGTCTTGTTGCGATCCTATGATGGGAACTCTGGAGCAGCAAAGAGTAGTGAAACTCTGATGCTTCGTGCGAACCTTGCAAGGACCAGCTTTTGTGTGGTATACCAGATTGTAATCCCGGTCAATTACCGGATGGGAGGATCTTCGCCAAAAATTCCTCCTTCAGTTCATCTCAACTTTTACAAAGACAACAGTTTTCGATCATACAAACCTTAAGCAATGGGAGAATGAATGTGTCTTTGATTTCAGTGCTCGATGGAAGGGATTAACATATTCCCTGAGTTTAGCAATACCTCTAGAAGAATTGTAGCCAATCTGTGTGGAAACTCTGCGTGACAAATTACGCATGCCGTTAATCCCTGTGAAATACACAGGAGTGTTTCGAGACCTTACTTCTACCGCTCAGCAGATTGATGATTCCCTTATATAGGCTATGGATAAATCTCGTGTAATTCCATCAGCTCCAGGAAGGAGAATGGGTAAAGCATAAACTGCTACAGTTATGCTTAAACAATCACTAGTACCTATTTCTACCTCAAAACCTTCATCTTCTCAAAGGGCTCCACCTTCTTGAGCACTAACAACAAAGGTCTTTTCATCCAGATGATCAAAAAGATCAAAGATGAAAACAATTTGAGGATCTAAAGAGAAAAACATACTCTTTCTGAAATGAACAAGTTCCTGGTTATTTCATTTCGGCTATGGAAAACAATTTGGTTCAATTTCCAATACCCAAGAGGCCAAACAAGAAAGGAGATGAAGACCGTCCTAATTATTACCCTTTTCATAAAATGTTGGGGCATCCCATCCAGGAGTGTATTGTCTTCAAAGACCTCCTACAAAAGATGGTCGACTCGGGACATGACACATTGAAAGGCTCCTCAGCCCAGGTAGCAATTTTCACTGCAACAGTTCCATAGGAGGAAGATGAATGGCAGGAAGTCAAAAGCAAAAATGACCAAAAGTATGATGATTGGATGGTCAGAAAGACAATCAATCGAACTCATGCTATTTTGCGAACACAATTAAGGAAACCAATTGTGTCTTCTACCGTGAATGTTGCGGTAAAACCCACTTTGTCAGAGGGAAAGTCCACAAAGAAACGACATGATCCAAAGAAAGAAAAAGAATCAGAATAATATGAGTATGTGTCAAAGCCTATGTTGTCATTGACTTTGGTGGACTTCATCCCATTTACTTCAAAGCTAGGGGAACCGCCCCACCAAACAGAAAAGCCTAAACAGGCTAATCAGGCAGAGTCTTCATCAGATTAAAAGTTAATCTTTGGCTATGTTAATATGATTCAATTAACAGATCCATATGCCAGTCGCAGTTTCAATTTCAATAAACCTGAATTCCCAGTATCAAACAGAGGAATCATAGAATGTTCCAGGGGCTCAGGATACAGGGGATGACGTGGATCTTTCAGAAGCCACTATTCCAATTCTACTCCGGCTAGAACTGTGTACGCAGAAGAAACTTGGGGTAGATCCCTTAAACGAGTTCCTCACGAACAAGAAAGTTCTTCTACCAATATCAAATTCCGTCCTGGAACAGTTATTTTGGAAGACCAGTTGAGGGTTCCATATTCATCCTCTCAGTAATTAAATTGATCTAATCGGTCTAATATTCCAAAACCAGGAATATTGCCAACTCCTATCCCAATACAAGATACATCAACTTCCAAAGCATCTTCTTCCAAGGTACCTACTAAACCACATAGTCCTATTGGGAAACACAGACCTCTAGATCAAAAGAATGATATATTGTAACACTTGGCCCAAGTACCAGCCATGTTATCAATTCTGGATGCTCTGAATCTGTCAAAATATCTTCGAGAAGCAGTCATCGAGGCTTTGTCAAGTCCTCAGGAGTTTGAAACTGAAATTGATGCAGCTGAAGTATATCACATAGAGAATAATCCTACAAAATGACATGCAATAATATCCTTTACTGATGAAGATGAAGATTATGTTTTTCATGGACATATTAGACCATTGTACTTTTCTGGCAAGGTCAATGGCGTGGATGTTTGAAGAACATTCATTGAAAATGGTTCAGGAGTCATCCTCATGCCCATTCATACACTTCTTCGATTGGGCCTCACGGAATCTGATTTATCTCCTTCTACCATGATGCTACAGGGATATGATAAAAATGAACAAGAACCACTGGGTGAAGTTACACTCAGAACTCAGTTTGGAGATCTTGTATCCAATTCAGATTTCATGGTTGTTGATCAAGACTCGGCCTTCAACATTTTTCTTGGAAGACCCTGGCTACATCAACATGCGGTTATCCCATCTTCATTCCATCTATGTTTCAAATATTGATTTTATGGTCAAGTTGGGACATTTTATGGTGATAAGGCCCCGTTCAGGACATGTGAGTCTCAATACATTGAGCCGGAATTCTATCACATGAAGCAAAGGGAGAAATCCATAACAAAGGAGATTACCAAAGTTAATGCTCCATATGGTTTGGAAAAAATTCCAGTAAATCCATTTACACATGTCAGTATAGATTATGTGTTGCCTATCAGCAAAATTGATAAGATAGAACCAAATCAAAATACTCTTATGGAACAATCCATAATGTCAATTACGACAATCGAGCCAGACAACATAGGAGAAATTGGTAATCTACCAAGCAGTGACGAAAGCACAAATGGTGACGTCATCATTTCATCTGCTGAAATCCAACAAGTCTATGCTTCGCCAATTAGGCCAGAAGAAGTTATAGCAACATCGGAGGTGAAAAATGATGTCGATTCTCAATCCATCATCTCCTCTTTATTACCCAAAGAAGACCCTTCATCATCAATGGGGATGGAAATGGAAGCTTCTTCTTCAAAATATGCAAATTTTGACGTCTCTTCCGATCATGAGAATTCTAATTTATCATCTACTATTCAAGTAGAAATGGAAGAAATAACACATGATGAAGAAAAAGAGGAAGATATCAGATTTGCTCCTCCAGCATTTGAAGAGGGTATCTCTACCACTGTGGATGAACTGAAAGAAATAAATCTGGGTACAAAAGGAGATTCACGCCCCACTTTAATCAGTGCGGCCATGAATCTTGAAGAGTAAGAGATGTATATTTCTTTTCTAAAGTAAAATAAAGAAATATTTGCATGGAATTATACAGAAATGCTCAGGCTTGATCCTGATGTTGCTACTCATCATTTGGGTTTACCAGAAGAACATCGAGGATTTAAGCAATCCGCAAGAAGAACACACCCAACTTATGCTTCCAAAATTAAAGCTAAAGTGGATAAGCTTATCAAATCTAACTTCGTAAGAGAAGTTCAATATCCCTAATGGTTGGTTAATATTGTCCCTGTAAAGAAAAAGAACAGACAAATTAGACTTTTCATCGATTTCAGAGATCTTAATCGGCATTGTCCTAAGGATTATTTCCCAGTTCTGATTACAGAACTTCTAATTGATGCAAAAGCTGGCTATGAAGCACTTTCCTTCATGGATGGATATTTTGGATATAATCAGATCCGAATGGCCCCAGAAGATGAGGAATATATAGCCTTTAGAGCCCCTCAGGGTGTGTTTTGCTACAGTTAAATACAAACAACATTCTAATCACTTGGATGATTTGGAAGTCATATTCTGCAAGCTTCGAAAACATAATTTGAAGATGAACCCATTAAAATGTATTTTTGGGGTAACCTCAGGAATGTTTCTTGGAATTGTTTTACGCCATCGTGGTATTGAAGTCGATCCTGAGAAGACCATGTCAATCCTTGGTATGTAACCTCCTCAAAATTTTAAAGAATTAAGAGGACTTCAAGGACACTTATCCTATATTCGGCGTTTCATCTATAATCTAGCAGGAAAATGATTACCCTTCACCAAATTTATGAAGAAGGGAGTCACTTACCAGTGTACTGAAGAATGTCAAGAAGAATTCTATATTCTCAAGAAATACCTCTTGAGTCCACCGGTACTCATGCCACCTGTTGAAGGAAGACCATGTATCCTCTATGTGACAGCTCTAGAGTAGCCATGGGGTGCCTTTCTTGCTCAAAGGAATGATGCTGGGAATGAAAACAGTCTCCACTATCTTAGTCAAACCATGCTCGAAGCAGAAACCCGGTATTCACGTATTGATAATTGTTGCATGGCATTAATCATTGCAGTTCAGAAGCTGAGACACTACCTGCAACATCACGAGGTCCAATTGGTATCTCGCAATAACCCGCTAAAATTTATCCTATGTCGTCCAATGCTTATAGGATATCTGGCAAGGTGGGAAGTTATTTTGCAGCAATTTGACATTCAGTATGTGTCTCAAATAGTGATAAAGTGCCAAAATATGGCTGATTTCCTAGCAGAACACCCTTTAGTGGAAGACACATCTTCAGATATTGAACTCCGTATTGAGAAAGTCTTCTCTATTCAAGAAAGTCCTCAAGCATGGGAAATGTATTCTGATGGTTCTTCCAGAAGTCCAACAGAGAGGAAAATGGAAAAATCCTAAATTCAACAAAGTTGGCTTAGGAATTGTGCTCATTTCTCCAGAAAAGGAAGTTTTACCTTATTCCTTCTTATTGTGGGAAGGTGGTACCAATAATGAAGCAGAATACTAAGCTCTCATCGTAGGTTTGGAATTAGCACATCAAGCATAAGTGAATCACTTAAATGTGAAAGGTGATTCAGACCTTGTAATCAATCAAGTAAATGGGGATTATACAATCAGAAAAGAAGAACTAATCCATTTGTATGATTACGTCAGAAAGATAATGGCGGAATTCCATTTGGAACTGACATTTTCTTATGTCCCAAGATCACAAAATGCTCAAGATGATGCATTGGCTAATATAGCCACAGCTCTGGAAGATCCAAATTGGGATGAGACAACAATCAGTATTTCCCACCGTCCTCCAATTTCACCTTATGTTCGAATCAGAACAGAGGAAATTAATGAAATTTGTCCCATTCTTGAACTTTATGGTCATACTACATGATGGATGTCACCTATCAGGGAATAATTTTAAAATGGAACACTTCCACCTGATAGAGCTGAGAAAGAACAAATCTGGCGACATGTGGTTAATTTTACTCTTTATGATAGCCCAGATCACCTAGAGAAAATTATCTACAAACGTGGTTTTCATGGAGTTCATTTCAGATGCATTGATGGTGAAGAGACAATGGCTGTCATGAAAGATGTGCATGCAGGAGTCTGTGGTGCCCACCAGTCTAGACATAGACTGTCTGATCAGGTTCGAAGGCTTGGATACTTTTGGCCTTCAATGATACAAGATTGTGTCGATTTCACAAAGAAGTGTCATTCATTCCAAGTACATGCCAACTTCATTCATCAGCCTCCAAAGTTGCTTCATACTGCTAAATACTCATGGCCATTTGCCACATGGGGAATGGATGTGGTGGGACCTTACCCTTCGGCTACAGCCAAGCAATTTAAGTATATTCTTACTGTAATTGACTTCTTTTAAAAATGGGCAGAGGTAATACCTCTCAAGGAAGTTAGTTCTAAATGCATTGTTAGATTCGTCATGTCTAACATCATTACCAAATTTGGTGTCCCTCATACCATTTTGACAGACAATGGAACCAATTTCTATTCCTCCGAGATGAAGAAGTTGTATCAAGAATAAAACATCAAATCCAACCATTCATCTCGGTATCATGAAGCGGCCAACGGCCATATAGAAGACTTTTACAAGACTCTTTCAAATATACTGCTATAGATGGTGGATAAAGATAAGAGGTCATGGCCTGATAAACTCTTTCATGCTTTATGGGCTTATCGGACTTCCACCCGCACTGCAACTCGGTCAACTCCATATTCATTGGTATATAGAATGGAAGACGTCTTTCCCATTGTATTTCAATTACCCTTGCTCAGAGTTTCCATTTGTGATCAATCATATATAGATGAACAATCTCAAAAGCGATTGAATGAATTGGAACGGTTAGATGAGAAAAGATTGTGCACTTTTCCAAACTTGGAAGTCTATCAGAATGGAATAGCACGAGCATTTAACAAAAAAGTTCGTCTTTGTTCATTCACTCAGGGAGCATTGGTATTAGTTCTCAGAACTCAAATGATACCAGGAAAGAAACCTCCCATTCTTGAGCCAAAATGGGAAGGACCATATTCAATACATAGGGTCTACTCCAATGGAGCTTATTCATTAATCTCAATGGATGGAGAACTCATCACTAATCCAACCAATGCCATATTTTTTAAGAAGTATTTTGTATAAACTACAAAGCTCCTCTTTCTTCCCTGCTGTATGACCTTAAAATATACAACAACGGTACATAGATATGACCTTAAAATATTTTTTCTTTCGTCCCACACGACGTTAAACTGTGAAAAAGTTTTCTTCCTTGCTATATGACGTTAAACTATACAGCAACGGTCCATACATATGACATTAAAATATCTGTACTTTCGTCCCACATGACGTTAAACTATGAAAAAGATTTCGACCTTGCTATATGACATTAAACTATACAGCAATGGTCTATACATATGACCTTAAAATATCTGTACTTTCATCCCACATGACGTTAAACTATGAAAAAGATTTCGTCCTTGCTATATGACATTAAACTATACGGCAACGGTCCATACATATGACCTTAAACTATTGGAACCTTCGTCCCACATGACGTTAAACTGTGAAAAAGTTCCCTAAATGGTTCAGCATGACCTTAAACTGCAACTAGGTCCTGTATGACCTTAAAATGCATCATCAACGGTCCATGCATATGACCCTGAACTATTTGCAAGTCCCTTACGTCCAGCAAGATGTTAAACTGTGACGTCCTATCTACATGATGCTAAACTGTATAAAAGTCCCTTACATCCGGAAAGACGTTAAACTACATAATCATCAAAGGTCTTATATGACCTTAAACTACACCCCCGTCCAGCATGACATTAAACTGCACCATCCAGTGTCCATGCATATGACCGTAAACTATTCGCACTTTCGTCCAACATGACGCTAAACTGCATCGTCCCTTTTTCGTCCAACATGACGCTAAACTGTGAAAAAATCCCCAATGCATCCAACATGACGTTAAAATGGTGCACTCTTTTGTCCTCACCGCATGACATTAAACTGCACAGTACCCCCCCTTTCATCCTACATGACATTAAAATGTATTCTGTCCCTGCTACAGGACACTAAACTGTGCAGCACCAATAGTCCTAACTGCAAGACTTTAAACTGCATAGTCCCTTTATATGTCCTACATGACATTAAACTATGCTTCGTTAATACAGTTGTTACCTCTTGTTTCTCAAACTGAGTATGACTCACGTGATCATAGAGAAAACCTCAACCATTACACTCTCTCTAGGCCGCCAACCATTTGTAAGTCCTAACATCATTTTTTTAGATCATTTTCCCCAAGAACAACTTGATCATTTATTCATTCATTAATTGAACTACACGGACTTTGATCCATGGATTCTAGGCTCGGTATGTAGGCAACCTCCCAAGGTTCAATCCCAAAACCAATCTCTTCATATCGGTTCATCTCAATCTCATATGATGATAATTTGTAAAACCACCCTTAGAATCAATATCTTTATATTGGTTCACTTTCGTCATTGTTATATGACGTTAAACTATACAAAAATTTTGTCCAGTATGATAATAAACTACAAATTTCTTTGATACCCTCACCTGAGAGGGAACCATTATTTTTTGATTTTTCAATCATGTTTCATTTCAAATACTACGTGCATACATGGAAATGCCCGATCCTTTTATCTTGGGTTAAACCATCATTACACTAAAGTCCCCTTTCACCCTTTACATGTACGAACCAAATTTGTACAGAGGGTATTTCTAGAACTACGTGGGCTTGATTCCCATCTTTATAGGATATGTAGGAACGTTCGAGTGTCCCTCTAATCTAGTCCCATGTCTTTGGGCCTAACCCCAAATTCCACTTGCAGTCCCTCCCATTAAAACACACACTGTGTATTTATTACAATGGTCCAAGCTCTATGACCCTAAAATAAGATCTCTAATTATTTTGTACCACAGGATGTTAAAGTGTAGTTTAAGAACTACGTATGGCTTGATTCTCATCCTTATGGGATATGTAGTGAAGTCTAACCTTTCAATTCAGGACCCAATAACAACATGATTATGGTTAGCATTGATCTATGTATCTTTGTATACATTGAAAAATACCCATCTTTATGTGTCATAATCCTAACCTTATATATTTCCAGATCCTCATAACCCTTTTCCTGACATCTAGTCACAAAAATGTCAAAATTCTGAGAGTTCTTTTGTCTGACTATGCATCACGTGCCCATAGTCGGCCTTGCACAAACAGTCTACATAACAGACTTGTTAGCAAAAAGATACAATTATTTGACTATGCAGCCAATTCCCTTAGGTGTCCCTGCATAATTCAACCCCCTAACGGGTTTTTCGGATAGTGGTAACTTCATTCTTGGGAAGAAGGCCTCATTTTCCTTATTTGTCTTAAATGACAGTATGTAGGGATCCGCAAAAATATCCATCCTTAACATATTTGTCCCATATCCTTTTTCATGATCTGAAATTATTCAAGTCTATGGTTTATATTCTCCTTCCCTACGTTTGGGTCAGACCATCGTAGGAGTGATATTCATCCAGTTCTTCGATAATTTTGTTGGGAAATATATTCTCCATATTCAAGTACCTCTTTCCATACAGAAAACTCTATACTTTGAATTCTTTGAATCTCCATAAACATTCACTGGCTTTTAGCACTAGGAAAGTAAATTTCTGAGAGTTCTTTTTCCTGACTATGCAGCACGTGCCCATTGGTGGCCTTGCATAAACAGTCTACATAACAGACTTGTTAGCCAAAAGATACTATTTTATTTACTATGCATCCAATTCCCTTAGGTGGCCCTGCATAATTCAACCCCCTAATGGGTTTGTTAAATAATGGTAACATCATTCTTGGAAACTACATCTTCTAATGCCTTTAGGTCTTTTTCATATCATTCCTCAGATTCAAATATTCTTAAGTCATATCTTATATATTTTCCATCATACTTGAGTATGGTAATATGTTTTCAAATGAATTTTCAAGGAATTGAGTCAATTCTAATCCATTTCGGTCAAAGCTATTTTGACCTTAAACATTAGCCTTTTTTATGTCCGACGTGCATGAAATTAAACTGCCCACAAAAGATAGGGGAACTCTGAATAAAATTCAAGTTCCCAGCTCACTGAACATACATTTTTGTATGATTTAGCTATCATTGATCAATTTAAAGGTTCGATGTTTGTAGGGTTATTTATATTAATCCTAGTAAAAATCAAACTATGCTTACTATGCCCATTGTCTTAGGTAAAATCTAATGCATGTAGAAAAAGAGAATGCAGGTACAAATGGGTAAAGGTGAAAGCATTTTTCATTGATGCACAAGAGTTATAAGTACATCCACAGACTGGAGTCTCTTCTATTTTTCAAGAATTACATGAGGCCTTCAACATAACTCTTCATTTGATTTACGGCATCCCGAGCTTCATCAGCAGCTACTTGAAGCTCATGCACTCGACCAACTTCACTCTTTCCAGCCTGATGGAGTGATTTCTTGGCATCCACAATGGTCTTCATACCCTTCGTTTAAACTCCCTCTAGTGAATTATTGAGTTGGTCAAGTTCCCCAGTAACAGCATCCAACTGTTGCTGAAGGTGCATCTGCTGGATGACTTTTTCTTTGATTTTATGCTTCAGCTCCTTCATCTTGGCAGTATAATCAGCCTCAGCTTGGGATACCATAGCCTCAAATTCATAGATCTTAACTGAAAATTTCACCTTGGTCAGATCTTCGTGACACTTTTGCTCATACTCCCTCCTGAAGATGATCTGTTTCACTGTGGTATGGATCTTTTCATATCCAAAACCGCCAAGTCCTAGTATGACAAATTGGGAGTACAATCGGGGAATTTTCGATGAAAACTCTTCTAAAGGAACCTCATATATGATTTTCCTTTTGTTGTTACATGCCTTGCGTCGTAAAAATCTGAACACTTTAAGAATATCTGGGTCTGATTCAACATCATCATCACAGGGGGGCAGGTAATCTGGGATTAATGCACTTAAAGAAGTGCCATGTTCTGTTCTTTCCCCCTTGACTTGTGCTTCTTCTCTTTTAATTCAGTGGGGGAGAGGCTGAGGCTTCACCTCTAGACTTATCCACTGCAATTGATAGCCCTGCATAATTAATTGAAAGATTTGGTTAGCTTCAAAGGATAACAAAAGGATCAGTTGTCTTGAAAATGAAGTACAATCACAAATATTGTTCTCCCTTACCCGACAGTGGGTCAGCAACCTGAGAAGACTCCTCCAAATCTTTCCTAGTCTCAACAAGATATTCAAGATGGGTATTAGGAGGGTTTACTGGGTAGAGCTCTACTTGAGAAAATGTTTCTGCAATGGTAGGGTTGATATCAATGTCCACACCCTATTCAGGCATTGGTAGTTCAGCAGTTTTTATAGTTGGAACTGTGTATCATTTTCAGACAATATTAGAAGTGTAAATGATAAGAAAATTTACTAGGCGAAGGATAACAGTCATGCCCAAGGTCTTCTAAATCACAGGACCACATAGCATGATCGTAAAATTCTTCAAAACACATGGCATGATTCATCATTTCATCCAATTATATTTTAGAATCTTGGTTAGTATCACTAGTGGGAGAGTTTGGTGTGTCTTCTTGACGACTTACATCCTACAGCACCTGACCCTGGACAGTATCTTCGGGTAATATCACATCATCAGTTACATCAGTTTCAACAGTCACCAGAATCTCTAATGTAGGAGTTGAACCTGATGTATCAAAAAAGGGAAATCCGTCAGTGTTTCATTCTACATTTTTATGAAGCATTGTTGACGTACCAGAAACAGGTTCTTCTCTTCTTGCAACAGCAGTAGGAGGGATACTGTGAATAGATGCTATCTCTTCTCCAGGAGTAGCCAAGTCAGCTTGGATCTGTGAATTTTCCACAGCACCCTCTATGGTCATTGAAGGAGGATCAGTCCTTTCCCCCAGGGGGAAATTGAAGAAGCCCCTGCAATCCCCAGAAATATGAGTAACCATGTGGTCATGGGTATAAACTCATGATTACTCTATGGACGTACCACTGCTAATGAAGCGTTTAGATGTGGACTTCCTCCTTCGTTGCCTTTGCTTCTTTGGTTTTTTGGGAGTATCGGTAGTCTCCCTTATTGGCGCATGGATTGGTGAATGGAAGGCTATGTCTAGCGCCTCATTCATGGCCTACTGGCCTAGAGATATCTCGCCTGGTTCACGAGGAGAATCAACAGCAACCCCGATGGCAGTACCACTAGGGCTATACTGTGGTGAAGGAACCCCAGTTCCTTTCTTTGCAAGCTGCAAGATAAAAAAAATAACTTCCTTAAGTAACAAATATTTGACTGAAATCAAGTTTCAAAGAAAATAAGGAAAGAAAACATACATATTCAAGATCCACATACTCATGCCTCTCATCATCTCCAGTACCACCATCCCCCATAGTGGCGCCATGATCAATCATTTCCTTCACCCTCCTGGTGACAAGAATAGAATCATCAGTGGCATATATGAGCATTTCCAGCTCTCTGATGTAAGCCTGCAATTCATTGGGGTTATCCTCGTATTGAATATTTGTAGAAGACATAATATTCCCTATTCTAGGAAGTTGTAGGCCCTCACACAAATCCATCCAGGTGGTCTTAGTACCACAGTATAAACTCTGCCATAACTGGATAGCCTCTGGTCATGGATATGAAGGCTGCGAGGAAGGTCCTATAATTTTGGACTTCAATTTCTTCCCAGCTCCTACAACTACAGGTAAAGAATAAGAAAGTAAGACTTATTGCTTTAGAAAGTAGCAATGATTAAATTAATACAATGAAGTAACTCACCACGTGTTGATGGAGTGGGTCTTTTAATTCTGACCAGAGGATTATATTGGGCACGAAACCGCTTTTCCGCTGGTTGTGACTCATCATCCCCATTATGGGAATTTAGTAAATCAGTTCTAGAGGAGGAGTATGTCAAATCAACTTCAGGTGGGGAAGCATCACCTTCATGAGGAAGGGATACTTTCTCTACAGTCCTCTACCTTTTCCCGACCTGATAAACTGGGTGATTCAATATCCCTTTGGGGTATGATGCTATCCAGTGTTCAGCATAATATGTAGTCAAATTATGTGCCGCTTTTTCAACTGGTAGATCAAATACTGCCCCAGTCTTCTCCCTTGAAGTCAGCAGCCATAGTTTCCAAGCAAGCATCAGATGTTGCTCTAACCTGAAATGTACTGGATGAGATACAAGAATCTGTTGCAAACATCTGAATTGACGTGAAAATCTATATGGAGCATAGGCCTCTCATATGATTTATCTGTCAATCCTGGAATCTAGCACACCATCCCTGCAAGCTAGCATGTATGCCCTCAAATCCAAAGGGGTTGTTCCATCATCAATAAACCGCCCGGTTGGCAGACATCCATTGAGAATGAAGTTGAATTCCTTAAACATGCTCAGCCTCACTTTCATGTCATAGACATTAACATCTAATGGAGAAACTCTAGAGAATGCCTACACTGACGGCGTGAAAGAACATCCATGAATTTGTAATCCATTCTGTACATTATAAGTCCTGAAGTGAGTGGCGATTCATCCCCATAAAACATGGAATGGTCCCACTATTGTTAAAGAAGATTTTCCAAAGAAGACATGAAGTAATCTCCTGTGAATCTTTGCTAAAATGGGGGTATCCAACCCAACCATTTTATCCTCAACCATATTTTCCGCAATGATGAAGGTCCCTGGCCTGACGCCTCCCTTCGAATCCCTGACTTTCAAGAGAAAAACACTGAGCCACATTGCCAAGAAGCCCGCCAGACGAGTCTTCTTTGGGATTCTATGATTCACTTCATATCCCCGCTTCTCAAACTCTCCTGCTTCTAGAGTTGGCCAGAATGTGCCAGGAGCACCCCTCTTCTCAGGTTTTGGGCAGGTGGTAGGACGTTTGGGCCTCTTATCCTTGGATTTCTGTTTCTTGGTTCTTTTTTCTTTCGGATACATCTCCTTTGGCTCCCTCTCTTTCTTATCAATAAGAAATATATTCATTCATTCCTCCGGTTGAATATCCTTTCTAGAATGAGTTAATGAGGTCTCTGAACTCTTGGGTCTGTGGAAGATCTTAAATAATTCCTAAGCTAAAGCAGGTGTTTTCTATGAATCATTCCATGTCACCTTAGGATGAATGAATTCATCATACATATCGCCCAAAATTGGAGCCCATGAGATCTTGTGGACATCCCACAGATTGTTGCCTACTTCTCCATGAGTCAGATGGAATGAATTAGATGCTGGGATCCAGTGGCTGAGTATCTCCGGCACGAAGTTATCATGTCTATAAACATATTTTTTCCCAACCCAGACAACTTCGTATATTGCAGCTCCCTTCAGATCCTCGACAAACTCTGCATAGGTTTGTCGCACCCAGTAGGCCCACAACCAAGTTGGCTTCACGCCTCCCCCAGGACGGAAGTCCCAACTTTTCTTCTAGCCTTTGGATTGTTCCATCTGAGCATTTCTGGATATTGAAGGAAGACAATGTGGTTGCAGCTCCGGTGTATGATTTTTCAGATCTGGTGTGCAAGGGCTATGATGCATCACATAGGCCTTCTCCACTGTTCCAGCACTTAGAAATACTCCTCCACCTGAGATATTTTCTGAAGCAATGTTGGTGTAATTCTGGAACCACAAAAATTGA
The DNA here is from genome assembly GCA_963277665.1 of Viscum album. Lineage (NCBI taxonomy): Eukaryota > Viridiplantae > Streptophyta > Magnoliopsida > Santalales > Viscaceae > Viscum > Viscum album. The sequence goes on from OY728122.1 coordinate 1,387,862,015, forward strand.
AGATAGTTCTTTGATTTTGGAATAGTGACTTCTCGTAGATGACCATAGCCATACAAAGGTAGATAACTACTCTGTGGGAAGTCACGATTATATTTCTTCAGAAACATAGCCAAATCCGGAAGAGTGCTATATTTGACAGTATAATAATCATGGACAATTATGTCCATTATATCATGTATCTGATTGCTAGCCATTTCATCAACTATTCCGGTTCTAAGAGCCATTGATTCTGCATAAGAGTTGAATAAATTAACTCTTAAATGGATTGATTTTTCATAAACATTGTGAAAGAAATTTGAAAAAACGGCTAAGGGATTAAGGAGCGCAAGTATGGATGTGCTGCCCAAGTGTTAAATGTGTCGCGCATGTTTTTGTCGTGCATGTTTTCACCGCGCAAGTCCGATTACCTTAACAACAGCGCGGCTGAGAGGAAAAAACGGAGAGAAAATGACTTGCGTGGAGAGAGCTCGATAATTCGGAATCAGATGCAATGCGCGGACAATAACAGCGTATTAATAGGCCAGCCGGCCAATCTGCGCGCCTACACCCAGTGCGCCCATGCCTTGCGCGATGCGCACTTGCGAGCCGCCCTCTACGCCATCAATACTTGCGTGCCACCTTTCCTTTGGATGTCTTCGATTTCCTCAGAGTCAAATCCTCATTCTTCTCCAAATCCAACTATGAGGGGGGACTTTTGTTGACGCTCCTTTAGTCACAGAATCTAATGATCGGAAAAAGGGGAATATGTGAGCCCAAAGTGATTCAACCTTTAAAGAAAATATCAAAAAAATCGACAAAGGCATGAACAAGTGATCAAAAGCACATGTGACGCACAAGTTCTATCACTGTCGTGCAATTCCACTTGCGCGACGCCTTATGGTTGGGCAAATGACTTGCGCGACCTAAGTGGTAACCGCCCGATGTCTTCTCCTGCCTATAAATAGACCCTGTGGGCCCCCCATTTCAGGGAGGATTTTTTCCAGAAACTCAGATTTGAGCTCCCGGCGCCCTAGTCTCCTCTCAAAGCTTCCGAAACAGTTATAAGGTAATTTATTACCTAGAAAGGAAGATCTAAAGAGGGGTATTAAGGGCTAAGTGTTGAAACTCATCAACACTTGCATGCCGGAGTGGACAGCCCTTAAGGGAAAAGGGCCACACTTGGGCGCTGCCTTACTCCTTCAATAGATCTTGTGCTCCCCTCCTCTGGAAGAACATCAAGAGGATTCTAAAGGCTTTAATGAAGAGTTGCTCAAGTATTACCCTGCTGGTTTACCGTCGCGCACGTACATCATGTGTCGCACAGGCGTATACCTGCGCGACCAGGACTTGCGTGCCCACGCAGTACCTGCGCGCCTGCCAGGACTTGCGCGACCCTGCCTTTTTGGGTGCCTTTCTTTCCCATTTCACCCATCTTAAGCCATTACACCTTTCCTATTCAAGAGTCAGTCTTCAAGACACTCTTCCAAGCCATTTGTGGCGTGATTTATTGATTTTACTTCCTTATCTGAAAGGAATTCTGTGGAATATCTCTCAAAACCTAGTAATTTACACATATTTATGTCACTAAAGATTTATATTTCATTCATTCAACCTCATCCTTTAAGATGATAGAATCCTTAACCTGGGTCTCCTTTTCAGTAATAATCCCCAATCATAAGTCCTCTAATTTGGGCATCCTCTTGGGAGTAATCCCCAGATCCCCTAACCTGGGCTTCCTTTTCAGGAGTAAGCCCCAGTCTCAGCTTTGGGAATCCTCCTTAGGAGTAATCCCCAGTCATAATTCTTAACTTGGGCATCTTCCTTAGGAGTAAGACCCAATTCATAAAGTTTCCAAATCTGCGCATCCTCCTTAAGAGTAATCCCCAGTCTCCTAATTTGGGAATTCTCCTTAGAAGTAAGCCCCAAACCTTAATCCTTGACCTGGGACTCCTTTTCAGGAGTAAGCACTAGTCTTAATTTCTCTTAACCAGTCCTAATTTACCTTGATCTGGGATTACTTTTCAGGAGTAAAACTCAATCATAAGTCTTCTCCTAATTTGGGTCTCCTTTTCAGGAGTAAGCCCCAAGTTAGAGTTTTCAAAATATCCATGAAGCACATATACCTTTATGGACCTTGTTCCTGGATTTCATCCCTAAAGTAAATCCTAACCTTCATTTATCTGGGAAGTCATACATACATAAGCCCCACATTATTTCTTATGATTACATCTTTCATGGCACAATTGTCTAATTTTTACCAATACCTCTTGTTTCTCACAACGATCATGACTCAAGTGATTTTTGAGTGTAAAAGTAACTGTGACATCCTTCTTTAAGCCATCAATCATAAACAGCATACTCCCTTACTCGAACTATGTGGGTTCTGATTCCTTTTCTGAACAAAGGATACGTAGGTAGCCCGTCTACGGGTTCGATCCCAACTCTAAAATAGTCCATGTCCTTCTGAATGAAAATAAACTTCAAGTGCCCCACTGAGTGGCTTTAAAACCAGCATGGTCATCATAATGACCAAGAGACTTCTATATAAATGTGTCGAAGGGTACCATTGACCAAGAATCTCTAATAAATACAGATGATTCTCTATCGATGAAGAACCTCAAATACATACAAAAGATTCTGTAAATTTCCTACATATTTAATAATTTATTGTCAGATCTGAAGGAAAGCTCATTTTATACTTGGTAATGTAATAATGATTCACGAACATAACTTAAATCTATAAAGAGAGTCCTGGACTAGAAAATAATTCCCCTCAAAATGGTGTGATGAGTATGACCTCCCATCCTATGGACTAATGAAAATTCCTAAGCCTCATCAGTCCAAAAACTAATGAGCACCTACCTTTGGAATGTTGGTACGAATGGATGTGGAATCATTGGATGTTTCCAGTTCTACGAACAAACCCATTAGAAACCAATCGGACTGCTTGAACCTCCCATCAAGGCGGTCATCCTCGGATTCCAAGGGAACCATATATGAGTTGACACCCTCTCCCCGCGACACCATCTTCCACGACGCTCGACTACCGCGAACCTTATCTCAAGGTAGGGGTTTGTTCATTTGACTTGTTTATCTCGTACAACGTACTTCATTGGAAATCAATATTTATTTTTGGCCAACTCCTACAGCCTAACGCGGAGGGAGTGGGCCGAACACACACACCCGATGAACCTCCATAGTCTCTATTGATTGCGATGGAGATCAGGATAGGAAGGTAGCGACGAACGGAAGTGGCGGTCGTCTGCCGGCCGCATGCGGAAGAACCACGGCCCGCAACCGTGGGCCGCTCGGTAGACAAAGAACCGACCATCTAATGTTGGTTGGGCCGAAGGAGGACTAAGACTCCACAAGGGGTGACAGGCTGTGGAACACCATGGCCCACATTTTGTTGGCCGCCCGGTGGGCGAACCGGCCGGCAGACAGCCGGTCGGGGAGAGCAGAACCGCGGGGCCAGGAGGGCGCCGCTCTGGACAGACTACGGCCTGCCCGAGCAGGTCTCTTACGCAAAGAAGGTCGGTCGGCTTCGGCCGACCAGTTAGGGAGGGTGGCGCCACTTGGAGCTGCTAGTTCCGGCAGCCGGGGGACCACACCCCCCTCGGACCGCTCAGCCCCCTCGGGCCGAGCCGCTCTACTGACCGAGCCCGTTTTCATTTCAGGGTGAATAACTTGAAGACCGCACTTCGGATAGACATGATGTCTGCAGAACTGATACCGTCATGAAGTGGAGGTCCTATTTTGATACTCTAAGTGAGTTTTGGATAAATTTTGAAAATGGTCCGGTTCGGAATGAGCGTATTTCCAATCGGGCCCCCAGAGCAAAAGTACTAATAACTCTCAGACAGGGCATCTGATTGACGTGCCATCTGTCGTGTAGGGTTCCAATTGATGAGACGGAACATCGAGATACATCAACTATAGACTTCATGATAATTGATTTACTAACCCTTTGGCTTGAGGAGCGGAACCTCCCGGAATCGAGCATGCTGTGTGCGGGAACCCTCGAGCTGGATGCGACTGCAATGACTACCGTACTGAAATCCTCTGTGGGTTCGACGATGATAGAAAATGTACTGGAATCCTCCATGAATTGGACAATGATGAAAACTATACTGGAATCCTCCATGGGTTCGATAGTGATGACTGCAGTGCTTGAATCCTTTGTGGGTCCGACAGTTGACTTTTATTCTTGTATCTAATGTGGGGGCGACAGAGTAGCTGGTCTAGATTCTTACGTGGGCCCAATATCGTAGATGGAATAGTATCCTACAAGGGTCCATCATCTTAGATGAATCAGTGACTACATCTGATCATCATTATCACATTATGAAATATGTATACCTGTGTGAGCTGAGTCTGGAATTTCAATCAATACCATCAGTGTGATTGACTTCTTTCTTGTGTGGACTGGGTTGTGCTTGGACTCGAGAGTTGGAGCCAAACTGGAATTGACGACTTACGTATATGTATTGGCATATAACTATGTAGAGTTGGTTGATAGTTCATGATAATACCTTTCCTTTGTGTTTTATCCTTTGTGGATTATGGGAGACCTTCAGGGGTCTCGGGGTCCCTACTGAGTATCGTTATACAAACCCTGAACAGGAAATGCCCGCACTACGTAGTGTTGGTTGTAGATGACCGGCAACATTGATCATGGTTGAGTCTTGTAGAGCTGGACTGTACAAGGAGGTGGACCACTTGGTGAGACGTACTCGGAGCAGACGGACATACCCGATGTGCTGAGGAGACCATCTGGACCAACCCTTCAAGTGGGATTCCCAGAGGACGACTCTGTGGTTTTTGTTTACTTTTGTACTAGATTTTCAGTTTTACTTTACTCTCAGTTGAGTTTGTATTCTGACCCATTTAACTTTCAACACTTACTTTGTATTTAGTATTACTTGTGCTTAATTATTTTGCATACTCTGAGGTGTTGTTAACTTTTATAAAGGAAATCCCTTCACTTTTTTTTTAGGATTTACGCCTTTAGTGCTAGTTTCCAGCCCCTAGCATAAGGAAGGTCGGCTTGGGGTAGTCACAGCACGGGCCCTGAGGCTAGTTCATGAAAAATTGGTATCAGAGTAGTCGTTTCTACTGTAGAACACATGACTCTAATCATTCTTTATGTCATGCAATAGTTTTATGAGTATTGAGTGTGGTTTTCAGTCTTGGGAGTCCAGTGTTGGTGCGGCGGCCGACATATCCATACAATAGGACCCTGACCTCGGATTTCTGACTCAGTGCACGAAAAAACTGATTTCGTGTGTGTTTCAAAAAATTTCATTGTGATTACTTTATATCAGCTCACCAAGAATACTATTTTAACCATGGAGCACCTGTTTCTTTTCAGGATGGCCCCACGAAGACAGCCAGCTAGGGTTCCAAGTCGTGTACAAGATGGAAGCCCAACGAGTGATGAGGCCTCGGTGCCGGGCCCAATCACAGTGGAGGCACTAGTGGTACCACTACCTGCTGAGCCACCGATACCACTAGCCCCTACAACAGAGAGTGAACGCTACCTGAGTTTGTTGCAAGAGATTCAGTTATAGAAGCCACCCAGGTTCTGCAGAGAGACGGACCCTCAGGTAGCCAAGGATTGGATGGAGGCTATCGTCAGAGTCTTCAGATTATTAGGGACACCGTCTGATCTTATGGTGATTTACTGCAAGTCTCATGCACGCAGTAGTAGGTATATGGTAGAGCATGATGCTCCATGTGAATGACGAGGAATCTCTACATTGGACAGACTTCGAGAGTCTCTTCCGGTTGGAGTTTATTCCATCCACCCTCTGTGTAGTGCGCATACATGAGTTACCTCATCTACGGCAGGGAAGCATGACAGTGACTTAGTACTGATCGAGGTTTACTGAACTCTCACGCTACACCATGTACATGGTACAAGACCCATTCTTTAGGGCCCGAACCTTTGAGCAGGGACTCAAAAATGATATTAGGATCTCGTTGCTCTCCCTTAGCATTCCAACGCAGGTAGGAGTGATGGAACGATCCCTTCTTGTGGAGATCTTTCTCGCTGAGCCGACACCAGTAGTGAGACCCAATGTAGGGAAACAGGTAGTGTTGTCTTCTACATCAGGAAGTAGACAGATGTTGCAAAGGTCCAAGCGGTCCAGGCCATCATGCCAGTGACATTAGGATACAGGTTCGGTTGTGTGGGTCACTCGAAAAAGAGCCATCTATATGAGGAGCAAGCAGTGATATGCATGCGGCTGGCAGGGTCACATGGCGCGAGACTGCCCAAACCGCCATGAAAATGAGCAGTAGACTGTGGAGGGACCTCCTAGGTAGAGGAAGATATTCGACCGTGGTAGTCAGCAGGGATAAGGAAGACGAGGGAGCGAAGCTAGCCAAGCAGCGGTTGATGGATGATGTTTTGAGGATCTACCACCACCACCCCCAGGAGGTCCACCGTGACCACAGGGAGCTGGCGGACAGAGGCTGGCTTAGCTCCAGGCAGTCGAGGCCTATGACCACAGTGCACTACAGATGATTCGAGTTACTATCTATGTATACTCCACAATTTTTTCAGTGCTTATAGACACATGTGCGAGCCATTCTTTTATTGTCGTTGCACTTGTTCGGAGCTCGAAGATTGTGACGGAGTTGTTGGCTCGATCCTTATGGCTAGAGATTCCTACATGAGCAGACTCGATGATTACACATTTGCTCCAGTAGTGTGAGCTTACTATAGGAGGAATGATATTCAGATGGGATCTTCTTGTAGGGGCGTCATGGCCATATGATTCCATCTTGGGTATGACTGGTTGTCTACTGCCCATGCTCAGATTGACTACATTAGGCGCAAGGTGCGGTGTATCCGCACGGATGGGAGTAGGTTAACCTTAACTTGGTAGAAGGGAGACTTAGGAGTGTAGGATAGACTTACGCAGAGGGGAGTGCAGCAGATCACATATCAGTTCGCTAGTCTAATCCTCGGAGCAGTTGATGTGCAGAGTCTGAGTTTTCATATTGTGGTGGATCAGTTTGTAGACGTTTTTCCTGATGACGTACCAGGACTACCTCCTCACTGAGAGGTATACTTTTACATATACATGTACCCCGGGACATCACCAATATCTACTACATCATATCGAAAGGCTCCCGCTGAGCTTCGTGAACTTCTAGTACAGCTGGAGGACTTACAGGGAAAGGGATTCAATTCACCCAGTGTTTCACCCTGGGCTTCTCTGATTCTGTTCACCAAGAAGGCAGATGGGTGCATATGACTGTGTGTCGACTACCGTTGCCTAATTCAAGTGCCCATGAAGAATACGTATCCTATCTCGAGGGTTGACATCCTATTTGGTCAGATCAAGGGAGAACGTTGGTTCTTGATGATAGGCCTCTGTTCAGGCTATCATCATCTCAAATTTCGAGATGAGGATGTGCAGAAGACGGCCTTCATGTGTTGGTATGGACACTACGAGTTCTTGGTTATGCCTTTTGGCATAACCAACACACCAGCAGTGTTCATGAGTCTCATGAACATGATCGTCCAGACATACCTTTATTGTTTTGTTGTATTTTTCATTGACGACATACTGATTTACTCGACTACTGAGGAGGGGAAAGACATACACTTGCGGGTTGTACTGGATACACTCCGAGAGCAACATCTTTATTATAAGAACTCTAAGTGCCAGTTTTGGATTCGAGAGGTTCACATCTTGGGACATGTCATCTAGGAGGTGGGATTTGTAGTGGATCCAGTGAAGATCGAGGTGGTGCTTGCATGGGAGCCACCCAGGAGTGTGACGAAGGTGAAGAGTTTTCTGGTTCTGGTTGGATACTATTAGAGATTTTTTCTAGACATCTCCAGAGTTGGAGAACCTCTTTCACCCATGACGAAGAATGGGAAAACCTTCATGTGGTGAGATAGATGTTAGCAGATCTTTCAGGAGCGGAGGAAGAGGTTGACCAATGCACCTTTCATGAGGCTACTGGACGAGGGCGTTGGGTACGTAGTTTACTGCGATGCATGAGGGACCGGACTCAGGTGCGTCCTAATGCATGAGTGAGCATTGATCGCCAATGGTTCATGGAATTTGAGATAGAACAAGTAGAACTTAGCTACCCATGACCTGTAGTTAGTAGCAGTGGTATTCCCCTTGAATGTGTGGTGGCACTATCTGATGGGTGGATGCTTTACAGTCTACTCTGACCACCAGAGTCTCAGGTACATCTTCTCACAGAAGGACATGAACCTAAGACAGTGGTGATGGCTCGAGTTATTGCAGGACTATGACTTTGAGATAGTCTATACTTCTGGTAATGGGAATTTTGTAGCTGATGCTCTCATCATGAGATTGGGCATTTAGCTACTAGGAGAGGTGACAGAGCAGCTAGCCGCATTGCATATATCCTTTATGGATAGAGATGGAGAAACCGTTCTACTGTCTCTCACAGTCACTCCTCCACTCTATCAGAGGGTCAGAGAGGGACAGTTTGGGAACATTGAAAGTGAGACGCGACGTGCTCATATATCCATAGGGCAGGCGCCTCATGGATTTTATGAAGGAGGAGAGCACGTCATCCTTTTCAGGGGAAGTATATTGGTACCAGTAGCACTGTAGGAGGAAGTGCTAAGGGACTTTCACACTTCCCATCTTGTGGTACATCCAGGAGTGATGAAGATGTACTAGGACCTCAGAAGACAGCAGTAGTGGCCAAGCATGAAGAAGGTTGTAGTAGAGTTTGTTTCATGATCACTAACATGTCAGCAAGTGAAGGAGGAGCACCAGGTACCAGCAGGCTTGGTACAACCCTTAGAGGTCCTGGAGTGGATGTGGGATGGGATATCCAAGGATTTCATGACGGGGCTTCCACGTACATCTAGGAGACACGACTCTATTTGTGTTATCATAGACCGAATCACCAAGTTGGCCCACTTTGTTCTGATCAGAGAGCGGGGCTCAGTAGAGAGCTTGGGATGCGTCTACATTAAGGAGATCGTACAGTTTCATGGTGTGCCATCAACTATCGTTTCCGATCGAGATGCTCATTTCACTTCCTGGATATGGAAGGGGTTAAAGGAGGATTTTGGGATGCAACTATGTTTGAGCACCTTCTTCCATCATCAGACGGATGGAAATACTGAGAGGACCACACAGAAAATTGAAGACAAGCTCCGTGCATTTTTCATTGACTTTGGTCGTAGCTGGTAGGATCACCTACCCTTGGTGGAGTTCGCGTAAAAAAATAGTTACCACTCCACCATTGGGATGGAACCATAGGAGGCACTGTTGAACTGACCTTGCTGATCACCATTGTGCTTGACTGACCTTGGGGAGTCAGCACTTGTAGGACCAGAGATGGTTCGGGCTATGACAGAGAAGGTGAAGATCATCCAGGAGTGGACAAAGACTACACAGAGTAGACAGAAGTCCTATGCTTATAGAAGGTGGAGACCACTAGAGTTTGGGAATGGTGACCACATCTTCTTACGGGTCTCACATTGATGGGGTTACATAGATTTGGCCAGGGCGGCAAGTTATCTCCGCGTTTCATCAGACCATTCTCGGACCTCAGCAGAGCAGGCAAGGTGGCTTACTGCCTGGCCCTTCCACCTCAGTTGCACCGGGTGCATGATGTCTTCCACATATCTCAGCTGAGGAGATACGTGCACGACCCGACCCACGTCATCGATCACAGGGAGTTGGAAATCAATGATTGGGAGACATTTTTGGATGTCCCGGTGGAGATTGAGGATCGACAGGAGCGGGTACTATGTGGATGGTCGATTCCTCTATTGTTCATTCACTGGTAGCACAAGAACCTCATGTAGAGCACTTGGGAGAGGGAGGCATTGAAGCGAGCTTAGTATCACCATTTGCTTCACTAGTTTGTGCTTTAGATGTATGGGGATGTAAAGCCCTATGGTGGGTGTAATGTAAAGACCCTAAATTTTCAAAGAATGTTTTTTCATAATTCTTTAAAATTTTATGAGTTTGTGGCTTCTAATGGAACGTGATTCCGAGGCCCGGTGTTCCCAGAATAAATTTTCGATGTTTTGTTTAGGTACATTCAGTAATCATACGTGCGAGTTTTTATATATTTTTAACCAGTTCTTGGAATTGAAATCTGAAGACACCGATGAACTTGAAGCGCTGGTATTCACTTATGGGTAACTTTACCACAGTTTCATTTTATGCAGGTTGAAAGTTAATTATTGGGGTTTAATAAAAAAATTTAAATAAAATCTGTTGAGAAAAATTTTATTTATCTTCGAAGTATAATCCTACATGGGGAAATTATTTCTCGGGCCCACACCCACATAACATCCCATGTGTTTATATTTGTGAGGTGGGGCCCACATGATACCCAAAATTTTATCTCCACATTACCTCCCTTTAACCCCCATTTAACTCACCTTTTTTTAATTCTTTGAAAACCCCCATTAATTAAGAGATATCTTCACCTCCCTCTATCTCTTTATTATTTGCGAACACATTTTAATTAATGAATTCATCCTCTTAAATTAATTAATTATGTTGTGTGAATTTTTAATTACATGTGTGAATTAAAATAAGTTCTTTTTCTATTATTCTATTTTGGGGTATTCGTTTTGTTGATAGGAATTGTGAGAGAGCTTTGTAGAAATTAAGAAGGGTTTTCTTCTCTCAACTAAGAACACCAACCTTCCAATGAAGAACCACTGATGAACGTCAATCATCGCCTTCGATCTTCGGCCAAACCAAAGGACAAGGATCCACCCATGAGGAACGCCGACGACGCGCCATCCTCGGCCCTTCTTCCCCGACGTCAATGAGTTCACACCCTCTCCTGGAGACACCGCCTTCCTCGATGCTCGACTACCGCGAACATTATCTCAAGGTAGGGGTTGGTTCATTTTGAACTGTTCTTATCGTACCCCATTCTTCGTTGTATATCATTGATTATTTTCGGCCAACTGTAACCAACTAACACGGAGGGCGCGGGCCGAACGCACACGGCCCAACGACCCTCCGTAGTCTATTATGATTGTGATAGAGATCATGATAGGAAGGTGGTGATGAACGTATGTGGCGGCCGTGCACCGGCCGTGTGTGGAAGAACCATGGCCTGCAACCACGGGCCACTCGGCCTACGAAGAACTGGTCGGCTAAAGCCGCTCGGGCCGAAGGAGGACTGCGGCCCCAGAAGGGGCGCCACACTGCGGAAGACCGTGGCCCGCATTCCACGCGCCGCTCTTTGGGAAAACCGGCCGGCCTGTGGCCAACTGAGCTGAGCAGAACCGCAACACCAGGAGGGCACCACACTAGAGAGATTTCAGCCCGCACTAGCGGGCCGCTTGCGCCAAGAAGGTCGGTCGGCTTCAGTCGGCTGGTTAGGGTGGTCGACGCTGCTTGGTGCCACCGGTTCGTGTAGCCGGGGGACCACGGCCCCCTCGGACCAATCAACCCCCTCGGTCCGAGCTGCTTGGCAAGCCGACCGCGACACCTCCAGGCTACGCCGCGCCGGGTCGGGTCGTGCCGGTCCGTACAGGGTTGGGGCGCGTCGGGCCGGACCACGCCCCGTCGGGCCAGGCCGCTCCCCCTCTGTCTGGGCCACGCCCCTTTGGAATGGGACACATGTTTTATCGGGCCAGTCCGACCCCCTTCTGGGCCATACCTTCCAAAACTGGGTTGACCCGACCCGCCATCCCATTGGGCTTAACGGGCCGGGCCAGTTTCACTTTAGTGTGAATAAATTGAAGACAGTGCGTCTGATAGACGCACCGTCTGCAACAATGGTACCCTCATGACATGGCTGCCATTTTGCGATACTCTATGTGAGTTTTGGATAACTTTTCAAAATGGTCGGGTTTGGAATGAGCGTATTTATAACCGTGGCCTCGGAGTAAAAATGCTAATAACTCTTAGACAAGCAATCTGATTGACGCGCCGTCTGTTGCGTTGGGTTCCTTTTGACGAGACAAAACATCGAGATACATCAAATTTGGAATTCATGACATTTGATGTATCGACCTCTTGGCTCGAGGAGCGGACCCTCTCGGAACTGAGTGTGCTGTGTGCGGGAACCCTAGAGCTGGATGCAACTGCAACGACTACCGTACTGGAATCCTATGTGGGTTCTACGATGATGGAAAATGTACTGAAATCATCCATGGGTTCGACGATGATGACAACTATACTGGAATCCTCCATGGGTTTGATAGTGATGACTACCATACTTGAATCCTCTATGGTTCCGACGGTTTGACTTCTGTTCTAGAATCCTACGTTGGTTCGACAAACTAGTTGGTCTAGTATCCTACGTGGGTTCGACAACATAGATGGACTAGTATCCTATGCGGTTATGCCAACTTAGATTAATCAGTGACTACATCTGATCATCATTATCACTTTACGAAAGATGTATACATATGTGAGTTGATTCATCACTTTCAATCAATACCATCGGTGTGATTGACTTCTTTCCTCAGTGGACTGGGTTGTGCTTGGACACGAGAGTAGGAGCCAAACTGGAATTGATGACTTAGGTATATGTATGGGCATATACCTAAGTAGAGTTGGTCGATACTTTGTGATTATACCTTTCCTTTTTGGTTTATCCTTATTGGATTCTGGGAGACCTTCGGGGCACTCGGGGTCCCTTCTAAGTATCGTTATACTCACCCTTGCACGGGCAATGCCTGCACTACGTTGTGTTGGTTGAAGACGACGGACAACACTGATCGTGGTTGGGGTTTGTAGAGTTGGACAGTACCAGGAGGTGGAACACATAGGGAGATGTACTCAGAGCAGACGAATGGACCCGAGGTTCTGAGGAGACCATCTCTACCCACCCTGCAAGTGGGATCCCAAAGGATTAATCGGTGGTTGTTGTTTAATTTTGTACTAGTTTTTCAATGGTACTGTACTTTCAGTTTGATTTGTATTCTGGCCCATTTACTTTTCAGCACTTACTTTGTATTCAGTATTAATTTTTCATACTTCTTTTGCATTCTCTAATGTGTTTTTCACTTTTATAAAGGCAATGCCTTCCCTTCTTTTTTGGATTTACGCCTTTGGTGCTAGTCGTCAGCCCCTGGAAAATGGAAGGAGGGTTTGGGGTAGTCACAACACGGGCCCCGAGGACGGGTTGTGATAATGAAATAATACTCAAAACATAATAATATATTTACATTTCATAATTTATATAATATAAATTATATTTTTAGAAAAAAATGTCATTTTTCACCACTCACCGAAAAATCAATATTTTTTGGAAAAAATTAATATTTAACCCAAAGTAAATTATTATTTGTATAAATCAAAAATGAATTTAATTTTTTCAAAAAAAATCTAAAAGATATATATAAATGAAGATATTTTTTAATGACAATCAATAAAAATTATTTCCGGATAAAACATATTTTTGTAGATTAAATTTACTTTACTATGAATTTATTTAATATTTACTAAAATTTGATAAAAATATTATATTTAGTAAAAGATATATATATATATATATACATTTATATTATGTTTTATTTAATACTACTCACCCCTACCAATTTATAAGTTATGTCAAAATAGTTATATATATCATTTTCTATACCTTTATTTAAACCCAACATAAGCATAAATGAAATAAGGATATATTTAAATAAAAAATAAATTTTTATGTATGCCCAGTAAAACCAATTTGTTTAATTACTGATGATGGATAACAACAGTATCCATTACTAAAAATATTTATATAAAAATAGAGGTTACTATTAATATGATTGAAATTTGATTAGATTACCTAAAATGAAAAATTAGAAAATTTATTATTTATAAAAGTTATTTTTATGAATAACTCTAATTTGCACCAAAAATATTTTTATTTCATGAAACATAAAATTAATGTTTTATTATCAACTATTTAGCGGGAATATAACATGAAATAAAAATAATAACCATTAATTTGAAAATTTTATTTTCTAATTAAATTTATTTTTCTATTATATATTATATTTTTAATAAAAATTTATATAAAAATTTATCGAATTGAAATGTATAAAAAATACCAAAATTTTATTAATATTCAATCAAAATTTTCATTGATTTTATTTTTTCATTTTTATAAATAATCAGGTTTTAATCAAAATAGTATTTTTTTCAATTGTTGTAATTTGTATGACTTCAACATTATATTATAATGAAAAACAAATTTAAAAATAATTTTTAGGAATAAAATATGAATTTTTGTAATAAATATACTCATTTTAAAATATAAATTGTCCTTATAAATCATATATCATATATTTTACAAATTATTAAAATGTTACATTAATATAAAAATTGTTTTCAGTATTTTATTTGAATTATTTATTTTATAAAGGTTATTCTAATTTTTCATACCACAAAATCATCAAATCCTTTATTTTTTATAAAGAAATATTTTATTTCATTAAATTTTATGTACTTGATAATTTAATCATAAATAATTTTTTAAATGTTACAAATATTAGTTCACTAAACGTTGTTTTACATGATTAACTAAGTTTAATTTAAAACTATATTTTCACACCATTGGAAATTTTATTTCATATAACTATTATAAAATTTCAAACTATAAATATCACATCTGGTAAAAGGTTATATTTTTCCCTTTTTAATTAAAATTTCTTATTATGAATAGAAATTAATAAATAAGTAAAAAAGTAAATTTAGGTCAAATGAAAAAACTAGAAATAAATCATTACATAACCAAAAAAATCCTATGCAGGACATAAAGAGTTGATTTTATAACAAAATTCATTTTTACTCTTTTATTTTTTTCATTTTCCCCTTTTACTCTTCAATAGTCACCTTAAATATTAATAATTTAAGGGTTTCTCCCAAAACAATCAATTCCTTCACTTATAAATGGGAAAATCATTTCTAATTATCAACATAAAATACAGTAGAATTACTCTATTAATTATAGTCATTTTACTCTCTCAAACAATAATCCTCTACCATGAAAAAAATACCTTGGTCACTCATAGTTATTTTAATATAATCAATCCCATTGAGACTTCCAATGTAAATACAAGCCCCCAACATGGGTATTATAGACTACAAAATTTTATTTATAATAATATTCGTGAAACTTTATCATTGTCACACCAATATAATCATATCATTATCATTTATATAAATTTATTATCCAATATTAACGGATTTATCATTATTTCTTCAAATATATGACCCCTATGGAAAAACAATTGTGTATGTTCATTTTGTGAACTACCACCACAATGATGTAATTTCTTTTCCTTTCCTTCACCAACATCCATTATTTGTTTTGAGGATGCTATTAATGGAAATAATATTATATTTATGATATAATTATGTTGTTTTTATGAATAATTTGTTAGCCTAGTTTAATATGATGGTGAAATAAACATAACATTTTAAGCACTTAAAATATGTGTGCTAAGAGGATAATATTTTATCTAAATCAGGTAACACTTTCATATCCACTAATACATAAACTAAAAACCACTAATTATAATTTATCAAAAAAATAAGTACTAAATAATTTCATTATGTTCATTGTATAATTTTATTTCATAAAAAAAACTCATAATGATTCATTAAATCCTGGTATATTCATGTTGGGGTCAGTTAAACCACCTAATTGAACAATATGATGAATTTATATAACAAATAGATATTGAAACATAAGAAATAGTTAAATATGATATAACTGTTTTAATAATGAGTTTTTAATTTGGTATATGTTATACAAAATTTCATTTATTAATTAATAAAATACACCTCGATCATTATGATTCACCAAAACATGATTGTTATCAAAATCATCTTCAGGGATAAAGAATAAAAAACACATAAATGGGTTTTAGACAATATGAAAATATTATTTAACATCCCTAGTAAAAATACTAATTATCAAGTAATGAATAAATTTGGATGAATATAGAATATTGACACAACTATTATGATACTAGAAAATGTTCAATACTAAAAACACTCGATGTGAAATATCAGGGGATTCAATATATAGAATGACTGTAAAGAAATGTATGAATTAAATTTCATACTACTATGGTTATTAATTAACATGTTAATATACCTATTTTTTCATAGACAATGTCAATGTACCTCCGTGTATGTTATGAAATATAAGGAGGGAATGAGCCTTAATTTATACACATTGATACATGATTAAATTATACATCTTGTTTGTAATGACCCAAACACTAATCAATATAATATATCCATTAATTTAATTATGAAATATATTATAAATCACTTTGATACCACAAAATAATCATTTTAAATGAAGAATGAATGAAATATGGATCTTTTTCAAAAGATTCAAGAACCTATACGGATTGAATAGTAACATGATCTTTGGAATTGTAATATTACCCTTAGAAATAATAATATGTCCAATAGAATAGTAAATTCTCCTTTTAATTTATAAATAAAATTTTTAAATCATATAAATGGTAATATGATATAAATATATCATAATATAATAATACTTATTTTTAAATTATTAATTAAGTGTTGGTATTTTTATAAGGCGTTAATATTTATTAAAAAATTAATAGTTAATATAATTCTATTGTCACGACCCATCCCCCGTGGCCCGTGTCGTGACTACCCCAAGCCCTCCTTCCATAGGCCAAAGGCTGGTGAGTTTCACCAAAGGTGTAATTACCCAAAACTAGGAAGTAATTGCCTTTATAACCAGTAATCACACATATCAGATACGATCCCGAGTAAATAGGATAAATGACAAGGGAGTAAAGTAAGTAAAAAGGGGCTAGAATAAAATCCCATTTGGAAAGTACTCGAAACTGAAAGTAAAAGTACATCTGAAAATATACGATAAACAGCCACTGGGTCGTCCGCCAAGGTTTCTACCCGAAGGGTAGGTATAGATCGCCTCCTTATCACTCCATGTACATTCGTCTCCTCTGTGTACCAACGCACGGTAAAGTCTACCTCTGTGTCCCATCTCGTCCTGGTACTCTCCGCCTCAGTCAGTGTTGTCTATCATCTGCATCAAACACAATGAGGTGCGGGCATAACACATGCATGGTTGAGTATAAAGATACATAGTAGGGACCCTTGAGACCCTAAAGGTCTCACTAAATCCAACATGGATAAAACAAAAATAATGAAATCAACCGATAAAACAAATTAGTTATATTCCCATACATATACCTATGTTATCAAGTAATCCATCTCATTCATGAGGTAAACACAAATGTTACTAAATCAGCTCAACAAGGATTTTTTTCACATTATTGAAACCACAATTGCTGGAGAACTCCTCCTATGTCGTGTAATGTTGTCATGCTGCAACAAAAAGTCACTTCCCACTAACCTTAGACGGTTTAGGTACTCCTCTTATCATATACCGTGGGTCTGATGCGTCACCAAGGTGCTCCCCACCTTGGGTCTGCCGCCACAACCAGGTGCTCCCCCTAATATCCTCCAGAGGTACTCCTCTTGTAGATTACCACGAGTCTGCCGCCACATCCAGGAAATCCTCCTCCATGGGTCTTCCTCCACAACCAAATTCTCCCCACTGGGATAGTTGAGTCAGTCTGAGTCAATCAGTCAGCATTCGTCATGTCTCATCCAGCTACAAGGTCTTCGCACTCTGCCCGCTCATCTCGGAAAGGATCCGCTCCATGAGCTACTGGTCGATACTCCAATTGTCGCAAATTCCCATGAAGATGTATTTCAATGTTCCTCCATGTCATAGAGGTATCAACGTAATAGACAGTGCGTCAATCGGATGTCGGTTCTCTGAGTTATTACCCTTTTAGTGATGGGGGCCCGGTTGGATTCCTGCACGATCCAACCTGATCGTACCTCAACTATAACTCAAACTCCAGTAAGGTATACTAAATGGTACCATCATGATCCATGATTACCAATTCCACCGAAGGTTCCTCAAACAGATTCCCTATGCCAAAGTTATGGCCAAAATAAAGTAAAGTTTCGTAGTGGGTCTGGGTCTGGTCCGACCCGATCAGACCCACCTGACCCAACCAGGGCTAGGGTGACCTGGTTGGTCTGACCTCGTCAGGAGGGAGGGTCAGCCCGTTAGGTTAGGCCCAACCCACTGGGCCCAGGCCAGCTGGCCGCGAGGGGTCACAGAGGGCCCCGAGAGCGCAGACCGGTCGCGAGGGCGCGGATCAGGCATGTGTCAGTGCAAGGGATGTTCATCCTGGAGGGTGACATGAGGGAATGGCTCATCCCAAAGGCCGCATTGAGGGGATGGATCGGGGTGGCTCGGCCCAAGGCTGGGGTGGTGTGGCCGGGGCTAGGAGGTCAGCTTAGTCGGGGTGCCACGAGGGCGTGGCCGGTTTGGACGTGGGCAGTGCGGTCGGCGTAGAGGCGCGGCCTGCGAGGCTACACGACCGAGGTGCGGCATGGTCGGGGCATGATGCAGCTTAGGCCGATTCGGCTGGTGGGTGGGGTGGTTCGGCCCAGGGCAGTAGAGCTGGTTCGACCGAGGCGCCAGAGCTTCACTGGGGCGGCACAGGTCACAGAGGACGTCGGTAGCATGGTTGTTGCCTTCATCGCCTTTGTCGCCTTTGATGTTTCTTTCCTACGTTTCAAATAACACCACAAAGGATATTAGAAGAGGGGTCATACCCTGTTGGTTTGGTCTTCACCCTTCCATGTTTATGGTTATAGCAATTGGCTCACAAAATGAAGCAAAGAACGAGCAAGGAAGATATCACAAAAACATTAATTCCCATAATCCCTCATTAAAAAATATTCCCAACCTACAAGGAAAAACATCCGTAGATCAACTTGATAATATGTTGGTCCATGTAATGTGTTTTGGAAGAAAAGTAACAAGGGAAAAATATCTTACTTAGAAAAATCCCTACCTTTGTTCATTGTTTGTTGACGAAGTCGCAGGGAAGAAGACTGAGTTTTCGTCATTCATCGCGTCCAATGCACACTTCCAATCCCAAGCTCATGGGTCGGTTCTTTGATTATGATGAGTACAGAAGGCTGGTCGTCGAAGACGTCCCACGTCGATTTCTTCCACAAGGTTCTTCTGAGGAAGAAGTCGAAGATGATCCTCGCCGGCGTTCTTCGTTGGAAGAACGTGTTCTTCATTGCGAGCCTTCTACCAATATTTCTCCCAAGTTCCTCCTTTCCCCAAACTCCACCCAAATTAAATGGTAGACAAAATATTAGATTATGATATATTATGTTTGTGGGAATAAATTCAAATTGGGTGAATTAAATAAGTTGTCTCCTCTTGATTAATTCATGAGGTTGGCATAATTAAAATTGTGGAAAGTTTGATTCCATTAATGTGGGGGGTGGAGAGACTCTCCCTCATTAATGAGGGGAGTTGAAATATTTTCCTCTCCCACCATTATTAGGGGGTTTAGTATCGGGTGGTCCCCACTTCATAACCTCTCGTGGGAGGTTAGGTTCGGGTGGGACCCACCAAAAAAACCTCTCATTGGATATTAAGGTGTGGTGGTCCCCACATCTAACTTCCACTTGGGTTTTTATTACAGATAAAATAAAATAAAGAATGCATTTATTTTATTTTATTATTTGCACAAAAAACCCAAAAACTATCATTCACCCTCAATAAACTGACGTCAAGGTGAAAGTCTTCTTAAAAAAATACTGACGATGTGAGTTTAACGGTGCTCTTAGATTTCAATTCCGATCACCGGTTGAAAAGTTATAAAAACCCTCTCATACTTTCACTGAACTTACCCAAAGAAAACTTCAGAAATTGATTCTGGGCCCTCATGGCCTCAGAATCACGCGCCGTCAATTTTTGCTGACTCGAAAAATTCCCATTTAATAAAAAAAATTACATGGATGTTCCGGGTCGTTACATCTATAGAATAATATTTATTTTCAAAAAATACACACATTTATTAATACTTTTTTCCTTATTACTATAACATAATTTTCTAACACATTGATTAATTTTTCAATGTGTTAAAAAATCAGTTATAATTTATAAATCAGTATTTTAATAGTAAATAATGATTTTAATTATATTTTATATTTCACATATTTAGAAAACTATTGTCATGAAATCATGTTACTTTTTGAATTATACACATTAAAAATGATTACATTGAATTTTTTGTTTTTTGCTAAAAAAGATGAATTTTTTGTGAATTGTAAAATATATTAATTTATAGTTTATATAAATTAATGTTAAATACACCTTTACTTGAGTCATTTATAAAAAAAATAACCTACATAATTTTTACATATTTAGTGATAATTCCTGAACTATTCCCTGTATTGTGCCGGAATAATAAATCAATTAATGATAATTGGGAAAACCCCCTCTCCTCCCCTATAATTACCACCTCTCACCACATCATATCCCCATATCATCCAAGAATTATTCCTTATTAAAATTATTACCAAATATCATCCAAATCCCATTCTCCACATCCCAGATTCGGTGGTCTCTTCAATAAGAAAACACTATTTCTCAATTAAGGGTTTTCATAGAAGATGAATTCAAGATGTAAAATCACCTATATTTTTATTTTATTTTCTTCTATTTTATTATTTTTTATTCTATAATAACCTCCCAAATATTGATTTTTGATAAAAATAAACTATCTTTTATAATATAATTATATCATTTTAATGGAATATCCATCATCAAACTCCTCTTTGTATCTCTTTTATTAAAAAAACAACGTCATCACTTGTGATGTGTCAATTTACCAACATTGTGGAAGATACATTTTCATATTCATTTAAAACCATCATATAAATTCAATCAAACCACTATAATCGATATTATATACTATAATATTTATATAATTATAAATTTTATGTTTTTTAACTAACTTTTATACTGAATAATGTATAATGGAACAAAAATAGTATGTGTTGTTTGAAAACCCGCCAAAAAATCTAAATGGTTATCAGTATCCTTTTATCTAATGATTCAATCACATAACATTTAATAAATTTGTATATATTAAAATTTATTAGTATAATATTATTTCATTTCATCATAAATATATACAATAAACATAAACATCCATAATCATATTGATGTGAACTGGTCATGAAAACCTTAAAAATAAACTCTCCTAAACGATAAGATTAAACTCTATAAGTCATCCGAAAGGCTAAAATAGAAATTAATAGAATTATAACAAAGAAAATAGATTTATAATTATATATATATATATACTAATTAATTAATGTAATTTAATTATATATGATATTAATGTGAAGTGATATTTGAGACGCAAGGTAACTATATTATTGAACCCATGTCCATTTCCTTAGGGTTTACCTCTTTCACTAAATTTTCTATATGAATGCTCTATTATTTTTTGTTAAATTTTATTTATTTATCCTTCATTTATATTGTCAGGGATATACATGTTTTTAATTTGATTTATGAAAAATGAAATTATTTTTCCAATATAAGTCTTATTTATAAAAACTGAACAATTAATTCTCATGAGATTGTTTCTTCATCTATAAAAAATTGATGATTCTCATAAAATTTTTTTTATAATTATTTATTATGGTATCAAAAATATTTATTCATCAATTAATTAATTATAAAATTAAAAAAAAAATCTTTATAATTTGGTTTTTATGTCTTATATTCATATATGTTCTATGTGGCATGCATTATTATGTAAATTTTATGATGTGACTTGTTTAAACAGAATTATATTGAGCATGTAAATGTTATGATGTGGAGGGTTAAAAAAAATTATATAACATTGATTCATTGGGTAATGAGATTAATCTCAAGAGATAAAGGAAATATTCAGAAAATTCTCTTTGGTCGTTCCAATACTATGTGTGCTCATTGACCACTAAAAGTGATGTTTAATTTTATACATTGGAAAATTCCATGAGATTATATATTTTTTCCAAGACACTAAGCCTTTGGATCATCATTGTGTATCAATTTTTTTATTTTTACCATTAAAATTATCTAATAATGATACAAGAAAAATTAGGGTCACTATAGTTGGTATGGATAATGGTTATTACAATTTTTAATTGGGATTAGAGAACCTTAGTGAAAACCATTATTATGAGACTATGAATAAGTAATCACCCAAAAGCCTTGTTTTAGAAAAATAATAAATATAGGGATCCCACAATTTATGTCCTTAGAGTTAATTTACCATAGGAATAAATTATTTATTCATGACTTGTTAACTTATGTTTTTCTCTAATGTTATCTTTTTTATAAAATAGTGGGATCTTGGAGAATCCAGCCCAACAACCCATATGAGGGAAAATGCATCAATATATTGAATGGAATTCCCAATTCTTTTGATGGTGAAGTTAAAAATTTCATGGTGATTACTATCCAGAAGTCTCAGGCTTTGAAAAATAACTTGAATAGCGTAGAACCTCCTTCTTTACCTAAGAGAGAGAAACAATCTAAAAAATCCTTTATACATTTATGACCACTGACATTTAGTTGATATTCCATTCCACTAGTTATGTTATAGTGGGTCATATAGATGGGAAATATCATTTCTATTCATTAATGTTATGATATGGATAAGGTTACTATAGCTATTTATCATCTAGTTGGAGAGTCCAATAAATATTGTTTATTAATAACTAATACCAAGTGGAAGGGTGAAATTGATGATATAGAGTGGAAATACATTAAGATATTTTCTATTGACAATTGGTTTCCTCATATTTTTCTTACAAATAT
This sequence comes from Viscum album, assembly GCA_963277665.1. Classification (NCBI taxonomy): domain Eukaryota; kingdom Viridiplantae; phylum Streptophyta; class Magnoliopsida; order Santalales; family Viscaceae; genus Viscum; species Viscum album. Next base: position 1,387,884,701 of record OY728122.1, read on the forward strand.
AGAGAGATAATTCCTAGAGTTTAGTCAAAAGGAAAGTAAATTTTTTATGTCCTATGAATCAAATTTCACAAGGCATTGAAGGTATGATTCAGGTTATATTATAAAAAATGAATGAAAAATTGATAGATTCATTAGCAGTTTAAAACCAAATATTCTAATGGAAATAGTTATCCAAGAATTTGAATATTACGAAGATGTGGTCTAGTGTGCTCTCAAAGTGGAGATGGTGGTTCCTGAATTGTCCCATGGCTATGGTGATAATAATAGAAAGATGGAGTTTCTATCTGGGGTATCTAATGACAAAGTTCCAATGAAATATCATCATATCACATTTAAAAAATGTGGGACAGAACATCGTGGGAACATACGCAAAGGCGTATTTAAATGAAATATGTGGGGTAGATAAGTCCCCCAATCGCTTAAATATCTAAGACATATATATAATCTAGACGATACAATTTAGGAAACGAGAGTACCACCCATGGTCCAAAGTTACAACTGTAGGTATAAGGAAACTATGCAATCCAATACACTAAACCTTTAGTTCTTGAGGTTAATCATGTTCATCAACCATCGAATATAATGGAGCATAAAAATATTTTTTTCATTGCATCTACTTCAGTGGATCAGTAAAAATATGTCATATAGGGGTCAATTCATATTAACTCATGAATGGAAAAGTCTTATTTAATTTTTTTTCAACTCATTACTTATATATCATGCATATTCTATAGGACTATTTAATCAAAGCCTTAAATAATTGAATTAGAGATATCCATAAAAACACTTAGTGGTGCAATCATTTAAACTGAACTGTTGATGTCTTGTACATGTTTTATATGTGGGATGATTCATCCAGGAAATCTCATGATATTTCCCTCAGCGAAATTCGATGTTATAATGGGAATGGATTGGATCTAGTTACATGGAGAACATACCAAATTTTGGTAAAAGAAAATATATTTTCATATTTCGAACCATCCCATTCTTCTTTTCAAATTCATGGACGATCATGTATCATATTTTGAGAATACCTCAATGTTGCAAATGTTGATTCCCTTTAAAGAATCATAACTTGATCGGATGGTTCAGTCAATGGAAGGTATCAAACTAGATGGAATTACCATTATATGGTAACATAGAGACATATTCCCTAAAGATTTACCCATACATCCTCTAGAATAGGAGGTTGAGTTATCAATATAACCCATATACTAAGCTACTATTATCTTAATATGTCTCTATAGGATGGATCATATTGAACTCGAGGGGTCAATGAAGTATCTCCAAGGGCCTTTGGACAAAAGGTTTATTTTACCTAGTTCTTGACCACGGTTTGATCTAATTCACTTTCTCTAAAAGAAGAGTGGATATATGCGGTTGTGTATTAATGTTCGGTAACTCACCAATATAACCATATAGAACTAATATCTTCTTCCAATGATTTAAGACTTTTTCGAGTAGTTATTAATGGTTATTACTTTTCAATGTTGGATCATAATTCTAGATATCATCAACTAATAGTGAATAAGGAAGATATTCATAAGACTACCTTCCATATATGGTATGGGAACTATGAGTTTATAGTCGTGCCCTTCAGACATACAAATTCCCATGATATATTCATGGAATTAATAAATGGAGTCTGAATACAATACCTTGAAAAAAATTGGTAGTGTGTAATGATCTTATTCTATTTTACTACATGATAATGGAGGGACATAAATAACCTCTATGGATTGTACTAGAAACATTAAAAATGAGAAATTTAATTCCATGCTCAACAAGTGTAATTTATGGATTCATCACGTCACATTTTTGGGACACATGATCGTTTGTGAATATATTTCATTGGAACGTTGAAATAGAAAAATAATTAATAACCTACACCCTCTACTATCAGAGAATTATTTACTATTCATGGCTTTTTAGGGTACTATTAACGTTTTTTGAGAAATTAATCCTAATTTTCTATCATGTTGACTACATTATCAAGTAAATGTGTATTTTATGTCTAGACATAAGAATGTGAGTAATGATTCATGGAGCTAATGAAGTTGATTATCACTATGCCTATACTCACATTACCTATATGTGGATATAGTTTTGTGATATACATGGATGATTTAAAGAAGTGATTTTGTTTCATACTCATGAATAATTATAATTTTACATATTATTCCTCACATAAGTTGATCATCCATAAACAGAACTACCCAATTCATGATCTATAGTTAGTAGTTAAATGTTTCCTTGAATATTAGGCTACACTACCTCTATTGTGATTAGTCTCACATATATTCCAATCATAAGAAGAAAAAGTATATATTGACTCCAAATGATCTCAAAATTCATCAAAGGGTATGTTTATAATTAATTAAGGACAATTATTTTCCTATACACTCTAGTCCTTGGAAGTTGAACAGTATAACTGATTCTATAATTAGAACAGGACCTGCTACTCTATCCATGTTGGAGATTTCGTAATACCTTATCCTCACGGATATGAAAAGGATTGATTTGTAAATCCCAATATAAGGGAATATATTCTACCTTTACAAAATAATGTCCCAATATTTTATCTAAGAGAACAATAAGGATGAAAAAATGGATGATCTCAATTTACAAAAGATGGTGAATGTAGAAAAGGAAGGGATGTTGCAAAAGATTTATATCGATGATGATTGTTTGATTCTATTTTAAATGATTCTTTATGTGAACTCAGCACCTATGATAATGAAATATATATTTTATAATGCACACATCTCGACATTCTCTATCAATCCTAGAAGTAGGATGTAGTATCCTGACATTCGAGAACACTTCTAGTGGGATATCAAGGGTTAGAAGATTGTGGATTATATCTCAAGGTTCTTGATATGTCAACATGTTAAAGAAGATAGATATAAGTAAATAGGGATGATGGGAACCTTATGTATACCTACATGGAAATGGGAGAATGTCACTATGTAAATTATCACGAGACTATTGAATGCATCAAAAAGAAAAAATGCGATATGCGATATGGTAGACCGAATAATTAAAAATTCCCATTTAAATAATATTTTTTAAGATATATCCATATAAAAACATTATATGATATATGTTAAGGAAGTGGGGAGACTAAATGGGGGTTTACTATCTATTTTCTCTGATTGTGATTCAGGGTTCACATCAAAATCCTAGATGAGTTTTCAACATACATTTTAAAATGAAAGGAACTGTAGCACAACCAATCACCCCTAAACTATTTTCTATCCAAAAAGAACTATTTTGAAAATAAGGGAATACTAAGAGCCTTATCAATGGAATTCAATGGTATTTCAGATTAGGACCTCCCATTAGATGAGTTCTCATACAACAAAAAATTCTACTCGATTATTTAGATGGATCCATATGAATCATTATATGGAATGTGATGTTGAACTCCAAAATTTTGGGTTGAAGTTCTTGAATGAAATACACTTAGACCTGATCTTTTAGAATAGGTGATAGAGGATGTTTAATCCATCCATAATCATATCAAATCATCTCATATTCAAAAAAGGGTTATGCTGACAACCATTGAAGGAATATGGGGTTTTATGTTGTAAATATAGTCTTTCATTGAATATCACCATAGATGATAGTCATGTGGTTTGGAATGAACGGGAAGCTTATCACAAGGTATATTTTCCCATTTGAAATCCTTGATCACATTGGATAAGTTGACTATCTGTATTCACTTCCACAATGTGTGGCTAAAATTTAAGATGTGTTCCATGTATCTCTTTTGGGAAAGTATATACCAGATCCCTCACATGTAGTAAACTCATAGGTGGTACTATTGGAAGATGATCTCTCTTATGAGGAGAATCTAGAAATTATTATGGACTGGAGAAACAAGGGTCTTATGAAAAAGACAACCCCCCCAAGCTGAAGTGTAATGGAGGAACCATAAGTATGAATGAATCCACATAGGAACCAGGTGAATCGATGAATGTGAAGTACCCTCATCTGTTTATGTAAAATGCAATTTCGAGGGAGAAATTTCAAAAGTGGTAATAATGAAATAAGCTAAATATTTCTAAATTTAATTTCTCCCTTATCATAAATTAAGTAACCTATAACGATAGAATTGTAAAGTGATAATTGGAATAGTAACCTAACCATTAAGGATAGTAATCCATCCCATATAATAGTAAACTCACATTTGAATGTATATGTAAATTTTTTACATCTTATAAATAACAATATAATATAAATATACCATAGTATAAGTAATTAAAAATTTAAAAATAATTAATTAAGTGTTGGTATTTTTTACAATTCATAACTAAGTCTTTAAAATTTTATAATAAATCTAATAATTTCAAAATAATATTTATTTTCACAAAAAATATTCATATATTATGATTTTTTTCTTATGAGTATATGATAATCTTATGGGACAATATTTAATTTTTAAAAGTGTTATATAATCAGTTATAATTTGATAATCTGTATTATCAAACTTTATGATGTTTGGGATTACAAATAAAATTTCACATGTTTTGAATATTATTTACACAAAATGGGGATCATTTTTAAATTCTAATGGCTTATAAATGGTTAAAGGGAAATTTTTTAATTTTTCTATAATTATTGAATTTTTGTGAATAGTAAAATACCGTAATTTATTATATATATACATTATAAGATAATTACGCTATTTAATTAGTAATTTAGGATGTAACCACCATATTATCAAAACCCCATTAATTATTTTAATATGTTTTGTGATGATTCATAATGTATTCACATTATTCATCCAAAACAATTATCTAATGAATAAAATAATGGGGAAACACCCTTCTCCTCCCCTATAAATACCACCCAACACTATCTCTTCTCCTCAAACCTTAACATATTTGAATGTTGTCTAAATTCTTCCAAAATATCTTTACAAGATCCTCCCCCATGTCCTTGATCCCTTTGTTCCATTAAATTACAAAATCATTTTTCCTATGGAGTTTCCCAAAGAGGATATTCTTAAGAGATAAAATCCTATTAGTTTTTCTATTATTTTCTTTTAATTTATCTTAATTTTCTTATACAATCTCCAGCTCCTATATCAAAATATGATTATTACTCAAGTATATTTTATATACTAGAATAAAATCATCTTAATAGTATATCCATCATAAACCCTCTTTCTCAATCTATATTATTCAAAAAATGAAATTATCACATGTGATGTATAAATTTACAAACATCATGGATGATACATTTTCATTTTACATTAATATGATGATGGATGTTCATAAATAACTATAATGGTTGTTATATAATTTAATTTTTTTAATAACCCTTTTATAATTCTACAACATATTTATATGAAAATTATAAAAAATTATCCGAAACATGTTTTTATGTTCGAAAAATTGTGATGAAATCTAAATGATGATCAAAAAAATTTTAACCAGTTATTCATCCTAATAGAATTTATCAAAGTTATATATTTAAACATTTAAACCAATTTATTTCCATAACAATATATACTTTCAATTATAGATAATTATACCCATTCTTTATAAACATCCATCCACGTATTCAAGTGAACTGATCATGAAAACCAAGAAAATGAACACTCTCAAATGATGAAATTGAAATATGTAACTCTTCAAAATATATATAAATGAACTTAATAAATGTATAAAAAAATAAATTTAAATGAAGCTATTTATATAGTAATTATGAAATATAATTTTATTGTAGAGTATTTTAAAGGGAATGTAGATTTTAGACATAAAGTAAGGGGATTCCCTATCCCAAATCCATTTCTATGGGGGTTCCCATTTTAAATCCATTTTAAATATACATATTCCTATAATGTTTCTAAAATATCATTTACTTATACATACCTTATATTTTCTAAGATATACATGCTTCCAATATGATGTTATGACAAAAAAATATATTTTTTCAAAATGACAATTCTTTCTAAAAATTGAACATTTTCTTATTGTGAAATTATTTATTCCTCACTCATGATTGATGATTCATATACCAATTATGATAATCCATCATTACTAATGAAAATGATTAATAATGAATTTATTATTTATTAAATGAAACACATTTCTTTCCATGGGTTATTTTATGTCTACGATTTAAATAATTTCTATGCGGCATGGTTGATAATGTAAATGTTATCGGGTGAGTAGTGTGTCCATAATTATATAGCCCACATAAATTTTATGATTTCATGGTTAATCCTTGAATTATATAGTTCCATCAATTAATTTTGACATTAGATTAATCTCCTAAGATAATTTTATATATGTGTTAACAATATGCTATATTTGTTCAATGCTATCTATTATGGATGACCACTAAGACTTGATGTTTCCCTTTTATTAATTTTCCAAATTCCGAGAATTTTTATAATGCTTCATATCATGATTATGATAGTTATTATTTCATTATTTTTTATCATGGTTATTATTCTCAACCCATGATATATTAATCCATGTTTTTATATATCGTCTTAATGGACTTTTAGCTCACCAATTTTTTTATTTATATCAATAGGGGATTAATATTACTACGAAGAACATAATTAACACTATGAAAATAAATAATAAGGAATTGAAATAATTTTTATGTTGTATTTTGTAACTATTATGTATGTTCCTAATTTCCCCAATACAACAAACCTTTGCATCACGGCTGCGTAACTAAATTTTTTTTTTCATTAAAATGATGTAATAATCATAAAGGAAAATCTAGGGTCTCTATAATGTTTTTGATTATAAGTTACACTTATCAACCCATTGAAATATTTATATTATATTTATATTATATTTATGATATTAAATTTTACATTTCTTATTGTCAGTCTCTTGGGATTTTGATTACTATTTTCTAATGTTTCCAAGTGTTTTACCCTCAATTTACCATTACTGAGACATGTATTATATTAATAATCTTATTTTAATTAATGGTGTGGATATTGAAGGACCATGGGACACCAAAGAGGGTATTAGTGAATCATGGTGTCAATTGTTTTTTAAAAAATTAGGATCTTGTTCCCACATTGGTAGGAACTTGTTATACTATTAATACTAATGGGAACATAATGAAAAACAATCACATTCATAGAGTCCGTACAACAATTTTAATTGGTTCGTCTCTAAGTGATACATACAAGGAAAATATTCCAACAGTATGTTGGTCATACCAAAATTCACTAATATTCACTAGTTTTTGGATTACAATGTTCGGTCACAGTCACTCTATTCCTGGAATACTACCTTTAGAAAGGTTCTGGGAAAGCTCACTCTGTCCCTCGGATCACTTCTGTTGACTCACCCATGCTCAATTCCTATTGATAAGTATAACTCAATTTATTGACTTAAAGGTCTCTCCAATAGATTTGAATTGATATCTCAGTCTTTGTTCAGCATGCGACACTTCTTGTATCAATGTCCGAAATTGATTCACTTAAAAGTGTTGCACCACTGAACTGGATATTCAGAACAAGTATTCCACATACACTGAAAATTACGAGAAACATCTACCCTATGCATGGAAGATCATACTTTTTCACACTATTTATTCTTTACACATGAAAAATAACTCATAAAACTACAGATTTTTTGTGAAACATTCACTTTTTCGGGCATCTTAAACTTTTGTGTGCAACATTTAATTTTCATGCAACTCTCTTTTCATGTAAATTTTAAGTTTATTAGATCTTAGATCTTCTCTGAGTCTTTTTCCATCCAAAATGAGAGGGATCAATTATTATTTATTGGATTCTCTGACCCTCGTGCACAAAACACCTCATTCTACGTGCAATACTTCTCGTTCAAGAACTGCATTCGATGGACATATCCTGATTTTTTCACAGCTCAGGTCGTTTCCATTTTTTGGCGTTCTGATCCCAAAACTCCTTTTGAGTGAAAAATACATACATCCTTTCTATTCCTTGGATAAACCAATTTATCTCACATTTCTGGTTTTTGCGCATCACTCAATTATTTTGTGCACCTTACTTTTTCAAGAACAGGTCGCTCCATTTTTCGATTTAATGGCCCAAAAATTTTGCAAACACTAGAAAATGGAACTACATTCAGGAATTTTTTTGGCTTGAACTATATGATCACTTTCTTGGAAAACATTCTGAATATCAAATGAGGATTGCAATCAATCACAAACCAAACTCCATTTCCTGGATAAAATACTCATGGTTCAAACAATCCCCGTTATTGGGTTTGTTAGAAATAAGTATATAAATTCAATAGTGCACCATCCACTAATAAAACCTTGTAACACCATAATAATCGACGACACATTTCCCTTTTAATAATGTAATAGCTTGTGTTGTATGCAACTTCGAGATTCTAACACACTGTATCCAATCAAACTAGCCGTTATGAATAGTAATACCAACATTTTGAAATTTTATAAATTTTATATTTCAAAATGGACTTTATTTTTGGATTAATAATATTGAAATTAGCTTAGGGTTAATTTTTAGTATTTTTCTGAAAAAAATAAATTTTTGATGAATAGTGAAAAACACTGTGTTAGAGTTTAAAACCGAATTTTTATTTAAATAATTTTATATTTTATATAAATATATTTTAGATCAAAATAGATACATAATACCAATATATGTTCAATGTAATTCATTGGAGTTAGTTTATAATAATTTTAGATATATAAAAATTATATTGAATTTTTAACTGTCTTTCACCCACCTCCTAGGAGCATTTGCAAATTTGAATAAAAAATAATTTTACTAATTCTGTGAATTGAATTTCAATAATCCAAGTGAAGCAATTGATATTAGTATGTAAAATTTTGATCAATAATATGAAAATTATTTTTGTGTAATTGTAACTTTTTTACTTTTATTTACCACAGTTAAAATTAAATAGGGTAATTAAGGATAAGACTGATATTATTATTACCCTAAAACATGTCCCAATTCTATTAGATAAGTTTAATTTGACCTAAAAAAAACTTATGAATAAAATATGATCCTTTAGATCCTCATGAATTAGATTAGTAAATTTATTATTATTTAATTCAAAGAAGAGTTAAAAGTGTTAAAATTATTGTTTAATAATTAAACCATTTTTAATGCAGGGTTAAAAATAAGATAAATTCGTATATAAATTTTAATTATAAAGAAAGAAATATGTACTACATAATTCTATTTTATTTATATTTTTTAGAAATTAAATAGTTTAATTTATTTATGTCACAATGATGATTTAGTAATTACCTAATTAATGAAATATTAATATAATTGATATTATAAATATTCAAATATATGTAATTTTAGGCTTTTTATAAATTACACTAATTTTATAGGTTAATATGACATTTTAGGGTTGGTTATATGAATTTTATTCGAAGTAAAAAATGATTTTAATAATTTCGAGAAAACAAAATACCAAATAGTGTCAAAATTGACATAAAAGAGTTTTTAAAACAAATATAATATTATTAATTGATATTTTATTCCTAAAAATATAAGGTTCATTGAAAAGACATATATAATTATCTATGTATCATTAATTAATCACTTGGGGTTCTCTTTGAAGTATATAGTATGTTTATTAACCATATATTATAAATATACAAAGAGACATGATAAATGTCAAACAATGCAACTAAGAGTTAAATCTAAAACATAAAATTAATATATTGAAAAAAAAACTGTCTAAATCATATTAGTTTAGTGTTTTTCGACCCATACCCACATTATACTTTAGATAATTCATTTTTTATCAATTATAAACCAAAAATGATTTTCTTATAAAATAATACTTCTAGCCTTTCGTAAGGTGCCCCTCACCCCTTTATATAAGGGAACTCCCAATTATCTCTAATTGACACCTTCAAATCCATTTGTCTCAGCAAACCCCAGCCCAAATACCCTCAAAAATATCCTCCCAAAATCCTAGAGGTCTTCATTTAGTCATAAAGACAACCTAAGGATCCCTTTGCTCAAATCACAAGGAAGAACCCGAAGAAGAGTTAAATATTTCGTCACCTCTTTCATGTTCCTTTCATCTTCCACTTCCTCTTTCATTGTTTCTTCCATTATAAGATAATAACTCCATTATCATCTATATAATTTTATGTTATTATAAATATGGTACAACTTTATTCATTATTCTATCCATCCATTGAATGAAATGTCACCATACGTGCATACGTACGGCTTATTGTCTCCACATCGTGGTGTAATTGTTATTCAATACATTATTATTTGGATAGGTATAATATTAATGTCTGATTGATGTAAATAATAAATATAACATGATAATTATCATGTATATAAACTATACCATCCAATTATATATTATTTTAATATCAAAATAATGATATTGTCGCTCGTGCGTACGTACGAATTACCCTCTCCCTTAACGCGATGAGATTCATCCCCCATCGTAATCTATTCAAGAATAATTTTCATTAGATGATTAAAAATAATTTTTATAGACATAATATCATTATGAACATGATTATGATACATCCTATCCATAACAATAATTACTTACATTACAAAACTTATAGTAAAATGAATCAGTTAACAATCAAAATGGAAATAATACTGAGATATTATTAACAAAGCATTGTTAAAGTTAATATATGATATCATATTAATGTATATTATTCTTGTATAATTTAATGAAAATTATTTCACCATTATACAAGAGTTTAAACAACCCTAAACCAAGGAAAAGTACAGAGTATGGTGTTTCTTATTTCACTTTTAATTCCGTTAGATTTCCATTGTATGCCACCTATTTTATAAATGTGGTGTATTGTGCACTGTCATTTGATATATATATATATATATATATATATATATATATTTTCTCATTATTCTCTTTATATTCATGGTATTCTATGATTAATTTGGTTTTTATTAAATTTTGGCCACATGACTCGATTGATTACAACTAAGTAAGGGTTTTTATCTCACTTCCTATTTTCGTGAGATTCATGCCATACTGCCACTATTTCCCTTTATGTGGTGTATGCACTACCCAATGATTGTCTTCTTTGTGTAATAGGCTTTAATTTATGAATAATTACATCTTCATTTTATGATCCATCTGTTATGGGATGTATGTATTCTATGGTACCAAATTGTTCAGGGAATTTCAAATTTAATTTTCTACTCATTAGGCTTTACGCATAATTCGTTGATTATTTTACTCCATGATTATGTGTGGAATCACTATTTAATATTTTTTTAATAATTTACACTCCCCTTTATGTGGATATACTTTTTATACACATAATCACTCCATTTATAAATTCTGAAGTCATCGATATGAACTTGATAAAATTAATTTTAACTCAATCTCTATTTATTGAGTTAAACATCCAATTCATTGGTGTTGGTTTTACAAGAATATGTGTGAATGTCCTCTGATTGATTTACACAGAATATCTAATCATATTTTTTGTATTTCTATTTTTTAAACATAATTATGTTGTTGTTCTATCCTTATCTTGAGGATACTTTCTTTAAAAGAGATTTCATCTCAATTTACATTCCATTGAGAATTCATTTTTGTCATACACCAATATGATTTTATATGGTGTATATAATGTGCTTTGACATAGTATATCATGAATCCCTTTATTCTCATGATGTTAAAAACATTTTATTATCTCAATTATATGTATTCAAGTGTCTCTATTTTGGTTATGAACTCTAACTAAAATATCATTTTTAAATGTTTTATAGATTTATTATTCTAAATCATTCTCATCAATGTCCATGTTTTAAAAATGGTTTTAAGGATTTATTTATATGGACATGAATGTTTAAAAATTAAAATTACTTTTAAAAGTTCCAATGTGTTATGGGACACTTTGAATCAAAAATCCATCTTAAATGTATTTTTGATAAATATTGAGAGTTTTAAATGTTTTCAAGAAATAGGGGGATCTTTCTCTCAAATAGTTTTGATGATTATTTTCATCTATATCAATATCCTTCATTATTCTCTATTAATGTTGATCTATTATAATAAAATATTCCATATTATATTGAATGAGTTATTTTTTACTATTGATGTGCAATTTTTATACCATTCATTATTTGTGATTTAAATATTGACATTTGGTATGCTAGTTCTAATACGAATGATCATATCATGTTTCAAAATTTTCTTAGTAGGAATTAATTGGACTTAATAAGTGAAGGGTGTAGCCCACTATATCTCCTCGATTCATCGACAGGTCTCATGAAACAAACTAGTGTCTTGGCACAAGGCCTTGACAAAATATTATTTGTAGTCTTGGCACAAGACCTTGACTATGTGGTTATGAAAATCTGGCATTATGCATTCCATCAATATGAATGTGGCTGTTGATATTGAATGTGATTATTCGAATAGTATAATATCAATGTGATTAAGTAAATTGAATTATTTGATTTTATCCTTTCTATATTATGCTAAAGTTAATGTTTAAAAGGCTTTTGTTTTAGTCTTATACATTACATTAAATGTTTATGATTATTTATGACAGTTTTTGCTATATTGTTATCCTTACTGAGAATTTGATCTCACCCCTTTCTATGTTTTATTTTTGTAGGATGCAAAGAACTATATTATGACTAACCTGTGGGGATAATCTTTGTGATCTCAGTGTTGTTTATGGAAACAATGTTGTTGTAGTTTTCCATTTTATGATGTAATGTAAACATTATGAATGTATCTAGTACTTGCGAAGATACTAAACTAATAGGTCCTTCAAGACTTGCCCTTTTCTGATAATGAAAATGATACGCAATAATGAACCGAATCTGGGATTCTAGGGTCGGGGCATTACATTTGGTATCAGAAGAAGATTATTATAAACCATGGAAACTATATTTAGGTAAACTCTGATTAGAGGACATAGCCTTCAGATAGAAACTGAGGATTAGTATAAAAAACATTCTAGAATTTGGTATTGTAGAGATTTTTTGAGTTTTCTAAGCAATACATCCATTTCTGGATACAAGCAGGAAGAGGTGGCTCTGTCATAGATGTACCTAGGGGTAAAACCCAAAAACACCACTTTGAGCTTGACTCAAACAGGAACTGGTGCATGATAATGGTCCTTGCAGCACATTTGGTTTCTACACCCCCATGGGATATTATAAGAATAATTTACATTTTATTTTAAAACTATTTGATGGATTTTAATAAAAAATGTGAATACATGACCTTGGTTAATCCTAAGGTGTTTCAAATTGAAAATATGGTGTAATGATACTCCCTAATTTATTTTACGACTACTGTTACTCACACAATGCATTCTAGTTTTAGTCAATGGCTGGATTCCAATGAAGTCATAGTAACGTTGAGAATCATGTAATAGGTGGGAATAGTGGTGTAAATGAGAAAAAAATGGAATGTTGATAGGAGTAAAAGATATCGAGTTCATGAAAAATCAGTTTTCCAAAAATATTATTAACAACATATATATTACCCAACTCTCGGACTCAACAATGAAGAGAAGGTGATGAATGATAAGAGCTCCAGCCCTAGAGACCTTGGAGAAAAGAATCCTCAATTTCCATCTTACAGGAAATGATGAAGGTGACACCCAAGAAAGTGTCTCAATAGAACAATGAAATGATTTACGTGTGGGAAATAAGGACATAAAGTAAATAATTGCTGAGGAAAAATGAAGAGTACAATGGAAGAAAATAAAAATGGTCCCAAGAATCAATTTACAGTCATTTTTCATAAATGTATGGGACCTGGCCATTACCCGAGTGAATTACCCATTTTATTGGATATTTTCTTAGTCAAAGAAGAATCTATGTGAAAATAAATGGTTGGAGAAATGTTTGAAAGTATTTGTGCTCCTTGTTGATGGGATTATGTTGGAATAATTTTCTATTGTATTTATAACCCTGTAGTTTGTCATGTGAAAATGATATTTGAGGAAGAATTATCTTTTCTCCTATGGATATAGTTATAAATAACCATTTGGTTTTATATGATCATTGGGTTTGAGGTAATTACAAGTTATTATATTTTGGGATGAATGTGCAAGGTATGAGAAAAAAATTGTGGTTAAATAATGTTATGGTTATTTTTGGGAATATATCTCATTTTGGATGTTTTCTAAAATATAGTTTTTGAAAATAGAAAACACGAAGACCCTGTGACTAACTGTCGTGTCGGACAAAGCTGTGGGACTCAAACCCACAACTCGAGTGAGATTTGGATTTATCATCTACTACTAGACTACGTGAAGTCCCTAGTTAGTGTGACTAGTTATTTTTAGTTAAATAATTTTATTGATAAATAATAAGTTGATTTGGGATCTTATGTCTTATCAAATGAATACCCTTAGTATAGGAAAATGATTTCGTGATTAAGTTACAAATGTTATTTTTGAAGATTTTCGCTCTATTCGGAACACTATATTCCAAAGGAAAAAAGAATACTATGTGATTTCATTTGAGGAGTAATAGTGGATTTTTATCTATGATTTTATTGTGGATTTATAGTGATTTGTGTTATTTATGGAAATGATTAACCTATAATAGAGAATATGTGATTAGGTTAATTAATTTTAAGTATGTGACTTTAATAGCAGTCGATGTCATTTGGAGATACAATTTAACGTAGAAGACTACATCACCAAATTCTTCTATGTTTTTTGTTTCAGTATTAGTTTACATTATATTGATGTATTTTAATGAAAATTGTTTATTGAATGGTATTTATTTAACTTTGGGGGTATTGTTGGTTTAATTTTAGAAATTAAGATTAGTGTTTCTTTCTCTAAAGGAATATCCTTTTGGGGAATCATCTGATCTTGTACTAACCGTTTTGGTTTCGATTAATCTCTAATGATAAGATAAATATATAGTTTATCCTTTTTGGATCACGTGATTCTCTATAAGTTGATTATAGCTCTTCCGGTGTGGCCAAGTCATATTGAATATTTATAGTTTGAAAAAAATGAGTTAGTGGTAGGAATTTATTAAATAATGAAACTCTACTTAAAAAGTAATTATATCTCTTTTTATTCATAGTCAATATCATAAATAAATTCCTTATCTTTATGAAATGTTACTTAAAACAAAAAAAAACGATGTATGTTTACTTTTCCTACTAGGAAACTAATGACTGTTTGTTCCATCACAAGTTTGTGGTTTTCTTATTGTTAAAATTATCTAGATCATGTTTTTTATACCTCTCCATCAGAACTTGACACTTAGTTTATCTTCCATATCCATGTTTTCCTACATGGAATCCTAGTATGGGTTATCTCAGGTGACCTTTGTAATTATCTTTCTTTCTTTTAAAGTGACAGTTTTATTGAATCTTTTACTAATGTAAGACTTTAAATTATGTTCCCAAGCCCAATTTTAAAAATTGTGATGACATAATTTCCAAAAGGGGGGAATAATGTAACACCCCAAGCTTCCACACAATGTTTCCCCATGAATAATGTAATAGCAAGCGTTGTACACAACTTCGAGATTCTAACACACCAATACCAATCAAACTAGTCTTTATAAATTGTAATACCCACTTTTTGAAATTTCATAAATTTTATCTTTCAAAATGGACTTCATTTTTGGATTCGGAATATCGAAATTATCGTAGCGTGATTTTTTGGTATTTTTCTGAAAACATTCATTTCATGATGAATTGTGAAAAACATGGAGTTATAGTCTAAAACCAAATTTTTATTTAAATAATTATTTATTATATATATATTTTTTATAGGTAAAAATATATACATAATACCTATATAATTTCATTGTAATTTATTTTAGTTAGTATATTATTATTTTACATATATAAAAATTTTATTGAATTTTTTTACCGTTTTTTACCAACCTCCTGGAAGCATTTGTAAATTTGAATAAAACATAATTTTTCTGCTTCTGTGAATTTAATTTCTGAAATCTGAGAGACACGGTTGATATAAGTATGTACAAATCAGTACAATATGATGAAAATAATTTTTTTGTGAATAGTTATGTTTTACTTTTATTTACCATGGTTAAATGTAAATAGGATAATTAAGGGTAAAAATGATGTTATTATTACCCTAACACATGTCCTAATTATATTGGATAAGTGTAATTCTACCAAAAACAACCTTACGAATAAAGAATGATCATTTAGGTCCACTTGGATTAGATTAGGACATTTATTATTATTTAATTCAAAAAAGAGTTAAAAGTGTTAAAATCAACATTTAATAAATAATCCATTTTTTATATAGGGATACAAATAAGATAAATTCAACAATAAATATTCATTAGAAATATAAATATATATCTTACATAATGGTATTTTATTTATATTTTTTATACATTAAAAAATTAAATTTATTTATGACACAATGGTGATATAGTAATTACCTAATAAAATGAAATATTAAAATAACTGATATTATAAATATCCAAAAAATGTAATTTTAGATTTTTGATAAATTCAACTATGTATTCTAGGTTAATATGACTTGTTGTTTTTATTTATATGAAATTTTTTTGATGTAATAATGCTGTTATGAATTTTTCAAAAACAAAATACAAAATAGTGTCAAAATTGACATAAAAGAGTTTTTAAAACAAATATTAAATTATTACTTGATATTCTATTCATAAAAATATTAGGTTTGGAAAAAAATACATATATAATTATAGGTGTATCATTAATGAAGCACTTTGGGTGCTCTTGAAAGTATATAGTATGTTTATGAACCATATAATATAAAAATAATGAGAGACATGGTAAATGTCAAACTACTTAACTAAGAGTTTAATCTAAAACATAACGTTTATATAGTGTCGCAAACATGTATAAAACCTATTGGATGAGTGGATTTTGACCCATCCACACCTTATCCTTTAAATAATCTATTTTTGAACCATTATAAACCGAAAATGAGTTTATTATTAAATAATATTTCTAGCATTTCCTATGGTTCCCCTCACCCCTCTTATAAAAGGGCACTCCCCCTTCTATCTAATTCACACCTTCAAAGCCATATGTCTAGTCCATCCCATGACCAAATACCCTATCAACTATCCTACCATCATCCTAGAGGTATTCCTTTAGTCAGAAATCCAATCTAATGAGCCATTTTGATCAAATAAAAAGGAAGTACCCGAAGAAGAGGTAAATATTTCATCACCTCTTTCAAGTTCCTTTCTTTTTCCACTTACTCTTTATTTTTTGTTTCAATTATAAAATAATAACTCCCGTATCTTATATATATTGTGATGTTATTATAAATAGGGTACAAACATATTCATTATTCTATCCATCCTTATAATGACATGTCACCATATGTGCCTACGTATGACTTACCATCTCCACGTCATGGTGTAATTGTTATTCAATACATTATTATTTGGATGAGTATAATAGTGACATGATATTGATGTAAATAATAAATATAACATGATATTGATTATTTACATATTATATACCATCCAATTATATATTATTTTAATATCAAAAAAATTATATTGTCGCTCATGCGTATGTATGGATTACCGTCTCCATGAATGCGATGAGATTCATCCCCCATTATAATCCATTCAAGACTAATTTTAATTAGACGATTAAACATAATTTTTATAGACTTAATATCATTCTGAATATTAATAAGATAATTCTTATCCATAACAATCATTACTTACATAACAACGATTATAGTAAAAAAAATCACTTAACACACAAAATGGGGATAATACTAAGATGTTATAAAAAAGAAATGTTAATGTTAATATATGATATTATATTAATGTATATTATTATTTTATAATTTAATAACAATTATTTCACCATTATATAGGAGTTTGAACTACCCTTAACCAAGGAAAAGTACAAAGTAAGGGGTTTCTTTTCTCACTTTTAATGCCATGTGATTTCTATTGTTCGCCACTTATTTTTTAAATGTGGTGTATTGTGTACTTTCATTTGATATATATATTATCATTATTATCTTTATATTCATGTTATTATGTGATTTGTTTTGTTGTTATTAAATTTTTGCAATACGACTCGATTGATTACAACGAAGTAAGGGTTTTCATCTCACTTCTTATTTCCTTAAGATTCATGCCATACTGCCACTATTTAATATTGTGTGGTGTATGTACTACACAATGAATGTATTATTTGTGTAATATAAATTAATTTATGAGTAATTAAATATTAATTTTATGATCCATATTTCATGGGATGTATTTTTTCTATGTTACCAAACTGTTAAGGGAATTTCAAATTTCAATTTCCACTCATCCGGCTTTACGCATTCTTCGTTGATTATTTACCTCCTTAATTTTGCATGGAATCACCATTTATTATTTGTGTAGTAATTTCCACTCCCCTTTCTGTGGATATACTATTGATACACATAATCACTCCATTTATAAATTCTTAAGTCATCGATATGAACTTGATAAGAGTAATTTTTCTCAATATCCATTTATTGAGTTAAACATCCAATTCATTGGTGCTGTTTTTAAAAGAATATGTGTGAATGTCCTCTGATTGATTTACACTGAATATCCAATCATATTGTGTGTATTTATATTTGTCACACATAATTATGTATTCTGTTTATCATTAACCTAATTATATGTTCTTTATAATATATTTCATCTCAATTTACATTCCATTGAGACTTCATTGTTGTCATACACCAATTTTCTTTTATATGGTGTATATAATGTACATTGACATAGTATATCATGAATCCCTTTATTCTCATGATATTAAATAGTTTTTAATACCTCTATTATTTGTATTCATGTGTTTCTCTTTTGGTTAGGAACTCTAAATAAAATATCATTTTAAAATATTTTAATGATTTATTATTCTAAATCATTCTCATTAATGTCCATATTTTAAAAATGGGTTTAAGGATGTATTTATATGTAATTGAGTGTTTTAAAATTAAAATTACATTAAAAAGTTTCAAAGTTGTATGGGGCACTTTGATTCAAAAAAACATTTTAAATAGCTTCATGAAAAATAGTGAGACTTTTAAATGTTTTCAAGAAATAGAGGGATATTTCTCTGAAATAGATTTGATGATTATATTAATCTATGTCAATATCCTTCATTATTCTCTATTGAGGTTGATATATTATAATACAATCTTCCATATTGTATTTAATGAGTTATGTTTGACTGGGGATGTTCTATTTTTATACCATTCATGGTTTGTAGTTAAAATATGGACATTTCATATGATAGTTTTAATACGAATGGTCAGATTATGTTTCAAAATTTTCATATGAGGAATGAATTGGATGTCCTAAGTGACGGGTGGATCCCTCTATAGCCCCTCGATGCATCAATAGGTCTCATGAGACAAACTAGTGTCTTGGAACAAGTCCTTGAAAAAATCTTATTTGTATTCATGGCATAAGGCCTTGACTATGTGGTTATGAAAGTCTGGCATTATGCATTCCATCATTATGAAAGTGTCTATTGATATTGAATATGATTATTCTACTAGTATAATATCCATGTGAATAGGTAAATGGAATTATTTGATTTTATCTTTTCCATATTATGCTAAATTTCAATCTTAAAAGGCTTTTGTTTTAGTCTTATACATTGCCATAAATGATTATTCTTATTTATGAAAGTTTCCTCTATTTTTTTATCCTTACTGAGCATTTGATCTCACCCCTTTCTATGTTTTATTTTCACAAGATGCAATGAATTATATTATGACTGACCTGTTGGGATAGTCTACGGGATCTCAGTTTTTTCTATGGAATCAATGTTGTTGTAGTTTTCCATTTTATGATCTAATGTAAACCTTATGAATGTATCTAGTAGTTATATGGATACTAAACAAACCGTTCTTTCGAAACATGATCTTTTGGGATCATGCCAATGATACATAATAATGCAATGACTCTAGGCATCTGGAGTCGGGGCGTTACAAAACAGAAATGAATGAATCAACTCATCCAACACTCTATGTCTATGTGAGAAATTCTCGGTGTAGAGAATAAGAGAAAAAATATTTAATTGGGTTCCCCTGTTTTGGAATTCTTAAAGAAGCCCAAGCTATTCTCATACAATGTCACCAAAAAATTCATGCCCTAAATGTATTCCTTCTCTTCCTAACACCGAATTCTCATCGTGTCACAGAAGCATTACATGTGTAATGTATTTATTCTCCTAATACCACTAAATGTTCACAATTTCATTGAAGAAATACATTTCCATCACATTTCATAATTTTATTCCTTCTCCCCCATTGAAAATAACCCTAAAGACCGGTATTTTTTCATTTTACAGATAAAATCACCCTTGGATACTATATACTCCCTAAACCTACATCACATCCACAAAAAAATTAAATATAGTAAAAAAAACTAGGGAGAGGGTTATTTTGTAACCTCCTTATGCACTAAGAGGTGGCTGAACACCGAGATTTAACAGATGTTTCTCAAACAATACAGTTGATTGTGGCTTGGTCATGTTGTCAGTCACTTTATCATTGGCTCCCAAATGGCCCATTTTGATCACGCCGTGTTCAACTATTTACTTCATGAAGTGATATTTAATATCAATATGTTTTGTACCTGAATGCTGAATAGGATTACTCATACAGATCAATATCACTCTTGATATCATAGTAAATCACCATTGGTTGTTTCACCTTATCAATAATATCTTTCAGTTGCTTCCTAATCCACAGTAGTCGAGTTCATGCCTTTGTAGCGGGGATATACTCAACTTCATCACTACTAAGAGAAGTACATTCTTATTTCATTTTCAACCAGCCAACAAATTTCATCCTATTATAGAATGCTCCACCACTGTTGGACTTTCTATCAACTACATCTATAGCCTAGTCAGCATAAAAAAATGTTGATAATTCACTATCCCTTCCTGTAGACACTTTTAATCCATAATTTTGAGTTCCTTGAATATACCTCCTGATTCGTTTTACTAATTCGACATGTTATTCCATTAGATTACATTGAATGAAGGCCATTAATCATGTTGAAATATTGTTTTCTTGTCGTTTTTCTATCTTGTAAAACAAGCTCACAATAATCCTTCTGCATATTTTGGGATCTATAGGTGTCAAATCCTCATGATTTCCAAGTTTTTTTCCTAAAACTATTGGAGTTGGCATTGGTTTGGAGTCATGCATATTATATTTCTTCAGTATCTCCCATTCATTTTTTCATGAGAAATTAATATATAATTCTTCATTTGAATCACCTACATTCTTATAAAATATGTGATTTCACCGATCATGGGCATTTCAAATTCTTATTTTATGTGATTGGTGAATTCATCCACTGAGCCCAATAAACTTCCACAAAAAATTATATCATCCACATATTCCCATACTATGAACTTATCATTCTGAGAATTCATTACCCAGAGGTTGTGATCCACACCTCCTCTTTTTGATTCAAGATTTAATATATATGAATCCAACTGAGAGTACCACACCAAGGGTGCCTATTTCAACCCATATAGTTCTTTCTTTATTTTGAAAAAATTCATTTCATCATTTCCAAGAAATAACCACATAGTTTGTTCAATGTAGACTTCTTCTAGAAAAAATCTATTTAAGAATTCTGTCATAATGTCCATTTGATTCCATTTATAAAATATTTTGATTTCACTGGATAAAAAGAGCATGAATGACTCCATTCATAGTACTGGAAGAAATGTTTCCTCAACATCGACACCCACAATCAATGAATATCCCTTTTACACTAGTAGCACCTTATATAGGATCACATTAACATGATCATCATATTTTTTTTAAAGATCCACATCGAACCAGTCACATTTTGACCTTTGGTTATTTTGACCAAATCACATTTATGATTGTTTTCTATTTGGTCTAACTCTTCATTCATTTATTTCACTCATGATTCATCATTTACAACTTCTTCAAATAATGAAGGCTAAACAACTAATAGAAATTCTTATAACGCATTAACCATCATTTTCATCGTTTCTATGTGTGAATTCCAATACCCAATGATGTTGGATTGATCAATTTTTTCTATTCATTTCATCCTTTGAGTTTCATCTAAATTCTTTATATGTATGGTTTCAAATTTAGATTCTTCTTCTGATTCAACATCATGATGTGACTTCTATGAGTTTGGTACACCTTCCTGTATTTGGTATTTTCATTTTCTCCATATTCATATTAAGCCTCATCTTCTATCTTTTTACCATAGGAATTCCTTGAAGCATTAGTTGTTTTTTCTTCAATGATCGTGACATAACTTCTTTCCACAATGAAACCCAATTGCTTATTTAAATAGTTATAAGCTTTTATATTCATTGGATATCCTAGGAATATTCCTTCATCTACATTTTCAGCATTCAACACTTTATTACCTTCATTGTTTCATATGAAATATTTACTCCCAAAAACATGAATGTAATTCAATAAAGGATTCCTTCCCTTCCACAGTTTATATGGTGTATTCGTTTCACACATATAAGGCCTCGTTCAACTTTTAATGTGAACTTATACTTACAAAACATTTTTATAGTAATCGAGATAGATACAGCTCTCAATCAGCGTAGTCCTTTCCATGTTGTTGACCTATCTGTTCTGGCACTCAACATCTCCATTTTGATGTGGAGTTCTCACAGTAGGAAACTCATGTTGTATTCCATGTTTTTTTGGTAATAATAAAACTCAATGGACTTGTATTCCCCTCCATTGTCTGATTGTTTTACTTTAATTGTCTGTTCAATATCATTCTTGGCAATTCGGCGATATGTTTTTAGGGAATAATTTACTTATCACATCCTATGAATAAACATTACACAAGATATTCCACTATAATCATTAATAGATGCATGGAGTACCACACATTAAGAGTTCTATCTTTGTTTATTGGTCCACATATATCTGTATGGATGAGATCAAGAATGTGTGATGCCCTTTTCTTCTTTGGCCGATATGAACTAGAGACTAGATTCTCCCATATGCAATAATCATAAGTCTTTTCTCATTCATGTTTCATAATGGGAATATCCAAGACTGTCTTTAGCGTAGATATATTTTCCAAGAATTGTTGGTTAATGCCCCCCCAGCCATCGATTCCACATGTTGTTTTCCTCTAAAAAATACAAATACAAAGATTACTCTATACTATCAAAATAATATAAGTTTCCATTTGTTCTGCATCATTTCATCAGATAATTTCATGTGTTAGAATTTATAGTGCTTCCTTTTTGATTGAATGTTACTATGATCCTTGAGTCACAAATTGGACTCACACAGAGGAGATTGTGACGTAGACCATTCACATAAAGAACTTCAATCTTATTCATATCTCCATTTTCTACTGAAATATTTCAAAATCCTTTAATAATCAATGCACCATCATTACCAAACCCCATTGTTACATAAAACATCTTCCTAATATTTTTTAAAGGTTAGTATATCCTATCATATGAAATGAGTGTCCACTATCAAGATTCCTAGTTTCTTGGATTTTTGTAACTTTGATAGATACTTTTGCAAGATTGGATTTCATAAATTTCTTCTTCTCTTTCCATGAGATATTGGATTGATTATAGCACACTAATGGCCTTCTAATTATTTCTTCTGCATAATCAGATTTTTCACACCCATACTTGTATTCCAGGGGAGAAAACCATTTTATGATAACTATACCATCAGGAGGGTATGTATTGAACATTCCCTGAGAGTTGTATGAATTTATTTTAACATACCTCTTCATAAAATACATATCTTTATTTCCATTGTTAGAATAATGAAAATAGTATCTATATAAAATATTTCATCTATAAGATGTTGGATATTAAATCAGTCTCCATTTTTAACTTTTTATATCATTCATGTTCATATTGATCCTTGATTCTTCACAATATGACATGGTATGGCCTATATAGCCACAAAACTGACAATTTAGTAAACTAAATATCATCTTTTATATGTTTTTCCTCATATCTTCTTCCTTGGGAAAATAGTTAGACTGATAGTCATTTCTGAATGATTAAGGATAATCTATAGTTCTTCTTTCTGTTTGGATTCGGAATTTTTTCAGCACTTCAGGACACCTTTAAACATCTCCAGCATTTATCATTTATTTCTTTTGGCACACATTACTTCCAGCTTTTGATTTCTCAACTTCACAAATGATTCCACTATCTCCAATACAGGTGGGCCTTTGATCACTTGATAATTTTTCAACCCCATCTGAACCACTCTTGGCTCTTACCAACAATTATTCATCTAAGAATCATCCAAAATGAATTTTATTCTTTCCCACTTTTGGAGTTTATATACACTATTGTTTAGTTCTTAGAGTAGTAACTTCTTCATCAAGACACTAATTATGCATGGAATTCACTTCTAGTATAGATGTAAGCTCATTGATGTCCTTTTCTTGTACTTAAATTCTAAGATTTCGTTCGACAACATCATCTATTTTTTAAAGGATTTAAGACTGTACTATCACTAGTTCTTCTAGTCGTTCAATTTCAACTTCAAATTCATCAACATATTTTGATAATTCTTTTACCATTTATTTCAACTTATTTCATCTCATACATTTATTTTAAAGAATGAAAAATTCATTCTTAATTTGCAACTTCAGGTCACCATTAGGATTCATCTGATTATCTCATTGTTTATTGATTGATCGTTCAGACTTTTTAGTGGTAGCCATAATGGAATCCTAGATTCTTGTTTTAAATTATGGGTTTTCTTCTTCCCAAAATTCAATATCATCATCTTCATATTCACAAAAAAAACTCCACTTTATACCCTTATCCATTTTTTAAGTGTCAAATTTTTAAAAACCATTTCTAAGGCTTCTCAACATATTCCACATTTCTCTCTTTATCATCAAACATTATTTGGCACAAAGAGACAATATGCCCAACTCTTTCACAAAGAAAACATGTCAGTGGTAACATACCATTAAATTGACCATTTCCCTTCTTAATCTTCCTAGAAATTAGAGAATTAATTTACTTTTCCTAATCATCTTCACCACAACTATCATCAGAAATTTTCATTTTTTCCACATCATTGAATTCCATTTATTTTCTTACATGTTTCATTGCATCTTCTGGGTTGACTCTCATCTCATATTCCACAAGACTAGATATTATATTTTATAGAGTTAGTTTATATAAAAATATGTCTTCATGGACTGAAACTGTTACGTTGTATATATGAAAAAGTCTCCTCAAGTTTTTTTAAGATATAAATGTCATTGATTTCCCATAGAAGACCTATAATTGCTCCAAAAATATTAGTAATTCAATTGATGAATTAATACACATTTTTCATAAGGAGGAATCTTCAAATCATTGAGCCTGTTTTTCATGAATTGGGGTTTATTTTCCTTCACTTTACTATCTCCTTCATAAATATTTTCATGATTATCCTATGTAGACATTTTTGAGGTGAAACCCATCACCTTAAGATTTATCTGATTAGAAAAAGTCGTAGTGAGATAATTCTATGATTTAGAATATTTATTAAGAACATTCCTATTTTTTTCAGTCATATAAATTCATGTGGGATCAGTAACATATATTACTTTCATAGTAGAAAATAGGACTTCAATTCCATGTTATCTTAGATTATATCTCATTCTATACTTCAAAATATGAAAATTACTTCATTCGAAGAGCGGGATTCTCCTACCATTGGCTGGATTCACTATGACAGCAAAGGATATATCTAGAACTGGTAACCTTTACCCACTAATACCACCTGTAGGACCCCATGACACCATGAGAGGAGAGGGGTGAATCATGGTGCCATGTTATTCTTTTAAAAATAGGGATCTTGATCCCACATTGTTAGGATCTCATTATACCTATAAGACTGATGATAACATAATCAAAGAAATCACAGGCATAGAGACCACATAACACTTGTACTTAGTTCACTACTAAGGGATACATCCAAGGAGAATACACTGATTGTATGTTTATCATACCTAAATCCACTAATCATTACTAGTTTTTGGATTTCATGTTTCAGTCAAATATACCATTTGCCTAACATACTGCCTTCAAAAAGGTTCATGGATAGCTCATTGCGTCCCTCAGATCACTTCCGTTGAATCCATATAGAACACTTCCTTGTGAGAAGTCTAACATAGTTTATCGACTTGAAAATCACTTCAATAGATTTGCATTGATGTCTCTGTCTTTATTTAGTAAGAGACACTGCTTTCATAAATGCTTAGAATTAATGCATTTGAATGCGTGGAACCACTAAACCAGATATTCAGAACTTGAATTGATCCTACACTGACAACTGTACACAAAACTTATCATATGCATGGATGATATATCTTTCGAGCATAATATTTTCTTTCCACAGGGAAAATATTTTGTGCAACATCACCGTTTATGCTTAACTTTCACCTTTGTGCGCAACATTAACTTTTCTGTGAAACATTAACATTTCCACACAACTCCCTTTTCACAAAAATTTTATGTGCATCAGAATTCAGATCTTTTCTAAGAATTTTTCATCCCAAATAAGGGGGTTCACCTTATATTAAAAGTTGTCTCTAACCCCCAGGCGCAAAACCCCTCATTATACGTGAAATGCTTCTCACGCAAGAATAGTTTTTCGCCCTCATAACCGGATTTTTCCAACATCTCATTCCATTTTGATTTTCGGCATTCTGATATAGAAAAAATTTTAGGGAAAAATCTGACCATCTTTCACTATTCTATAAAATACAATTTAGCCCATATTATATGCTTTTCGTGCACCTCTCCAATATTTTCCACACCATCATTTTCCAAGAACACGTCTCTCAATTTTTTATTTTCAGGCACAAAAATATGTCCAACACAAGGAAAGTACACCACTTTCAGTACTATTGTCTACATGAACTATAAGATCCATTTCTTGGAAAACATTCTGAACATTAAATCGGGAGTGACAATAAACACAAACCAATCTCTATTTCCTAGAAATTATAGTCGTGGTTCCAAACTGAATATTTGATATATAATATCATGAATTATATATTTAATAATTTTTTTTGATTATTAATTACAAATAATATCTTCAAATGAGTTTTAATCGAAGTGTTACTCATGTCTCACAGGATTTCTATGTCTGAATTATGATTTTTTGAGAAAAACTACAATTTTTGCACCATGATTTCATTGAAGGGTTTATTAACATCCCATTGATATATTAATATTAAACAACACGATTTTATGTGGGAATTTCTTGTCAAATATTTTTTCATGTGAATATTAAATTAGATGTTTCCCTGATTATAGGTATTTCTGGTAACTCAAATCCCCTTCATTGAGTTTTAATGTTTTACCTTGAAAAATATTCTGTCATTATTATGTTATATAAAAATAAATATTTTATAATATGAAATTATATAATTATATTTTTGAAAATTATCATTTAATAAAAATAATGTTTTTTAGTCTTTACAATGTGGGCTTTCAACAAAGGTAATTACAATTATTGAAAATTTTCCTTTTCAGAATTAATTATTCTGGTTCCAAATTACATAATTTAGATATCATTCCATTTTCATGGATCAATTATTAGAGTATCTCTTGAAATTAATGGTTTCCAATTTGTTTTCACGTCAAATTTTAAAAAACGACTCGTTAATATGACCATTAACTTCTGATTTTAACTCAATATTTTTTTTCAAAATTATCTTTTATGATTTGACATCTAAATCCCTATCAATTTCCATTTTCCACATTAGGGTTTTTATTTAAATATTTATCCTCTATTATATAAATAAATATATTATTTTTTTAAATGAAACAATGATACAAAAAAATCCAATTCATAACCTCTTCTCGGGTAGCATTGTTCAATAATCCTTTCGTGTCAACAATGTATTTATTTTGACCATCCACAATGTTTATTATGATTTGATATGATCATGGTTTCCCTTTATTGACATATGGAAAATAAATGACATTCATTATGATTATGGGATGCTAATATATTCTTATCATTTTTGGATTTTTTCATATTCTTCATAATACATATAGTCATGATTTTATTTCTCTAAAGGTTCTGTAAGGAATGGTATGCAATTATTTTATTAACTCATATGATGATTTCATTATACATAAATTAGTGATGAGTGGGGACCGACATTACACATCCCCATGATGAATATAAAATCATCAAGAGGGAAAATATGTTGGATTTTTATGAGTACCCTATCCAATAAAAATATAATGTATTAGATTAATGTCTTGGAAACAATATATCACGAATTTGGTCTCGATGTCATGTAATGTTTCTTAGAACGAGGACTCAATAGGATGTTGTTTTGATGTATATTATTATTCTTTCTAACATAATGACATCAGAATTGTTTATATCAATGTTTTCATTTGTTATCATTAATATAATGGGATATCAGTTTTAAGTCAATTCTTGATTCATACCATTTAAATATTCGTACAATAATGTTTAATCCATGTTTATGTGAGGATTTACTATGTTATATTTGTACCTCATTTTGAATTGATATTGGAACCTTATTTTATTTTCAATTTCACCATGTTATTGAGAACATTTGTAGATGTGACATGTTTTGAGCGATAACACATGTAAAATAATTTTTGAGAGATGTTGAATACACATTATAGATTAATTAGATTCCTATAAAAACGAAAATATATCATTTTATTAAAAAATAAAAACTTCATAATTTATTATCTGTCATAATTATATATATCTCTATACCAGAGAATATTCTTCTGATTAAATAGATTAGATAATGATTATTAATTTTTTAATTACATATGGATATATCCATCCCTTTACTCTTAATATCAAATAAATTATGTAATGTATGTGTTGATGAGCACCAGATCTCAGGGTGTGGGTTTGTGGATTCATAAGTATTTCATTGAGTCTGGGAGGGGTGAATCGAGGATCTTTCATTTATATATATTCTTACATAAGAATCAATATTTTTATTATATTTGAAATAGAAGTCTTTGATTGAAATTTGACAAAAAAAAGAACATCAATAGGAGATTAATAATTCTCAAGGATATCTACTCTGTAATTATATCTAGTCCTTGTTATGGTTTGGATTTAATAAAAGGGCACAAAAACATATATAAAATAAACCAATGTGTGGTTATTGTAATAAGGGAATATCTTTTTCTTTTTTGTAACACTATAGAAAAATGTATAGTGCATATTACTTTCAAAAATATAAATGATATAGAAATGGTTTTTAATAACTATAATAACATTCAAAAACCTATTTCATTTGGTTTTTATTCTACATCACGAACTTCTTTTACACATTCACTTCATAC
This sequence comes from Viscum album, assembly GCA_963277665.1. Classification (NCBI taxonomy): domain Eukaryota; kingdom Viridiplantae; phylum Streptophyta; class Magnoliopsida; order Santalales; family Viscaceae; genus Viscum; species Viscum album. The sequence continues at coordinate 1,387,914,034 of OY728122.1, forward strand.
AAGTTGTTTTTAACTTTCATACACATCAATGAGTACAGAACTCATCGTAGACTGTTGTAGGAAACTTTCAATATAATTTTCCCTTCATATGGTATACATGGTCCGTTGAGACATGTTCTCATAACATTATCAACTAAATATGATTTTTTTTGGAAAATCAGATATGCATGGATTATTTTCTATAATTAATTTTTTTATGTTAAGTCCTCAACCAGTACATCTTATCAATTTTACATATAATCCATTTGATACCAACTATTAAGAAAACTCTTTCCAATATTCATCAAATCGAATGTAATTTAATCTATTCAACTGATCACCTTGAACAACACTTCCATCGATATAAACTGATCCCATTTTTTTCTAATCAAATTTATGGTATGTTAATCAAATACAAATTAATATACAGAATTATACTAGTATCTATCTCAGTAATTTTTCTTTAAATTATCTATTTGAATGATCCTTTAAATTAATAGTTCTTCATATATTAATAAATAATAAATTCTCAAATTCACTAAAACATCACTCTTTTATATTATAAATATTCTTCTAAGAATAAAAGATGAATTAAGTATATCAAATTCATTTTCTCTTAATAAAATATTTTTCTTACATGCACAGAATTTTCCACCCATTTTCTACATTAAATCCTCCTAAATAGTTGGTGACTTCCTTATGACCTGGAGACAAAATTCTTTATACATATTCATTATAATCCAATATGAATCAAGGATAATTATATCATGATATTAGGGATGATGAAGGATTAGTATCATAAAATAAAATTTTATATTTTAATAATTATTTTTAGGATCCATTAGTTCCTTCAATCAATAAAATATTTGTAAGAACTATTACTAGATGTATTTCCACTAGTGTTCCTACAAAACATAATAAGAACAACTCATATTATCTTTTTATGACACATCATACAGTTGATGATAATAATCAAAATAATTTGGATGTTGTCTTTCCTTGGTGACTTTGGGCTGATGAATCTCATATAGTTACTCTATTATATTACATTAAATGAAATAAATTATTAAATGACTCAAATAATCATTTATTACCATATTAAATTTGACAACCTCGATATTTTATTTCACAATTAAACATAATTTATTACATAAACATCATTTAATACAACATAGAGGATAAATAGGTCTAGTGTACTTAGGTTTTAGGATCATTACATAACAACTTAAAACATTAAAAACAATGTCTTTGTTGAAAACTTCTTTTACATGACCACTACATTCCCTCGTACTTAGAATTTAATGGGATAACTTGAGGACATGCATAAAAAAGTGTGAGCTATAAAGACCATTAAGGGAATAATCATGGAATAAATTGAACAATACAATACATGTTAGACAATAGGAATAAAAATAGATCACAAGAGAAGCATAAACATAAAGGCATGATAAAGCATTATATTCATAACATGGAAATGTGGAAACAACTCTTTATATGGAATTGGACTGATTCATGTCTCATTGCACAAGGAGAATGAGTAAACCCTCATTGCACATGAAGAATGAGTAAAATCAGGTTTCACGTGAACTATAATTAGTCATCACCAATTGAAAATGAAGTATCGTGATACTATACATTAACAAATTCATTGAGGTGATATCCTAGCACACCCTTCTTAAACATTTCATTTCATGCATAAGTGTGCCTCATGGATCATAATACATTTAATCATTCAACATAATCATTTAATACATGATAAAAGAAAGTCAAATTAATTAATTAAACTCTTTAAACAATAAGTAAATGTGCATAAGGGTGAATAACCTTGATAGAGAAATGGTAATGGTATTCACCACATAATGACTTTGGCTTGGAAAAGTGCGGTGCAATTTCGGCAGCATAACGACTTGACATAAGAACTCATAAAAATGGTTGATAATAGTGAAAGGGGTGTATTGTCATATTTAAATGACATGGATTGTAAGGGGTTCATATAGATACATGTTACAACTAATTTAATGGAATTTAAATTCATGATACAAAATAATTTCTTGAATGTAAATGAGGAGAGAGAAAATCCGTTCGGAATTTTGTCATAGTAACGTGTGTAGATGGGTGGAATTTAATGAGATATAAAGGGGTATCCCATCATTCAAAAATAAATAGGGAAGTATGGGGGAGGTTAAAAACCATACCCCAACATTTATAATTGAAACTAAAAGGGCATAACAATTTATATGAAATTGGAAAAAAATGAGAAAGGAAGAAATACCTTACTTGGATGTGTGATTACAAAGGCTTGAGAGAGGCTTTAGAGAGGATTATTGGGATCTTGGGAAACCATGGGAGTATTATATAGAGCTGATTGAAGAGGTTGAACAAACTCCAAAGGCTTTTAGTGAAGAGGAAGTGGGTGATAGGGTGGGTTTGTATAGGAAGAGAGAGAGAAATGTTTATTATTTATGTTTGGGACACCTCACATTAAACTAATCTAAACCACAAAACAAAACATTGTTTTTGCCCATGGGTTTTTCCAAAGGGGAGTGGAAAACAATATTTTATAAGGCCAATGTCCTAAATTCTTAAAATAATGGGGTTTCATATGTATAGGTGAGTCACACTCCCAAGGAAAACAATTACAATTGACAAAATGTTTAATAAGTCTTGAAGGGTCCACTAAAGCTTTGTAAAATAAATCAATAAAACCCAAAATCATATTATTTTAATGGTAAAACATATAATGGACTAAAATAAAGTTTATACAATTTTATTACATCACTATTGGGTCATTATGATGCCATAAAACACATTATATATTTAAACAATATTTAATTTTTACCCAAAAAATTTATTGTCTTAGAAAATTATGAAAATTTAAACATTGTATAATTTCAATGTCCTATTCCAAGAAATAATATTCATTTTATATAAATAATTTGATAAATATGTTAATTTTCAATTTTAAAATAAAAACTGACATTTATCGAAAAATCATGGGTTTTCACAAAAATGGCTTTCAAACCTTAATAAAAATTACAATTGCATTCATAAAAATATATGGTCATTTATATTTTATAGAAATTAATTTAATAACAATAATAATATTTTATATAAAAGTTATTTAATTTAAAAATCCATTAATTCATCAAAATAGATTTCATAGTTGAACATTAACTAATAATACTATTTGTGCTTTAAAAACTATTTACAAGGTAAAAATAATAAAATGAAAGTATATTCATTATTATATACAAAAATAATGTACATAATTATAGTTCTATGGTCTTGTCACATAACCCCTTATAACACCCGTATAAGACTAAAGAGTAAGGTGTGCGATGGTGACAGAATCATGGGCTCGCTCAGAAAACATTTCTTGAGTGGTAATCTCTATCGACTTCCAAATCACTCTTAGGTTGTCCCGCTTGAGCTTAAAATATTCTATCTTGTCTTGTTCTTAATCAAGAGTGAAGACAAAATACACATACTCTTTTCTATGCTTTGACAAATGGGCTTCATATGGGGCATCTCTACTGGATGAGGGCATCACTTCCTTTGTCTTAGGAAATTGGATTTTTTAAAGCCCTATATTTATACTAATCATGTGATAACTATTAAACGGATATTTTAGAAACGGTCACAATTATTAACATTATTTTAAAATACAGAATCATAACACCAAAGAAGTTTCCATTTTATATAAACATTTTACATAAGGAGACATTTAATTTGATCAAGAGGTATTCCATTAATGAAATTCTGGGTCGTTAAAATCTTCCCCCCATAATAAATTCCTCCCTCCAAATATCCTTTTCCCACACTAAAATAGATGTGGGTAACTATGCTTCATCATTTCCTTTTATTCCCATGTCGCTTCTTCAAACTTGTGGTTTTTCCACAACACCATGACGAAGGGTATTGTCTTATTTCATAGAACTTTTTCTCTATAATCTATGATCATCAATGGTTTCTACTCATAATAAAGATCATCCTCTGACTATAACACCTATGAAGAGATTAATTGTTAAGGGTCCGGTATGTAATTCTTTAAGAGGGATACATGAAAGACATCATGTAATTTGGCCATGGAAGGTGGAAGTGCTAGTTGATAGGGAACAACCTCCACATGATCAAGAATCATGAATGGGACGATGTACCTTGGAATTAAAATACATTTCTTTCCAAACCTCATGACCTTCTTCCTTAGTGATATGTGTAGGAATTACATGTCTCCAACTTTAATCTCAAGGTCTCATCGACGATTATCTGTATAACTCTTCTGTCGACTATGGGCTGCCTTGATATGCTAATGAATGGATTTCTCCTTCTCTACCATTTCTTTGACCATTTCTGGTCCAAGGAGTTTACGCTCAACGAACTCATCCCAACATGCTGGTGTTATGAACCTTCTACCATATAGTTCTTCATATAGTTCCATTTTGATGCTCGAGTCGAAACTGTTATTATAATAGAACTCAACCAGAGGAAGAGATTGATACCATCCTCCTTTAAATTTCATTGAGCATGCTCTCAACATGTCCTCAAGTGTTTGGATAGTCCATTCGGATTGGCCATTAGTTAGTGGATGATAGGTCGTACTGAAGTTTCTTTCAATATTCGGAGCATGTTGAAGACTCTTCCAAAATATATAGGTGAATCTTGGATCTCGATTGGACACAATATATTGTGGTACTCAAGGAACCCTTACCACTTCCCTGATATATATATGTGCCAGTTGATCCAATGAGATATACTCTCGAATAACAATGAAGTGTGTAGCCTTTTTAATATGACCTACAACTACACATATTGCATTTTTGCCTTTGGATGTCTTCGGAATTCAAGTGACAAAGTCCACTGTGATGTTCTCTCATTTCTATTCTGGTATGGGCAATGGTTGCATCATCCCCCTAGACATCTGCCTCTCTGCCTTCACTTGCTGATAGACCATGAACTTTGATGTATATTCATTGATCTAATACTTCATATTATCCCATCATTAATGATCTCACATATTTTGATATAACTTTGTGTTTCCTAGGAGAATAAATAAATTTGAACAATGTACATCATCCAAAAGTTCCTTCTTCATCTCTAAACTTTATGGAACACATAGTATTTTCCCACATCTCACAATTCCTCCTTCATTAACATTAATCTCGGAGGATTTCCCTTTTCTAATAGATTCTACTTTTTACTAAATTCCCACATCATCCTTTTGATCATCCTTTAAACTTTCCAAAAGTGACGGTTGAGAAATCTTTTGTCAAAGGATTGATGATGTTCCCTTATTTATTATTTCCATGTCCATCTTCATCAAATATAAGAAGATTGGATCCTTTTTCAATTTTCATCAATTATAGAATCTCTAGGTCCATTTTAATTAGGGAAACAACCACCTTGTTTTCTTTTCCCAGGTGGTAATGGATTGAGCAATCATAGTCTTTGATCAGCACTAACCATTTTCATTGTCGAATGTTTAACTCTTTCTATATGAATATATACTTGAGGCTGTTTTGGTCTATATATATTGTACACTTCTTCGCAAAGAGATAATGAAGCCCAATTTTCAAAGATAAAATCACTACAGCCAACTTGATGTCATGTTTTGGGATGCTTAGATCATGAACATTTAATTTCCTTGAGGAATACGCAATGACGTTGTCATTTTCATCAACACACATCCCATTCCATTCTTTGTAGCATCACTGAATACCAAAAAATGTTCTCCACTTTTGGGTAAAGTGATCACGAGCGTAGTGATAAGCCTAATTTTCAACTCCTTGAAGCCTTAATCACATTCATCACTCCATGAAAACATTACTCCCTTCCTAGTTAGCTTGGTAAGAGGGTTGGAAAATCATGGGAAATTTCTCACTAATCGTCGATAATATCCAGCTAACACCACCAAGCTATGGATATTCGTTAACGATGTTGGCCTCTACCATACCTCAATTGCTCTTGTTTTGAAGGGATCCACAGATATCCCATTGCCTATGATGATATGGCCCAAAAATGATTCCTCATCCCACCAGAACTCACACTTACTGTACTTTACATAGATTTTATCCTTCCGCAAGGTATCTAGTATATTTCTTAGATTCTCCTCATGATCCTACTTTGTTTTGTAGTATATCAGAATATCATCTATAAACACTACAACAAATTTATCATGGTAATCTCTAAAGACTATATTCATTAATTTCAAGAAGACTTCTGGATCATTAGTGACTCCGAAAGGCATTACAATGAATTCATAGTGACCGTATCTTGTACGAAAAGTTGTATTGAGGATATATTCCTTCTTCACCCTTACTTGATAATATCTCGACTGAAAATCCACCTTGGAGATGTATTTTTCTCTACGCAGTTGATCAAAAAAGTCATCATTTCGTTGGAGAGGACACTTGTTCTTTATCGTTATTTTGTTAAGCTCATGATAATCGATGCAAAGGCACATTGACCCATCCTTCTTCTTGATGAAGAGGACTGGTGCACCCCATGGTGAAGCACTTGGGCATATACATCCATTATCAAGATTCTCCTCTAGTTACTTCTTTAGATTCCCAAGCTCCACAATCATTGTTCTATACGGTGTCTTGGATATTGGTAACACCCCAGGTATAAGATCAATTGAGAATTAAACATCTATTATAGGTGGATGACCAAGAAAATCCCGGGAAACACTTCAGGGAATTCTCTCACAATGGGAATGTCTTCTAAGATGGATTCCTCTTTAGACTCAATCATCACAGCCAGATACGCATTCTCATAGGGCATTAATATCCACGCTTGAGATGATGGAGTTGAAGATGATTTATCTTCCTCCATTCACTTGTAAGGAATCGGGGCTCGATTCTCCACATGGAGAGTGATTTCCCTCTAACATCAATTTATGTTGGCTCTATATAAGTAATGTCAATCCTTGCCAAGAATTGCATCAAATTACACCAGAGGGAGTATGGCGAGGTTCACCGGGAAGTTCAATCAACAGATTATGACAGGGGATGAGTTCTATTCACGGGATTCAATGACTGACCCATTTTCCGTACTCACCGACATCTTCCACTAATAGATTTCAAGGTATTTGTGACAGGTTATTTGCAACGGGGTCCCGTCACAAATAAGCTTTAGTGACGGGGCCACGTTGCAAATAGCCCAGTGTAGAAAACGTCGTCCCAAACATATTATTTGCGACGGGAAACTTAACCGTCGCAAATAAATCTCCGATTATATACTTTATATATACATAATCTCTTTTGTGACGAGCCCATAATCCAGTCACAAAGAGATTTTTTAAGAAAAAAATATTTAGAGTATTTGTAAGGGGATCCCGTCGTAAATAATAAATAATTTTTTTTAAAATTAAATTTAATAAAATTAAGATTGTTGAAAAATTAATTATAATATTATTAAAATAATAAAAAATATAAAAAATATTAAAATTCTCATTATTCAAAAAAAACAAATCATAAAATATTATTATGATTATTAAAAAATTAATTTTAATATTATTAAAATAATAAAAAAATATTGAAATATTAAAATTCTCAATATTGACAAAAAAATATAAAAAATTCACAAAAGATTATTATTATTATTATTATTATTAGTAAAATAAACAAATATTAAAAAATATAACACTGAAAAAATATATTTAATAAAATTATGATTAATGAAACAATAATATTAATATTATTAAATTAATAAAAAATAATAATTATTAATATTCTCAACATTCACAAAAAAATCATAAAATATTAAAAATTAAATTATGTAATAATTGCACCAATATAAAAGGAAGAAATATTAAATAGTTCATATTACAAAAAATTTAAATTTAAATGTTTTTGACATAAAAAAATCACCGGGGGTCATTTTCTAGAGAAGGTGGAGGAGCTGAAGGAGCTGGTGGAAGAAACTTCATCCCTAAACTACGACTCAGACGGTGCATGTACTATATCTGCTCATGATTCTGCTACTACCATCGACGCATCTCCTCCTCGGGCTGCTTTTGCCATCGACCCATCTCCTCCTCGTGCTGCTACTGCTACTGCTTCTTCTACTGACGCATCTCTTCATGATACTTCTGCAAACTCTCTATAAGGTTATCCTGAGCTTGGAAAAGTTACTGATACTATGAGCCAGAAGATGATGCCTCTCCACGAGCCCCTCTTGAGCTGGACGCTGACATCACAACAGTACCATAATAAGTACCAGGAGCCACATGAGAGTCAATTCCAACTAATCTTCCCTTCTCAAATCTATACTGAGTCGCCTACATCTATGCCGCCTCGTCGAAAAGGTGGGCACTGGTCTGATTAGTAGCCTTTTCCTGACCCTCAGCCTGTGTCTGAAAAGTCACAGCCTCATATGACTCCTTCATTTCCAATTTGAAATAAAATTTTGAAAATATTATATGCAGTTAATTGTGAAACTGAAAAAAATATGACTAACCACCATTTGAAGCTGTAGATCACCTCTACTATCTCTGGTGGCTGGATCAATGTACATACTCTGATAAACATCGTACTCTATAATATCGGGATGCTAGACTACCTATATGAATATAAAATAAACTGTTTATATTTGAAGTTAAATAAAATATTAAAAAAAATACTTACTAGATGCTCTATATGAGTACTGAATGTACGACTACCAGCACGATGTGTCACCTCCTGACTCCCCAGGTTCTGCCGACCCAATGAAGTCCTCCTTTGAAATACACCACCCAACCAGTGTGCACATAATCCTTCCCAAAACTGAGATGAAATGTACTTTTGTCGATGGGATCTACATGACTCATAAAATACTATCGCTTTTGATTTTTTAATGGTCTTCTTTCTCAAATTGTAAAAAAACTGATGCAAACGCTCACGCATAGACACCTCCCATACTGCATGGATATCGTCATGCAAGTTGTCATCTATGGGATACCATAAACCCTAAAAATAAATTATAATATCAAGATATTAAAAAAATATATTTCAAAATAAATATTATTTATTTACCTACCAGCCAATGAATGTACATGCCGAGCTGCACATCAACAGGAATCTATTCCCATGTGGTCCATGCCTGAGAAAAATAATTGTGCAAGATAGCGCTAACTTGTCCAAGAGCTACATGCACAAAACTGTTAAAAAAGAATAAATGACAAAATATTAGTATATATATAAATAAATTAATGAAATTTAACTAAAATATATAGGTTACCATACCTCAGTGAGCGTGGATCGAAGCCAAGACGTGAACGTCGGTCGGGGATAGGGTCAGGAATCATCAGTCGCGCAAGACCACACCGCCTATATGTACCTCCTAAGCCACCAGTAGGCTAAGGGTCAGATAATCCCACTTCCCCCTCATCCAAAGGTAGCTCAGCCTCCTATAACTCATGAAAAATAACAGATTCCATATGAAACAAAAAATTATTGTTGTTAGAAGATAGTTTAAAATAACTATTATATACATATATATATATATATATTAGTTATGATCATAACTAGAATTTTACTATTCCAATGTTCACCTTCACAGACATCTTCATATCTAACGATGTCAATGTCTTTATATTCCTCCTCAGAATCATCTATATCCATATGAGTCTCACTTTCATCAAATCTTGTCATTTTAATTTAATTTGTAACATCATTAATATCATCATCACCATGGACCCTTAATTGTGGGGTTTCCTCATCGATATTCAAATTTCTTTGTGAAAAAGGTGGATTTTGAGTAGTCTCTTGAAAAATTTCAATTTATTCCACTTCATCGGAAACACATTCAGTTTGAGTAAATTCATTTTCCCAAGATTTCATTTTTATTATGCTCCTCCAATCACCCAGGTCTCTTTAAGTACCACAATACTTTTCATAATAAATTTGATGTGCCTGTTGAGCGAGTAAAAATGGTTCATTTACTGCAATAAGACTATTATATTTAATATCGATGATTTCATGAGTCAGATGAACATGAAATCCTCTCCCAGTATCTATCCACCGAAATCTAAACATCGTTATGTAATTTTTTCCAATATAACATAGCTCAATAATTTCATCCAGTATGCCGTAAATGTCAACTTCAGTTTCTCTATGATGCGACCCTCTCAGACAAACTCCATTGTTTAGTGTTTGTTTTGATTCCCCATATTCACGTGTGTGAAATTGAAAACAATTTACCACATATTCATTATAATATTTAACCATTTTCGATGGTGGGTTACTCAATATACACATTCGCTTATCAATTTTATCAACATGTTGAGACACTTGAAAATTTGTAAAATAATTATTTTATTTGTAGGATTTATGTTACTAGATTTTGAAACCATTGAGAAAAAAAATTATTTGCGTTCTTCCAGAGAAGCTGCTGTAATTTGTGGAATTTGTTTCTTGATATGATTATCATATATCCTAAAAATAAAATAAGTTTACATACTATAACAGAAATTATAGAATAAGTGGTAGAAGCAATCACAAACCTAATTCAATCATTTTTTCACGGTTGAGCACAACATATGTAAGATCTCGGTGATGTTCATCGTCTGAAATCCATCATTCTTGAACTCCACTGAATCCAAGATTTGGTTGATTAAAAACTGATAAATAAGTATCCATTTTATCATTAACATTTACCTCTTTCAATCCCATGCGGTTTTGTTTTGAGGGATATTCAGATTCAAGATAGTGAGAGTAGAAAAAATAAATTTCCTCTTGCAAATAAGCTTCAGCAATTGATCCTTCAACTGATTCATTGTTATGTACTTTTTTCATCAATTTCTACATGCATCTCCTGAATGGGTATATCCATCGAAACTGTACTGGACCTCCACATTTAGCTTCATGTGGAAAATGTAATATCAGATGTTTTATTGGGTCAAGGAAAGCAGGTGGAATGATTTTTTCAAGTTTACATATAATTACAACAACAACTTTTTCCAGTTTTCTTAGCGCATCGTAGTCAGTTTTCACTGCACAAATGTCTCGAAAAAAATATTATATGTCTATTATCGAATACCAAATCTTATAATTCAACAAAACTCTGAATCCAATTGGCATAAGTATTTCCATTATAACATGACAATCTTGACTTTTTAATCTGGTAATATGACCATATTTAATACATCTTCCCATATTGGAAGAATAGCCATCTAGAAGTCTCAAATATTCAATCCACTGACAAGATAAATTTAACTTAATTACAACTAATATACAATAAGAAAATTAAGAAAAAAATATGAAATAAATAATAAATTAAAAAAACATAAATACCTTTAAGATTTATTTTCTATTGATGTAGATGACTTCACAACTTCTTCATGAACAAAAAAAATTATCTTTGAAAAATTATCTCTCTAAAATCCGAGTTTAGAGAGAAACATGATCTAAAATTTTAGAGGAATGATAGGAATAGCGAATTAGGGTATATATAGGTTAGATTACTTGGGACGAGATTATTTTTGACGGGTTTCCCGTCGCAAATAGTATCTTTTGTGATGGGACCCGTCGCAAATATCTACGCCCTCATTAATTACTATCGGCGGTTAAAAAGTTATTTGCGACGGGACCCGTCGCAAAGAGTCCCTGCCGACACACCATTTGTGACGAGACGACATCCCGTCACAAAAAACAGTAAACCGCCACTAGTTATTTTCGACAGGCCCCGTCACAAATACATAACTATTTGAAATGGTGGGATCCCAACTTCGCAAATACTCTTCGCGCGGTTTGGCGGCCTATCTGCGCCAAACTATTTGCGACCTGAGACGAAATCCTATCGCAAATAGTTGGTTATTTGCGACGGGTCATTACCCAGGTCGCAAAAAGGCCTTTTTCCTGTAGTGTTCACATCCATGACTTGTGGTTGTGTAGGGATTGTTCTACTAAAATTTTGAGACCTAAAAGAATGCGTAGAACCTAATTCAAAAAGTACGTTCACTATTCTTGAATGAATAAATATCGTACATGTCACCACTTCATTTTTGGGGTTCAATTCAGTAGTAAGGATGGAAAAAGATCACCCTTTCTTCCTTGGAGGTTGTTGGTTGCCTCAAAAAACCCATGGCTTAGAGAAATGATTTACAAGATACTCTGGTTCATCGTAGTTGTAGTAGTGAACAACGCGTTGAGGTTTGAACGGAGCGTTCCTCTCCTCTATTTCAACCACGAGTTTTTATTGCTAATTTTTAAAAGTGAGTTTTCCTTCTCTTCCACTCCTAAATCATTTCCTCGTCCCCTTCAATCAATTTCCGGGGTGATTTTTTCTACAGATTTTGTAAGTGGGGAGCTGGATCTTCTAAGCACTGTTGAATTTATACATCGGACCGACAACATTGACATCCAACTCACACTTCTTATACCCATGATTCCCCTGAGACTCTCTGATCTCCATTTCTACCTTGAAGGCCCATTGGACAATTTCCTCATATCTATCAGAGTCATGGATCACCATCACTTTCCGCAGGATAGGTTTCAGCCCACCTATGAAGCGGTCAACCTTGCATTCGGGGGTAACGAAAAATCTGGAGTCATATCATGCAAGATTTGTGATGTTTTCCTCATACACTCGGACAGATTCTTCTCCTTTTTTCTTTAGGGAAAGAAAGTACCTTTCAATCTTTAGTTTAAGGGTGCATGGAAAGTATTTATTGAAAAAAATATTCTGGAAATACTTACATTCCAACGCCATGATCTCCTCCTCAGGCATCGTATTTCAGATCAACGAACACCATTGATCAGCTTCACCCTCCATATGATAAGTATCCAGGAGAACCTTCTCATTTTTAGAACATTTAAGGATGGAGAAGAAATTTTCAATGGATTTAATCCATTGTTCAGCGACTGAGGGATCAAATGATCCAATAAAAATAAGAGGACCTTGATTCATGAAGCTCTCAATAGCAACTTGTTATTTCGTAGGGTGTTGAATGTTCCTATTGAACCATGTTTATATTCAAATATTTTGTTAGCTAAGAGGGAACTATGAAAAATATTGTGATTTCTGCTCTCGTTGGATTGGGTATCTCATTAGTATAATCATCACATTGATTTTCACATCAGTTGTTATCCCAGGTCCTCCTATTATCAGCCATTGGCTGGAATAAAAGGAAATTTGGGGTCACACAGAAAGGGTAATACAATCAAAAAACTGATGACATATAAATAACATTTATTTCATTAATAATGGTTCATACTGATCTTGTGAATTTAGCAAAGAATATACCTCAACAGTTCCATAACAAAGAGTGCATCCATCCCCATTGTTGTGCACAAGTTCCCGTTCGAGTCTACATCAAAGTAGTGTTTTCGGGTTTTACCCCTAAGATACATATGTGCCAGATCCGCCTATACCTGCTCGTTTCCAGACAGAGATGTATTTTTGTGATAAACCACTTACGCAATACTCATAAAAAATTAGGGATTTTTTTTATTATGCTTAGTCTTGTCTCGAAGGGATTACTAGGGTTTTCTAATCCTAATCCCAAAAATAACTAAACTTATACATTGATACTAACCATGCCAACCCTGATCTATTAATTTACAATTAAACATGATTTATTAGATAAACTCTTCACTTGATAAAAGATGGGAGACCGAGAGGTCTAGTGTCTTTGGGGATTGGGATCATTACATAACAACATAAAACCTGAAAACAACGTCTTTATAGAAAACTACCTTTAAATGACCACTACATTCCCTTGTACTTAGCATTGCATGGGATAACCTGAGGGCATGTATAAAAAATAGTGAGCTATAAATCTCATTAAGGGATTATTCATAAAATAACATGATAAATAAAAAACATGTTATAAAATGGGCATATCAATAGAGCACAAGAGAATCATAAACATAAGGGCATGATAAATCATGATAATCATACCCATGGAAATGTGGCAACAACACTTTACGTGGAATTTGGATGAGCCAAGGCTCATTGCACATGGAGCATTAGTAAACCCTCATTGCACATAAAGCACATTTAAAAATACGTTTACTTGAATTAGCATGAGTCAAGATCCATTGCACATGATGTATCATGATAATATACTTTACCCAATGCATTGGAGAACTATCAGGGCACACCCTTCTTAAACATTACATTTCATGCATAAGTGTGACTCATGGATCATAAAACATTGAATCTTTCAACAGAATCATTTATTAAACAATAAATTTATGTGAAATACATAAATGAATCTCTTTAAATGATAATTAAATATGCATAAAGGTGAATACCCTTGATATATAAATGGACACGGTATTCACTACACAATGACTTTGTCTTGGAAATGTGTGGGGCAATTTCAGAAGCATAACAGCATGACATAAGAACCCATAAAAATAGTTCATGAGAGGGAAAGGGGTGTCTCATCATATTTACAAGGCATGGAAAGTAAGGGGGTCATATAGATAAATGTACCATCAAATGTAATGGAATTTATATTCATTTTCCAAAATAATTTCTTGAATGTAAACGAGAAGAGAGAGATTAGTTTTTGAATTTCGGCATAGAAACGGGTGTACATGGGAGGCATTTAATGAGAGTGAAAGGCGTATCCCATCATTCATACATAAAGAAGGCAGTATCATGGAGGTGACAAACCATACCCCAACATTTATAATTGAAATTAAAAGGTCAAAACAATTTAAAGGAAATTGGACAAAAATTAGAATGAAAGAAATCCCTTACATTGAAGTGTGTTTCCAAAGCCTTGAGAGAGTCTTGAGAGACGCTTCTTGGGAGATTGGGGAACCTTCAGAGGATTTAGGAGAGAGGAGGGAAGATGTTGTAAGAACTCCAAAATCTTTGATTGAGGAGGAAGATGGAGCTTGGGTGGGTTTATATGGGAAAGAAGAGGGAATTGTTTATTATTTAGGTTCGGGACACCTCATATTAAATTAATCAAAACCACAAACCAGCCTATGGTTTTTTGCCATTTTTTTACAAAGGGGAGTGGAAAATAATAATTTATAATTCCAAAGCCCGAACTTCTTAAAATAATGTGGTTTCTTATGTGGAGGTGAGTAACACTCTGAAGGAAAACAATTTTAAAAGACAAAATGTTTAATAAGTCTTGAAGGGTCCACAAAAGAATTATAAAATAAATCAAAAAAACCCAAAATCACATTATTTTAATTTTAAAACATATATTAGCGAAACATAATGTTTATCGTATTTTATTACATCCATATTGGGTGATTATGATGTCATAAAACACATTATATATTTAAACAATATTTAATTTTTACCCAAAAATATCATTGTCATAGAAAATTATGAAAAATTCATCGTTAGATAATTTCGACATCCTGATTACAGAATTAATATTCATTTTGTCTAAATAATTTTCAAAATATGTTAATTTTCACTTTTAAAACAAAAACCGACATTTATGGAAAATTCATGTGTTTTGAAAAATATGGATTCCAATCCATAATAAAAATGACAATTGCATTCACAAAATTATACGATGATTTATATTTAATAAAAAATAATTTAATAAACATAAAAATATTTTATTAAAATATAATTTAATTCAAAAATCCATTAATTCCAAAAAAATATATTTCATAGTTGAACATTAAATAAAAATAATATTTGTGGTTTAAATACTATTTACAAGGTAACAATAAAAAAATGAAATAATCTTCATTGTTATATAAAAATATATTGTACATAACCATAGTGATAAGGCCTTGTTACATAACCCCTTATAATACCCACGTAAGATCTAAGATTAAGGTTTGCGATGGTGACATACTGATGGGGTGGCTTGGAAAACATTACTCGGGTGGTAATCCCTATCAAATACCACTTCTCTCATGGGCCTTCCCCCTCTAGTTTAACATATTCAAGCTCGATCTAATGGAATACTATTTTCCGAAACATTAATTATTCACAATTCCTTATGGTCAAAGATCTATAACCAAATAATCTATTATAACTCCATTTATGTGATTTGTATTATTTCATTTTCTATTCCCTCTGTCTTGTACTTCTACCAACATCCTCAAATATAAAATATTCAAATTTTATATATGATGAATCTACATAATACCAAAAAAATATCCTCATAGCCCAAAAACACTATAAAATTCCTATTTTACCATTTTCTAGCCGATCCATTTCATGGTAAAATCATTCATGAATGGTAATATTAGTGTGATATACTTTGAAAAACATCAGACTCGAGTAAACTATAATATATCTCAACATAAACGTTTTACACATGGAAATTATCCCCCCACCCAAACACACACATTTTTATCAACATATAAAATAAATTTCAATTAATAATCATGATGATCAGAACTAAGAAAATAAAAAAAATCATATTTCAACATCACTAAACAATATTTTTGATACACTCCAGAAAATACTGTTATAATGATTCAATTCATAGACTATTTGCAGACACATGTGATTGGTATTCTATGTCTAATGAACTATAATTTTTAGACTTTGTCAATTTCACATGAGCTAATAAACACTATATAATCACCTTTAATGGAAAGTTAAAAAAAATAAGGTGACTGTTTAGACCGAAAAATAAAACACATTAAGAAACCCTTATTCCTTCATCACCATCAAATACATCACCAATATTATTGGTCCCAATAATCTTCCGATTTATATTTTATTGTAAAAAAGGAACATAATTCCTCGAAACAATGAATCACATGAAATGGATTGCGTATTTAATAATCCCCATAATATATTAGTTAAATCTGTCTAGAAATAAATAATCATGTAACAACAATAACAAATTTTCCATAAGAATTAATTTCATAAAAAGTTTATAAAATCATTTTGGAATATTACTGTCACTTTAAAAATTAAAAATCAAAACAATATCATCCATTAAGAATGGCTTGTCATGTATCCACATAAATGATTTTTTATATCATTTAACAATCAGTAAAATTATATAATACCCCTACTAATAACTCCCCCAAAAAATTCTATTCCTCAATAAAATCAATAACTTTTAAATGACTATATTAAGGTTACCAAATTCCCCCTACCATTAGAGACACTATCATAATAAAATATGACTTAGGGGATGGATTGACATACCTTGTCCTTGAGGATAGCTAGGTTTGACAACCATTATTATCCTCGGCTTGTGAAATTTTTTCCATTGAAAATGGTCTAGTTAACATATCAGCACCTTTATCTATTATGCGATCAAAATACATATTTTGATCATACCTCTCCTTATGCTTTATGATTAATTTATATTTGATATTAGTTTTCATAGAAAAATATAGATTCTCTTGGATATTAGTATGATTTATAACTAATTGATTATCATAGAAAAATGGAAGGTGTGACTTCTCATTAAATACCAATACCTTCATCTATGTCTTCATTCAAATAGTTTTTTTTAATATTTAGCAGAATATATATACTTAGCTTATACATTGTTTAGCATTACATAATTTTTATCCTTTTTCTTCCAACTCGGTTATATCTCTACCAAAAACAAAAATCCATGAGATATGTATCTTATTTCATCAACACAGTCATCATAATATGTATCTATATAATAAAAAAAATTCATTCCTACAAATTCATATTTTATTAAAATATATCCTTTGATATGATTGATATTACTTTTATATAAAACAATTGATATTAGATTATAGAAATTTCATAACTAGAATATAATTTAATAGCATACACTATCTATTCTTAAATCCAGTCGTGATAAAAAAATTCTGCAATCTTTTTAAGGATTTTTTCACAAAACTCTATAACTAATCCTTATTTTTAAAAAATAGTTCTGAATAAATTGGGTTGTGAAACTAGCATGGAATCATCGATTCAAAATATCATGAGAAGACCCTTGGCATAGTTCCCTCGATATATGATTATTTATTTATTCATCCGAGAGACATTTATGAAAATAATTTATTTCATTTCTCCCATCTAATAAAAGTTATTTATATAATTTGTATCCATATAATACTATTGACATTATTCATCATCATTCCCAAAAAAATGATAAATCATATAAATAGATAATCATAATTATAAAAACCACGTGATTCTATTTTATATAGATGATGTCATCAACTAGTCAATTTTTTCATGTTAGGAGTCTTTAAGAATCTATCCAATTCAGAACATAAACATATCAAATCTTCTTATAACCTAATAACATCCATATTTAATTATCATAAAAAGAATTCATGATTTCTGGTAATTAATCCAAATGCTTTTCCAATATAAACAGATTCATCAGTCACCCAATTATAAAAAATTGCCTTGAAATCCGCCATTAATATCATAAATTTTCATTTTTTGGTAATAGAAATAATGTTTATTTTAGTTTTAGGCCATTCTATTAGAGAAAAAGGTAATATCATAATCAATTTCTTCAATAAGAGAGTAATATTTTGAAAATAGTTCTTAATTCATTCTTATAACTTCATCCATTTAATTTGTCTTTTTTGGTACCCATTTTATATCAGTAAAATTCAAATTACATTTTTTTGTAGAAGTTAACAAGAATCATTCTTCCCATCATAATCTAGATCTTTATTCTTGGAATAAATCCACTCCTGCTTCTCTAAACCTTAAACACCATTTATTGGTTAAATATATTAATATAATGAAGTATGTGATACAAACCAATATTTTTTTCTACTTTGAAAATTTCATCATTCATCATCAATGATGTTATGGACATCCACATAAATCCTTAGATAAGAATGAGATGAATGTAACTATTCTTTATCACTTGAGATAACTAAATACGAATATTCATATCATAGATCACAAGCATTATTACTATCATTAAGATCATTATTTGATCATTTCACTTCAATAATATTGCATTATTTCCTCTCATATCTATTGTTAACTATGAATATTCCATATCATAATGTTCAAAATAATTCATATCTACTGAGTCAAAAATCATTCATATATGTTTTTTTATAGAATTTATATCGTCTAACAATTAGAGTGTATCCAAGAAATATTCCATCAAAACCTCTCTAATAAAACCACACATGACTCTCAAAATAAACATTAATAATTCAAGGATTATCATAAAACTGAAGATACCAATGTCCTGGGGGTTTTAATATATCTCACAATGTCTTCAATTAGAGTTTTTTCTAGAAAAACATTGTTTATGAATATGAAATTCTAGTCTAATTATTCGGATCCAAATGAATCAATAATTATGTTGTTCAATAAATATCTTCAATTAAATCTCAACCAAACATATATTTCATATTTCTTCCAAAATATCCTATTGGGATGTGTATAGTGCATGAAAATAAACATAAATTTTATTCCATTCAACATAATATATAAATATCTAATTTTTATATTTTCCACTATTATTAGTTTGAATATTTATCTCATAATATCCACAATACAGTTTTGTACTTCTTTGGAAACTCATTTTCATTTTGAGGGACATTGAATTATATTTTAAAAAAATTAATCCTTTTATGAAATTAGTATCATCAATAAAATTATTAAATTACATTACCCTATTTTATGATTTCATTCCCATTTTCCCAAAAATTTAAACATGTAATAGCTCTAAATGATATATTTAAATAGAGTCAACATTTTCATATACTATTTTTGTATTATTCCCTTAATTTATTATTAAACAACTCCAATCAATTTTATTTTTATTTCATGAGTATCAAAAATAAAATCCCCAGTTATGTATTTCTTATATTCCTTGGGCACATATTCACTAACCTCTTATTCTAAGGATGATTTTATTTCATCATGCTTGGATATCATGAACTATATGCATAAATAACTTTGAATGTGTTTCCCAATGTTAGTATCCATATTTAGAATGGTTTTACTTCATCATGAGATTTTCTAAAAAAAATATTTTATAATGAAAACCTCATTACCTTCATAAAAATGTTTTGAAACTCTACATATGATGTGTTTCAAACCATCAATATTTTGCGGGGTTTTAAACATTTCATACCTTTTAATTTTAGATCCAAGAACAAAGATTCTGACAGACTCATTATTTCAAATTTTCAATATTCCATGCATATTATCATCAAAATAATTTAAAAAATCAGATATCCTATCCAATGTGAAGAACACCATATATGAATCAAACAATGTTGTTCTGCATTTGTAGACATGATATCTGTTTTAAAAACAAACTTTTTCTCATGTATTTTTCTTCCCTATCATGTGACATTTGAGATTTATTATATAAAATTATTTTTAACAAAAATGAAAATACACTCATCACAAAGATGTCCTGGATGATCTCTTCATTCATAGATAGTTTTACTAATTGTTGGAAACTATTTTTCATTTTTACAGTAACATTCATAGTTTCTCTTTTTTGACTGGGATGACTTCCACTAAAACTCTTCCACTGATTTCCCCATCATTAATTATAGAATTCATGTTTAAATAAAAACATCCTATATTTATGAAAAAATACTCTAGATTTCTACTAATATTCATATAAAGTATAATCCCCTCTGTAACTACGAAGCAATTTATAATTTTTCATGTCATTCCCATCATCTTTCTTACTATATAACATGGAAAATTATTCTGAACTAAATTTTTTGAATAATATTGATGAATAATTATTCTTCCTAAATTTATTCTCATCCTTATCATTATCTATAATAGAATCATATTTTTTAGACATTAAATACTAATATATTTGTGGATTAACAAATCTTTTTATTTTCACTAGGTACATTGTCTTCTTTGTATCGTTTTTGTTTTGAACATATACAAAATATTTTCTTAATTGTCAATATTATTTTTGTTTATCATTATATTGTTTTAAATTATTACAACATTCACAAACTACAATAATATATTTCTTTTTTATTTTTACTTTCCTTTGATGATCATTTTGTTCTAGTTTTAATTTTTTTACTGTATCATAATTTATTATATAATATTTTGTATGATATTTTTCTCATAATTAATAGTATTATTCAATATAAAAATGAATTTCAGAAACAAGGTTTTAGTTTCAAGAATATTTTTTTAAAATTTTTAACTTTTATAAATTATAAATCTCCATTCCAAGTGGAATAATATTTTCTAGAAATTCCATTAACCACTATTATGAAAAAACACCAACAATTTCTCCTCTTATTCTTTAAAAAATTTAATGCCCTCATCACCAGTGAACATTTATTGGTTCACTATTTCTAAAATAATTTTTTTGTAGTAGTATCTCTTGTTTTATAATCTTCTTTCTTCACATTCCACATCTTCAACATATTTAGAGAAATAGTTACACTTTTTGTATTCAGAGAAATTATAATCCTTTCACTACCAATAGGGTTTGGATATGTATATTTTCTTTGGAGATATATTACTGAAATTATATCAAATTCATCACTTATTCCCTATTCATCTCATCAAGGAATACATGAAATAATATTTCAATTAGTTTCACAGAAAATCACTTTAGAGGTAATTTTCCTCTATAAATTCTTTTGAATATTTTCGACCATTTAGAAATAAATCAAGAAATCCATAAATAAATATTAAAATAGTCTTCACTTTCAAGGTCACCATATTAATCTTTGAGAACGTTCACAGATATTCAGTGGAATGAAAAATTGATATAAATTTATTATTCATTATTTTCTTTGTTTATCACGACATCCGCTTCTGTTATCAATTAAATAGCGATAAAATCTCAATGCACATCATCCATAAAAATAGTCTAAGTATCTTTATAATGTAATGATGAAACATTTATAAAAAATATTTCAAAATTATTTCCCTTTATCAATTTAATATGGGGTAAATCTTCTAATTTCACACCAAGCCCTCTTATAGTGCCTAATATGAAATTCACCCTCATAATGAAGTCACTAATAGATTTATCATCACCCATTATAAGATTTTATTACCTTTTTGTATTTATTTGTGAATTCATTTCTTCACTTTCATATTTCCTTATTATATTTTTTCCCAATTGTCTTAGTTTCCATTGTTTTTTAAAATTAAATAAACTCTAATAAACTCACTTTCAGAGAGTGATAAATGTATAGATATTATAGATCATAGATCATTATTTATAATCTTATTATTAGTATCTCTTTGGGGAATATATTCATACCAATGATGAAAACCATATATATCAACCTCATGAATTTTATTTCTAAGATCTATTTGATATGTTAATTTTTTTCTTTCTAGATATGATATTTGATGTTATCAGGAACAGAAATACCATTACTGTTTATAGATTTTTTTAACATCCTAGATAAATAGAAAATATGGAATTTTCATATTTACTAATATTTGTAAATTAATTATTAAATTTACTTTAAATGGGATGATTTGTTCGATGGCGTACCCTATACAGAACAACATGTTTCTTTGAAATCTTATATTGCACACAACGTTGGGTCATACTGAAAAAAATAATAAAATAATAATATTTTAAATTGTAGTTAATGCCTAATATTTGTAATGGAAGGAATGAATATAAGTTACTAAAATATGAATATAAATGTTTTTTAATTGTTTTTACATTTATCTAATAAAATTTAGAGGCTTCAAATAAGAAAATAATGTGATTTTAAGCATAAATATTCTAATATTCACTAAATGGTCAATTTACCTCCTTTTGAGGGAGAACACTTTTTAAATATAGTATTGGTAACTATTATACTTTCTATTTGAACGTATACAATTTTTCTTTAGAATCGGGATACAAAAATTTACTTTGGGTAATTTTTTGGTAATTTTTTGAAAAAATTCATTTTTAAAATAATAGTGAAAAATAATCTATTTTTAATTCAAATATACTTTTTAATATATATTTTTTTATATGCATATATTATCCTTTTAAATTATTTTAAATTTTATTTAGATTATATTTTTACCATTTAATCAAATTTTGGTCATTATAAGTCCTTTCACTTTGAAATTGGATATAAACAAGTGACAATCTTTTCATAGTTATTATTTATTAAAAAACGTGTTCTCTATTTTGAAAGCTTGAATTAATTGTAAATTAATTTATTCCACTTATATGTTTTTAATTTAGAAAAATGGAATAAATATTTGGAATTAATAGGTCCAATTTTTTTAAAAAGGTAACATTTGTTTTTAGACATTATGAACATTTACTTCAATAAAATTTTATTTACAATGGTTAAAGGGTAAATCTGGTAAATAAGTGTAAACAAATAATATTATAGTAATAATAAATTACCTTAACATGTTTCCTATTCCTATTGGATGATACCTTTATTACCATAGGTATCCTTGGGTCAATTTTGGGACCCCATTTGGCCAATTAAGTCTGATAAAGACACATTATATTAATTAATTTAACGTAAAGAGAAAAATGGCATAAACATAAATCTTTTAGTAAATCAATTTTTACATGGAGTTATATAAGTTATATTTTTGAATATAAATATTATTAGGAAATATAACAATATTTCCTAAAACATGGTATTTTTTTATAATTTTTTGACAAAAAATATATTAAATTATTTATGGAATAATAATTATGCTGTGTTTACCTTATTAATAAATGATTTAAATAAATAAGATTATAAAGATTAAAATAATATCCAAAACCTGTCAAATTTTTATTGAATTATTTTATTTCGACCATTAGTCATCTTATATTCTAATTAAATTATTTTTTGACCTTTTCAAAAAGAAGATATGTTTATAATAAAATAATTGTTTTAAACGTTCCTAATGAATCCCTCCCACTTATAAAAAGACCTCAATTATAACAAATTCCTCACACCTCTCAAGATTTTTTATTCATCCAACCTCCAACCAATTACACTCCCTACATACATATCTTCTTCCTAGAAGCCTTGCCTTAGGCATAAGGCACTTCAAGAAGTGTTTTTGGTTCATACCAAAGAAAGTTACCTGAATTAAAGGTAATGATTTCTCTTAAATGATTTTATTTTATTTTAATTCTACAACCCCTAAACTATTTTATTACATTATTTTATAACTAAAAAAGTATCTTAAATATACTATGATGTTTTTATTATTAGAATTATAACCACACTTACACAAACCTCTATCTAATGGGGTAAAAACATACTGTTTCTTTGGATGGTGAACTAACGCCTCACGAAATGATGATTATTCAATTATCGCATACTACCAATCATGGTGGTAATTATGATGGAAATATATTTATATATGATATATATTTTTTTATGTTTCTTTATGTTTCTGTATTATTCATTTATAGCATAACTTTATGGTTTCCATTATGGGTAAACACGAACATTTCATTTGGGGAAGTGTGGACAACCGCCCCTTCAAATTGATATGACTCGTTCATACCATTTGTGGGATGTATAAAGGATGAAGTTAATGAAATTGTATATTATATTATACTATAATTATAATATAACTATGTATCTTTATTTTTTCAATACATTAAAATATGAAATAGAAAAGAAAGTAGTGTTTATGCGTACGTATGACTTACTGTCTCCATGAATGGTGCATTTAATTTCTTATCTCCAAATGACATGTACTGTTATAAATACATATAAATAATGTATATATATGATATATATTATATCTAAATCATTAATATCAATCTATATATAATGTCATTTTGACCACATGGACAACATGTAAATTATAAGAACTTCATTTTTGACTCAAGTACCAAATATCAAAAAAACTACTGTTATTAACATAAATGATTACATATTGATTAAAACATAGTAATAAGTGATTTAAAAGGAATATTAAACTTGAAAAAATTTCTTAATAAACTATTAATTAACTTTATTTTATTATTCATGAGATTAAATATTGAACGGGTCAAGTCGGACACAAGGAATGGGATTTCTTATCACACATTCAATGCCCTGAGATTTCTATTGTTTGCCACTAATTTATTGAATATTGGGTATTTTGTACTCCCATTTTATATATATTATCATTATTCTATTTATATTCGTGTTATTATATAAATTATTTGGTGGTTATTAACTTTTGGTCATACGACTCGATTGATTACAACGTGGTAAGGGATTTTCATCTCACTTTTTATTCCTGTGATATTCATGCTATATTTTTCAATATTTCCTTTTGTGTGGTGTATGTACTGACCTATATTGTAGTAATTGTGTAATATACTTAAATTTATGGGTATTTATATATTCATTTTATGATCATTCTTTCATAGGTGTATGATTCGTATGTTACCAAATCAGTAAGGGAACCTTTCACCCTCCTCTTTTTAAAAGACTTCTTTTTATTGTGTCTTTTAATTTACATCTTCTTATGTTGGGATATTTTTTATATATTTTTATTTCTGTAAATTTTATGTCCATGTGATGAGATAATCTTTTCTCTCTCATCAAATCATTTACCAAATTTTAAAGTGACGTCGTTAGGCTGTAAAATTTCTGTAAGGGAACTTCTTAACCTAATTTCAATTCTTTGGGTTAAACTTATACATGTAGATTATGTCATGTTTTGAATATGTGTGAATGACCTATTATTATTTTACACTTAATATCCAATCATATTGAGTGTATTTATATTTTACACACATAATTATTTAATTGATTTATCCATAATCTAAAGATACCATTTTTATAAGAGATTTTGTCCTAATTTAAATTTTATTGAGACTTCATTGCTATTATACACCAATTCAATTTTATATGGTGTATATATTGTTCTATAGAATACTATATCATGAATAAAATTATTCTAATGATATTATAATGTTTTTATTAAATTTTATTCCTCAATTATTATCATTCAAGCATCCCTCATTTAGTTAGAAACTCTTTAACTAAATTTTTTTTAAGGATTTAATATTCTAAATATTTTTCATTAATTTCCATGTTTTCAAATTGTTTTTTAGGATTTATTTATATGGAAATTATGTTTTAAAAATTTTATTCATATTAAATATTCAATGTAGTATGGTATACTTTGATTCCAAAATAAGTTTATTAATTGTTTTAAATGGTTTTGACAATGGTTTGATAAAGATTTGTTTATTTCAATATCTTGATTTGATATATTGTCATTGGAATGAGGAAATGTTATATTTCTTTAATGATTGTGTTATTTGTTGTTATTATGTTATGATTATTGGTCATTGTTTTTTATATCGGTGGTTTTGTGATAAACCTATGGTGGGTGAGCCCGAGATATCTCTCCAATGAATTGGGTAATGTGATAGAGGTAAATGTTAATGTTTATCCTAAGAGATTTAGGGAATATACTATGATGGGTATTCCAAATGTTACTCCCTACATAGTTGTGGTAGCTTCAATGTAAATATGATATATATTCCACAAGTTGCCTTTATGATTTATTATTTTAGTTCACTATTCATTAATCATTGGATTTCATAAGGTATGTTATGATTGAAAAGAACTAGTTTAATAGATTTGTATTTATTAATGGGAAAATGTTTTCCATCCTTGTTTTATAACCCATACCGAGCTTTTTATTCTATTCCCAAGTTTTTGAAATGTTTTCCACAGGACGTAAAGATGAATAGGGTCAAGTATGGGATCAAGGAAAATTCACGCTGTCTAAAAATGGAACTAGACATGTTTATTTTTAGGAGTTTTTATTTTATAAAAATGGATACATTATTTTAGTGTGTACATGTAATATTCAAGTTGTTATGTAATAGTTATGGCCTAATTATCTAAAACTCTAAACCTGAAACGATCTTCAAAGTGAATTCTTGATGTAATTCAAGATTAAGTAAAGTTTAAGGGTGGGGCATTATAATTTTTGAACATATATGGAGTAATTACATTTCAAACACATCTCAAAAAGTTTAAATGAAGAATACTTTAATTAGTACCACATTAACGGACCAATCGGGATATATGTGATCATAGTGAGGGGGTGAATTAAAGATCTTCACTTTTTATATATTATTATATAATAATATATTTTCACATGAGGTATGGAGGAGATAAAAAGTTATATCCTATTACACAGGCCAAAGAAGGACTTCAAAAAAGTAATGATCTATGGAACTGGGAGTGAAAATTTTCAATAACCATTAATGTCCATAATCTTATTGGGAAGAAATGGACATTTCTTTTTTATGAAGTGGAAGGTGAGAATTTCCTATCTTGGACAGACACAGTTAGGAATGATGTTGGGACTTTTTGTGGAAGTATATATATAAATTAACACTTATGAAATGTCAATGATATCATTTATCATGAAATTTCTCATGACATTGTGTGTTTTAATAAATTATTACAGGCTTATCATTTTTCCTATTGCTCTGGTGTGCATTATTCTATAAAAACCTCCAAACTATAGGTGAATAAAACCCCTATATATTAATATGATCTCAATGCTATGGATTTCACATCATGAAAAATCTATGAAGAATATAATAAATAAATAAGACCATAAATAATTGACATTAATATATGAAGTCTAACTACTAAATAATTTCACCATCATAGTTTTGGGAATCATTACATCTATAATAAAACTTTCACCAATCAGGACATAGACAATACATCAATACTTGATGATCCATATTGTCCGACTATAGATCTCACTACATAGAAGGCCTCCATAAACAATGATAACTCCCTCGTTATTTCAACCTGAAATGGAAATTATTATTTTGGGGAACATAAAACCAATAATTGATTGAATCTTGGAACTATAGGAAAACAAACCTCCATAAAAAAGTAGTACTTTAACCCATTCGAATGAAATGACCATGAGATCCATAAATCAACATGAGTTATTAACCAATACAATATTGGTGTTTGTCACTCTATTCAAAATAATTATTCTCAATGACCCTGTCTAGAAACTCCCCACATAGATAAAAAAGATACCCCATTATTATTATTTGGAAACTAATTTCCTATAAAAAATCACCAAGAAACAAAAATCTTGGAGGGAATAATAAAGGGGGCTCAGAATCCAAACACATTTCAAATTATGATATTTTTCTATAATTTCACGGTTCATTCTAACCATAATATATTTAAAACTGTCAATATTTTCATAAAAAATATCTGTACTCATCTTTTTACACTCTATGAACCAAAATGTAATTTTTCTGAGAATATTTTTACTCTTTACCACTTCAGATACAATCTCATTTACATAAACTAGTCTAGTAATTACAATAAAATACTCTGGGTCTTAGTTCACTCTTGTATATAGGGAATATCACTTATTTCCACTAAATAGATTTTCACCCTCAAATATATTTATATGGGTATATTAAAAAATTTCCCTTTCATTTATTCTCATAATATCAATCAAGAAAGATGAGGTCTTTGGTATAATAATATAGACATGATAATCACAACAAACAACCCATTAAATCTCATCGGAATCTCTAATTCTATCGTTAATATTGATGAGAAGTTGTGAATGATTATTTTGGCTTATTTAAAAATGGATTTCATGTCTTATATTAAAAATAGAAATATTTATATTGTCAAATAAGTTGGGGAAAAATACACTTAGTATAGATAACATATAATCAAATTTGTTTCTAGTAAAATGAACATATCCTTTATCAATGATTCTTACCTTCATACTTTGACCACTAATAAATTCTCTACTCTTGAAATGATCAAGTCAGGTCACAACCATAATTTGAAAAATAATATGTCGAAAGAGTGTAATCCTCCATATCTTTTTATAATGAATAATAATTTTCCTCAAGTCCCTAATTATTGTTCTCTGGTTGTGGAAATTTGGAGTTGTTTTAATTTAATGATAATAATTAAGAATGTTTTTAAAATTTTAAAATCCACGAGAAAAGGTTGAAATATTAGTGTAATTAATTATCTAGTCACATTAATGATAATATTAATCATTTTTATTATCTAAATCACTCCATTCAAGAATAAGATAAAATCACATATTTCCCAACAAGCCAGGATCAGGACAATAAGGTCATACATGACTTCAATACCTTATTGAATCATTAATAAATATTATAGATGGTAACATTAATAGTACAATATATAAAGGATGATAATATATTCAAAATATATTTCAATAATATTATAAGGTTATGGAAAATAGGAATTTTTTTTGTTAATCTCAGTGCCAATGTAAATTTTAATTTATATGCAGGAATTCAATGATGCCAATTTATTTTCAAACTAATTAAATCTATTTGATTCTTCCCAAATTTCAATTAAAAAATGAAACAAATTATTCCTATACTTGATGCAATTGAATATAAATTGAATCAATTTGAAATTCCACATGCTTTTGAGATCATGAATACTATATATGATAATAATATGAGGTGATTTCATATGAATGTTGTCTTTACTAATTAAAATTTTCCTAATTTTTAGGATATTATACACAGAAGATTTATCATCCTAGTTCATCATTTTTTAATTTTTTTCAAATGACACTGGGAATCAGTGAATGATTTCTTAGAAATTTTTCCTTTATCAGTACTATATAAATATTTAAGGAAAAATTATTCCCATGACCGAAGATAGAATATCCATCTAGATTGTGTCCTCAAAATAGTTCGGTTGCATTAATGGTTGATATAACAAGGATTTCCTAATCCCTTATTCTGAATATGTAAATATTCTTAAGAAATCCACTTAAAGAGGTAATATTTCTCTCAAACATGATGATAAAAAATCCATTCAAAAAAAGTTATTTTTTATTTTTGTTTTTTAACTAGATTTTCATTTGATGATGTCTTCATAAATTGGGTTATAATCCTACGACGTTCTCCAGCCATTTTGGTTATTATTAATGGATCCCCTAAAATGTAATTCAACACTTATAGGGATGTCTAGAATGGTGATACACTTTCAACCATTATATTCTCTATTACTAAAGATATTTAAAGATTGATTCTTCTCAGCATGATAAATAACTGAAAAAGTATTCAAATCCGGGCTGTAGAGGTCTTATTTCTCCCACCCACTAATAACAAGGTGATGAAATAATTTTTCATCAGTGTGAAAAAATGAACATTATGATCATAAATATGATAATATATGATATGAAAAAAATTACAGCCATATATTTTTGGAATTTTTATTATCTATACATTAATAAAAACATCCATGTTTCTAGGAAAGTAAGTACCATCCATGATATGGGAATAATAGGTGTTTTTTCATTCACTTACGTGGTATCCCCATGTTTTTGGGTAAACAACATGTTGGGAATTTTTCAAATATTATGAGTTACATCAGAAATTATATAGCATCATGCAAATGAAAAAAAAATCAATGGGAGGCTTGATTAGATTGTTGAAATTTCTTATGATCTCAAAATACTTTAACCTTATTATAGATTACAATTGGCCTGGTGCTCTGTTGAATATAATAAGCACCGCTATGAGAAATATTTTTCACAATGGACTCATCCTAAAATGAATAATAACTATATTATATAGAAATAATGCTTTTAGACAATTTTTTTGTTGGGGTATTTGAAGTAATAATATTAGAAAATTCAATCGTTTTGTATAATCTAGTTTTATATAGGGACTAATCAATGTGAATTCAAAAGAAATTTCGTTTCTTAAGGTTTTACATTTATGAAATAATAATGTTGGGAATGTTAACTAAATTAAGTATTCAATTTGGCCTTCTCCCAAAGCTTATTCCTCTATAATTTTATTCATTACTCACTGGTTGGTCATCTCCAATTCTTATCTCATGTTATAGTTAGATAACTGGATAAGTATTGAATTTATTTTTAATTAAATATCTAATGACATGAATTTTTATGTAAACTCATTGGTTAACAGTCCAATAGATGTTTCATTGGATAAACATTCAATTATGATCAAAGAGGATGTACTAAATTAGAAGCTCATTAATAGGGGTGACTTACTGGTCTAAGAACCCACTTCTAATGGAATGATTTCCTTAAAGTCGTTATACATGAAGGTGATAAGGTGAAAAATACTAGTGGGAACAAAATTTAAACAAAAAATTAGATTCTTCCATCTGGATTTACTATTTCATGGATAATTATTCATTCAAAACATCCACTAATGACTTCGATTAGGTTTTGGGGTACTAATATATGCTCCATATGAATCCAATGGGACCAACATATATATTATACTAATCACCACTTGCATAGTTGTGTAATAGTCACTATGCTCTAGATAAAAGTAGATGACCTCTTTGATGTTGATATCCCCCACAGATTTAATAGTAGGGTTAGCCTTCATTCAGGCATATAGTGATTCTTTAATAGTTTATTCATCATCTACTACTTGTTACTTGGGATAATGTATTTCAAGTGATCTGGTTCAGCTACAACAAACAAATTCATAAATGAATTGGGGTTTTATTCATATACCCTTATCATTCATCATTAATTTTTGTAGTGGAGAAAATTATATTCAATCTAGTTACTTGATATTACTCAGTTCACAATTACCCATTATTACTAATTTTTTGAATTAAAATAAATTTTAATGATCCCCATATTACCTTATATATTTTATGGACCATTACTTTTACTATCTAGATCAAATGTAATATTGGTGGGTATTAAAGAGGAAACTCAAATACATCCTGATATGGTTCTATTTTCTAAATTTTTACTTGAAACAAAATTATTTGGTCTATGTTGCATCACTACATCCCTAGATATGGAGATTATTGGAATCATCAATGTAGTTGACGATGTGAAACAAAATTTAATGTGAAATTTTTTTATTACAAAAATTCCTATACTAAGTTGTTAGAAAATAGAAATATAACCATTCATATTTCATGGATTATCCCTCATTGAATGAAAAATTGAATTTAAACTCATTATTTAAATAATTTTATCATAACACATTCTTTCCTGAAGAAAATTATTTAGAAGATGGACATGAAAACGAGGATGTAATGTCCAATGAGTTTAACTAGATCAATTTAGTTACTGATGAAACTTTTCTAATTAGTGTCTTGTTTTTTGTAAAAACACACAATTTATACATTCAGAATATTTATTTATTCATTAATGTAGTATTTTCCTTTCGGGGAACTCATCATTCTTTTAAAAATATTATACAACTTTTATAGAGATATGAATCTTCTGGAATATATCAAATAAACCAGATGAAATAGAGGTATTAATAATTTTTACCAATGAATAATTTTAGCTAGTAAATAGTATGGTTTGTTGATAATCCAAAACAACAAAAAACCACTAGAAATTAAACTATTAGGTTGTTATAAAATATACGTAAGATAATTTCACATGAATATAACTATATTTGATCGACAATTAATTACATACTCTCACAAATAAATGAAATGTAGTTTTTGGGTAGTCATTGAATTAAACATCACCAATAAGATTTATTATGATTTCACATTTCTACTTTAACATTCATCATAGTTTCCCTTCTTTCAAGTTCTCTATCACTTTATTTCATAACAGAGGGAAAGTCCCATTAAATATACATCTCTGTAAAAAATTCTAATTTTATTATTTTATCTTATATACATGGTATGATGAATACCAATTCGGTACCATGTTCATCTAATTGGAGGTATTTTATTGATGGTATCAATTCAACATATATCATTTTCCAACCAATCATCTTCTTCCACTAATTCTTATTCGTCTGATAATGTTTTCATTCCATATGTCCAATATATATTTATGGGATGGGATTATCTATTTTATTAAATTGATTCAAATTCAATCTATTGAACTGATCATCTCAAGACACCAATCAATGGATATCAACAGATACCATGTTCATCCGATCAATATTTTAGACCATTCATCTAATACCACATTATAGAAACACTTCATCCATTATTTTTCTAAAAAACATCATTATAATCTCTATGTGATCGACACTTCACATTGGCCATGCTTTACAAATATTTTAAGAATCTATAAAAAAATACACCACAACTTCACTCCATTCCATAGACAGTGTTCATAAAATAATTCATGATGTTTCAATGAAAAAAAATTAAAATACCCCAATCAAAAACATGTACTACGTAATTAGAATCCATACATTAACATCATTCAAACCTTTTAGAATGAAGAAACATTCATTATTACTCAGTGTCAACATTCTATATAAAATATCCTTATGACTCACTGAGAATCATAAATATTTCCGTAATGATATCTTGGGAATTGAATGATCATCTTTTAATTATCACATTTAATATAATAATGGTTATTTCAAAAATAACTGTAATATATCCATATGGAACATCTTCATAAAAACTCATAACTGATGGAACTTCAATAAATATTTGAGACATGTTTTATTGGAACCTCAGTGAATAATGTTGATAACACTCCATTTATACTATTAAATCGATATGAAACATTTGATCACTGAATAAATATGTTACCCCATGACCAATGAACATCACATGGTTACATATGCTTAATAAAATCAAATGTTTTCATCTTACCAATAAATCCGAGAATCATATTTTCCCATCATGGTCATTATATAACTCCTAAAAACATAGTTCATACATGGGGAAAAATTATTATTCTATATGAAAGTTAAATGTATTATCTATATATCTCGATAAATGGAGTTATAGGTTTATCTATCATTTATCCTTCCCACAACGCTTGTTCAAAGAGCTCTAAATGATTTCATTATCAGTATATCGCCGATAAAATTTGTTTGGTTCAGTTTTTAGTGACTAGTATTTTGTACTTCTAGAATCATAATATGATCCTAAATTTTCAAAAGGATTGTATGTTGAAACATTTTAATGCCACATGATCATATATTAATAAATTTTCCTCATTATAATAATATTATTTAATCCATTCACAATTTTAATGTTGACCTTTATCATGAGTTCGTTATACATAGTAAAATATCATTTTCTAGTGAACTCTAATGATTTTCATAAAATATAATTTTTATACATGAACAACATTCTCCGCTTTTCAACAAAATGTAGAATAAAAATATCATGTTATACTATTGATGACACAATCTATATGAAAAATTGTGAAACATCATATTACAACTCTATATAAAACATTGTATAATACAAGTGGGAGAGAACTAGTATAACCATTTAATGTTGAGACTCTGTCTAATCACAACAGACATGTATTATGTCTATGAAAACCTCAATTCATTGTAATATGTTTCATATACTCAAGATGATAATCATCTTCTGATAACCAGGGATGGAATGTGAAAAAATGAAAGTTTATTTATATTAAACAACAACAGAAATAAGTTAAAGCAATACATCTTCATTTAGTTTCATCTAAAAATCCTAAAAACAACTTGGTCAAATTATAGTGACATTCTTTGGCTACTAAAATCATTCCCTGATAAATAATTAAATAATAACTCGTATTATTAGGATTAGTTAGATCCATAAAATTTGAGTCATAAAAATATTGACATGGATAGAAATCAATAATCAATTTAACCTCCTAAAATCATGGGAAAATAAGAATTCCCCTTGGGAAAACAGAATAAAAACTCCTGAAAAATAAAATCATACTAATTAGATAAGGCATTCCCTTAACCAAATTAATTATACATCGACTAAAATGAAATTGGTTGCATTAGAAAATAACTAGATCAAGAAACAAATTCAATCATTATCCAAAATATATTTACCCAACAAAAAGAATCACACTAAATAACCATACATCACCAACAATATACATTATAATTATCATAGAATATTAAATCTACACTAATAATAAAATATTAGGGCTACACTTGGATAATTGAAAATTCCATTTAATAAAAAATCAATACCTAAATAAATATGAAATTATTCAAAAACATCTTCAAATCCTAAACATTTCACAACATGAATATAAAACTCTAGTGGCTGACTAAATAGAGTGAAACTAAACTCTAATTATTTTTCCCTACTCTGTCCATGTATTTTTTCAAAATCTTTAAGGATGTTACTATTTGTACTAAAGAAGATACATAGTGAACTATTATTTTTGATCTACCAAAAACTTATAACATTATAAACCCCATATAAAGATATTATTAATAAAATTGGTAGAACATACACTCTATAAGAATTTAAAACTACAGGGAACTATCCAATATTTCACTATGTTAAAAAATTAATAGATCTATTTTGAAATAATGGAAATGTGGTGATAATGCCCAATATATCCATAATAACAGGACATTATATGTCAAAAAAATATAGAAACTCATAAAATACATGGTCTAGATAACAAATAATATAAATGATGATGTCATCCATGATCACAACCAAAAAAACTACTTTATAAAATTATAATGAAATCATATACCTCTATTAAATACACATCCCCACTGAATGATCTCATTACCAATGTATAGTAAATATATCATATTTTATTCTAAAACACACATGCAATAAAACATTATTACTATGATTTAGAATACTTATCAACCACTACGTGTCAAGAGAAAATAGTACCTCATAACGTCAACTTCAATGTCCATCATAGGATAGCATATCTGATGTATAGTATAGAATATTTAAAAAACCACCAATGAACTATCAATCACTATGTCTCCCTTGGTGAATCATTATATGCAATTATTAAAAATCCTCCGACATGGGCATTGATAGAAACTAAATCCCAAATTCATATTGAATCTTATTCTATAAAACAATTTTCTCTTGATTATTACCCATATATAGATTCCATGATACTAGAGTTTCTTCCCTCCTTAGTCTCCCAACATAAGGAAAAAGGTTTTCCATCTGTATATGATTAAATTAAAAATTATATGACCACATTGAATAAAACATAGTAACTTAATCTTAAAAATATCCATCATAACATGGAAAATCATATCACTAAAAATGAACGCAAAATATCCTAGTCCTCATTAATAATAGAACAACATTATTTACCATCGTTTTAACTATTATATGTGGTTTAAAATCATCTATGCATATAATTTTAAAAGGATAACTATAATTTTTTCAAAAAAACACAAAAAAATCCATGGATAAACATATATAAAAGAAAAGTAAATCATGTGTAAAAATTAATTTCTACAATCTAATCTACATGAATAATATTTAAACCATTCAAAATTGTCATTGTAACTATTATACCATAGTATTATGAATTTTCCACCCTCATATAAGTACAACGAAGACAACACACTATCCACAATTAATTATACTTTTTATAATCATTGTCCTTATTTAGGATCATAGGATCCCATAATTTCCATAACATAATTTCCATAGCATTCATCACACAGCCAAAATAATAATAGTATTTCCCAACCTCATTTGAAATCATACAAATGTATACTCTAATCGTATCCCTAAAATATTCCCTTGGATACCAAAATATTAAAATTCTTTGCCGATATTATCCTTCCCAATAGAATAAATAATATTTATTGTAACATCCCAAGTAAGTAATGAGTAATAGATATTTTTATCCATGTCTATTAATGAATTAAATAGTGTTTTAGAGGCTTAAAATGAAAATAAATCCAATCTTAAGCATGGAATACACTAATATTTTTAAAAGATTGTTTTACTGCCTTTTGATGGAAAACCATTTTTAAATCTATCTTTTGACAACTTTATAATCTATTTTTGTCAAAATAAACTTATTCTTTATGATTGCGACATCAAAATTTACTTTGTGTGATTTTTTTGTATTTTTCAGATAATGTTCAATTTTTTAATGAATAGTGAAAAATACTGCATTTTACATCAAAACTGCTTTTTAATCTAATTTATTTATATGATTAGATTATCTTTTGAATTGGTTTTGAAGTGAAATTAGAATATATTTTTTCCATTTAATACAATGGTGGTCATTGGAATAAATTTCACTTTGAAATTGGACTTAAACTGGTATCAATCTTTTGATACTTATTGTTACATAAAAACACGCTCTTTGTCATGACCGCGGGAATTAATTATTAAATTAATTAATGTGACTTATATGTTTTGAATTTTGTAAAATAGAATTCATTTTTTAATTTGAAATATAAAATATATCTTAGGGTGAATTTTTTGTAATTTTCTGAAAAACTTCAATTTTTGATGAATAGTGAAACCACTAAGTGGTACTTATAAAAACCTGATTTTTCCGTTTAAATGAAATTTTTCAATAATTGTGTTTTGAATTTCAAAAATCCGACATACATGGTTGTCATTAAGAAGTAAAATGTGGTTCAATGGGATTAAAATAATTTTTTGGTGAATAGTAACTTATTACGTTCTTAATCATGATTAGTGGTAATTAGTGTAGTTTAAGGTAAAAATAATGTTTTAATAGTATGAGATGACCTAGAAACATGTCCTACCTTCATTGGATGTGTCATGGCCGACCAATACAAGCCATGGGTAAACTTGGGGACCCCATGGAGCCACTTTGGTTGGGAAATGACATAAATAACTTTTTATTAAATGTTAAAGTAAAAATGACACACACATAAGGTGTTTTACTAAAACAATTTTTACATGGGGTTATACAAGTCAGATGTTTGGATATAAATATTCGTTATAAATATTAAAAGATTTACTACATCATAGTATTTGTTTTATAATTTTTAGGCATTATATAAATTAAATTATTTATGACATCGTGATGATGCAGCGATGACCTCATTATTTAACGATTTAAATGAAATTGAACGAAAATGTAAAATATAAAACCTACACATGGAGAAAACCAATTGGATGAGTGTAATTCGAACCCTTATCACCTTATCCTCTAATTATATCAATGTGGGACCTTTTGAATCCGAAACCCATTTTAAAATAAAGTAACTTATCTTTACTTTCCAAGAGTGCCCCTCCTCTCCTCTTATAAAAGGCCCCCACCTCTACCTCCTTACCCACACTCCCAAATCCTTTTTATCGGCCAATCCCTTTTCATTTTGTCTCTAAACTTCCATATCCTACTCCTTGAAGCCTCACTTTGGGCAGAAGTCTTCCCAAGGAAGCCTTTGATCTCAATCCAAAGGGAGTTACCCGATTTTAAGGTAATGTCTTCTTTTTAGTCCTTTTGTTTTATTTTGCTTCTCCAACCCCCTAAACACTTTTTATTCATTTCTTTTGTAAAAAATCCAGAATATTAAATATACTAGTATTTTGTTATAAGAAGGATTCGAGCTACACTTACACACACCTACATCTAATGGTTAACGAACATACTGTTTCTGTGGATGGTGAATTTTTGCCTCCCGAAACGATGATTGTTCAACATTCATTTAACACCTTCAAAGGTGGCCATTAATATGTCACTATATTTATATATGACATATAATATGTTTATGTTTTCCTTAAGCTTCTGTTTTTTTCTTTTTGGTCATACCTTTATGGTTTCCATTATGGGTAAACGCGATATCTTCATTTAAGGAAGTGCGGACTACCGCCCCCTCAAAGTGATTTGATTCGTTAAATACCATTTGTGGGATGTATAAAGGATGGAACTATGATATTATATATGATATTATACTGGAATTATAATATACCTTTATATAATTATGATTCCATTCTATAAAATACGAAATAGAAATGAAAGTAGCGTTCATGCGTACGTACGGCTTACCGTCTCCATGAACGGTGCATGTCATTTCTTACCTCTAAATGATTATGTAATATTATAAATTCATGTATATACTGGATATATATGATATACACATAATGATTATAATTCTGGATATAATGGATATATGAACAACATGTAATTATAAAGGGTTTATTTTTTACTCAAGTACCAATGATCGTTAAAATGACCGTTATTAACTTAAATAATTACATAGTGTTCATGACATGGTAATAAGTTATATAATAGGAATAATTAACTTGAAAAAGGTTCTTAAACAAGTATAAATTAACTCATGTTTATTATTCAGGACATTAAAGAACGATCGAGTCAAGTCGGACCCGAGGTATGGGATTTCGTCTCAATCTCCTTTCATTGAGGAATATTTTGTTTTTTAAACAACCTTATTTTATACGATGTATAAACCCCTTTGAATTTAACATTTATCCAAAAGGAATCTTTTTTATACGAAGCGTTTTAATAAATGACACAAGGGAATGTTTTTGTCGTACGTATGCGGCGACAACGACTTCTCCGCCGTCGTGACATTTATTTGAGTTTCGGCTTCCTCTACAATCCATACCTTCTTTTTAAAAGAAAAATAAATACCATGTTTTAATTTTATTTTATTTTGGTATTGAAAATGGTTTTCATAATGTTTTTATATCAATGTGTTGTATTGATATCTTGTGATTGAAAGGTGGAAATGTTATGTTTCCTTTATGAAAGTTTTATGTGATACGATTATGTTGAGGTTCATGGGAATTATTATGATGATGGGTGGTTCCGTGATAAACTAAGGGCGGGTGATCCCGATATAGCTTTCCAATGCATTGGGTAATGTGAAGGAGTGAAACGTTAAGGTTTCTCCAAAGTGATTTAGGGAATATACTGTGATGGGTATTCCAAACGTAACCAAGAGGGTTACTCCCTACGTAAGAATGTTATGAATGCCTCACGTTACCTCTATGTCTTATGATTTCTATGATTTATTCATGATTTGATGAGGTATGTTAATGTTCTTATGTTATATGGGTAAAGTATGATTTCATTCTTATGTATATATTTACCCATGTTTCCTTTCCATATTTTTATATCCCTTACTGAGCTTTTTATGCTCATCCAAAGTTTTTTGAAATGTTTTTCATAGGTCAAGGGAAAGGTACATGATATGATGATAGTGTCAAGAAAGTGTCAATAATGAATCCATGTTTTATTTTAAATATGTTTCCATTGATGGGAAAGAAGAATACTATCTTTATGTAACCACTTTGTTTATATGTGGAATGTAATGCAAGTTTTATGATCTAATTCTCTAAAACTCTAAACCCGAAAAGATCCTCAATGTGTAATCTTGTAATAACTCAAGATTAAGTAAGGTTTAAGGCTGGGGCCATATAGTTGGTATCCGTGGTCGGTTTAGATAACATTAGGAGTTATAATTCTATTGAATTATTATCCAAAAATATTTTTTTTAAATGATATAGCATTTGAAGATTACCATGTTGCTTCATCTAAGACATGTTTGTTCAGAATGGTTTTACGCAGAGGGAACAGGGAAGCAGTGCTAGGAAGGCATACAGAAGGAAATAACCTTCTGAATCAGCATCCTGAGATGGTTGGAATTGGAACTGAACAGTTTGTTGCAGTAATGGCGTAGTTGACTCAAGCGATAAATGGAGGAGGTATCCATACACGAGATTAGCCAGATCAACCGCAGAGGAACATGTCAGTGGGGGAACATTTCATGAGGCAACATCCCCCGTCATTCAGAGGATCATCTGACCCTGTGCTAGCTGAAGGGTGGATTAAATCACTGGAGAAGATTTTTGATTTCATGGGGTGTTCAGACATTCAAAATGTTAGTATTTATATTTACCGTTAGGAGGGTGAGGCAGATCAGTGGTGGTCTATGGTTAAAAATATCAGGGACGCCGATGAGATTGATGCTCTCGACTGGGATGAATTCAAAGGTATGTTTCTTGAGAAGTATTTTCCTAAGGCTGTTCGACTTAGGATGGAAGAGAAATTCTTGGAATTGAGTCAAGAGGAAGACTTAGTGGCTACCTATGAAGAAAGGTTCACTCTATTGGCAAGGTATGCTCCAAATTTTATCTGAGACCTTGATAGTAAAATCAATCGTTTTTACTCAGGATTAAAGCCAAAATATAGAAGGGAATTAGCTTCTTGTGAGTTTAAAAGTTATGAAAAGCTTATTCGATGTGCTGAGAAGGTGGAAATGGAGTCTGCCGATGATCAAGTGTTCTATAACAACCAACAGAGGAAGAGACCGAGGTGACATGAGAAAGGTAAGAATTCTTCAAAAAAGTCTGATGGTAAGAAAACTAAGTTTCCAGTTTGTGATAAATGTGGCAAAAGGCATGCTGTGGAATGTCTTCTTAATTCTGGAAAGTGCTACCGATGTGGTAAGATGGGACATGAAGCTCGTGATTGCACTGAAAATGATCAAGGTGAAGGTAAGACCAAATTTGATTTACAGTTAGTGAAATGTTTTAAGTGCAATGAGATGGGTCACTATGAAAATGAGTGTCCGACAAAGAGCTTGAGTGATGGGAAGCAGTTAGACTACAAGAAGAAAGGGGTGGTGAAATCCTTTGCAACTACTTCAGTAGATGTCAGGCCCCCAAATGAAGTTGAATGAGGTACTTTGTTTTTTTTTCAGATTATGCCAGTGTGTTGTTTGATTAGGGGTCTACACATTCTTTCATCTCTGAAAACCTTTCTAGTAAAATGGGAATACCATCTCAAGAAATGACTCCTAAACTTTTGGTAAAAACACCTGGGGGGAATGTTGAGGCAAAAATAATTTATAAGAATCTTTTTATCCTTATCTGTGGAAAGAACGTACTTGCAAACCTTATTGTTCTACCTCTAGTAGAGTTTGATGTTATCCTGGGTATGGATTTGCTCTCTATTTACCATGCTAAGATTGACTGTAGAGCTAAAGAAGTTTCTTTTCAAAAAAACTTTCAGTTTGTTTACAATAATTAACCCTTACTTTTGATAACATATCAAGAGGCTGAGAAACTTGTAAAAGATGGAAATGAATGTTACCTTTCACACATCTTTGAAAATAAAGGAGCTGTTCAGATTCATGATGTGCCAGTGGTAAATGAGTATCCTGATGTTTTTCCTGATGAGTTTCCTGGAATAATACCAGATTGGGAAGTTGAGTTTACTGTTGACTTAGTTCCTGATGCTAAGCCAATTTCAAAACCCCCTTATCGAATGGCTCAAATTGAACTTTTAGTGTTGAAGGATCAATTGCAAGATTTATTAGAGAAAGGTTTCATTCCACCTAGCACATCCCCATGGGGTGGTCCTGTCTTGTTTGTTAAAAAGAAAGATGGTTCAATGAGACTTTTCATTGATTATAGAGCCTTGAATAATATCACCGTTAAGAAAAAATATCCTTTGGCTCATATTGATGATTTTTTTGATCAGCTCTAGGGAGCTCTGTATTTTTCAAAGATTGACTTGAGATCGGGGTACCATCAGCTGAAGGTAAAAGAAGCACACATTCTAAAGACCGCGTTCCGTACAAGATATGGCCATTATGAATTTGTAGTAATGCCTTTTGGGCTAACCAATGCACCTACTGTATTCATGGACTTGATGAATAGAATTTTCCATGAGTTTTTGGATAAGTTTTTGGTGGCTTTCATTGGTGATATTTTAGTGTTTTCTAAAAGTAAACATGAGCATGAAAGATATTTAAGGGTTATCTTAAAAACCTTAAATGAAAAGAAATTACATGGGTAATTCACCAAGTGTGAGTTTTGGTTGAAACAAATTTCTTTCATTGGTCACATTGTTTCTAAAGATGGGATAACCGTTGATCCTGCAAAAACAAAGGTTGTTGAAGAATGGACAAGGCCCAAAAATGTAACTGAGATTCGTAGCTTTCTTGGTTTTCTAGGCTATTAGCGAAGGTTTGTTAGAAATTTTTCACGGTTATCTAGTCCAATGACTAAGCTAACTCGGAAGGGTGTTAAGTTTATCTGGACAAAATAATGTGATAATTGTTTTCAGGAATTGAAAAGAAGATTGGTGAATGCTCTAGTTTTGGCACTACCTTCCAGGAATTGTGAGTTTGTTATCTACAGTGATGCTTCATTGAAAGGACTTGGTTTCTTCCTAATGCAGAATGATCAGGTAATTGCTTATGCTTTACGACAGTTGAAAACTCATGACGTAAATTACCCTACACAGGATTTGGAATTAGCTGATGTTGTTTTTGATTTAAAAATTTGGAGGCATCATTTGTATGGAGTAATGTGTAAAATATATACTGATCACAAAAGTTTAAAGTATATATTCACTTAGAAAGAGTTAAACATGAGACAGAGGAGATGTCTGGAATTAATCAAGGATTATGATTGTACAATTCATTACCATCTGGGAAAAGAAAATAAAGTGGCTGATGCTTTGAGTCGAAAAAGTAATGCTTCATTATCAATGTTGCATTTGGAACGTGATCCTTTGGTTAAGGATTTGATGAACATTGGCATAGAAGTTGTTGGTGAAGGAATTTCTTCTGTTTTGTTTCAGGTATCAGTGAGATCATCTATATCAGATAGAATCAAGCAAGCACAGAAGCAATATAGTGAGTTGCAGAAAAAGGTAGAT
The DNA here is from genome assembly GCA_963277665.1 of Viscum album. Classification (NCBI taxonomy): domain Eukaryota; kingdom Viridiplantae; phylum Streptophyta; class Magnoliopsida; order Santalales; family Viscaceae; genus Viscum; species Viscum album. The sequence continues at coordinate 1,387,957,195 of OY728122.1, forward strand.
CTGGTTCAAAAAGGTAAGTTGCCTGAATTCAACATTGATAATAATTGCGTTTTGAGATTTGGGAAGAGATTCTGTGTGCCTTGTGATTCACAGTTGAAGAGAGAGTAGTTATGTGAAGCTCATAGTTCTCCGTTTTTAGTTCATCATGGAAATACTAAGATGTACAGAGATCTGTGGGAGTATTACTGGTGGGATTGAATGAAAAGAGATATTGCTGATTTTACTGTGAAGTGTTTGACATGTCAATAGGTTAAAACAGAGCGGGAATTACCGAAAGGGATGCTCCAGCCTTTACCAGTGCCAGAGTGGAAATGGGAGAATATATTCATGGACTTTGTTGTGGGATTACCGAAGACATCTCGAGGTAATAATGCAATCTGGGTTATTGTTGATCGCTTAACCAAATCTTCTCATTTCTTGCTATACGAGATACCTTTTCCCTAGATCAACTTTCCTGTTTGTATCTTAATGAGATAGTCAGGTTACATGGAGTTCCTCTCTCCATTGTACCTGATCGTGATCCCATATTCACTTCTAACTTTTGGAAAGGCCTTCAGAAGTCGTTGGGTACTGAATTAAATTTTAGTACAGCTTTTCATCTTCAATCTGATGGACAGTCAGAACGAACAATTCAGTCCTTGGAGGATATGCTACGAGATTGTTCTATGGATTATCAGGAAATTTTGGACCAACATGTTTCTTTGGTTGAATTTTCATATAATAACAGTTTTCATTCCAGTATACAGATGGCACCATTTCAGGCATTATATGCGAAGCGGTGTCGAACTCCAGCTTTCTGGGATAATGTGGGTGAAAGGAAGTTGATGGGACCAGAATTGGTAGAAGATATGGCAGAAAAAGTTCAGCTTATTCAGAAGCACATGAGAACAGCTTAGAGTAGGCAGAAGAGTTATGCAGACAATAGGATAAAGAATCTCTCTTTTGAGGTAGGTGATCATGTTTTTCTCAAAGTCTCACCGTGGTAAAGTGTGATGTGATTTGGTAAGAAAGGAAAGCTGAGTCCAAGGTTCATTGGACCATATGAAATTCTGGAGGGATTTGGATCAGTTGCATACCTAGTGGCTTTACCTCCGAGTTTATCTCAAGTACACAATGTTTTTCACGTTTCAATGTTGAGAAAGTATATGCCAGATCCATCTCATGTTTTGAGTCCAGAGGTAGTTCAGCTGGAAGAGAACCAATCTTATGAGGAACAACCGGTCCAGATTCTTGACCACAGGGAGAAAGTGTTATGGAATAATGTGATTAAGCAGGTAAAGTTTTTGTGGAAAACCACATGATGGAAGAGGCAACATGGGAATCTGAAAATGCAATTACGGATAAGTACCCCCATTTATTTGATAAGTAAATAAATTGCGGGGACGCAATTTTCAAAAGGGGGGAAGGATGTAACATACCATGTAAGTAATGAGTAATATATATTTTTATCTATGTCTATTAATGAATTAAATAGTGTTTTAGAGGCTTAAAATGAAAATAAATCCAATCTTAAGCGTGGAATACACTAATATTTTTAAAAGATTCTTTTACTGCCTTTTGATGGAAAACCATTTTTAAATCTATCTATTGACAATTTTATAAGATATTTTTGTCAATATAAACTTATTCTTTATGATTGGGGCATCAAAATTTACTTTGTGTGAATTTTTGGTATTTTTCAGACAATGTTCATTTTTTTAATGAATAGTGAAAAATACTGCATTTTACATCAAAACTGCTTTTTAATATAATTTATTTATATGATTGGATTATCTTTTTAATTGGTTTTGAAGTGAAATTAGAATATATTTTTACCATTTAATCCAATGGTGGTCGTTGGAATAAATTTCACTTTGAAATTGGACTTAAACTGGTATCAATCTTTTGATACTTATTGTTTCATAAAAACACGCTATTTGTCATGACAGCGGGAATTAATTATTAAATTAATTAATGTGACTTATATGTTTTGAATTTTGTAAAATAGACTTCATTTTTTGAATTTGAAATATCAAATATAGCTTAGGGTAAATTTTTGGTAATTTTCTGAAAAACTTCAATTTTTGATGAATAGTGAAACCACTAAGTGGTACTTATAAAAAAATGAGTTTTCCGTTTAAATGAAAGTTTTCCATCATTGTGTTTTGAATTTCAAAAATACGACATACATGGTTTTCATAAAGAAGTAAAATGTGGTTCAATGGGATTAAAATAATTTTTTGGTGATTAGTAACTTATTAAGTTCTTAATCGCGATTAGTGGTAATTAGTGTAGTTTAAGGTAAAAATAATGTTTTAATAGTATGAGATGACCTAGACACATGTCATACCCTCATGTTATGTATCATGGGCAACCAATACAAGCCATGGGTCAACTTGGGGACTCCATGGAGCCACTTTGGTCGGGAAATGACATAAATAACTTTTTATTAAATGTTAAAGATAAAATGACACACACATGAGGTGTTTTACTAAAACATTAGTTACATGGTTTTATACAAGTCATATGTTTGACTATAAATATTCATTAGAAAGATAAAATGCTTTCATACATCATAGTATTTTTTTTATAATTTTTAGATATTATATAAATTAAATTATTTATGACATCATGATGATGCAGCGATGACCTCATTATTTAGCGATTTAAATAAAATGGAAAGATAATGTAAAATATAAAACCTACACATGGAAAAAACCAATTGTATGAGTGTATTTAGAACCCTTATCACCTTATACTAGAATTATATCAATGTGGGACCTTTTGAATCCGATACTCATTTTAAAATAAAGTAACTTATCTTTACTTTTCAAGAGTGCCCCTCCTCTTCTCTTATAAAAGGCCCCCACCTCTACCTCCTTACCCACACTCCCAAAGCCTTTGGCTCAGACAACCCCTGACCATTTTGTCTCTCCACTTCCCTCTCTTACTCCTTGAAGCCTCAATTTTGGCAGAAGTCTTTCCAAGGAAGCCTTTGAGCTCAAACCAAAGGGAGTTACCCGATTTTAAGGTAATGTCTTATTTTGGGTCCTTTTGTATTATTTTGATTCTCCAACCCCCTAAACTATTTTTATTCATTTCTTTTGTAACAACTCCAGTATCTTATATATACTAGTATGTTGTTATAAAAAGGATTCGAGCTACAGTTACACACACCTACATCTAATGGTTAACGAACATACTGTTTCCGTGGATGGTGAATTTATGCCTCCAGAAACGATGATTGTTCAACATTATTAGAACACCTTCAAAGGTGGCCATTAAGATGTCACTATATTTATATATGACATATTATATGGTTATGTTTTCCTTAAGCTTCTGTTTTTTTCTTTTTGGCCATACCTTTATGGTTTCCATTATGGGTAAACGCGATATCTTCATTTAAGGAAGTGCGGACTACCGCCCCCACAAAGTGATTTGATTCGTTAAATACCATATGTGGGACGTATAAAGGATGGAACTATGATATTATATATTATATTATAATGGAATTATAATATACCTTTATATCATTATGATTCCATTCTATAAAATACGAAATAGAAATGAAAGTAGCGTTCATGCGTACGTACGGCTTACCGTCTCCATGAACGGTGCATTTCATTTCTTACCTCTAAATGATTATGTAATATTATAAATGCATGTATATACTAGATATATATGATATATAAATAATGATTATAATTCTGTACATAATGGATACATGAACAACATGTAATTATAAAGGGTTTATTTTTGACTCAAGTACCAATGATCGTTAAAATGACCGTTATTAACATAAATAATTACATAGTGTTCATGACATGGTAATTAGTGATATAAAAGGAATAATGAACTTGAAAAAGTTTCTTAAACAAGTATAAATTAACTCATGTTTATTATTCAGGACATTAAAGAACGATCAAGTCAAGTCGGACCGGAGGTATGGGACTTCATCTCAATCTCCTTTCATTGAGGAATATTTTGTTTTATACACAACCTTATTTTATACGGTGTATAAACCCCTTTGACATTTACGTTTATCCAAAAAGATTATTTTTTATACGACACATTTTACTAAATGACAAAAGGTAATGTTTTTGTCGTACGTATGCGGTGACAATGACTTCTCCGCCGTCGTGACCGTTATTTGAGTTTCGGCTTCCTCTACAAGCCATATCTTCTTTTTAAAAGAAAAATAAATACCATGTTTTAGTTTTATTTTATTTTGGTGTTGAAAATTGTTTTCATAATGATTTTATATCAATGGGTTGTATTTATATCTTGTGATTGAAAGGTGGAAATGTTATGTTTCCTTTATGCATGTTTTATGTGATACGATTATGTTGAGGTTCTTGGGCATTATTATGAAGACGGGTGGTTCCGTGAGAAACTAAGGGCTGGTGAGCCCGATATAGCTCTCCAATGCATTGTTTAACACGAAGGAGTGAAACGTTAAGGTTTATCCGAAGAGATTTAGGGAATATACTGTGATGGGTATTCCAAACGTAACCAAGAGGGTTACTCCCTACGTAAGAATGTTATGAATGCCTCAAGTTACCTTTATGTCTTATGATTTCTATGATTTATTCATGATTTGATGAGGTATGTTAAAGTGCTTATGTTTTATGGGTAAAGTATGATTTCATTCTTATGTATATATGTACCCATGTTTCCTTTCCATATTTTTATATCCCTTACTGAGCTTTTTATGCTCATCCCATGTTTTTTGAAATATTTTTCACAGGTCAAGGGAAAGATACATGATATGATGATAGTGTCAAGGAAGTTTCAAGAAAGAATCAATGTTTTATTTTAAATATGTTTCCATTGATGGGAAAGAAGAATACTATCTTTATGTAACCACTTTGTTTATATGTGGAATGTAATGCAAGTTTTATGATCTAATTCTCTAAAACTCTAAACCCGAAAAGATCCTCAATGTGTAATCCTGTAATAACTCAAGATTAAGTAAGGTTTATGGTTTGGGCCTTATATTTATCTCCTAGTAATAAATAAGATGGTGTTTTAAGTTAAGTGAATAAATCACACAGATGAGGGAGGAATTTTCCACATTAATTCATCATTGGGATATAATCTATATAATATGTGAGGTGAAATATATATGGTGTAATGAAATAATTATAATAAATTTAATTTATATTATTAATATACTAATTTCATAAAAATAATAATTAAAAATGAATACACAAAAAATAATAATAATAATCAAAAGTAACCATCATAGGGAGAAATCCTAGAAAAAAACATATCTCAGTACTTCATGTAGCATGGATTAAGTCAAATAAAAAAATCTTCATTATAAACATCCAAAATTATAACCTATAAATTACCATACAATATAAATAATTATAATAATGTAACCACTCTTATAAAGAAACTAGTAGATGTATAATTCAACTTCAAAAACATTCTCCATGATAGAATATTTCCCTTCAGAAAAATCTATTAGGTCTGTAAGTGTCGATCCACTGAAACTACAAAATTAGAATTAGTATACTCTCTCATAGAATAGTATAATAAAATATGGATAAGGATATGATCGTTTTATTCTATTTTATGAATGCACTCTTTACTAAGGCATACTAACCTTCAAAAAATTCTACTAATGTATTTTAAAAAAATCATTCCCAGATAAAACCCAACATAAACAACCCAAAACCATTTGAACATAAAATTCATGAAAAAATTTCTAAAAAAATATTTGGAATAAATTTATTCATCCAAATATATGATTACAATCAAATTATGAAACCCAAACACATATTTTTTTCACATCAAAATGACGTTCTTTCTCAAAGAACCATCATTATTTTAATTTATTATCTATAATAATAGAAAGATATGACTTGTTCCCTAAAACACTTCTATAAAAACCCCCATTGGAAATATAGAGTCTAAAAAATCAAAAGAATTATGGTCTCATATAACCGGGGTCTATTCCATTACTATTTCATTGGGGATATTTATAAGATTACCACCAGATTGAATAAGACTAAATGTTAGAGATGTGATCTACCCAATAAAGCACCACTATAACACCCAGTTAAATAATTATAAAAATATCCCATAATATTAAAAATAATTCCTTTATATCAATCATAAACATCCATTAGCTCTTCCTGAGTTCTAATTTTTCTAAACAAAAAAAATAAATCAAAATATAAATAAATAAAAGAATATGGAATGACTCATAGAATGAAAAATCATAAGATAGTATTTCATAAATTGAAAAAATAGATAATTATATTAAAATAATATCAAAATGAATACAAAATAATTAATATATAATTAATTATATAAAATAATCAACGAAAACGTTATATAATTCAAAAACAATCCCAATAGATTATGTCTTCTTTATATCCTAAAAATATTTATACTCTGTAAATTAAATCTAAAATTGAAGGGATTTTTTCAAACTACAAATACAATCCTATAATATAAAGTATTTTTTATAACCATTATAATAAGATATTATTATAAATTTCATGGAACATTTATATATTTTTAGTGTGAAAAAATATATATTATTTTATTTATTGGGTCCTTGGGGACACATTTATGGTAAAAAAATTGTATAACACGCTTTTTTGGATGATGTATTTTATACTAAGAATCATGTTTTAAGGTATGATATTTTAAAAATTAAATGATTGGATCATAGTTTGTGTGTTTGTTTGAGTTTTTTAAAAATATAAAAGTCTGTCTTGATGGTTTATGGAAAATTATCTAGAACCACACACTAGTGAGTTCATTTTTTGGGATTTGGTTAACAACAATTTAAAACATCCAATTAGGGAAACTAGCTAACTCCAGAGATGGTGTTCATGTGTGGTAATAGTAGGAAATGGTCTGGGGGACCCCACAACACATATTATTATAGCATTGGTTAAGAGAAAATGGCCTCGAATTTTGTAACATGCTGTAGGTATGGAAATTTAGGCGTAGTGTGTCTAAAAACACCATGTTCGAGGCAAGGTTACAAAATTTGTTGTTTTAGTGGTTGATATATTTGTAAAATTTACAATATCAACTCCCTATTTATTCTCTATTAAAAAATTAATGGGGAAATTCACATGGATTGAATTTATTGTTTTTATTGAAATTAAAAATCCTTTTAAAACACCATTAATTTAATCATTAATTCTTCTATTGTAAATCAATTGAATCTGGTGAATTCAATATGACATATAGATAACATGTGGTTCATGTTCAACCCTTATTATTTTGAGGATATTTATCTAGTTTAGTTTCATTTATCTTATCCACATTTTTTATCTAATATATTCATTCATCACTTTTTTTGTAGATTTTTGATTTGGATGAATCAATGATCCCATTTTGTTGATTTTTACTACTTTTGATGAATTTATTCTTTCAATCTTGAATTATCTTGGAATGGTGTTTTTCTAATTGATTAAATCTTATTACATCATTTAATCCATATTTTTTGTATCTTTTTATTAGTGGAAATTCTTTTCATCCATAAATCAAATGAAAAAGATTATATTTTTTGTTAGCTGAATGATTGGTATGTCTCGATTCTAGCCACTTCTTAATATTCATCATTTAAATACTAAAGAAACCAGGTCATGTTTAATTATATATATATATATATATCTATGTGTTCAAAGTGTATAATATTCTCGATTTATGTGTGAACCAAGTTCAATTGATGGCCCCTTTGAAGAACCATGATATTGATGATGAAATAATTGAGGTTCTAATTTACAAACCATATAGGGCCTTGTATATTATATTTTCATGAATTTATTATTAATTCTTGATAATTCATGCTTAATATTTTTTTCTATTTGGGTTATTGATTGACCCTCAAGACCCTTTCTTGGTGTATTATCATATAATATTTGTAGCCTCCTAAGATCTTTTTTAGATATTCAAAATTATTTATTTCTATGATATTTTGTTCACGTATTATTGTATAACCACTATATATATGCTTATGGTATTTGGATGATAATATTTCTCAATTTAGAATAGACATCCCTTTAGACGGATGTGTAATGAAATCCAAATGGATACTAAATATGGTGCTTTTTATTGTAAGAGATAGATCATGGGAATGTCTACTAATGTATGGTAAGATCATGTATAAACACAAATAATACATCAGATAGTGGTTCAGACTAGAGAATTCCATGTAGGGGTGATGTTTTTATCCGAATAAATCAAAAAAATTAGGTTTTACATACTATTATTGACGGATAAAATCTAAAATTTGGGTGGGGTGTGTAGTGTTACAAATAAGGGCCACAATATGTGTGGGTTATGTTTTGTTTCCTTAAATTTGGAACTTGGACAAGACATAGATAAATAGGGTATCATGAAATTTTGGTAATGTTGACTTATCTTGGGATGTGTACTGGTAATAATTTACATTGTTCCCAATATCATAAAAATGTACACGGGGCTTCGGTTTGTCAAGGATTGGTTAGTGAAAAATGAAATAGCATATGGATGATTTTATATTCACTTTATAATTAATTTTTTGAAGGATTAAATTTTTTTTTTCATATCCAGACACTCTATAGACACAATTAAGTTGTATTATGTTTTTTATAATCAGAATATTCATGTACATCTAGATGTGTGTGTAAATATCATGATCATGGACATAGTAAGTTAAAAGGACTGATAACATGTTGGTAGAAGATTGTGTAGGGTGTTTGGAGGATGTACCATGGTATACAACAATGGAATAATGTGGTGGTTTTTAATTTATTTTGATTCTCACACTATTTTATTCTTTCCAGTACATGGTTCATATTTAATTACTCTACATTAAATGAGGTTGATTCAATATTATTTATATAACAATAATTTCTCATTATAATCTCATTGTTTTTATTATTATTTATTATTTATTTCTTATACATAGTGTATTATCTCCCCACTAACATCACTCTAACAGATTTTAAAAGTTGAAAATATATTATATATGGGGATTCTTTCCTGATTCCTTGTGTCACACAATCATAGACATTGTTAATCATATCATGAATTATAAAAAATGAATTTTAGGGATGTTTTTATTTTCCATTTAAATTACATTTGTTTTTGGGGTATTTTATAATAGAGCTTATACTCTATAGAAATTAGCTAGGGCCTTTCCTTGTTTCTTTCAAGCTCATGTTTATCATAATAATGAGCTATAATTTATGTTATTTTTATTTCTATTTTTTGGGATTTTGGGTTTTTTATACAACCTAAGTTGAAAAACTGTATTTCATTCCATATATAGACCAATTTATTTCTTTATAAAATTTCATTAATTTAATTACATATATTTTGATATCTATTAATATTTTAAATTTTACCTATATCCATTGAGATATATGTTTTTCCGTATATTGAGATATGTCTAAGGAATTAATAGTTATATGATTTGGAGAATGATTTTATGTATTTTTATATGATACTTTGACTAATGGGAAAGGATTTAGAACATTAGATCATTCATGGAGGGATTCAATATGGAATATATATTCCCTCATAGGAGAACCATTTTATGAACCTAGAGGGTAGTTTGGATTAATCTTGATTTAACAATATCGTGTAGTGAATAGGGATCTTTCTAGTACGACTTTGAAATATTTCTATAGATATTTACAGAGCTAATGGCTCAGACAACATGAGATACTGATGCATGGATTTCCCAAAAATAATTTAATAAATACAATATATATTTTCACATTGTGTTCATGCATTTTCATAAACATAATGGGAAAAATCATAAATAGTTTCTCATCTAATAAATTTAAGATCTTGGATGAGTTCAGAACATGTTTTTTACTCTAGGAATGACATAAAATATTTCAGTGTGGCATGTTTAGATATATAATTTTTTGGTGGAATGTTCAGTGTATTAATTATTTCATTCATTCATTAATTTTATCATATATAAAAATTAAATTTGATTATATCCTTGGAGAAATTCCTAGAGATATCCTCAGACGATTGGTATATTTTTAGAACTTCTCCTTCCTCCTTCCACTTGGGAATCAAATAAAATGATGATGAAAATCCTCATCATAGTAGATTAGGACACAACAAATGTAGGGGCATACTTTAATACATGGATAGAGCTTTCATCAATTAATAAAGATATATTCTCTAGGTCATACTTTTAGATTTATGGTTGACTCCATTTTTGAATAAATTGATTTAGCAGATCAATCCATTATATTTATTTTTTTTCCAATTACAGGTCTGTGGCATGCCACTATGTATGAATTTAATTGGTTTTTAAAAATATTCTAACCCAAAAATTCTTTTTTCTGATCACATTCAAATAACTATTGGTCAATATTTGTTTAACCATTTGTATTTTTATTTTCTCCGTAAAATTTCATTTCATTTTTCACTGGTAGTTCCTCACAGTTCTTGTTTAACATTTCCGGGTGGTACATAGCCTTTTCTGACCCCTGGAATCATGAAGGATTCTCGAGTGAAGGACTGATCAAGGAATCACACAATGTCCTAGTTATATTTTATGTTATGAAGGTTTTATCAACAATAAAATTATGAATCCTCAAAAATTGAGGAACTCGTGGTGTGATGAATATAGGATGCACCAATGATGAAATATGCAATCTGAATTTTAATGAATGATGGCCAAAAACATTGATCCATGGGTAGATCTAATGATTTTTTTGAAAAAAATGGGATCCTCAATGGAACATTTGTATTCAGGGAGTAAATCAAGAATTTGGAAATCTATGAAAATACAAACTATACGCTGTGTATCATAGTGAATAGAATGTGTGTATCTTGTGTCTTTGGTGGCTAGTTTTTCAAAGGATTGTAAAGATGACATAGTGTGTATCCCTCCAACATTCTAGGTACCTCAAACCAAAATGGATGTGTCATGTCATGGGTAACATAGGTAGGACTCCGTGTGGGAGTACATGGATAGGAACATGGAATTGTATTGAAGTACGTGGACATGGATAAATCACATAGGTGGTACCCCATGTAAAGTAGCACATCGTTAACCAAATTACATGGGCAGGACCAGAAGAACACAACCAGATACCTGATCCCTTTTACATGCCATGTTTTCCACCTGCACAATGTATACATCTACCTTGATTGGTGGAATTTTTCTATCTTGGGACAAGGCTATGTGGTGGAGTGGGACCCCACCCAATGTGGTTCCCCTCACACACCATGTACTACATAGTTCCATTTTCATATTCATCATGATTATTTATCTCTATTGTTTTGACACATATTTTAGGCAAAATTTTTACTATCTAGAGTGTTTTTTAATCTAGAATCGGATGGTTTCATAATTTGTGAATTTTGGGAAATGATGTTGAATTTCACTATAATTTTATATTATTTAGAAGATTCTCAAAGATGGTAGTGATCGCATTGGATCTCTAGAGGAATCCCAAGTAGAACCCTCTAGGGGTGTTGGGAACGGTTCTACTGTAAACTCCTATAGTGAAAGCTATATGTCATCACAAGTAATGGCTCCTCTAAATAATTAAATGTTGAACCATTCAGATAGGATGGTCATGGTTCCTTGGTGACTAGAGTGGAACCCTCTTGTCAGCATAGGGTATGGGTGCTCTACTAAACTCTTGAGTCGAACCCTCCCGTTGAGATGGACATGGATACTATAAAAATTCATGAGTAGAAACCTCTAGTTGATCTTGTTATGGTTCCTCTATCAATTCTTATTGGAACCCTCTATTTGTGCTGGGTATAGTTCCTCAGCGACACCTATATTGGAACGCTGGAGATGGGCTGGGAATGAGTCTTCTATCACCAGAGTTGAACCCTTTTATTGGGTATGGACTAGTTCCACTTTAAACTATTAGAGTGGAACCCTCCTATTTTTCCATAGAATGTGTCCTCTACCTAGATATTTTGGCCCATCGACTATGTGGCATATTGATGAGGTGTGGCACGACATGGATGGTTATTTCATGGGAGGCATGTGATATACTAGGAATCATTGATGGAATATTGGAACTGTTGGAAGTTATTCTTGTAGTATTGAGATGTGAGATATAGATTTCATATATATCTCGTATAGGTCTCATTTTAATAATAATAAATATAGATATATATACTTAGGTATACATAAATTTGTATTTTATTAAACTCTTTCCATGATATGAGACATTAAGCTGGGTATGTCATGTACTTTATGTGTCTATATTATGGTGCTTGGATAATTATACTCCACTAATATATTATGAAATGACTAGAAATGTAGTTTATCTATACATTATATGAAGCCCCTTCTGATTGGATGATGATACATTCCCTTTTTTATTTTGTTAAGATGTTCTCTTTCATCAATTTTGGCCTCCTTTTCTATATACAGTCATTCAATTGTTGTTCTATATCTCATTTATCCCTCTTCACATTGATGGGAATCCTACCAGATAAGTATATAATCACCCTTATTTGTATTTTCTTTCACATGTTGTGTCTTATATAGATGACGGAAATGTCAGTGGTGACATCGAAGGTGCATAGGAATACCTAGTACGTTGGAAGATGTATAGTGGTATCAACATGATTATTTGGATCTAGGATCTATAAACTATTTGCCTTTTTTTCAAGTTGGGATATATTTATTTTATTTCATGTATTTTCCCCCATTATTTTTCAGCTTTCACTACAATACTCTTGAACTATCTAGACTTTTTTCAAGCATTTCTATTCTCGTAGCATTCTGATTCTCTTACTTTTACTTCATCTTTATTTTTTCATATATTTGGATGTGTCTCCACATATTTACATAGGAAATGATCACCTCGTTTTAGTAATTCCATCTATGCTGGCCACCAACCCCTAGTCTATGGAGGTGTTCTTGGGGTAGTTGCTGGTCGAGTCCCAGTTTGTTTCATATTGAGAACCTTCATGTCACGTAAAAGTTAATTTTCCCTTTCTAATAATCCTCCAATGTTTTTTTAGAATATATTAATTTGTATCCAAAGATGATATTTTTTTTAGGATTTTCAAATACCAATTCTACTAGTTTAGGGTGATATACCCAACATGTTCAGAAATAGCTTGAGTTTTTTATGTTGTGGATCCTGTTCAGCTAAAACGTTTTGGGATTGATTACATTAAATGTAGATTTTTTTTATAAATATTCCATATAATAATTAGGAAATCTCACTTGAAGAGAATTTTTCCTTTCAATGAATAAGAGAATAGAAGGATACATAGGATTATACAGAATACATCAAAACAATTTCAAATCTTGTACAAAACCCTATGGATGAGATATTGGTGTTGGTTATGTTCATGTTCATAGGATCTTCTAGGATATGGAGGAGTAAAATGAATTTTTATAGAAGGATATAGGGTCTTACATGGATGACCTTCAAATACATTTTCCTTCAGAAATATTTCTTGGATACAAAGATTTCAGTCCCTGGATAACAGTCTATAGTTTCATAGTATGGTGTATTGATTGAATATAAATATTATTTACATTTCATAGTGCTAAAATTATTTACCATCATCTAGATAGAAAAAAGAGCCAAATGGATTGGATGTTCAATATAGTACTCTATCATAATCTCAGACACCATGTAATGAGTTCTGATTACACCTCTTACTCAGATGTGTTTTCAAACTCCCTGACCATAAAGTAGGTTCTAGATGTATAAATAATAGAAGGATCACATCCAGTTCCTAGAATTCGATTGACTAGACATCATTTCTGTACTAATAGATACTATTTTGGTAGTACAAAGATGAAATAAAATATATACTAGATGGGAAGTCGGATAACGAGTCGGATTAGAAATTCCCTAGTGTCCTATGTGTGAAGTTATTCTACCGTGGTCTCCATTTTTGATCAGAAGGTCATTTAAACATTACATGCAGGAAGCCACTAAAGGATTGAATCTATTGGTGAGAGGCTATTTGTTTTCAGTGTTTCTGTTTGAGTCATTCTCCAATGTGTTTTGGGAGACTAATGAAATATAGTGGAGGACCTCTATAGAAGATGGAAACACACAAGGATTATATGACATAGGGGAACGGGTATGAAACTGAGGTATGATACATTTTTATAGTGTATTTGGCCCTATATAATGGTTGTGAGGGACTATATTTGGATTGATGTATATTTCATATCAGATCAAAGTTATATACTAATTTCTTATACTAGTTATTCACATACCTTTTTCCCTAATAAATTTTTCATTGTCCTAGACGTTTGGATAAAATATCATTATAGATTCATTATATTAACACTCCATTAGGGAAAAAATTAGACCTTCCAAAAAGGTATTCAATAGATCTTATAGTAATATGTAATTTTGGGATTCTATTTTATTCTATGATCCTAGATATGGCTATCTACAATTTAATCCTTTGTATGTACTACATTATGAGATAATATTCACACATTGAATGTTATTAGAAATGAGTATCCTTAACCTGTCCTAAGGGAGAAATATTTGTTTTGATCAATTTACATGTGTTTGGATATTATAGATTAGGGATATATTTTAGTCATATTGGTTACCTTTTGGTGAATTTCACAGTCTTGGATCTTTCTTTGGAATCATATTTCCCCCTTTTATCATTCCCTTTGATTGTTGATCATTATAATGATTTGTTTCAAAAACAATTTTTATATATAACTACTAAAAAATTGATTTAGTTTGACATAGAACTCATAGAACGGGTGAAACCTTTTTTAATACATCAGTACCATTTGGTGAAAATAGAGATAAATTACCATAATGTTGAACATGAATACTTGGAATTTAATGTCTTTATAAGACTGAACACATATCCGTATGGTTCTCAATTGATGGTCTCAAAAAAAACATTATGATACACTTATACTCAATGTGGATGAAAAATATTTAAATAATGTAATGGTGAATGACATGTATAATTTTAAAATGATTTATGATCTATTTGATCAACTTTCAAGAGCTCTCTATCTTCTAAATATTGAATAACATTTGAGCTAGCATCAGTTTCAGGTGAGGGATGAAGACAAAACAATATTGGTTCATAGAAAAAATAATTTTAAATATGAGTTCCTAGTGATTCTATTTTTTATTATTAATTATATATTGGAATTCATGGCCCTCACAAATAATATCATTGACATATATCTTGACTCATTCATCCTGATTTACATTAAATAAATCATCATCTATTGAATGACCTCCAAGAAACATGTCAGTCATCTCAAGAAAGTATTTTGTACTCATTAAGCACATCCCAATTTTGACAAAATGTCTTGGTATATCTTTTTTATCTAAGAGGTGTGTTTCCTAGGGATTGTGGTGTAAGATATTGTAATTATGTTGGACCATGAGAAGGTTATGATGTTGTTTTCTTGGACTCCAAATTATAGTGTATTCATGTTCTATATTTTACATGGATAATTATTGTACTACTATAACATAACCCAATCATTCACTCAATAGGAATCCCCCACTAAATATTTAAACTAGAAAGGGATGATGATGTTTTTCCTAAGATAAAGATAATATTGATTCCATATCCACTAATGACATTACTATAACCTAAGATTGGATTTTTGGGTTTTTTGTGATTCCATGGGAGTTATTTTAGGAGATGTGATGATGTATAAAGACTAGTGAATACCTTATGAGTCGAATTAGTTTTTATCCTAGGAGAAGAAGTACCGAATGCATGACATAGATATGGAAATTTATGTTCATTATTTGATGTGTTGAAAAAACTATATCAATTAATTTTGGTTTATTATCTACATTGAACAAAAAATCACCGAATACATTTTCGCATTGTGAGAAAAAAAGATTCCAATATAATCCTTTGTTGTGGAATATGTAGATTGTAATCATTGAGATGGATTATACACCATGTAATTGTAACATATTTTTATATTCTATTATAATAATGTTTCAATATACTCAGGTGGATTAAGAGAAGTTTTTTTATGTAAGAGTTTTTGTTATTTTTTTTGATTAGAGAATGGATTTGACTAAGGAATGAGGTGTTGTGAAATATTTATATTTCAGTTATCGAGTCATTTATGTTATAACATTTTCTTTAGTGGAATGGATGGTGGCCCTCCCATATTTATATTCTATCTGTGAAAAAAATTCATGAATAGTTTTTTAGAGATAATATTGTACAAGGACAGTCCACAGACAATGATGATGGGAATTTTTATTTGGGAGTAATATATTTCATTCTTTCACCAAGGAAGTGACCATAAAACACACCCATGCGTCATATAGGATTGTGTATATTGGGTATATAAAAATTTATCATGACATAATTTTATAGTTTTAGTGTCTATGTATTAATATGGATACCAAAGGGATTGTTTCATGATTTCTATCATGTCATTGGTTGTGGCTATTAATAAATATCCTTGTGTTTTACTTCATCCACTATCGGTACCCATGTTGAAAATGGAATATGTAATAATGTATTTTGTAATAAGTCTCCCACGTACCTCATAGAATTGTAATGTGGTATTGGGGATAGATAATTCATTAATGAAATTCATTCATTTTCAAGGGATGTAGGGGACTCTTTATATGCTTGATTGGGAATGTTTAATTTCTATGAGGTTATGCACCATTGTGGAGTTCCTTGAGAATTGTATGAAATATAAATGACATTTTTATATATCAATAATTTAAGGGATTGTGGCTGGATCTAGGGTCTCATATGAAATTGTGAATTAAATATTTACCCTGTACAAATGGATAGTTAGAGAAGACGATTTAGATTCCTGAGGATATACTTCTTGCTTTTTAATATTCTTCGGAGGATAATGGGCTGAGCATAGACACTTAGTATAGATTCCCATTAATAATTGTTATCAGATAACTATATATATGGAACCCTTTGATTGCCTATATTGAATAAGTTTTTAATCATTACTTTTCTGAATGAGGTTTTAAAGATACATTTTGTTGGTCCAAAGATATTGGAGGAGACTCTGAAGAGGGTAAAACAGATTTGAAAGAGGGTTTTCACTATTCTGAGTAGATAAAGAACTTATTCCAACCAAAGTAGGTGACTATTGTAGTGTGTTATGAGATTTTTTATATTCTTGTGGGTGACTCCTCAGTTGGTCAATCTGTATTTTTAGGGGAAATGAAATATCTATCGTAGAGTTGTTGGACCATTTGAGATCAGTGAAAATATAGGGCCACTGCCCTATAGTTTGGGAATTCAACATAATTTTAGAGGAATACACAGTGTGTTCCATATACCTCAAATTCATATGTACACACTGAATGTATTTCATGTTTTAGACTAGAAGGACTCTGAGTTCAAACTAGATTCGTCATTCATGGGTCACCTGGTGTGGATCATAATCCAAAGTGTGAATTTTTTTACAAGAGAAGATGGTATCCTTGCTATGGATTTTATGGAGGTATGGATGAGTTTAGGAGTATAATTAGGAGTGGGATTCTGAATATTATACAAAATATAACATATTATTTGGGGTGAACAATGAATATACTTCTCAAGGATGAAATTTTATATGGCGTTAGAATTCTAAAATACTTATTTTTTGGGACGTTTTTTATAAACTATAATTTCATAGGAAATTCTTCTAACTATTGTACAGTTTTTTCGTAGGTTTAGTATGTTTTTGATTATTTTTAATGATTAAATGGGTTTTATGGGTTTTAAATCAAAACACCCTACACGATGCCATGATATTAGCCTTTTTAGATTTGGTTTTCCAATATGTTTAATAGGAAAGGTGTTAAAATTTCTTAGTCAAGTTGTGGTCATCTGTCGGTTCACATATGTAAACATTATCGTACACTGACTAGGAAAACCCAACAAAACCATTTTGGGGGTTCCTTTATTAGAAATTTCTAGAATTTAGATATCATTCCATATGGATTCCCAATTCATCCTACTGTGTTTCTGAACCCCCAAGTCGTGGCTAGGTTATGATGGTGAACGTTTCAGATGTCACAATAGTTTTTTTAAATGCATGAAATCATCAACCTTCTTATTGGTTCATTAACATATTAAATGAAACATGTATGTGGATTTAATGTGTTGTTTTTAATGTGTTCATAAATTGTTTCCCATCCCTATTAATCGAATCAGACATCATTCTCTTATTGATTTATTGAATCTTGAATAATCTAAAATAATTACATAAATCCTCCTGAATGAGGTCGACAAATATTTCATCATAGATTAAAAACATGTATAATTTTGTTCGTCTCGATATCATTGGTCTATCAAAGTCCACGATTCATTATATTATAAGATAGATTTTTGTGTAGGCAGAATCAATGGTATCCTTTTAGTGTGATTTATGTACATGGATTAATTTGTTAACTTTATTCATCAATGATCATTAAATGATGGATTTCTCATTGATTTAGACTAGTATAATCCTTAAATCTCATAAATTTTCAATATAAAGGTGTGTTGATGTAATTAAAACTTCAAATAGAAAATAAGATTACTATTTATTGAAATTGAATGTTGGATAAGTGTGGATTCTTACCATGGATTGTTTTTCATCTCCGAATTATTCAAGAACACATATCATTTTGGATTGAAATTTGGTCATGGAGTTCTTCTCCTGAAATCCTTTATATTGGGGTCAGAACATGGTTTGGGAGAAAATATGGATGACGACCCTAGACAATAATGATGAAACTCTTGAGGTATGACGATCTTTACTATATAGGGTTTAATATGTGATATTTTCATGATATGATTATTAATTCCTAAGAACAAATTCATGATGTCTATTTTCATGTGGATGAGTGAGTAACCCTTAAGAACCTATAATAGTGTATGATTATAAGTACTTTTTGTAGCCTCTAGAGATCTGTTTTATATATGAAATATTATTCCTTTCAATGGTATTTTTTTACTATGGTATTATAATGAATATGAATTTGGTCTTCTGGTACCAAGATGATCTGATTTCTCAGTTTCAATTATATGAACCAATGGAAGGGAACCACGAAAACATGACAACTAAATGGTCTATTACTCCTTTAATGGAATGGGTTTGATAATGTACATGACTATAGATCTAGGTGTAAACCATTCATGTTATTTATGAATCCATATACAGTAGTATGAAATTGGATAATTCTTGGAAATTGTGATGTGTTTAACCAAATACATAAAACATTTCATTTGGGACGTACCATCATCTGAGGTTAATGACCACCATCAGGGACGTTTTTGTGATTCCATTTATAATAACCACAATCATGGTGTGCTGTGAAGAATTGACATAAAGGGAAAATATTTTCATGACTTATAGATATGTGTTATCGACTGGTTTCAATACTTCTGTCAAATTTTATGACATGTCATATATACAATTCCAACCAAGTTATCATCGTATTGAACTATAAAGGGTCATGTTTTATGGTTTCTTGGATAGTGCATGATTATATAGTTCACGTGTGGTTTTTCGATTATTTTAGTATCTACATTATCAAATGAATAACTATTTATGTTCATGTGCATGTATATTAACGTTTCATTAGTGGTGTCCTACACGGTTTACACACTACACCACGAAGCTTCATCTCAATGAGTCTACATGTTTAATTATCTAGGAGCCAAGGTAGAGAAAATCCCAGTGATAATAAGCTATGAGACTGAGCATGGTGTTCATAAGTTGTACCGAGATGGACTCCTAAGGGATTCCATGGTGTTGTATTAACATTCAAATCTTTCTTATACTGTTGTTAACCATACACATTGGGGGACTTTGTTATTAATTATTTATGAATTTATGTACATTCCATGTGACATTTTATAGTATTACATATTTATTTTATTTTATTTATTTGTGATAAATATTAATTTTGACTTGTTCCATACTGAGGGTATAGTCTTGACAATAACAACATTAAGATACACATGTCTTGTCGATTACGAATTTCATATGGGGAGGAATGCCTAGGGCTATGTGGAACTCTTACTCATACATAATGACTAGATTCTTAGTCTCACATAGTTCCTCTAATATACTATTAATCTCAACGCAACATTAACGTTTTAATAAAATTCCAACTCACTTGTTTTTTATTCTTCTAATAGTAACAACATGACCCCCTATATAGTGGAACCACTACCTAAGTATGTAAATTCC
Organism: Viscum album; assembly: GCA_963277665.1. Taxonomy (NCBI): domain Eukaryota; kingdom Viridiplantae; phylum Streptophyta; class Magnoliopsida; order Santalales; family Viscaceae; genus Viscum; species Viscum album. Next base: position 1,387,977,323 of record OY728122.1, read on the forward strand.
CTAATACATTAGTCAGAGAACCAATGAACCACCCAACAACATATAGTCATTGAACACATCATTTCACCATGATCCATACATTTAGTCAAATTACCTCCTGAGGGCCAAAATTTTGCATGAAATATATCTAATTAATTCTAGAAATAATAAAATAAAACCCTATAATAAAAAATTAATATCTAAATCAATGGAAGAAATAATATTTAAACAAACATACAACAAGGAAATTCACATACAAGGTCAAATTTTATGAATAACTACTTAATTTTTCCAATAAATAATATATATACAAAACCCATAAAAAAATATTAATATTCGAGGAATATCAAAAAAAAAACTTCTATACATCAATGGACACATTTTTTTCAAATATTTTCCTATAATAGAATATTTTAATTTTAGGAAGAGTTAAATCAAATTAATACTCATTGAAGGAATATATCAATTTGCTATTGTAAATATCATTGTGAATTATTGTTTACTACTAGTGATTTCATTATATAAATAAAAAATTTCAACATTTTAATAAATCTTGTTATAACCATATTAACTAGAATATAATAATTTATTCATTTCAAAATTCATCTCACACATTTCCAATATTATGTCTTTGTAAATTTATAAAATTTTAATTTGTCATTATGTTTGGATTAAGTTGTTTCAACCAAATTGTATCATTTTTTCATTAGGGATATTTCTAAATTATTCATTATTCCAAAATTGGATGTATCACCATTATATAAGAGTATACTCTCTTCTATTTAATATATTACTTTTTTGAAAAATTTTAATCATGTTTTAATGTGTATTTTGGAAATTTTTATTCCAAAATATCATTATAAAAGAAATAAAATTATTTCTCCTTTTTATTTTAATTTTCATTCAAATAAACGTAAATGTTATTTTTAAAGGTGAATAGTTATTCATAAATTGATTATAAAACATTTCCCAATTATATCATAACATTATTAATTTAATTATTTTTATTGGAATATTATTCAATTTTTATAATTATATATTCTACTAATTCTCTATTTTTTAGAGGATTAGTCTTTGAAAACTGACCCTATAAAAATAATTTATACATTGAGATCATATAATTACATATTTTTTTTATTTTATAATGACTCAAATAAAAAAAATCACTCAATTTTAATCGCATTAATTTATTTTTTGATATCGACATTGATTTCAGTTACACTTACCAATTGAATAATATATTTTTCTATATTTCATTCGACATTACCTATTACCTTAATCATGAATTATTAGTTTAATTTAAATTTTATTTAATATTATACAAGTCTAGGTTAGTAACATTATATTTTTTTGGTTATTTCCTATTTGATTCCTAGATTAATTTACTGCAAGCCTACTAGGGGAGGTGGATTCTAGAAATGAATTCGTTTGGAAAATTGGTTTGGTCTCAACAATTTTTTTAGTCCCCAATGTTACTAGAAATATAACTACTTGAATAATATGTTATATAGATAAGATGATATATTTTCTACCCCATTTCCTGACGTTAACTCCATCGTAGTGCATGAGCATGTTTGAATCACCTTTCTATTGGTATCCCTATAGCTGGTGATCACTAATTTGAGATCTTGATGCATGCTCATAAGTAATAAATGTATTTTTATCCCTCTATCAGTATACCTCCACCATTGTTTTTATAAATTTTTATTCATCATGATCTCAATAATCAAGAATAAAATTCCCTTATAGTTGGGGATGATGTTTGTGGTACGGATCATGTAGGAGCAGACTCTCCAATCATTTCCATTCTTCTAGGATTGGAATGAATGTATATATGTGTTACATATTTTATGAAAATAATTAAAATTTCATATTTAACTACTACAATGTATAAAATACCATTATATAATTATTTAATTTAGGAATTGATATAAAATCACACTAACAATACTTATAAATGTGTTTTTTTAATAAATATTTTTCATTCTATAATAAAATTTCATTTACATGATGAATTTATATTTTTTATATTTTTAACCTGTTTGTTAATCTACTATTTAAAATAATATTTATTATGAAATTTTAATATTTTTTCATAATTTATTTTTAGCTGAAGAATGAAAAAATGGAGATTTTACAAATATTATCTCTTAATGAAATTATCATAATAGAATAACACATTGATATTTTTTGGGAAAAATTCAATAAAAATATATATTTATATGTGAAAATAACTCATTTTCAAATACAACGATTATTTTATATGATCAATGTTTACTGTTTTCAAAAACAATGTAATATATTATTCTAAAATGAATTTTTAATCTCTTTTAATAAAACAAAATTCACTAGTATAAATAAAATCCAATAAAATATACCTCATATTTCATATTAAAATCATAATATTGTGTATTGAATTAAATTTCATAATTATATGTAAAATTATTATTAATAATATTAATGTTTACTACCATGATAATAGTGAAAATATTCATTAGGAGTATTTTTTATCAATATTTGGTAACATTTAGGTAATGGAATAAATTGATATATTTTAAGTAATGACTATACTATAATTTTTCCACAAAAAACATATTATCACTCATTTATTTTTTATTTTATTCTACATAATTCTTATAACACATTTCATTTAAAATAGCATGTTTCCACACAAAAATTATTCTATATATATTATATATTTGAAATTAAAAAATTATTTCCACATCTGTATAAAACTATTTAAATTAAATAGATTTTGAGTTTATGTTTTGGAAATAAACACATTTGAAAATTAGATTTGTTATATTTTTATTGAAAATGCAATAATATAGTAAAAATTATTTACAATAATATTAATTATAAAATTAAATATTAATAACCTAATTTTAAAATGATAAAAAAACTATTTAAAAATAAGTCAAAATAATTAATTGAGGTATTCCCATCCTAAATTCACACCCAATGAAATATGTTCCATTTTTTGAGATTCTTTTCTTTGGAATTATGTCATGAAATTGTTTTAATCCAAGGAGTCATTATGAAAATTTCATTTTCATCACTTATAAAATAAGATCACATACACAAACTTTTTATATATATTTAATGGTATTAGATCATAAAAACATATTTACTATTAATATCATACCTCTTCAACAATTTCATCGAAAAAATTTATCATTCCTATAGAATAAGCTGTGTTTCCCAAAACTGTTACCCAATTGAGAATATTAAAAGGGGAGTAATATTGTTCTCAACAGAGCTCTGTTAATTCAGTTCTAGTTTTTTTCAATTAAATACTACTCAATAAATGAAATTATTATTACAATGGATTTACTAATATGATGAAATTTTTTTTTATAATAATGGAATTTATATTTTCCTCCTTCCATTGAGAGCATTAAAAAAATTATGGCATCACCATGTATTTGTCTGGAATACATCCTCATTAAAAAGAGTATCTAATTTTTCATTACCACTTACATGAATGGATTTAAATGGATATTTTAATTATTAATAACATATTATTAAAATTATTTTTATTATTTATTTTGAAATCATTCAATAACTTCCACTAGGATGATGGAAAATGATTATGTCTCATAAGAGTTGTACATACTACTCCCCCACAAAATTAAAGTATTTCAATTTTCACACCATTATTTTCATACATAAATATATATATATATATATATAACTATATTATAACCAAATTTTTCACCTTATATAATGTAAATAATATAACATTTATTCAAATAAAATCTCTTCCTAGACTATACTCATACATATATTATAGCTTTTTCTATTTTGGTCAATTTAACTACATATATAAATAATGTTATAAATTAGTATCTAGGTTAAATTATTAAATATAAATACTACTAATATTTGAAAATAATAGTAAAATAATGTTTTTATGGGTAATGGTGATAAAGAAACCATTTTTATGAAACCATCGTTCCTTTCTGAAAATTTACAAAACAATATCATCATCGAATTCTTCTTCCTGAATCATAACTAAAATAATTTTTAAATTAAATTAGATAGCTAAATTTAATTAATAAACAACTAATTTAGAACATTTAATGATCTCAAAATGGTGAAAATTGAATCTATAAACCCCAATCTATTCTGCCATCACAATTCGTGTAATGAATAAACAATTGATGAAATTTACATTGATGGATGAAAAAAACTATCTAGGAAATATTTTGGGAATAAATTAATATAAGATATATTTTAAAAAGGTTATAATCTGAATAAGGTTCTGAAATTAGTGATTAATATTGTAATTTTTTTTAAAAGAGGATAAGAAATATTTGTATAAGCAAGATTTGTATTAGCGATGTTTCATCTCAATTTCTTTTCTTTGATATATGTTTTATTTAAGTGTCCAATTTCATTTAAATCGTGTGTATACTGACTATTGGATATAAAATATTGTAAATTATCATATATTCATTGAATCTGAAATTTTAATTCAATATCTCTCATTCATTGTTTTTTCAAAATATCCTCTTCACTAATGTTTTATTCTTTACTCAAATTCTTATTTGAGTTATTCTGATTAATTTTTATAATTGATATTAGAAGATAGTTTTATTCTATTATCATATTTCATTTCATCCTTATTTTCTATGTGATTATAGTGATGATATTTCTCCCTCAAATAAAATTATAAGGTTACGAATATTTCTCATTCCATATAAGTAAACATGAATACATCCACATCTAGATTAAATGTTATTATTAATATTTTCAATTATTATTTTTAAATGAAAATATATTTTCTTACTGGAAATATTTTTATTTCTGTTTACATTATTTGAAATGAATGATTCATCACCCTCTTTATTATTTTAGTTTCAATATATTTATTTCCAAAATATTAAAAATGATGTATTCTTCATGTTCGTATTTTTTTCTTAGAATAATTTTTTTTATTTCACCCCATTGTGTTATTTAAGGATCTATTATTATAATTTCATTTATACTAGATATCCAAAATATTTATCATTTTACCCTTATAAGAAATATATTTATTCCAAAAAATATGACATTTTGAAATTGTTTTAACAAAATTTCTTTATACTATTATCATGGTTTGTAATTATTCCTTATCAATAATATCTATCCCCTTTGATGTTTGTTATTTTATATAACCATTTAATTAGATTAATGAGTTATTTCTTTTCGGTTATTGAAATTTTGGTATCAATTAATCAAATTTTGATATTGTGTTATGTGATTCCATTGGAATGTTCTATTCCTTTTCCTGGTACGTCCCCTTTTGAGTGTTTAATTTGAGCCATAAGGGTCATGCCTTGATCATATATGGAGATATTTTGTTGGGAAAAATGATTTAATGTTTCTAGAGGTCTAATTTCTTATTAAACATATCTTGGGTTGTAAGGGAAATTGAGAAAAACTAAGAACATACATCTGGGGAACAAATTGGGGTTTCTATTTGAATTCAATGGTTTAGTTGTTACCATGGGTTCATGGTATTTTCACTTTTTATATAGGTTGTTTGGTTTTTATAAGGAATATGGGATGAAAGATTCTCTGTATAATAGTTACTCATCTTGTAAATATAAAACATTTCATGTAATTATTGTCAGGAACATGTCAGGAATGGCTTTAGGATGAAAAAATATTAATGTCATGAATATGGTACATTTCATGTTATTAAATTAAAAGTCATTTAATTTTGGATCATAAAATAAACATTCTATACTGATATATTTTTTTATATTTTCTAATAATATTTTCTCATAATTTTTTACTATATCACACTCTATTTAATTATCTCACCTTCTTTTTTAATGTGTTCCATGAAGTTGAATTTTATTTCTAAACCACATAAAACCTCTTCTTCTAGAACCTATGAAAATAAAAAAGCATTTCTGGTGTGAACCTATTAATTCAATACATCCTATTTGTGTAATTGATACTTTGGGAATTGGTTCTAAAAAGGTTCCCAAATCTCATCCATCATTCTCTGACTGTTTTCGTGTAATTTAATAATTGTGTACATTGTTGATTTTAATCTTGATTGGTTTTTATCTAGTAACCTTCTTCCGATCATATTCCACTTCATTATCATTGGGATTTTCCATTAGTGGCACTGTTGTACTATTGGTAAAAGTTATATGGTCTAACCCAAAACCGTATGGTTTGATAAATGTCATGTATATACAATATTAGATTTCTTCCAACATACTGTTTCATTAATTGGTTAATAAATGAATTGGATTGATACTTGAAGTCAATTTTGATCTTAATGTTTTTGACATCTCTTGTTGCTACCATTTTAGTGAGTGAATCTTTTATCATATAAGATGTTTAATGTCTCAAAATGTGTTTGGAATGACATGTATTTTTTGGTTATTGATTTATATAATTTAACCTTGGCTTGGAATGATTATTTATACGAATGTAATGTTATTAATTATCACCAATTGATATATGAAATTTTTTAATTGATTGTTAAATGGTAATTTTCATAATTAAACAATTTTCTTGATTGTGTGATATATAGATATCACTATTGATATTATCTGATACAGTGATTAATTTTTTACATACAATATGGGTTGTTGGCCGAGTTGATAAATAAATAAATTCATATATATCAGGCATTGACCAGTGACACATACTGAAATGATTTTATATTGGGCTATTCCATAAGACATGCTAAAATTATAATATAGTGGGCTATGCCCAGATACATATGATGAAATAATTATATAATAGTATTGGCCTAAATAAATGTTGATGTACTTCTAAAATATATTCACACCTGATTTATTGCTGAAATAATTATATAACCTATTTTAACCCAATGTTCGGTAATTTATACAGTAGTTTTGTGGTTATAGTTTTCATGGTTGGGATACATGCTCAAAGACACTCGTGCATGGTGTCAAAGATGGTTTATGTGGCATTACATTAGATTTTAAGTAACCAATACACTTATTTTATTTTATTATTTCATAGGATTATTATTAGACTAGATTATATAGAAATGATGGAGTGGACCTAATTACTTATAATCAAACCATATTCAGGTATGCAATTTTTACCAAAGAATATTATGCAAATGTTGCATTGGAAAAGGGAAAATGAATGTTCTATTGATTTTTTGTTTGCTTGATGTGATAGACTATGGAGTTAAGATGAACATGGGGCTCGAGATAGTGTAATTTTAAGACATATATTAGTCTTATAATATTTTATTTTTTATTACATCTAGGATGATTATTAGTAAAATTATAGAAAATAATTACATTATTCCATTAATAATTATGGGATGTTTTAGTAGGATTTTATTGTTGGCATTTCATTTTATTTTATTGCATCCATCAATTCTGAATTTTGATATTTATTTATTCATATATATTATATTTCAAATGATTTATAAAATCTGAATCTAGGGTTATAGTCTCCCCACTCCACTAATAACACCCCTGATGCATATCAGCATCCTTTAAAAGACACAAAGGATCAAATGGGGTCTCATAACCAACCATTTCTGGTCATATGAGATAGTTATGTATCAGTGCATGTTTCAATGTTTTATTAGAGGATTATGATTCTTTATTTTTTCTTTAATATTTTGGGAAAGGTTGAAAGGAAACTCGGATGTGTCAGGAATTAGTAACGAGATTCTTCACAGGATTAACTATCCCACTTACAAGGGAAATGCGAGTTCCCATGGGTGGATTGTAATATATATTTTGTGCATTTAAACCTTTGATGTTATTTAAAATATAATGATTCAAATTTTGGGTCATGTTATGTTTTTATTATTTCATTATATGTTGATATCAATACTCATTTCCTAGTATGGATATGGTTTAGTGTGCATGCCTAATAATAAGTACATAGAGATATATATTGACATTAATTGTTCATAATAACAACACATTTATTTTCATATGATATTTACTTTCCAATAGAACTATGATATGATATATTTGGTATAACTCATAAATGAAATAAATGAACTATTATTTATTGATAACACTTATAAAACCAGGAATTGTTACCATGAGTCAGTGGTTCTCAGTTATCTTCACCTATTCAGGTTTACTTTTTGTTGTTAGTGTCTTATAAATTGTGTTTGTGTTAATTATAAATTTCAACCCCAACATCATTGAGATGAGTTATGGTAAATTGTAAATCATAATGCTCCTAACACATCTAAATGAGAGATTCTTGTAGTTCATAAGGATTATATGGATGTTCATCTTCTTAACTTCTTCCTGACAGTCATGAAATCAATTGAACTAGATACTTTTAACACTATGTTGTAGATGACTTAGTTTTTGAGAGAGTTTTATATGTAGTATCTTCCAATGTTGATTGGGGAATGAGGCCCCCAATAATATTAGTGGTACATTAATATAGTTAAAAAATATTTATTAATATAGATACACTGACAGATATGAGCATGAAGCATCCATTTTATATTCAGTTATTTAATAGACCGGAATTTGTGGGATATTCTAGAGAAAGCAGGATAGTATGATGAGTTATCCTGGAAGGACACCGAGATAGAGTTCCTATTCCATTTCTACCCTAGATAACATGACGGATATGAAGGCATATGAGGTCATGAAAATCAGATTGGTGAAAATTATAATGATGGAATATGCTAAAGGTTTCACTGACCTACAGTTATTTTCACTTTATTTGGTAGTTCATGAGATTTCTAGGGTGACAACTTTTTAAAATGGTCCTCACTCTATGATTAGGTCATTGGATAATGTGTTCCATATTTGTTGATTTTTTACGTGATGAATAAGGGACTAATCACAGAATTTAATATGAGAGAGTCCATGAGGAGTGAATGTGAAATTTCATAAGCGCATACTGTACAATATTATTCTAGTGGATTGAAGCATCGCTATGAATTTATCTCCAAATCAACAATGGTTAGAGTAGTTAGGGTAGTGGGATATCATATGTTGAACCTTTTCTATTTCAATCGTATCAGTGTGGAAATTTGGGCCACAAAACGGCTCAATTTCAATTCCCTTCATTGGAGTGTTGATCTTGTTGAATATTGGGACACCCATATATGTTTTTTAGGGGAATAAAGGAATAGGTAAATCGAATGTGATCAGGACAGTATCCAGAGTCTTGAAAGGACTCAGCTAATCCTCAATATATATGTAACTAGAGTTCCACCATTCAATGAAGATGAGATTAGGAATGTGGTATCTTAGTGTAAGAACGAATGTGCAAGTCATGGGGTACATCTCAGAGGATTGAGGATAAAGCCCAGATAAAAATGGATGGTTAGCTGCATGTTATGATGACATCACTTGCTAGTGTGGATACATGACATTATACATTGAGAGGTACGTTTCTTATATCATCTAACATTTCTTGTGTTTTTATATAGTTTAACCACATTCCTTTTTTATCCAATTTTTTAAATTGGTTTGGTCTTGGATGTGGCAATCTTGGATGGAATTTAAACCATTTACATGTCATTGGGAGTACAGTCAGATAATATTAATAATTTTATGAAATGGTCTCTATAGATTGTTGATTACACTTTATTTTGGGAACTATTTTTTCTACAGATGGAAAGATTAAACTTTATTCTTGTTATATATTGGTTATATTTATTCCATAGTCACATTAACGATTATAGGAGGAGAGTAACCTTTTAATCTTCAAAAGGAGTCACATATTATCCCCAAATTGTGTGGGATATTTTGGATAGACATATATGATTCAATTCAGTGAATATTGGTTTGTCTCTTTGCATATACAGAAATAAATTCACAAGATGATGGTTGAATGAAATATGATTATATTTCCTCCATTTTTAGAAAAAAAAATTATTGTCTATCCCAACATGTTATGTAGCTTACTTCTTGAACAATTGAATGAGTTTATGACCGTGTTGTTACTGGGACCAAAGAATGATTCTATTCCACCTTACAGAATGGAACTAATAAATCATTAGGAGTTTAAAGTCAAGTTGGAAGATATATAAGCTAACTTTTTATATAATCCATCACATATCCCTAGGTTTCTCATTTACTATTATCTATGATGGATGATGGGAATTTTCACTTGTGTTTTTATTATCAGAGTTTGAACTATATTATGGTCATGAACCAGTACCCACATTTCGGCAATGATGATCTTGTGGATTAGTTGATTGGTTCTAATATCTTCTCTGTGATCAATGTGAGGTCCATCTACCATCAGTTGAGTTTGAGGCCATTATACATACATTGAAATACATTTAGGAGAAGGTATGTCTCATATGAGTTCTTTATGATGCCATTTGGGTTGACCAATGAACTAGTGGAATTCATGGACTTGATGAATCATATTTTTCATCTTTTCCTAGATTGGTTTGTTGTGGTCTTTGTCGATGACATCTTAGTGTACTCACAATCAGTAGAAGATCATTCAAAACATCATAACATTGTCATAATCACACTAATGTAAAATTGTATTTACACCAATATAGCTAAATGATGTTTCTGGATTTATGTAATGAACTTATTGGGCCATCTCATCTCAGAGGAAGGACTGTTAGTAGACCTAGAATATGTTCATATCAAGATATCAAGGAATCGGGTGAAGAATGCCTTCGAGAGTTGTAGAATTATAGAATTATCATGACTTTATCATCAATGTATCCATGAAATTGACCATCTTGTTGCACTAATGGTTCTTCAACCCAATAAAGGGTTCAGGTTTTTTGGCCATATTTATATGAGATATATTTTTATGATTTCAAAAGCATGCTTACTCAATCACTTATCCTCTATTTACCTTTTCCATGTAAAGTATATACCATGTACTATGATGCATCATGATTTTGACTCATAATTGTATTAATGTAGGAGAATAGTGTGGTTTTTTAGTGCTCTATAATGTTATGATTGAATGATATTGATTATCAAACTCATGATTTGGAGTTATCAATATGTGTACATTTTATAAGATGTTGGAGAAACTATCAAATGTTTGAGTTATTTCTACTATACATTAAACACAATATACTCATGTAAACCTTTTATCATTATGACCTAAACCATAATAAGTGGATGTGGGTCAAGTATCATCATTATTTTGACATTGAGTAAGATAATACACTAGTAATTTCCAAAATTGTTGTCGATGAATTAAGACAGAATCTATTGAAAAAGGTGTTATGGGATCATTCCAATGAGTGGTGAGTGATGGGCCTCTTTTCAGACATGCATTATGATGGTCAATGTATCAGGGATGAGTATCTCTGACATCAACATCTGTTATACCACTTATTTTTTATTGGATATAGACTTAGTAGATATTTATCCATGAAGGATTATTTCAGAGAGAAAGCTTATATGCTGGTGAGAGAAGCTTTGGATGGTATATTTGCACTGCTAATTCTATTATTTTCTATGGGCATGTATGGGTTCTTATGAATATGTTTTAGGAGATAATGAAATTGTTTCATGATTCTTATTAGGCGATTCATTATAGTTTCACGGTGATATATCATGATCTCCATAGACGGTACTGAATATCATGAATTATAAACAAGGTAGAAGTCTTTCTGGAAAAATGTTTAATTTTTTATAATGTCAAAGGCGAGCATCTGAGGCAAGCTGGTCTTATGTACTCATTTTCCATTCCTGAGCTAAAATTGGATGATGTCACCAGATTTTATGACTTTATTACCTATTAGCACCAATAATATTGATGATTTATGGGTGATTTTGGAACAAATAATGATGTTATCCCACTTATCCCCTATCATAAATACATTTATAGTTGATTATTTGGTCAATCATCATGTGGTTGAGGGATTTCAATTACATTGTATTCTGATGAGTATTGTTTTATAAAAATATCCAAATTTCACATTACAGTTGTAGTAGGGTCTTCAAAATGATATGGGATTGTAGATTCATTTGAGTATGACCAAACATCATCATACTGATGTTAAATCCAAGAGAACTAATTAGGTATTGGATGATATGTTATCATCTCATTTTATGGACTTTAGTGGTTTAGGGAGAAAAATATGAAACTTATGGAGTTTTCATATAATAACATATTCCATGCTTCTATTATATTGGCCCCATTCATGGATTTCTGTAGTGACCCATCCCCAGATAGCCTAGAGTTTGTATATTTTACCAATTACATAGGCATGATTACATGGATTCCAGACCTAATGGACCAATAAATTTAGAATTCTTAGAAAACTATATAATTAAATGAAAATTTCATTAAAAATAGATGCACTAATTATAACGTTTTTTTTCTTATAATGAAATAAATAACATCAAGGATAAATCTATCCAATCAATTATATTCTATCAGATCTTTAATTGTAAGCATCATCGATTCTTAGGCAATGAATCATAAAAAGGGTGTTCTCAAATGATTATTATGAGAAAAGTAGAGTAGATGAAATAATGAATCAATGATAATTTTCAATATTGAAACATAAATAACTAGAAATACATTCCATTAAAATTTATAGATATAGAAAAAAAATGTGTGAAACTAAAGAACAAGACATTAATCAATAATATAAAATTAATTTTATCCAAAGATATTTCAATGAAAAATATCAAGGATTAATAATAACTATAACTAATATGAAACCAATGCTTAATTATTGGACTACATTTTTCCTAGGTACATGGAACCAGTAAAATCATGACCATTCACATGACAGTTTATCTATTGGGTAAAAACTAATCTAAGAAGCTAGCCAACTATTTCATATTGTGAGACTATTGATGCATTAAGGGGCATCCATTCACCAGTTTCCAACCTATAGTACTTTCATTAAATAGTCCCCAAACCATGTATTGTGTGTCCAAATCATTAATCATATTGAATATTCAAATAAATAATAAGGAATATCTGATATCCACATATAATATATTATATTAATTTTATCAATAATATATCATTTAGTAAAATAATATTCAATGTAAGCATCGTCTATTAAATGGTATATGGTTTAGTAAATAGTAATATCCATGATAAATGATATTGATTATTTGGAAAAATTCAATGCACATGGATTATAACAAATTGAACATTTCAAGAGGAAATTAAGAGTGAATCAAAAAAGTGATTATGAATAATATCCTTAATAAAATCAATCACAACCTATCCAGATGAAGAATAAGGATTATATCAATACATTAAATCTTGGGTGGAATAATATAGAGGGATGTTCTCATTGATGAAATAAAACAATATATTTTAAAAAACATCTTGAGGAAAATATCTTTTCCTTTTGAAAAACAGTTTGAAAATAAATTTAATTTAAAATAACTTCTAATTGTATTTAAAAAAATCATGTTGAACTTGATATTGATGCTTCAAGGAAATCACGTTGGATAAATTTTTACATGTAGGTACGAGGTAAATAGATTATACCTTTTTTATGGTAAAAGGGTAGAAACATCCATGTTTTAAAAGAGACACAAATATTCCTTCTATGAGATTAGTAAATAAAAAAGTGGTAACATTTTATTTAAAAATTTTATGATAATTTAATAATATTCTTGTAAACTCTATCTGGGAAACATAGTTTTGAATATATTTCCGACCGAATTGAGGGTAAAGTCGGACTTTATTAAAAATATTTTCTTAAATATATTATGTACCAAAGATTATAAAATGGTAAAAATACATGAATATATATTTAAATAATATAGGGGAAGGAAACTCATTAGTTTTAAAGATCTATTGACTGTAAGATTTCATTAATAGAATCATAAACATCAACAATATCAAAAATGTTATAAACATGTCAAATAAAATCCTATAACAATGTAACTGGGATCATAATCTCCATCAGAGGAAAATTAAATGAATCATATAATATCATTAAAATATTTAGATTCATGATATATCATTTAAAATATAAATATTGGCACCTTGAAAAAATAGTTTATGTTCATAATGAAACATGATTTCAATGAAGTGAAATTCAGAAAAAAACATTTTACAGATTTGGTAACGTTTGAATATTAAACCCAATGAATGATGTATCCAAAAATATATATGTGAATACACATAATATTATTTATAAGATACATATAATATCATCATGGAAGTACATACAACATAAAAAATGAATGATTGGAGAACATAACATTGTTCTCACGAAAATTAAAATTGAGATGAAATCCACTTAAATTTTGTTTCATTTCTGGTGAACATACTTTAAATTCACTTATAAGAAATTTATCTTAATTATTTACTTGATTAAAAACCATTTTAATATTTATAATAACCTTTATCTCACTTGTAACCATTTTATGTACACTACCAAAATAGTTAAATTTATGTTCACTTTTTTTTGACAAAATTTGATTTATATATCAAATTATCTATTATTTGTCAATTATTTTAATGGGTTTCATTATATAACATATCTAGAATAATAACTATTACATAATTATAATATTTTTAGTTCAATTATACTTTTAAAATCAACAATTTAATGTGGTTAATGAATTGATCCAACATTAGAATCATGGAGACGATAGGTCGTATGACCAATTGAGTTACATTCCCATTTTTAAATGATCATTATGGAAAGAAGGTAGGTAACTAAATTTTTTTCATAAGTATCATTATATATCAGATTCCATTTAATTTTCTCATATATAGATATATATATAATTTTTGATGTAAAAGGAATCACATCATGTCGAGGAGGTGGTACTCCACACATCCACGAACAATGTTATCTCTTTTATAATGTCTGAATGTGTAATACATGAAATGATATATATATATATATATGTTATATTTTCAAAAATATAATTATTTCATGAATATATTATTGATATGGTTCATGTCCCTAATGTTTAATTATAACCATTCATTTAAATATACCTTGTATCGTGTGAACAAATCACAAATCTTTGAGGGTGTGATAGTCCACACTTACTCAAAACGATATTATCGTAAAATAGAATGTACTAAATGTATGCATTATAAAACGAAATAACAATAAATAAATTTTCAATATCATATATAACATATATAAACCTATTTACCATCATAATTTCTACCCTAAGAGGTGGTAAAGGAAAATTGAACAATCATCAATTTATGAGGCTGTATTTCTCCCAACACAGAATTAGTATGTTCATTTCCCGTAAGATGGATTTTTTTGTAAGTATATGTTCAATATATATAAGAAAATAATAATAGTATATTTATGATACTGGTTTTGTTATTTATTCATAGAATAAAAAGAGAATCGAGAGTGCAGAATGGAAATGAAATCCAAATGTATGCGAGGTGGTGTAACAACATAATCGGGTAACTTCTTTTGGTCTATACCAAAATGATTCCATGGGAGTATTTCTACACGAATATTGGATTAATGGTCTAGGGGAGTATTTTTTGGAAGCCATTTTGTAAGATCATGGATGAAATTAGGTTGTTTGAGATATTTGAGAAATGGGTAGAGGTTGTGGCCTTCTATAGCGATTGAAAATGACTTACTTGAAATTTTTGGAAACACATTTGGTGTGCAGATGTTCGTACCTAAAAAATCATAAAAAACAACAAAAAATAATATTTGAAGGTTAATTCTGTATATATTTCCAACAATTTCTTGTTTTACAAGTGGCTAGGTCATTTGGGAACATAAATTAAAGTCATAACCAATTATTAAGATTATTCTTGCTCTAATCATTGTAATAAATTGTAATCATGTTCACTAATAATTTTGGTCAAAAAATTATTTATTATTATAAATTATAACTTTTTCTTATTCAAAATATTTAATCCATTTTTCTAAATTCTAATGACATAAGTGAAAGAAATTAAATTAAAATTAATCAAGAAAACGATACGACAATGCGGGTTTTTGGAGTAAAAACGATTGAAAGTTGGCTATGTTTTTATTGTAAATTTAAATTAACTAAATTGGATTAATTGATAAAACTATGGTCTAATTAATATTTAAGACCAAATAAAATTATATTTTATCCTTATAATTAAATTAGATTAAAAATCAGTATCGAACTAAAATTTAGAATTTATAACAATTTATTTAAAAATGAAATTCCTCAAAAAAATATCAAAATTTCACCCTAAACTAATTATTATGTTTATATTTCAAATATGATTTTTATATTGACATTTTAAATCAATTATCTTTTCAAAAGTCAAATTTAAAATTTTTTCTCCATTAAAGGGCCGTAAAATTTCCTTTATTAAAATGTTGGTTTTCATATGTGAATTATAGATTGATCTTATCTTATGAAACTCAAACCTAATGTATGAATATAAAAATAGTTTATTTATTATATAAAATATATATTACATTGAAATATTCGACTAATTATAATTAGTTCATTTTATTAGGCTAAAATAACTAAATGACAATAAAAATGGTTTTATATAAATATATTTTATTTATATTCAATTGGTTCCTATATTAATGTCTAAATAATTTTTAACCTATTAATTAATATTTTATTATTTAATTCAAATATTTTCAAAAGATAGTTAATATTATTCATAATTTTTAGTTTATATCTTATTATACTAATATTATAATAATATATCGTTGTTTTTGAAACTCGTCTAGCTTGTAATTCATGCATTCAAGGAAAGTAACTCTTTCATGTAATACATGATAACTTAGTATTTCATGTGTTGAACTATATAGAATATACTTTAAATATATTATAAAATATATGGATATTACATTAACTTACACACCTATTAATTTTTTTTTCATAAACCCTACAAAATACATGGTTCTTAATTTAGTTTTTTAGGGTGCTAGATTCTCCCCAAAATTTATATATTTTCTCCACGCATTTTAGACTCAATCATGGTGATATAATTTTTTATACTTCCTAGTTTTTAAATCCCACATCATTATATCATTTAATACGTACTACACTATAAAAGTGGGAATTCAAATTACAAAGGTAACGTTGAATACTATGTAAAAATGTCTCTAAGTTTGATAACCTTAGTGGAATGTTGAGATGTGTTCTCGGAGGAGAAACATAATATTTTATAGGGATTGAATGAGGTCACCAATCACAAAAAATTAATGATAATTAGAATGTTTAGGTCCTTAAATCCATATGTCATCAATGATTTAAAGGGACATAATTTCAATATAAATTTAGTTATTACGAAAGAATTTACTTCTATGTAAATTTACTAATATTTGGTAATTAAAGAATATAAATATGTATTCAAACGTGATAGGAATCAATCTCAAATAGAAAACCTTAAATTGTTTTTATTATTCTATCAAATTCTAATTCATCACTTTACTACAACAAATTAATTACCAACAATGAATTTTTTTATGTCTGAAGAACTAAAATATTCTTGTAAAGGATGATAAGGCCTATAAAATAGTGAAATGTCATACTATTTTTCTTTAACTCTCTCCCAAAATAAATTTTCATAATATATAAATTTCTAATCCTCAAAATTGTTAATACTGGTTCATCATTAATATTTATTCATTGAATTTTTTAACTAGAAACAAAAATTCAATTACAAGGAAATTACATAGGTTCGTGGTTTGTGAGAAACCCATATTGACCTTCAGTCACGGGTTCAAGACCAATAGCCTTTCCGGATATGATCAGTTTTCACCCAGATTATATTTTTTTCCTTTTTTAAAACGTTATGAGTATAATTTAAAAAATATATATAATGGACATCCTTGAAATATGGTTAATCAATAAATATAAATTTAACAAATGTATTTAATAAAAACTCAATACATAATTACTTCATCAACATACTTCCATATAGATTTTTATAGGGTCTAGAGTCTATCCTTGAGGAGAGGGCATTGAAAAGGATAATATCAATGTTCCCCACATTTACAACCAATAATTAAATATGATTTATTTGGATGAACTTCATTTAATTCCAAAATACTCTTCCTTTTTCCTCATAAGTACATTCTATTATGTCATTATTTCACACACATAAAGAATTTTCATGTTCAATTAAACACATTCATTGGTTTCTCATTCCACACATCTCACATGTTAAATTCTGAGCATTCTTTTCAACACAGTCTCCACTACCCATTCTCGTATAATCCTCCATCCTTCTCTTCTTTGGTGTACTCGGGAGTTTGTAAAGGAATATATTGTTAATCATATTTCAAGAATTCTAATTCTTAATATACATAATTTACTTCACTCTTGTAAAAACATAATTTGGTTTATCATTTCACTACCATATCCTAAATTAATTATGTTAACTTTAAATCTTTGGGTTCCCTCCATTGATGAAAACTAGAAAGAATTATGTGAAAAATAATATTCATAGTGAGAAACATGTATAATTATCTATAAGATATCTAAATTATCACACATTATTTTTAAATATAACACATCATAGGTTTACCATTTATTATTCATTTTCAAACAACCATTCTAATTTTTTATAATGGTTTGTATAGAAAAAATGGACAATCCTAAGAAAATCCATCGGGGGTGTCAAACCAGGTGAGCAGTAAGGTCAGTTGTTGTGTATGAGGTTACCCTGAGTCAGGCCCAGAACACCTTGTCAGAGTTGTTACTCCAAGGATAATCATTTCTAGAACCTTGTCTACTTATGTTATCCAAAAAATGGGTGTATTTATTGTTTTACCCACATAATATTTACATCCCAAAAATTCAATGGTTTTCATATATAATAATATTAAATTCTATCATATGTTATTTTTTATGACATAAAATTTCCTAAATATAGTTATCAAGGTATCTACTGAACATAATTTTATACCAACTATAGAAACACATCCCCATATATCCCAGTATTAGTGTCTACTATCAATTACACTAGAATTATTATAAGGAATTAATCCGTAAAGGCCTGATCAGTTTAGTTGTCTTGGAATAATAAATACATAAATTAGAATTTTATTACAAATGGATAAACTAATTACAACCTATTTTTTTCTTCAAAACAAATAAACTACTTATATGATCACTCTAATACATATACTATATTCATATATATATTTCATAGTATGCCTAATGGATTTATAGGGAATGAAACAAAATATGCGTGAGCTCAATTTCTTAGTAACCGAAAAATATAGAATATGGAATAATGAGTCAGTGAGATTATTCAATATTGTGATGTAAATAACTAGAAATACATATACTTGAAATAAATATATTAATAAAAATAAATATTAAAAGGTATGAAACAAAACTGAATTCCATTAATCAATGATCTAAAATTAATTTTATTCATATATATGTCAATACAAAAATCTCATGGATGAATATTAACTAAAAATATTATGAAAGAAATGATTAATTATTGGATGGAAATTTCCCTATGTACATAGAAATGGTACCATTAATATCATTCACATGATTTTTTATCTATGAAGTAAAACCCCCCATCTATGGTGGCTTGAAATCTATTTAATCTCATGAGATTATCGGTGAATCCAGGGGATTTCATTGAATAATTCCCAACCCGAAGGGATTTCCTTAAAAATCTTGTAACCCATGTATTGCGTGTCCAAACCAATACTCATATTGAAGAATAAATAAAATAATAAACCCTGTCAAATATCCATATATAATAATGAATATTGATTTATCAATAATACCTAATTTAATCAAATAAATATCAAAGTAAAAATTATATGTACAATTGAATACTATTTAGTCAATAGTAATATCCATGATAATTTACATATATAATTAGAATAAACTATCTACTCCTAGATTATGTCAAATTTAACATTTTAATTAGACTTCATGAACGAATCAAGGTAGGTAATATGAATATTATCCCTTCCAAATGAATCATTAACTATCTAAATATAGATTATATCAACACAAAAAATCATGAGTATAATAATATAGATGTTTTTTGTCGTTATGGAATAAAAGAATAAATTTTTATATATTATTAAGAATAATATACTTTTCTTTTGAAAAAACTTTTGAAAACTACATGTAATTAAAAATACCTTTTAATGATATTTTAAAAATAATCCTTTTGAACATGATAATGAGGCTTCCATGAAATAACAGTGCATAAATCTATATATGTTGTGGGAGGATAAAAAATATTCATTTTTTACTGTAAAAGGGAAGAAAATTTCACATTTGGGAAGAGAAAATAAAATTAATTATATGATATCTGTAAATGAATAAATGGGTAAAACGTTCATTTCAATATTATAGTGGAATGGAATAATATTCTTATAAACCCTTTTTAGTAAATATGTTTTTGAATATATTTCTGACCAACGAGTGGGTAAAGTTAGGCTTTCATAGAATTACATTATTAAGTATCTTATTTACCAACAAATAGAAAATGGTACCGACATTAGATAATATCAGTAAACAAAAGAGTATAAGGAAACCCATTTGAGTTCATGATATATGGATCATGAGATTTGATAATAGGAAGCATAAACATAATGGAACATGATAATGCACAACTATTTTCTCAATAAACACTTATAACATGGTAACTGGAATCATACTATCAATGAGGGATAGGTAAATTTAATGATGAAAATAAAATAATTGAAATATTATGAATCATTTTATATCATGTAAAAAGGAAACAAATTCACCTCAACAATGAGTTTAGGTGCTTAAAAACATGTGTTCAATAAAGGAAAATTGAGACAAAACATTTTACTGATTGGGTAACTTTTGATTATTAAAACACATGGAGGAAGGATCATAATATATATACATTAATACCCTTAAATTTACATATGTGATACATATAATACAATCATGTCATAACATACACCACAAAAAAGGAAATAATGGCGAGCATAACATGTATCTCACTGAAAATAAATGTGAGATGAAATCCTCCTACCTTGGGTTTTAATTCAGTTGAATGTCCTTTAGCTTCTTGTATAATAAATATATGTAAATTTAAAACTTTATTCATAACCTATTTCATAATTATACTTAGTTTTATTTTACTAATAAGCATTTTATTTACACTAATCAAACAATTAACTTTACGTTGGGTGATTTTGACCAAATTTGATTTATGTGTCAATACAAAAATTATTGGTAAACTATAGTCATAGTGGTCATTATATAACATATAAAAAATAACAAAAATTACATAATTAAAATATATTTACATCAATTATTCGTTTTAAATAAATTATTAAATATTGTTACGAAAATGATTTAATTTTACCATCATGGAAATGGTAGGTCGTACGTATGCATGAGTAACATTCCTATTTTGAAATGATCATTGTGTAATAAAGGTAAGTAAATAAAATATTTAATTAATGATTATTATATAATAAACACCATATTATTTAATCATATATAATTTTATAGTGAATTACGTAATGTAAAAGGAACCACATCATGTCATCAAGGCAGTAGTCCACACGTCGAGGAACAACGTTATCTATTTCAAAGTGTGTCAAAGAGTAGTATAGAATATGATATATATATATATATATATATATATTCAATAATGAAAATTTTATCGTGAATATTTTATTGATGTTTTATATTTCACTTAAATTTTATTATAACCAATCATTTATACATTCCATGTATCGTGTGAAGGAATCACACAACATTCTAGGGTTGGTAGTCCGTACTTCCTCAAACGATGCTATCATAAAATGGAAAGTATTTTATGTACATATTATAAATGTAAGGAAGAATAGATACATATAAAATATCTTATATAAAATATATAAACATATTTCCCATCATAATTGTCACCATGAGATGTGGTAGGAGAAAATTGAACAATCATCGTTTCGTGGGATGGTATTTCTCTATACACTTAAACAATATGTCCATTTCCCATTAGATAGAGTTGTATTAATCTTTAATTATAAAAAATAGTAAAAAAATTCTATTATGTTTTAGATACAAATGTTTTGTTTTTTTTGTTGATTTATAATAGTATATGGAGTGTATAATGGAAATAAAACAAAAAATCATGAGAGAAGGTGTTACCTCTTAATCGGGTAACAACTTTTGATTTATACAAAAAAGGGTTCCATGGCAGTATTTATTCCCTAAGGTATGACTGAATGTCTATTTTATTATTTTTTGAAAGCAATTTTGAATTATATTGGACAAAAATATGTAGTTTTATAGGCGTGGGAAATGGGGATAGGTGGTGTCCATTTATATTGAAGGAAAAGGACTCACATGGAATTATTGGAATCAAGTTAGGTGTGGACATGTTATTTAATAAAAATAGTCAAACAAAACAATCCAAAATCAATAATATAAGGTCATTAGACCAGATATTTCCATCCAATGGGTTTTGGACTGGTGTCTAGGTCGTTTGGGCACATAAATTAAAGGCTTAGTTCATTGAGACGATTAATTTTGCCTTAATAATTTTAACTAATTATAATTACCATCACTAATTTTTTCTCAAAAACATATTTTGTCTTATTAAAAATTATAAATTATGATGATTCAAAACAATAAGTCTATTTTTTCTAAATTCCCATCACATAAGTGGATGAAATTAAATTATAATTATTCTCGCAGATGTGACGGGAATGCGAGTTTTCAATGTAAAAATGTAATAAAGTTGGATATATTTTTATAGTCAATATCCATGTGAAATGGATTAAAAAGACCTAAATTGGAATAATTTATAAAATCATTATCAAATTAATCATTATACTAATTAAAATCATAATTCTTCTATATATGTTAATTAAATTAAAAACAAGTTTTGAACTAAATTTTTGTATTTTTAACTTTTTGTTACAAAATTAAAAGTCTCAGAAAAATAACCTGATTTCTATATAACCTTATTATTATGTTTTTCAATCAAATGGTTAGTTTATTTTGAAAAAATAAGTCAATTAAAATTTCAAAATGTAAATTTAAAATCGGGTTTCCATTAAAAGGCCGTTAAATTGCATTTATAAAAATTTAGGTTTTATGTGTTAAATTGGGTTCTCTCTTATATTATCCACATATATCATATTATATGTATATAAATAATATTTGATTAAATATATTAAATATATATTCCACTAAAATAATTAAATAATTTCAATTACTTTAATTTATTAGTGTAAAATAGCTTCGTGAACGTTATAATGGTTTTATATTAAAACACTCTCTTTATAATAAATTTGTTCTTATATTCATTTTTAATTAATTTTTAACTAATGGGTTATTATTAAACTATTATAAACTGTATATTTTTATAATTTAGTTAATACTTTCCTAATGGCTAGTTTATAACATATTATAATAATATAATAATATATAATTCATTGATGAATCTCAGTCTTATGTATAACACAAGACTTCAAGGTAGGTCTCTATTATGTATAATACATGATAACATGGTGTTTCATGAATTGAACTATATATAATTTTTCTTAAATATATTATAATGTATATTGATATTTTATTACCTTAAGCTATTTCTTTCACGTCTCATACATGCTATAGAATACAAAGATCTTATTTTTTTTGATGTCATAATTTTTATGGAAGATCATGTTGTTCGCCACATGCCATGTTAGAGGTAGGAGAATCACTGCTTATTTTTCATAGTCTTTTGTAGTATATGTATGACCAAGTTTATTTGATTAGATAGTGGTTGGTCACCTTCAAAATCATGATTAAATATTATTCTAACCATCGGATAAAACCCATATATTTTGATGTTGTTCATCATGTTTTCCTCCCCGTGTCACCTCAGTCTGGAAAATATCATATCAAGAAGCTTGGAAAGCTAACACCCTAATTTTTCTGGCTGTTTGAGATTGTGGATAGGGTCATTGTAGTATTATACTGATTATCCCTTCTATATCACTACAATTCCTTGCCCAACATGTTCCATATGTCACATGTTTGGAGTGTTACACAAAATCTTATCACATTATAGGAATTTGAGATTTTGAGAGAGTTATTTTTAATAATTTTAGCAGAATCTGATACAGATTATTCACTATATTGAGATTTATCTTTGAGGTAGACTGATTTATTTAGTTTGAGTGTAGTTTCATCTTGGTGAGTTTTATAGGATACCAAGAAGAGGTACTCTAATTTATGAGCATAGTGCCCCTTCATGTTCTCCAAGTCTCCACAATGATTCTTGGAGAATCTCAGATATGAGAAGCTATCTGGTGCGGAGGATTTAGGATCCCATTAATTTCTTGGTTTGATCATCTTTGAGTTCTTTTATCCTTAGTGGATGTGACTTATTCATATATGGAGATCCTTTTTTGTTTAACATAAATTAATTCTTATTGATTTTTTTGTCTGAATAATCATAGTTTGGGATGAGAGAAAACAAGATAAAACTAGAGAGGATCCACACATGTGAATGGATTGGGATTATTGTTTGAATTAATGGATTTTTGATATAAATATGTTATGCGTTGTCATTGGATGATGTTAAGTTGATATGACATAAATGGGTTTAGGTTTTTATAATGAAACTATGTTGAAAACTACCTGTGGAATATTTACAAATCGTGTAATTATAATTCAAGTCACGCAATTGTTTCTAGGAAAAATTTGTGAACGGTTATCGGTTATAAACTATTTTGCGGCAAAATGATATTACCTGATGTTTGATTATATTATAGTTCATTTAATGTTCTTTAATAATAAATATTAATATGAGGAAACAGGTTTTCAGTGTATCATACTATTTTTTACGCTTTTATTGAGGAATGCATCCAAATGTCGGGATGAGGTGATTATACCCTCATATTCCTACATTCTAAAGGTGGGTTAAATTCATCAATTCATCAACGATGATTTCTCTTAGATCAAAATGCTATGATTGGATGTCAGTCACTCCTTCTGTGGATTCCTCCTCGGAATTCATCACCTAGTCTAGCTCTACAATAGTATGAAGACATTGTTGGTGAAACCCTTCCTAATTTTGAATTTTTTTAGATGCTGATTAATTAAATATATCATATCAGTACATTCCAAGGGGTAAAGTCTGTGAAACATGATTCGGTTAGAGTAGAGGTCATGTTGGGAATCACAGTTGTATATGGAGGCTGGAATACTGGTACACCAGTATTTTCACTTATGATAGGCCTACTCTTGGGTGTGGAATCCTGAGGCATCCACTATCGAATGCATGAAATTAAATATTGGAGGCATGTATATTAGATCTTCCTTTTCTTCCCATTTTTATCATAGGGAATACCACTAGTTTACCACCTAGCAGAGATAGATCAGTTATATTTGGACACTGATGGGATTGGATCAGATTGGTACATCCCCATGTGGTAGTACAATGCTATTTTACCAAATGTATGGGTCATAAAACCCAATATGAACAGACCTAGGATGGTGTGTCCCACAAAGGAGAAGGATTCACACTGTGAATACACAATTGGATTCCAAAAAGAGTGATTCATAGTGTATAGTATTTCCACACAATGGGGGAACCATGTATTACCATTGGTTTGGATTGGACCTCAGTAATACCTCATAAGAACCATTTCCGGGATATAGGGATCAAAACCCACGTAGTTCAAATGCGTGAGAAGTAGAATTAGGGAGTACACAAAAGAAAAAAACTAGGATGCGTGTGGGAGATTATGTGTGGTTATAATCCCAAGTGATATAAAGGTAAATTAAATTATGTGCGGTTACACATGGTTAGCTACA
Organism: Viscum album; assembly: GCA_963277665.1. Lineage (NCBI taxonomy): Eukaryota > Viridiplantae > Streptophyta > Magnoliopsida > Santalales > Viscaceae > Viscum > Viscum album. The sequence continues at coordinate 1,388,002,966 of OY728122.1, forward strand.
CATGTGGATTTATTGATTTCATCGGGATATAGCTGCTCGGGTAAAATCAGGATGGATATGAATCGATATGGGTGATGTGAAGAAAATTAGAATGAATAGGGATAGAACTGAAACCCTATGTGATTGTGGAGGTAATGATCTTGAACATCAAAGTGGTTTCCAACAGATCCATGTGACTGGGAATAAATATCCACATTGTTCTGGATGGGGAGATGAGTCTACAAAGGAGGTAGCTCGTGAAAATCAACACATGGGTGGGGACCCGATGAAAATGGAACTGATGGGTTGAGGAATGATCCTCACAATCCCTAGAGGCTCAAGGGAAAGATCAGAATGTGACACGAGATATGGTATTGGGCCTTAGGTAGGTTTCTAACATACCATCATCAAAACTAGTAATGATCAATGTTTTTTAGTTCAAGAACGGGGCATAAAATATGGAAATACACAACAGAAAGAAACTTGAAGACATTATGAGGATTATGCATGGTTAGTATCCCATAAATGGATGGAGACTCTTGTTTGTTAGAGTATTGGCTGATTATAGGACTTTTTTACTGCGATGGCCCAGTAACTGATCTAACACCACTAATGGGTAGACCATGGATGCCGTTCCCAGCAAACAGAAAATTGATGTTTTCCAGTGTTTATGGTTGAACTATAGAGTGTCCAACTATGTACCCCTTCTAGGATATAGTAATCAAAAACCATGTAGTTATAATGCATAATGTTTGAAGTATTTTGTGATAAAAGGGGAATATATTTTAAAATCATATGAAAAAAGAATTAACCAATGTGACGATGGTCATAAAAAATAGATGATGGGTTTGAACCTTAGAGAGTCTTACAAGGAACCTAACTCTAAAAGGGAATATATCAATGTTCATGTAGTTCAGTAAAGAGGGGCATGGGTCTTACACACTAAGGAGGCCCATAGAGGATGCCAGGGTCAATGAATTACCTAATCACACATGATTCATACTCAGTGTGAGATACAAGAGGTGGAAGTGGTGAGTTAGGCGGGGGCACCTGTACATTCTGAGGAGAGTCCTTTTGAGCCAAAGTATGCACCTGAGGTGGTGGTCCCCAGCGAGGATGTAGAGGTCACTATGCATGTAACAATTTCAACTGTATGGGGGGCTCTATTTTTGAAGCAGTAGTGGTCTCGGCCTTAGTAACCCATCTCATAAAAGTTGTGGGAGGCAAAGTATGTCCCTACGTTTCTTTATCCTAGTTTTCATATAGGTATTGATCTTTCACATAGAAATATCTAAATCTAAATCGGATTTTCTGAGTGATTAGATAAGTTACTAGTTCGGTCATCATATTCCCCACCCACAACATTAGCAGCTATGCACCCAATATGTAGCTGTCCATACCAGGAGAATGTGGGTCTGTCCTATGTTAATACTAAACACCCAAGCATAGTAGCTTCCTGTTATACTAGAGTTCCTAGTATGGGTCCACACCTAGAAATGAAGTGGGTTAGATGCTATATCGGATTTCATGTCCCACTAAAAGGGTGGAAGGTAAGATTTCTAAAACTCCGGGATATTGGAATATCATCTACCCATGTCGGATATGGCTTGCCGTCAGGTGGGATCACCACTTTTTTGGATTCAAGATCCTTATGGCGGGAAATGAGTGTTTCCCATAGATCATCTGGATGAGGATTCCTATCATGGCGTGGTTTCCAGACAACCAATGTGGTGGCAGGTTCACCAATATTATAATCATGTATGGTGGATCGTGGGGTGGCTGCCAGAATGACTCCAGGGACTATTGGAGTAATGAAATATGGAGCAGTCGTAGGAGCCTACGATAGGCCAAAACGATTATTCTCTCATTACATAGGTGTATTTGGTGATGTATATCATGGTTTTTTCCATATACTCTGACATATAATCTATCTAAGTGGATATGATTATCAAGATCACCTAGAGGTAACTCGTAGTGGGGAAGATGTACCTTCACCCTACCCCAGTCGAGTGTTACTATAATCGGGTAGTCATTCCGTAGCACACTCAGTGAGGATATTTTCAACCATATTATTTTCTTCTGGGATATGTTGACACAAAAAGCCCTTTTAGGATCATATTTCATCTTATTCATTAAGCATGATGGGTTGGAAGGCATGACTGACTGGGCATGTGATTTTCCTTTGCTAGGATCTTGACCGGAAGGTAATAACTGTGATGTTGCAGGAATGCTAAGAAAAGTTCATTACCGGTGAGTAACAATGACCGAAAGTTCCATAATATGTGGTATCACCCCATGGTGTAATTTGCATTCAATAATCCATGTCTCGGTTTCTTCCATTGCATGGTAATCCATGTTAACCACGATTGTTCATGGAGGAATATCTTCACTATCACCTAGAAAGTTGGGTTGAATCAAGATTGGAATAAAGTGAAATGTTGCATACTACCCCCGACCATGGATATGCACATGTGAAGAAGCCTCCAAAATGACTCTGTGGAGCACAGAGAATCATTGGATGCATCACTGCTAGAGATTTTGATGATAACCAAGTGATACAGGGTGCTTCATGAAAGGGATTGTGGCCAACGCAACCAGGAAGCACTGCTGACCGATGTCATTGATGTGGTACCAGATATTGTGGTAAGAAAACCATCGATGAAATTTATGGAAATGAATCTTTCCTTTGGTCTGACGGAAGAAAGTAACCTCTTCCAGGGTTAGTGACTCTAGAACATCGAATATTGAATATTCAGTTGGATAGAATGTCTCAGGAAAATGGTCTTCTGTTAGAATTTACCACAAGGTTCATGGCTCAGACACATGATCCATCCACTTCTTTCCCCACTCTATTACTTGGGGTTGTTTTGGGACTGATAATGGATCTTATGTGGACCTTTGTGATATGTAACTAGTTGGTGGAGAGTATGGTTCACATGATTAAAAGCCTCTACATCATGGGTTGTTATATAGAGAATGCACTATTTGTAGCACCATGTCCCCATATGCTGGAATAATGACCACTATATCTTACATAGGGTTTATATTATGTGGTGGTGGGCCATGCTATCCCTTACCCTCTATTGTTCCCTAAACAACTTTTTGTGATCTATTGTTGAGGTAGAGAATGATCATGTTCATGATAAGGAGGAATCCATGTCCATCCCCTGGAATGGGGCCAAATATTTTTTCTCATGTATATATATTTGGAGGGCCTCATGGATATATTGCATCTTTCATTCATGGGAGGACAATGATGATATGCCTAGTTCCTACCCAGACCCTAACATAGTTGATCGGGGTGAAGGGTCAAAAATCTAACTGCAGTCTGATTCAAAATCCAAAAATCAAATGGGTTTGATTGCGATTTGATGATTCTCAGGGTTCTTCCTCTTACAGCGATGACCAACCCCCTACCCCAAGATGGTTCTTCAAGGTGGATAGATATTCAACATGGGGAGGACCTACACATGGGTTGGTGTTAGAGTGGGGAGGACCTCCGCTTAGACATAGTGGGGTGTGAGGAGTACCTGTGGAAATTTCAAATGTAGTCGGAGGAGGACCTCCATGATTGAGAGTGCTGGAACAGGGACGTCCTCTGATGGAGTAGCAAAAAGCATGGGGAGGACCTCCATTTGGGGGATTTGTTGTTTGGGGAGGTCCTTCATGTCCTCCGGCACTGGTAGCTATTTTAGTAGGAGGTCCTTCGGACTAACCATACTGGATAAAAGAAAGTCCTTTGTGATAACTATCGATGAAGTGTGGAGGACCTTCGTTGATGTCGGTGGTAACGAAGGGAGGACCTCCATGCAAGTATATAACAGTGCTAGGAGGATCCACGTGTTGATAAACGGGTAGGAATGGTAAATTTTCATACCTAAGACCAATATAATGGGGATAAACTTCATGCTGAGGGTCAATCAGATAGAGATGACCTCTCATTGGGCTCAAATGGTGGAATGGGGAGGAAATGGATGTTGGGTGTGAGACTATGGAGGACATACACTCTGTGTAATGATGGTACGAGGAGGACCTCTATACTAAACATCATCATCACGAGTCTGCCCGTGAATGATGCTGCTTTCACTAGTGAGAAGAGGATTCAACATAGACTACTTGTTGGGTGGTTGGCACATCACTCGATACTATGTGTGTAATCAGTCATACTCAGGTACCGTGATGTTCCCATACTCCGTAACAACTGTAGGGGAAATAGCATTCCCAATAGGTGGCTTGATCCATTGAATCCATTGAAGATGATGTCCCTAGGGGCATCTTCCTGAGCTTCCACCTGATGTTGACATCAGGTCAGCTGAGCCAGGGATGTTTGTTCAGTTGTATGGACCTCATGCTCCTCAAACTGTGGAATTGGATGGAGACGATAACGCAACTGGGTGGGAGCCCTCCTATATGTATCACTGGATGAAGTCATAGGTGGGAGGACTCGCCCATCTCTTACATCATCAGTATAAGGCAGTAAATAATAAGATCACTCTAGGCAGAGGCTCTCTAAGCTGTTGTAGGTTGGAGTGGGGAGCATCATATTTCTACACCGCCCTTTGGGTGGGAGAATTTATGGGTCATGGAGGCCTCCTTGTCTTGATGGTCCATATCCCTTTTCATGATAACCCCAAATTCTCTTATCGATGGACAAGAGTGTTAATCACCCTCTTTTTAAAAAAATTTATAGTGAGATGGGGCGTGGGCTCCCGATAGTTGTGGTTGTAGATGTTGTCACATAAGAGATGGCTACATGTAGGAATTCCATGATGGAATATCCCAGACCCCAATGTCCACCGGTTGGAGGTTATCCGTTTCCTATAGCAATAGATTTGGTCGCAAAAATAAGGAAGATTCATCCATAAAAACGGATAATTGTAAATCAATTCACAATGCCCTATTGTTGTTAAGTCTTCCATGAGTTAATAGAAATATCCACAATGAAAACATTGCATTCCGGGATTCCCAAAAATTAGCTACCCCAAATCCTGGTGAGTTTCACTCAAATAATATTATTTTCTTGGAGGGACCTGGTGCCGAGTTGCTAGATCTGGTGACACTCTTATCTACTGATTCCCCAAACTCTACTAATCCCTATATTGAGGATAATAATTTCACATCAGGACCACCATTTCTATTTTTGACATGCTCTCTATGGTGTGCATCCTTCTATGGCGACATTCTGGTTGTTTCCCAGATTTTCCACCTTCCAAAGGCGGGCCAAATTCATCACTTCTTCAATGATTTTTTCTCTCTGATCATAATGGAGTTATGGGATGTCTTCCTCTCCTTCCATGGATTCATCCTCAAAAATTGTCTTCTTATCCAGGTCTCCCATAATATTGATACTTTTTTAGTAAAACTATTCCTAATGAAATGTCTTTGTGGATGATGGTTAATTACATTTCTCATGTCAGGACATTAAAATGGGTTATGTTAGGGATGTAAACATTGGTTA